>CM060935.1:783146544-784414044 GCA_030765085.1 Allium cepa | reverse complement strand
TTGACTCGATTGGGTCAAATCCTGATAGATACGGAATTCGTTCGTATCGATCACGGATCGAGCCAAAACTTTATGGGATCGATCGCGTGGGCCCACCTACATGCAAGAAGAAGTCTCCCAAGATCTGAGCGAGATTTTTTCCTCCTACACCTATAAATAAGGCCCCAGGGTATACAGAAGGGGGATCTTTTGGCTCTTTGACGTCCAAACTCAACCGAATTCAACTTTGTACTCCATAGCTGTTGTCGTACTCGAATTTCAACACTTTAATCCCCTATATTCCATTGAAATCAATTGTAATCAGCAAGTGATATCAATAAAATCATCAAACTTCATAGTTGATGTAGGCCATACGCCGAACCACTCTAAATTGTTGTGTTTTTGCGTGTTTTCATTTCAATTTTTGAAATGTTTGTTTGATAATCCTCATTTTATGTTTCTATTCTTCATTTTTACCTCTTCAAATATTTTCGAAGAGGATTGTGCCCAATTTTGGTACAAATACGAATCAAATAGTGTTTTTCAGCAAAGAGATCTTAGAAACACTATATTATTGATGGAGAACTCTAATTGTGTCTTCTTCTATTGGCATGGCTCTTTTGCATATCATGAGCAGCTTTCATTCATTACCAAATGATCTTGACGCTCTTTGAAGCCACCTTGATTATATCTGGCCCAATTATCAGTTTCTCGCCCACTTTCCACCAATATGAAGAAGCATTGCATGGTTAGCCATTTAGCACCTCAAACCATACCTATTGTTGAAACAATATCCATTGTTGTATATAAACTCTTTTAAATAAAAATGATCGTGCCACGAGCCACTGAAGTCGAGAATGCAAGTTTGCAAGAGATCCTCCTAGATATGATCTACCCTCTTGGTTACCCCATCAATTTATGGGAATAAGCTATACTGAGATGCACTCCATCCTTCATGCCTCTTGTAAATTCTTTGAAGACCTGATAGTGAACAAAGGTTCTCATTCGCTCATAATGACCATTGGCATAGGATGGAATTGCACATCCCACTTCACATACAACCCGACTATTGGATGTCGTCCTACTAGACTTGATGAGTATAAATCTAGCACTCCTCGTTAACCTATCAACTATGACCCATATGCTATCATACCCTCCTCTGATCCTTGGCAATCTATCGATGAAGTCCATGAAAACCTGTTTCTATTTTCACTTGGGAATCTCAAGTAGTTGTTGCAAACTACTTGGCTTCTTTTGCTCTGACTTCTCCAATTTATAGTTCATGCACTTCATGATAAATGCTCCTGTACCTTTCTTCATCCCTTCCTAATAAAATATCTACCTTGTATCATAGTAGATTTTCTTTCTACCATGAAGTATAGTCAATCTCGAATGGAGACATTCTTGTAGCACCTCATCCTCCAAGCAAGCAACATTAAGAACAAACACTCTCCTATCCTTACAAAGTCAACCATGATATTCAAGCCCATACTGCTACGTATCCTCAGAATTTACTCCTTCCTCTATCTTTATCATGTTCTATGCTATTCTAGCATCTCGCCTCTAACTAGTACCGATCCACTCAATCAAAGTAGGTTTGATCGCCAAGCTAGTCAACACTTTCGCCTCTAGCTCACATCAAGGTCTAAAATGATAGCTAGTGATAAGCTTCGACTGCTTTACTCTAGGAACATCACTCCTATGCTGTAATATCCAATACTCAAACCATCAATGACTGCATTTCCCGTACCAGATTTATAAGAAATGTCAAAGTTGTAGAAGGTCAAGAACTCTAAGAATCACTACTCACAAAGGTTAAGACACTTATGGTAGAAAAGATAATTTAATGACCTGTGGTTCATATACAACTCGAACCACTCCTAAAAAAAATAATGCCTCCATATCTTTAAAGTAAATACAATCGTAGCCAACTCTAATTCATGAGTTGGATATTTCCTCTTGTGTAGTTCCAACTATCGATTGGCATAGGTGACAACATTTCCTCTCTGCATCAACACTGCACCTAGTTTAGTACTACATGCGTATGTGTATATTGTTAGCTCCCCATTCATACTCGGTTGACTAAACTAGTGTGCTTGTCAACCTCTCTTTCGGCATCACAAACGCGTGCTCATACTCCTGTAACATATAAAAAATGATTCTTCTTTATCAAGGTGGTTAACGTTACTGCCACCTTAGAGAAGTCCTAGATTAGAAGTCTGTAATATATCACTAATCTAAGGAAACTTCTCATGCCTGTAGCAGTCTAAGTTCGATCCTTGTCATGTACTACTACTATCTTCATAGGATCTAAAACTATAGCTGTAGAGAAACAACATGACCTAAGGATTGCATTTTCCACATCCAAAAGTGACAGTTTGAAAATTTTGCCTTAAATCACGGTCTTCTCAACACATCAAGCACAATCCTCAAATTTTCCCTATGTTCCTCTTTCGTCCTCGAATAAATAAGGATATTGTCCATGAACACAATTACAAACTTATCTGGTTGATCCCTAAAAGCATGGTTCATGCTATGTCCCACACACTCTACTTTGCTACTCTCAATTGATGAAAACGTGTCGCATGGTCCAACTTAGACTACACCCTAGAGCCAATTAAACAAGTCATCAATACACGAGTGATACATGTTCTATGGTAATTTTGTAGGAAAATTCAACAAGAGAAATATGATCTTTCCAACTTCCACAAAAATCAAGAACACATGCACGAAGAAGATCTTCAAGAGTTTGATTCACACGCTCGGTTTTTCCATCAGACTGAGGATGATAAGCGGTGCTAAAATTAAGCTTCGTTCCCAAAGCTTTTTGAAGACTCTTTCAAAATCCACTAGTAAACAATGGATCACGATCACTAACAATAGAAGTAGGAACTCCATGTAATTTAACAATCTCTTTAACAAAGAGCTTGGCCAAAAGAGGAACGGTTCAGTTAGACCGAACGGGAATAAAATGGGCGGATTTAGTCAGTCTATCAACAATCACCCATAAGCTATCATGACCCGAACGAGAACGGGGAAGGCCATCTATAAAATTCATGGAAATTTGATCCCACTTCCAAATTGGAATTTCTAAAGGTTGCAATAATCCACCGGGCCTTTGATGTTCGGCCTTAACGAGTTGGCAAGTCATGCAACGCTTAACGAAGTTAGCGATGTCAAGTTTCATTCCCTCCCAATAATAAAGCCGCTTCATATCCGCGTACATTTTACTACTACCGGGATGAATGGTAAATTTAGAGCGATGGGAATCTTCTAAAATATCTTTTCGAAGATCACTAATATTTGGCACGATAAGTCTACCAAATTTCCGAATGCCGCCACGAGAATCAATATCAAAGTCTTTCAAACCTTCAATATCAATTTTATCCTTAACATTTTGGCCAAGAAGAGCCAATTCGGGATCTAGCCTTTGAGCTTCAAGAATGCGGTCTAAAAGAGAAGGATGAGTCTCAAGGCTACATAAAACAAGTGATGAGCATAAATCAGATACGCGCTCTCGAATCTCACAAGTGGATAAAATCTCGAGATCGTTCCATTCGGATATCATCATAGAAACAACCGCTTGTTATTTACGGCTAAGAGCATCGGCGACACGATTACCCTTACCGGGGGTATAAAGAATATCAAGATCATATAGTGCAAGAAATTCGAGCCAACGCTGTTGACGCAAATTAAGTTCCTTTTGAGAGAATAAATACTTCAAGGACTTATGATCGGTATAAAGAACAAATTTCTCTCCTAAAAGATAGTGACGCCAAATACGAAGGGCGAAAACAATAGCCGCGAGCTCTAAATCATGAGTGGCATATCTAGTTTTCAGCAGGCTTCAATTGCCTAGAAGCATAAGCAATAACACGTTCTCTTTGCATAAGAACGGCACCCAAACCAACGCGACTAGCATCGGTATAAACAACGAAATCCTGATTCCCCTCGGGAATAACAAGAATAGTAGCATCAGAAAGAAGTTCTTTTAATTTCTGAAAAGAAGTTTCACATTTGTCCGACCAAATGTATTTAATACCTTTCTTCGTTAAGCTAGTGAGAGGCACGGCAATCTTAGAAAAGTCTTTGATAAAACAACGGTAATAGCCCGCCAATCCGAGAAAGCTGCGGATTTCAGTCACACTCTCAGGTCTTTTCCAACTTTGAATCGCTTCAATCTTTGAGGATCTACGGAAATTTCGGATTCGGAAATAATATGACCGTGAAACTTCACACTAGATTGCCAAAAATGGCATTTAGAAAATTTTGCTTTCAAACGATTACCCCTAAGAGTTTCCAACACAATCCGAAGATGCTTTTCATGTTCCTCCTCGGTTTTTGAATACACAAGAATATCATCAATAAAGATGAGAACAAATCGATCGAGAAAATATTTGAAAACTCGATTCATAAGGTCAACGAAATAAGCCGGAGCATTCGTTAATCCAAATGGCATAACAAGCCATTCATAAGATCCATAACGGGTACGGAACGATGTCAAAGTAATGCTATCCTCTGCAATACGAAACCGATGGAAACCGGTAGCCAAGTCCAATTGTGAAAAGACTCTAGCACCACTAAGTTGATCGAATAGATCATCAATCCGAGGTAGAGGATATTTATTTTTGATAGTAAGATCATTAAGCTTGCGGTAGTTAACGCAAAGCCTAAGTGTTCCATCGGATTTCTTCACAAAAATAGCTGAAGCTCCCCAAGGCGAGGAACTAGAGCGAATAAATTGCTTCGTCTCCAATTCGAATAATTGTTTACGCATCTCCTCGTTTTCTTTATTGGACATACGATAAGGAGGACGAGTGGTAGGTTGAGCTCCAGGAATGAGATTAATTCTGAACTCAATTGCTCGCTTAAGTGGTAATCCTAAAACGGGCCCGAATATGTCGGAAAATTCACGAACAACGTGAATAAGAGAAATAATATCACCCTCATCATCATCATCATCACGAGGATTTAAAGAATAAAAAGATGCAACCAAGATGGAATCTGAATCTTTAAGATTAATAGAAATCTGCTTAACATATTGAGGATGTCGAAGATGAATAGTCCGCTCAGGTCATAGGATAGCTTCATAACGGTTAAGCCAATCCATTCCCAAAATCATTCCAAAGCCTAAATAACGCATGACATGCAAATCGGCTCGGAAAGAAAAATCACACAAAATAAACTCGACATCTTTACACAATAAACCGATTGTCGCGGATCCACCAACCGGATTCGCAATTCTCAAAGAAGTCATTAAACACAAAACATCCAAAGAAAAAGTGTCAACAAGTTCTTTTGATATAAAAGAATGGGACGCACCCGTATCAAAAAGAACTCGAATAGGATGATCACGAAATAAAATAATTCCATCCAGAATAGAATGAGAAATACCTTGGCCACGAGATGTGTTGCCAGGGGCTTGAGCAACATTAAGCTTTCCCTCCTTCCTGTTTTGAAGTTTGGGACATACATGCATTAAATGGTCCGGGCTTTTACAATAGCGACAAGTACGAGGCTTTGAACACTTGTTCGCAAAATGGTCTCTGGAACCACAATACAGCATTTCCCTTTAGTAGAGGAAAAGGTCTTTGCAGCAGGAGTTGCTTGCCTCCCTTTCTTATTGGGATAAGGACCTTTGAATCTGTTTGGCCTCTTCTTGTTGTTGAAGTTTGGTTTGGAACCCACCATTTCAACATCATTCTCCCTATCCGCCTCTTCAAGACGAAGAGCGATATCAATGAGTTGGTCGAAAAAAACTTCTAACTTTAGAAGTAATGGCTTCTTGAGATTTTTGTTTAAGCCAAAGATGAACCTCTGTTTCTTCTTTAAAGGGGTGTTGATGTATTCAACCCCGTATTTAGAAAGCGACTCGAATGAGGTGACATAATCAGTCACGGAGGACTCACCTTGAACAAGGTCTATAAATCGTCGAGCCAATGTCACTTTCTCTGCTTCTGGTACAAATTTCAACTCAAAGCGTTCCCGAAATTGCTCCCAGGTGAGATCCGCTTCATTAATCTCAGAAATAAGAAGCTCGTACCAGTCCAATGCTCTTTCTCGGAGCATGCTAGAGGCCACCTGAACTCGGTGAAGGTCAATAAGATTCATGCGAGAAAAGATTCGATCGCATGACCTTAGCCAAGCCTGTACTTAAATAATAGTTTCAGAACCTTTGAATGGCTCCCCACCCAAGTTAGTGTAATCGCTGCACAAGCGTGCAAACCCCGACTTTGGGTGAGTAGGTTCCGGGTTAGCTCCAGCTCCTTGAGCATTCGTCACTAAATCAAGAAGCTGTTGAGCAGTCATAAAAACTCCATCCTGGGGTGGAGTGCTAGATGGTACGGCTCTGGGGCGGCCTGGTCTAGACATTTCTCTTCCTTTAGAAAGAAAGAAGAACAAGAAGAAGATTATCCACTAATGAATATCAAGCAATCTTGATAGATAAAACAAGGAATCATAAAAGAAAATAGGATGAATCGGTACGAAGACTCGAATAAAATCCTAAAGCACGGAGAATAAGGCTGTTGAGGAGCGACCATCCATGTAATTGCTTTGTGCGAGCATTAATATGTCAGATAGTATAACATGCAATTCTTTATCAAGAAGAAATCCGGCATACCGACACAAACTCAAAGCTACTACACAGTGACTATAATATCTTCGAAACAAATACAGAAATAAACATAACATAAATCAGTCACAGACAATTCATATCACAAAGGCGGAAATAGGTATGAATATTACACTTAGAAGTGTGTATCAGAGTAGCGGTCTAAAGAGATCCGCAATATCACAAAAGAATAGTTACACGAACTACACAAAAGAATAAGTATACATTATGGAGTCTATATCTCAAAGGTATACAACAAAAACTACTAATCTAAGTAGTTAACCAAAAGTCAGAGAACTCAATCCCAAGTGAGAAGTCAAGCTGAAGCACTTGTAACATCTCGGTCTGACCCGAGTATTATTTAATAAGAAAATAATAAACGGATCAGTCTAACTGTAAATATCAGATGAAACGATATAGCGTAAGAGATATGACTAAACACATATAATCACAATGCCAAGCTGTGATATATATAAGTAATTGAAAATCAACAAGAGATTAATCAATACCACCAAATCTACACAAGAATCAAAGGAAATGTCATACTCCTTATTTCGTTCACCAAACCATAAATATTGACGATTATATCAATGTCAATCACAAAAGTAAATGACACACAAATTCACCAATGCACAAAAATTGATAAATCATATCAATGGAAATCACAAAAATAGGTGAAGAAGAAAGTTCCAGAATTCGACACTCGGAATCCAGAAATCACACAAAATAGGGGGGAGGCCTATCACACGAACGGGAGCATGAAAACTCACCAACATATGTATCACACGTACGAGACGCTATCTCATGGTAGCTAGCCATTAATTTTTGACACACGAACGACCCGACGACCATGGGGCGCTACCCCATCAATATGAGTCGAAACTCCGCAAAACGGGATTTAGTCTCCCTCGCAGACAAAGAGACATCGCACATCGCTAGTCCAAATCACAAAAATGATCGTCATGATCATCAAGAAGTGTCAATTACAGTAAGCTAGTAAATATATGAGCTTAGATTCATGTCCCATAACCACTAGCTTAACTTAAATATTTACGAACAAATTGTAGATCTCCACTAGAAAATTGTCACAAGAGATTCAATCGAACAATTCCAAGAATTAACCGACGAAGTAAACGCAAGCGTTTCATACCACTTGTTTTACTAAGTCGTTCAATTAGATTTCTCATACGAGTGAGGTAAAGGTTTGAATATACTAATAGGTTGGAAAACGGTTTTATAAACGAGTTTGATATTGAAAATAGAGTTTAAATAATTTTTGATAAAGAGTTTGAATATTTACTACTAGTATAGAAACCTTTATATTTTAAAGTGACAAAGCACAAAAATGATTGTAGAAATAATCAATCACCAAAATTCACATACGAAGACGTGAATTAATTCCAAAGAAATCGATATCAAATCCATCAAAATGGATATTCCCAAAAATCCCGATATAAAGACATCAAAGTCGATAATAAATGAAAATCAACAAATCGGATAATCACGAATCGATTAAATTTGGAAACCGAGCAAAAATATGCACAAATAGGCACAATAGGCAAATAGGAGCAAATCAGTCGACTGGCCCTCTGCAGTCAGTCGACTGAAGCAGAAACATGAAAATTTCATTTCCTGCAGTCAGTCGACTGACCTAAAAATCCAGCCGACTGATTGCAGGGAAACAGAGGACCCGAGCCTCTGGAATTTGCCTTCGGAATGCCTATGTGCTACAGCCAGTCGACTGAATTTCAAAATCAGTCGACTGAATGGCACCAAGGCTGTTTTCTTAGCCTATGAAATGAAGATGCAATCTTCTCCAAAATGCAACCGAGCGAGCAACGGACACTAGGGATTTATGTCAATCGACTACCCGGCCCTATAAGCCTCACGATGCATCACCAAAAACATGTTAAGATATCCATAAAAGGATTTTCATAGATTTTTATTTCAAAACACTAAAAATTGGAATATACACCAAACCAATTCAAACCAAAATCAAGTGCACATGAATATGTGTTAGGAATTCATACCTAACAATCGAAGATAATCGTAGACATAGATGTGAGATAAAAATCTCACCTTTGAACCCAAACGATTGAAGAAGATGCTTGAAAGCAAAGGAGAATCAACCACTCTTCAAATCCAACTCAAGAAGTTTGATTCTAAGCTTTAAAAGAAGAACATTCCCAAAGTTAGGTTTAGGAATTTCTGAAATTGATAAGAGACTGAGTTAGAGAAGAAGAAGAGAAGCTTACCAATGGGTTCTTCTATTAGTTTGGAGCTCGAACTTGATTTGCAAAAGAAAACTAGGGCTTGAGTTTTAATTTCTCATCTCTCCCACCATTGTTGCTAAAGCTTGAGTATTAGGAATTGGAAATGAAGTAAATGAGGAGGAGAGGGGTTGGGACTGAATACATAAGTGGGCTCAGCCCAAATCAAAACCCTAAGTGAAAAAGTATCAAAAGTCAACTTACTTCAAACATATCGAAGCTTATACTCAAAAAGGTCGCAAATGGCATTTTAAACTCAATGGGAGTGGTCCCGAGTCCTAATTCGACCGTATGCAAAAAGTAGCTTTTCGGACAAAATTCTGAGTATCGATAAAATATTTAAATAAAATATTAAATATAAAATCGATAAATATGCGGGTTGTTACAGGCTCCCCTCCTTAAAGAAATTGCGTCCTCGCAATATTTAAGAAGAAAATATAAAGTAACAACCATAAAAGCATATTCAACACAAAAGAAATTTGAAATAAAAAGTTCACCTCAAAGAGCATGAGAAAGTAAGTCCGGATGTGTTCGCTCGATGAACTCTCTAGACTCCCAAGAACAATCCTTAGGATTTGAAGACCATTGAACTTTCACAAGCGGAACATCTTTATTTCGAAGGCGTTTGACCTCCGAAGCAATAATTCGAATAGGATGCTGCTCATAAGTTAAATTAGGCGAAACTTCAATTTCTTCCATAATACCGGGCTCAAGAATGGAATCGGAATCTCGAAGGCATTTCCGTAATTGAGAAACGTGAAACACGTCATGAATAGCAGAAAATTGAGCCGGTAATAAAAGGCGATATGCCATGGAAACAATACGTTCGGTGATAGGGAACGGACCAATATATCGAGGTGCTAACTTTCCCGATCGACTGAAACGCACAACACCCTTCATAGGTGAAACACGAACAAACACAAAATCTCCCACAGAAAATTCTAATTTCCTTCTCCGGTTATCGGCATAGGATCTTTGTCTACTTTGGGCTTCTTTCATCCTATGACGTATAAGGTCAATCTTTTCTGTGGAATCACGAATAAAATCTGGACCTAAAACCAGCTTCTCACCGACCTCAAGCCAACAAGAAGGAGATCGGCATGGCCTTCCATAGAGTGCCTCGAAAGGTGCCATACCAATACTAGATTGGAAGCTATTATTATAGGAAAATTCAACAAGAGAAATATGATCTTCCCAACTTCCACAAAAATCAAGAACACATGCACGAAAAAGATCTTCAAGAGTTTGATTCACACGCTCGGTTTGTCCATCGGACTGAGGATTATAAGCGGTGCTAAAATTAAGCTTCGTTCCCAAAGCTTTTTGAAGACTCTTCCAAAATCCACTAATAAACAATGGATCACGATCACTAACAATAGAAGTAGGAACTCCATGTAATTTAACAATCTCTTTAACAAAGAGCTTGGCCAAAAGAGGAATGGTTCGGTTAGACCGAACGGGAATAAAATGGGCGGATTTAGTAAGTCTATCAACAATCACCCATAAGCTATCATGACCCGAACGAGAACGGGGAAGGACATCTATAAAATCCATGGAAATTTGATCCCATTTCCAAATTGGAATTTCTAAAGGTTGCAATAACCCACCGGGCCTTTGATGTTCGTCCTTAACGAGTTGGCAAGTCATGCAACGCTTAACGAAGTTAGCGATGTCAAGTTTCATTCCCTCCCAATAATAAAGTCGCTTCATATGCGCGTACATTTTACTACTACTGGGATGAATGGTAAATTTAGAGCGATGGGAATCTTCTAAAATATCTTTTCGAAGATCACTAATATTTGGCACGATAAGTCTACCAAATTTCCGAATGCCGCCACGAGAATCAATATCAAAGTCTTTCAAACTTTCAATATCAATTTTATCCTTAACATTTTGGCCAAGAAAAGCCAATTCGGGATCTAGCCTTTGAGCTTCAAGAATGCGGTCTAAAAGAGAAGGATGAGTCGCAAGGCTACATAAAACAAGTGATGAGCATAAATCGGATACGCGCTCTCGAATCTCACAAGTGGATAAAATCTCGAGATCGTTCCATTCGGATATCATCATAGAAACAACCGCTTGTTGTTTACAGCTAAGAGCATCGGCGACACGATTACCCTTACCGGGGGTATAAAGAATATCAAGATCATATGGTGCAAGAAATTCGAGCCAACGCTGTTGACACAAATTAAGTTCCTTTTGAGAGAATAAATACTTCAAGGACTTATGATTGGTATGAAGAACAAATTTCTCTCCTAAAAGATAGTGACGCCAAAAATGAAGGGCGAAAACAATAGCCGCGAGCTCTAAATCATGAGTGGCATATCTAGTTTCAGCACGCTTCAATTGCCTAGAAGCATAAGCAATAACACGTTCTTTTTGCATAAGAACGGCACCCAAACCAACGCGACTAGCATTGGTATAAACAATGAAATCCTGACTCCCCTCGGGAATAACAAGAATAGGAGCATCAGAAAGAAGTTCTTTTAATTTCTAAAAAGAAGTTTCACATTTGTCCGACCAAATGTATTTAATACCTTTCTTCGTTAAGCTAGTGAGAGGCACGACAATCTTTGAAAAGTCTTTGATAAAACGACGGTAATAGCCCGCCAATCCGAGAAAGCTGCGGATTTCAGTCACACTCTCAGGTTTTTTCCAACTTTGAATCGCTTCAATCTTTGAAGGATCTACGGAAATTTCGGATTCGAAAATAATATGACCGAGAAACTTCACACTAGATTGCCAAAAATGGCATTTAGAAAATTTTGCTTTCACACGATTACCCCTAAGAGTTTCCAACACAATCCGAAGATGCTTTTCATGTTCCTCCTCGGTTTTTGAATACACAAGAATATCATCAATAAAGATGAGAACAAATCGATCGAGAAAATATTTGAAAACTCGATTCATAAGGTCAACGAAATAAGCCGGAGCATTCGTTAATCCAAATGGCATAACAAGCCATTCATAAGATCCATAACGGGTACGGAACGATGTCAAAGGAATGCTATCCTCTGCAATACGAAGCCGATGGAAACCGGTAGCCAAGTCCAATTGTGAAAAGACTCTAGCACCACTAAGTTGCTCGAATAGATCATCAATTCGAGGTAGAGGATATTTATTTTTGATAGTAAGATCATTAAGCTTGCGGTAGTCAACGCAAAGCCTAAGTATTCCATCGGATTTCTTTACAAAAATAGTTGAATCTCCCCAAGGCGAGGAACTAGAGCGAATAAATTGCTTCCTCTCCAATTCGGATAATTGTTTACGCATCTCCTCGTTTTCTTTATTGGACATACGATAAGGAGGACGAGTGATAGGTTGAGCTCCAGGAATGAGATTAATTCTGAACTCAATTGCTCGCTTAGATGGTAATCCTTAAACGGGCCCGAATATGTCGGAAAATTCACGAACAACGTGAATAAGAGAAATAATATCACCTTCATCATCATCATCGTCATCACGAGGATTTAAAGAATAAAAAGATGCAACCAAGCTGGAATCCGAATCTTTAAGATTAATAGAAATCTGCTTAACAGATTGAGGATGTCGAAGATGAATAGTCCGCTCAGGACATAGGATATGAGCTTCATAACGGTTAAGCCAATCCACTCCCAAAATCATTCCAAAGCCTAAATAACGCATGACATGCAAATCGGCTCGGAAAGAAAAATCACACAAAATAATCTCGACATCTTTACACAATAAACTGATTGTCGCGGATCCACCAACTGGACTCGCAATTCTCAAAGAAGTCATTAAACACAAAACATCCAAAGAAAAAGTATCAACAAGTTCTTTTGATATAAAAGAATGGGACGCACCCGTATCAAAAAGAACTCGAATAGGATGATCACGAAATAAAATAATTCCATCCAGAATAGAATGAGAAATACCTTGGCCACGAGATGTGTTGCCAGGGGCTTGAGCAACATTAAGCTTTCCCTCCTTCCTATTTTGAAATTTGGGACATACATGCATAAAATGGTCCGGGCTTTTACAATAGCGACAAGTACGAGGCTTTGAACACTTGTTCGCAAAATGGTCTCTGGAACCACAGTTAAAGCATTTCCCTTCAGTAGAGGAAAAGGTCTTTACAGCAGGAGTTGCTTGCCTCCCTTTCTTATTGGGATAAGGACCTTTGAATCTGTTTGGCCTCTTCTTGTTGTTGAAGTTTGGTTTGGAACCCACCATTTCAACATCATTCTCCCTATCCGCCTCTTCAAGACGAAGAGCGATATCAATGAGTTGGTCGAAAGAAACTTCTAACTTTAGAAGTAATGGCTTCTTGAGATTTTTGTTTAAGCCATAGACGAACCTCTGGTTCTTCTTTAAAGGGGTGTTGATGTATTCAACCCCGTATTTAGAAAGCGACTCGAAGGAGGCGACATAATCAGTCACGGAGGACTCACCTTGAACAAGGTCTATAAATCGTCGAGCCAATGTCACTTTCTCTGCTTCTGGTACAAATTTCAACTCAAAGCGTTCCCGAAATTGCTCCCAGGTGAGATCCGCTTCGTTAATCTCAAAAATAAGAAGCTCGTACCTGTCCAATGCTCTTTCTCGGAGCATGCTAGAGGCCACCTGAACTCGATGAAGGTCAATAAGATTCATGCGAGAAAAGATTCGATCGCATGACCTTAGCCAAGCCTGTACTTCAATAATAGTTTCGGAACCTTTGAATGGCTCCCCACCCAAATTAGTGTAATCTCTGCACAAGCGTGCAAACCCCGACTTTGGGTGAGTAGGTTCCGGGTTAGCTCCAGCTGCTTGAGCATTCGTCACTAAATCAAGAAGCTTTTGAGCAGTCATAAAAACTCCATCCTAGGGTGGAGTGCTAGATGGTACGGCTCTAGGGCGGCCTGGTCTAGACATTTCTCTTCCTTTAGAAAGAAAGAAGAACAAGAAGAAGATTATCCACTAATGAATATCAAGCAATCTTGATAGATAAAACAAGGAATCATAAAAGAAAATAGGATGAATCGGTACGAAGACTCGAATAAAATCCTAAAGCACGACTCCTAAGAAAGACTTAGGACGATGATCCTTGTTATAATATTCCATATTGTTCCGAAGTTTGGCTCTGATACCAAGCTGTGACGCCACACCTCTATACCCACGCTAGCTAAGAACATTACGGTGAATGCTGTCAACTAGCACGGAGAATAAGGCTGTTGAGGAGCGACCATCCGTGTAATTGCTTTGTGCGAGCATCAATATGTCAGATAGTATAACATGCAATTCTTTATCAAGAGGAAATCCGGCATACCGACACAAACTCAAAGCTACTACACAGTGGCTATAATATCTTCGGAAACAAATATAGAAATAAACATAACATAAATCAGTCACAGACAATTCATATCACAAAGGCGGAAATAGGTATGAATATTACACTTAGAAGTGTGTATCAGAGTAGCGGTCTAAAGAGATCCGCAATATCACAAAAGAATAGTTACACGAACTACACAAAAGAATAAGTATACATTATGGAGTCTATATCTCAAAGGTATACAACAAAAACTACTAATCTAAGTAGTTAACCAAAAGCCAGAGAACTCAATCCCAAGTGAGAAGTCAAGCTGAAGCACCTGTAACATCTCGGTCTGACCCGAGTATTATTTAATAAGAAAATAATAAACGGATCAGTCTAACTATAAATATCAGATGAAATGATATAGAGTAAGAGATATGACTAAACACATAATAATCACAATGCCAAGCTGTGATATATATAAGTAATTGAAAATCAACAAGAGATTAATCAATACCACCAAATCTACACAAGAATCAAAGGAAATGTCATACTCCTTATTTCGTTCACCAAACCATAAATATTGACGATTATATCAATGTCAATCACAAAAGTCAATGACACACAAATTCACCAATGCACAAAAATTGATAAATCATATCAATGGAAATCACAAAAATAGGTAAAGAAGAAAGTTCCAAAATTCGACACATGAAATCCAGAAATCACACAAAATAGGGGGGATGCCTATCACACGAACGGGAGCATGAAAACTCACCAACATATGTATCACACGAACGAGACGCTATCTCATGGTAGCTAGCCATTAATTTTTGACACACGAACGACCCGAAGTCCATGGGGCGCTACCCCATCAATATGAGTCGAAACTCCACAAAACGGGGTTTAGTCTCCCTCGTAGACAAAGAGACATCACACATTGCTAGTCTAAATCACAAAAATGATCGTCATGATCATCAAGAAGTGTCAATTACAGTAAGCTAGTAAATATATAAGCTTAGCTTCATGTCCCATAACCACTAGCTTAACTTATATATTTACGAACAAATTGTAGATCTCCAGAAAATTGTCACAAGAGATTCAATCGAACAAGTCCAAGAATTAACCGACGAAGTAAACGCAAGCGTTTCATACCACTTGTTTTACTAAGTCGTTTAATTAGATTTCTCATACGAGTGAGGTAAAGGTTTGTATATACTAATAGGTTGGAAAACGGTTTTATAAACGAGTTTGATATTGAAAATAGAGTTTAAATAATCTTTGATAAAGAGTTTGAATATTTACTACTAGTATAGAAACCTTTATATTTTAAAGTGACAAAGCACAAAAATGATTGTAGAAATAATCAATCACCAAAATTCACATACGAAGACGTGAATTAATTCCAAAGAAATCGATATCAAATCCATCAAAATGGATATTCCCAAAAATCCCGATATAAAAGACATCAAAGTCGATAATAAATGAAAATCAACAAATCGGATAATCACGAATCGATTAAATTTGGAAACCGAGCAAAAATATGCACAAATAGGCACAATAGGCAAATAGGAGCAAATCAGTCGACCGGCCCTCCGCAGTCGGTCGACTGAAGCAGAAACATGAAAATTTCATTTCCTGCAGTCAGTCGACTGACCTAAAAATCCAGTTGACTGATTGCAGGGAAACAGAGGACCCGAGCCTCTGGAATTTGCCTTCGGAATGCCTATGTGCTACAGCCAGTCGACTGAATTTCAAAACCAGTCGACTGACTGGCACCAAGGCTGTTTTCTTAGCCTATGAAATGAAGATGCAATCTTCTCCAAAATGCAACCGGGCGAGCAACGGACACTAGGGATTTATGTCAATCGACTACCCGGCCCTATAAGCTTCACGATGCATCACCAAAAACATGTTAAGATATCCATAAAAGGATTTTCATAGATTTTGATTTCAAAACACTAAAAATTTGAATATACACCAAATCAATTCAAACCAAAATCAAGTGCACATGAATATGTGTTAGGAATTCATACCTAACAATCGAAGATAATCATAGACATAGATGTGAGATAAAAATCTCACCTTTGAACCCAAACGATTGAAGAAGATGCTTGAAAGCAAAGGAGAATCAACCACTCTTCAAATCCAACTCAAGAAGTTTGATTCTAAGCTTTAAAAGAAGAACATTCTCAAAGTTAGGTTTAGGAATTTCTGAAATTGATAAGAGATTGAGTTGGAGAAGAAGAAGAGAAGCTTACCAATGGGTTCTTCTATTAGTTTAGACCTAGAGCTTGATTTGCAAAAGAAAACTAGGGCTTGAGTTTTAATTTCTCATCTCTCCCACCATTGTTGCTAAAGCTTGAGTATTAGGAATTGGAAATGAAGTAAATGAGGAGGAGAGGGGTTGGGACTGAATACATAAGTGGGCTCAGCCCAAATCAAAACCCTAAGTGAAAAAGTTGCAAAAGTCAACTTACTTCAAACATATCGAAGCTTATACTCAAAAGGATCGCAAAAGGCATTTTAAACTCAATGGGAGTGGTCCCGAATCCTAATTCGACCGTATGCAAAAAGTAGCTTTTCGTACAAAATTCCGAGTATCGATAAAACATTTAAATAAAATATTAAATATAAAATCGATAAATATGCGGGTTGTTACAGTACAAGTGGAAGTTCTTTTGAAAATACGCTAAAAGGTTTTCTTTCAAGATAATGAGACTCTTTTGTAAATTTGAATTTCAAAATGTCCTATACTAGTTTAATGTGGGTTTCGAGGTTTATATTTTATGGATTTGATAGGGATTACTATCTAGGAAAGAAAGGTAAAAGATTTCAAGATATGAATAGAACAAGAATGGTTTGTACAACCTTATCTGGAAGGTTGAAATCGGTCCCAAGAATTATTTGTAGAACAATGGTAAAATAGTATAGATATTTCAAATATATAATTGGGTTCTAAATTTGGCTGCCTTTATTGGATTGGAATGTTATTCTTTATGTTTTAATTTATTTGGAGTGTGTTTCGTGTAATTTCCATAAGTTATCCAATCTCAGAATGTGTATAAAAATGTATCGTTTGATTTGATAAGGGGTATACTTAAAAGGGAAAGAGGTGTAAGATATAGATATTTTTTCTATGGTTTACACTGTCTATTTCAATAAAAGATAAAGAAATAATCCCTTATAATTCCAAACAAAGAAAAAATATCTTTTATGATTAATTTATGAAGATTTCTAATTGTATTCCTATTTTGAAGGATGGCTCTGATTAAATAAAACATGGGAGGGAATGTTTTAGGTTAGAAATTAATAATTAATAATTAGAAATAAGAAATGTATATATATAGCGTAAGTGACAACAATATTCTATTACTAATAAACATTATAGTAATTATGGGACTACGATTTATGGACATCAATTACAGATTTGATGGGTAACAAATTTGTAATTAATAGAGAATGAAAAGAAAATTATATAGGGGACTGATTAAGGAATCAAATACGATATTTATGGAGAAGTGAACACTCATAATAAGTGAATTTTGAAACTGGCAATGGATTGAAAGAGATTAAATAAGGATTGATTAGATACCGTCAATTTTGACATTAATGGCCAGTTATTATGGGTAATGGATATTTATAAAGACCAAGAGGGAAAATTTACAAAGATATGTTATGGTGGAATGACATTCTAGGAATGTACATCTTAAATTGTTAAGGGGCATCAGACCCCCAACATCATTAACACCAACTGATAATTAAAGGTAGCTTCCAATAGAATTTTCTTTTAGAATTTTAGGGTGTAATCGCTAGTTGTCGCCTTTAGGATAAATGTTCGATATGATATTAGGTATGTTCTTGTTTTATTACTGTGTTGATTTTATGGATGACATTAACTCGCTAAACAAATATATATATATACTACGGAACATCATAAATAAGAAAATTTCATAAGGAAACTTAAGCAGCAATAAACTGAAGATAAGACGGGAGTTAGTAAGGAAATTAGGTTAGAAAGCCCCAAATCCAAAGCTTTCGAAGGGTCACCATTCACCCTGAATGAGTTAAGATGTATAAGGATATGAAAAGAATTTTATAATTGGTCAAGGATGAAGAGAATGTCGCTATATCAGTGTAACAACCCTACTATTAATTACCTATTTAATTAAATTATTGGGGACAATTAATTCTAATTTGTGGTTTGTAAAATTAAATTGTGAAATTAAATCTAGGTTTGAGATTTATTAATTAAAATAAGAAATTTGCTATCAATAGTTTATTTTTATAAGAAAAATAATAATATGAGAATAAATATTATTTCGAAAGTTAAATTTAATTTTGTAGAATATCTCAATATTAATAGAAATGAGGAATTTTAACTTGTGATTGGTTTTTGGTAAATTTGGAGAAATTACATTATGATTAATTAAACATTGATTAGTGTAAATTGGTGTTTTATGAGTGATAAAGCAAAATAAAATTTTATAACACTTCCTTTATGAATTATCAACACCTTGCTTTTGGATCCAAATTAAACCCTCTTTGCCTAAGTGGGAGAAATAAGAGTTAAGAAACTAGTATGTATAGTTCTCATTCTCATTTTCTTCTTTCTACAAGCTAAAACATAAAACGTCCTCTAACACAAAACCCTAGTTCCAAAAATCACCAAATTCAAGTGCAAATCATAAGGGTTTTGTTCAATAAATATAAAAATCAATCTCAAGTAGTATTCTCTATCTTCTAATGGGTTTATTTCATTGACTAATTTCAGTTTTGGTCTAGAGTTATGATCTTTTTTCTGAGCATCTGAAATTTGCTTTAGGTTGTAACTGAAAGTAATTGGCTTAGGTGACATTTAGTTTTAATTCATCAAATTCAAGTTATAAAGGTGAGTTTACCTCACCAACAATCTCTAAATTCCTATGTATGTGATAGTTAGTTGCTGTTTGGTTGAATTGGATGAATATTGGTTGTATTATTCATGGTCATATGTACAATTTCTAAAACTGCTGAAACCTTGGTTATATGATTTCATTTAGTTGACAATTTGATTTGTCATTATGGATGCATACATACGAAATTTTCCTTAGAACAATAACTCAAATCATAGGATCAAACTGCCATCAACAAAGCTGGGTCGGGTAGTTTTCTGGAGATGAAACAGCTCCAACAAAACATCGCGATCGGTGGACCGGTGAGCGCCACTGTTGGCATATTTTCCCGAAGCTATTTCAGCTCCAGGTTGATGCCCAAATCGCCCCGTTCGACCATTTGTTTGCCAATTATATCTTGAATTATTATTGAATTCCTATGTGATTTATTCCACGTATGATTTCAATGCTATTTCAGGATTTTGAGTTATGAACATATGGACTTTGCTTTCATGAAGTTTGCTATGAGATGATGTAGAATATATCTTAATGGATCAAATTTACCGATGCGGTTTTATGATGAACTTAGGACTTTTGAAATAACTAAATTTCTTATGTTTTGTGAATTTTGGTTTGTTATAATATATACAGATTGTAAACCAAATTTTTATAACAATTCAATTTCCTTTGTATATGTGATTTTATAAGTAATTATATGTACATACGGTAATATTTTGTAATGGTTTTGGAAGTAAAAATCTGAATCACTTTTAAGTAAATGTTCAATACCAATATGGGTTTTGAAAAATATGTACTTACGGTTTTATAAAATAATGGCTACTTATTTATATAGAATCTGTGAGATAATTTGTGAACTACAGAACTTTCAAATAAGAATTTGGAATAATTATATATATAAAAGCATTTTAACACTAAAGTGGAATTATGTTTTATTTTTATCAAAGGAGATATATATCGCAGTTCACAAATTATATATATATATATATATATATAATTGAGAAATAAATGTGTTTATGGATTTTTAAGAAGAGGTTTGAAAATAGGTTCATACATAAAGTATTTTAGAAATTGTTTCTTATATAATAAAATGATATCATCTGTTTTCAAACTATAAATTATTATTAGATTAGTTGGATTTAACCCTGATTATTCGTATGCTATTTTAGCATTTTCATGCGACTTTTGGATTTGGAGAAGATTTTAAAAATAAAATGTATGGGGAACCTTAATTCTATAATTAGGGGAACATTAAAAATCGACTTAGTGTTATTGATTGGTTTAAATGCTTTCAAGTAATGCTTCATGATATATTGTACAACTCATTGAATAGAATGTTTTAGTGGTACTTACTAACCCATTAGCGAATACTCAAATTTTACCGGGTAGTTTAGGATGCCTTAGTTAAATTCTTGTGATTGTTATATGGAAGTAATTAACACCTAAGAGTTGTATTCTCTTTTGGTGTACGATGAGACCGATAGATTCTTAAGGAACTATAGTTCAAGTTTTCCAGTAGTATTCATAAAGAGTGAGATTTACTAGCTCCTAGTAAATACTTGAATTTCACCAAATGGTATGAGACGTTTTGGTTAAGTTCTCATGGTTACGAAAGGTGATAGTACTTTGTGCTTTAGAGTTTACTCTCATTTGGTGTGTAGCATGGGGCTGCTGGATCCTTAAGAAATAAAATCATGTATTTTCATACGATCGTGGAGATGACTAGAGATTTTGTTTTCCTTGATTTGAGATTTCTTTTTCATGGTATGGACGATCATTGGTATCGGATCGGTGTGATTGATGCCATCTTTTGTTTTCTATGGTATGTATATGATCATTGAGATTGGTATGACTTTCTTTTCTTGGAGTTATTAAGATTATTGTCTTTATGTTGGAATTTATGGATTTTCATGAGTTATTCCATCTTTTATGATTGAAATATTTATATATCTTAAAATGGATTCTAAGTTAAACATTTTAGTGCTTTGTTTATATTTATTGCATTCGTAATGTCATATTCTCTATTGTTATATCTTGATCTCACATTATGGATATTTAGAGATAGTCTGATCTATTTATTTAAATACTTATGTCAGGCCAAGACGTTTTAGGTTTTTCAGGATGCTCAGGCTTTGGGTAGGTGTGCTAACAGATGAAGAACATTTTGACATATTAATTTATCTTCTATAGTATAATTTTATGTTTTATTATGGGATGTATTATTGAGATAATGACTTAGTTTGGGTTGTATACTATGTGAGTCTGGTATCACATTTTATGGAATCATGGTATGTATTATATATGATGTATGTTGTTACATTGTAATCTATGATTATTATTTCATATATATTGTTCTGATTTTTAGAAAATGATGTGTTTATTTATTTAGAATGAGACTACATACATCAAAAGTATTTTAGATATTTATTAAAAACCGTAAATATAACATGTCAGTGTTATTTTAAAGTTATATTCAGATTTGATCGCCCTTAATAAGTCATGTTCTCCTTATTACCAGACGATATTATTTATAATGTTCTTTAATAATATGGGTATAATGGTAGGGTCGCCACACTTGGTATCGGAGTAGAGTCAAAACATTATAGCATATAATATCATGGATCCAAGACTCAGATGACTTTGAGTCCTGTCCCCTGGGGTATGTGGTAAATAGTTAAATTGATTTTCTAATTAAGGACAGGAATATAAAATGATTATGGGATAATCATATAGGTCAAACTTTTATTTTTACTAACTATATTAGAGTTTGGATTGTCCGTAATAAGATTATGGCTAGAGGTAGACCTAAATTACGTTGGGATTGACCGGTAATCCTATTACGAGAGGGATGTTTTTGACTCTCGAGCAGATTGCAGAGGTTGTCCTTGCAGCCTGGACCATTATTCTGATGATCGTTTGGTTAGAGCAGATTTTGCATATTTATGTACTGATTTCGGGTGATTGGGAGGAAGACCATTTAAGGAAATGGAAAAGCTCATAGAGATTC
The DNA here is from genome assembly GCA_030765085.1 of Allium cepa. Taxonomy (NCBI): domain Eukaryota; kingdom Viridiplantae; phylum Streptophyta; class Magnoliopsida; order Asparagales; family Amaryllidaceae; genus Allium; species Allium cepa. The sequence goes on along the minus strand of CM060935.1, from coordinate 784,392,029 downwards.
AAGCTTGGATAAGGACGTGCGAGAGAATCTTTACCCGCATGGATCTCATGGATGCCCAAACAGTTTAAGTGGCATCTAGCCAATTGTAGGAAGGAGGAAGGCCATCAAAACTTCTAATAGACCCGATTAGCTAGGTATTTTTTTTGTTTTCTTATTTTTAGGAAGTGTTTTTTCTTTTGCTTGGTTGCACTAAAGTTAGTTTTAGAAATAAGTTAAATACCTTTTTGTGAGCTTTAGCATTTCATGGATAGGATTTAGAATAAATGTTATTTGCTTTTGGTTGATTGGTTGTTAGAAATTGGTGGTTCAGTTATATTCATTTAACTTGGATGCAAGGATGCTTTTAACAAAAAAATAGTCATAACTAAGGGAAAACTAATAATTAATTATTGTGTTGACTTGTTCGGTAAATGTTTAAGGATTTTGATCAATATATGGGGCGTCGTGTTACCGATAGGATTTTCCAAACATCGATCGAGACATTTTGACATGAGAATCTAAAATATTATTTTGTGAAAAATATCTTTGAGTTAAAAATAAACTGACTTAACGTTTTTTCCATAAAATAATTATCTAAAGCGTAAGGACTTGGGAATGCGTTTTTGATATTGTATGCGGTCAACTAAGTAACGAAGTGGACCATAGTAATTTCATAGCTTAGTAATATTATTTCATATAATAAGATAATTTAATTCATAACTTATGAATTGGTTGGAAAACTTCTAAGAGTTCCTTGTGAAGTAAAAAGATAAAATATCTTAATTATCCTTAAGAGAAATTAAATATTAATTTATAGATTTCTTTTGTTAAGGAAATTGCGGGTTAAGCCGCAATTTCCTTAAGGGAGGAAATCTATAACAACCATATTATTAATTACATAATTAATTAAATTTAATTAGGGATAATTAATTCTAATTTACGGTTTGTAAAACTAAATTATGAAATTAAATCAAGTTTTGAGATTGCTTGATTTAAAATGGGAATTTGCAATTAATAGTTTATTTTTATAAAAAATACGAGAATAACTTTTATTTCAAAAGTTAATTTTAAGTTTATAAAATATCTCAATATTGAAAGAGATCAGGATTTTTAACTTGTGATTAGCTTTAGTAAGTTTAGAGAAATTATAGTATGATTAATATAACGTTGGTTAGATAAATTGGTGTTCTATAAGTGATAGTGCAAATTAAAAATTTCCAACACTTACTTTATGAATTAGCAACACCTTGCTTTTGGATCAAAATCATACCCTCTTGGCTTAAATAGGGGAAATAAAAGTTGAGAAATTAGTACGTACAGTTCTCGTTCTCATTTTCTTCTTCCCGTAAGCTGAAAACACAAAACCTCCTCTAACACAAAACCTCGGTTCCCACAATCACCAAATTCAAGTGAAATCATAGGGATTATGTCAATAAATATAGAAATCAATCTTAGGTAATTTTCTCTATCTTCTAATGGGTTTAATTCATTGATTAATTTTAGTTTAATCTAGGGTTGTGATCTATTTTCCTTTTAATCTCTGAAATTTTCTTTAGGTTGTAGTTGAAAATACTTGGCCTAGGTGAATCCGAGTTTTAATTCATCAAATTAAGGCTACAGAGGTGAGTTTACCTCACCAACTACTTGTAAATTCCTATGTATGTGATTGGTAGTTGTTGTTTGGTTGAATTGGATGAATATTGGTTATATTATTCATGGTCATTTATTCAATTTCTAAAACCACTGAATGCTTGGTTATATGATCTCTTTTAGTTGATAGTTTGAGTTGTTCTTATGGATGCATGCATACTAAAATTTCTTTATAACAATAACTCAAGTCATAGAATCAAACTGCCATCACCAAAGCTCGGTTGAGTAGTTTTCTGAAGCTGAAGCAGCTCCAAAAAATGTCACGACCAGTGGACAGATGAGTGCCACCGGTTCATCGGCGGCGTGTTTTCCTCGAGCTATTTTAACACTAGTTTGATGCCTAGATTGCCCCGTTCGACCATTTGTATGCCGATTGTTTCTTGGATTATTATTGCATTCTTATGTGATTTATTTCATGATCGCTTTCAATGCTATCTTGGGATTTTGGGTTACGAATATACGAACTTTGCTTTCTTGAAGTTTGCTTTGAGATGATATAGAGTATACCACAATGGATTAAATTTAAGATATGGTTTTGTGATGAATTTGAAACTTTTGAAATAACTAAACTTCTTGTGTTTTATGGATTTGGTTTATTATAATATATATTGATTACAAACCAAATTTTTATAACAATCTAATTTCCTTTGTGTAAGTGATATTATAGGTAATTATATATATATATATATAGTAATATTTTCAAATGGTTTTGGAAGTAAAAATCTAAATCGCTCTTAAGTAAATTTTTAATACCTATATGGGTTTTGAAAAATGAGTGCTTATGTTTTTGTAAAATAATGGTTACTTATATATATATATATATATATATATATATATATAGGTTCTGGGATACAATTTGTGAACAATGGAACTTTCAAACAAGAATTTGGAATAATTTTTGTATATAAGCATTTTAACATTAAAAGCGGAATTATGGTTTATTTTTATTAAAGGATACATACATATACATAGTTGAGAAATAAATATGTTTATGGATTTTTAAGAAAAAGTTTGAAAATAGGTTCATGTATAAAGTATTTTCAAAAAAAGTTCTTACACAATAAAATGATATTATCTATTTTCAAACTATAAATTATTATTGGATTCGTTGGATTTAAGATTTGCTTATTTATATGCTATTTTAACGTTTTCATGTGACTTTTGGATTTTTTGAGAAGATTGTAAGAATAAAATGTTTTGAGAACCTAATTTGGGGAATACTAATAATCGACTTAGTGTTGTTGATTGGTTTAAACGCTTTTAAGTAATAATTCGTCGAATATTATACAACTCATGGAATAGAATGTTGAGTTGTATTTACTGGCTTATTAGTGAATACTCGAATTTCACCGGATATTATGGGATTACTTGGTTAAATTCTTGTGATTGCTATAGGGAAGGATTTGCACTTTAGAATTGTATTCTCGTTTGGTATTCAGTGGGACTGATAGATCCTTAAGAGAATGTAGTTTAGGTTTTCCAACAGTATCCGTAATAATGAGATTTACTAGCTTCTAATAAATACATGAATTCCAACAAACAGTATGGTACGTTTTGGTTAAGTTCTTGTGATTACTAAAAGTGATAGTACTTCGAATTTTAGATTTTACCGTCTCTCGGTGTGTGGCATGGGGCTGCTAGATCCTTAAGAAGTAAACTCATGGATTTTTATATGATCCTGGTTGAAATTTTGTTTTCTTGGATTTGAGATTTGTTTTCATGGTGTGGACAATCATTATATCCGATCGATATGAGCGATACCCCCTTCGATATATATATAATCATGGGTTATTCCGTCTTTTTTGATTAAAATACTTATATATCTTGAGATGGATTCTAAGTTAGAATATTTTAGTGCTTTGTTTATATTTATGGTATTTGTATTTATTTCAATGTCATATACTCTTATGTTAAATCTTATTGTCACATTTTGGATACTTAGAGATAGTATGATTCGTTTATTTAAATACTCGGGTCAGGCCGAGACTTTCCAAGTTTTTTAAGACATTTAGGCTTTTGGGTAGGTGTGCTAGCAAGTGATAGACCTTTTGACATCTTAGTTTATCTTTTATAGTATATACACATGTTATATTATGGGATGTATTATTGAGATAGTGACTTATTTTGGATTGTATATTATGTGAGTCTAGCATCACACTTTATAGACTCATGGTATGTATTACATATGATGTATATTATTTTATTGCGATCTATGATTATTGTTTTATATGATATATTTTTCTGGTTTTAAGAAACCGATGTGTTTATTTCTTTAGACTAAAACTGCATACATAAAATATTTGTTCCAGATATTTATTAAAAATAGTAAGTATGACATGTTAATGTTAATTTATAGTTATTTTCATATTCGATCGCTCTTACCAAGCCGTACTCTCCGTATTATTAGATGGTATTATTTATAACGTTCTTCAATAATACAGGTATAATAGTAGGGACGTCACAATAAGTTTCTAGATGTTTTATATGCTAAAAGATTAAGGCAGGGCAAGCCCGTAGGATAGTTATTACCATTAGAAGTTTTGACTTACATATGGGAGCATATATCGATAAACTCTATAGATGGGTTGCCCAGAGGCAATGATGCTATTTAGGTCACTGTAATTTAGCTTATTTCACTTTCGTTGGGAGTAATATTGATGTGCACGTAAATGTGCATATTTTTACCTCCATATTTAATCAAATTTAATTAAATAAATGAGCATATAGGGTATTTCAACATGTTTAAATCAAAATTCAAATTATTTTCAAATCATCATTTACTCATCTTCATTTAGGGTCAAAATGGTCATTTTTATGTGTTAATTAATTTTAGAAAATTCACTTGCACATTCTATTTTTATTTATTGGAAAATTTATGGAAATTAGAAGAGGCGTCATCCATTCACGCATGCATATAGGAGAAGGAAGCAAATGAATATGGAAATAATTCATTTCATATATCATGAAGAACCCCACCTACCCACTTACCTCGATGTACAATTAGGAGCTAATGTACATGCTAATGGAAATTAAAGTGCCATCCACATGTATGGGTGAATTATGGTCATGCTAATTACAACTTGGAGGGCACACTTCCTAGAGGGGTATTTTAGGTAGTCCCAAAAATATGCATTAGGGTTTCAAACTTGTATAAATACCCCTTTGTTGATATAATTAAGCTCTTAGCCTCTTCTTTAGTAAGTTTAGTTTTAGGCTCAAAAGTAAACAAAAAATACTCTTCTTTTTTCATTGCTACTTAGCCATTTTCTTTCACGTATTTTTCATTATGCAATGTTAATTAGTGCTCTTTTCTACTTACAAGCTCTCGTTCTTTCCATGTTAGTAGTGTACATCATTTTATTTATGCAAGTAGATTAGTTTTTATCTTATTTTAACTAGCTCTCTTTTTGCTTAGCTTGCATTTTCCTCTTGTTTTTATTTCATGTTGAATGCTACATTTTTTGAAATGATAACAAATATGAGAGGCTAAACCCCTTCAATTTATGAGTAATGAAGCTCTCTTAATCATGAAGATTCAACATTTTGATAACTTTTGATCTCTTTTTGTGCTTAATGGAAATATTTGATGTGGTTTAACTTGTTGTTTTAGCTTTGAATTTGATAGCCTATGTTGTTGACACCAAATATGCCATGCTTAAATAAAAAACACAAATTACCCCTTCATCTACATATGATTATGGTAATGAAATGAATATTAAAATCAAAATTTAATGTTCTATATTTCTAATCAATAGTTAATAGATCATGCTTAGAATAGATTTTATTTTCTAGCTCACCGTCATTTTCATGAGCGTTAAAAAGTGGTTTAGTGGGTGTGTTATTGTTTGATGGCTTATTTTGAGATAATTAACAGCACAGGTAGGCAATACTTGTGATAAACCATCGACTAAATTCACTAATGACCCAAGGAGAGATCATAATTTGATATATGTTGATTTATGTGATATTGAGAAGGACATTGCCTCTAAATTGCCTTCAAAGTCTCATATTTTTATCCATTTTATTTTACTAGTTTATTTACATTTTTTAGCTTAAAAATATCTCAAATTCTTGGTTTAATTTGATTAAATAGAAATTTTAAAATGAACACAATTCCCTACGGATCGACCCGTATTCACCACGTATTAGAATTGTACGGCGTGCGCTTGCGATTATTTTTAATTTAAAATTTGATCGGCGGTTTTCTAGTCCGATAGAAAATTTTCCGATTAAACAAAATTTTGGTGTCATTGCTGGGGAGTTTTATTTATTTTAATTTTATATTCTCTGAATTATTTTTGTTTGATTATATTGAGTGTTTGATTTAAGTGTGCTCGTTTGTATTATTTTTAAATATTTTTTTGGTGTTTGTGTGATTTATTCTTGCATTTGTTTGTGTGAGTCTCTTGTTTTCTACTTCTGTTTGCATTTGCACTCTATATATATATATATAATACATCACATATTTATTTCAAAAACTAAAAAAAATATTTCAATTCCCTTACATATATTTACATACATTTCATACAAGCCTCTCACTCTCTCTGTTTGCATACCAGAACACTGCTAGTACGTCAACCACTCAACCCTACCTTCCTCAACATCCATACTTCACCACAGCAAAATCCAACCACAAACTTGCAAAAACAACATCACATAAACCCCATTGCCCTGCCTTTAACACTTAAAGTGCCTAACGTCACAGAATCAACACTACACCAACCTTTTACCACTTACCAACTATGCATATACATATTTCATTGTACTCAAAGCAACCCTCTACTATTTGCTTGCTGTCATACCCAATTGCATCACTGCATTCCTAGATAACTGCCATAAAACATTCACCATTGTTCCATTGCCATTCCCATCCCCATTGCCTACTCTTCCTATTACCAACAACTCTTCAACATCACTCAAGCACCATAAAAACTCCCAACCATATAGCATTGCTCTTCAATATACTTCTTCAAATCAACTATCCTACCTCCACTTCTCTTCCTTTGTAACACAGCTACCAAACTTCCGCCCATCATTTCCCTTTGAACATAAAACACTTACTCACTATCAACCACATAAACAATCCAGTTCAACCTCCCATAATCTTCCATCAACTTGCTACGACCACTATCCTTCATCCATAATTACATCATACCCACATTGACACACCCTTGTCGTTGCCCTATTATATCACTACCTGATATTACAACCTGCTGCCATATCACACACTTCTCAATATCAATAACCCTGCCTGCCATAACCACAGTAACAACTGCGTCACCTCTAAGCCACTGCCATTCTTTGTCCACTACTCAACAAATATGACTGCAACATTTCTAGCATAGATTTATGTCAAGAAAGTGGAAAGAAAGCATGGAGTTCTTGTTAGCATTTTTGATAGAGTCCTTTATTTACTAACGATGTGGGAGGAGTTCGCAATCCGCTTTGGGAATGACTTTGGATCTTAACATTACTTACCACCTATAGACCAATGGTCAGACAGAAAGGGTGTGAAAATTTTTTAGAAGACTTGTTGAGAACTTTGCATTATGGATTTTGAAGGACTTTGGAAAAGGTGGAAAAATTTAGGCAACAAATAAAGGCCAGAGGGGACCGTCAGGAATCCTATATTGATTGGCGAGGATAGGACAAGTTAGAGTTTTTAATTGAGAACATGGTATTAATTAAGGTTTTCTCTCTCTTAAAAAGGTTATGAGATTTAATACATCTGGGAAGTTGGTGCCTAGGTTTGTTAGGCCTTTCCTATTTTAGGGAGGGTAGGGAAACTTGCTTATTAGGCGGAGCTTTCAGACTACTTAGCGGGAGTCCATGTTGACTTTCATGTTCTATACTTGAGGAAATATCTGCATAACATTACCTCTATAGTAGAGCCTAATCAGTTAATTATGGTTGAAACAAAGCTTGATGCTTCTTGTGCCATCATGTGCGTTATGGAGCACGGTATTAAAAGGCTTCATAACAATGAAATTAGGTCGGTCCGAGTAAAATTGGAAGATAACCCAATAAAGAGCACATGGAAAACCGAAGAAAAGATGAATGTTTCTCATCCGAAGCTTTTCTCTAGTAAAATTTTCCCTCCAAAATAGGTATTTGGTTCCACCGTGGTTGGTAGATTTGATGGAAGGAGATAGTTGTCATAATTTTTACTATTAATTTTTGCTCCCATATACAATTTTATATATATTTGGGATGCTTGCATACATTCCTATATATCACGATCTTACATTCATGTTAGGATTGAGCTAACCTATAGTATGTTGCATACATAATCACATTGCATTTTGGGTTGAGTGGATGGTTTTGCGGATTATTATAAATAATTTAGTTGGATAATATAGTTGATGAGTGCGTGTTACACTATCTGCCCTTGGTGATTTCAGGGATGAAATTCTTTTTAAGTGGAGGGAGGAGAATGTAACACCCCAATAAATTTAATAATAAATTAAATAATTAAAATAAAGCTAAAATCGAAGTTTTTTATAAATGTCAAAATTTGGTCCTGGAATTTGCACCATTACATCCGTGGCGATTTTCTAATCAATTTTCGTATATAATATGTTAAACTTAGAGTTCAAATGGAGATGTTATGGACGTTTGAAGTTTTTGAATTGAAAATAATTCAAACAAGTTTAAATTTAAAATTTAAGTATTTGAATTTGAACAACGTTAAGGGGTACTTGACATTTGAGCTAACCTGAATAAAGTAAGAATTAGTTAAGTAATAAACTAAATAAGCTAATTGATAAAAATTAAACGAAGAAATAATATATGGTCACAACAAAAGGATCGGTCGACGATGGTTTAGGTATTAAATGACAGGGACCTTTCTATTTTTCTAGGTATTAAATGAACAAAGATTGCCTAATTCCTAATAAAAAAGTAAAAAGTTGTTGGAGGCTTTCTCTTGCATCGTTAACGATAGTTGCATTAGAATTTGGAAGTGGGATAGAAATGGGTTAGGTATTAAATGATGGGGGCATGTGTCACGACCCGGCTTCCAAATACCAGGAAGCCGCACCGTGAATTAAGAAAGAAAGGGATAGAATAAGAAAGGAAAGAAGAGAAAGAAGAAACAACACAAGAATCTCAACAGCGGAACGAATAAATTATATTTATAACAAAGTATTACATAGTATACAACAAATATCAGAGTACACAGACATATACAACTCATACTAGACAGTTATAAACACCTATCTAATTATTACAACTCAATTACAATACATAACAACTCAGAGATACCAACACAGCGGAAAACAATATAACTATACGCAGAAGCCTCCTGCTCCAAATGCTCCTCCACAATTCGTCAAAGCTAATCCTGAATCCTAACCTGAATTCCCTTGGCTACTCATAAAAATTTGAGTACCCAAGAGTTATAGAAAAACAGAAATAACTCCGGGTCAGACATGGGTCTGGTGTGAGTAACAGGTTAAAGTTGCTTAACTTTGAAAAGCCTTTAAAAAGAAAAGGTATCACGTAAGACTTCCCACACATAAACATGGAAAAGTTTTTACCTTACGCTAACCAAAACATTTGATAGGAAATCTGATGATATTATAATAGTGTCTAGGGTTTTCAAGTAAATATGAAATAGCCGAAATTGTTACATCTATTAAATTCCAGCTACTAGCCACAAAAGTGGGTAATACAATCAAAACCGTTGGCACTTATTGGATTTTGGATTCCATCAATGGCAGGGCTACTGGGGTACCGCCCGTCACAGTACGTGGCCTAGATCACCGTACCGAGGAGCCACCCTAACTCCCCTGCAACACAAAGCCGGACCCGTTCCTTACTGAACAGTTCCAAACAAGACTACCCCGCAGTTGTGATCAGCAACCGCACCACTAAGCCGAAAATAAAGGGACCTCTAGACAGGGATAAATCTTGCTCTCAAGTGGGGGCTACCCACGAAGCTTTGCTGCACCTCCCCTGTTTTAGCCATTCCCGGTTGATGAGGCTTGAGGCTACGATTACCTTTATAGGACATATCACTTAGAATGCTCATCGTCCACCTGACGATGTTCTGAAAGCATTCAATCCATACAAGTTCGTTCCGGGTTCGAACGAAACCGAAGGCATTATCTCGTTACACTCGTATTGGAATCACCCTCAGAGTTAACGACAATAACCCTTGCACTCTGAATCTCCATCTCGAATCTATAAGTGCTATTCCGTCAAACTCATTACGGAATCACCCACAGAGTTATACTGACGTATAGCCCTTACACCTCGAGTCTTCACTCGCACCATTTGGATTCACGACCTAACGTTACTTGGAATCGATGTGGTTTTCGGATCCCAAATATGGAAACCCGATCCCGGTCTCATCGAAAACCAAAGCGTGTCTTTTAAGGTCCAAGTTGTTTTAAGTTTAAAACAGTTCAATTCATTATCTAAATACACAGATAGATAATTCACCACACAATAGATGATTCAACATTATCATTATCAACAGATAATTCATACCAAATCAGATAATCCTTATTATCATCCAAAAGCAATCAATGCATCCATATCACATACACTACTCATCTCATAACTGAGATTACAAACCATACCAAGCAACCAATTTCAATCATCAAACATAAGTAATTAATCTAATGATCATTCCATTCTATAATTAATTTAAAATGAATTAAATTAATTACCTAACCTCTAATTAATTTAAAATAAATTAAATTAATTACTTCATCATCAAATCCTGCTTATCTTAATCATCAATTGATTATAAATCAATTTATAAATCATCTCAATATTCATTTCAATTAATCCTTATTGATTAATAATTCCCTAATTACAATAAGTAATTAGCATTTAATATTAATTATACCTTAATTAATCAATTCCAAATTACATCATTAATTAATTAATTAATGATTTCTAATTACATTTAATCAATCTCTAAATATAAATTAATTACATAAGTAATTAATCTTCAACTTAAACCATATATATTAATCACCCATGATTAATAACTATTCAGTATTAACTACTTTAATTACTCATCCCATCATTAATTACTCTTAATTAATTATCTTCATTAATCACTTGATTAATGTTCAAAGTAATTTAAATCCAAATTACTCCTATAATAAATATTTTTAATTACATCCTATAATTATTAATTAATTACTTCTCTAAGTAATTATAAATTCATTAATTACATAAAGTAATTATCAAACAATCAACAATGGTTTAAATTAATTAAACTTAATTAATCCAAACTAATCACCTTAATCAAATTAATTACACCAAGTAATTAATTCATTAATTACTTTTATTAAGTAATTAAACAATTGATTATTATTAATTAATTAATCTAATTAACTATTAAAATTAATCACATTAATTAATTGTTAAAAAATCTTAAGTTAATTATCTTCATTAACACCTCTTAATTACCTAATTAAGAAATTAACTTATAATTAATCATTATTAATTAACAACTAATTAATATTTAATTATAATTTAATTAATCTCTAATTATTAATTAATTAAGTGTTAATTAAAATCTTAATTATCATTAATCACTTGATTAAGTAAATCTTAATCATTAATTAAAACTTAATTAACCATCCTTAATTATAGATTAATTAACATTAATTAATTAATCTCAAATCTTAATTAATTAACTTAAAAATTTTTAATTACTTAGTTAATCATCCACATTATTAATTAATTAAATAATTAATATTCCATTTAAATTAATTAAATAATTTAAATGAAACCAATTTCTTAAGTTCAAAATTTAAAAACATTCTTCTTTATACAAAGTATTTTAAACAAATTGTTTCAAACAAAAATTCAAGTTTAAAAATTTTAAACTCTACTTACATTCCTATCTTCATTTTTAAATTCAATTTATTTAACCTTTCCTAACATAGTTAAACAAATTTAAATTTAAAACTTATTTATTTTAAAACTGACTTTAAAGTCAAATTCCAGATTTCAAAATTGAATTTAAACTTATTTTAAACTCTTATTTCATAAACTCAAAACTTATAGTTCAAACTCAAAACCAAGGTTTCTTAATACTGTAAAGTTTAAAATTTAAATTTATATTTCCAGTTTTAAATTCAAACTCAGGTTCATTAACTCAAAAGTTCAGTTTCCAGATTTAAACTTTATTTAAAATTTCAGTTGCATTTTTTTTTTAAAAAAAATCTGCCTTTAAATTAAGATCAGAAAAACAGTTTTCTGTTTTAAATTTTAAAACATCTTAAATTTGAATTCAAACTGTTCCAAAATCCATGATTTAAATTATTGAATACATAATTACATTCCAGGTTTGCAAATTCCCTGTTTGAATTTAATTTTACAAATCTAAACTTGCTCTTAAATTTAAATAAAAACAGAAAACAGTTTTCTGTTCTGTTTGGAAATCAGATTAAAATTTAAAGAATTTTAAAATTAATTCCAGAGGCCCAAATTTAGAATTCAAATTTAATTCTAGATTCAACACAGTTTCAGATTTGATTGCAATATTCTTTTCTTCAATTTGTAAAACCTGAAACAGTTTCCTGATCAATCTCTAAAACTAATTATAAATTTCAAAATTTAAATTATTTCAAAAACCCAAAATTTAATTAATTGAATTTATACTTAAATTCAGATTCACTTTAGTTTCAGATTTGCTTGCAATTTATTTTACTTCAAATCTTAGAATACCTGGAAACATGATTCTGCTCAAAAAAAAACTAAAACCCTGAAACATTTAACAAACCCGAGCCACCCTCTTCATTACTTCGAGTCACATGACTCCCTGCTTCGAGTTATTTCCAAATTCCCCGAGACAATCTCGAGTTCACAAAACCCTGCAACTAAAACTGAACCACCATCATCACCAACCTGCACAACACTTCTGTGCACCCCCATCCCAACTCCGGCCATCTCTGGCCATCAACTCAGGACATCCTCCAACTACCAAAATCCCCTCATCAACATTCAATCACCAAATGCCCTTAATTCAACTTGAATTTAATTTCAAGTTAAAACTAAAACCTGGAACAGCACCTCCTTTCCAATGATCAACCTGCCAACGCAATCAACCCACTACTCCGGCCACCATCATCCTCGAAACTTCGGTGACATGCTCATCAACCCACAATCTATCCACACTCAAAGTATCCTTGAATTCGAATCATTGATGAGGTAGCAGTTCTAACATTTCTTAACCCCAGTAAAACTAGGGTTCAAACTGAAATTCCCAAATCTCATCTCCAAATTTTATTTAAAATTCAATTTATTATTTTTCCCATAACATTTGATGGCAATTCTATCTCCAGAAGCAAAATCAATCAATTCAAATGCAAGAATCAAGGGTACTGTATCAAAATATAAAATACAGTATGTTGAAACTGCATTATATACACAGCACTATAAATTGGAGTTTTTGTTTTAAAATTCTTGAATTCACTTATTGTTTCAATTAGTACCTGAAACATGAATTCCAAAAATTTGAATTTTCACTTAATATAAATTTTACTTTGTCATTTATATTTCCAGGAATTACTGATATTGATTTATCTTACATAAATCTATAAGTTTACTTCATCATAAAATAAACAACTTTCATTCAATTTCAAGCCATAACCTCGACCAGATCATAGAAAGGAAGAAATTTTATCACTTGCTTAACAGTAAACAATCAGATCTTAAATGAATCAAACATGCATCCATCTATACACAAGATCTACTCAGCAATGTATTTAACAACATAGATAAGACTCCTATTTCCATGAACAAATCAAGCAACCATTTTATTATACTTAATTTTTAAAAAGAAGTTATGTTACTCACTTGTAGTTGCAAGATGCAGAGCAAACTTTCAAATTGCAGGCTCCAGATTTAACATGCAGAGCTTTCACTTGTTATAACATGCAGGCTTGTATTTGAAGAGGATTGAACAGAGCTTCTTGAATGCAGACCTCATTTCTAGCTTTTAAATCTTTGATTGTTGCTTTTTTTTTTTAAAAAACATGCTTCAGTTTTCTTTACATGCAGGCTTCAAATGAATGTGCAGGCCTTCTTTGTTTGTAAATGATGTGCAGATGCAAAGGAATGCAGTTTTGAAGTATTGCAACTTGATTATGGATGTGGATGAGATTTGAGATGCAGGTTGTAATTTTGGAAAGAGGAGTCACAGGATTTTTGTAAATAAAGTTGAAATGCATGTCTGCATTCATGTTGATGCAGGTAGGTAGTATTTTGGGTTTTGAGGAGTTGTTTGATGTAGAACTTGAATAGGGTTGAAGGAGGCAGATTCAAAAATTAATGAATGCAATATGAAAAGAGGAGCTACAGGTTTGGGAAATGCAAGTAGAAATTTTGAGAAAGAGGAGTTGAATGCATAGTATATGCAGACTTGTATATATTTGGTTTTCTCTTTTATTTAAGAATGAGAAAAGAATGCATATGAAATGAAGAATCAAAAATGATATGAATGTATTTTCAGATTTAAGTGAATTAAAAGAAAATTAAAATAAATTTGACACTTGTCATTTTAAAATAAAGATAAGTTTACACATGTTAGTATAAATCTTTAATATACTAACACATGTCTTTGTGAATTAAATTAATGTTTAAATATATGTACACTTGTCTACATAAATTAATAAACATGTTTAATTAAAGTTAATAAAGTATTAAGCTTTGTCAATTAATTCTTATACATAATTATGTATTAAATAATCTCTAAAGAAAAAGTAAAGCATTATTATTATAAATAAAATGATATACAAGTTTATCATTTGAAAAGAAACTTTTAAAACAAATTTATAAAAGAGCTTGTAACATATTTTAATATATAACTTGAATTAAAATGAATTTTAAACTAATTAAAACATTTATCTCACATATTAAAAATCATATAGTATTTTATTAAATGTTTTTGAAAAGCTTAAATTGAAAATAAATCACAATTCCTATTTTTAAAACATTAAAACTATGATATAATAATTTAATTAAAATCAACTTGTCTATTTAAAAATATATACAAATACATATACATTATTAAATAGAAAACAAATTTATTAACTCATTAAAAATAATTTCACAAATTAAATATTTAAATAAAGAAGATTATTAAAATCAAATCAAATTTATTAATCAAAATTATCAATTCAATTTAAATTTAAACTCAGATTATTAAATTTAAATTGTCCAAAATTCCGGGATATTACAATCCTTCCCCCTTAAAAGAATTTCGTCCCCGAAATTTAAAACAAAGGCAATTTAACAATCTATTTACAGATTTAATTTTAAAACACAGCATATGTTAATCATATGCCAACAACCAAAGCAACCAATTCACACAATCAAAACAAATCTAGTTATCCAAAAGAATTTTGGATAAAACTTTCACGAGTTTCCCCGGTATATATATATCGGGATACTCGCTCTATAGAATCCAATCAATCAATACTATTAAGCTATAGAGCTTCTAACAACAATTCTATACAGAATATCAGACTACAAACGAGTCTGACTCAACAAACAAACCATCCTAAACTGCTGATTCTACAACCAGAAATATCCAACACGTACTCCCTCAGAGATACGTGAAACACCCTGAATCCCAGTTATCCTAACTGGCAATCCAACTCTAGAAATCCAAACACTGATCTAACCAAAACATAGAAGAAACCAAAACACTACGGAGCTAGCTTCTCAAACTTATAGCTCCCTGAATCAGAGAAAAACTTAACCCAAATCCAATCTCCGATTCCAGAATCCAAATTCTCCCGTCTCTTATCAAAAAAAAAACTCTTCGGACGATCCTGGGCTACCAACATCCTTCCTGATCAGCTTAACTCTTGTTGATGCCTCAAGAAACAGACTGAATCAAAACAATCCAATGATCTCCTCAAGATCACTCAAAAACCAAGAACACACGCCCTGCTTCTTAACAACAGAAGACAGAACAAACTCTCCTTATCCGGAAAAACAAAACAGAAACATTCCCAAACTGCTTCCGCTGCACAACTCTGATCCGAAACAGAAGAAAATGCTGACTTAGCCAACTTACACGAGTAACGGATTCACTATGCTGCTTCTGAACTCCACTTCAGAAAAATTACTCAGCCAGAAGACTCCTTTCCAACTCAGAACATTCTGCTAAACTCAGCCACAACACCGAGCAATCTCACTTCTTACTCTTGTTCCAAAGAAACATCTTCGGAAATATCCATAGTCACTGCTTCTCCTCACGCAGCTACAACTTCCTGAGATATCAAAATATCCTCACTCACTGGCTTCAGCCCTACCGATAGATCCAAACTCAACTCAGCACTTCAAAGATGAACTCCGAACCTTTACAGGTTACCTTCAGAGATCGATGAAGTCCTACACCAAACAAAACTCACTCGAGACGGTATTAGATCTACAGCCTCGACAAATACACTTCCAACCTCATTCATCAAACTCCAATCAATGGTAGTCGTGTTACACACACTTCTACCTCGTCTACCTTTATAACTTACATTGGAAATACCCGAACAGGTAAACCAATAAATAGGTAGAACCAATTATATATATATATATATATATTAAAAATACAAATACGCTCTCTCAAGATAGACACCACTACAGAGCCTAGGTATTCACTCAACCTAACGCTCCCTAAAGAAAGACACACTTCAGAGCCTAGGTATTCACTCAACCTACAGCTCTGATACCAAAATGTCACGACCCGGCTTCCAAATACCAGGAAGCCGCACCGTGAATTAAGAAAGAAAGGGATAGAATAAGAAAGGAAAGAAGAGAAAGAAGAAACAACACAAGAATCTCAACAGCGGAACGAATAAATTATATTTATAACAAAGTATTACATAGTATACAACAAATATCAGAGTACACAGACATATACAACTCATACTAGACAGTTATAAACACCTATCTAATTATTACAACTCAATTACAATACATAACAACTCAGAGATACCAACACAGCGGAAAACAATATAACTATACGCAGAAGCCTCCTGCTCCAAATGCTCCTCCACAATTCGTCAAAGCTAATCCTGAATCCTAACCTGAATTCCCTTGGCTACTCATAAAAATTTGAGTACCCAAGAGTTATAGAAAAACAGAAATAACTCCGGGTCAGACATGGGTCTGGTGTGAGTAACAGGTTAAAGTTGCTTAACTTTGAAAAGCCTTTAAAAAGAAAAGGTATCACGTAAGACTTCCCACACATAAACATGGAAAAGTTTTTACCTTACGCTAACCAAAACATTTGATAGGAAATCTGATGATATTATAATAGTGTCTAGGGTTTTCAAGTAAATATGAAATAGCCGAAATTGTTACATCTATTAAATTCCAGCTACTAGCCACAAAAGTGGGTAATACAATCAAAACCGTTGGCACTTATTGGATTTTGGATTCCATCAATGGCAGGGCTACTGGGGTACCGCCCGTCACAGTACGTGGCCTAGATCACCGTACCGAGGAGCCACCCTAACTCCCCTGCAACACAAAGCCGGACCCGTTCCTTACTGAACAGTTCCAAACAAGACTACCCCGCAGTTGTGATCAGCAACCGCACCACTAAGCCGAAAATAAAGGGACCTCTAGACAGGGATAAATCTTGCTCTCAAGTGGGGGCTACCCACGAAGCTTTGCTGCACCTCCCCTGTTTTAGCCATTCCCGGTTGATGAGGCTTGAGGCTACGATTACCTTTATAGGACATATCACTTAGAATGCTCATCGTCCACCTGACGATGTTCTGAAAGCATTCAATCCATACAAGTTCGTTCCGGGTTCGAACGAAACCGAAGGCATTATCTCGTTACACTCGTATTGGAATCACCCTCAGAGTTAACGACAATAACCCTTGCACTCTGAATCTCCATCTCGAATCTATAAGTGCTATTCCGTCAAACTCATTACGGAATCACCCACAGAGTTATACTGACGTATAGCCCTTACACCTCGAGTCTTCACTCGCACCATTTGGATTCACGACCTAACGTTACTTGGAATCGATGTGGTTTTCGGATCCCAAATATGGAAACCCGATCCCGGTCTCATCGAAAACCAAAGCGTGTCTTTTAAGGTCCAAGTTGTTTTAAGTTTAAAACAGTTCAATTCATTATCTAAATACACAGATAGATAATTCACCACACAATAGATGATTCAACATTATCATTATCAACAGATAATTCATACCAAATCAGATAATCCTTATTATCATCCAAAAGCAATCAATGCATCCATATCACATACACTACTCATCTCATAACTGAGATTACAAACCATACCAAGCAACCAATTTCAATCATCAAACATAAGTAATTAATCTAATGATCATTCCATTCTATAATTAATTTAAAATGAATTAAATTAATTACCTAACCTCTAATTAATTTAAAATAAATTAAATTAATTACTTCATCATCAAATCCTGCTTATCTTAATCATCAATTGATTATAAATCAATTTATAAATCATCTCAATATTCATTTCAATTAATCCTTATTGATTAATAATTCCCTAATTACAATAAGTAATTAGCATTTAATATTAATTATACCTTAATTAATCAATTCCAAATTACATCATTAATTAATTAATTAATGATTTCTAATTACATTTAATCAATCTCTAAATATAAATTAATTACATAAGTAATTAATCTTCAACTTAAACCATATATATTAATCACCCATGATTAATAACTATTCAGTATTAACTACTTTAATTACTCATCCCATCATTAATTACTCTTAATTAATTATCTTCATTAATCACTTGATTAATGTTCAAAGTAATTTAAATCCAAATTACTCCTATAATAAATATTTTTAATTACATCCTATAATTATTAATTAATTACTTCTCTAAGTAATTATAAATTCATTAATTACATAAAGTAATTATCAAACAATCAACAATGGTTTAAATTAATTAAACTTAATTAATCCAAACTAATCACCTTAATCAAATTAATTACACCAAGTAATTAATTCATTAATTACTTTTATTAAGTAATTAAACAATTGATTATTATTAATTAATTAATCTAATTAACTATTAAAATTAATCACATTAATTAATTGTTAAAAAATCTTAAGTTAATTATCTTCATTAACACCTCTTAATTACCTAATTAAGAAATTAACTTATAATTAATCATTATTAATTAACAACTAATTAATATTTAATTATAATTTAATTAATCTCTAATTATTAATTAATTAAGTGTTAATTAAAATCTTAATTATCATTAATCACTTGATTAAGTAAATCTTAATCATTAATTAAAACTTAATTAACCATCCTTAATTATAGATTAATTAACATTAATTAATTAATCTCAAATCTTAATTAATTAACTTAAAAATTTTTAATTACTTAGTTAATCATCCACATTATTAATTAATTAAATAATTAATATTCCATTTAAATTAATTAAATAATTTAAATGAAACCAATTTCTTAAGTTCAAAATTTAAAAACATTCTTCTTTATACAAAGTATTTTAAACAAATTGTTTCAAACAAAAATTCAAGTTTAAAAATTTTAAACTCTACTTACATTCCTATCTTCATTTTTAAATTCAATTTATTTAACCTTTCCTAACATAGTTAAACAAATTTAAATTTAAAACTTATTTATTTTAAAACTGACTTTAAAGTCAAATTCCAGATTTCAAAATTGAATTTAAACTTATTTTAAACTCTTATTTCATAAACTCAAAACTTATAGTTCAAACTCAAAACCAAGGTTTCTTAATACTGTAAAGTTTAAAATTTAAATTTATATTTCCAGTTTTAAATTCAAACTCAGGTTCATTAACTCAAAAGTTCAGTTTCCAGATTTAAACTTTATTTAAAATTTCAGTTGCATTTTTTTTTTAAAAAAAATCTGCCTTTAAATTAAGATCAGAAAAACAGTTTTCTGTTTTAAATTTTAAAACATCTTAAATTTGAATTCAAACTGTTCCAAAATCCATGATTTAAATTATTGAATACATAATTACATTCCAGGTTTGCAAATTCCCTGTTTGAATTTAATTTTACAAATCTAAACTTGCTCTTAAATTTAAATAAAAACAGAAAACAGTTTTCTGTTCTGTTTGGAAATCAGATTAAAATTTAAAGAATTTTAAAATTAATTCCAGAGGCCCAAATTTAGAATTCAAATTTAATTCTAGATTCAACACAGTTTCAGATTTGATTGCAATATTCTTTTCTTCAATTTGTAAAACCTGAAACAGTTTCCTGATCAATCTCTAAAACTAATTATAAATTTCAAAATTTAAATTATTTCAAAAACCCAAAATTTAATTAATTGAATTTATACTTAAATTCAGATTCACTTTAGTTTCAGATTTGCTTGCAATTTATTTTACTTCAAATCTTAGAATACCTGGAAACATGATTCTGCTCAAAAAAAAAACTAAAACCCTGAAACATTTAACAAACCCGAGCCACCCTCTTCATTACTTCGAGTCACATGACTCCCTGCTTCGAGTTATTTCCAAATTCCCCGAGACAATCTCGAGTTCACAAAACCCTGCAACTAAAACTGAACCACCATCATCACCAACCTGCACAACACTTCTGTGCACCCCCATCCCAACTCCGGCCATCTCTGGCCATCAACTCAGGACATCCTCCAACTACCAAAATCCCCTCATCAACATTCAATCACCAAATGCCCTTAATTCAACTTGAATTTAATTTCAAGTTAAAACTAAAACCTGGAACAGCACCTCCTTTCCAATGATCAACCTGCCAACGCAATCAACCCACTACTCCGGCCACCATCATCCTCGAAACTTCGGTGACATGCTCATCAACCCACAATCTATCCACACTCAAAGTATCCTTGAATTCGAATCATTGATGAGGTAGCAGTTCTAACATTTCTTAACCCCAGTAAAACTAGGGTTCAAACTGAAATTCCCAAATCTCATCTCCAAATTTTATTTAAAATTCAATTTATTATTTTTCCCATAACATTTGATGGCAATTCTATCTCCAGAAGCAAAATCAATCAATTCAAATGCAAGAATCAAGGGTACTGTATCAAAATATAAAATACAGTATGTTGAAACTGCATTATATACACAGCACTATAAATTGGAGTTTTTGTTTTAAAATTCTTGAATTCACTTATTGTTTCAATTAGTACCTGAAACATGAATTCCAAAAATTTGAATTTTCACTTAATATAAATTTTACTTTGTCATTTATATTTCCAGGAATTACTGATATTGATTTATCTTACATAAATCTATAAGTTTACTTCATCATAAAATAAACAACTTTCATTCAATTTCAAGCCATAACCTCGACCAGATCATAGAAAGGAAGAAATTTTATCACTTGCTTAACAGTAAACAATCAGATCTTAAATGAATCAAACATGCATCCATCTATACACAAGATCTACTCAGCAATGTATTTAACAACATAGATAAGACTCCTATTTCCATGAACAAATCAAGCAACCATTTTATTATACTTAATTTTTAAAAAGAAGTTATGTTACTCACTTGTAGTTGCAAGATGCAGAGCAAACTTTCAAATTGCAGGCTCCAGATTTAACATGCAGAGCTTTCACTTGTTATAACATGCAGGCTTGTATTTGAAGAGGATTGAACAGAGCTTCTTGAATGCAGACCTCATTTCTAGCTTTTAAATCTTTGATTGTTGCTTTTTTTTTTTAAAAAACATGCTTCAGTTTTCTTTACATGCAGGCTTCAAATGAATGTGCAGGCCTTCTTTGTTTGTAAATGATGTGCAGATGCAAAGGAATGCAGTTTTGAAGTATTGCAACTTGATTATGGATGTGGATGAGATTTGAGATGCAGGTTGTAATTTTGGAAAGAGGAGTCACAGGATTTTTGTAAATAAAGTTGAAATGCATGTCTGCATTCATGTTGATGCAGGTAGGTAGTATTTTGGGTTTTGAGGAGTTGTTTGATGTAGAACTTGAATAGGGTTGAAGGAGGCAGATTCAAAAATTAATGAATGCAATATGAAAAGAGGAGCTACAGGTTTGGGAAATGCAAGTAGAAATTTTGAGAAAGAGGAGTTGAATGCATAGTATATGCAGACTTGTATATATTTGGTTTTCTCTTTTATTTAAGAATGAGAAAAGAATGCATATGAAATGAAGAATCAAAAATGATATGAATGTATTTTCAGATTTAAGTGAATTAAAAGAAAATTAAAATAAATTTGACACTTGTCATTTTAAAATAAAGATAAGTTTACACATGTTAGTATAAATCTTTAATATACTAACACATGTCTTTGTGAATTAAATTAATGTTTAAATATATGTACACTTGTCTACATAAATTAATAAACATGTTTAATTAAAGTTAATAAAGTATTAAGCTTTGTCAATTAATTCTTATACATAATTATGTATTAAATAATCTCTAAAGAAAAAGTAAAGCATTATTATTATAAATAAAATGATATACAAGTTTATCATTTGAAAAGAAACTTTTAAAACAAATTTATAAAAGAGCTTGTAACATATTTTAATATATAACTTGAATTAAAATGAATTTTAAACTAATTAAAACATTTATCTCACATATTAAAAATCATATAGTATTTTATTAAATGTTTTTGAAAAGCTTAAATTGAAAATAAATCACAATTCCTATTTTTAAAACATTAAAACTATGATATAATAATTTAATTAAAATCAACTTGTCTATTTAAAAATATATACAAATACATATACATTATTAAATAGAAAACAAATTTATTAACTCATTAAAAATAATTTCACAAATTAAATATTTAAATAAAGAAGATTATTAAAATCAAATCAAATTTATTAATCAAAATTATCAATTCAATTTAAATTTAAACTCAGATTATTAAATTTAAATTGTCCAAAATTCCGGGATATTACAGCATGACTATTTTATAAGTATTAAATGGTTAGAGTGTAATTCTCAATAAAAGGTATTGAGCGACTTATATTCTGTCTCTTACATTGTAAATGGTAGTTGCATTAATTTTGGAATTGGACTGGAAAAGCTTTTGGGCTTATAGTTAAAGATATTAGTATGGTATATTTTAAATAATTACGACATATTTCTTATCTAAAAGATACTACTAAATACAATTATGGTAAAGCTTGAGATTTTCATTTCATCGGACATTTGTTGTTTTAACCTGCTCCTCATTACCACACACATGTTAGATGAGAAAATGGTGATTTAGGAAACGAAGGTGGAGATGAAGACATATGTCGTCTATCTATCTATTTATGACTTTTAAATATTTTTAATATACCCAGTTCAAACAATTATGTTATTTTTGAAATAGTTTACTATGGAGATTTTACGTTGACATGTTGTGAGATTTGAGTGATAACATGTATTTCTTCTGAAATGGTTTTCCTTTATGAACTAGGTACTTGTTTATGATATTATATTTTATCCATTCCAATGTGAAATTCTAAAATTTTAGATAGACAGCTCAGTGTACTATGCATTTTTTTTTAATTTTATCAACTTAACAACTCGCCATGAGATGGGCTTAATGTTCGATTGCTTTTATTGGACCGAAATTAGTTCCGTTTCGAGACGGATTTTTCTACTTGGTGGCATGGCTTATGTTACCTAATCAAAGGGTACTTGTTTTTTTTTTAGTATTTTCAAAAACCCTACTGCATATATATACACACTTAATATGAATTTACTCTATAAATCTAGATTATAGAAGTAGTCATGACCATATTCCGAAAGGATGGGCGAATTACAATGGTTTGGAAAAAAATTGAGAAATAAATGCATGACGAAGGTTGTATGTAAGGAATGTCAATGAAAAAAATTGTAACTCTAAAATTAATAAGGTAATAATTATGCAATAAATAGGAAGTTATGATAATTTAATAAGGATGTGAATGGGTTAATTAAAGAGTATTAGGATAATTATGGAAATATAATAGGAAAAATTGGGATGAACAAACACATTTCTTTAGAAATTGTCCGGTTAGAACAGTAATCATTTATTATTGACAATCAACGTTTATATCAATAGCGAATAAACATGTTAGGTAGTAATTAAATATTATAAGTATTATAGTTGTAAACATCCAGAAGTAAGGATAAGGAAGGAAGAATATTCAATAGAAAGGACAATTAAATTCAACATCTAAAATTCCTACTCAATGTGAAATTTTTTTGATAAAATGATTTTGAAAACTTCCTTGAAATAGTTTGAATAAGTTTTTCGAAGGATTTATTGAGAAGTTTTTGTTTTGAAAGAAAAATGGAAATTTAGAAATTCATAAATTAGAAATTTTGTTAAGAATTTTTTTTGAATAAAATGTTTTAGGTAAAAAGAATTTTTCATTTTTGAAACTCTTGGTTAAAAATTTTGGCCGGGTAAAAAAGTTTTCTGCTTAAAGATTTCGATAAACATATTTTTCATTTTGAAACATATATAAAATAGGGAAAAAGTGAGACTTGATGATTTTTTTCTATTTCATAACTTTGGAATTTCTTTAAAAATTCTTGTTTCAAATAGAAATGAAACTTTATAAAAGGACGTAGAACCCATTTTAATAAGAGAAATATGAAAAGAGGTAATATTGTAAGATTTGGACAAAATAGCGTTAGGAATTAAAAAATAGCAGTAATAATTTAGTTTTAGATAGCGTAGGGGGCAAGTGATGAAAATAGAATAGGAAAGAAGTTATCTTTATATACTCCACTTTTCATTATTTAAAGTTATAGAAGATGTGTTTGAATGTTTCGAATTAAAGACCCACTTTTAATGGAATAAATCTTTAATTTAGAGATTTTTTGAAAAAGGAAAATTATTTTGCTTCCTTTTGGGACTAAGCAATCCTTTTTGAAATTTGGTAGTTTGGTTTAATAATTGAGTTTGTGAATGTTTTGGAATCCTGCTTTAAAGAAGTAAGTCCTCGATGTAAAAGTAGTTGAGAATTGAAATTATTTTACCAAGCAATTTATAACCTTTAAATTGAGGTTAAGAATAAAGCGGTAAACGTTTTGAAAATTGTGAAAAGTTGGATTCAAATATTTTAGGAAGGTTTTGTTTATATTTTTAAAACTGCAACAGATATGTGGAAAATAAAATATGACGTTTAGATGATTTTAAGGATTCCAATCTCCTAACTGGTTTGCAAGTTCGAAATTCTTTTGAAAAGATGCTTAAAGGTTTTCTTTTGAAATGTGGAGATTCTTTTGCAAATTTGAATTTCAAAATGTCCCATACTAGTGTAATACAGTTTTTTAAGTTTATATTTTATGTAGTAGATAAGGATCACTATTTTGAAAGGAAGGTTAAAGGTTTTAGGATATGAATAAAATAAGAATGGTCATAATATCCCCCTACTTGGAGGTCTCAAAACTAATGGCTTTGGATGCTGCAGTCATCCCTAGTTATTAATTCTCGACGACCAAATACAGATCCACTGATACACTGAAACATAGGAATATGAAAAAATTTAAATAGCAAACAAATTCTACATTGCATTTCAAAATATTCCAAATTGATTACATAATCCAAACCTTATTCAGATAATATATAATTATTACAAAATATGCCAAGAGTGATATACGAAGATGCCCCATTGGTTTATCAGAGTATACAAGTAGACAAGAAACAAATTTGCATTTACAAAAAAAACACACTGCAGAAATAAAAGGACTCTAATAACAAGTTCGCCTCCTGCACGTCCTCGGAAGCTTTATTCGTCTAAAAGAATATCCGCAAACCTTAACTCTTAACCTACTCAAAATCAATTGAGTACCTAAGAGTTTAAGGGAAAAACAAAAACTTTGAGTCGGACATAAAGCCTGGTTTGAATAATAATTTACCGTCACAAACCATTTAGATACCTATTGAGACCACGCCGCTTAGCGTAATGGGTTTTCCCCTCACTAGTATCCTAAAACATTTATAAAACTATATACTATGCTCCTACATCCACAATGGTTAAAACATAGTATTTCAAAAACATTATGATATGGAAAATAAGTAAATCAAATCTGAATTACCCATCAACTATCTGTTTTAATTATAGTTCCTAGGATTACTATTAACTTGTTAATTGTTTATGGACTAATTGTCCAATATCATAGTTTTCACGAGATCACTAAGAAACTATTGGTAACTCCAATATCTTATCTCTTATCCTAGTTTTCATGGGCTAACTAGGAACCTATTAACCAACTTTCAATATCTTAATCCGGATATAGTTTTTATGGGATAACTACAAACCTTCTGGCCCCTACCAGTATCAAATCATAGTTTTCATGGGCTGACTATGAACCAATTAGCCACTATCAATACCATTAGTTATATAAAGTTTTCATGGGATTCTACAAACCTATTAGCCCTTGTCAATATCTTTAATTCAGATTTTACATTCCTTAAGTAATATTCACTACTGAGTCAACCTAATTGGTTATTCTACCCTTCCCTAAAGTACTGTTATGCGTTAATTACAATGTGAATAAGTATATGAAAAAGTAAAACTTCTAAAATCTTTTGTTATGCCGTGATATTTCTTTTTTAAAAGTGAGAGTGGGTGACCTATTTTGAAACTTTAAAACATCACATTCGAAACCTCTGGATGACCTCTTTCGAAAGCATAAGACTCTTTTCAAAACGTAATAAACATACCTTTCGAAGCCCTTATTAAATGTTCACTTTCAAAATCAATGATACCTTTCAACGGTATCAAAATACTCTTTAAAACACAGCTTCAAAATAAATAAAAGCACTCTATAGAAAGCATTGGGTTTACTCTTTAAAAACATCCTTTGGGTCAAAATGATTATATACGAAAGTATCTCTTTCAAAACCACATATAAAATAGTTTTGGAGAAAAAGTTGATGGTGTCCAACCCATCTACTCGAAAGAATAATGCTTTAAATTAAAATTGGAAGGATAGAGTCAAAACACCCTTCCGATTCCATTGCCTTCGAAACCCTCAACTCCATTCGAAGGAATTCAGGAAAAAGCCTTGTTTACATTAACATAAAGGTAACCCTTGGAAGGATAGAGTCGAAACCCCTTTCCGACTCTATTGCCTTCCAAACCCTCAACCTATTTCCAAAGAATTCAGGAAAAAGGCTTAGTTTACATTAAAACAGATGTAACCCTTCGACAACATGACTTCAATACAGTCGAAAGGTAAATTAACGGCTTGGTCTTGACTTGGTCGAAACCAATCCTTTCGCAAGTTTTATTTAAGGAAAAAGTACCTGTATTGAACCATAATTTTTTATAATTAAAAA
Source organism: Allium cepa (assembly GCA_030765085.1). NCBI lineage: Eukaryota > Viridiplantae > Streptophyta > Magnoliopsida > Asparagales > Amaryllidaceae > Allium > Allium cepa. Next base: position 784,365,116 of record CM060935.1, on the reverse strand, counting down.
TATTAAATTAAATTTAATATTATAAGAAATTAAAGATTTGTGATTTATTAATGTGAAAACAATAATTAGATATATTTTATGTTATAGTTTGAATGTTATTGACAACTATTTTTGTGTAATTTCAATCAATTGAAAATAATTGTAAAGTTGATTTGGTTATAGTAGTAAATAAGGAACAAATGAAATGTTGGATTCAATGTTGAATTTATTTGTTATTAACTGAAATGATTTTATTATTGAATATGAATCAAATTATTAGTACATAATTTTTTAGCTTTTGTTTGCTGAAATCTACACCGAAATGTGTTTGAATTTGTAGGTTGTAACAATTGGTAATTTATCACCTTATTATCTAATCTGTTGAATTAATTTGGAAATCAATGTGAATTTAACATAATTAAATATTACAGTTAATATGAGTTAAGATGATAATCATAGAATATGAATTAATAAAATGTAAAGTACTGTTAATAATATTCATAAGATAATAGTTGATTAAATAATAAGAACATAAATCGAAATAAAAGAGTTTATTTGAAATTAAAATATAATTAACCGAAATTTTACTATAGTTGTAATTGAACTCAGTAATTAGTGCAATATTTAAATTTTGAATTAGACATGGAAAATTTATTCTAAAAGAATATAAATTTGTACGCAATCAGAAACGATGAAAATGGTTAACTTTTAAAATTGAATTTAAAAGGTGATTAAATCAATTTAATAATAATTTATTTAATTAACGTGAAAATTTGCCATTTTGGCCACTGTCTCCAATTTCGACGAAACCAGTTTCATCGTATCTGTAACAGTGAAATATTGTGGGATTTCAAGTTCCATAGAGATCAGACTTATCGTTTGATTGTGCAGTCTCGAAACGTGTAGAAATCAATTGATGAAATTTACATGAATATAATTAGAGTTTGAAAGCTAACTTCTGTATACATTGGAATTAGGATTTGAAACTAGTTCCATTGGGTTTTATAATATCAAAAACCTATATTTTGAAATATTGGACGACTCATTTTCGTTTTCGAAACGGGTTTTCATATCGTTGTTATCGTTTCGACCCAAATCGATCTGTCCATTCATTCTTATTTATCCATGTCCATATAAATAGATTTTTCTCTAACCCTATCAGTTTTTCATTTTATATCTGTATGTACTGTCATCTTCAATCTATCTTTTTCTTCCTCCTTCCCAATGGTTGCAAATCCAAAACCATAATTTCAAATTCAAATCGAAATTCAGACTCCTCAAATAATATCATATTATATATCGTTGGAAAGCTCACACGAGCGCAATCTACTGATGCTGTTTTTTGCAACCGAATTACATTTTGGCCACAAAATAATGAGGAAGTCTCGGCCGTTGAAAATAGGATTTTCGATCCAATGGTAGATCATCGATTATACGATGATCGGGAGGTACAGGCTTGTAGAGGTTGTGAAGCAGGTCATTGGGGTGGTGGGCATTCGTCTCACAAGGGTTGGAAATCGCTAGAAGTTGGCTAAGAGTGGGGCGGCGATGGAGTTCACCTGAGGCGGCGGCGATGGAGTTCACCTGAGGCGATGGTGGAGGTAGCGCATGTGGCTGATGGGGTAGTATGAGGCATAGAGGCTCACGATGGTCGCTGATCGGAGTGAAGGCGAAATAGGTGGCACCGATTCATGCGTGTGGCGACAGATGGGCAGGTTTCATGTGTTGGTCTGTGGGGTTTCAATGAGAGGTATGAATTACAATATGTTGTACGTGTATGGTTTATTGTCGATTAAAACCTTCCAAAAAAGGTGGGTCGTTACAGGTGGTATTAGAGCTTTGATTTAAAGTTACCTTAGCCTGTTGGGGTTAACTCATTAGAGGTAGGGTTATAATTTCCTAGAATGAGTTTGAGTGTGTATATATACACGAGAGCATGTATTTGTTAGTGTTATAAAATGTTTTATATAGTTTTGAAATGAAGTAATTTTTCCTAATATTATACGTTATATATAAAGGAATAAAAAAAATTATAACTACTATAGTTCTTTGTAATATGTTTGTTTTATGAAATGATAATATTTAATTATTATCATTTATTGTTGATTAGTTGTATTTAGTAAATTTACAAGCATTGGCTATTATTGTTGATTTGAATTTATGAAATAAACACTAGTTTAGTAATGGTATATTAAAGAAAATGGTGAATAATTAGGATATTTGTTTATGAAATTGAAATGTTTTGTTGTGAGTCTTGTTGTCTTATTGATTGGTAGTTTCAACTATTGAAATTAAATGGAATGTTATGGAATTCTTGACAAACCAAAATTTTAAAATTAATTTCTGTGTTAAACTTAGTAATTTTATAAAATTATAAAAGTTGAATTTTATAATTGGAAAAGGCAAAATGGTAAAACAAGATTTGAATTGTTAAAATTTATGTTATGAAAATGATTCTAAAAGTTTGTATGTACTTTAGGAAGAAATATGGTACAATAAATGTGAATTTAACTATTGGAGTGTTTGAGTTGAAATTGGAAAAAAATGTGTTATAAATATAGTTAAATGATTGTAAAAGTGTTTATAAACTTAGTTAAAATTTATGAAATGTGTCATAAATAATTTGAAAAGTAAAAGTTAAAACTAATTGGATAAACAAATATGAACTAAAAATAAAATGATTATAAGTAAAGTCATGAATTGTAAATTGTTTATGAAATAAATGGATGTTGCAAGAAACGGTTACAATTAAAGTTGTGATAACTTTAAACTCGAATAATGTCTTATAAAAAGGTTAAGCCATTATAAATTGGTTATAAACTTAAGGAAATTTCTTATGAAATGATTCACAAATAAATGTAGTATTAAATAAAAAATACTATATATGAAAATGAATGTGATTTAAAATGAAGCAAGATGTAGTAATCTTATTTATTAATGATTTTGTCATTAATTGGATATTTTTTTTAAATTAATTGATAAAAGATAAAATATATATAAATGAATTAAATTTATAATGTGAATTGGAAATGTAATTGTGATGAAAAAAATTGGAATAAATCCTAAGTTGTACGCATATTGTTTTATTCGCATAATTAATTTGATCCAGATTTGAGTATGCAAGTTCGAGGTGAATTACACGATTTCGTGTTAAGATTTTTCATTCGATTCTTGATGGAGAATATTTGATATGGATTTTTGGTTTGATTCTAAAATTCTCGATTACAATATATGGCTATGCAAAGAGAATGAGGGTTTATAGTCAAACCTTATCAAAGTCCGCACTAGGGAAGTCGAATTAACAATAATAGTTCGAAAGTGAAATTGTGTGATCGAACGAGCGACCGAATGTGATGATGCGTGATGATGACATATGCAAATCTTATGTTCTAATATAATTAATATGCTTTGATGCTAAAAATAAAAGTTGTTGGGTTGGACATCCTTTGTAATTTAAATTGGAAATTTTTTTAATGCAAAAACACTATTAATTCAAAACCGTTTTTCAAAACTATTTTTTATTTTATTTTATTTTATTCAAACTAAAAAAACTACTTCAATCCAAAAATATTTTCAATTCATCACTATTTTATAAGAATATTTAAAAAAAACTATTTTACAAAAAAATATTTTAGACTTAAAACTATTCTAAATTCAAAACCTTTTATAAAGCAAAGATGATTAATCTCATATGGCTTTTTATGCAGCGTAATTGATTTTGGAAATTTTTTGATTCTTATATAAGATGGACTTTATATAAGTATAAGGTGATTTTGAAGACTATTGATTTGGGAAGGTATTCGATCTAAAGAGATAAATTATTTACCTCATAACAGTCCTCCCTTTTGAATGGTTTGAGTTTGACGTGTGTGGTTTATCGTCGATTTAAAACTGTCCAAAAAGGTGAGTCGTTACAAGCATTTGTCCATACAAGTTGTCTTGGGTTTGGATAAATCGAAACACCGTCTTCACTACCTTTACGATATCCATTCGTAATGCTCAAATCAGATCGAAGTGGTTTTCAAATAATTAAATCCGACTTTGGTCTCTTCAAAACGATCAATGAAATTGGCCAATTTTTGATAGTCGGTTAGTTAACTATCAATATAACATCCATAAGCAGTCACTAGGTCCATACTATAATTTTTCAAAATTTATTTTCAAAATATCTTTATAAGATACAGATTCTAATCCCTTCCAAATTCTCAATATTTGAGACACCTCAAATACTTATATTCATATCAGGATGTTTCAAACCATCTCTTATTTCAACACTTAGAAAAATATTTAAAAAATATATTTCCCAAAACCCCTTACTTCTCAACATCCTAAGAAAGTTCCATTTATTTCTCTTTTCTCAAATCCTCCACAATTTATATTGTAAATTTATTAACTCGTTTGTAACAAATTCTATAAGCTTCGGGTTCCTTAATTAATTTCCTTTAGTATTTCCAAAGTCAAAACACTTGTCTATAATTCTAAATATCCATTTCTACCATCTTTTGTGAATCCTAATTCATTTTTTGAAGCTCACTTTTTATTTAAATACTTCAAAATATTTCCTTACATTTTTCCAAATTCTGTAACAACCAGATATTTTCAGCCATTCGCATCCACACATGCCGAACTTGAATTGCTCAAAATACCGCTTTGTAAATAAATTTGAAGCAAATGAAATACAGTCACAGAATCACAGACATAGAAATATCAGAATAACTCGCAGCGGAAATTAATATACCATAGTAGTTCATGAAACTACTATAACAAACTCTCAAAACATAATACATAATATCAGTCTGAAAAACATATACAATCGAAATCTCAAATACATAGCAGTTTATAAATACCAGAGCTGAAATAGAACAACTGAAACTGAAAGGGAACAGATAACTAGACAAGAAGAATCTCCAGCTATTCCTAGCTCCAAAAAAGAAATCCAAAGCTAAGCTGTAAATGCTCAGGCTAACCCGAGCGTAAAGTAAAACACAAAACACTCGAGTCATGTAACAACCCAGTATTGTGTGATTATTTTAATTGTTTATTTTAATTATTTAAATTTAAACTCCTGATTTAAAAACTTTATTATATTTATTAAAATGAATTTTTTTGTTATTTTAAATATAAATTTTATTTTTTTGTGAATTATAATTCCAAACCCGAATAAATAAAATATTTTCAGAAAATGTAGATTTTGGTCAATTTGGTCAAACTTTGACTTTTAAATTTAAAATTTAAATATGTGAATTTTTGAATTTTATCTTTTATTATGAAATTAGATTAAATTTCAAGAATAATGCTTTTTGTTTCGTTGAAATTGGATTTAAATTGTGAAAGTTATACTTTTTACAATATTAGGTGTAAATTGATTTATTTAACAATATTGTTTATTTAACTTATATAAATAATATTTCAGTTTTTATATCTTACTCTAATTTGTATATATATGTTATATTATATATATTTTGTCATTTAAATATTTTTAAAGTGATGTTTAAATTTTTCCAAAGTTTATTGAATTTGTTTTTAAATTTAAAGCCTAGTTTCTATTTTCTTTCCTATGTTCTTAATTTAATTATATTTAATTAAAATTTATTTATTTATTTTATACATTTATTTTTATTTCTGAGTTTTATCTTTATTAATCAGCATTTTTCATGTATTTAAATTTGCAAAAGAAATAATAGAAATTGAAAGGTTTTGTGACCTTTTATTTGTCTAAGTCTTTTCATCTACTTTCACCTCTTCATTTCCTAACCTTTTGCATTCAATTTTGGCCGATTCTTTTTTCATTGATTCAGCCACATCTCTCCTCATTTTCATGTATGAAAATACTTCTCATCAAAAAAAAGTTCGGCCTCCACATCTGAGAAAAAGTTTGGTAAAAATTCATTTCTTTTTCATGTTATTTTCTTCTTGTTTACATTTTGTGCACTTGCTTCTTCTACTATATGGCTCGGCTCCTCCTTCCTCCACCACCTTGGCCTCCTCCACCACCACCTGACCCAATCACCACCTCCTCCAGTCCAGCCCAAGCCCATGGTCGTGCACCCATGTGACCAGATCCATTACTTGTTTGCATAAACTCCACTTGAATTGCCATAGCCAATCACCATAGTCTTCCACCACCTCAAACTCCTCATTAGCCGCCACATACACCACCACCAGCAACTTTTCCTGACCTTACACCCTCTACCACATCATCCTTGACCCACTACAGCACCTGGCCGTGCCCTACCGGATGTTGGTCGTGACCTTTTGTGGCTTGAATCCCTGTTGTATTGCCTTTGTGTTGCTGTTTCATGCACGCAACTCTCTACTCCATCATCTCTTACATGCCAGGCCGACCACTCGTGAACCCAAACCAGATCCTAACTCACTCTTTGGCCATGAATTTCAGATCTATAGCTGAAGCATAGGTGGTAGACAGCAAGTGTAAAGACTTTGGTTTTGTTTTATGCATTCATTTCTAACATTGTTTGAATCTATTTTGGTTTGAAACTTATGTTGTTTATACTTGTTTTGTTTGAATATATTCAAGGCAATTAATCTTTGGCTCTCCACTCTCAAATCATATTCGTCCCTTCGTGCCTTCGACGATCCTTTGTTTTGTGTTTTGGTTGTCGTCTCCAGCTTATACAAGTGAGTTTTTCTCACCAGACAGTGTATACCTATATAACTAGTAAATTGACCACTTTTGAATCTGTAAAATGCATCACCATATTGTATCTGCTGTGTTATGATTATATGATGTTCACCCATGATTAAATACCTATTATATCATATCTTACTGTTATATTATGGTGTTCTGTTATTTTTATCAGTTTATCACACTGCAAGTTCCCTTTAGATTAGAATCACTATGAGTTGAAATGATACATACCCGAACGAACTTTAGAATAGGAGAAAATCGTCATGGGCTGAAATGATAGGCCTGAATGATTTTCAATTATTTTCATTTAGTTGGGATTACGGGTTTGAAATGATCAAACTCGGGTTTTCATTGTAAATTACGGGTTGAAATGATATATTACCCGTATCACTTTACCTAGGCTAGAAAATGAAATACAGACTCGTTAAAATATGTTTTCTAGAAATTTTAAAATGTAAATATTATAATATTTTGATTTAAATTTGATTAAAAATGATTTTTGTAAAGCATTATTGATTTTCTAAAAAATTATAAGTGAAATAAATTAATGGTAAAGTTAGAAAATCTGAAATGAATTTAAAATGATTTTATAATATATTAATGATTTTTGAATAAAGTTAAAATGTGAAATGAATGAATATTTAAGTTGAAATTCTGAAATATAACTAAAATTGAAAATTTGTGAATTTGGCTTAAAAGTAAATTTTAAGTTATATTTGAAAATTTAAACATAAGAGTTAAGTTAAATTTAATTTAATGAATTTAAAATTTAATGTTGGAATTTAATAAGTGAATTATTATTAAATTTTGATTTTTGAAAGGAAATTTAACTTTATAAAATCATGAATATAAGGGTATTTGAATAATTGTTTTAAAAGTGAAGTTATATGATTTTACAAGTTAAAAATGATTTTAATAAAAATATAACTGTTTGTGAAATTATACTTAATATTTGAAGTTAATTAACTGCATTTCTGAAATGCTATTAATTCTAATGTAAGTGATAATACAGCATTTGTAAATGCTGTAGTTGATAATAATGAACCAAATGGCTAAATTTAATTAAAGGCTATTATAGCATTTTTGTAAATGTTATAATTGTTGAATTTAACTAAGTTTATTTGAAACGAATGTTACCCTATTACAGCATTTTTAAATGCTGTCTTTTGTTGAATTGAACTGTTTTGAATGTGACTTTCCGTAGCATTTTCTAAATGCTGCGAAAGTTGAATTTTCATTATTTTAATAAATTTAAGTGAATGAATGAACTTTGAAAGATTAAATTTCTGAAAATTTAATAATTTAATTATTAAATATAATAACTTCATTTTAATGATTTAAAATGAAGTAATTTGTTTCGAAATATAAACTATTTTGATATTTGTTTTGAAATGGTATTTAAATAAAATAAAAATGAATGTGGTTTGGAAGATATGATATTTTGAAATGGATTTTGAATGATATTGAAATGATATTTGATTTCGAAGTATAAAATACCGTTTTGAAATTTTAACCACGGGATGTATTTAATTTATAGTTTAACCGATTCTTAAAGGATGGACGATCCCAAGCATCCTTTAAGTTATTGTGCATTTCTACTACAGTTCACTTGAGTTGGTTTACATTATATAAGTATATATGTCCTGACTCGAGTGTTTGTATTTTACTTTACGCTCGGGTCAGTCTGATTATTTACATCTTAGCTTCGGATTTCTTTCTAGAGCTAGGAATCGCTGGAGATTGTTCTTGTCTAGTTATTTGTTCCCTTCAGTTTCAGTTATTCTATTTCATCTCTGGTGTTTATAAACTGCTATGTAATTGAGATTTCTATTGTATATGTTTTTCAGACTGATATTATGTAATATGTTTTGAGAGTTTGTTATAACAGCTTCATGAACTACTATGGTATTTTAATTTCCGCTGCGAGTTATTCTGATATTTCTGTGTCTGTGATTCTATGATTGTATTTCATTTGCTCCAAATTTATTTACAATGTGTTATTTTGAGCAATTCAAGTCCAACATGTGTGTCCGCCATTGCACTGGGAGGGTGCAGCATGATAGGGGGTTCTCGCTTCCTGGTTTGGTAGCGAACGGTTGACTCTTACTCCAACATGTCCCCGTGGGGTTTGGTGGTGCAGTCGAGAGGCTGGCCGTAAAGGCAGAACACAGGTACCAATGTATGCTACGGTGGGCGTTACCCCACTGGCACGGCCCGTTACAGTTGGTATCAGAGCTTTGGTTTTTAGGCAAACCTTAGCCGTGGAGCAAAAACTCATTAGAGATAGGGTAGAAATACTCTAGAATGAGTGAAATCAATCTCAGAATCCTTTCTTTGTGAGAGAATGTATTTTCGAAGTATAAAATGATTCCCAAATGATTTTTAAAGCACCTTCAAAGACTATATTGGTATAGAATCTTCTTATTTTAAATAAAGATCTTTTAAAATCCATCGCTTTGGAATCCATCTTGTTCGTAATTTCTTTGGTTAGGACTTACTTGGATTTGGAAATTCTGTCTTGTTGATCTAGACTTTTTCTTGATAGGAAGCCATTGCAGTTATGGCAAGATCGGAAGAGCAGAAAGCAGCTCGTCGAGCTCGAAGAGAACTGGCCCGTAAGGAAAGGGAGGAAGCAATGGAGAAGTGGGAGAGGCTATAGAGGGAAAGGGCAGGACCTGGTCCTTATGACCATGTCATTTGTTATCGGTGTCAGGAGAAGGGACACTTTGCCGCCATGTGTGGGAAGAGAGATGAAGGAAAGAAGAAGGAGGGCAAGCATTTTCGATCCAAGATCTTCTGTTTTAGGTGTCGTAGTATGGGGCACTTTTCCAGTCGCTTCCAGGAGGTGAAGAAAGTAAAATCTGCACCCTCTGCATCAGTCGACCATCCACCATTTGCTGTCACTGCAGGAGGCCTAGGCATATAGCCAGGAATTGTCCTGTGAGGAAGTACGGAAGGAAGGCTGCATACCCGCAGTTCGTTAGGGAGGATGGGAGTGTAGTGCATTTATGCAAGAAGTGTAGGTGTTGGGGGGCATATTGAGGGGGAGTGTTCTGGACCGGTTGAAGTACCACCCGAAAGAATTAATACCGATGCTTTGTTTATGTAGGGTGGTATTCTGTGGATCTGTTTGTTTTCAGCAGTTGTTAGGCTGCATTTGGTGAACTCTATTGTATCTTTTGTTTAGCTGAAGTTCTCAAACTAAGATATTTATATTCCTATTTTCATATGATATGAAATTCGAATCTTTGTTTGTTTGAAATCTAATCTTGAATCATCCCTTATGTTTGTTTTGAAATCCATCCTTGAGTCATTCTTTGGAGATTTGTGTTTAATTGTATTTTGAATTTTTGCATACATCGAAATTATTATTTTGATAAGGATGGCCATATTTTATATATAAACGTAAAATGTTTTCGATAAAGGTTTTATATCTTTTAAAAAAATGAAAATTTGAAGCTTTGAAAGGATTTGAAAATTTGAAAATTTATGAGAAATTTAAATTTACATAAAATGATTTATAACTGGAAGGATTTGAATTTGAATTTCGAGGAATCGAACTCTAGTGTTTTGAAATCGGTTTTAAGATTTTAGAAAATATATAATAATAATAATATGATTTAAAGATATTTTATGAATAAGAAATGTTTCAAATGTATTCGAACTAATTCCAATGATTTCGAAGAGATTTCAAAGAAGTTTCAAGAAAATAATAGTCCAGAACCCACTTATGTCGCTGGAAAATAATTTCGGTGATGAATGCATGCATCATCGACATTGATTTTCGAGTTTCTGAGTGGGGGAGAGGCCACTCTAGTAGCTTTGCTTTGCGAGTGATTTTGTGAAACCAAATTTTGATTTCAGATTTTTGAAGTATGGTTTGATATTCGAAAGATATATGTGTGTATATATATATGAAATGATTTAAAGTAAGCCGGTGTTCGATCCTCGAGATTCAAATTTGTTTTGGAATAAACTTATCTATTGGAATTGATTTACTGATTTGTTGGTGATTTCCAACTTTTGGAATGAAAATATGATTTCTTCGACCATTTTGAAGATTCAAGCACTTCCAAATCAAGGTTAACTTTTTAAAGCTAAAAAATTTTGAAAGGTATAAGGTATTTGATAAACGAATATTTATAGTTTATATTATTATGAAAGGATATTTGTTTTACCGGTAATTTGTGTTTATTTAAAAATGATGGATTTATGAAATGAATTTTTCAAAACTAGGTAATAATGAAGTAAAATTTGAGATGTATGAAATTATAAAATTTAGTTTTGAAATATGGTATATTTAAGCTATGAAAAATATTAAAGATTGAATAGTTTATTTTGTGGATCAAATTTTATATGAAATTTTATAATATTTGAAATGGTTTTGTTGGAAAACTAAATTGAAATGAAACTGATGGTTTGAATTGAATTAAAATTGGAAATTTTAGATTTGGGTTTAATTGAATAAATTTGTGAAATGTAAAGCACTAAAGGAATGTTTTATGATTTCAAATGCATTATTTCGAAATGTTATGATTTTTCAAAGTGTAATGATTTTAAGTATTTTTGCTTCGAAAGATTTATAACTTTGAAAGTATTATGACTTTTGAAAGTGAATATATGTTTGAAATGGAAATAAATTTGTTTGACCTAAATTTTGTTGATCTGGAAATTTGGATTATTTTCTAAACCTATTGTTTTAAGAAACTTTGAAACTGAATATATGTAATTTGAAATAAATGATTGGTGAAATCATATATGATTTTGAAACTGAATTGAGATTGAATGGTTTGAAATTGAGAACCTTGATTTACTAAATACTTGATTTGGGAGTTATTGAACTTATATAAAATGATTTGTATAGGTATGAAATTGATTTGAAACTGGTGATTCGAAAAGGTACTCAATTTGTAAAGTGAAATCTTATATAATCGAAGTCTCTATAAGTGTGATTTGACATACTATTGATTTTGGAAAGTATTCGATTTGAAATGAAATCTTATATATAATGGACTTTATATAAGTATGACATTTGAAATTGATTTTGAAAGGTACTATACGCTACATATTTTCGAAGTAAAGATATGGAAAGTGCCTTCTGCTTGATATTCGCTTTGTGGCCACACTGTGGATTCATTCTATCGATATTATTCTTTCTGATTTGGCTTTTCCGGATATGATACTCGAGTGTCCATCGAATTCCAAGGCGATCTCCATGGTCTTACGAGCGCGACTACATAGCGCAACTGTCTGGCTGAGATGACCCAGGGGTACGGATTGTTTCCTGGGGGATCCAGGCGTAACCATTGTGTATCCTGCACTCTATGTAGGTCGCATTAGTAGCGAAACTGCCTGGCTGAGACGGCCTACGGGTACAGATTGTTTCCTGAGGGATCCAGGCGTAACCATTGTGTATCCTACACTCTACTAGCCATCATGGCGTAACTCGCAGGGCTAAGAAAGCTTACGGATACGGATTGTTTCCTAGGGGATCCAGGCTTAACTATTGGTATCTATAATCCATGGTTAGACAACTATTTTGGTTTGGTTGATTTGTTTGGATTGTACTTTCCATATCTGTTTTTAAAAGTGTTTTCCTGTATTTTCACTGGGTGTTGAAACAAGTCTACCAAGCACCTGGAGAATTCTAGCTTTGCGCCAAATCAACGCATGGCCAGAGTATGCAGGAACGAAAGTAAACTTGTTAAGACATCGAGTTATAAAAGTATTTTGGTAAAGTATTGTATAAAGGATGTTTTGATCATTTATGTAAAATGTTTTAAATATTGTTTACTTTGAACTATCAAATTTGAATCAAATGACTATTTATCATATTATAAAATGTTTAAAATGTTGTAAATGCAAAATTTGAAATTGAAATGTATATGGCTTTAAAATAATGGTCCATCCTAGTGTTCCCACCTATTTTTCCTCCTAGCTATTCCTACCTTCTTCTTCTTTGAGAGTTCTTTCTGCATTATGGAAAGAGTTGGTTCTTTGGCTTATCATTTAGATTTGCCCGAGAAGCTATCTGGAGTGCATGATGTATTCCGCGTCGCACATCTTCGCTGGTATCTTCATGACCTATCTCTTTTTGTTCAGCCTTCGGCTCTTGATGGTTTGCATATTGAGCTTAATCTGACTATCGAGAGTAAGCCACTTCGTATTGTCTGCAGAGGTACGAAGCAGCTAAGAAGGAATTTGTTAGTCTGATCAAAGTACCGTGAAGTACCAATGACCGTGATTGTACTTGGAAGATAGAGGAGAGCATTCGTGCTTCAAATCCAGAATTATTTATTCCCGGTACTATTTGTTTGTCTATCTTTTTTTTCCTTATTTCCTTGTTCGTTCTTTTCGAGGACGAAAAGATTTGAGTGGGGGAGAGTGTAACAACCCAGTATTTTGTGATTATTTTAATTGTTTATTTTAATTATTTAAATTGAAACTCCTGATTTAAAAACATTATTATATTTATTAAAATGAAAATTTTTGTTATTTAAAATATAAATTTGATTTTTGTGTGAATTATAATTCCAAACCTGAATAAATAAAATATTTCCAGAAAATGTAGATTTTGGTCAATTTGGTCAAACTTTGACTTTTAAATTTAAAATTTAAATTTTTGAATTTTTGAATTTTATCTTTTGTTATGAAATTAGATTAAATTTTAAGAATACTGCTTTTCGTTTCGTTGAAATTGGATTTAAATTGTGAAAGTTATACTTTTTACAATATTGAGTGTAAATTGATTTATTTAACAATATTGTTAATTTAACTTATATAAATAATATTTTAGTTGTTATATCTTACTCTAATTTGTATATATATGCTATATTATATTAATTTTGTCATTTAAATATTTTTAAAGTGATGTTTAAATTTTTCCAAAATTTATTGAATTTGTTTTCAAATTTAAAGCCTAGTTTCTATTTTCTTTGCTATTTTCTTAATTTAATTATATTTAATTAAAATTTATTTATTTATTTTATACATTTATTTTTATTTCTTATTTTTATCTTTATTTATCAGCATTTTACATGTATTTAAATTTGCAAAAGAAATAGTAGAAATTGAAAGGTTTTGTGACCTTTCATTTGTCTAAGTCTTTTCATCTACTTTCACCTCTTCATTTCCTAACCTTTTGCATTCAATTTTGGCCGATTCTTTTCCCATTTCTTCAGCCACGTCTCTCCTCATTTTTCATGTATGAAAATACTTCTCATCAAAAAAAAATTCGGCCTCCACATCTGAGAAAAAGTTTGGTCAAAATTCATTTCTTTTTCATGTTATTTTCTTCTTGTTTACATTTTGTGCACTTGCTTCTTCTCCTATATGGCTCGGCTCCTCCTTCCTCCACCACCTTGGCCTCCTCCACTACCACCTGACCTAATCACCACCTCCTCCAGTCCAGCCCAAGCCCATGGCCGTGCACCCATGTGACCAGATCCATCACTTATTTGCACAAACTCCACTTGAATGGCCATAGCCAATCACCATAGTGTTCCACCACCTCAAACTCCTCATTAGCCGCCACATACACCACCATCACCATATTTTCCTAACCAGACACCCTCTGCCACATCATCCTTGACCCACTACAGCACCTGGCCGTGCCCTACCTGATGTTGGCCATGACCTTTTGTGGCTTGAATCCCTGTTGTGTTGCCTTTGTGTTGTTGTTTCATGCACGCAACTCTCTACTCCATCATCTCTAACATGCCAGGCCGACCACTCATGAACCCAAACCAGATCCTAACTCACTCTTTGGCTATGCATTTCAGATCTATAGCTGAAGCATAGGTGGCAAAAAGCAAGTGTAAAGACTTTGGTTTTGTTTTATGCATTCATTTCTAACATTGTTTGAATCTATTTTGGTTTGAAACTTATGTTGTTTATACTTGTTTTGTTTGAATATATTCAAGGCAATTAATCTTTGGCTCTCCACTCTCAAATCATATTCATGCCTTCGTGCCTTCGAAGATCCTTTGTTGTGTGTTTTGGTTGTCGTCTCCAGCTTATACAAGTGAGTTTTTCTCACAAGACAGTGTATACCTATATAACTAGTAAATTGACCACTTTTGAATCTGTAAAATGCATCACCATATTATATCTGCTATGTTATGATTATATGACGTTCACCCATGCTTAAACACCTATTATATCATATGTTACTATTATATTATGCTGTTCTTTTATTTTTATCAGTTTATCACACTACAAGTTCCCTTTAGATTAGAATCACTATGGGTTGAAATGACACATAACCGAACGGACTTTAGAATAGGAGAAAATCGTTATGGGCTAAAATGATAGGCCTGAACGAATTTCAATTATTTTCATTTACTTGGGATTGTGGGTTTGAAATGATCAAACCCGGGTTTTCTTTGTAAATTACGGGTTGAAATGATATATTACCCATATCACTTTACCTAGGATAGAAAATGAAATACAGACCCGTTGTTAAAATATGCTTTTCTAAAAAATTTAAATTATTTTAGAAATGTAAATATTATAATATTTTGATTTAAATTTGATTAAAAATGATTTTTGTAAAGCATTATTGATTTTCTGAAAATTTATAAGTGAAATAAATTAATGGTAAAGTTAGAAAATCTGAAATGTAAGTTATTTTGGAAATTATAATTTGGTGATAAATGGAATTTAAATTAAATATGAAAATATGACAAATTTATGATATTTTGAATTAAATGAATTTAAAATGATTTTATAATATATTAATGATTTTTGAATAAAGTTAAAATGTGAAATGAATGAATATTTAAGTTGAAATTTTGAAATATAACTAAAATTGGAAATTTGTGAATTTGGCTTAAAAGTGAATTTTAAGTTAAGTAAATAAAAATAAAATTAAGTTACATTTGAAAATTTAAACTTAAGTGTTAAGTCGAATTTAATTTAATGAATTTGAAGTTTGATGTTGGAATTTAATAAGTGAATTATTATTAAATTTTGATTTTTGAATGGAGATTTAACTTTATAAAATCATGAATATAAGGGTATTTGAATGATTGTTTTAAAAGTGAAATTATATGATTTTATAAGTTAAAAATGATTTAAATAAAAATATAATTGTTTGTAAAATTATACTGAATATTTGAAGTTAATTAACTGCATTTCTGAAATGCTATTAATTCTAATGTAAATGATAATACAACATTTGTAAATGCTGTAGTTGATAATAATGAACCAAATGGCTAAATTTAATTAAAGGCTATTATAGCATTTTTGTAAATGTTATAATTTTTGAATTTAACTACGTTTATTTGAAACTAATGTAACCCTATTACAACATTTTTAAATGTTGTCTTTTGTTAAATTGAACTGTTTTGAATGTGACTTTCCGTAGCATTTTATAAATGCTGCGAAAGTTGAATTTTCATTATTTTAATCAATTTAAGTGAAAGATTAAATTTTTGAAAATTTAATAATTTAATTATTAAATATAATAACTTCATTTTAATGATTTAAAATGAAGTAATTTGTTTCGAAATATAAACTATTTTGAAATGTGTTTTGAAATGGTATTTAAATAAAATAAAAATGAATGTGGTTTGGAAGATATGATATTTTGAAATGGATTTTGAATGATGTTGAATTTTGAATAATATTTGATTTTGAAGTATAAAATACCATTTTGAAATTTTAACCACGGGATGTATTTAATTTATAGTTTAACTGATTCTTAAAGGATGGGGGATCCCAAGCATCTTTTAAGTTATTGCGCATTTCTACTGCAGTTCACTTGAATTGGTTTACATTATATAAGTACATATGTCATGACTCAAGTGTTTTGTGTTTTACTTTACGGTAGGGTCAGTCTGAGTATTTATAGCTTAGCTTTGGATTTCTTTCTGGAGCTAGGAACCACTGGAGATTCTACTTGTCTAGTTATCTGTTCCCTTCAGTTTCAGTTATTCTATTTTAGCTCTGGTATTTATAAACTGCCATGTAATTGAGATTTCTATTGTATATGTTTTTCAGACTGATATTATGTATTATGTTTTGAGAGTTTGTTATAGTAGCTTCATGAACTACAATGGTGTTTTAATTTCTGCCGCGAGTTATTCTGATATTTATGTGCCTGTGATTCTGTGATGGTATTTCATTTGCTCCAAATTTATTTACAATGCGGTATTTTGAGCAATTCAAGTCCGGCATGTGTGGATGCGAATGACTGAAAATATTGGGTTGTTACAAGTCAGGACATATATACTTATATAATGTAAACCAACTCAAGTGAACTGTAGTAGCAATGTATAATAACTTAAAGGATGCTTGGGATCGCCCATCCTTTAAGGATCAGTTAAACTATGAAATAAATACATCCCGTAGTTAAAATTTTGAAATAGTAATTTATATTTCGAAATCAAATATCATTTCAAAAGTCAATATCATTCAGAAATCCATTTCAAATATCAAAATATCATATCTTTCAAAACCTTATCCAGTTTTATTTAATTTAAATACCATTTCAAATCATAATTCAAAATGGTTTATATATCAAATCAAAATACTCCATTAAAACCAATTAATTATTCCAATTAAACCAATTAAATATTCCATTTAAATCATTTAATTATTCCATTTAAATCGTTTAAAAGTGAAGTTATTATATTTAATAATCAAATATCAAATTCTCATAAATTTAGCCTTTTCAAACTTCATTTATTCTTTTAAATTTATCAAAACGGTATAAGTTCAACTATCGCAGTACATAGAAGATGCTACGGAAAGTTATGTTTTAAAACAATTCATTTAACAAAAGACAGCATTTAAAATGCTGCAATAGGTTTAATTTAGTTCAAATAAAACCTTAGTTAATTTCAGCAACTACAGCACTTACAAAGTGCTATAATAGCCCTTAATTCAATTTAGCAATATAGTTCATTTCTATCAACTACAACATTTACAAATGCTGTAATATTCTTTACATTAGAAATTATAATATTTCAAAAATGCTGTTAATTAAATTCCAAATATTCAATATAATTTCACAAACAATTAAAAAAAAATTAAATCATTTTAAACTTATAAAATGATATGTTTCCACTTTTAAAACAATCATTTAAATACCCTTATATTCATGACTTTATAAAGTTAAATTTTCATTCAAAAATCAATTAATAATAATTTACTTATATAATTCAACATTCCATTTCAATTCTTCACAATTAAATTTTTAGCTTAACACTTAAGTTTAAATTTCCAAATATAACTTATTTTTCATTTTATTTACTTAACTTAAAATTCATTTTCAAACAAAATTCACAAATTCCCAATGTAAGTTGTATTTCAAAATTCAACTTAAATATTCATTTATTTAACCCTTTAACTTATTCAAAAATCATTAACACTTTATAAAATCATTTTAAATTCATTTTAATTCAAAATTTATATTTATTTATCATATTTTCCAACTTAATTTAATTTCCATTTATACCCAAATCAAAATTTCCAAAATAACTTACATTTCAAATTTTCTAACCTTACTATTAATTTATTCCACTTATAAATTTTTAGAAAATCAATAATACTTTACAAAAACCATTTTTAATTAAGTTTGAATGAAAATATTATAATATTTTCATTTCTAAAATACTTTAAAACTTTTAGAAAACATATTTTAACCACAGTCTGTATAAAATTTCTAACCTAAGTCCAATGATACGGATAATATATCATTTCAATCCGTAATTTACAAAGAAAAAATCTGGGTTCTATCATTTCAAACCCGCAATCCCAAGTAAATGCAAATAAATAAAATCGGGCAGGCCTATAATTTCAGCCCATAACGATTTTTTCCTATTCTAAAGTCCGTTCGGGTATGTATCATTTCAACCCATAGCGATTCTAATCTACAGGGAACTTGCAGTGTGATAAACTGATATAAATAAATAGAATAACATCATATAACAGTAACGGATGATATGACAGCTGTATAAATAGGGTGATCATCATATGATCATAGCATAAGCAGTTACAACTGTTGAATATGCGATTATATGATTTTTGTTTGATGATAATAAACATATATATATTCGTGTAAATGTATTTGGTGATGTACTATTTCATTTTTCACAGATTAAATAAATATTTGCTGAATAAAATTAAATAACATAGAATTTGAATTCAAACAGAAATTTTATTCAAACTAATATTTATTACAATTTTGAATAGTACAAATTCAAGCTGTCACTATACACTATACAACTTTGATACAAATTCAATTACATCATAATTTTACATTAACAGTTGACCTCACTACATATCACTCACACTCGTAGTTTATCTTCAACTTCATTCCAGTTAGTATCCAACATCTGAGCAATCTGCAAAAATATTCACTAATGTAGTAAAATTGAAAAAGAAATATTTTTGCAATATAAAACAAAATGTGAATTTTGAAAATAATATTTGCCTTAGTTATTTGGATTGTTCGTCATCATTTAAATTTGAATTCATCATACACGAACAGCTTGTGACATACACAGTGTATCACTGTATATGCCACAAGGACGTGCACATCAAAATATACACTTGATTGATTTACAGGGACAGGTGAGCATAGGTCAATCCCAAATGAAAAGCTGGGTTCAACTCAAATGCAACACAAATAAAGTCACAACACGCGCACAAGGTCAAACCCGAGCGTCTAAGCTAGATTCAACTCAGTGCGATAAAATAATGTCACAAACTTCAGCACAAGGTCAAACCCGAGCTATTAGCTGGATTCAACATAGGTGCAAATAGCCAAAACTCAAGAATCAAGTGTCGACTAGCTCGATATAAACAAAACCAGAGAAGAAAATGAAATGGCACATATATATATAGTGCATAGCCGCATGATGCAGTCAACAACTACTCAACTGTTCAACAAACGTATTGAGCGATATTTCAAATGGAGTTACAAACATCAGGTCAGAGATTTAATACACTGCAAGTGCAACAGGTAAATGAAGATGCAGTGAAGCATGTACATGGGTAAACAGCAAATACAAACTGCATCAACACATTGCAACTATACTTGAAAACAATGCTGACAGCAAGAATATGAATGTAAGTGATAATGTGTACGCATGAATTCCATCAGATGTATAAAATCAAATGCAAGTCAACATCAAAGACACAGCTGTGACAAATCAAGTGCATGAAGATTGTATCAAGATGCAATCATACATATATGCAGCAAACCACCGACTCAAGTACACCCGTGACACCAATGGAGTCAAGACAAAGCAATGCTAACACAAAGTAGTGGAACTGCAACAACTGGAAAGAGCACAACATCCATCAAAGAGTATGCAACATAACAACACAAATAAAGACTACAAATTCACGTCCAGAAAATGTAAAGTCGAAGGCCACGGTGAAGAATGACCAGTTCATTTATGCAACATACAAGTAACATGCACTTCAATGATCAGTTCAGGTCAGACCAACCAGAAAATATGCAATCAAATATGCAACACTTCAAATATCAATGCCTGAGCCGAGTAGCAGTTTCAAAATAATCAAGCAATAATTTCACAGAAACCAAAATTCATAACCTAGTCAAAGCCGAGGTATACAAGTCAAGTCAACAGCGGTATAATCGGACATGAAGCCGAGATGAACAATGTAAGTGTAGAAGTCGTGGAAGCATACCGAAGTCAAAGAGAAAGTCACGGAACCAAAAATCAAGTTCAAGTTCATACCGCCATAATCAAGCCAAGAATTCTACCGTGTCAATCAAGGAATCAAGTGCATACGATTATGAATTAGTCAAAGAGAAATCTCAATCATCCAAGTAACATAAATCGACCGATCAAATAAAAATTGACAAATTCAAATATATTTGTACGAACGAAAATCAAGGGTTACAAACCCTATATAAACAAATCAGCATCGGCAAATTAATGCATCGAGTTCAAGCAAGCATCAAACCAGAAAAGAGAAGGAATAAATTACATACCAGTCATCAATCGAACTCGATCAACATCGAAGCAGCCGAGTGGAACTGGAACGATCGACAAATTAAACACGCAAATATCCACTGATCGATCAACATAGGCGGTGCTTGGAAGATTTCTCAAAAGCCCTAATTTCGCAAAGAGGAACGAACGAGTGAACAAAGTCGCCATTAACAAAAAGGGAAAGGGCCGGCTAACTTTATCTACTATAATTCATTTTGGGCCGGCCTCTCCTTTATTTTTAAAAGAGCTTTCATTATTATAGGGCTTTTTATTTTTGAATTAGGGTTGTTTTAATTTAAAGTTCTTTTAATTTGTAATTTAGTTTTTAAACCGTTATATTCTAGTTGTGTGACTAGGGAACAAACTACGTGGCGTAGTTTGAGAATTCGCAACTCAATGGCTGAGTTGTGGCAGGGTTTTGAGCGTAGAGTTAGGTTTAGTCGATAGCGGGTGTCTCGAGTTTACGTGTGTAAGCGTCTGACTAACTAATTTCTAGTAGAAACCTTGGGGGCAGCACGTAGGCAGGGTTTTGCCGAAGCTGGGTAAATTCTGTGTTGTTCTGTTTTTGTTATTTATATTCTGCGATATCTGTGCTGCTATTATTCTGCTGTGAACTGTGTTGAAATCTGAATTGAATATTTTATAAGCTTCCGCAATAAATTTTTATAATTAATAGTATCACCCTATTCACCTCCCTCTAGGGTGAAATCGATCCTACAAGTGGTATCAGAGCTAGGAATAGAAGTCAACTTTTGTTTTTAAAAAATTCATTTTTCAAAAACTAATTTTTGTTTTAAGAATTTGAATTTTTAAAATGGATTCTTTCAATAATGCTTTTGTTGAGGGTCAGTCCATAGTTAGACCACCAATGTTCAATGGTGAATATGCTTACTGGAAAAATAGGACGGAAATTTTTCTAAAAACCATTGACGCTTGGAAT
This sequence comes from Allium cepa, assembly GCA_030765085.1. Lineage (NCBI taxonomy): Eukaryota > Viridiplantae > Streptophyta > Magnoliopsida > Asparagales > Amaryllidaceae > Allium > Allium cepa. The sequence goes on along the minus strand of CM060935.1, from coordinate 784,343,575 downwards.
ATTGTTGAGACAGGTTATAGAGCACCGACTATAACTGTAGATAATCAGGAAATAGATAAACCAAAGGAAAAATGGATAGAACCAGAAAATAAATTACAAAATACTAATGCTAAAGCTATGAATTCTATTATCTGTTCATTGGATCAATTTGAATTTAATCGTGTCTCACATTGTCTAACTGCGTAGGAAATATGGCACACACTAGAAGTGACTCACGAAGGAACAACTCAAGTCAAAGAATCTCGCCTTGCCATGCTAAGCAGCGAATACGAGAATTTCACAATGGCAAAAGAAGAAAATGTTAAAGAGATGCATGGACGACTTTCTAATATCGTATACAAATCGAAAGCTCTTGGAAAATCATACGCAGAGTTGGAGATAGTCCGAAAAATCCTCAGAGTCCTTCCACGAAGTTTTGAAGCCAAAGTGACTACCATTCAAGAATCAAAAGATTTGAAACAAATGAAAGTCGAAGTACTCATCGGAAATCTCACCACTTATGAGCTAGAAATGAAATTCAAGGAAGAGCGTGAAGGAGGAGATAATCGAAAGAAATCAATAGCTCTTAAAGGAACAACAGAAAGTGATGGTGGTGATGATGATGATGATGGAGCAGCAGAATTTGAGATAATAATAAAGAAAGTCAAAAGGTGGAATTACAAATACGGAAATCCAGCTCTAAATCGAAAATTGAAAAGCAGAATAAACAAAATATTAGACAATCCAGAAGAACAGAAGATCATCTATCATAAGTGCAACCAACCCGGACACATCAAGCCTAATTATCCTCAATATCGACGCGACTTTGAAAAGTAATCAAAAAGGAAAAGGTTTGCAGCCACGTGGAATACAAGTGACGAAGATAATCAAAGTTCTAGCAGTGAGAGTGAGAAAGTAGATATGTGCCTTCATGGAAATATAACTGATAGCGACGATGACGAGCCAAGCGAGGTATCAAAACTCACCCATTAAGAATTACTTATATATTTCCACGAAGTAAATGGCTGTTTTGAACGACTTAGGGAGAAGTATGCTAAACTTGAATCACAAAAGGACACTTTGATAGAATTAAATGAACAACTTGACCAATTAGACGAAAACTATCAACGTAGGATCCCTAAGTGTGATAAGTGTCCAACATTCGAAGAAGAAATTAAAAAATTAGAAATTAATATAAAATCACTTGAAAATGGAATTCTGATTTTAAAAGAGAATGAAAATAGTAGAAGAGAGAATTCTATTAAAAAGTGCACACAATTGTTAAATGAAAATGAATCTCTTAAAACACAAGTCCAACAATTGTCAACGACTTTAGATAAATTTTCAAAAAGTGAAAAATCGTTGAATATGCTATTAGGAAAGCAAACTGTTAATACGGTTAGATAAGGACTTGGATATAATCAATCTAAAAATGTTGAAAACAATATTAATCAAGTTAATTCTATGTGCACAATTTGTAGAACATATGGACACAATCACGATAATTGTTGGTATAGACCCAAACATGTGACAACTATACCGATTTGGGTTCCAAAAGGCACAAATATAAAATCTCTCAAAGTTAAACAAATTTGGGTGCCGAAGGAAACAATTATAAATAGTTTTGGGTCTCCACAAAATTATTTTTCTAAATATTCTGCCACTAACAACCATGGACCTATAAAAACAAATAGGTCACAGGTAATGGTATATTTATTTGAACGATATACTAAATGTAAAAGTTCCTTACCCTAGTATAAAGGTGACAGAATCACAATGGACAACAACGAAAAATATCGTAAAGGTAAAACAGGTAATGGTATATTTATTTGAACGATATACTAAATGTGATAATCTGCACCATATTCTGAATTAAAATCAGCCAATATTGAGATGATGAAATAATGATGATTTTGATTCTGACTTATTCAAAATAGTTGGCCAATTATATTCTTATGCCAAAAACACTATAAAAATCTCTAGATTCTTTGAATATATTAGTTTGGATTAAAAATAGTGTTTGTTGGATGATAATACATTTGGTTATAATATGGCTAACTCTATATTCACGGTTTTCTGATTATCTACACGGCTTCAATTCAAATTCAAGAGAATGTCATTTAAATTGCTGTTAAAATTGAGTTTGAAATTTTTTTTGCACACTTCATGGTCTATCAAATTCAATTGATGATAGTTTTGAGTGAAAGAGAAATTCAGATGCAGTTTACACTGGTAATCCAGTTGATAGAAAAATTACTAGAGGAACATGATTTTTGTTGAGACATTTAGTAACTACATCATTTTTCAAAGAAAATAGCTGCATATTTTTAATTTCAAATAATTTTCAAATAGCAGAAAATTTTCTTATAAAACCCTTCGAGAAAATCATTTTTGACCATATTTTCAGATTAGTCATTTTTGAAAAATTGATTTTATAATTATTTTTGAATTTGATTTTAAATGACTATTTTGACTAATCTGACTCCCTAATGATTATCGAAAAGATGAATAGTGATTGAAAAAGTGATGAGTGTTAATATTAATCATATATTATGACTCGAGACGGTATGATTAGTAAATTTCTTTAGAAATTTAAACAAGAGTTATAAAACTTTTTGTTGGTAAAAATTCCATGACCATCTCTATGTCTATCATATTTCTAATGACCATCACTCATCAAAATTCTATATAGTTTGTCGATATGTGGTATTTTAAACAGGAATCATTCGTTTTTCATTTTAATTTTTTTTAAAATAAAAATAAATTTATATAGTAAAAAAATTAATAAGTAAATACCAAATTATTCTCTCTCATTTAAAAGTCCTCACGGTTATGCATAGGTGAATTACTTGGAATTTGTTATGTGCTTCCATGCTCATTTAAAAGTCCTCACGGTTATGCATGTATGGAACGCATATCAAAAGTTGATTTTTAAAATAAACAAGTTGATTCTAATCCCATTTAGAAGTCCTCACGGTTATGCGTGGTTAGAAGATACTTGAATTCATTTTTTTAAAATAAAATTGGAATACTACTAATCTCATTTAAAAATCCTAACGGTTATGCATGGTTAGTAGATATTCAAATTCCTGATATAAATATACTACAAATAGACACAACTGTATGGTTTTATATGATGACATCATTCCCATCATTTTAAAAGTGGAATAGGCACCTAACAAAATATTTATGATTTCTGTTTGATTTTTTATTGAAATTTAATATTTATATTCAATTGAGTTTTAATGTTGAATTAATATCGATCACTTTATCTCTATTTTCTCTAACACTATTACTCTTTCGCTGATAACAAAAGGGGGAGAGAAAAGTTAAGATTTTGGTCAAATAAAATCAAGCAAAGGTCAAATAATTTTCTGTTTGCATCTAGGTTCATTTACATATTTTTATTTGTATGCATATATTTAGGGGGAGCTTTGTGTAGAGAGGAAGCATTTAAATAGGGGGAGCAATTAGGATATATCTATGATCGAATACATTTAACATATTCAAAATCTTAAATATATGTTTGTTATCATCAAAAGGGGGAGATTGTTGAATATGCGATTATATGATTTTTGTTTGATGATAATAAACATATATATATATATATATATTCGTGTAAATGTATTTGGTGATGTACTATTTCATTTTTCACAGATTAAATAAATATTTGCTGAATAAAATTAAATAACACAGAATTTGAATTCGAACAGAAGTTTTATTCGAACAAATATTTATTACAATTTTGAATAGTACAAATTCAAGCTCTCACTATACACTATACAACTTTGATACAAATTCAATTACATCACAATTTTACATTTACAGTTGACCTCACTACATATCACTCACACTCGTAGTTTATCTTCAACTTCATTCCAGTTAGAATCCAGCTGCTATCCCACTTTTTGGTCAAAACTGGAATATCAACAAATTGGCAAGGGATGATGAATATTGGGATTGGGGATCGATTGAAAGCAAGGCTGCGATCGATGTCGTCAAAATTTGGTTGAGCTCCGATCGGGACGGAATCGATTGGAGATGATGTTAAGGATTAGGAGAGGCTACGTTTTAAGTTTCAAGTCAATCGGAGTTCGGATGGAGGAGATATGATCGATACAAGGTAGGAAGGGCATACTGTTCGAATCCATCAAGGGATCAAGGTGGTGCTCATTTTGAATCCATCAAATTCGAACCCATCAGGTTTTGTTCAGTTCGACTCCATCAGGTTCGCATCGATCAAAGGCATGGTGCAAGGATGGTTCAAATCGATGCACTTCGTATCGATCAGGAAGTGATGACTTCAAATCGATACCGCTCGTATCGATCAGCTTGCACACGGCTCGATGGTCTTCGTATCGATCAGATAGGAAGGCTAAGTGGATTTCGACTCGATGGAAACACACTCAGATTGGTAGGCAAGCATGTAGAGGATAGGAAGAGATGGTGGTTCGAATCGATACGGCTCGTATCGATCAAAGGCAAAGCAGGATGGACTTCGAATCGATACCTTCGTCTCGATAGCCGATGGACTTTGGCACCATGGGAGGCTGTCCAGGCTCGTATCCATCAGGTAAGGCTTCGTTCGTATCCATCACCGTACGTGGTTTCGTACCCATCTGTTTGCCTTCCATTCGTATCGATAGTATTCAACATTTTCGTATCGACCGGATCGATACGAAATACTCCCCTTGCCATCGATACGAGAGCGAACCGTTGAGTACGAGAAGGAGTGATGGACATGTGCAAGCGTGAAGCGTGGATACGTGCGCGTCACTAGGAAGGAAGCGTTAAACTCGGTGCACAAGTGGAGTCAACACGCCGCATAATTCAAATCGACCCGAAAGGATAGCGCCACGTCATTGCGCGCGCGTGATTAGATGGAGTCGAAGGTGATGGATTCGAACAGATGGATTCGAAGACGACAGCCAGTGGAGAACCCAATTTCGAATCGATCATAACTCAAGATCCACTGAACCAAATGCAACGAAATTTTCACAGTAGCTTCCGTACAAGGTAAAGATTGTTCCTGCCAAGTTTCAACTCGATTGGATCATTTTTTGATGGATTCGAAATCACTTCGTATCGATCTCAGATCGATTTGAAACTTGGTAGGGTCGGTCACGTGGGCCCACTCACGTGCCAGAAAAAGTCTCCCGAAGTTTGAGCGAGATCCGAGCCTCCTACGCCTATAAGTAGAGCCCCAGATCCTACGGAAAAGGGATCTTTTGGCTATTGGACGTCCAGACTCTGCCGTATTCATTTCGATACTTCAATACAACTATTGTACTCGAAATTCTTCATTATTACTGCTGTAATCATCTGTAACCAGCAAGGATAATCAATAAAAGGATAAAACTTTGGAGTGGACGTAGGCCGGAGATAGCCGAACAACTATAAATCTTGTGTCTTTGTTCGTTATTTCTGAATTGCTGTTTGATATTTGTTGAGGCCTGATATTTGTGCTTGAATATCATTGGTTTGTATTCATACACTGGTGCTTCACGATACTTGGGATTTGTGACCAATTTTGGCGCAAACACCAGCATCTGAGCAATCTGCAAAAATATTCACTAATGCAGTAAAATTGAAAAAGAAATATTTTTGCAATATAAAACAAAATGTGAATTTTGAAAATAATATTTGCCTCAGTTATTTGGGTTGTTCGTCATCATTTAAATTTGAATTCATCATACACGAACAACTTGTGACATACAGAGTGTACCATTGTATATGCCAAAAGGCCGTGCACACCAAAATATACACTTAATTGATTTACAAGGACAGGTGAGCACAAGTCAAACCCAAATGAAAAGCCGGGTTCAACTCAAATGCAACACAAATAAAGTCACAACATGCGCACAAGGTCAAACCCGAGCGTTTAAGCTAGATTCAACTCAGGTGCGATAAAATAATGTCACAAACTTCAAAACAAGGTCAAACCCGAGCTATTAGCTGGATTCAACATAGGTGCAAATAGCCAAAACTCAAGAATCAAGTGTCGACTAGCTCAATATAAACAAAACTAGAGAAGAAAATGAAATGGAACATGTATATATAGTGCATAGCCGCATGATGCGGTCAACAACTACTCAAGTGTTCAACAAATGTATTGAGGGATATTTCAAATGGAGTTACAAACATCAGGTCAGAGATTTAATACACTGCAAGTGCAACAGGTAAATGAAGATGCAGTGAAGCATGTACATGGGTGAACAGCAAATACAAACTGCAACAACAAATTGCAACTATACTTGAAAACAAAGCTGACAGCAAGAATATGAATGTAAGTGATAATGTGTACGCATGAATTCCATCAGATGTATAAAATCAAATGCAAGTCAACATCAAAGACACAGCTGTGACAAATCAAGTGCATGAAGATTGTATCAAGATGCAATCATACATATATGCAGCAAACCACCGACTCAAGTACACCCGTGACACCAATGGAGTCAAGACAAAGCAATGCTAACACAAAGTAGTGGAACTGCAACAACTGGAAAGAGCACAACATCCATCAAAGAGTATGCAACATAACAACACAAATAAAGACTACAAATTCACGTCCAGAAAATGTAAAGTCGAAGGCCACGGTGAAGAATGACCAGTTCATTTATGCAACATACAAGTAACATGCACTTCAATGATCAGTTCTGGTCAGACCAACCAGAAAAGATGCAAACTAATATGCAACACTTCAAATATCAATGCCTGAGCCGAGTAGCAGTTTCACAATAATCAAGCAACAATTTCACAGAAACCAAAATTCATAACCTAGTCAAAGCCGAGGTATACAAGTCAAGTCAACAGCAATATAATCGGACATGAAGCCGAGATGAACAATGTAAGTGTCGAAGTCGTGGAAGCATACCGAAGTCAAAGAGAAAGTCACAGAACCAAAAATCAAGTTCAAGTTCATACCGATATAATCAAGCCAAGAATTCTACCGTGTCAATCAAGGAATCAAGTGCATACGATTAAGAATTAGTTGAAGAGAAATCTCAATCATCCAAGTAACATCAATCGGCCGATCAAATAAAAATTGAAAAATTCAAATATATTTGTACGAATGAAAATCAAGGGTTACAAACCCTATATAAACAAATCATCATCGGCAAATTAATGCATCGAGTTCAAGCAAGCATCAAACCAGAAAAGAGGACTAAATTACATACCGGTCATCAATCGAACTCGATCAACATCGAAGCAGCCAAGTGGAACTCGAACGGTCGACAAATCAAACACGCAAATATCCACTGATCGATCAACATAGGCGGTGCTTCGAAGATTTCTCAAAAGCCCTAATTTCGTAAAGAGGAACGAACGAGAACAAAGTCGCCATTAATAAAAAGGGAAAGGGCCGGCAAACTTTATCTACTATAATTCATTTTGGGCCGGCCTCTCCTTTATTTTTAAAAGAGCTTTCATTATTAGAGGGGTTTTATTTTTGAATTAGAGTTGTTTTAATTTAAAGTGCTTTTAATTTGTAATTTAGTTTTTAAACCATTGTAAATTCTAGTCATGTGACTAGGGGACAAACTACGTGGCGTAGTTTGAGAATTCGCAACTTAGTGGCTGAGTTGTGGTAGGGTTTTGAGCGTAGAGTTAGGTTTAGTCGATAGCGGGTGTCGCGAGTTTACATTTGTAAGCGTCTGACTAACTAATTTATACTAGAAACCTTGGGGGCAGCACGAAGGTAGGGTTTTGCCAAAGCTGGGTAAATTCTGTGTTGTTCTGTTTCTGTTATTTATATTCTGCGATATCTATGCTGCTATAATTCTGCTGTGAACTGTGTTGAAATCTGAATTGAATATTTTATAAGCTTCCACAATAAATTTTTATAATTAATAGTATCACCATATTCACCCCCCTCTAGGGTGAAATCGATCCTACAACAACATAATAATAATATCTACAGATTCACAGGGTGTCAATTTACTACTTATATAAGTACGGAATGTCTAGTGAGAAATACTCACCTCTACAAGCTGGAGATAATAACCAAACACACAAACTAAGATCCACAAAGGCACGAAAACACGACTACGATTCAAGAGTGGGAGAGCCAAAGTTAACTGCCTTGTCAAATTTCAAACAAAACAAAGTACAATATGGATTACAAACCAAAATATTACAAAAGTATGCTAGGAATAAATACACAACTCAAAGCTAACGCTTTTGCACTTACATTCAACATCATATGCTTCAGCTATGGGCTATAAAAGCACTGTAATGGGATGGTTTTGGATCAGGTTTGGATCAAGTTAAGGTCATATAAGTCGGCTATAACAACATATGAAGTAGAAGAGGTATATGTGTGCATGAATACACAAATTCAAGGCTAATACATGGATTTCAAGGCAATCAAAGTTCTCGGCCAAGCATGGATGGACAAGGTCAGGTCTAGGAAGATCAACTATAGGTATTGCAGAGGTCCAAGGCTTAGGTTGTAGCTGGTGGTGGTGGTGTATGGGTCGGCCAAAGCATGATTGGAGAGGTGGAGGCAATGGGAGTTCGGCTATGGTGAATCAAGTGGAGTTTTTGTCAAAAATTTGGTAGATCTTCAATTTGGATGGTCTCGGCTCTAGAATGGTAGTGGAGAGGAAGGTATGGTGGCTGGAATAGGTGGTGGTGGAGGCGGCCAAGGTGCTGGAGTAAGGAGGGACGAACTACATGAGATGAATGCAAGTGCAAAAATCAATAAATCAAGTAGAAAAATGGAAAAGAACGAAAGTTTTGACCAAAATTTTTCTTTAGGATGATGGCCGATTGTTTTAGGGTTGAGAAGTAACTTTTTTTCACGTGAAAACAAAGTGGAGTGGTCAGCTGAAAAAAGAGATATGGCAGTAATTGAATGCATGTGGTGATTGGTGATGAAAAGACAACTTTGAATATGAAAAGGCATGCATATAAAAGGTCAAAACCTTTCAAATTTGTTAATTTCTCTTGAAATTTTAAATACATGTAAAATACATTTAAAAATAGATAGAAATACAAAAATATGATGAATGCACAAAAATAAATAAATAAATTTTAATTAAATATAATTAATTTGAGAAAATATCAAAAATTGGAAACTGGGCTTTAAAAATAGAAAATAAATGCAATAAATTTTGGAAATTTTTTGTCACCACTTTAAAAATATTTAAAATAAAACGTATACCTAACATGTCATATAACACATATTAAAACATGATTTAACAAATAAAAATATTATTTATATAATTTGAAATAGACAATTTTATTAAATAAATCAATTTACATCCAATATTGTAAAAAGCATAACTTTCACAATATGAATCAGATTTCAACGAAACGAAAAACAGTATTCTTTAAATTAAATTTATTTTCATAATAGAGGATAAAATTCAAAAAATTCAAATATTTAAATTTTAAATTTAAAAGTCAAAGTTTGACTAGATGGACCAAAAATCCACTTTTCTGGAAAATATTCTTTATATTCAGGTTTGAAATTATAATTCACATAAAAATCAAAAAATATATTTAAAATAACAAAAATTATTCATTTTAATAAATATAATAAAGTTTTCAAATAAATAATCAAAATAAACAATTAAAATAAATCACAAAATTCAAGGTTGTTACACTCTCCCCCACTCAAAACTTTTCGTCCTCGAAAAGAACGAACAAGGAAAATAAGGAAAAGTAAGATAGAAAAAGCAAATAGTACCGAAAAAACAATTCCGTATTTGAAGCACGAATGCTCTCCTCCGTCTCCCAGATACATTCTCGATCATCAGCAGTTACACGGTACTTTGACCAGACTATTAGATTCCCTTCTTAGCTACTTCGTACCTCTGCTGACAATATGAAGTGGCTTACTCTCGACAGTCAGATTAAGCTAAATTTCCAAACTATCAACAGTAGTTGGCTAAACAAAAAGAGGCGGGTCAAGAAGATACTAGAGGAGATGTGAGACGTGGAATACATCATGCATTCCAGTAAGTTTCTCGGGCAAATCTAAACGATAAGCTAAAGAACCAACTCTTTCCATAATACATAAAGTACCCTCAAAGAAGAAGAAGGTAGAAATAGCTAGAAGGGAGAATAGGTTGAAAGAAAAGGATGAACCATATTTAAAACAATTCTTATATTTAACATTTTAAACATTTTATAACATGATAAATAGTCATTTGATTCAAATTTGACAGTTCGAAGTAAACAATATTTAAAACATTTTAAATTATTTAGAAAAGTAAAATAAATGATCAAAATATCCTTTATATAATACTTTATCAAAATACATTTATAACTCGATGTCTTAACAAGTTTACTTTCGTTCCTGTAGACTCTAGCTATGCGTTGATCAGACGCAAAGCTAGAATTCTCCAGGTACTTGGTAGACTTGTTTCAACACCCAGTAGAAATACTAGAAAATCTTTTAAAAACAACAGATATGGAAAGTAATATCCAAACAAATCAACCAAACCAAACATGTCGATCATGGATCGCGGATACACAATGGTTACACCTGGATTCCCCAGGAAACATCTGTACCCGTAGGTAGACTACCACAGCCCTGCGATTACACCATGAAGACTGGTAGTACCATAAATAAACAATGGTTAGGTCTGTATCCCCCAGGAAACATCCGTACCCTTAGGCTCTCGTAACCCCTGTAGATTACGCTACCAAGCGACCCAAAAGATCATAGATACACAATGTTTACGCCTGGATCCCCCAGGAAACATCCATACCCTTAGGCTCTCGCAGCCCCTGTGAATTACGCTATGCAGTTGCGATCATAAGACTATGGAGATCGCCATGGAATTCGATGGACACTCGAGTATCATATTCGAAAAACCCAAATCAGAGAGAATAATATCGATAGAATGAATCCACAGTGTGGCCACAAAGCGGATATCAAGCAGAAGGCACTTTCCATATCTTTACTTCGAAAATATGTATCATATAGTACCTTTCAAGATCACTTTCAAATATCATACTTATATAAAGTCCATTATATATAAGATTCCATTTTGAAATCAATTACTTTCCAAATCAATAATATATCAAATCATACTTATATAGAGTTCGATTATATAAGATTTCACTTTACAAATTAAGTACCCTTTTCCAAACCAACAGTTTTGAAATCAATTTCATACTTATACAAATCCATTTTATATAAATTCGATAATTCCCAAATCAAAGTATTTAATAAACAGGGTTCTCAATTTCAAACCATTTCAATATCAATTTAGTTTCAAAATCATATATGATTTCACCAGATCATTTCTTCCTAATTTCATATATTCAATTTCAAAGTTTTTTTAAAACAATAGATTCCAAATCAACAAAATTTATGTCAAACAAATTCATTTCCATTTCAAACATATATTCACTTTCAAAAATCATAATACTTTCAAAGTTATAAATCTTTCGAAACCAAAATACTTGAAATCATTACACTTTGAAAATCATAACCTTTCGAAATCATACATTTGAAATCAAAAAACATTCCTTTAATTCTTTACATTTCACAAATTTATTCAGTTAAACCCAAATCTAAAATTTACAATTTTAATTCAATTCAAACCATCAGTTTCAATTCAATTTAGTTTTCCAACAAAACCATTTCAAATATTATCAAATTTCAAATAAAGATTTAATCCATAAAATAAACTATTCAATCTTTAATATATTTCAAAGCTTAAATATACCATATTCCATAACTAAATTTTATAATTTCATATATCTCAAATTTTACTTCATTATTACTTTTGAAATATTCATTTCAGAAATCCATCATTTTTAAATAAACTCAAATTACTAGTAAACCAAATATCCTTTCATACAAATATAAACTTCAAATATTCATTTATCAAACTCAATTATCATTTCAAATTCACATTCTTTATTAAAATAAAGATTAAATCATTTCCAAGCCATTTTAATCATCAAAATATCTAAAATGATTACTAAGTTTAAAACCATCCCTTTTTAAAACCTTCAAACTATTTATTTCTATATGAAAAATTCAATTTACCATTGGAAAGATTATTGTTATATATATATAAATATTTATTCAAAACATTTCAAATCTATATTTCATACCAGTATAACTCAAAATAGTCTTATATACTTCACTCAATGAACAGTTTCAAACTTATATAAATCATATTACTTTATACTTAAATAATACCAAACTAAACTTATATTCTTTATCAAATACCTTATACCTTTCGAAATTACTTAGCTTTGAAAATTTAACCTTGATTTAGAAGTGCTCGAACCCTCAAAATAGTCGAAGAAATCATAATTTAAATCCAAGAATTGGAAATCGCCAACAAATCAGTAAACCAATTCCAAAAGATAGGGTTATACCAAAACAAATCTGAATCCTGAGGACTGAACACCGGCTTACTTTAAACCATTTCAAATACACACACACACACATATACCTTTCGAACATCAAACCATACTTCGAAATCTGCAATCAAAATTTGTTTCACAAAATCACTCGCATAGCAAAGCTACTAAAGTGGCCTCTCCCCCACTCAGAAACTTGAAAATCAATGTTGACGATGCATGCATTCATCACCGAAATTATTTTCCAACGACAAAAGTGGGTTTTGGACTTTTATTTTCTTGAAACTTCTTTGAAATCTCTTAGAAATCACTGGAATTCATTCAAATACATTTTTAAAATTTCTTATTCAGAAAATATCTTTAAATCACATTATATATTTTCCAAAATCGTAGAACCGATTTCAAAACGCCGGAGTTCGATTCCTCGAAATTCACATTCAAAACCCTTCAGTTATAAATCATTTTATATAGGTCAAATTCTTATAAATTTTCAAAATTCAAATCCCTTCAAAGTTTCAAATTTCCATTTTCAAAAGAGATAAAAATCCTTATTGAAAACATTTCACTTTTATATATAATAGGTTATCCTTATCAAAATAATAATTTCGATGTATGCACAATTTCAAAATACAACCAAACACAAATTTCCAAAGGATGATTCAAGGGTGGATTCCAAATAATAGAGATTCACATTAGAGTAACTCTAATCAAATAGAATTCTGATTAGAAGATAAGCTCGAACGAAGATGAGATAATTTAATTACCAAATAGAAGATGGATAAGCCTTTATAAATCGTGGGCGACCTTAATCGGTCAACCGATACTTCAGGAATATAATCAATTCGAAAATCTAAGGCAAATCGACATTCGATCGGCAGAGATAAAATCCACGTAGAGCAGGAGATAAATAGCATCGAAATCCGAGGATACCGAAATCTCCGGTGCCAATTGTAAAGGAGTTTCCCCCCTTACAAATCATTCAAAGATTTATGGAATCACTGATCTTTATAGAGGTCATTCCAAAGTGGAGTTATGGAATGCTCCAAAATTAGAAGGATAAAATAGGGAAAACAAGACTGGATTTCAGAACAAGTGGGAGCGTTCCAAAGTTCAAGGAATCCTAATCGATAAGAATCCTAACCAAGAGATTTCTAACAAGGTGGATACAGAAGGAATGAAGTTTAGAAAATCTTGGTTTCAAAATAAGAAAAAATTTATACCAAAATAATCTTTGAAAATCCTATAAAAATCATTTGGAAATTATTTTATACTTCGAAAATACGCTTTCTCACAAGGAAATGATTTTCAGATTTATTTCACTCATTCTAGGGTATTTGAACCCTTTCTCTAATGAGTTTTTGCTCCGCAGGCTATGGTTTTCCTAAAACCAAAGCTCTGATACCAAATGTAACAACCAGATATTTTCAACCATTCGCATCCACACATGCCGGACTTGAATTGCTCAAAGTACCGCATTGTAAATAAATTTGGAGAAAATGAAATACAATCACAGAATCACAGATACAGAAATATCAGAACAACTCGCAGCGGAAATTAAAATACCATAGTAGTTCATGAAGCTACCATAACAAACTCTCAAAACATAATACATAATATCAGTCTGAAAAACATATACAATAGAAATCTCAAATACATAGCAGTTTATAAATACCAGAGCTGAAATAGAACAACTGAAACTGAAAGGGAACAGATAACTAGACAAGCAGAATCTCCAGCAATTCCTAGCTCCAGAAAAGAAATCCAAAGCTAAGCTGTAAATACACAGGCTGACCCGAGCGTAAAGTAAAATACAAAACACTCGAGTCAGGACATATATACTTATATAATGTGAACCAACTCAAGTGAACTATAGTAGTAATGTATAATAACTTAAAGGATGCTTAGGATCGCCCATCCTTTAAGGATCGGTTAAATTATGAATTAAATACATCCCATAGTTAAAATTTTAAAATAGTAATTTATACTTCGAAATCAAATATCATTTCAAAATTCAATATCATTCAGAAATCCATTTCAAAATATCAAAATATCATATCTTTCAAAACCTCATTCAGTTTTATTTAATTTAAATACCATTTCAAATCACAATTCAAAATGGTTTATATTTCAAATTAAAATACTCCATTTAAACCAATTAAATATTCCAATTAAACTAATTAAATATTCCATTTAAATCATTTAAATATTCCATTTGAATCATTTAACCATTTAACCATTTAAATCATTTAAAACTGAAGTTATTATATTTAATAATCAAATATCAAATTCTCATAAATTTATCCTTTTCACAGTTCATTTATTCTTTTAAATTTATCAAAACGGTATAAATTCAACTATCGCAGCACTTAGAAGATGTTACGGAAAGTTATGTTTTAAAACAATTCATTTAACAAAAGACAGCATTTAAAATGATGTAATAAGTTTAATTTAGTTCAAATAAAATCTTAGTTAATTTCAGCAACTACAGCACTTACAAAGTGCTATAATAGCCCTTAATTCAATTTAGCAATTTAGTTCATTTCCATCAACTACAACATTTACAAACGATGTCAATATGGTATCATTTCCATTTCGAATATATCTTTTCCAAAATCACAGCATTTTGCAAAGTTATAGCACTTTCGAAACCAAAACGTTTGAAATTATAACACTTTGGAAATCATAGTTTAGAAATCATAATACTTCCCACCTAACCAATTTAAATATTAAAATAGTTTACCGTAATACTTCCCACCTAACCGATTTGAATATTAGAATAGTTTATATAATAAAATTGTTTTCCTTAAATTTACCAATTAATTCCAAATCAATTAGAATTCAAAAATTCAAATTTAGTCAAATATTAAATCATCAACTTCAACTCAATTCAGTTCTTAATAAACCTTTTCAAATTATCGAATCCAAATACAGATTTGAACCTCAAATAAACCTTTTAAATTTCAATATATTCCAAAGCTTTAAATATACCATATTTTTAAAACTAAATTTGATGACTTTATATATATATCAACTTCAATTCACTATTTCTTTGTTTTGAAACATTTACTTAATAAATCCAATATCATTTAAATAAAACTCCATATTTCAAATAACTGAATATTCATTCAATTGATTTAAACTGGATATATTCACTTAAATCACCTTAAACAAAAATCAAGTTATAATATCATAAGACATATCCTTTTAAAATTTCAAATTCCATAAGTTTCAAATCGATTTGATTAAATAAATTCTTAGTTAAATACCATTTCAAATCAATTTCAGGTCTATCTTCCCAACCTTAATTAATTTAAAATCATTATACCTCTATATAAAATATAATTTACATAAATACTTAACCATATTATATTTTAATAACATCAAACCTTATTACTAAACTTATTTTATATCAACAAATTTATGCATAGCTTAAATTTAAGAATTTAACTATGTATAAAATAATATTTATATAGTATCAAAAATCAATATTTATTAAGCCATATCTTTCTTTCCAAAACCAAAGAAATCATTTCCAATATATACATACATACATACATATATATATATATAGACCGACGATGTCTGTATATAATTTTCTATCCTATGGTCAAGTGATACAGATATTTATCATTTCAATCCGTAATTTAAATTATACATGGGTATATATCATTTCAACCCGTAATCCCAAATTCAATTCAATTGAAAATCGCTTGGGACTATCATTTCAACCCATAACGATTTTCTCAAATTCTACAGTCCGTTCGGGTATTTATCATTTCAACCCATAGTGAATTCTATACTAACAGGGAACATGCAGAGTGATAACAGATATGATGATAATATAACAGGCACATATCATCAATATAATTAACAGATAATGGTGTTAGATATCACAGGTGAACAGTTACAAATAACAACATATATATGGCAATGTAAATAGCTAACAACAGCAATATTTCGAGGCTCACCTTTTGAGGCTAGATAGATTAACAATAGGGCAAGCTACGAATTCCAAAGCAAAACAAAGTTGGCATGAAATCGACGAACAGAGCTGATAAATAAGGAGTTGATGAAATGAATCAGAATCTGCTTGATATAGACTGAAACAGAATATATACTATATTATAATTTTCCTTAAACCAAATATTCAATTTTAAAATACATATACAATTTTATATCAGACTTATTATATATATATATATATATATTGAAATCAAAATCTATATATATTTTAACCCATTAACTAAAATCAACATACCAGTATTTTTCTCTGAAATCAATATAATTTGGAAACTCAAACTTATGTGTATTCATATATATACAAATTGATATATATAGGACTACACAGACTTACATCCACTAAAACAAACATATATACACTATATTTATTTTAAACAAATGCAGGCTAACATATATCATAATGTAAGCTAACCATCTATACAAAGTTTTTTTGGTAATATTTTTTTATGGAAATATATTATTCTGTGAACAGATTAGCCGACTAAACCCAAAATGAAATAAACTTTTATAACTATATATACTCTTATAATTAACAATACATATATACATACATATATATGTCACGACCCGAAATCGATGTCCGATAAACAACATCAAATTCGTATCGCGGGTGCTTGCAACACCCATTAGATGATAAATAACACAGCGGAAATAAAAGATGATATCACTGATATAACATAAATACAATATCCGATACATCAATATGATACAATGATAATCATCAACATCAGAGAATATACAACATAGAATACAGCGGAATATAACACGAAAGGAGATAAGTCTTCACAGATCCAATACTGCAACTCTGATCCAAAAGCTCCAAAAACAGAGCTCCAAAACTCCTAGCTCGATCCACCATCAAGATTGCACCAAGACAAACAAGTACGGTGTGATCCAGAGACTGAACTAGCTGCAGATAATCTACTGAACCTAACTATCTGAAAAATAAACTCTAGACTGCCCGTGTGGAAAAATTGTGGGCACCCAGAGTTTAGGAAAGGAACAATAAACTCCGGGTCAGTCATGGGACTGGTATGAGCAAACAAAAATAGTTTGTCTTTAAAAACAAAATCAAAAGATTTGTCCTTTTGAAAATCGCAATGCTTTTTGAAAAATGAGGCTACCATAAGGCCTCCCCACACACACCATGCAAACGCAGAATTGGAGGAGATTTCTCCTTATGATAGTCAAACATGCTTACTACGTAAAATCAAATCATTTGATTATTATTATTAGTGCATAGTGCAGAAAATATTTCGAAAGTAGAATATAAATCTTAGCCAGCATAGACATTTCAAACTATGCCTACTATAGCTACCATCCAAACAGTGGTGACCACCATAAGTGAATGGCAGGTAATACAACTAAAACCGTACAAGGCTCGTATTGGATGAATGGATTTTTCCAACAAATGGTCAGGCTAAGGAACTTCCTATTGCCACATGGGAACGCCTCTGGCGGGACGCCCCGAGAACCAAACCGTTCTCTGCCAAACAAGGCCGGGAACCCCTTTTCCCAAGGGATATTACAAACCCTCAGATATGCCACCCCCGGTCCTTTGGGACCTTTAAACGAGGATCCTCTAAACCAACATCACACATAAATAAATATAGTGTGTCCACATGAGTAAGTATCTAGGCTCCATACCATGATACTACCCTTTTCCAGAAGGAATGGTCATACCCTAGGGGAGCTACCCCTGAAACCTTGCCGCACAATTCCTGTTTCGACCATTACCGATTTGTGAGGCTCGACGAAGTCTCGTCCACAAAGCTACGCTTTGGTACAAAGCCATGCTTTGGGTCAACAAATGATCAAAGTAATGATCACAAAGATAAATGATCAAACAAATGATCCTATCGCAAATGATCAAACAATGATCATTACACAGCAACACTTAGCATGTCACATTACCAAATTGGGAATATATCGCTGATAACCTTCAACTACATAACCTCTGAGCTCGTACGTCTCAGAGAAGGGTGTAAAGCTAAGAGAATAAATTCTTCGCTACCAACAGAAATGTATTTGAAAGAAATCTGCTTTATATCTCAAAATGTAATGTCAGACACACAATCCGTACAAGTCTGTTCCGGGTTCGAACAGAACCGAAGGCACTTCCAAAGAAGCCCTTGCAATCCGGGTATCCACAATCCAGATCGGACTTCCCATCACTTAGGAAATCTCTATACCGGAGCAATCAGTGCAGAGACAATCGATAGGTCATCCTATTGTTCTCGCAAATACCCAGTCTTCACCACCGGTCTTCAAATGCTATCCATAACGACGTATCGCATATTCGGAATGGGATATATGACACAAAGGTCCTCTCCCGGCTAAACCGAATAGTGAGCGCGACATTTAAAACATATGGATATAGGATTTCAATTAAGTCACAACTTAATAATTCAAAATTTTCTTTCAAATGGTTTAAACCAATTACCATTTCAAATCTTTTAAACAAAAAGATTTACTTCACAAAGTTCATTCAGTTTCACAAAGATTCATTCCCGGATTTCAAAACAATTTCCGTTTGAATATTTGAAGTTAATTAACTGCATTTTTGAAATGATATTAATTACAATGTAAATGATATTACAGCAATTGTAAATACTGTAGTTGATCATAATGAACTAAAAAAAAACAATAGAAAAAAACTATTATAGAAATTGTTGTAAGTATTATGATTTTTGAATTTAACTAAGTTTATTTGAAATTTAAGAAAACTCTATTACAACATTTTAAACGTTGTCTTTTGTTAAACTGAACTGTTTTGAATGTAACTTTCCGTAGAGTTTTCTAAATGATGCGAAAAGTGAATTTTCACAGTTTTGATAAACTTAAGTGAATAAATGAAATTTGGAAGTTGAAATTTTCGAAAATTTAATAATTTAATTATTAAGCATAATAACTTCATTGAAATGAAAAAAAAAAGAATTTTTGGAATATAAACTGTTTTAAAATATAAATTGAAATGGTATTTTAGATTGAATAAAATGAATAATGATTTGAAATGAATGAAGTTTTGAAAAGATACGATATTTTGATATATTAAAATGATTTGAAAATGAAGTTTTGAAAGGATATGATATTTTGATATATTAAAATGATTTGAAACGAAGTTTTGAAAGATATGATATTTTTTATATTAAATGATTTGAAAAACGGAGTTTGAAAGATAGGACATTTTGATATTAACATGATTTAAAAAGAAGTTCTGAAAGATATGATATTTTGGAACTGAAAGGTAGTGTTGAAAGGGTATGAAAATTTAATATATTGAAATGGTTAGAAATGACTTGATATTTATTTTGATAAATATTTGAATTGAAAGATATTTTACGATGATATATTGAAATGGTTTTGGAAATGATTTAATCTTTATTTTGATAAAGATTTGGATTGAAAAGGATATTTTATTTTGAAGTATAAAATATTGTTTTAAAGTTATAACTACGGGTTATAATAACGATTGGTTGTTAAAGAGACCGGGATCGGATATTGTCTTATAGCCGGCCAGTACCGAAAACCACTTTAACAACTGTGTACGCGGTGGAGATTCCAGAATGAAGTAGGATGGTGGCGACGTTCTCGAGGTATATTACGTGGACCCAACTCCCGTGAGTTGGCATATATGACTTAAACAGGAGCTATACTGGGCTACACAAAGGGTCGCACCCTTTCATCGAGCACGCTCCATCGAAAACCATTTTATTACTTTTGTGATTCGATATGTGGCGCCATTTTGATTCGGGGGTATTGTTCGAGGTAGGCGGAAGCTGCTGGCTTGCCGTCACCACCGGTCCGGGAGTGCAAACGGTGTATCCACCCTGGCATTTCCTTGCGTGCCGTGTCATATCCTTATATCGAGCCCACTACGATTTTGGTTTTAAAGATCCGACCGCGTTAAGGTTCACCATCCCCTTAACGCTATTTTCTATATGATTATACTTTACTGATTAGACACTACCGTATATAGCGTATATTACTACATAGTAAATAGTTTAACGGATCCTTAGAGGATGGGCGGTCCCAAGCATCCTTTAAGTTACTGATGCATTTTGTTACTGTTCACTTGAGTTGATTTACAGTTTATAAGTATTTGTGTCCTGACTCGAGTGTTTTGTGTTTTGCTTTACGCTCGAGTCAGATTGATTGAGTTTGCATTCAAGATTCACCTTCGGCGTTGGAGCTTTCCTTGAAGATCCAGCCATCTATTTTGTTTCAGTATCCAGTGGTTCAATGATGTATCTAATTTGTACCTGATGTATCCTGTTACTCTTCTGTTGTATCTTATTTAACTCTGATGTATCTCATATTTATATAATAGCTTCATGAACTAATATCTCTTTTTCTTCCGCTGCATTTTTATATACTCTGTGCCTGTGATCTGTGATTTTTATTTACTGTATATTCTGAGGTTTGCCAAAATTTTATTTACAACACGGTATTTTGAGCAATTCGATTCCGGCATGAGTGTCTGCCTATGCACTTATAATGGATGCGAATGGTTGAAAATATCGGGTTGTTACAGTTGGTATCAGAGCTTTGGTAGCTCTAGGCAAAACTCAGCATATGGAGTGAATGTATTTACAGAACCACTTACATTCGAGTTTGAATCTCTTCCTTTTTGACTCAATTCCTTTGAATTTTGGAACATTCCCTACGGTTCCAAAAACCCATTCGTATCCCTCACTATTCATCTTCTTTTGACTCTGGAGTATTCCATAACTCCGCTTCGAATGATCTTTCTAGTGAGTCGGCGGTCACGCCAATTTCAAATTGAATTGAAAAAGGGGAAAACTCTTTTACAATTAGCATCGATTCACCATAGATTTAGATCTATCTTTGGTTTAGATGCTAATATCTTTTGTTATTTCAAACTCTAACTCTTGAGATCGAATGTAGATTTACCCCAGAAAAATCCACATTTGATCTTATTCTTTAAGCCACGGTTGACCCGGTAAATGTTGCCCGTGATTTATTTAAGCTTATCCTCCTCCCTATTTTGTTATTTAATCATCTTGTCTTTTGTTTCCAACCTATCTTCAAACATTGTGAATTATACTTGTAAATATATGTTTTTTTATATATATTGTGTTGTTTGAGTTGTTGATGTTGATTTGGGTTTCCAGTCGATACGTCTGATCAACGATATCGATAGGATTTCTAAAACACTTTGACAGAACAAACTGACACAATAGTATTTTAAAAATTTGGTTGATGAAATAAATTTTGATATGTAAGTAAATTTATGAAACTTAATAAACTGATTTAGATTGATTATTTAAAAATGATAATACTTAATTTACCATTTATTGTTCTATAAATGAATTTATAGATAGTTATAAATTGATTTGGGAACTGAAAAGAATTTAGAACAAGAAATTTGAGAATTTAATTTCTGATGGTTTCAAACTTTGTGTTTAGAGTTTTAAAAAGGGGATATATTATTTAAAGTATTTTCAAATAGAATTTGTTTCCAAAGAATTTTATAGTGCTCTTCTCTTTGTCGCTGGAAAATAACTTCGGTGATGATCGCGACATCATCGACGTTCATTTTCGAGTTTCGAAGTTAAGAGACTGTTCTGTAGTCTTGCTACAGCTTTGTTTTGGGGAATTTAATTTGGTTTGAATTTCTGAAATATGACTTGATTTATAATATATATATATATATATATATATATATATATATATATGATTGAAATTTGATTTGACATATTATGTATATATTGTTTCTTATCTCTAAATGGTTTGAATGTAATCGGAAATTTAATTCTTAAATTTTAGCTTGAAGAATAATTTCAATTGTAAAAAGAAAATCAAAAATTTGGATAAATGATTCAAACTTGAGATAATTGAATTAGAAAGTTTTATTTGTATAATACAATTGCATTCCAATATAACTTACCTTAATTTCAGAAGTTAACAATGTAATTGGATAATATACAATATAAAAAGATTTTATAAATAAAATCTGAGTGGTTATAATAAATGTTATACATTTAAATTTTAATGATTAACATGGGTAAATATAATAAAGGGTAATTGAATAACTTGCAATAAATTAATTTTAAAAGAACTAAGAATAAAAGAAAGTAGTTATAATAAGTGTAAGTATGTTTAACATAAGTGATAAATATATTGAGAGGAATAAATTTAATTTTGATTAGGAGTAAAGAAGAATAAAATTTATTAAGTACATTGTGAGTGTAATAAATGATTACTTTTCAAACCCATGGTTTTAAAAATGGTTAATTTTAGATGATTGGATAATAAGATAATGAAATTTGAGATAGTTAAGATTTATTTAACTTGTGTAAAGATTTATTCTCTGTTTAAGTTGAAATTTCCCTGCTTTCAAATTTATTTCCTTATTTTGTTTTTCAAACTATCTTTTGGTTGTCCTTATTATCCTTATCTTGCTATAGACCGGTATAGGCATCTTTCTATAATCTTTCTGTTTAGAAATCTTTCTATAATCTTGATAGACCTTTGGTAATCATTTTGAATCCACCCTTTTCGTGCTTGTGTTCTTGATTCTCGAGGATCTTGGAAAGATCACCTCCACCTTGTTAAACTTACCTATAACAAAAGTTATCAGGTATAACTTCAATCTTCTTATCATCTTATCTTAATCCTATTTCACTCTATCTTTTCTGTGCCCTTCCATACCTCATTCCTTTTCGGGGACGAAAAGTTTTGAGTAGGGGAGAGTGTAACAACCCAGTGTTTTGTAATTATTTTATTGTATATTTTAATTATTTTTAATATAATATTTTGATTTAAAAACATATTTTACTTATTTTAAATGATTAAATTTATTATTTAAATATAATCTTGATTTTTATATGAGTTATAATTCCAAACTTGTGTAAGTTGAATATTTGCCTGAAATGCTGATTTTGGTCAAAATAGTCAAACTGTGACTTTCAACTTAAAATTTTAAAAGTTTAAAATTTTAATTTTTTCTTTTATTATGAGAGTACATAAAATTCTAAGAACACCACTTTTCGTTTCGTTGAAATCAGATGTAAATTGTGAAAGTTATACCCTTTACAATATTGTGCGTATATAGGGTTATTTAACAATGACTATTTTAAATTGTATAAATTACTTCTTCTTGGTTTTATTTTATGTTAATATGTGATAATATGTTATATTATGTATATTTTGACTTTTAAGTATTTTTAAAATGATAATATAATTTTTCTAAAGTTTATTTGAATTTATTTCAATTTATAAAGCCTAGTTGGTATTTACTGCATTTTTCTTTATTTAACTTTCTATTTAATAAAAAATAAATTATTATTTTACCTTGAAAATGTTTTAAAACCATTTTTAATTCAAATTTTGTGTTATAATATATTTTTTGTGAAGTAATAAATTTTCCAAAGTCATTGGAGATTTTCTTGTAATTTTTATGTCAGGGTTGCTATTTTTAAGCAATTTCTTATTTCCTTTTTTTATTTTACTTAAAATAAATTATTTATTTTATTTTATTCTTACTTCGTTTCGGTTTTAAATAACATTTCTGAGTTTATTTTGTTTTTATAAAATAAAAAAGAAAAGGAAATGCAAAGGGTTTAAAAAGTTAAGAGATCTTAAAAGCCTGAAACGTAAAGACGTTTTATCCGTTTCCTTTTGCAATTAATACATCAATTTATCTTAGCCGTTCCTTTCCTCATCCTTTGCAGCCGACTCCCTCATATTATTCACGAATTTTTAAGCTCCAAAACCCTAAAAATCATGGCCTCCATCTTGAGAAAAAAATCTGGTAATGACTACATCTTTTTCTACCTTTTTCTTCTCATTTTCTATGTATTTTGCCTAGTTTTCTATGCTTTCTGGATTGGCCTCTACCACCCACCATCACCATCATACTCTCCACCATCCCCTACCACTCTTCCTTGGCATCATCTCCAGCCATCATTTCAGATCCATCCATGGCCACACCTCCCTTGGTGACAAAACTCCACAAAATTGCAAATAATGTCCAAAACAATGCCCTAGCCACCACTATTACTTCACCACCTTCATACTTCACCATGGCCACCACCTCTAGCCATGACCACCACCTTGCTACCACCACTACACTTCATCTTAGCCTCTGTCCAGATCTGAAATTGACATGGCCAAGACTCCATGAACCAAAACTCCACAAAAACAATGCATAAAGCCTTGAAACATTCATGATAGCCACCTTATCACTTCATATCTTCATCCACCACCTTGGCCACCACCATAGGCCTCTACCACCACCTTTTCCAGACCTCCCCACACCCCTCCATCTACTGTCCAAACCTGTACAAGTATGGCCAAGCCCCACTTGACCCAAGGCCGAGCCTTGTTGTGCTCAAAAACTTCATATATGTTGCCTTGACCAATTGTATGCTTCATGTTATAACCCTACCACTCCGTACTCCTTCTAGCCGTGAGTTATGGTGCTAAACCTGAGCTATATCATCATCGTGGCTGAACCCAAGAACCTTCTAGGCCAAGCATTTGAATGGTTAAAGCAAGGTCAAGTAATCTATTCCTTTGTTGCTTCGTATTTTCATTGTTTCAACATTGTTTTGCGTTGAATATTTTGTGTATATTGTCTTGTTTTGGTTATTGTTTACAAGACAAATATCAAGGCTCTCCATTCGTTCAAATCAAAAGTCATGCTATATCGTACTTGTCGTGCTTTTGGAATCGCACTTGTGTTTGTTGTTTTGGTCTTCAGCTTGAAAAGTGAGTCTTTCTCACTCTGACATTTATACTTATGAAAAGTGAATTGATGACAAGTGTTTAGTAATATAAAATGTTTATGCAAGTTAATGATGATCATATGATACGCTATGCCATGTTATTACCATGTTAAAACTGTTAATTTTCACCTGACATCTGATATATGACTGTATATTGTGATATTGACATTGTTTATATTATTCCTGTATATGATCACACTGCAAGTTCCCTGTTAGAATAGAAGCACTATGGGCTGAAATGATAGGCCTGAGTTATTTTATTTAATTTATTTTAACTTGGGATTGCGGGTTTGAAATGATAAAACCCGGATTTTCTTTGTAAATTACGGGTTGAAATGATATATTACATGTATCACTTTACCTAGCGTAGAAAATTATATACAGGCCCGTAGTTAAAATATGTTTTTCTAAAATTTTAAATATTTTAGAAATTTAATTATTATAAATTTTGATTTTAAATTTAAAAAAAAAAAGGATTTTTGTAAATTATTATTGATTTTCTGAATAATTGTAAGTGCAATGAATTAATGAAAAAGTTAGAAATTTTGAACGCGAGTTATTTTGGAAATTTTGATTTAATTATAATTGGAAATTTAATTGAATATGAAATTATGATAAATTGATGATAATTTGAATTTAAATGAATTAAAAGTGATTTTATATCATATTAATGATTTTTTTAACAAAGTCGAAATGTGAAATGAATGAATATTTTAAGTTAAAATTTTGAATATAACTAAAATTGGGAATTTATGAAATTGACTTAAAAGTGAACTTTTAGTTACGTAAATAAAAATAAACTAAGTTATATTTGAGAATTTGAACTTAAGTGTTAAGTTGAAATTTAATGTAATGGATTTTAAAAATTCAACATTGCATTTTAATAAGTGAATTATTATTAAATCTTGATTTTTGAATGGAAATTTAACTTTATAAAATCATGAACTTGAAGAAAATTAAATGATGTTATAAATGTGAAAATGTATGATTTTACAAGTTAAAAATGTTTTTAATAAAAATATAATTGGTTGAGAAATTTTATTGAATATTTGAAGTTAATTGACTGCATTTTTGAAATGATATTAATTACAATGTAAATGATATTACAGCAATTGTAAATACTGTAGTTGATGATAATGAACTAAAAAAAAACTATTGAAAAAAATTATTATAGAAATTGTTGTAAGTATTATGATTTTTGAATTTACCTAAGTTTATTTGAAATTTAAGAAAACTCTATTACAACATTTTAAACGTTGTCTTTTGTTAAACTGAACTGTTTTGAATGTAACTTTCCGTAGAGTTTTCTAAATGATGCGAAAAGTGAATTTTCACGGTTTTGATAAACTTAAGTGAATAAATGAAATTTGGAAGTTGAAATTTTCGAAAATTTAATAATTTAATTATTAAGCATAATAACTTCATTAAAATGAAAAAAAATGATTTTTTGGAATATAAACTGTTTTAAAATATAAATTGAAATGGTATTTTAGATTGAATAAAATGAATAATGATTTGAAATGAATGAAGTTTTGAAAAGATACGATATTTTGATATATTAAAATGATTTGAAAATGAAGTTTTGAAAGGATATGATATTTTGATATATTAAAATGATTTGAAACGAAGTTTTGAAAGATATGATATTTTTGATATTAAATGATTTGAAAAACGGAGTTTGAAAGATAGGACATTTTGATATTAACATGATTTAAAAAGAAGTTCTGAAAGATATGATATTTTGGAACTGAAAGGTATTGTTGAAAGGGTATGAAAATTTAATATATTGAAATGGTTAGAAATGACTTGATATTTATTTTGATAAATATTTGAATTGAAAGATATTTTACGATGATATATTGAAATGGTTTTGGAAATGATTTAATCTTTATTTTGATAAAGATTTGAATTGAAAAGGATATTTTATTTTGAAGTATAAAATATTGTTTTAAAGTTATAACTACGGGTTATAATAACGATTGGTTGTTAAAGAGACCGAGATCGGATATTGTCTTATAGCCGGCCAATACCGAAAACCACTTTAACAACTGTGTACGCGGTGGAGATTACAGAATGAAGTAGGATGGTGGCGACGTTCTCGAGGTATATTACGTGGACCCAACTCCCGTGAGTTGGCATATATGACTTAAACAGGATCTATACCGGGCTACACAAAGGGTCGCACCCTTTCATCGAGCATGCTCCATCGAAAACCATTCTATTACTTTTGTGATTCGATATGTGACGCCATTTTGATTCGGGGGTATTGTTCGAGGTGGGCGGAAGCTGCTGGCTTGCCGTCACCACCGGTCCGGGAGTGCAAACGGTGTATCCACCCTGCCGTGTCATATCCTTATATCGAGCCCACTCCGATTTTGGTTTTAAAGATCCAACCGCGTTAAGGTTCACCATCTCCTTAACGCTATTTTCTATATGATTATACTTTACTGATTAGACACTACCGTATATAGCGTATATTACTACATAGTAAATAGTTTAACGGATCCTTAGAGGATGGGCGGTCCCAAGCATCCTTTAAGTTACTGATGCATTTTGTTACTGTTCGCTTGAGTTAATTACAGTTTATAAGTATTTGTGTCCTGACTCGAGTGTTTTGTGTTTTTCTTTACGCTCGAGTCAGATTGATTGAGTTAGCATTCAAGATTCACCTTCGGCGTTGGAGCTTTCCTTGAAGATCCAGCCATCTATTTTGTTTCACTATCCAGTGGTTCAGTGATGTATCTGATTTGTACCTGATGTATCCTGTTACTCTTCTGTTGTATCTTATTTAACTCTGATGTATCTCATATTTATATAGTAGCTTCATGAACTACTATCTCTTTTTCTTCCGCTGCATTTTCATATACTCTGTGTCTGTGATCTGTAATTTTTATTTACTGTATATTCTGAGGTTTGCCAAAATTTTATTTACAACACGGTATATTGAGCAATTCAATTCCGGCATGAGTGTCTGCCTATGCACTTATAATGGATGCGAATGGTTGAAAATACCGAGTCGTTACATCAAAGGATGTTGGGATAACCATCCTCTAAGGATCCGTTAAACTATTTACTATGTAGTAATATTTCACTATTATAATCATGTCTATAGTAAAATAATCTTACTTTAAAATAGTGTTAAGGGGTTACCCATATAGCCCTTAACACGTAATAGTTCCACTAGTCTATAAAGTACCTGCATATCTCCTGATCGGGAGACTATGAGAAGATAGTCCATAGGTACGACACAAATAGAAACTCATAGTAAGGCTCGCTATGGTAGGTGACACGACACACAAGGCAATGGCAGAGTAGATATACCAATTACGCACACGGGCTGGCGGTAACGTAGCAGCCACTACGCCCACCTCGAAACACACTCCCAATTAAATAGGAGGATGGTCATCAAATCAACTACAAGTAAGAGTATAGTATCGAAGAAGTTCGTCCGACCAAGGGAGCTACCCCTTTTGGCTCGAGATCGCTCCTGTTTTAGCCAAGCCAATTCACGAGAGTCGGTTCCACGTTCATAACTCAATAGGATCGTCGCCACCATCCTACTTTATTCTGGAAACTCCACTGCATACACAGTTGCTAAAGTTTTTTTGGGTATCGACAGAGAGTATGTCCATATCCGATCCTGGTCTCTTTCACAAACTACGATTATTATAACACCACGGTCATTTCAAAATAATTTATACTTTAAAACCAAAATATCATTTCCATTTCAAAACCATATCAATACGGTATCATTTCCATTTCAAATATATCTTTTCCAAAATCACAGCATTTTGCAAAGTTATAGCACTTTCGAAACCAAAACGTTTGAAATTATAACATTTTGGAATCACAGTTTAGAAATCATAATACCTCCCACCTAACCGATTTAAATATTAAAATAGTTTATATAATAAAATTATTTTCCTCAAATTTACCAATTAATTCCAAATCAACTCGAATTCAAAAATTCAAATTTAATCAAATCTTAAATCATCAACTTCAACTCAATTCAGTTCTTAATAAACCATTTCAAATTATCGATTCCAAATACAGATTTGAACCCCAAATAGACCCTTTAAATTTCAATATATTCCAAAGCTTTAAATATCTGATATTTTTAAAACTAAATTTGATGACTTTATATATATATCAACTTCAATTCACTATTTCTTAGTTTTGAAATATTTACTTAATAAATGCAATATCATTTAAATAAAACTCCAAATTTCAAATAACTGAATATTCCTTCAATTTATCTAAACTTGATATATTCACTTAAATCACCGTAAACAAAAATCAAGTTATAATATCATAAGTCATATCCTTTTAAAATTTCAAATTCCATAAGTTTCAAATCGATTTAATTAAATAAATTCTTAGTTAAATACCATTTCAAATCAATTTCAAGTCTATCTTCCCAACCTTAATTAATTTAACATCATTATACCTCTATATAAAATATAATTTTTATAAATACTTAACCATATTATATTTTAATAACATCAAACCTTATTACTAAACTTATTTTATATCAACAAATTTATACATAGCTTAAATTTAAGAATTTAACTATATATAAAATAATATTTATCTAAAATCAAAAATCAATATTTATTAAGCTATATCTTTCTTTCCAAAACC
Source organism: Allium cepa (assembly GCA_030765085.1). Classification (NCBI taxonomy): domain Eukaryota; kingdom Viridiplantae; phylum Streptophyta; class Magnoliopsida; order Asparagales; family Amaryllidaceae; genus Allium; species Allium cepa. The sequence continues at coordinate 784,313,846 of CM060935.1, read as the reverse complement.
AAAGAAATCATTTCCAATATATATAGACCGACGGTGTCTGTATACAATTTCTATCCAATGGTCAAGTGATACAGATATTTATCATTTCAATCCGTAGTTTAAATTATACACGGGTATATATCATTTCAACCCATAATCCCAAATTCAATTCAATTGAAAATCGGTTGGGTCGATCATTTCAACCCATAACGATTTTCTGTTATTCTACAATCCGTTTGGGTATGTATCATTTTAACCCATAGTGAATTCTATACTAACAGGGAACTTGCAGTGTGATAACAGATATGATGATAATATAACAGGCACATATCATCAATATAATTTACAAATAATGGTGTCAGATGTCACAGGTGAACAGATATAGATAACAACATATATATGGCAATGTAAATAACTAACAACAGCAATATTCCAATTGTCTTCTCAATTGAAATCAAATTTAATAAATATAAGAACATTGATCGTGAGTGATTGCTCACCTTTCGAGTCTAGATAGATTGACAACAGAGCAAGCTACGAATTACAAAGCAAACAAAGTTGGCACGAATTCGACGAACATAGCTGATAAATAAGGAGTTGATGAAATGAATCAGAATCTTCTTGATACAGACTGAAATAGAATATATACTATATTATAATTTTCCTTAAACCAAATATTCAATTTTAAAATACATATATAATTTATATCAGTCTTATTATATATATATATATTGAAATCAAAATCTATATAAATTTTAACCCACTAACTAAAATCAACATACCAATATTTTTCTCTGAAATCAATAAAATTTGGAAACTCAAAATTATGTGTATTCATATATATACTAATTGATATATATATATAGGACTACACAGACTTACATCCATTAAAACGAACATGTATACACTATATTTATTTTAAACAAATATATAGCAAAATACTGACATAATTTATATATATATATATATATATATATGTATGTATGTATGTATGTATGTATGTATGTATGTATGTATGTATGTATGTATGTATGTATGTATGTATTTTCAGTACAAAAGCGTACAGGCTAACATATATCATAATGTAAGCTAACCATCTATACAAAGTTTTTTGGAAATATATTATTTTGTGAACAGATTGCCGACTAATCCCAAAATGAAATTAACTTTTATAACTATATATACTCTTATAATTAACAATACATGCATACATATATATAATTGTTTCAAAACCAATATAACTAATATGTAATAAATATAAAAGCAAACAAAACCATATTATTATATTGTAACATTCCTGTTTTTAAACAAATTTAAATTTGTAATTAATTTGATTCCTAGATTAAATTAAGAATTAATTTGGTAAATTAATATGAAAATATATGAAATGTTTATATGTTAACAAGTATAGCTAGTTTTAACAAGGTATTTGTTATTTATTATATATGTATATTTATTGATAGAATATGGATTTGAAATTCAAAATAAATATTGAGAATAAATTGGAATTTGGATTTGAAATTCAAATATAAATGTATAATTTAATATCAAACCATTTTTCTTTAATTTGTATAAGTATAAGTAATTGAAATTATCCTTTGAAAATAAATAAGAAAACATGAAAACATGATTTGTAAGTAAAAAATAAAAGAAGGTTTAAAAACAAACATTAACAAAATAATGGACGTTAGGGACTTAAACATAAATTTGAAATTTTTTCACAAGTGTTCATATTTACAACCAGATGTAAGGTAAATATAACGTAGCATTACAAGCGGCAAAAATATGTTTCTTTCAACATAAAATGTTAATAAAAAATAATAATAAGAAAAACCAATCTAAAGAAAAAGAAAATTTGTTTATTTCAATTCTCTTACTCTCCATCTAAAACCAGGTTTTCATTTCTTCTCAACACTAAAACCTGTATACAACAGAAAATCAAAAGAAAACCAAATCTCAACGTTCCAAACCAGAGCAGTTTTCAAAAGCTTCAACCTCAATCTTAAGCAAAGTTCAATATCTACTTAAAGCTGCATCAAAACAATTTCAAGTTTGGAAAGCAAATTTAAATCTGAAGCAAAAGAAGCAGCAACCTGGAATTTAAAGCCAAATTTGTTCAATATCAAAGCCAAGAAAAGAAATGAGGCAATTCAAACTTCAACAACCAGGTTTTACTGTCCTCTGGCTTCAAATGCAAGGTGAGCAACTTTAATTTTTTTTAAAAACCATTTCTTTGAATCCAATGCTTGAGAATCTGTGAGTAAGCCTGCATCTTTTAAACTTAAATCTTATGTGTCTAAGTTATGCTTGTTAACTGGCTCCTCTGTTTTCAATATTCAGTGAGCAAACCCTTCAATCTTTGATTTATTTCTCTGATGCATGTGAGTAAAAACCCTTTGATCTCTGAATTTAAATTTGTTGTTAAAAAAACATGTTAAAGTAGGTTGGAAAATCACTTGCACGTGTATGGATTTGTGAATATATGTGTGTATATAGTTCTGCGTGCCTGAGAACAGACCTTAGTCTCTGTTTTGAGTGTTATAGGGTTAATTCTATTTTGAAAAATCACAAACTCACTTTCTGATCATCTATTGATCATAATGTTCAAAGAAAATATGTTTGAATTGTCAAGATCTCTTCCCTAAAAATATTTGTAGGCACTAAATATAAATAGGTATTTTGGAAAAGAATAAAGCATAGTGGAAACTCATTTTTTGTAAAAATATAATTGATTAAAATTTAAGTTTTGTATGTATGATCTTGTTAACTTTTACAAATCATGATTTTTGAAATAAAAATCTAGATTTTTAGTGCGATTTTGGGTGAGAAATTGTGAGATGAACGGATTTTGTTTCTTTGAGCAAATTACGGTGGTCGGCGACTTTGTTCGACTCATGAATGGGGCTGTGGCTAGCCGAGAGGTCGTAGGGTTTAGGAAAAATACTCGCTATATTTTCTGATCACCGTAGTGGGTGATCGGAGTTGAATTAGGGTTTAAGCGCTATGATTGTCAAGGTCGGGAAACCTCGTCAGTACCGCCTCGTCAATGCATCGTAATTTGTAGGGCCGAGGGGAAAGCTTGGGGAATCTTTGGGGTAGCTGGGGTTGGAGTGATGTGGCCTCTGGCGATTGGGTTGGTCGGTGCATGGCACTTTTGGATGATCAAAGTAGGGTTATAGTTGCTTTGGGTTGCTCGATTTTGATTCTCGAGTCGTTTGTTAATTCTGATTGATCGGAGCGTACAAGTAAGCGATTGTCGTCATGCGGGTGGTCGCGGCAATGGCTGGTGGTGGTCGGTTAGCCGGTGTAGGTGCACGGTGCACATAAATGTGCCTGGGTGTGGTTTGAGACAGAAAAAGGAGAAGGAGAAAAGAACCCAAAGTTGAGCTCGAGGAAGTGATGGCGTGGTTCGAGTATATACTCGAGTTCACTGTCGCGTCATTTTACTGGGTAACAGTTTTTTTTAAGTTTTCAAAATAAAACAGTGGTTTTGGGTTTGCTCGGGAAAGGCTCGGGAAAATTTGTATTTTACTTTGGGATGGACTCGAGTTATCTCGGGTTGAAGCAGTAACAGGTTTAGATTTTTAACAAATCAAGTTTTAATTTGAATAAATTTTCTCAACCTATTTCTTTTAAATTAATTAATGTTTTATTTAAATTATGGGTTGGTTAAAAAGTTTTTAAAATAAATTATTTTAAAATTAACTTAAGCTTAAAACATTTATCATGTATCCTTCAATTAGTTTAAAGCTTTATTTAAATAATTTTTGATAATGTGATTAAGTGATTTATAAAGATAAATGGTTTATCTTTTAAAAAAATTAATCAAAAGCCTTAAGCTAATGTCTGGGTTAATAAATGAATTTATTTCATGAGTTATCTTTAATTAATTAGAGTTTTGATTTAATTAAAAGATTTTTTATTAATTAATTTTATGTCAATTAATTAATTGCAATTAATTAAAGAATAATTAATTGATTAAGAGCTAATTAATTAATACAATTAATTAGAGGTTGATTTAATATAAGTAATTAAAGTAAATTAATTAGTAATTCAAGTTAATTAATCAATTAATTAATTAATGATTTAATAAGAATAGTAATTACTTAGTGAAAGTAATTAAGAGAAGATAATTAAAGGTTAATTAACTTAAAGTGATTAATAAATCATTATTTATTAAAGAGTGATTAATTATTGAAATTAATTAAGGAATAAACCTATTAATTAATCAATTAAGAACAAGTAATTGTAATTTAGATTTAATTAATAATTATGGGTTTATTAGTTAAAGTAATTAATTAAAGAAAAATTAATTAATAAAAGTAATTAAGATTTAATTAACTACAATTAAGGGTTAATTAATTCAGATAATTAATTAAGAAAAGATTAAATTAATGAAGGTGATTAAGACTAAATCAATTGTAGTTAATGAATTTAATCATTGATTAAAGATTTCTTGTAACAACCCGCATATTTATCGATTTTTATATTTAAATATTTTATTTAAATATTTTATCGATACTCGGGATTTAGTCGGAAAAGCTACTTTTTGCATACGGTCGAATTAGGACTCGGGACCCCTCACATTGAGTTTAAAATACCGTTTGCGACCTTTTTGAGTATAAGCTTCGATATGTTTGGAGTAAGTTGATTTTTGCTACTTTTTACTTAGGGCATTGGTTTGGGCTGAGCCCTTTAACCCCACTTAACTCAGTTCCAACCCTCTCCTCTTCATTCACTTCCTTTCTATTTTCCTTTTACTCAAGCTTTTATAACAATGGAGAGTGGAATGAGAAATTAAAACTCCAAGCCCTAGTTTTCTTTTGCAAATCAAACTCTAGCTCCAAACTAATTGAAGAACCCATTGGTAAGTTTCTCTTCATCTTCTCTAACTCATTCTCTTAATCAATTTTAGAAATTCCCAAACCTAATTTTGGGAATGTTCTTCTTTTAAGCTTAGAATCAAGCTTCTTGAGTTGGATTTGAAGAGTAGTTGATTCTCCTTTGCTTTCAAGCTTCTTCTTCAATCGTTTGGGTTCAAAGGTGAGATTTTTATCTCACATCTTCGTCTATGTTTATCTTCGATTGTTAGGTATGAATTCCTAACACTTATTCATGTGCATTTGATTTTGATTTGGATTGCTTTTGTGAATATTCCAATTTTTGGTGTTTTGGGTTCAATTCTTTAAAAATCATAACTTTGATGTTTTGATCATGTTTTTTATGATGAACCAAAGAGCTTCTATGGCCGGGTAGTCGATTGGCGTAAACCCTTAGTGTCGTTGCTCGACGGGTTGCAAATTGAGGAAGTTTGCACCTCTTTTGAAATAGGGTAGGAAGTGCAAGTATACAGGTTCGGCCGACCGAGCTCAGGGTCCGGTCGACAGACCTGCTACCCAGGCACTTCCTGCCTCTGTTTTGGAAGTGCTGGTTACAGGCTTCGGCCGACCGAGCCCCTGGGCCGGTCGACCGACCTAGTGCCCAAGCACTTCCAACCTCTGGTTCGGTCAACCGACTCAGGGAGTCCGGTTGACCGACCTGCTCCTATCTGCCAACTATGCCTTTTTTTTCCTAGTTGTTTGAATTTCCAACTTTAATCGATTCGTGTTGTTTCCTATTTGTTGTTATCATGTATTATGACCTTGATGACTCCTTTTTAGGAATTTTTGAATATCCATTTCGATGGATTCTTTATCGATTTCTTTGGATTTTATTCACGTCTTCGTATGTGAATTTTTGTGATTGATTGTTTCTACAATCATTTTTGTGATTTGTCATTTTAAAAACATAAAGGTTTCTATACTAATAGTAAATATCAAAACTCTTTCTTCAAATGATTTTAACACTATTTTATTACAAAGCTCGTTTCTTTAACCGATTTCCAATCTATTAGTATATACAAACCTTTACCTCACTCGTATAAGAAATCTAATTAAACGGCTTAGTAAAACGAGTGGTATGAAACGCTTGCGTTTACTTCGTTGGTTAATTCTTGGACTTGTTCGATTGAATCTCTTGTGACATTTTTCTAGTGGAGATCTACAATTTGTTCGTAAATATTTAAGTTAAGCTAGTGGTTATGGGACATGAAGCTAAGCTCATATATTTACTAGCTTACTGTAATTGACACTTCTCTTTGATCATGACGATCATTTTAAGATTTAGACTAGCAATTGTGCGATGTCTCTTTGTTTCGGTGTGATTTCGACTCACACATGTGGGGTAGCTCCCCATGGTCTTCGGGCCATTCGTGTGTCAAAAATTAATGGCTAGCTACCATGAGATAGCTTCTCGTTCGTGTGATACATATGTTGGCGAGCTTTAATGCTCCCGCTCGTGTGATAGGCCTCCCCCCTTTCTTGTGATTTCTGGATTTCGTGTGTTGAATTCTGGAATTTATGCTTCACCTATTTTTGTGATTTCTATTGATATGCTTTATCAATTTTTGTGCATTGGTGAATTCGTGTGTCATTGACTTGTTGTGAATTCAAGTTTTGGGTATGAAACCTTTTTTGGATCTTTGTGAAGATTTTTGTGATATTGATTAATCTCATGTTGAGTTTCAATTGCATACTTATAGTAGTATGCCATTATGGATATTATATGTTTATGCCATAACTTTTATTCTATATCATGTTATCTGATATTTACAGCTAGACTGATCCGTTTATTATTTTCTTATTAAATAATACTCGGGTCAGACCGAGATGTTACAGGTGCTTCTGCTTGACTTTACATCCGGGATTACCTCCTTGACTTTTGGTTAACTACTTAGATTAGTAGTTTTTGTTGTATACATTTGAGATATAGACTCCATGATGTATACTTATTCTTTTGTGTAGTTCGTGTAACTATTCTTTTGTGATATTGTGGATCTTTTTAGACCGCTACTCTGATGTACACTTTCTAGTGTAATATTCATATCTATTTCCGCCATTGTGATATGAATTGTCTGTGACTGATTTATGTTATGATTATTTGTATATTTGTTCTGAAGATATTATAGCCACTGTGTAGTAGCTTTGAGTTTGTGTCGGTATGTCGAATTTCCCTCTTGATAAAGAAATGCATGTTATACTATCTGACACATCGATGCTCGCGTAAAGCAATTACACGGATGGTCGCTCCTTAACAGCCTTATTCTCCATGCTAGTTGACAGCATTCACCGTAATGTTCTTGGCTAGCATGGGTATAGAGGTGGGGCGTTACAGCTTGGTATCAGAGCCAAACTTCGGAACAATATGGAATGTTATAACAAGGATCATCGTCCTAAGTCTTTCTTAGGAGTCGTGCTTTAGGATTTAATTCGAGTCTTCGTACCGATTCATCCTATTTTCTTTATGATTCCTTGTTGTATCTATCAAGAATTGCTTGATATTTATCTTGAGAATAACTTTTTCTTCTTCTTTATTTCTTTCTTAAAGAAGAGAAATGGTTAGACCTGGTCGTCCCAGAGCTGGACCATCAAGTGCTACACCCCAAGATGGAGTTTTTATGACTACCCAGCAAATTCTTGACCTTGTCACGAATGCTCAAGCAGCTGGTTCTAATCCGGAACCTACTCACCCTAAATCTGGGTTTGCACGTTTGTGCAATGATTACACCAACCTGGGTGGGAAGCCATTTAAAGGTTTTGAAACTATTATTGAATTGCAGGCTTGGTTAAGGACATGCGATCGAATCTTTTCTCGCATGAACCTCATTGATCTTCACCGAGTTCAGGTGGCTTCTAGTATGCTCCAAGAAAGAGCATTGGACTGGTACGAACTTCTTATTTCTGAGATTAATGAAGCGGATCTCACCTGGGAGCAATTCCGGGAACGCTTCGAGTTGAAATTTGTACCAGAAGCAGAGAAAGTGACATTGGCTCGACGATTTATAGACTTTGTTCAAGGTGATTCTTCCGTGACTGATTATGTTGCATCCTTCGAATCACTTTCCAAATATGGGGTTGAATACATCAACACCCCATTGAAGAAGAACCAAAGGTTTGTCTATGGCTTAAACAAAAATCTCAAGAAGCCATTACTTCTAAAATTAGAAGTTCCTTTCGACCAACTCATTGATACCGCTCTTCGTCTTGAAGAGGCGGATAGGAAAAGTGATGTTGAAGTGGTGGGTTCCAAACCAAACTTCAACAACAAGAAGAGGTCAAACAAATTCAAAGGTCCTTATCTCAATAAGAAAGGGAGGCAAGCAACTTCTGCTGCAAAGACCTTTTCCTCTACTGAAGGGAAATGCTTTAACTGTGGTTCCAGAGACCATTTTGTGAACAAGTGTTCAAAGCCTCGTACTTGTCGCTATTGCAAAAGCCCGAATCATTATTTATCTTCTTGCCCCAAGCTTCAGGGAAGGAAGGAGGGAAAGCTTAATGTTGCTCAAGCCCCTGGCAACACATCTCGTAGTCGAGGTATTTCTCATTCTATCCTTGATGGCATTATTATGTTTTGTGATCATCTTATTCGTGTTCTTTTTGATACGGGTGCATCCCATTCTTTTATTTCAAAAGAACTCGTTGATACTTTTTCTTTAAGTGTTGTTGCTTTAATGACTTCTTTGAGAATTGTGAATCTGGTTGGTGGATCCGCAACTCTTAGTTTGCTTTGTAAAGATGTGGAGATTATTTTGTGTGATTTTCCTTTCCTAGCCGATTTTCATGTCATGTGTTATTTAGGCTTTGGAATGATTTTGGGAATGGATTGGCTTAACCGTTATGAAGCTCATATCCTATATCCTGAGCGGACTATTCATCTTCAACATCCTCAATCTGTTAAGCAGATTTCTATTAATCTTAAAGATTCGGATTCCAGCTTGGTTGCATCTTTATATTCTTTAAATCCTCGTGATGACGATAATGATGATCAGGAAGATATAATTTCTCTTATTCACATTGTTCGTGAATTTTCCGACATATTTGAGCCCGTTTTAGGATTACCGCCTAAGCGAGCAATTGAGTTCAGAATTAATCTTATTCCTGGAGCTCAACCTATTACTCATCCTCCTTATCGCCTGTCTAATAAGGAGAATGAGGAGATGCGCAAACAATTATCCGAATTGGAGACGAAGCAATTTATTCGCCCTAATTCCTCGCCTTGGGGAGCTTCGGCTATTTTTGTGAAGAAATCCGATGGTACACTTAGGCTTTGCGTTGACTACCGCAAGCTTAATGATCTTACTATCGAAAATAAATATCCTTTACCTCGGATTGATGATCTATTCGATCAACTTAGTAGTGCTAGATTCTTTTCACAATTAGACTTAGCTACTGGATTTCATCAGCTTCGTATTGCAGAGGATAACATTCCTTTGACATCGTTCCTTACTCGTTATGGATCTTATGAATCGCTTGTTATGCCATTTGGTCTAACGAATGCTCCGGCTTATTTCGTTGACCTTATGAATCGAGTTTTCAAAGATTTTATCGATCGATTTGTTCTCATCTTTATTGATGATATTCTTGTGTATTCAAAAACCGAGGAGGAACATGAGAAGCATCTTCGGATTGTGTTGGAAACTCTTAGGAGTAATCATTTAAAAGCAAAGTTTTCTAAATGCCACTTTTGGCAATCTCGTGTGAAGTTTCTCGGTCATATTATTTCCAAATCTAGCATTTCCGTGGATCCTTCATTGATTGAAGCGATTCAAGATTGGAAGAGACCGGAGAGTGTGACAGAGATTCGTAGTTTCCTTGGATTGGCAGGTTATTACCGCCATTTTATCAAAGACATTTCTAAGATTGTCGTGCCTCTTACTGGCTTGACTAAGAAAGGTGTTAAATACATTTGGTCGGACAAATGTGAAACTTCTTTTCAGAAACTAAAGGAACTTCTTTCTAATACTCATATTCTTGTTATTCCCGAGGGGAATCAAGATTTCGTTGTTTATACCAATGCTAGTTGTGTTGGTTTGGGTGCCGTTCTTATGCAAAGGGAACGTGTTATTGCTTATGCTTCTAGGCAATTGAAGCCTGCTGAGACTAGATATGCCACTCATGATTTAGAGCTCGCGGCTATTGTTTTTGCTCTTCGGATTTGGCGTCATTATCTTTTGGGAGAGAAATTTATTCTTTATACCGATCATAAGTCTTTGAAGTATTTATTCTCTCAAAAGGAACTTAATTTGCGTCAACAATGTTGGCTCGAATTTTTGCACCTTATGATCTTGATATCCTTTATACTCCCGGTAAGGGTAATCGTGTCGCCGATGCTCTTAGCCGTAAACAACAAGCAGTTGTTTCTTTGATGATATCTGAATGGAACGATCTTGAGATTTTATCCACTTGTGAAATTCGAGATCGAGTTTCCGATCTGTGTTCATCACTTGTTTTGTGTAGTCTTGATGCTCATCCTTCTCTTTTAGACCGCATTCTTGAAGCTCAAAGGCTAGATCCCGAATTGGCTCTTCTTGGCCAAAATATTAAGGGTAAAATTGATATTGAAGCTTTGAAAGACTTTGATATTGATTCTCGTGGCGGCATTCGGAAATTTGGTAGACTTATCGTGCCAAATATTAGTGATCTTCGTAAAGATATTTTAGAAGATTCACATCGTTCTAAATTTTCCATTCATCCCGGTAGTAGCAAAATGCACGCGGATATGAAGCGACTTTATTATTGGGAGGGAATGAAACTTGACATCGCTAACTCCGTTAAGCGTTGCATGACTTGCCAACTCGTTAAGGCCGAACATCAAAGGCCCGGTGGGTTATTGCAACCTTTAGAAATTCCAATTTGAAAGTGGGACCAAATTTCCATGGATTTTATAGACGGCCTTTCCCGTTCTCGTTCGGGTCATTATAGCTTATGGGTGATTGTTGATAGGCTTACTATTTTATTCCCGTTCGGTCTAACCGAACCGTTCCTCTTTTGGCCAAACTCTTTGTTAAAGAGATTGTTAAATTACATGGAGTTACTACTTCTATTGTTAGTGATCGTGATCCATTGTTTACTAGTGGGTTTTGGAAGAGTCTTTAAAAAGCTTTAGGAACGAAGCTTGATTTTAGCACCGCTTATCATCCCCAGTTCGATGGACAAACCGAGCGTGTGAATCAAACTCTTGAAGATCTTCTTCGTGCTTGTGTGCTTGATTTTGGTGGAAGTTGGGAAGATCATATTTCACTTGTTGAATTTTCCTATAATAATAGCTTCCAATCTAGTATTGGTATGGCACCTTTCGAGGCACTCTATGGAAGGCCATGCCGATCTCCTTTTTGTTGGCTTGAGGCCAGTGAGAAGCTGGTTTTAGGTCCAGATTTTATTCGTGATTCTACAGAAAAGATTGAACTTATTCGACATAGGATGAAAGAGGCCCAGAGTAGACAAAAATCCTATGCCGATAACCGAAGAAGGAAATTAGAATTTTCAGTGGGAGATTTTGTGTTCATTCGTGTGTCACCTATGAAAGGTGTTGTACGTTTCAGGCGATCGGGAAAATTAGCGCCTCGATATATAGGGCCATTTCCTATCACCGAACGTATTGGTTCTGTGACTTATCACCTTTTATTACCGGCTCAATTTTCTGCTATCCATGACGTGTTTCACGTTTCTCAACTTCGGAAATGTCTTCGAGATTCCGATCCTATTCTTGAGCCCGATGTTGTGGAAGAGATTGAAGTTTCACCTAATTTAACTTATGAGCAACATCCTATTCGTATCATTGCTTCGGAAGTCAAACGACTTCGAAATAAAGAGGTTCCGCTTGTTAAAGTTCAATGGTCTTCAAATCCTAAGGATTGTTCTTGGGAATCTAGAGAGTTCATCGAGCGAACACATCCGGACTTACTTTCTCGTGCTCTTTAAGGTGAACCTTTTATTTCAAATTTCTTTTGTGTTGAATATGCTTTTATGGTTGTTACTTTATATTTTCTTCTTAAATATTGCGAGGACGCAATTTCTTTAAGGAGGGGAGTCTGTAACAACCCGCATATTTATCGATTTTTATATTTAAATATTTTATTTAAATATTTTATCGATACTCGGAATTTAGTCCGAAAAGCTACTTTTTGCATACGGTCGAATTAGGACTCGGGACCCCTCCCATTGAGTTTAAAATACCGTTTGCGACCTTTTTGAGTATAAGCTTCGATATGTTTGGAGTAAGTTGATTTTTGCTACTTTTTACTTAGGGCTTTGGTTTGGGCTGAGCTCATTAACCCCACTTAACTCAGTTCCAACCCTCTCCTCTTCATTCACTTCCTTTCTATTTTCCTTTTACTCAAGCTTTTATAACAATGGAGAGTGGAATGAGAAATTAAAACTCCAAGCCCTAGTTTTCTTTTGCAAATCAAACTCTAGCTCCAAACTAATTGAAGAACCCATTGGTAAGTTTCTCTTCATCTTCTCCAACTCATTCTGTTGATCAATTTCAGAAATTCCTAAACCTAATTTTGGGAATGTTCTTCTTTTAAGCTTAGAATCAAGCTTCTTGAGTTGGATTTGAAGAGTGGTTGATTCTCCTTTGCTTTCAAGCTTCTTCTTCAATCGTTTGGGTTCAAAGGTGAGATTTTTATCTCACATCTTAGTCTATGTTTATCTTCGATTGTTAGGTATGAATTCCTAACACTTATTCATGTGCATTTGATTTTGATTTGGATTGCTTTTGTGAATATTCCAATTTTTGGTGTTTTGGGTTCAATTCTTTAAAAATCATAACTTTGATGTTTTGATCATGTTTTTGATGATGAACCAAAGAGCTTCTATGGCCGGGTAGTCGATTGGCGTAAACCCTTAGTGCCGTTGCTCGACGGGTTGCAAATTGAGGAAGTTTGCACCTCTTTTGAAATAGGGTAGGAAGTGCAAGTATACAGGTTCGGCCGACCGAGCTCAGGGTCCGGTCGACAGACCTGCTACCCAGGCACTTCCTGCCTCTGTTTTGGAAGTGCTGGTTACAGGCTTCGGCCGACCGAGCCCCTGGGCCGGTCGACCGACCTGGTGCCCGAGCACTTCCAACCTCTGGTTCGGTCAACCGACTCGGGGAGTCCGGTTGACCGACCTGCTCCTATCTGCCAACTATGCCTTTTTTGCCTAGTTGTTTGAATTTCCAACTTTAATCGATTCGTGTTGTTTCCTATTTGTTGTTATCATGTATTATGACCTTGATGACTCCCTTTTAGGGATTTTTGAATATCCATTTCGATGGATTCTTTATCGAATTCTATGGATTTTATTCACGTCTTCGTATGTGAATTTTTGTGATTGATTGTTTCTACAATCATGTTTGTGATTTGTCACTTTAAAAATATAAAGGTTTCTATACTAATAGTAAATATCAAAACTCTTTCTTCAAATGATTTTAACACTATTTTATTACAAAGCTCGTTTCTTTAACCGATTTCCAATCTATTAGTATATACAAACCTTTACCTTACTCGTATGAGAAATCTAATTAAACGGCTTTGTAAAATGAGTGGTATGAAACGCTTGCGTTTACTTCGTTGGTTAATTCTTGGACTTGTTCGATTGAATCTCTTGTGACAATTTTCTAGTGGAGATCTACAATTTGTTCGTAAATAATTAAGTTAAGCTAGTGGTTATCGGACATGAAGCTAAGCTCATATATTTACTAGCTTACTGTAATTGACACTTCTCTTTGATCATAACGATCATTTTAAGATTTAGACTAGCAATTGTGCGATGTCTCTTTGTTTCGGTGTGATTTCGACTCACACATGTGGGGTAGCTCCCCATGGTCTTCGGGCCATTCGTGTGTCAAAAATTAATGGCTAGCTACCATGAGATAGCTTCTCGTTCGTGTGATACATATGTTGGCGAGCTTTAATGCTCCCGTTCGTGTGATAGGCCGCCCCCCTTTCTTGTGATTTCTGGATTTCGTGTGTTGAATTCTGGAATTTATGCTTCACCTATTTTTGTGATTTCTATTGATATGCTTTATCAATTTTTGTGCATTGGTGAATTCGTGTGTCATTGACTTGTTGTGAATTCAAGTTTTGGGTATGAAACCCTTTTTGGATCTTTGTGAAGATTTTTGTGATATTGATTAATCTCATGTTGAGTTTCAATTGCATACTTATAGTAGTATGCCATTATGGATATTATATGTTTATGCCATAACTTTTATTCTATATCATGTTATCTGATATTTATAGCTAGACTGATCCGTTTATTATTTTCTTATTAAATAATACTCGGGTCAGACCGAGATGTTACAGGTGCTTCTGCTTGACTTTACATCCGGGATTACCTCCATGACTTTTGGTTAACTACTTAGATTAGTAGTTTTTGTTGTATACATTTGAGATATAGACTCCATGATGTATACTTATTCTTTTGTGTAGTTCGTCTAACTATTCTTTTGTGATATTGTGGATCTTTTTAGACCGCTACTCTGATGTATACTTCCTAGTGTAATATTCATATTTATTTCCGCCTTTGTTATATGAATTGTCTGTGACTGATTTATGTTATGTTTATTTCTATATTTGTTCTGAAGATATTATAGCTACTGTGTAGTAGCTTTGAGTTTGTGTCGGTATGTCTGATTTCCCTCTTGAAATGCATGTTATACTATCTGACATATCGATGCTCACGCAAAGCAATTACACGGATGGTCGCTCCTCAACGGCCTTATTCTCCGTGCTAGTTGACAGCATTCACCGTAATGTTCTTGGCTAGCGTGGGTATAGAGGTGGGGCATCACATTTCTAATGAAAGTAATTATATGGGTAATAAATTTTAAAACCCCACAATTTATTCATCTTAGTTGTAGATGTTGATTTCTATTGAATGCTATGCGGTGGATTAATATATTTGATATGTGATGTGATGCTATGTAATGCTTTGTGCTGAGCTGTTTTATCTATGATGAATATACTGTTGAATGAATATGAAAAACCTCTTGACCCGTAAAACGACATTTGGATTTCGATGCGACAGGGAGTCGGATTCCAGTTGGTTATCCGAAACCCACATCGAATCATAATGATGAATATTTGTAATTGATAAATTTACTTTATTTGTGAATAAGGATAAGCGTTGTAGATTATACCGCTTATCGATATTGCTATACTTGAATCTGCGATAAGGATGTTGTTGCACTATTGTGTAAAACCCCTGGACTACACTATACACACAAATATGGATTGCATGTGGAATTCGGTTAAGTCACAGATTTTTAAAATAGTTTTGAATTTGAATTTTTAATCCAAATGGTTTTGGAAATGGATTGGGTTTAAAGTGAAAAAAACTTTTGAAAAGGTGTTTTAAAAATGAAAGTTATTTTGAATAACTTAATAAAGATTTGAAATTTGAAAATTTTGATTTAAATTGAATTCAATATCTAAAATTGAATCCTATATGTAGTATTTATGACGTAAAAAGGTTATACAAGCTATAAATGTGTTTATATGGGTTTGTAAACCATTTTAAAAAGGGTGGGTTTGAAAATTTGAATTTAACACAAGTTTATATTTGAAAGGCCTTAACTCGTACAAATATAATCGGGTCTTCCGAAATGGAACAAGTGGTTTTCGAATAATAATAGTTTTATATAAGGAAAGAATTTCCAAAATTATGATTTCAAATTTGAAATGGAATGGTTTTGAAAGGCTATGAATGAATCTTTGTTTAAAAGATTAGTGAACCTTCTTTTAAATTGAAAGGGGTCTTAAAAGTGAATCTTTTGTTTAAAAGATTTAAATGTGGAAATTGTTTTAAACCATTGAAGGTTTTTGAAAAGAATCGTTTTTTTTAAAGATTGGGAATGGTAATTTGTTTAACCATTTGAAAGAAATGTTTTGGATAATAAGTTGTGACTTAAGTGAGATCCCATATCCATATGTTTTTAAATATTGCGCTCACTATTCGGTTTAGCCGGGAGAGGACCTTTGTGTCATATAACCCATTTCTAATAGGGATACGACGTTATGGATAGCAATTGAAGACCGGTGGTGAAGGCCGGATATTTTTGAAAACGAAAGGGTTTCTTGTCGAATGTCTCTGCATCGGCTGATCCCCGGTATAGAGATTTGAGGACCCATTGTGATGGGAAGTCCGGACATGATTAGGAATTATCCGGATTTGCAAGGACTTCTTTGGAAGTGCCTTCGGTTCTGTTCAAACCCAGAACAGACTTGTATGGATGTGTGCCTGACGTTACACTTTGAGATGTAATGCTGGTTTCTATCAAATACATTTCTGTTTGGTGGCGGATATTTATTCTCTTAGCTTAACACCCTTCTCTGAGACGTACGAGCTCAGAGGTTACGTAGTTGATGGTTACTAGTGATACATTCCCAATTTGGTAACGTGGCATACGAAGTGCTGTGATCATTTGTTGATCGAAGCATGGCTTTCGTGAAAAGCGTAGCTTTGTGGACGAGACTTCGTCGAACTTCACAGCCCGGAATGGTCGAAACAGGAAGAATGCAGCAAGGTTATTTGGAGGTAGCGCCTCCTGAGGGTATGTTCATTTCCTTCTGGATAGAGGTGGTATCATGGTATGGAGCCCAGATATTTAACATATGTGGTTGCTGCAAATTTATTACTTTGTGGCTATTGGTGAATCCCGGGATAAAGGTCGGTTACGACCGGGGGATGGCATACTCGTGTCAGTAGTTACCAAGTTACAGAGGTAACCCGACCTTGTGTTGGCAGAGATCCGGTTAGGTTCTCGGGGCGTCCCTCCAGAGGCGTACCCATGTGGCAATGGAAAGTTCTTAGGCCTGACCATTTGTTGGAAATCCAATCACCAATACGCGCCTTGTACGGTTTTAGTTGTAGAACCTGCCATTTACTTATGGTGGTCACCACTGTTTAGATGGTAGCTATAGTAGGCATAGTTCGGAATGTCTATGCTGGCTAGGATTTATATTATACTTTCGAAATGATTTTCCACACTTTGCATTTATAGTAATAATATCAAAGAAATTTTCTCGTATCAAGCATGTTTGACTATTATAAGGAGAAATCTCCTCCAAGTCTGCGTTTGCATTGTGTGTGTGGCGGGAGGCCTTATGGTAGTTTCATTTTCTAAAAAGCGTTGCGGATTTCAAATTTAACTTCTTTGCTTGTTTAAAAAGACCAAACTATTTTTGTTTGCTCATACCAATCCCATGACTGACCTAGAGTTTATTGTTCCTTTCCTAAACTCTAGGTGCCCACAATTTACCACATGGGCAGTCTAGAGTTGGGTTTTTCAAATAGTAGATTAGATATCGATTCGATAGCTTTCAGTTTTCTCTTTGGTATTCTTTGGAGACTTTGGATATTGAAGTCTTCGGTGGACGAGACTTGCTTAGATTGGTGCAACTTGATGGTGGTTCGAGCTTGTGGTTTGGAGTTTTGGCTTTGGAGCATTGGATTAGAGTTGCAGTTGGATCATTGGAGTTATCTCTTTTGCTTTTCGTTTTCCGCTGTTGTTCATGGTCTCTGATATTCTAGTATCTCTGATATTGATATCATTGTTGTATCATTGGATATTGTATTCATTGTAGTTGTATATGATATTCATTTCTTTTTCTTTCGCTGTGCTGTCATACTTGATGTGTTATAAGCTCCGGCGAACCGATTTGATGTTTGGATTTGCGGCATTTGAATATGAGTGTCGTATTCGGTGCTGATTTTCGAAGGTCGAGTCAGGGTCGTTTCACATATCCATTCAAAAATATATATAACCAGAAATACTTTATACGTGTATTATATATATAACCTTTATAACTTTATAAACTTTTATAAATACATTACTTTCCAAATATTACATATACATAACACGTATATACATATTTATATACTCTGGAAAGTCAAAATATTACAGCCGAGACAAATATGTACTAATGTGTAAACTATATATACATATATATATATAACTAACCACTATACCTAAGACAAATAATATTGTATATATACCAAAACTATTTCAACTCTATAAACTAAAAAAAAATCTTATATAACTAAGTATATAAATAACAACTTTATATATATAACAACTTTATATATATAACATATAATACTATATATATAAGATGCAGGTTTGTATTATATAAGTAGTTCAAAAATAAACAGTGTATGTAAACTAAACTATATAAACTTATATGCTATCATATAAAACAAAACACTTACATATCTTCTTTCCCTTCAGATATATACAGTAAAATACTAGCATAACTTATATACAACCTCATTCATATATAAATCCAACAGCACTTTATATTGTAAACATACTATTATATATACTAAACTATATATAAACAAACATATAAATAAATAAAATAAAAGCGTATATATTTATACCTTATATAAAGCATACGGCAAGGTTGATGGGCAGAGGAGGTCTCGGGTTGCGTGCCAGGTAGAGGAGGTGGTTTCGAAGTGGTGTTAGGGGATAAGGCAAAAAAATAGTGGCCGAGATTGAGAGGGTGGAGTCCAGGCGATGGGAGAAAAAGGATTCTCAGCTGCGGAAAGTTGGAGCTTCATTGTTGATATGGACAAGGTAGGAGTTATGGCTGCATGGAGAAATAAGGCCGAAGCGTGAGCTGATCTGGTAGTGGGAGGCGATGTCGGAGGAAGGCATGAGCATGCCTTGCGTTTATAGCTTTTATAAATAAAAATGACAAAGAAAGGAAAGGTTTTGGGAAGGAAAAGTGGGAGGACGAGAATAGTGGGTAGGAGGAAGGAATGATAACAGTACATGTAAAATTGCTTCATAAATAATGTATATGCTTTCAGCGGAGAATTGATTCAAAGAAGGGGAAGACAGAACGAAAATGAACGGAATAGGAAATATAAAGTCACCACTTAAATTCTGGAAATATTTATGGCAAATGGTTGTTGACTGTTAGGTTTCTTACGGTAGACAATTGAAAGGACACAAAACCCAAAAGGCCAAAATACGAAATCGATACGGCTATGGGTATCGCGGTTTCACCGCGTACCGATCACTGAAACACAAATATGAATATATTACGGAGATCAGCACGACGAGATGATCAAAATGGTATACATATATCCATGGTACAATCACCCGATCAAAAGTCGATATCGGTACAAAAATGCTGCTATTTCGTCGAAAATAAGATCGACGGAGCAATAACAGTCAAAATTTGGAGAACGAAATATGACTTCTTACTCAGAAGATGATTTCCAATTTTTCTATGGAAAAATATTAAGGTTTGGAAAACATTTTATTATCATCAAATTTAACCGATTTAAATTGAAATAGAATTGCATAAGAAAATAAACTTCCATATTATCTGATCAAAATTTACCAGTTGCTGTGTTTAATTGGACGTATTTCAAATATCAAATTTATATTTCAGAATTTTATTATTTAAAATTTCACAAAATTCAATTAATTAAATAATAAAACAAATAAAATTATTAAAAATTTACGGGTTGCTACAAATGAATCTCTAATACATAAGCAATTGACGCGTCTGAACATAAATGACTGGAATAAAATGAAATAACTGAAAGCTGGATAGATAGTTCTTCAAACAAAGCTCTAATCTCCAAAGGTGGTCTCAAATGCCATGACACTTAGTCTAACCGAAGCATAAAGCAAAATACAAAACATCGAGTAAGGATTAACATTCTTATATCAGTAAATTTAACTCATGTGAAATATCAACTGAAATACAATAACTTAAAGGACGTTTGGGATACCCATCCTCTAAGGATCCGTGGAACTATGTACTATGTAATAATATACGCTATTATAATATGTCTATCAGCAAAGTAAAGTATTAAAATAGTGTAAAGGTGTTACGTATATCCCCTTTAACACATTTTATTTAATTCCATAGTCTATACAGTACTGTAAAATCCACCAGCAGGTGGGCTATCAGGGAGCACTCCATAGGTACGATACAAACCAAACTCGTAGAAGACGCGATAAGGCATGTGACAAGGCACGCGAGGCAATGTCAGGGTAGAAATACCGTTTGCACTCCTGGACTGGTGGTAGCGCATAGCAACTACTTCCACCCACCTCGAGACACATTCCCAAATCAAAGGTGCACCAAAATCAAATCGCAAAGTAATATAATGGTACTGAAGAAATATACCCGATCGGAGGTGCGACCTCACTTGGCCTTGTATATCTCCTTTTATTGCCATATCAAGCTAACTCACGGGAGTCAGGGTTGTGTTAATACCTCATACAGAATCGTCACCAAACCATCCTACTTCATTCTGGAATCTTCACCACGTACACAGTTGTTAAAGTGGTTTTCGGTATTTGTAAAGAGTATGACAATATCCGATCTCGGTCTCTTTAACAACCAAATGCTTATTTCATATCGTGGTCATTTCATTTCAAATAGTTTGTACTTCATATCAAAATATCATATTCATTTCCAAACAATATCAATTCGATATCATTATTCACTTTAAATCATATTCATTTCCAGAATCGTAACACTTCAACACTTTTGAACTTAAACAGTTTAGATATTGAAAATAGTGTATAAATATTTATTAAAATAGTTTAGATATTAAAATAATTTATAAATTAGAATAGTAAAAATTAAAATGGTTTATATATTTATTTAAAGAGATTATACTGAAATAGTTTCCCAATTAGAATTCTTTCATCCAATTCCACAGATCGATTCAAATCAACTTAAATTCCAAAATTCAATTTAAATCAATCCCCATTCAACACTTTCAATTTAAAAGGTTAAAGATTCAATTCAAATTCTTAATAAACCATTTCAATTTTTATCAATTTTAAATTTAGGTTTGAACTATCATTTCAAGTCCAATAAGATTCAAAGTTAAATATTCAAACATTTTCAATATAAGTTTCATTTATATTCAACAATTAACTTTAATTTTATTCAAACTGGAAAAAATTCACTTAATCATTTTAATAACAATTAAATAAAATTTCCAATTACACCTTTAAATCAAACTAAATATTCAATTTTTAAATTATTTAAATTTGAAAATATTCATTTCGTCATCTTTTATCAAAAATCAAGTGATAAAGTCCTATCGTTAAAATCACAAATTCAATAAGTTTCAATTCTTATTTTCTTATAAAATTATTGTATAAATACTTAAAAATAATGTGTATATTAATTAAATTAAATTTTATTAAATTAAATCTTACTATATTTTTTTTAAATAATAAAGTTATAAGAAAAATCCAAAAAGTTATATTTTCAAAACTAACTTATAAATTTAACATTTCGAAAACTTATAATTTAAAAAATCTAAATTTACTCATGTATAAAGATAACATTTATATATCATATTTTAAAAATCAATATTCATTAAAACCCATACATTTCCTTTCAAACTTTGGCAATCAATTTTTTTGAAAATAGACCAACGGTGTCCATATATAATTTTCTATCCTATGGTCAAGTGGTATGGATATTTATCATTTCAATCCATAATAATTTAATATTTACGGGTGTATATCATTCAACCGCAATTCTACAATTTCAAAATCAATAAAAATCGCTTTGGTTTATCATTTCAACCCATAACGATTTTCTTCTAATCCATAATATCGTTCCGGTGTGTATCATTTCAACCCATAGGGATTTCTAACCTAATAAGGAACTTACGGAGTGAGAAAAAGTATGATAATAATATAACATATCAACAACAAGTATATATCATCAATTACAAATTTAACCATAATATAAATAACAGGTTATGGTGTCATATGTCATAGATGAACAGTTACAGATATTGGCATATCGTATATAGCAATTATATAATTAACAGTTCAAATTTAACAGCATATTTCAATTGCTATTTCAAGGTGAATTAAATTTATTGAATATGAGAATGTTAATCGTAAGTGATTGCTCACCTTTCTTGGCTAGAGAACAATGGAAATTGAGATGATGACATTGACATGCACACATACAGACACAATAAAGGAAAAGCAAGGTGAACACATGTAACAACCCACATATTTTTATGATAATATATTTAAATTATTTATTTAAATTTAGCATTGTTAGTTGAATTTAAAAGTCCAAAACGTGACTTTTTGCAAACGGTCGAACCCGGACTCGAGACCACTTACATTGAGCTCAAAATGGCGTTTGCGAGCTCTTTGAGTATAAATATCAATATGTTTGGAGTTGAGCAGAATTTTATTATTTTTCTATTGGGCATTGGGTTTGGGTTTCAGCCCACGAACTCATCTAATACCCTAATTCGTCCTCCTCCAACTCCTCTTCATTAATTATATTATTTTCTAACACTCAAGTTAAAGGAAAATGGGGGAATTAAAATTCCTAAGCCCTATTTTACTAGGAAATTCAAATTCAAGTTCCAAAATCAAAGAGAAGCTTAGATTGAAGATTCAAAGTCTTGTTGAAGAGGAATCAGACTTGCTTCATTTTAGAGCTTCTCATTCGTTGTTTTTAAGGTGATATTTTGAACTCACATCTATGTCTACACCTTTGTTAGTTGTTAGGTATGAATTCCTAACATCTATTTCATGTCCATTTGCTTTTGAATTAAATTGGTTTGGGATTTTTCCAATTTTTGGCATTTTGAAGTCAAAATCTATGAAAATCCTTATATGGATGTTTGGACATGTTGTTCGGAGTGTATTGATGAGTCTATAAGGATGGATTGTCGCTTGGCATAAATCCCTAGCCATTATCGCTCATTCGATCGCTTCCGAGATAATTTGGCCATCAATAGGCTAAATCTTGCCTTGAGCTTCAGCTCAGACGTCTGGTAATATGCTCAGACATTTGATGCTATGGAAAAAAAATTCCAGACTTACAGCTCAGGCTTCTGAGCTTATTTCCCAAACGTCTGGACGATCTAGAAGAAAATTCCAATCTTTCAGCTCAGACATCAGGGAAACCACCAGATGTTTGGAGCTATTAAATTCAGCCAATTCTCTTTCATATATGGCTTTCCATTTTCTATCGATTTTTGGTTAATCCGGTTGGTTATTGTCATTTACTACTGATTTTGATGACTCATTCTCTGGATTTTTGGAAATATCCATTTGATGGATTTGATATTGATTTCTATGGTTTTGATTCATGTCATTGAACGTGAATTTGTGGTAACTGATTGATTTTACAATCATTTCTGTGATTTGTCACTTTAAAATACAAAGGTTTCTATACATGTAGTAAATATCAAAACTCTTTCACAAAAATGATTTCGACGTTACTACAAAGCTCGTTTTTAAAACCGTTTGTCAATCTATTAGTATATACAAACCTTTACCTCATTCGTGTAAGAAATCTAATTAAACGACTTAACAAAACAAGTGGTATGAAACCCTTGCGTTTTCTTTGTCGGTTAATTCTTAGACTTATTCGATTGAAATCTTATGACAAATTTTGAGTGGAAATCTACAATTTATTCGTAAATATTTATGTTAAGCAAGTGGTTATGTGACATGAAGCTAAACTCATTTATTTACTAGTTTAGTGTAATTAACACTTCTTATTGATTAGTGATGATAAATTTTTGTGATTTAGACTAGCAATATGCGATGTCTCTTTGTCCATGTGGGGCACTGTACCCCGTCTGGTTGAGCTTCGTATCATTTTTATAGGCTAACGACCTATGGGTTCTTTGGAGTTTCGACTCACGTTTATGCGCTAGACCCATGTTCTTTTATGGTGTTCGGTTCATCAGACGTACCGTTGTACTACGTCGTTGTTTCGGCTTATCAGGCTCATCGGGCATACCATTGTACTACGTCATTGTTTCGAATTATTTGAGGTTCAGGTTCTTTGGATATACCGTTGCACTACGTCGTTGCATCGGCTCTATGGTTAGCGACCATGGAATAACGTGCCGTTTGTGATACATGTGTTGGTGAGTTTTCATGCTTCCGTTTTTGATAGGCCTCCCCCTTTGTGATTTCTGGATTTCTAATTGATGATTTCTAGAATTTGTGTTTCACTAATTTTTGTGAGTTATATTGATAAGCTTTGTCAATATTTGTGGTTTGGTGAATAAAATGAAGAATATGACATTCTTTTCGGTGTTTGAGGAAATTTGAGATATTGTATGATTTTTGTTGTTATCTAAAGTGTACTTGTCATAGTATGACATTATTGTTATCATATATTTTTGTAATATCTTTTATCCTATCTCATTTTATATGATATTTATAGCTAGACTTATCTGTTTATTATTTTCTTCTTAAATAATACTCGAGTCAGACCAAGGTATTTCAGGTACTTCTTCTTGACTTCTTATCAGGGTCCGTCATCTGACTTTTGGCTAAATACTTTAGCTTTGTAGTTTTTGCTTTTATACATTAGAGATAGAGACTCCTTGATGTATACATATTCTTTTGTCTAGCTCTTGTACCTATTCTTTTATAGTGTAATGCATCTTGTATGACCACTACTTTGATGTACACTTTTATGTGTTATATTCATATCTGTTTCTGCCTTGTGATATGAATATCTGTGACTTATTTATGTTATGCTTATTTTATATTTGTTTCCGAAGATCACACAGCCACTATGTGGTAGTTTTGAGTTTATAATTGATGTGTTAGATTTCCTCTTGAAACGAAATGCATAAAATACTATCCGACATATTGGTACTCGCACAAAGCAATTACATAGATGGTCGCTCCACAACAGTCCTATTCTTTATGCTAGTCGACGACATTATCCCCATAGTGTCCTTGGCTACATTGAGTATAGAGGTGGGGCATCACAACTTGGTATCGGAGCCAACTTCAGAATAATATAGAATATTATGACAAGGATCATTTTCCTAAGTCTCTCTTAGGAATCATGCCTTAGGATTTAATCTGAGTCTTATGACCCGTTCTATTCTATTTTCTTTTACAATGCCTTGTTTTATCAATCATGTTTGTTTGACATTCATTTTGAGAATAACTTTTTCCTTTTCTTCCTTTCTTAAAGAAGAGAAATGGTTAGACCTGGTTGTCCAAGCGCCTGTCAATTCAGTGCCACTTCTCAGGATGGAGTATTCATGTCTGCCCAACAACTTTTAGATCTTGTAAAGAATGCTCAAGCCGTTAGACCCATTCCAGAGCCTACTCATCCTAAATCCAGCTTTGCACGATTGTGCAATGATTATACCAATTTAGGTGGAAGACCATTTAAGAGTTCCGAAAGCGTTATAGAAGTCCAAGCTTGGCTTAGATCATGCGACCGCAGCTTTCCTTGCATAAATCTTGTTGATCTACATCGAGTTCAAGTGGCTTCTAGCATGCCTCAAGAGAGAGCATTAGATTGGTATGAGCTTTTGATTTCAAAAATTATTAAATTGGATCTTACTTGGGAGCAATTCCAGGAAAGATTCGAATTGAAGTTTGTGCTGGAGGCTGAAAAAGTAACTTTAGCCCGATGCTTTATTGACCTTGTTCAAGGTGAATCTTCTGTGATAGATTATGTTGCATATTTTGAATCCTTCTCTAAATATAGGTTTGAGTATTTTAATACCCTATTGAAGAAAATCAGAGGTTTATTTATGGATTGAATAAGAATCTCGAAAGCCATTACTTCTGAAATTAGAAGTTTCTTTCGATCAGCTTGTTAATATCGCTCTTCGACTTGAAGAGACCAATAAAGAGAGTGATGTTGAAGTTGTGGGTGACAAACAGAACTTCAACATCAACAAGAAGAGGTCTATTAAGTTCAAAGGCCCTAATCCCAACAAGAAAGGGAAGCAAAAAACTTCGGTAGCAAAGACTCCTATCCCTAGTCATGGGCAATGCTATAATTGTGGTTCTAAGGACCATTATGCAAATAAGTGTTCAAAATCTCGTTTTGTCGTTATTGCAAAAGTTCAGGTCATCTTTTATCTTCATACCCCAAACTTCGGGGCAAGGAGGAGGGAAAGTTTAACATTGTGCAAATCCCAAGTAACATTTCTCTTGGTCAAGGAATTTCTCATTCTATCCTTGGTGCATTATTATGTTTCATGATCTCCCTATTCGAGTTCTTTGTGATACGGGTGCATCTCACTCTTTTATATTAAAGAAACTTGTTGATACTTTTTCTTTAAATGTTATGGCTTTGATGACTTCTCAGAGAATTGCTAATCTGTTTAGTGCATCAGCAACACTCAGTTTACTCTGTAAAGATGACGAGATTATTTTATGTGATTATGCTTTCCAAGCCGATTTTCATGTTATGCGTTACTTAGGCTTGGAATGATTTTGGGAATGGATTGGCTTAACCGTTATGAAGCCTACATCCTATGTCCCGAGAGGACTATATATCTTCGACATCCTCTATCCGTTAAGCAGATTTCTATTGTTCTTAAAGATTCAGATTCCAATTTGGTAGCATCCTTATATTCTCTAAATACACATGATGACGATAATGATGATGAGGAAGATGTCATTCCCCTCATTCACGTTGTTCGTGAAGTTCCCGATGTATTTGAGCCTTTTTTAGGATTACCACCTAAGCAAGCAATTAAGTTCAGAATTAATCTAATCCCAGGAGCTCTACCTGTTACTCGTCCTCCTTATTGTATATCCAATAAGGAAAATGAGGAGATGCGTAGGAAATTATCCGAATTGGAAGCGAAAAAGTTTATTAGTTCTAGTTCCTCTGTTTGGGGAGCTTCAGCTATCTTGGTTAGAAATCTGATGGTACACTTAGTCTTTGAATTGACTACTACAAGCATAATGATCTCATCATCAAGAATAAATATCCTTTACCTCAGATTGATGATCTATTCGATCAACATAGCGGTGCTAGAGTCTTTTCACAGTTAGACTTAGCATGCGGATTTCATGAGCTTCGTATTGCAGAGGATAACATTCCTTTGACATCGTTCCGTACTCGTTATGGATTTTATGAATGGCTTCTTATGCCATTAGGTTTAACGAATGCTCCAGCTTATTTCGTTGACCTTATGAATTGAGTTTTCAAAGATTTCCTAGATCGATTTGTTCTCATGTTTATAGATGATATTCTTGCTTATTCTAAAACTAAGAAGAGCGTGAAAAACATCTTCAGATTGTATTGAAAACTCTTAGGTGCAATCAATTGAAAGCAAAATTTTCTAAGTGCCACTTTTGGCAATCCCATGTGAAATTTTTAGGACATATCATTTTTGAACCCGGAATTTTCATAGATCCTTCAAAGATCGAAGCAATTCAAAATTGGAAGAGACCGGAGAGTGTGATGGAAATTCGTAGCTTTCTTGGATTGGCGGGCTATTACCGTCGGTTCATAAATGACTTTTCTAAAATTTCCATACCTCTTACTAGTTTGACAAAGAAAGGAGTTAAGTACATTTGGTCGGACAAATTTGAAGCTGCTTTTCAAAAATTAAAGTAACTCCTTTCCGATGCTTCTATTTTTGTGATTCCCAAAGGGAACCAAGACTTAATTGTTTATACTGATGCTAGTCGTGTTGGTTTGGGTGTCGTTCTCATTCAAAGGGAATATGTTATCGCTTACGCTTCTAGGCAATTAAAGCCTGCCAAGACTAGATATGCCGCTCATGATTTAGAGCTCGCGACCATTGTTTTCGCCCTTAGAATTTGGCGTCATTATCTTTTGGGACAGAAATTTGTTCTCTATCATAAATCTTTGAAGTACTTATTTTCTCAAAAGGAACTTAATTTGCGTCAACAACGTTGGCTCGAATTCCTTATATCTTATGATCTTGGTATTCTTTATACTCTTAGAATGGGAAATCTTGTTGCCGATGCCCTTGGTCGTAAGAAACAAGCGATTATTTCTTTGATGATATCCGAATGAAATGATCTCGAGACTTTGTCTACTTGTGATATTTCAGACCGTGACTCTGATTCATGTTCATCTCTTGTTTTATGTAGTCTTGAGGCTCATACTACTCTTTTAGACTGCTTTCTTGAAGCTAAACCACAATCCCGAATTGGCTTATCTTTGCCAAAGTTGTAGGGATAGAAACATTGATGGTTTGAAAGACGTTGAAATCGATGCTCGTGGTGGTATTCAAAAATTTGGTAGACTTATTGGGCCAAATATTAGTAATCTTTGTAAAGACATTTTCGAAGATTCTCATCGTTCTAAATTTATCATTCATCCCGATAGTAGTAAAATGTACGGGGACATAAAATGACTTTATTATTGGGATGGAATGAAATCTGATATTGCTAACTTTATTAAGTGTTGCATGACTTGCCAACTCATAAAGGTCAAGCATCAAAGGTCTGGTGGGTTATTGCAACCTTTGGACATTCCAGTTTGGAAGTGGGATCAAATCTCCATGGACTTTATCGATGGTCTTCCCATTCTCGTTCGGGTCATGACAGTTTATGGGTGATTGTAGGTAGACTTACAAAATTCATCCATTTTATTCCCGTTCGATCCAATCGGACCGTATCTCTTTTAGCCAAACTCTATGTTAAAGAAATTGTTAAATTGCATGGAGTGTCTACTTCTATTATTAGCGATCGTGATCCATTATTTACTAGTGAATTTTGAAAGAGTCTTCAAAAAGCTTTGGGAACGAAGCTTAATTTTAGCATCGCTTATCATCCTCAGTTCGATGGGCAAACTGAGCGTGTGAATCAAACCCTTGAAGATCTTCTTCGTGCATGTATTCTTTATTTTGGTGGAAGTTGGGAAGATCATATTTCCTTTGTTGAGTTTTCATATAATAATAGCTTCCAATCTAGTATGGGCGTGGCACCTTTCGAGGCACTCTAGGGAAGGCCATGCCGATCTCCTTCTTGTGGGCTTAAGCCGGTGAGAAGCTGGTTTTAGGTCCAGATTTTATTCATGATTCCACAGAAAAGATTGACCTTATTCGCCATAAGATGAGAGAAGCTCAAAGTAGGCAAAAATCCTATTTCGATAACCAAAGAAGGAAATTAGAATTTTCAATGGGAGATTTGGTATTTATTCGTGTTTCACTTATGAAGGGTGTTAAGCATTTCAGTCGATTGAGAAAATTAGCACCTCGATACATTGGCCCATTTCCCATCACCGAACGCATTGGTTCCGTGGCTTATCGCCTTTTATTTTCGGCTCAATTTTCTGCTATTCATGATGTATTCCACATCTCTCAACTACGAAAATGCCTTAGAGATTCTGATTCTATTCCTGAGCCCGATGTTGTTAAAGAAATTGAAGTTTTGCCTAATTTGACTTATAAGCAACATCATATTCATATCATCGCTGCGGAGGTTAAATACCTTCGAAATAAAGATGTTCCTCTTAGAAAGTTCAATGGTCCTCAAATCCTAAGAATTGCTCTTAGGAATCCAGAGAATTCATCGAGCGAACACATCCGGACTTACTCTCTGGTGCTCCTTAAGGTGAACTTCTCATTTGAAAATTTCTTCTTTTGTGTTGTTATGCCGTAGAATGGTTGTTACTTTTTATTTTCTTCTTAAGTATTGTGAGGACACAATTTCTTTAAGGAGGGGAGTCTGTAACAACCCGCATATATTAAAGATAATATATTTAAATGATTTATTTAAAAATAGCATCATTAGTTGAATTTAAAAGTCAAAAACATGACTTTTTGTAAATGATCAAAATCCAAACTCGAGTCCACTTCCAATGAGTCCAAAATGGCGTTTGCGACCTTTTTGAGTATAAACATCGATATGTTTGGAGTTGAGTAGAATTTTGCCTTTTTTCTATTGGGCTTTGGTTTTGGGTTTCAGCCCGCGAACTCCACACTAACTCCTCTTCGTTCATTCCATTATTTCCTAACGCTCATGGTAAAGGAAAGTGGGGGGAAGAAAGGGAAATTAAAATTCCTAAGCCCTAGTTTACTAGGAAATTCAAATTCAAGTTCCAAAATCAAAGAGAAGTTTAGATTGAAGATTGTAAAGGTCTTGTTGAAGAGGAATCAGGCTTACTTTGTTTTAGAGCTTCTCATTCGTTGTTTTTGGATTTAAATATGAGTTTTTGAACTCATATCTATGTCTATATCTTTGATAGTTGTTAGGTATGAATTCCTAACATCTATTTCATGTCCATTTGCTTTTGAATTGCATTGTTTTGGAGAATTTTCCAATTTTTGGCATTTTGAAGTCAAAATCTATGTAAACCTTTATATGAATGTTTGGACATGTTGTTCGGAGTGTATTGATGAGTCTATAGGGATGGGTTGTCGCTTGGCATAAATCCCTAGCCATTGTGCTCATTCGATCGCTTCTGAGATAATATGGCCATCAATGGGTTAGGCCGAATCTTGCCCTTAGCTTCAGCTCAGACATCTGGTAATATGCTCAGACATCTGAAGCTGTGGAATAAAAATTCCAGACTTACAGCTCAGACGTCTGAGCTTATTTATCAAACGTCTAGGTGATCTGGAAGAAAATTCCACTCTTTCAGCTTAGACATCTGGAGCTATTAAATTCTGCCAATTTGCCTATCATATGTGGCTTTCCATTTATATCGATTTTTGGTTAATCCAGTTGGTTGTTGTCATTTATTATCGACTTTGATGACTTCTTCTCTGGATTTTTGGAAATATCCATTTGATGGATTTGATATCGATTTCTTTGGTTTTGATTCACATCATCGAATGTGAATTTTTGGTGATTGATTGTTTTTACAATCATTTTTGTGATTTGTCACTTTAAAATACGAAGGTTTCTATACTAGTAGTAAATATTAAAACTCTTTCACACAAAAAATTTCAACGTTACTTTATTACAAAGCTCATTTTTAAAACCGTTTTTCAATCTATTAGTATATATAAGCCTTTACCTTATTCGTATGAGAAATCTAATTAAACGACTTAGCAAAACAAGTGGTATGAAACGTTAGCATTTTCTTTGTCGGTTAATTCTTGGACTTGTTCGATTGAAATCTTGTGACAATTTTTTGAGTGGAAATCTACAATTTGTTCATAAATATTCAAGTTAAGCCAGTAGTTATGGGACACGAAGCTAAACTCATTTATTTACTAGCTTAGTGTAATTCACACTACTTATTGATCAATGATGATCATTTTTGTGATTAAGACTAGCGATATGCAATGTCTCTTTGTCCGCGCGGGGGACTGTGCCCCGTTTTATTAAGCTTCGTCTCATTTTTATAGGCCAGCGACCTATGGGCTCTTTGGAGTTTCGACTCACATTTACTGGCTAGCGATCCATGTTCCTTTATAGAGTTCGGTTCATCGGACGTACCGTTGTGCTACGTTGTTGTTACGGCTTATCAGGTTCATTGGGCGTACCGTTGTACTATGTCGTTGTTCCAAATATTTGAATTTCAGGTTCCTGGAACGTGCCATTGTACTACTCTGTTGCATCGGCTCCATGGTTAGCAACCATGGGATAGCATCCCGTTTGTGATACACATGTTGTTGAGTTTTCATGCTTCCGTTTTTTATAGGCCTTCCCCTTTTTGATTTCTGGATTTCTAATTGATGATTTCTAGAATTTGTGTTTCACCAATTTTTGTGATTTATATTGATAAGCTTTATCAATATTTGTGGTTTGGTGAATAAAATGAAGAATATGACATTCTTTTTGGTGTTTGAGCAAATTTGAGATATTGTATGATTTTTGTTGTTATCTAATATATACTTGTCACGGTATGAAGTTATTGTTATCATATATTTTTATCATATCTCTTATCCTAACACATTTTATATGATATTTATAGCTAGACTGATCCATTTATTATTTTCTTCTTAAATAATACTCGGGTTAGACCGAGGTATTTCAGATACTTCTACTTGACTTCTTATCAAGGTCCGTCATCTGAATTTTGGCTAATTACTTTAGCTTAGTAATTTTTGCTTTTATACATTCGAGATAGAGGCTCCTTGATGTATACATACTCTTTTGTTTAGCTCTTGTACCTATTATTTTGTGGTGTAGAGGATCTTGTATGACCACTACTTTGATATACACTTTTATGTGTTATATTCATATCCGTTTCTACCTTGTGATATGAATATATATGACTGATTTATGTTGTGCTTATTTTATATTTGTTTCCAAAGATCACACAGCCACTGTGTAGTAGTTTTGAGTTTGTAATTGATGTGTCAGATTTCCTCTTGAAACGAAATGCATATAATACTATCTGACATATCGGTACTCCCACAAAGCAATTTCACAGATGGTCGCTTCTCAACAGCCTTATTCTTCATTTTAGTCGACGGCATTACTCCGTAGTATCCTTGGCTGGTGTGAGTATAGAGGAGGGGCGTTACAACACAAATTCGACGAATGAAGCTGATAATTCGGAATCGATGAAAACGAATCAAAATCAGCTTGATATAAACTGAAATGAAATGTATATTATATATAAATTTTTTTAAAACCAACCTTCAATTTAAAAATACTTATTTAAAATAAAATTCATATTATATTTTAAATCAAGATGTCTATATATATTATATTTAAAAATTTATATACACTTCTGAAAATCAAAATACCCATCCATATATTACATATATATTAAAACCTATATAAAAATATGAATGTACATATATTAAAACCACAGTCAAAGAAGTCATGACTTTATATGCAAACTGCAATATAAACATTATATATTATAACTAGATATATTTATCTTTAGAACATAATGCAAAGATGATAAGAATAAAACTATGGGTGCACAGCTTGATATATATATATATATATATATATATATATAAAACTTGATAAACATTATTGTAACAACTTTATAATATCTATATGTTATAAAAAAAATCACAACTTGATATACTTTGTAATATTTACACATACGTGCAAACTTATAATATAAACTGCACCTCGTTCTCATAAAGAAGGCTTAGGGTATTGCTTGCAACCCAGGGAAGCAGTGCTACTAGGCAAGTTGTTTGGTGCTTCGACTAATGTTGTTTGGGTGGCTGTTGAGTGGGGCAGTGGGCGTATAACAAGTGGAACTGGTCAGAGAAGTGGTGGGGCTCGGTGTGGCTTTGTGACGGCATGCTTTGGTCGGAGGTTTGCTGGAAAAAATGGTGTTTGCTGACGTGGGTGGCTGCTGCCATGCAGAGAAGTGGGCGAGTAGTAGAGAGAGGGTGAACAATGGTCGGTTATGAGGCAGTGGCGAGCTGACAGTGGAAAGACGTGGAGATGCTGGTGGGGCAGAGAGGGGAAGAGACTGTAGTTCGCTAGGGAGGAGGAGTGAATGTGGTTCAAGCGCTGACGGTGGAAGGGGAAGTCGAATCTAGTGTCAGGTTTTGGGAAATGGTTGTCGAGATATGGTTGTGGTGATAGGCCGATGGTTGGCTGCAGATGGAGGCATTGTGGGGAAAGGAGGGCAAGGTGGCGAGAAGTGAACTG
Source organism: Allium cepa (assembly GCA_030765085.1). Lineage (NCBI taxonomy): Eukaryota > Viridiplantae > Streptophyta > Magnoliopsida > Asparagales > Amaryllidaceae > Allium > Allium cepa. The sequence continues at coordinate 784,280,693 of CM060935.1, read as the reverse complement.
CGGCCATGGGTGGAGGATGATCGGTTGGAAGGCCAGTCTGGTGGCAGCAAGGCCAAGTCAGCGATGGACGAACAGAGGCGATGCAAGGCGGTGGCGATGGGGAACTGCTTGCTTGTGAAGCCGGGTGAAACAGAAAAGAAAATGAGCGAGATCGTGCTTCAGCAACAATTATACTCAACCTGTATATATTTGTCTTTTATTTATTTTTTTAATTTTTTTGGAAGTAGAACAGTAGAGAAAAGGTGGAGAAGAAAGAGAAAACGAAACAACAATATATTGAAATGGTAGGAATGAGAAAAGTGCAGCAATTTCTTGGAATATTAAAAGGAAGGACGTAATAAAATAAGAAAAAGAAACCAATGAACCGGAATGTAAACCAACCAAAAAATATATTGAACATAGGGAATGGTGATAGCCAGCTGTTGATTCTGAAACATTAAAAGCAAATGCCCATTTTTTTCTCCCGGTGTGTAGACGAAAGGACTGGTCTAAAATTGCGTACCGATATGGCTAACCATTTTACAGATTTCGTCGTGTACCGGACTCTGGAATACATAAATGAATATACTGCGGAGATCACCGCGTTGAGACAAACAAGATGGCACACAGATATCAGCGATACAATCATCCTAGCAAAAGTCGATATTCGTTGCTAAAATGCTGCTAATTCGTCGAAAATAATATAAACAGAGCTAGAGCAGTCCAAATTTGGCGAAACAAAATACGACCTCTTACTCAAAAAATGTTCTACATTTTTATTGTAAAAAAATCCAAATTTCGAAAATATTTTATTTTCATCGAATTAACTGATTTTAAATTTAAATAAAATTACACAACAAAATAAACTTCCATATTATCTGATGAAAATGTGACATTTGCTACGTTTAAATAGACATATACCAGATATCAAATTTTTATTTCCAAATTCAATTATTTAAAATTTCACAAAAAAATTCGGTTAATTACGTTATTAAAACCGTTAAATTTTTTGGGTCGCCATGCTCTCCCCTACTCAAAACTTTTCGTCCCTGAAAAGGAACGAGGTTGGAGAATATGAACAACTAGAAAGAAAGATAGATTGAAATACATATTATCAGATACATAACAAATTCAAAACCATATAAATTTCATCGTTTTTTAAGTTGATTTATATTCAATTAATTTGGTTTCAATCCATTTTATTTAATCAATAATATTCATTATATTCATATTTTATTGATTTTCAGTTCAAACTATTTTCATTCAATTTGATTTGTTTCAATTTATTAATATTTGTTATAAAAATTTCTTTCAAAACAAAATTTATTTGATTTAACTCACTTATTAAATCTGTTTATCTTCTGTTGAGTTGATTCTACTAAAAATTCAGTTTCAACTATTCTTAAGTCCATACTTATTTACTTAAATAGTATTTTTTTTTATTTAATTTATTTCACTCACATTACATATAACATCAATTAAATGTATAAAAGTCATTATAACAATCAATTTTTTATTTATAATTTCCCTTAACAAAATTTCGTATTTGGACATCTTATTACTTACATTTATTGCATATTATTCAATCACATATTCTTATTACATCCATACTCAATTAAGTTTTATTAATGTTTCATACATAATTGAGCATTATAGCAATTTACCTATTATTTATAATATTTTTATTAAGCAAAATTTAATTAGAACAATTTATTACTTAATTTTTATCTTGTATAACCTCAATTACATATTTACTATAACATTTAACTTTTTGAATATTTTAGGTAAATTATATATGTTAGAAAACAATTAAGTATTATACAAATATAATTTATCCTATTTCAACTGTTTCAAGGTGTTTTAAATTCCAATTTAAAATTTAAACACTTAAAATATTTCAAATTTTTTAATTCATTTCAATAATTGAAAACCCTTACATAACACAGAATTTAAGAATTAAATTTTTGGTTTCACTTCCCACCATTTTGAAATAAATATATTCATATACCTATATATTTTATAAATCAAATCATACTCAAGAAATTCCAATCAAATCCATCTTTAAAACAAAAGTGCAGCAAAGCTACTAAGCGGTCTCTCCACTTCGAGACTCGAAAATGAATGTCGATGATGCTGCAGCCATTGCCGAAATTATTTTCCAGCGACGAAAGAGGAGAGTACTAATTTTCTTCTTTTAAAATTCGTTGAAAACAATTTTCATGCAAAAATACTTTCAAATAATATATTCCAAAACTTTAAAAACCAATTTTTTAATAGTACCGGAAAATAAATTATCAAATCTTGCATTTAAATTCAATTTTGCAAATCAGATTTATAGACCATGTTTATACATTTCATCTTTTTATATACAACAATAGTCAATGGTTTTGGGAATGTTAACCAAATAGATTATCTAGTATTATGAATTTAAACAACCAATTCATTTAACTATAAAATTTAAAAAAATTATACTTATATATATAATCATATAAATTTATTTCATTTACCAAATTTGAAAACAATATTGTGCCAGTTTGCTCTGTTCAAGTGTTTTGGAATTCCCATCGACAGCGTTGGCCAGATGAATTGATCGAAACCCAAATTCAAACTTAACAACTCAAATAACACAATATAAAACATTTTTATATTAATTACAAATACACTCCTTCACTCGATGATTCAAGAATGGACCGTAGGACAAGAATAGTGATTCAAATTTAGAGAGACCCTAATCAAAGAGAATTTTGACTAAGAGGATAAACTCATAAAATCATGGGTGACCTTAACCGAGTCAATCAAGACTTAGAAAAGATGAGAATATCATCAACGGAAACCAGGAAAATTTGCTGAAAATCATTTCGAGAAACGCGATTCATGAGATCGACGAAGAAGGCAGGAGCGTTGGTTAATCCCAAGGGATGACTAACCATTCAAAGAAACCATTCGTCCGAGAGGAAGGAGGGCAACCGGTCGAGCTCCAGGAATAAGATCGATGCAGAATTCAAATTCCTACTTGAGAAGAAGAAAAGTGACTTTACTAAAAGCCTCCCCGAAATAGTTGGACAATAGTGGTGGAGTCAAGATCACTAGGCTGAGCATCAAGTGAAAGATGGAACTGCCTGCATAATATTGAGGCAACCGACATTTGATCACAAGAGAATTACCCTGGTTGGAATTCGGGCATTGCAAGAGATAACAGCATCGAACCGAGGATAAAGAAATCATCGGTAAATCGATGCTTGTTGCAAAAGAGTTTCACCCCTTTTTAAATCATTCCAAGTTTGGCGGAATCGCCGATGGAATTAGACACACACAAGGAAGAAATTGCCAATTGAGGTGGCAAGATGTTCTCAAATTCATTATAGAGATCAACTGAAGTGGAGCTATGGGATGCTCTAGAATCAAGTGGAACACGAATAGGAAGAAAGCAGAATGGATTTCAGAACAAAATGGAAAGTTCCAAAAATTCAAAGGAAACCCGAGTCAAAGAGGAAGGAGCTCAAGCTCGAACGAAGGTGATTCTGTAATTAAATTTACTATATATGCTAAGTTTTGCCTAAACCTGACTTTGATACAACTTGTAACGACCTAGCATTTCAAACCGTTCGCATCCGCACATGTCAGACTTGAATTGCTTAAAATTACAGATTGTTGATTTTTATTTGGCAAAACTCAGCATATATAGTAAAATAAATCAATCACAGAATAACAGACACGGAGTAATATAACAATAAGCAGCGGAATAGATAAATAGTAGTTCATGAAGCTAGTATAAAACATCAGAGTCTGAAACAAAATACAATAGAATCGCAAATATAAATGAATCTCTAATACATAAGCAACTGATGAGTCTAAACATAAATGACTAGAATAAACTGAAATAACTGAAAGCTGGATACATAAATCTTCAAAAAAAGCTCCAATCTCCAAAGGCGAGTCTCAAATGCTGTGACACTCAGCGTGACCCGAGAATAAAGCAAAACACAAAACACTCGAGTTAGGATTAACATTCTTATATTAGTTAATTTAACTCAAGTGAAATGTCAGCTGAAATACAAGTAACTTAAAGGATGGTTGGGATACCCATCCTCTAAGGATCCGTGGAACTATCTACTATGTAATAATATACGCTATTATAAATATGTCTATCAGTAAAGTGAAGTATTAAAATAGCATTAAGGCATTATCCATATCCCCCTTAACACATTTTATACAATGTCTAGTCTATATAGTACTGTAAACTCCACCTGCAGGTGGGCTATTAGGAGCACTCCATAGGTACGACACAAATCAAACTCATAGAAGGCGCAATAAGGCATGTGAGGCAATGCCAGGGTAGAAATACCATTTGCACTCCCAGACTGGTGGTAACGCATATCAGCTACTACTTTCCACCTTGAGACACACTCCTAAATCGAAGGTGCACCCAAATCAAATCACAAAGTAAAACAATGGTATTGAAGAAATGTGTCCGATCGGAGGTGCGACCTCACTTGGCTCGGTATAGCTCCTATTTTAACCACATCAAGCTAACGCATGGTAGTCAGGGTTGCGTTAATACATCATAGTGAATCGTCACCAAGCCATCCTACTTCGTTCTGGAATCTCCACCAGGTACGCAGTTGTTAAAGTGGTTTTCGGTATTGACGGAGAGTATGACAATATCTGATCCCGGTCTCTATGACAACCAAACACTTATTTCACACTGTGGTCGTTTCATTTCAAATAGTTCGCACTTCATATCAAAATATCATATTCATTTCCAAACCATATCAATTCGATATCATTGTTCACTTTAAATATTATTCATTTCCAGAATCGTAACACTTCAGAACTTTTAAACTTAAATAGTTTAGATATTGAAAATAGTATATGAATTAAAATAGTTATAAATTAAAATAGTTACATATTAAAATAATTTATATATTAAAATAGTTATAAATTAAAATGGTTTCTATACTTATTTAAAGAGATTATACTGAAATAGTTTCCCAGTTAGAATTGTTTCATCCAATTCCACAAATCGATCAAATCAACTTAAATTCCAAAATTCAATTTAAATCAATCCCCTCTCAACACTTTCAATTTAAAAGGTTAAAGATTCAATTCAAATACTCAATAAACCATTTAAATTTTTATCGATTTCAAATTCAGGTTTGAACTATCATTTCAAGTCCAATAAGATTCAAAGTTAACTATTCAAACAATTTCAATATAAGTTTCATTCATATCAACATTTAACTTTAATTTTATTCAAATTGGCAAATATTCACTTAATCAATTTAATAAAAATTATATAAAATCTCCAATTACACCTTTAAATCAAACTAAATATTCAAATTTTAAATTATTTAAATTTGAAAATATTCATTTCCTCACCTTTTATCAAAAATCAATTTATAAAATCCTATCATTAAATTCAAAAATTCAATATGTTTCAATTCTTATTTTCTTTATAAAATTCTTATATAAATGCTTAAAAATAACGTATATATTAATTAAATTAAATTTTATTAAATTATATCTTATTATATATATATGTATATTAAAAATAATAAAGTTATAAGAAAAATCCTAAAAGTTATATTTTCAAAACTAACTTACCAATTTAAAATTTTCAAAACTTACAATTTAAAAAATATTAATTTACACATGTATAAGATAACATTTATATATTATATTTTAAAAATCAATATTTATTAAAACCCATATATTTCCTTTCAAACTTTTGCAATCATTTTTTTTCAAAATAAACCAACGGTGTTCGTATATAGTTTTCTATCCTATGGTCAAGTGGTATCGATATTTATCATTTCAATCCACAATAATTTAATATTTACGGGTGTATATTATTTCAACACGCAATCCCAAAATTTCAAAATCAATTAAAATCACTTGGGTTTATCATTTCAACCCATAACGATTTTCCCTTATTCAATGATATTGTTCGGGTGTGTATCATTTCAACCCATAGGGATTTCTAAACTAATAGAGAACTTGCAGAGTGAGAATATATATGATAATAATATAACATATCAACAACAAGCATATATCATCAATTACAAATTTAATCATAATATAAATAATAGGTTATGGTGTCATATGTCATAGGTGAACAGTTACAAATAATAAAATATCGTATATAGCAATTATATAATTAATAGTTCACATTAACAGCATATTTCAATTGTTATTTCAAAGTGAATTAAGTTTATTGAACATAAGAATGTTAGTAGTGAGTGATTGCTCTCCTTTCGTGTCTAGAGAACAATGGAAATGAAGAGATGGTATTAACACGCACACAGTTACGGACACGAGTAAGGAAAAACAAGGTAAACACAAATTCGACGGATGAAGCTGATAATTCAAAATTGATGAAAACGACTCAAAATCAGCTTAATATAAACTGAAACGAAATGTATATTATATATTTTTTTAAAACCAACATTCAATTTAGAAATACTCGTTTATAATAAAATCTATATTATATTTTAAAATCATGATGTCTATATATATTATGTTTAAAAATCTATATACATTTCTGAAAATCAAAATACCCATACATATATTACATATATATTAAAACCTATATAAAAATATGAATGTACATATATTAAAACCATAGTCAAAGAAGTCATAAATTTATATGCAAACTACAATAAAAACATTATATATTATAACTAGATATATTTATCTTTAGAACGGAATGGAAAGCTGATAAGAACAAACTATGGATGCACAGCTTGATATATATAACTTGATAAGTTTAGTATACCAACTTTATAATATCTATATGTTATAAAAAAAATCACAACTTGATATACTTTGTAATATTTACGCATGCATCCAAACTTATAATATAAACTTCACCTCGTTCTCATAAAGAAGGCTCAGGGTATTGCTTGCGACCAGGGAAGCAGTGCTGCTAGGCGAGTTGTTTGGTGCTTCGACTAATGGTGTTTAGGTGGCTGTCGAGTAGGGTAGTGGGCGTGTGGCAAGTGGAACTGGTCGGAGAATTTGTGGGGCTTAGTTTGGCTTTGCGATGACGAGCTTTCGTTGGAGGGTTGCTGGAAAAGACGACGGCTGCTTGCGTGGGTGGCAGCTACCGTGCAGAGAAGTGGGCGAGCGGTAGAGGGATGGTGAACTGCGATCGGCTATGAGGCAGTGGCGGGCTGACAGTGGGAAAACGTGGAGATGTCGGGGCGACAAAGAGGGGAAGGGGAAGATGTTCGGCAGGGAGGGGGATGAGCATGGTTTAGGTGCTGATCGTGGAAGGGGATATCCGGATGTAGTGTCAAGTTTTCAAAAATGGTTGTCGAGCCATGGTCGTGGTGAGAGGCTAATTGTTGCCTGCTGATGGAGGCACTATAGGGGAAGGAGGGCAAGGTGGCGGGAAGTGAACTGTGGCCATGGGTGGAGGATGATTGGTTGGAGGGCAAGTCAGGTGGCAAAAAGGCCGAGTCAGAGATGGACGAACGGAGGTGATGCAAGGCGGTGGCGATAGGGAACTGCTTGCATGTGAGGCCGGGTGACATGGGAAAGAAGATGAGCGGGGTCGGGCTTCAGCAACAATTATACGCGACCTATATATATTTGTCTTTTATTTTTTATTTTTATTTTTAATTTTCTTTGAAGAAGAACATTAGAGAAAAGTTGGAGAAGAAAGAAAATGAGCCAACATAGAAAAAGAAACAACAACATATTAAACAGGAAAATAGGCATAGGGAAAAAGTTCCAAAAAAATTTAGTCTCAAGGACAACAAGTTTGTTTTTTAGTCTGAAGGACATAGTGTAAACAGAAAATGATAGTTGCAACCATCATTCTGTGATTTACAATATAAAGTGTCCTTCAGACCAAAAAACAAACTTGCTGTCCCTCAGACTAAATTTTTTAGCAACTTCTTCCTTGTGCCTAAAATCCCCTATATTAAAATGGTAGGAATGGGAAAAGTTATAGCTATTTCTTGGAATATTAAAAGCAAGGACGTAATAAAATAAGAAAAAGAAATCAATGAACCGGAATGTAAAACCAACCAAAAAATATATTGAATATAGGGAATGGTGACAGCGAGCTGTTGATTCTGAAACATGAAATGCAAAAGCCTATTTATTTTCTTTCTTTGTGTAGATGAGAGGACATAGGGAGAACAAAAGGTCCAAAATTGCTAACCATTTTACAGATTTGGTCGCAACCAGACTCTGAATTACATAAATGAATAAACTGTGGAGATCAGCGAGGTGAAACGAGCAAGATGGTACACCGATATCAACGATACAATCATCCTATTGCCAAAATGTTGCTAACCCATCGAAAATAATATAAACAGAGCAAGAGTAGTCAAATTTGGCGAAACAAAATATGACGTCTTAATCAAAAAATGATCTACATTTTTGTTATAAAAAATATATCCAGATTTTGAAAACATTTTATTTTCATCAAATTAACTGATTTTAAATTTAAATAAAATTGCACAACAAAATAAACTTCCATATTATCTGATGAAAATCTGACATTTGCTACGTTTAAATAGACATATACCAAATATCAAATTTTTGTTTCCAAGTTCATTTATTTAAAATTTCACAAAAAAATTCAATTAATTTCACAAAAATGCTTTACTCTAAATACAAAGGACAATTTGGATAAATTTGATCCTAAATCCAAAATGGAATCTTTATTGGATATTTTAATAGATTAAAGCATACAGAGTTTTCAATTTGAAAACTAACACCATTAAAGAAACAATGCATGTATCGTTTGATGAAAATTTCAAAGATTTTTTTCAAATAAATGATGAATATGATTTTTTTTACTTTAAATAATGAGTCAAATGAAACGAATTGTAAAAATGTTCATCCTAATAAAAGAGGATCAGGCCTTTAAAAGATCATCCTATAGAAAATATACTAGGAAATATTGAATTTGTTGTTAGAACTAGAAATCAACTAAACAAAACGAGTAATGTAGATTTTATATCAACTATTGAACCCAAAATCCAAAGGAAGCGTCAACTGATGATTCATAGATTCTTACTATCACTACTACAAAACAGGCCATTTGCATCGGTTGTTTACCCCCCTTTTGCATCAGTTCAACAATCGATGCTTATGCAACCGATGCAACAAGCTTAACACTTTTGCATCAGTTCTGAAACCGATGCAAAAAGATCCTTTTTGCATCGGTTGTTACTAACAACTGATGCAAAATATCATGGTTGGTTGTTTGAACACAGCCCCCATGTTGCATCGGTTGTAATGAAAACCGATGCAACAAAGGAACTTGTTGCATAGGTTGTTGTTGAAAACCGATGCAAACTAATCCCTCTATTGCATCGGTTTTTTATAACAAGGGATGCAAACTAATCCCTCTATTGGATCGGCTATTTATACCTGATGCAAAAAAGTCATTCTTAGAAACCATTAATTTCTTGTTATTGGTTATAACAAACAATTATTGCATGCAATATTACAATCATTCAAAATTAAATTTGATGGCAAATACAAACTGAATAACATAATACCAAAATAAACATATATCAATTAAAGTGTTAATAATCTATACAAAATAATGGTTCATACATTCATTTTTGCAGCAGAATTCAGATCTTTAGTACAATCATTAAGTGATATAGTCTTAATTCAGATCTTTAATTAGTACAACCATTAAGAAATAGTATAGTACAAACCTTAAAAACTTCATGGAATCTTGAAAACCCAAATTTTTAGGCTTCAGCTCAAATTTTTGCAGATCTGCATTAAAAGAGAACACTAATTTCATTAATCAGGTTATCCAACAAAAATTCAGTATACAAACTTTGAGGGAAACTGAACTTTCTTTCTGTACAGGTAAGGAACAGTTGCAGCAAGGAGAAGCTTCAGTTACAGAGTATAAGCCCTGAGCAACATGATACAATGTGCATGAAGGACTAAAAAAAAATACCTACTCTACAATTTAGCTATTTTACTATCTCGTTATAAAGATTTAACTTGTTTCACATTCAAACTATGTTCACAAAATTTAATAACAAAAGTTAGAGAAAATTGTTAAGCGTAACCAATGTTCAAACAATACATCAAGTTAAAAGAGACATCAATAATAAAATATAGTAAACAACAACTTGTGTTTATAACTGAAATTTTTTTTGTCCATGAAAATGGCAGAAGCAAACCTGAAGAAACCTGAAAAATCGGAAGCCCTTTCTTCTTCGATGACAGTGGTTGATGAGTTCACTAAAGAAACCTGAAGTTGAGAAATAATTATTTCTCGAAATATAAATTGAAATTGATGTGGAATTAAAAAGTTTAAGCTACTATAGTACAGACAATGAGAATAATTTCCATAGTAAATGAAACTGTACTTATCAATGGTATAGTGCAAGGGCCCTTTCTATACTTAGATCACCGTCCAATATACAAGCATACAGTGGTCGACGTAATTGTATTAAAGAACAGTCCATCTTCTACAAAATACTTGATGATGTGTACCTATTCAGTAAATGACAATTATGTTTCATGCTATGCACATTTAGAATTTAGAATATTTCTAAAATCATGTCCTTTGTTTGTTCAAAATGGAAAACAGATACCGGGTAGAGCAATGAAAGCATCAGCCTGTCGAGCCATCTCAGCCTTCCTTTGGTGCATTCCTGAAACTGCTTTAACCTCCCTTACTGTCTCCCTAGTAATCTGAACATAAATTGTCTTTTTAATTTCTTACTTTGTTTCTAAATAAAACATTGCTATATACACCACAAAATTTATTCTAATAAATTTACACTATGTTCAACAATAGTTTATAGATAAACAAACATGAGTAAAATGAAGTAGAGGTAAATTGTAATAAATTTTGTACGTATATAAAAAAATTATTAACATAAGAATAATGTAATGATTGGAGAGCGTCCCAAGAAAAAGACTTGAATGGGATTTAAAAAAATGCACCTCTCTTGGCATCAGAGTTCTGGATATCACTCTGCAAAATCAAGAAATTACAACATCAGAAACAGGAAATAAAAAAATAAAAAATAAAAAAAATCGGGGAAAAACATGAACAGATAAGAGGGATAAGACTGAAATATAGTACCCAATAACATGACGACGACCATCGTAAACAGATTGGCAAATAAGTCCCATAAGTCCAATGCTTCCTCCTCCATAGACCAAATCTATATTTCTTTTTACCTACAAATCCATGCATATTATGCTCCCATTGCTACTGAATGTATAAACAGTCATACCCATATATATTCTAGTTGATGGACATGAGTTCACTACTAGAAAATTTGCAAGTCTTTCGGGTCTGATACCTTCGAATTCAAATAGAACTCCTGCTCCAGGACAGATGTTTCCAGCTTCATTTCTCAAGAAAGCAAAATGCTTTCCAGATACCATACCCGGTGCAATTAAACCCGTTTGTGCAGCAATGGAACCTGGTATCTGACCCGATAGCGAGTTGTTAGTCAAATCCAACCATATCAAACTCTCACAGTTCCTGATATCAGGAGGAATATTACCAGACAATACATTGTTTCCCAACTGAAGTATTGTAAGTTTCTTCAAGTTTCCGATTCCATCAGGGAATTTTCCACTAAACTTAATACCTGATAAAGACACCCATATTAAATTTGTGCAGTATGCAAGCGACTCAGGGATCGTACCCGTTAAGTTATTGTAGCCAAGGATCAACATGTCAATATTCGAAATGGCTATTGTATCCTTGCATATATTTTCAGGAATTTTGCCTTCAAGGTTATTCGCCCACATTATCAGATCTGTTAGTTTCGGCAGTGACCATATTTCAGAAGGAATCGGGCTGTTCAAGTAGTTGAAGCTAAAGTCCACTGATTTTAAATTTATGCATGTGCCAAACTCTGATGGAATGCTGCCAGTTATCAAATTATTTAGAAACATCAGCTTTTAAACTTTTGTAACATCTGAAGTTGTATAACTCAAGATATTAAATGTCCATTAAAACTGCATTACGAAGTAGGAATGCCAGGGAATTCCTAATATATTAAATGAAATTAAATCATCAATAACATTTATCACCAATAGGAACAAGAACAAACTGATCGGAAAGTGAAGAGTTGACCTGAAACATGGTAAAAATATATTTTCATAGCTGCTATTTTAATATTCTTTAACCAGGCCAGTAATAGCAATAGCATGAGTATTTCTTAAACGTGCAAAATTACAATGTAAGTATCATTAGTATAAAACTCGGTGATTTGTCTTGACAAAAGGCTATAAGCCTCATCTACAACTAAATAAATCCCTTATATTTCATAAGCATTTACTTGTACTTTTATGCTGAAATATAATATTTTTTGGAGGAGTAGATTTGGCAGATATTATTTATCAAATAATAACAACCAACATATTAGGATTAGAAGTATATTGTGGTACGTTCTTATTTAACTAGCTTAATATATTTGATTTGTATTGGATAGATTATATCTCAAATCTATAATTTCTAATTCATAGCATTATAAATGAAAAATGGTCCCAATTTCTTATTCAATTGGCATAAAATATAACAAAGAGTAACTTTACCTCGCTGTTGGAAGAAGACCCATCTTCCTATCCTGAACTAACTCCTATACTCACCTTATCTTCAGATTCATTATTTTCATTCTTGCACACAGTGGGACAGTGAACCACCATCTCACCATCTCACTGCCTGCACACAAGGTTGCCACCCATACTGACACTTCTGCCTCTTCTCCAAAACAATTTCACTTCAAAACATAAACTCCCATACAACAAGTTGTGCACCTCCAACTACTACACTCCACTCCACAACATCACCTGAAACTACGTCAACCATATCACAGAACCACCAAACATCTTCCATAACAACTGGTTTACTCCTCTTCCAAACCCGCAACCCAGTCAATCTGCTTTGCCATAAGCAGACATCACTTCGACTCATCTCCTACCTTGAACTGAACCAAAAATAGAACTTCCTTGCCGCAAACTATCACAGCAGTCGCCGTCAGTTACTCGAAATAGCCCAATCATTGAGCATCTTCTCCCCAATCTGCAAGATCATTGGAACCTTGCATGGATTTGCAAATATGCTTCCATCTTCATTTAGAGAAGCCATGGTGAAGCCAAAATGGTCGGTCATTGCTGGGACAAAATATAGTGGACAAAATATAAAGGATTATTTAGTAACTTGAATTTCAAACATTACTTTGCTTGGACTTTGTGATACCTTAAATGGATTTGTGCTTTATCGGGACATTCACTTACCTTACTTTCTTTTGGACCTGACAGAAATAAAAGGTAAGTAGAAGCCCAAAAAAATGAATAGCCTTTAAGGTACTGAATACCGTAAGCTAAAACAAAATTTCAATATAAAAGTATACACTGCACAACAATTTCGTCATATAATATTCAAAAAACATTAATAGGTGAGTATGCATAAAATCATGTCATAGAAAATCTTAGGTGCTGAATAACTCATGTGATGCCTATCGTGTTTACCGTGATGATAATAGTTACAAAACCAAAAAAAGTTATGTCATTATTATTGCCTGTAAGTCTGAGGCTTCTCTAATGAATCGGTAGGTACTCCTAATAAACGATAGAAGTACAAATTATCAACTTTGAAGAAATGTAACCATAAACGTTAATATAGACTCATCTTCAAATTACATATAAATTGATACCATTAAGTTAGCTGCTATTGAGCAAAATAAAGAATCATAGGAAGCTACGGTTAGGTGACAGATTCTGAGTGTAAATTAAAACGATGGAAATGTATTTTTGACTTAGCTAGTGAAGTGACTGTAGAAGGTCCAATGTATATAGATGTGTGGTTGCAGACGATCCCATGTGTAAATCTGGCAAAATTTTATTACATGACTTATCCAAGACAAATTATTTAAATCACATAAAAAGGTAAAATTATGAGCGAAAGTTTGTTTCCACTGAAGGTATACTTTATTGAGTTTCCAAATTCCTCTTTATTACATTACTTATCCGAGACGGATTTCATTACATGACTTATCCAAGACAAACTTTTGTTTCCAAATATACTTAAAGATAAGCAAGGGCGGAGGGATGTGAGAGCTAGTGGGGCCACTTTACCCTCCCAGGATTAGAAATAATACATTTTTATATATGCCAGGTTATGATAATATTGGTACATAAATCATAGTTATGGACACAATAGACTTGATGCATCTAGGCCAAACAAGCTACATGCTAAATACAAAAATTGTGTTCAACTGAATTAATAATATTCATGGAGAAAAATGAAAGGGATTAAATATCATATAACGGCCAATTTCAAAGAATATCACCTACTATGTGCAACAAAAAAGCGTAAACAGCAGTAAAAGAAATTATATTTTACTCACCATATAGTCATTTGGTTATCCTAGGAGTGAAGATCAAAGGATCAGATATCAACCTTGCAATAGAAGAAATGATAAAGTATTAATAGCCAGGAAATAAGATAAAAAAGACAATAAGATAAAAGTATTAATTGTATTTTACAATCTATGTTGGAGACTGATCCAATCAAAACAACAATAACAATACCACTGGTTGCAAAATCTCCGTATATGACCATCTCTTCCAAATGTAGGGCCTTAACATGTATTTTTTCTTTAATTTCATGTATTAACGAAAGCACGAAGCATTCATAGTTATTAACTTCTGGTTCAACTCCAAACTCAAACTTCCAGTGAGCCTCAATAGGATCGATGACAAACACAATTTCTTAAGTTCTTTCTCTCATTCCTTTCTAGCGTTATGCCAAATGCCTTACACTTATTTGTGTCAAACATTACACCAAACACCATAACAACAGGATATAGCTTCCCAAACTCAAAACATTGAGTTTGTGTCAAACATTCCATTAATTGCACATGGCATACTTGAAAGCACGTAACATATTCACACCCATTCTAAAAGTAATGAAACATTTGATATATTTTTAATTGGAGTAAGCTTTGAACTACACGTATTCAAGTTGGTGTATAATTTGATCCGTCCATAGAAAATGGAACAAATTTAAACATAATCTATATACTTTGAAACACTTACATCAGCTTGCGAAGCGAAGTCCTTTCAGCTTTCTTCTGGATATAAAGAGTAGAGCAGAACCAAGCAATGGCCAAGTTGTAATAATAGAAATATACACGAGCAACCACATGGATCTCCCATTATGCAATGAAATTTTCTTTATAGATTTCTTTACTTGACACATCATGTTGTTGTAAATTTCAGAAATGTTATCATCTGAATTTTGTGCATTTGATAAGGCGGTTTTTTGACTTGTCATTACAGTTTGGTCTTCATTAGTCTCTCTAATTTCATGATAATATTCTCGTGTTTCAGATGAAGCCAGTTTCTCCTTAATGTCTGAACTATCTTTCATTGCTGTAGTAATCGGTTCTCTTTGTTCAATATTGATGCAAACCAGAGAGACGAAGTCATAGGTCGGCTCCGACCTAACTTGTTTTTAAGACGAGCACGACCAATGAAATCACAAGGTGAAGAGTTCCGACCTAACGAGCCTCGATCTAATGAGCTCCGACCTAAGGGGTTACAGGAGGAAGACACACGAGTTAGTAAAGAAAGATTGAGTCGTTTCCGACCTAACTGGAATCCAGGATGTGAAGGCCTAGGTCGGCTCCGATCTAAGGAACCATGTGGGGAAAAGATGCGAGTTAATGTAGAGGAGTTAAGTTGTTTCCGACCTAACGAAGAGGCAACACGAGTTAACGAAGTTTCGGTTTTTGGTCGTTCTGATGTTTTAGGTCGGCAACGACCTAAGAAAGAAGACTTAGGTTGGCCACGACCTAATGATAATGTTGAAGAACGCTCACGACCTATGGAAGGAATGTTAGGTGGTCTACGTCCTAAAGAAACATGTGGAAAGAAGCTATGAGCTAACAGACCCTTAGGTCGTATGGAGGAAGCCGCGTTTTTAGATCGCGCACGACCTAACTCCTTTAGGTCACGGAATGATTTCTGAAGCCGCTCCTTTAGGTCGCGAACGACCTAAATCATAAGCCGTTGATGTACTAGGTCGCAGACAAGTGTGAGCCGTTGGTCTTTAGGTCGTTATGTGTGAAGCGCCTACTGTTTTGTAATCAGTTAGGTCGGCAATGACCTAGTAAAGTCGTAGGTCGTAGGAGGGTTGAGTTACCGTTGTTTTAGGTCGCTGGGAGGGTGCTGTGTGTCTGTTAAGTCGGCAATGACCTAATATAGGTTGTGTGATGGGTTGTTTGTAAGTGTGTGTTGTAATAAGTCGTGCGCGACCTAAGTGTTGTCCAATGTTGAGTTGTGTGTGTGTTGTAAACTCTATAAATAGCAGGGTTGAGTCATTTGTAAAGTTGTTGATTTTTGAATAAAATTTCTTGTGGATTGCTTTGTGCTTTCATACAAATTGGTAGTTGAGTGTGATCTCCTATCTCCTCTTTCGGTTAATCGAGTGCGCTCGATTCAACGATCGTAGAAGCCGATTCACGGTATCTAGTGCGCTAGATCAACGTACGAAGAATCGTAGATCTTTGAACACGGTATAGTGCGCTATCAACGTGTTTGAGATAAGCTAGAATTCGGTATCTTCGGATCAACGAATTTGGGCCTTGCAGTATTCTCAACTCACCGTTTGCTACATTCCATCAATTGAAGTTTGTTTCGATTTATCCGCTGCGTCAGTTTTTTTGGCAAAAAAACTGACGCAGCGGATAAATCGAAACAAACTTCAATTGATGGAATGTAGCAAACGGTGAGTTGAGAATACTGCAAGGCCCAAATTCGTTGATCCGAAGATACCGAATTCTAGCTTATCTCAAACACGTTGATAGCGCACTATACCGTGTTCAAAGATCTACGATTCTTCGTACGTTGATCTAGCGCACTAGATACCGTGAATCGGCTTCTACGATCGTTGAATCGAGCGCACTCGATTAACCGAAAGAGGAGATAGGAGATCACACTCAACTACCAATTTGTATGAAAGCAAAAAGCAATCCACAAGAAATTTTATTCAAAAATCAACAACTTTACAAATGACTCAACCCTGCTATTTATAGAGTTTACAACACACACACAACTCAACATTGGACAACACTTAGGTCGCGCACGACTTATTACAACACACACTTACAAACAACCCATCACACAACCTATATTAGGTCGTTGCCGACTTAACAGACACACAGCACCCTCCCAGCGACCTAAAACAACGGTAACTCAACCCTCCTACGACCTACGACTTTACTAGGTCGTTGCCGACCTAACTGATTACAAAACAGTAGGCGCTTCACACATAACGACCTAAAGACCAACGGCTCACACTTGTCTGCGACCTAGTACATCAACGGCTTATGATTTAGGTCGTTCGCGACCTAAAGGAGCGGCTTCAGAAATCATTCCGTGACCTAAAGGAGTTAGGTCGTACGCGACCTAAAAACGCGGCTTCCTCCATACGACCTAAGGGTCTGTTAGCTCGTAGCTTCTTTCCACATGTTTCTTTAGGACGTAGACCACCTAACATTCCTTCCATAGGTCATGAGCGTTCTTCAACATTATCATTAGGTCGTGGCCGACCTAAGTCTTCTTCCTTAGGTCGTTGCCGACCTAAAACATCAGAACGACCAAAAACCGAAACTTCGTTAACTCGTGTTGCCTCTTCGTTAGGTCGGAAATGACTTAACTCCTCTACATTAACTCGCATCTTTTCCCCACATGGTTCCTTAGATCGGAGCCGACCTAGGCCTTCACATCCTGGATTCCAGTTAGGTCGGAAACGACTCAATCTTTCTTTACTAACTCGTGTGTCTTCCTCCTGTAACGCCTTAGGTCGGAGCTCATTAGATCGAGGCTCGTTAGGTCGGAACTCTTCACCTTGTGATTTCTTAGGTCGTGCTCGTCTTAAAAACAAGTTAGGTCGGAGCCGACCTATGACTTCGTCTCTCTGGTTTGCATCAAATATCTACATCGGAAGAATTATTTACCATTGTTGTAGGAATACCGGCATTGTTAATCTGCTCAATACCCAAGCAACAAATGTTTTTATTAACCAGAGTAAATATCAAGAAAATGCAGCAAGTAACAATAACTAGTCCTTGACTGGAACAAATCTAGAACAGTAAATGATGCAAATGAAAATCAACATTATTAACACTCAACACATAAAACTTCTAGACCAAGTACGGTACAAAGCTTCTAGCAAAACAAATTTGACAGTGGTGAATATTTTACCTGAATGTTCTCAAAAAACTAACTGTGAAGTTAATATGAGAAAAGGTTCGCTTTCATAAAAAGGTTTGAGGCAAATTAGTACCTGTTGTTGTCCACTTAGGTAATGGCTAGAGTACAATATAGAGAGAAACTCGAAAACAGCTCCAATCCACCTACGAACAATAGAATCAATATCATATTATAATCCAACCCTTTCACCTTTAATCTAGACTCTCGAGCATCACCACAACACCATTGCACTTCCTCCAAAATCGAACAACTGAACTAGTGAATCTCAGAGCAAGCGAGCATCGAACACGACCCATAACCATATCTCTCTTATCTTCGTTGGGTTTTTCTTCTAATTAGAAGAAATTAGGGTTTGAGATGAGAGAGAGAGAGGAGAAGAAGGTGAAGGAGAAAATGGGAGAGGAATTTGGTGGATTAAATCATGGATTTGATTAAGATCTAGGTTTTTTTTAGGAAACAGGCGAAATACTGAAAACGAATGGGAAAATAAGCGACGGCAGAAAAAAAGGGGATGGCGCGAATTAAGAAAGTGTGTAACTAAAGGGATGCAAATTAATTTAGTAGCATCGGTTGACTTTAAAACCGATGCAATTGCAACTATTTGCATCGACGTATTTGCATCGGTTGTTGGTGACAACTGATGCAAATTTGATTTTTTATTATCTATTGCTTTAGAATTCTACTTGTGTTCGCAAACCACAACAATTTCAAATTATTTCAAATGTATGTCAAAAGTGCCTTGTTAAAAGGTTTTTGTTAAAGGGGATGTTTATGTTGAACAACCTCCACTTTTTGAAGAAGAAAAGTTTCCAAATCATGTTTACAAATTAAAAAAAGCTTTATATGGTCTGAAACAATTTCCTAGAGCCTGGTATGACAAACTAAGATCTTACCTATTACAATCAAAATTTGAAATTGGTAGAGTAGATAGTACTCTTTTTATTAAAAGAAACAAAAATGATATCCAATTAGTACATATTTATATAAATTATAACATTTTCGGATCAACAAACAATGAAATGAATAAAGAGTTTTCTAAAATAATGACAAAAGAGTTTGAGATGGATCATATGTGTGAACTTACTTTCCTTTTAGGATTGCAAATAAAACAATTAGATAGTGATATTTTCATTAGTCAAGGAAAGTATGGTAGGGATTTAGTTAGTAGGTTTGGTATGACCACTGCGAGTGGACAACCCACTCCTATGGAAATCAATGAAGCCTTGAATAAAGAAGACATGTCAAAAGATGTGTTCAAAAACTATGCAGAGGAATGATTGGATCGCTACTCTATATAACTGTGAGTAGATCTGATATCATGCATAGTGTTTGTCTCTGTGAAAGATACCAATTTCAACCCAAAGAAATCCATTTAAAAGTTGTTAAACGTATCCTAAGATATGTTAAACATACTTTAGCCTATGGCCTATTTTACCCTAAAAATGATTCATTCGATTTAATCTCATATTGTGATGCTGACTATGCTGGTTGTAAATCAGACTAAAAAAGTACAAATGGAACTTGTCACTTTTTAGGACACTCTCTGGTTTTCTGGTTTAGTAAAAAGATAAATAACATCTTACTATCAACAAATGAAGCAGAATACATATATATATATATATATATCTATTGTTTTGGCTTGTTCTCAAGTTATCTATATGTAACAGACCCTAAAGGATTTTGGATTAAATATTTCAAAAACATCAATTTATTGTGACAATATAAATGCAATAAATTTATCCAAAAATCCTACATGCCAGAACCAAACATATCGATATCAGACATTTTTTCTCAGAGATAATATAAGTAAAGAGATTATTTGTCTTGAATTTATCAATATCGAGAATCAAATAGCTGATATTCTGACCAAACCCTTGAATCAATCAACCTTTGAATCAATCAACCTTTACTAAATTAAGAAGAGAACTAGGTATTTGTTCTACCACTGAGATATAGAATATAGATATAGTAACATATATATTTAAATAAATAAAAAAAACAAAATTGTTAAAATTTTCAAAGGAATGTCGACATGCCCCTACCCTTATGTTGACATACAATGGTCAGATTTGAAATTTTTATTTTTCCCCTAAAATCAGTTTGGTGGTTATATAACTACAGTCTTTTGAATTCATCTGTCTACTCACTTCATTTTCTATGCAATAAACTTCTGAAAATACAAAGTAATGGTCTCCTCTACTAAATCAAACCAAAATGCAACCATTTCCTTCCCTTCTCCTAATTTTGGTCCATTCCAACGTACTACATTGGATCGAGTAACAAAGATTGATGAAATTATGAAGGATTCTCTACAAATGCAGACTGAATTACAAGTCATGCAAATAAGGATGGCGAAGGAACAAGAGAAACAAGACAAGATTCTTAGAAATTTACAAAAATTTCTAATGGATAATCATTCAGACCCTATTGTGATTGAAGATGATTCCTCTAACGTATGTATTCATAAACCATTAGAGGATGACGAAGAAGAAGAAGAAGTGCAAATGGCCAAGGACGATATTATTGTTTGCGTTGGAGAAGTCTGTTTTGACAAAAATGGTAATTTGGTCGAACAACACGGAAACTTCTGTCTCCATAACCCTAATTGTTCGATTCACAAGTCACCAATTGTCAAGGACTCTCGTTAGATTGTTATTATATTAATGTTTTTAAATTTTTTGTACTTGTATATATTTGCATCTATGTTTCATATATATGTGTAATATAACATCAAATAAAATTAGATATATGTTTCGCTTATGATGCTTCGTTGTTAGCAACTAGTTCCATATTATTAGTTTAAGGAGGAGTTATGTAGTTTAGGCTTAGTTTTTGTTGATGACAAGGGGGAACATTATAAAATAGGATAGTTAGGCTATTAGTTAGGCGTAGATTAAGGGGGAGTTGTAGGAATAAGGGGGAGATAAAGTAGAATCAGAGTTCGGTGGAGTATATATTATACATTTAAGTTGTCATCATCAAAAGGGGGAGATTGTTAGTTCCTCAGATGATGGTTTTGATGACAACAACCTTAGGACTTGGTATAAAATATAAATACTAATATCTTTGCCTAGATATATATGTATATGTTGGATATATATATATATATGCAGGTATTGAGAATGAAGACTGTATAGTATAGGGATTCAAGACCGACGAATTCAACACTTTAGAAATCAAGAACGAAGACTCGTGAGTATCAAAATTATCGAAAGTTCAAAAGTTCAAGATATCAAGATAAGTAATAGAGTCTAGATTTATGTTAAGACTTCATAATAGCACTAAAATCTTTATTCTGATTTTAATTGTGGAATGGAATCCACCTTCTCGCTTTAATAGTGGGATGGAACCGACGACCTCTTTAGTGGGACGGAACCCATGACCTTCTTTAGTGGAGTGGAATCCACGAAATATTCAAAATAATTTGTTTTAACTATTTTTCCAGAAACTATCTTTCTAAAATTCATCTTTATCAATTTAAATATTTTATCTTTAATTCAAAACTATTCTTATCATCTTTTAATATTTTGATCTCAATATCATCTCTTGTTTTGTAAACTATCTCTTGATTTCAATATTTTAGCTTTAATCTAAAAAATACATTTTAAAGAAGTCTATACTAATTTTTTAATATTACTTTTCTATTATAGATTATATATTTTAAGATTATGTTTTAAAACTCTTTTATAAGTTTAGCTATATTCAGAATGGTTTACAAAGTTTAGAAATTGTTTTGACAAATTTTAGAATAGAAATCATTTTAGAGCAAAATCAATTTTCAAAAATAACATAGGCATGTTGACATCCCTATACCTTCCATGTCGACATGGAAGCCATAGATTTCAAATTTTCAAAAGAAGTGTGTATTCGTCAAAACATTTCGCGAATGGACATGACTGTCGTTCTCCTATATAAACCAGTTCTTTTCAATGAATTTTAAGTTAGTTTTTCTTCATTTCTTCACTCCTTCTTCTCCACTCAAATTTTCTCTTATATTTCAAATACTTTAAAAAAACTCTACCAAAATCCTAATTGAATCAAACTCGATCGTCTCTAGTTTGATTCTCTGCCACTCTCCCTCAACTGCAGTGGTATTCGAAGTTATAGGATCATTTGTAATTAAAGATCGAAAGATCAAACTGTATCGAGTCTCTCTCTATCAAAGTGTGATTGGAAACGGTGTGATTGTGGTCCGTAAATAAATGGGACGATTGTAGCCCGTAAATCAATTAGGTGATCGTGTAGCCTAGTTAAATCAAAAGAATTTTCTCTAAACTCAAAGATAGGAGGGTGTATCTCGTAGCCTTGAAATCGAGATTGTTATATCAATATTATATTTGAAAAGAAATCCACACAAGAAATAGTGTGGGACTGGATGTAGGGTAATTTCAAACCAGTATAAAATTTTGGTGTGTTCTTTTCTTTACTGCTTTTATTTACTATTTGCATATGTGCTTGGTTCTGTGATTATCTCTGTGTTTGCGAATTGCGTATGCTTGCGTTTCATTTGAAAAGATTTCAAAAAGATTCATAAAATTAATTAAACACTATTCACCCCGCTCTAATGTTAATTATACCTTAAGATCCGTAATTCGCATTTTCTACAATTTAATCTTTTAAATATTTAATTTAATATTTAAAATCATGTAATATATTATTATTTAAATTTCAAACTTTTTAAGGACGAAAGCATATGCAAGTGAATATCCATAAAAAAATTATTTTAGTATATGTATACACTTATATGTACAACCATCAACATTTGACAATCTATTATTATACTGATTCATGATATTTTTAACAAAGCGATATATGAAGCAATGATCATATAAATATTTATGTATAATATTAAATTAGAAGAGTCCATTCACCAAAGCATAAAGCTCACACACTGAAACAAGGAAGCGAATTCCTTAAATCAATTCCAAACCTGAAGTTGCTTGCTCTCGATTTGCCTTTCCACCCAGCGATTATTTGATTTTACTTTGTATTTAATTGGTTGAATAATTGAGGAGACGGGAGGGGTAACTTTCTACCGGTAAAGGAGTATTGGAGGCAGCAAAAGGATCAAAATAAAACGAGGGAGAAGATATTTATTTATAGGAGAGAGTAGAGAGTAGAGAGTAGAGAGCAAAAGTATGATCAAGTACTTAATTCTCTCTTACCCATTCTTTAGTTTATAAATACACAATGCTTACCCCAGAAGCCATTAAAATGGCCGGCCTTTATATTCCCTACACTAACAAAAATATCACGCACCTTATGGGCTTCAAATCCATTTCAAGCTTGAATAATATTTAATCCACTTAACTCCACTTTAAATGCGTATTGATATCGTATATTGAACAGTGTCTTTATAATTATTATAAACAAACTATTTAATATTATCTAATGCATAAAATGATATTTTATAATCAATATTTCATAAATATTAATAAAATTAATTAATTTATAATAATTAAAAATAAATCAAACCTTACGTTAAAAGGGTATTGAACGTTTCGGTTGTGTGACTCTTAGGTGTAAATTCGGCCAGCGATCAATATTGAACAATTCGAACATCAACGTTCACACATTACTTAGCAGATGGTGTGACATTATGACCAACTTTATCACTTATTTTGTTTCGATAAAATTCAATTTTACTTTGTTAAGCGTTACCCATTGTGACAACTATTTACACCAGTGTTATTTGTCAAAACCATATCACCGTGGACTTCTGGAATTTTATGATGGTCAAAATTCCAGTATTATCCACGTTCAACTTTATAGTCCAAATACAAAGACCTTGGATCAATAAATACAATTATTATTAACCAAATTTCGTTGGCCGGAGACTTGGACTTTACATTGACTATACTTAATGTTTAAATTTAGATAAATCAGCAATTAATTAATAATTAATTAAAAATATTTTCAAAAAAATTAATTAATAATTAATTTTTGATAAATAATAAAAAATAATTAACCTTTAATTATTAATTAATTAGTAATTAACGTTAATTAATTAACTAATTAAAATTAACTTCATTGGTTGACACTTAGATATTAATTACTTTTAATAAATAATGATTAAGTACTAATTAATTAATTACTAACTAAATAATAATTACCTTTTTAATTACTTAATATAAGTTTTAAAACATTTTCCAAAAGATTTCTAAGTGAAAGCATTTTAAATTTCGAAAAGAGTTTATTTTCACAAACTACACTTATAGCGACTATCGCTATACGACCCATAATGTTTTTAAAACTTGAAGTTTTAGTTTTCTAAGTCTTCTTTAAAACCCTAACTTTGGAAACATTACTACATTTTAAACATAAAGACATGGTTTTTGAAAATTATCAGGTTTTAAACTTAAATATAATTAAAATTTAAGACCAACGAATGCTAACTTAGCAATTTATTTAAATAAATAATGACTTGGCTATTAATCCTAGAAAAAATGCTAACTTTATTAGCATGAACAACATATACCAAGATCATAACAAATATCACAACCACATCACAACAAAATAATTCCAAACATAAGCAAGATCATAACTTACTAGTTTACTATGCTTAACTTTCGATTTTCAAGTTTATACAACACCACATATAAGCGTACTTATATACAACCAAATCAACACTATTTCCAAGTATACTTACGCATAACTAATTCAATATCATAACCACTCAAACAAGCATCATATTTAACTAACAAATATACATCATTTATAAAGTTACTAACTTTTAATTAAATAGCGAGCTTTACTCACCGAAAGTGGACTAAACTAAAACAACTTCGTCTAGAATTTGCACACGACTTAGATCATTGGGTTTGCATTGGAAAAATGAAGTATTATGGGATTAAGGGTGGAAAAGTGGTTTAGCCTAGGGGGTTTCATGCTCCGCCTCTACTGAAAAAGATGGATGTGGACTTGTGTTATAAGAAGAAGTGGTGAATTGGAAGAAAGAAGCTTAAAACAAGGTTTTTGATTTATAGAAGTGAATGAAAACTAGATTTTCAAACTTAAAAATAAAATATAGAGGCTATGGAAGTTTACATGAATGATTTAGGAAGAAATTTATGAAATAGAAATGAATGAAAAGTTGTGGAAATGTTAGGAAAATGCCTTTTATACTAAGTGCATAAGTCAAATTACCATATTACCTTAAAGTACTTAACCTCCTCTAGATTTTTGCCACATCACCATGCGTGTCTCCCCCCTTTATCCAACGTTTGTTTACCTTGTCACCCTTTTTTTTCCAAGCCAACATGCATTTAATACCTAAGTATTTCATGCATCTAAAGGTATAACAACTTATGTCACTTTTATTTACATTTATATTTTGTTTTAAAACATTAAATAAAAAGAAGTATAATATATTTTATATTTCATATGTTAATATATACATTTATATATTAAAATTCCAAACTCATTTATAAAGGTGTGTGTATGTGTTACCCAAATGTGCACAACATTTTCCAACAACTTTCTGACACCTAAAAGCTGAAAATTCGAAAAATGATTTAGGTGCACATTTTCTATTTTTCTTTGAACTAATTATTTTGTAAAAAAAATTTGAAAATGATTTTACAATCATTTATTATTATTTAAAAAACTTTATTTTCATTATAATATCCATTATTTGAATATTTGAAATTATTTAAATATTCGTAAATCTAGGCAGTGAAATTCTAGGCCGTTACAAGAACTATTTCACCATCTTTAATTATTATTTAAAAGGATTTTATTTGAGTTATAAAATCCATTAATTAGTTAATGAAAATATATTTAAATATTTGTTATTAAGGTAATTAAACTACGGGTCATTACATTCTCCACCTACCCCCCTCCCCCCGCCCCTCAAAGAATTTCGTCTTGAACTTAACAAACAAAAAGTAAACTTGTAACAACTCAAAAGGTCATATATTATATATTATGAAATCCATACAATGGAAATACACTAAGCATCCATAACACAATATTGCATATATTATAAATACAACAATGACTATCCCAGCATCAGTTCTGGATAGGCTTCCCTTATATGATCCACCGTCTCCCAAGTACAGTCTCGGGGATCCTCACTCAACTGGATCTTTACTAACTTCGCCATCTTATTGCACAACCTTTATCATCCTGATCTATAATATGAACTGGATGTCTAATCATCTTTAGGTTCGATTCTATCTCCAAATCATCTGGAATTGATGATTCTATAATCAATGAAGGGTACCGAATAAAATTTTCTCAAATGGGATACGTCTAAAACATTATGGACCCCTAACAACCTTCTTGGTAAATTGACCTTTTAAGAGAGTAGTCCAATCCCTTCAATAATCTTAAAAGGTCCAATATACCTTGGTGTCAACTTCCCAGCCCTTCCAAATCGGACAACTCCTCTAATTAGAGCAATCATTACAAATACGGAGTCTTGGCTTCAAACTCCAAATCTCTTATCCTTTTATCGACATAACTCTTTGTCGGTCCTGGAATTCCTCTATACTTCTCTTTATCGTTGCAACATTTTCAGTGGCATCATGGATTATATCCGGCCCAAGTACTAGCTTATCTCTAGTCTTAACCCAACATGTCGGTGACTTGCATGGACATCCATAGAGAGCTTCGCAGGGTGCCATGCTTTGCTTGCTTGATAACTATTATTGTAGGAAAATTTCACTAAGTGGAGATGATCTTACCACGAACCCCCAAAATCCAAGATGCAGGCCCTTAACATATCTTCCAAGATGCGGTTAACTCTCTCTATTTGTCCATTAATTTGATGGTGGTTGGCAGCTCTTAGACTCAGCTTTGTTCCCAATGAAACTTGCAAGGCTTTCCAGATCTGACTTGTAAATATGGGATCTCGATCGCTTACTATACTCATTGGGACTCCATGTAGTCGAACAATCTCCCTTATATAAATTTCCACCAAAAAAGCTATAGTTCTTGTCGGCTTTACTAGGATAAAATGGGCACTCTTCGTTAGTCGATCCACAATATCCCATGCATCTTCATTTTCTAGCACTAGGTAAACCATCGATAAAATCCATTGATATCATCTCCGATTTCCAATCTGGGATTTCCAAGGGTTGAAGTAATCCAGTCGTCTTCTAGTGTTCGCCTTTTATCTACTGATAATTCATATATCTATTGACAACGACTGAGACATCTCTCTTCATTCTGGGCCACCAAAATACTCATTTCATATCTCTATGCATCTTAGAAAAACCCGTGTGCATACTAAATTTGGACCGATGACATTCCGATAAAAATTCTTGTCCAAGGCCATCGACATTATGGGCGTAGATCCTTCCATTCATACGTAATATACTATGTTTATCTAACTCGAAACTTGAGGATTGCCTCTTGTCAACATGCTGGATAATCTTTCTTGAACACTCATCCTCCCTTTGCTGACTAGTTATCCTTTTTAAAATAGTTTGTTTACTTCGAAGAGAGCTAGCGCTGCATTCCTACTACGGGCGTCTTCCACCACATTCGTCTTTCCTAGTGTGTGAAGAATATCTACGCCATAAGCTGCCAGGGACTCCAACCTTCGCTGTTGATTGAGGTTCAGATCCTTCTAAGTGAAAATATACTTCAGGGACCGATGATCTGTGAAGAGCTCGAACTTTTCACTTATTTAAAGAAGGAAATTCCAAAATAGGATCCCTAAAAATTAGAAATTTAGAAAAGAGGGAAAGAAGGACTCTTGCCAGCAAGTAATGCTTCCACTTCTATAACGCAAATACTACGGTTAATAGCTCCAAGACATGCATTGCATAATTCTTCTCATTAGGCTTTAACTGTCTAATTGCATAGGCTATAACCTTTCCATGTTGCATCAACATTGAACCCATACCAACTCTACATGCATCCACATAAATAGTTAACCATTTTCCTCCATCAATAATAGCCAAAACAGGAGCACTGGTCAACATTTCTTTTAACTTGAGAAATGCATCCTCACACTTTGAAGTCCACTTGAATTTAACATCTTTTTTGTCAGCTTGGTTAGATGAGCGGTAATCTTGGAGAATCCTTTATGAACTTCCTATAATAACCTGCCATCCCTAAAATGCTTCTCAACTTGGTTGGATTTTAAGGTCTTTTGAAATCCTATAAGCCGCTACCTTAGATAGATCAACTGAAATCCATAACCTAATACAATATGTCCTAGGTATCTTACTTCTGATTGCTAAAAGTGGCACTTAGAAAACTTAGCTTTAAGAAAGTTTTTCCTTAATGCTTCCAACACCACTTACAAATGGTGTTTAAGCTCTTCCTTAGTTTTTAAGTAAATAAGAACGTCGTCGATGAAAACCGACACGAAATTATTCAACACATTCCTATAAACTCGATTCATAAGATCAATAAAAAATGCTGGTGCATTTTTAACCCAAAAGGCATAACTAACTGCTCATAGAAAAAAAGTGGCCTTCTAAAAGCAGTTAAGGGTATACTATCCTCTAATACCCTTAACTGATGGAAACCTATAGCAAGGTCTAATTGGGAGAATACTCTAGCTCTAAGAAGTTGGTAAAACATATCATCTATGCGAGGTAAGGGATGCTTATTCTGGATAATCTACTTGTTCAACACCCCACAGTCCATATACAGTCTTAATAAACCATCGGACTTAACTACAAAAACTACTACCGATCCCCAACTCGAATGGCTCTATCTAATCAATCCTCTACTTAGCAAATCATTGGTTGATTTATTAGCTCTTGCTTCTCTCTCGAGGCCACTCTATGCAAGGGTTGAATGACAGGTCTCAATACGGGAACTAGATCAATTCAAAATGCAATTTTATGATAGGGAGGCAAACTGCTAACCGACTCAAAAATATCAAGAAAATTTTTAACAACTTATATCGATCCTAACTCTTCCTAGGATAGTCCTAAGGAATAAACAAAATACTCAACGTTTATAAGGCTTCGTACAAACTATCTTTACCAATACCTTTCTAGAGTTGGGTTTCAATACTACCCTTCTCTTAATGCAATCTAGAATAACTACATATTTTGACAACCAATTCGTACCCAATATCACATCAAACCCCTTAAATCCAAGATAAACAGGTCAAAAAAGAGATGATGTTTTCGAAAATCAATCTGTACACTTTCACAAATCAAGCACAAATTAGTTATACCACCTATGTGGTTTAACAGACAAATATGGTTCTACAAATTCTGGGATAGGTTGTTAGCTATCTACAAATTCTTTAGAGACAAAACTATAAGAAGCTCCCGTATCAAACAACACATGAACTAAAATACCATTTATAAGTAAAGTACCTTCCAAGACTCCCTTCGCTTTAACATCTTCTGAAGTTTAGGGCACATCCTTAATAGCATAGACTTTAATCTGCAGACTCTTCTTCAATAGTGAGCGGTCCTTAGCCATGTGTGTAGGCCGGTGGCAATAATAGCAAAGCGTCTTCTGGATCATTGGGGAGATAGCCTTCACCTGTTGACTATATGGTGAAAAGTGCTCCATTATATTACACTTGAAACATGCAACATCCTTGAAATTGTCTCCTTGATTTCCTCCTACTAGTTTTCCCTTACCCTACTTATTTTTCCAATTTGGATTAAACTTCCTTTTATTTCGGTCAATGGTACCGCCGCTAGGTGCTGCTGCTGGTTTCTTATTCAAAAGCACGTTATACTTCAAGGCCATAATCACCAAAACTACAAATGATTCCTTCACATGTGATGTTATCTTTCATGGAATTCTTCTCACATACCCAATACGAACGTCTTGTTTTTCTTTAATGGTTTATCAATAAGGCCAGGGCCGAAACGAGATAACTTGTTAAATTTCATCTCATATTCAGCCACCGATAGGTTTTCCTGCTTGTGGTCTATGAAATATCTATATAATCGGGTTTTGCCCGCAGCAGGTTTTAATTCATCATTGAATACCTCTTTGAATCAAGCCCAAGATAACTCATCTTTTGGAACATTTGCGATGACATAATCACATCATGCACTGCACCCTTTTGCAATCGACATAATGCCAAGAATCATTTTTGATCATCAGAAATGTCCAAACCTTTCAAAATATTCTCACAAGATCGTAGCCAAGCTTGCACTTTAATGAGGGATTCAGTACCCTTAAATGGTTTTCCTCCTAGGTTTGTGTAGTCCTTGCATAGAGTTATGAAGTTTACTCGACTGCTACAACGGCTATTCTAACCCTTCCAACATTCGTGGTTCTTCCATTGTGGTTGTTGCACTACTGTTTCTTCTCCCACATCCCCTTCTCATGTTCATTCTTACTAACTAAATAAAGTAAGATATCTTCAGAATGCATGGGTGAGATTATCTTAAAAAAAGAGCATAAAACCAAACATATATATGCTAATCAAAACCGCATGGAAATGCACTCTCAAAGAATGAACTCATTCTAGGGTACTACTAACCCAATCTCTAATGATTTGACCCCAACTAAGGCCAAAGTATTCACTCAACTTAAGCTCTGATACCAAGTGTGATGATCTGCCTTTATTACACCTGAAGACAACGCTTAATACATCCTTGGTATTCATGTGTCGATCATCTAAGTGTCCGAAAGACAGGTCGCCGGGTAAAGAAAATAAAAGACAAAGGAAATAAATATAGATTTTCCTCACAAATGATAGAATTACATGTACATCATCACATAATAGTATATATGATTATTCCAAAATGATACATCAAAGTTACAACAAGTACTATTCCCAACAAGGGCAACTATATCAGACTACCTAAGTTACTAATACATAATGTATAGTCAAAATGGAAATAAACAAAACTACTGGATACAGTGAAAGCTTTGACTTCATACTACTCCCCAAAATGCTCCAACGAAACCTGACTACTTGACTGCTCATAAAATTTTTGAGTACCTAAGATTTGAAGGGAAAGTAATAAAAATTTGGCTCAGACATGGGCCTGGTGTGTGTAGAACATAAGTTTAACTTTATAAAAACCTTCAAATTAAAGGTATCTCATAAGACTGTTGTTACAACCCTCGTATATAACGATTATATATTAAATGTTTTATTTAAATATAGCGTCATTAGTCGAATTTAGGTCCGAAATATTAATTTTTGCAAAAGGGCGAATTGGAACTCGAAACCACTTCCATTGAGTCCAAAATGGCGTTTGCGATCTTTTTGAGTATAAACTTTGATATGTTTGGAGTAAGTCGAATTTTGCTACTTTTTCTATTGGGTTTTGGGTTTGGGTTCAACCCACTTGCTAGCTTAATACCCTAACTCAATCCCTCTCTTCCCCATTCACTCATTTTCATTTCCTAAACTCAAGCTAAAACAGAAAATAGGGGAAGGGAAGAGGAATTAGAAATTCCAAGCCCTAGTTTACTTTGCAAACTTGAATTCTTGCTCCAAAATCAAAGAGAAGCTATTGGTAAGCCTCCTCTTCATCTTCTCCAACTCTTTTCCTCTTAAATTTCAGAAAGTTTCCTAAACCTAACTTAGGAAATACTTGTTTTGGTCTTAGATTGAAGTTAGTAGAATTGAAGTGGAGAGTGGTTGGTCTTTTCTTTGCAATTAGGCTTCCCATCTTTGTTTTTGAGTTAAAAAGTTGAGATTTTATCTCACATCATTGCCAATATCCATCTATGTTGTTAGGTATGAATTCCTAACATTTATTCATGTGCAATTGCTTTTGGGTTTGGATTGTTTTTATGAATGTTGCAAATTTTAGAGTTTTGAAGTTAAAACTCTAAAAATCATAGCCTTGTTGTTTGATCATGTTTTTGGTGATGCATCGAAGAACCAATAGGGCCGGGTTGCCGATTGGCGTAAACCCCTAGCGTCCGCGCTCGTCCGATTGTGATTTGTTGGTATTTTGCCCTTGGGGGCTAGGCTGAGAATACTGAATTTTTCCAGTTCAGTCGACTGAAAACTCTAAGTCAGTCGACTGAACCTGGAACCCTTGTGTTTCCAGGTATGATTCAGTTGACTGAAAACTCTGAGTCAGTCGACTGAACCCGAAAACAGAAAGTTTTCAGGTATGATTCAGTCGACTGAAAATCCTGTTCCAGTCAACTAAATCTGCTGTTTTTGCCCAATTTGCCTTTTTGGGTTTGAACTTCCATTTTTATCAATTCTTGTTGGTTCCAATTAGTTGTTATTGCATTTTTCACTTTGATGATTCCTTTTTAATTTCATTCACGAGTTTTATAAAATGATCTCTTCCAATCGTATTAAAAGCTCACTTCTCTAATTGATAAACCCTATTTAAAACACACACACAATTTCGCACTTCGAGCGAAATGGAAAAGAGATTAAATGGTAAGGTAAAACACAGACCATGAATCCGTGCGTTTATCTTACCAATTAATCCCCGACCTATTCGATTGATTGTTTTGACCTTTGGTCTGGTTTACCTATGAGATGAGGTAAACTTTGTACTGCTTTGAGTGTGAGATTGACTATCGGATAGTAAACCATTTAGTGCGAACGGGTGGTTATGGGACTCACGTTAATACTTTCGGGTTCCTTTTCGAGAGTTGTGACACATTCTGCCAGTAAGTGGTGTCCAGTACTGGGCCTCCGGACCTTCACCACTACGGTTTGTTGCCTTTGGGATGTGTCTTTGGACTGTCTCCTTCAGGTTTGTTGTCTTCTGGTATGTTGCCTTCGGGTATGTTGCCTTCGGGTTTGTACCTTCGGGTTGTGCCTTCGGGTTTGTACCTTCGGGTTGTGCCTTCGGGTTTGTTTCCCTATAGTATCGCTTTTGGAGTTGGTCATTCGTCATCGCTCGAGTGATATTGGGTTTGGAGTCTTCGGGCTCATGGATCCTTGTTTATACAGTACTGAGCACGTGTAATTTTCTGATGTTTCATTGATATGTATATTCCCTAGGTATCGCCCTTTGGTGTTGGTCTTTTCGAGCCGCACAATATAGCGATTACCTTGTGGAACTTGTGTTACCTTCATTGGTATTTGTTATTGTCTTTTTGGCTTATTTTAGGATATTCATGTCCTTTGTTTATTTGTGTTGTCGATGATATGAGGCTTGTCTTGTTATGATTCATCTTTTGTTAGATAATTGTTGTATCTCTTTTAGAGATATTTGTTATACTTTATGGCCTTGCAGGTTTATTGTTGTTCAGTTTTCTAACTGATTTGTTTAGCTAGACTGACTCGTGTATTTATACTCGGGTCAGACCGAGATGTTTCAGGTTAGGTGCATTTGGACTTAGCCTATTTTGCTTCCGCATGGACTATCCAGCTTGCTCTTTTTTGTTAAAGCTTTTTGTATACTCCTTTTTGTTGTAACTCTGATATGTATTCTTTTGACTCGTCTGTATATTGTGGTTTGCAATACCACTTGACATGTATTAGTTTGTATACTCTGTTATGTATCTGTATATGTGTATATGATGATCTACGGTTCTGTGATGTATATTACATTTGAATTGTTATATTCTGTTCTGATAGATCCTCCAGCCACCAATGGTTTTGTTTTAAGTATTCATTGGATATGTCGATCTGCTTGTGTGACAATTATCAATGTATTCAATAGATAGTTAGAGCAAGGCTATAGATGGCCGCTCCTAAACAGCCTTATTCTCCGCGTTAGTCGACGGCATTACCCCATAGTGTCCTTGGCCAGCGTGGGTATAGAGGTAGGGCGTCACAGCTTGGTATCAAAGCCAGGTTCAGAATAAAATATGATAAACACAGAATAGAAGCACATATTACGATACATCAAAGTGTAATAAGTGATACAAATCTTTGAATCATCTTACCTCTATTCCTTCTTTGCCTTTGGTGGTAGATAGAAATTGGGAATACGTATAGGAATGCATTTTGTTCCGTAGTATTCCATATTTGGATTGGTGATGTCTACCTTGTGAATAATCTTGTTCTTATCTTAACTTCCAGCGTATGGCTGGAAGAGGCAGGGGACGACGCTCGGGTGCTGGGCAATCCAGTGGGTCGCATCCGGATGGCGTTTATATGTCTGCCGACCAGTTTTTGGAGTTGTTTAGGAGCACTCAGCCTCTATTTCCTACTCGAGTATCTCCACCTCGCAAGTCTGCCTTTGCACGCCTGTGTAGTGATTTTCCTCATCTTGGAGGAAAGCCGTTTAAAGGCTCCGAGTCTGTTCTTGAAGTCCAAGCTTGGCTTCGCACGTGCGAGCGTATCTTCTCTCTTATGGATCTTTCTGATCATGATATAGTTCTTGTAACTTCTAGCTTATTACAAGAGCATGCCCTTGATTGGTATGAGCTTCTTATAGCCGAAATTGATGAGTCTACTCTTTCTTGGACTCAGTTTCGGGGACGATTCGAACTCAAGTTCGTTCCTGAATTTGAAAAAGTTTTACTGACCCGTCGCTTCCTTGAGTTGAAGCAAGGGAAATCTTCTGTTTCTGAGTATGTTGCATCATTCGAGGCTTTATCTAAGTATGGTCTTGAATTCATTAGCACTTCTTATAGGAAGAATCTGAAGTTTGTCTCTGGTCTTAAGAAATATCTTAAGAAGTCTTTGTTGCTCTAGCTTAAGCTCTTTTTTGAGGAGTTGGTTGATTTGGCACTTCATCTCGAAGCTATTGAGAAGGAGTGTGATACTGGTGATGATGTTGAGGGTTCCAAAAACCCCAACAAAAAGCAGTTTCCATTTTAAAAGTCCATGTCTTTTCCTTCTAAGAAGAAGAAGAATGGTGGTTCTAATTCTCAGACTCAGCCTTCTGGAACACCTTCCATTCGGAAGTGTTTCAATTGTGGTTCTCCTGATCATATGATTCGAGCTTGTCCTAAGCCTCTCTTATGTCGCTACTGTAAGAAGGAGGGTCATTATGTTTCCACTTGCCCTATTGTTCCGGCTGGTGCCAAATCTGGCAAGCTTGATGCTGCCAAGGCTTCTGAAGGTCCTTCTCAGCCCAAAGGTTATCTTCATCTATTTTGGAAGGTTCTATTTTATTTCATGATCATAGTATTCGAGTTCTTTTCAATACGGGTGCATCACATTCTTTCGTATCGAAAAAGCTCGTTGATGATTTATCTTTGGATGTTTCTTGTATGGTTACTTCTTTAAGGATTGCGATTACTATTGGGGGATCCGCGACCCTTAGCATGCTTTGTGATGATATTGAGATTGTTTTATGTGGCTTTTCCTTTCGTGCGAATCTGCACGTTATTTCTTGTCTGAGATTTGATATGATTTTGGGAATGGACTAGCTAGTGAGATACAATGCCAGGATTATTTGTTCTGAGAGGATTTCATATCTTCGACATCCAGATTCATTTACTCAGCTATCACTTGTTCTTTGGGATGTGGATAATTCTGAAATGGCTTTATATTCTCTTGATTCTCGAGATGATGATGATATATCTTGTATTCCTATTGCTTGCGACTTTTCTGACGTTTTTGAGCCTGTTTCGGGTTTGCCTCCAAAGCGGGCAATTGAGTTCCGCATTGATATCATTCCAAGCGCGCAGCCAATTAGCCGTCCTCCCATGAGGATGTCTACAAAAGAAAATGAGGAACTCAAGAAGCAGCTTTTAGAGCTTGAGTCCAAGTAGTTGATTCAGTCCAGTTTTTCTCCGTGGGGATCCGCGGTCGTCTTCGTGAAGAAGTCCGATGGAACTCTTAGGCTTTGCATTGACTATCGCAAGCTTAACGATTTAACCATCAAGAACATGTATCCATTGCCTAGGATCGATGATATGTTTGATTATTGAGTGGTGCTAAGGTCTTTTCTCAGCTCGGCCTTGCCACGGGTTTTCATCAGTTACGAGTCGCGGAGGATAGCATACCTCTTGCCACTTTCCGCACTCGTTATGGTTCTTTTGAGTGGCTCGTTATGCCATTCGGTTTGACGAACGCTCCTGCTTTCTTTATTGATCTCATGAATCGAGTTTTCCGGGAATATCTCGATTAGTTCGTCCTTGTGTTCATCGACGATATCCTTATTTATTCTAAGTCTGAAGCTGAGCATGCTAATCACTTGAGAATTGTCTTGGGTACTCTCCGCCACCATCAGCTTAGAGCCAAATTCTCCAAGTGCCATTTTTGGGAGAATAAGATTAAGTTCTTAGGCCATGTTGTATCTTCCAAGGGCATTTCAGTCGATCCTCAAAGATCGAGGCAATCCAGAATTGGAAGAGGCCTGAGAATGTACATGAGATTCGTAGTTTCCTTGGATTGGCGGGTTATTACCGTCGGTTCATTAAGGATTTTTCCCGTGTTGTGCTTCCTCCCACCAGCCTTACTCGAAAAGGCATTCGTTATAATTGGTCTGACAAGTGTGAAGCTTCCTTCCTGACATTAATGGGACTTCTCACTAATGCTCCTATTTTAGTGGTTCCCGAAGGGAATCATGATCTTGTTGTTTACACCGATGCCTGTGGTAGTGGTCTCGGTGATGTTCTTATGCAGAAGGATCGGGTAGTTGCTTATGC
This sequence comes from Allium cepa, assembly GCA_030765085.1. Lineage (NCBI taxonomy): Eukaryota > Viridiplantae > Streptophyta > Magnoliopsida > Asparagales > Amaryllidaceae > Allium > Allium cepa. The sequence continues at coordinate 784,244,057 of CM060935.1, read as the reverse complement.
TTCTAGGCAACTGCGTCCGAATGAAGTTCGCTATGCCACTCATGATCTTGAGTTAGCCGCCGTTGTCTTCGCCTTGAAGATTCGGCGACACTATTTATTAGGCGAGCGCTTCATTCTCTATATTGATCATAAATCCTTGAAGTATTTTTTCACTCAGAAGGAACTCAATATGAGACAACAGCGTTGGTTCGAGTTTCTTGCCTCCTATGACTTTGATATCCAGTATACCCCTGGAAAGGGTAATCGTGTTGCTGATGCGCTTAGTCGTAAACATTCGGCTGTTGTTTCTATGATGCTTGCCGAATGGAACATTCTTGAGACTCTATGTTTTTGTGAAATTTGTGATAGAGGTTCATCTTCTGATTCTCCTATTCTATTATTTAGTTTGGGAGCTCGACCCATTTTATTGGATCGTATTGCCGATGCTTAGCGGTATGATCCTGATTTGTTGCATCTTATTCAGCTTTGTGAGTCTGGATCCTGTGATGAGGCGTTGTGGGATTTTAACATTGATTCTCTTGGGTGTCTTCTTAAGAAGAACCGTCTTTTTTGTGCCTTCTGATTTTGCACTTAGGCATGACATTCTTGATGTTTGTCACCATTCTAAGTATACTATCCATCCTGGTAGTAGTAAGATGTATGCCGATATGCGTCGTCTTTATTATTGGGAAGGCATGAAGCGCGATGTGGCGAGTTATGTGAGTAATTGTATAACTTGTCAGCGAATTAAGGCCGAACATCAGTGTCCTTCGGGTCTTCTTCAGCCTCTAGAGATTCCATTGTGGAAATGGGATCAGATTTCTATGGATTTCATTGACCGCCTACCTCGTTCGAGATCAGGCCATTCTAGCATCTGGGTTATTGTTGATCGCCTCACTTAATCTGCTCAATTTATTCCTATTAAGTTTAATAGGATTGCTTCTCATTTGGCTAAGTTATATATCAAGGAAATCGTGAGACTTCACGGTGTTCCTAGTTCTATTATGAGTGACCGTGATCCTTTATTCACGAGCCATTTTTGGCAGAGTCTTCAGCAAGCTTTGGGAATAAGGCTTAATTTTAGCATAGCTTATCATCCGCAGTCTGACGGACAGATTGAACGGGTGAATCGTATCTTGGAAGATCTCCTCCGTAACTGTATTTTTGATTTTGGTGGTAGTTGGGAGGATCACCTACCTATTGTAGAGTTTTCCTACAATAATAGTTTTCAGTCTAGTATCGGTATGGCTCCTTTCGAAGCTTTATACGGAAGGCCATGTCGATCGCCTTCTTGTTGGTTGGAATCTGGGGAGAAGCTTATTCTTGGCCCAGATTTTGTTCGTGACTCTTCTGAGAAGATTGATCTTATTCGGTTGAGAATGAAAGAGGCACATAGCCGCCAGAAATTCTACGCGGACAATCGTAGGAAGCCTCTCGAATTCTCGATTGGTGATCTTGTCTTTATTCGTGTTTCTCCTTTGAAGGGGGTTATGCGTTTCAGGACGACTGGAAAATTGGCTCTTCGCTTTATAGGACCACTTTCTATTACTGAACGTATTGGCCATGTGGCTTGTAGAGTTTCACTTCCTGCTCATTTATCTGGCATTCATGACGTGTTTCACTTCTCTCAACTTCGAAAGTGTCTTCGAGAGTCGGATTCTGTTATCGATTCTCTTAATTTGCAAGAACTTGAGATCTCACCGGACTTATCTATTGTACAGCAGCCTATTCACGTACTTGACACGGAGGTGTGACACCTTCGGAACAAGGACGTGCCGATCGTTAAAGTTCAATGGTCCGCTAACCCCAATGATTGTACTTGGGAAACCAGATAGTTTATCGAGCGATCCTATCCGGGTTTTCTATCTTTGCTTGACATTGGTGAGAATATCTTTTCATCTCAAGCTTATTTCTTTTCTTTTGAATGTTGTATGTATATAGTTGTTACAAATACCGTCTCTAGGAATTGCGAGGACGCAATTTTGTTAGGAGGGAAGATCTGTAACAACCCTCATATATAACGATTATATATTAAATGTTTTATTTAAATATAGCGTCGTTAGTCGGATTTAGGTCTGAAATCTTAATTTTTGCAAACGGACGAATTGGGACTCGAAACCACTTCCATTGAGTCAAAATGGTGTTTGCGATCTTTTTGAGTATAAATTTTGATATGTTTGGAGTAAGTCGAATTTTGCTACTTTTTCTACTGGGTTTTGGATTTGGGCTCAGCCCACTTGCTAGCTTAATACCCTAACTCAGTCCCTCTCTTCCCCATTCACTCATTTTCATTTCCTAAACTCTAGCTAAAACTGAAAATGGGGGAAAGGAAGAGGAATTAGAAATTCCAAGCCCTAGTTTACTTTGCAAACTTGAATTCTTGCTCCAAAATCAAAGAGAAGCTATTGGTAAGCCTCCTCTTCATCTTCTCCAACTCTTTTCCTCTTCAATTTCAGAAAGTTTTCTAAACCTAACTTAGGAAATACTTGTTTTGGTCTTAGATTGAAGTTAGTAGAGTTGAAGTGGAGAGTGGTTGGTCTTTTCTTTGCAATTAGGCTTCCCATCTTTGTTTTTGAATTAAAAAGGGTGAGACTTTATCTTACATCTATGCCAATATCCATCTACATTGTTAGGTATGAATTCCTAACATTTATTCATGTGCAATTGCTTATGGGTTTGGATTGGTTTTATGAATGTTGCAAATTTTGGAGTTTAGAAGTTAAAACTCTAAAAATCATAGCCTTGTTGTTTGATCATGTTTTTGGTGATGCATCGAAGAGCCCATAGGGCCGGGTTGCCGATTGGCGAAACCCCCAGCGTCCGTGCTCATCCGATTGCGATTTATTGGAATTTTGCCCTTGGGGGCTAGGCTGAGAATATTGAATTTTTCCAGTTCAATCGACTGAAAACTCTGAGTCAGTCGACTGAACCTGGAACCGGTGTGTTTCCAGCTATGATTCAGTCGACTGAAAACTCTGAGTCAGTCGACTGAACCTGGAAACAGAAAGTTTCCAGGTATGATTCAGTCGACTGAAAATCCTGTTCGAGTCAACTGAATCTACTATTTTTGCCCAATTTTCCTTTTTGGGTTTGAACTTCCAATTTTTATCAATTCTTGTTGGTTCTAATTAGTTGTTATTGCATTTTTGACTTTGATGATTCCTTTTTAATTTCATTCACGAGTTTTATAAAATGATCTCTTCCAATCGTATTAAAAGCTCACTTCTCTAATTTATAAATCCTATTTAAAACACACACACAATTTCGCACTTCGAGCGAAGTGGAAAGGAGATTAAATGGTTAGGTAAAACACAGACCATGAATCCGTGCGTTTATCTTCCCAATTAATCCCCGACCTATTCGATTGACTGTTTTGATCCTTAATCTGGTTTACCGACGAGATGAGGTCACTTTGTACTGCTTTGAGTGTGAGATTGACTATCGGATAGTAAACCGTTTAGTGCGAACGGGTGGTTATGCGACTCACGTTAATACTTTTCGGGTTCCTTTTCGAGAGTTGTGACACATTCTGCCAGTTAGGGGTGTCCAGTACTGGGCCTCCGGACCTTCACCACTACGGTTTGTTGCCTTTGGGATAGTGTCTTCGGACTGTCTCCTTCAGGTTTGTTGCCTTCGGGTATGTTGCCTTCGGGTTTGTACCTTCTGGTTGTGCCTTCGGGTTTGTTTCCCTATAGTGTCGCTTTTGGAGTTGGTCATTCGCCACCGCTCGAGTGATATTGGGTTTGGCGTCTTCGGGCTCATGGATCCTTGTTTATATAGTACCGAGAACGTGCAATTTTATGATGTTTCATCGATATGTATATTCCCTAGGTATCGCCCTTCGGTGTTGGTCTTTTCGAGCCGCACAATATAGCGATTACCTTGTGGAACTTGTGTTACCTTCATTGGTATTTTTTATTGCCTTTTTGGCTTGTTTTGGGATATTCATATCCTTTGTTTATTTGTGCTGCCGATGATATGAGGCTTGTCTTGTTATGATTCATCTTTTGTTAGATGATTGTTGTATCTCTTTTAGAGATATTTGTTATACTTTATGACCTTGCAGGTTTATTGTTTTTCTGTTTTCTAGCTGATTTGTTTAGCTAGACTGACCCGTGTATTTATACTCGGGTCAGACCGAGATATTTCAAGTTAGGTGCATTTGGACTTAGCCTATTTTTCTTCCGCATGGACTATCCAGCTTGCTCCTTTTTGTTAAAGCTTTTTGTGTAGTCCTTTTTGTTGTAACTCTGATATGTATTCTTTTGACTCATCTGCATATTGTGGTTTGCTATACCACTTGACATGTATTAGTTTATATAATCTGTTATGTGTTTGTATATGTGTATATGATGATCTACTGTTCTGTGATGTATATTACATTTGAGTTGTTATATTTTGTTCTGGTAGATCCTCCAGCCACCTATGGTTTTGTTTTAAGTATTCATTGGATATGTCGATCTGCTTGTGTGACAATTGTCGACGTATTCAATAGATAGTTAGAGCAAGGCTGTAGATGGTCGCTCCTGAACAGCCTTATTCTCTGTGTTAGTCGGCGGCATTACCCCGTAGCGTCCTTGGCTAGCATGGATATAGAGGTGGGGCGTCACAGTTGTGCTGCACACAAATACAGATAGGTTTTTACCTTATGATAACCAAAACATTTCTATCTATAATTCTATGATATTATCATAATGTTTAGGTTTAAGATAAATATGGAATCACAACCAAAATAGTTATATTATCAAATTCCAACATAATGTTATACAATCAAGTTCGAAGGGTCATATTGGATAATGGATTCCAACTATGAAAGGGTAAGGGTTTGCCCACCGAATCTGTACATCTCTAAATAAAATGTACAAGAGACCACAATGCATTGCACCTCTGCTACTCAGGACCAGACCTACCCTTATTGGGTAGCGCCGAATATGATCACCACTTGGTTGCGATCAACACCATAAAAAGGGATCCTAAAGCATACATAAACCGAAGATACCACTCTAGATTTGGCGATGATCATACCCTTATGGGAGCGACCCCACATAGCCATGTTACACGTCCCTGCTTTAGTCATTTACCAGTTGTGAGGCTTGAGGTTACAGTTACCATTCCCTTAAGCAGACTATCATGGAATGCTAACACTACCCTCCAAGCAACCAATGCAATGTAAGCATTCATCCGTATAAGGCATTCCAAGATAGAACCAATATTTAACATTGATTGTCTTCCATTTTGGAATCACCCTCAGAAAGAATAGTACAGCTCCATGACATACTCAATAACAATCCATTACGAACATTATTAGTTCAGAGTGGTTCGGATAAATTATACTTAGCTGAAACCGGTGTCTCCAAACTAAACGATAATTCTCGGCTAACTCAATTCCGGTTCTTTTAGAAGTATGTAACCAATATTCGAGTCCTTACTAGGGAACTCTAATATACACAACATATTTGCAAAGTTAAAGCGGGTCAAGTTATAAATAGGGGACAATCCGCTACTAAGGGTAATTATACACAGTCTGGATATGCAAAACCATGTACTTAATTTAAAAATGACCCGCTAATAGGAGTTAACCCTATCATATCTATCACGTGTCCGATATTTCGACTTACTCTATCTCTCGCCTAGAAATAATTCTAGATCTCCTAGATGGTGGATCAGCCTACGCATCGGCTTTTAATACTAACTATAGGATGACTTTCTTCCCATAAATATGCCACCATATTAACATTGGTTTTGTATTTGTTTGAGGTTACTCAAGGGTAATCGATGAAGAAATCCCTTGATTTAAAACATTTTTGAAAAGAAAAACAGTTTGAACAAAACCAATATTTAAAAAAAAGCATTTTTAAGCCCTTGTTATTAGTTAAATAATAAATTAAACCCTAATTATTAACTAAATAATAAATTAAACACTTATTATTAATTAAATAATAAATCAAACCCTTATTATATAATAATTAAATCGTAGTTAAGTCTTAATTCTAATCTTAATTAAATTTAAATAAATCGGTAATTAATTAATAATTAATTAAAACACTTTTTATAAATAATTAATTAATTATTGATTTTAATAAAAAAATAACCCTGTTACCTCACTTTTTGGTCAAGGTCGGGATATCAACAAATTGGCTGGGGAGCATGGATACCAGGATTGGAGATCGATTAGAAACAAGGCTATGATCGATACCATCAAAATTTGACCGAGCACTAATCAAGACGGGATCAATTGGGAATGATGAACATGGCTAGGAAAGGCTAGTTTTCAAATTTTAGGTCAATCGGAGTTTGTGTGCTCAAGATATGGATGGATCAAAATTCAAGGAAAGCAGGTTCGTATCGATGTTTCATATTGATAAGGATGGAAATGGCAACATGTTTAGAATCGATGGCTCCGAATCGATGCAATGTGCATCAATTTGGTTGGACTCGGCATCGGTATGGCAGGGTATTTCATATCGATCAAGGCCGGGATCGATACAAAGAACGAGCAAGGGTTTGGAAGAGCACCTTGTATCGATCAGGTATTGGATCGATATGAAGTACATATGCATAGGATTGATACGAATAGGGGAGCGACTTATGGATATGAAGGAACAAAGCTCGATCGATACGAAGAGTATGGATACAAACATGACTTGGACTGATACTAAAGGATGGATATGAAGAAAGGATGCAGAGGATGGATTCAATGAACATAACTTTGGATGGATACGAACAGATTAAGAGCCACTTTCGTATCGATCGGGTACGTATCAACCGATGTGGAGGAAGTGATCAAGAAGGCATGATCTACGGCGTAAGAAGCGGATCGATGCTAAAGCTATGGTCACAGAGTGATGACTAAGAAGACTGGATCGATACAAAATACATCAATATCAATACGTATTCATCAGCCTACTTGCAAATACCAACTTGCATCGATCATAACTCGAAATCTACAACTCCAAATGCAATGAAATTTTCATAGAAGCTTGGTTATGCACTCGAGAGTGTTCATGATTGATCTCAAATCGATTGAAGCCAATTTGGATCGATATGAATTATGCTTGGATGGATCCCAAATCGCTCTGGATCGATTTGGTGGGCCCACCTACGCAAGAGAAGAGGTATTGTAGTTTTTGGGGTGGATATTTTTGGATCTACATCTATAAAAAATGGTCCTATGGACACTAAAAAGGGAGCTTCTTCTCTCCTAGGAAAAAATCTGCCATTTTTGCTATTGATTCTGAAAGGCTTGTAACTGTAATTACGGTATAAAAGGAATAATAGGACTGATTCAAAATGGACGTAGGCTGGAGATAGCCGAACCACTATAAATCTTGTTTTCTTTCTTGCTTTCTTACATTTTCAACTTTGTTATTTCTTCATTTTTGTTCTCTACTTAATCTGGATCGGAGATCCAAGTGCGGATATGTGTATATACACTGGTGCTTTCACTACTTCTGGGGTTTGTGACCAATTTTGACGCAAAAAACCCTTAATTATTAATTAAATAATAATTAACTTTAATTATTTAACTAATTAAAATTAACTTCATTGATGAACACTCAAATATTAATTAATTTTATTATATAATGATTAAGTATTAATTATTTAATTAATTAATTAATAATTAAATAAATAAATAGTATTTACCTTTTTAGTTGCTTAATATAAATTTAAAACATTTTTCAAAAAGTTTCCTAAGTGAAAGCAATTTTCGATTTCGAAGAGAGTTCGTTTTCACGAACTACACTTATAGCGACCATCGTTATACGACCCATAATTTTTTTAAACTTGAAATTTTATTTTTCCGAGTCTTCTTCAAAACTTTAACTTTGGAAATATTACTACTTAGTAAAATAAAAGCGTATTTTTTGAAAAATTAGCAAGTTTTTAACTTAAATATATTTAAAATTTAAGACCAAAGTTCAAATCTTTCAAAGTGGGATTTCATAAGTCTCTTAAGTTAGCAAAATGCTAACTTTATCAGTGTGAACAAGATATACCAAGATTAACCAATGTCACAACCACATCATAACAACATAATTCCAAACATAAGCATGATCATACCTTACTGATTAACTACACTTAACTTCCGATTTTCAAATTTATACAACACCACATACAAGCATACTGATATACAACCAAATCAACACCATTTTGAATATACTTTTGTTATCCCACCTCTTGGTCAAGGCTGAAATATCAACAAATTGGCAAGATAGGATGGATATCAGGATTGGAGATCGATTGGAAACAAGGCCGCGGTCGATGCCATTAAAATTTGGACGTGCTCCGATCAAGATGCAATCGATCGGGAATGATAAACAGGGCTAAGAGAGGCTAGGTTTCAATTTTCAGGACAATCGGAGTTTTTATGTTTGACATATGGATGGATCAAATTATGTGAATATTGGCCCATATCGATGCATTTCATATGGATCCGCATGGATACGAACAGTGCATTCGTATCGATAAGATGGGAAGACCAGAGGATTTCGGCTCGATGGCAGTGGACCCAGAGTGGTCGGCAAGCACGCGATGGTTTGTTCGACTTCATCAGTTCAAATCGATCAGGATGGAGGCAGGCGACGTGCCTCGTATTAACGTCTTCGTATCCAACAGGTAAGGACTCACTCGTATCCATCAGCTAAGGCTTCGTTCGTATCCATCCTAGATACTAGCTTCGTATCCATTTGTCAGCCCTTCGTATGTTTTTTTGGATCGATCAATAATACCTCATATTTCTTAATTTCGTATCGATCCAACGAATCGATACGAAAAAGGGTGTGAATTGCAGGGATGCGAGCGGGTGGATATGAATACAAAGTTGCGAAACTATGTACACGAATGAGCGTAAAATATGGATAGGAGCGAAGGACGTCCATGATCTTAGGAAAGAATCGTTCAACTCGGTAGACAAGATGGATCGGTCCAGGAACTTCGCAACACATCATCGCATGGTCACATGCCATGATCGATACGAAGGGATCGATGCTATGCTATCGATTCGAATTACACTATCTGCCGAGAAACCATAACTCGTATCGATTGCATCTCACAATCTACAAGTCCAAATGCTATGAAATCTTCACAGGAGCTTACGTACATGGTAAAGGATTTTCTTGCCAAATTTCATCTCGATTGGACCATTTCTTGATCGATACGAAATCGATTCATATCGATCACAAATCGAGTCGAAACTTGGTGGGACCGATTGTGTGGGTCCCCTCACATGCCAGAAGAAGTCTCCTGAAGTTTGAGCGAGATATCAGCCTCCAACGCCTATAAATAACCCCCTGAAGCCTACAGAGAGAGGATCTTTTGGCTATTCAACGTCCAGACTCCGCCGGATTCAATTCTACACTTCAACGTCGCTGTTGTACTCGAATTACTTCATCGTAACCGTTGTAATCATCTGTAACCAGCAAGGAAAATCAGTAAAGGATTACTATTTTAAGTGGACGTAGGCCGAAGATATCCGAACCACTATAAATCTTGTGTTTCTGTTCGTTATTTCGGAATTGTTGTTTGGTTAGATCTATGACTAGTGCACGAATATCGTTGATATATATTCATATGTTGGTGCTTTCACGATACTTGGGGTTTGTTACCAATTTTGGTACAAATACTTTGGTGCTTTCACTGAGAAGAACTAGAATTAGCTACACCGGATTTGAAGTTCAAATTTAAAAGCTTGAAGAATTCAGATTTATAGACAATGACTCGACAAACAAGCAGAAGACAAAGAGCTGAGAGAAGTCATCAAGGAGGAAGTCAAGAGGCATCCTTCGGAGCTGGAGAGGGACAAGCTTCTATCTATATTACCAGGGACGAGATGGAAGCTATGGCAAATTCATTGCATGAGAGATTTTTGAAGAGTCAATAGGATGTGATGCAGACTTTCTTCGAACATATAAGAGCTGCAGGAACACAGAATTTAGGACCGACTACCGCTGCTACGAATATGGAACAAGAAGCTAGGGTCGCGGAACCCAATGGAGGACAAAATACCGAGCCAGAGGGCAATCAGCGAGGGCTTGGGAGCAAGCCCGCAGGATATGACACTGGAAGACCTTTGGATGGAGCTCAACAAGCTAGAGCAAGCGCTAATGTTAATGAACCGCGTGAGTAATATGTACCAGAATTCCCTCGAGGGCATGGGGGGCAACCTTTGACAGACAATGCTGGATTAGCGGAGATTATTAGGAGAACTATGCGTGGAGGTTTGACCAATAGAGATTTGGAAGGAGTGAATAAGAGTCCGTTTACTCGGGAAATCAGGCTAGCTCGAAATCCACCTGAGTTCAAGCTACCTAGCATGGAAATCTACAATGGTAAGGCTGACCCAACCAATCATCTGATGAGATACACCAGACACATGGAAGTGCTGGGGGGCATCGGAGGAAGTTATGGCCCGATGTTTCCCTCTGTACTTGACAGATATAGTTGCGTTGTGGTTCAGGCAGATCGAAGAAGGATCCATCAGAACATGGACGGAGTTGGTGGATAGGTTTTTGGGGCAATTTCGGGTTTATATTAAGAGGCCAAAGAACAGATGACACTAACGTCAGTCAAGCAAAGGACGGACGAGTCACTCAGAGCATTCCTGACTTAGTTTAATGCGGCGGTTGCTTCGATGGATCGGCCGGATCCATCAATGGTTCTAATGGCAGCAGTTTCAGGAGTCAGAGTGGATTCAGATTTCAAGGTATCTTTAATATGAGACCCACCACTGGATCTCGGAGAATTCTTTCACGAAGCTGAAAGATTCCTTCGGCAAGAAGACGCATGTATGGACTTAAAGTTAAAGGAGGTGAATGCGACTGAGGGTGGAGGACCATCCAACGGAGGCTTAGACAGAGATAAAGGAAAAGGAAAAAGGAAGTTGGATGATGATTCATGAAAAGCTAGGAAGCGATGGAAGGATCCAAATTTTTTCACATACACAGGATTAAACGAGACGCTGGAGCGGATATAAATGGAAACCCAGAATCACCTTCCTTACCGAAGGTCAGCTAGGAGAGAACCCTCTGAACGTGGAAGGGCATCAGGAAGGCACTGTCTCTTCCATGATTTGGATGGACACGATACCAACAACTGCAGGCACTTAAAGGACATAATTGAGGAGCATGTGAGGAATGGACAATTGAGGCAATATGTTGGGGCTCAGAATGCAGCGGTGGAGCAGAAGCAACCACCGTCTACCTCAAATTATGATGGTGTGAGGCCCATGGATGATGGTCGATTGGTTATCAATTGACTGCGATGTTATGTAATAAGTAGCAAGCCACTGGCAAACGACGAAATCATTTACACATGTACGAGGATGGAGATGGTCCCTAGGCATGCTCTGAATGGTGGCAGACCGCGATGCTATGGTTTGTGAAATCTGTTTTCTATTTGTGGGTTGGATACTAGTTTTTTCTGGTTTGGTTTTGGAGTTTGGTTTGAAATCCTGGTTTTATTTGCTTTCTGGCCTGGATTCTCATTTGGATGATTGTTTTCTGTTTTGGAAATTGGTTTGGATTTCTGATTTTTTTGATTTGATTTGGATTTTGGATTGGATTTTGATTGGATTTTTGTTCGGTTTTTGGCAAACGGTCGTTGGGTATGGATTATGCCTGGCAAGGGGTGAGTCGCTTTGCCCATACGTGGTAAGTCGACTTACTCAGGTCGTAGAGTATGGACTATACTCGATAAGGGTCCGAAGAGACCAGGATTCGGCCTAGGACTTAGGCCCTGTATTATTAATTGTTATTTTCAGGTCATTGAGTATGGACTATGCTCAACAAGGGTTCGGAGAGACCAGGATTCAGCCTAGGACTTACGCTCTACGTTATTGGCTATTGTTTTAGGTCGTTGAGTATGGACTATGCTCGACAAGGGTCCGGAGTGACCAGGATTTGGCTTTGGACTTAAGACATGGCATTACACAACGTCCAGGGACACTGGACCACGGTCGTCCAGTGTGGATTGCACTTGGCAAGAAACCGGAGAGGTTAACTATACATCCAGGGACATTGGGCCACGGTCGTCAAATGTAGGTTGCATTTGGAAAGAACCCGGAGCGGTTACGGATTCGGATGTTGACCCGGAGAGGTCATGGATTCGGTTACTGGTTACTGGATAAGGTTGGATTAAAATTCGGTTATCGAGTTCGGATGGACATGGAATTGGCTATGGACTTTCGATGTCGAATTCGGAGTTATTCAAAACACACCTTCTTATCACAAGGCATGTTTTGGGGGGCAAATGTTATCCCACCTCTTGGTCAAGGCTGGAATATCAACAAATTGGCAAGATAGGATGGATATCAGGATTGGAGATCGAATGGAAACAAGGCTGTGATCGATGTCGTTAAAATTTGGATGTGCTTCGATCAAGATGGAATCGATCGGGAATGATAAACTGGGCTAAGAGAGGCTACGTTTCAATTTTTAGGACAATCGGAGTTTGTATGTTCGAGATATGGATGGATCAAATTATATGAATATTGACCCGTATCGACGCATTTCGTATCGATCCGCATGGATACAAACAGTGCATTCGTATCAATAAGATGGGAAGACCAGAGGATTTCGGCTCGATGGAAGTGGACCTAAAGTGGTAGGCAAGCACGCGATGGTTTGTTCGACTTGATCAGTTCGAATCGATTAGGATGGAGGCAGGCGATGTGCCTCGTATTGACGTCTTTGTATCCAACAGGTAAGACCTCACTCGTATCCATCAGGTAAGGCTTCGTTCGTATCCATCCTAGATACTAGCTTCGTATCCATCTGTTGGCCCTTCGTACGTTTTTTCGCATCGATCAATAATGCCTCCTATATCTTAATTTCGTATCGATCGAAGGAATCGATACGAAACACCCTCCTGGCCTCGATGCGAAAAAGGGTGTGAATTGCAGGGATGCGAGCGGGTGGATACGAATACAAAGTTGCAAAACTATGGACACGAATGAGCGCAAAATATGGATATGAGCGAAGGACGTCCACGATCTTAGGAAAGAAGCGTTCAACTCGGCACACAAGATGGATCGGTCTAGGAACTTCGCAACATGTCATCGCATGGTCACTTGCCCTGATCAATACGAAGGGATCGATGCAATGCTATCAATTCGAATTACACTGTCTGCCGAGAAACCACAACTCGTATCGATCGTATCTCACAGTCTACAAGTCCAAATGCTATGAAATTTTCACAGGAGCTAACGTACAAGGTAAAGGATCTTCCTGCCAAGTTTCAACTCGATTAGACCGTTTCTTGATCAATACGAAATCGATTCATATCGATCACAGATCGTGTCGAAACTTGGTTGGACCGATCGCATGGATCCCCTCACGTGCCAGAAGAAGTCTCCCGAAGTTTGAGCGAGCTATAAGCCTCCTACACCTATAAATAGCCCCCTGAAGCCTAAAGAGAGAGGATCTTTTGGCTATTCAACGTCCAAACTCCGCCGGATTCAATTCTACACTTCAACGTCGCTATCGTACTCGAATTACTTCATTATAACCGCTGTAATCATCTGTAACCAACAAGGAAAATCAATAAAGGATTACTATTTGAAGTGGACGTAAGCCGGAGATAGCCGAACCACTATAAATCTTGTGTTTCGGTTCGTTATTTCGGGATTTTTGTTTGGTTAGATCTGCGACTTATGCATGAATATCGTTGATTTATATTCATATATTGGTGCTTTCATGATACTTGGGGTTTGTGACCAATTTTGGCGCAAACACTTATGCATAACCAATTCAACATAATAACCACTAAAACAAGCATCATATGTAACTGACAAATATACATTATTTATAAAGTTACTGACTTTGAAAAAAAGAGCAAGCTTTACTAACCGAAAGTGGACTAAACTAAAACAACTTCTTCTAGAATTTGCACACGACTTTGATCATTGGGTTTACTTTGGAAAAATGAACTCTTACGGGCTTAAGGGTGGAAAAGTGGTTTGGCCTAGGAGATTTTATGCTTGGCCTTGATTGAATAAGGTGGATGTGGACTTGTCTTATAAGGAGAAGTGATGAACTGGGAGAAAGAAGCGTAAAACAAGGTTTTAGATTTGTAAAAGTGAATGACAACTAGATTTTTAAACTTGAGAATATAATTTGTAAGCCACAGAATTTTACACGAAAGCTTTAGGAAAAAAAATTATGAAATAGAAATGAATGCAAAGTGGTGGAAATATTAGGAAAATGCCTTATACACTAAGTGCATAGATCAAATTACCATATTACCCTAACATACTTAACCTCCACTATATTTTTGCCACATCACCATGCATGTTTCCCCCCTTTAGCCAATTTTTTTAACCTTGTCTCCCCTTCATTTATCCAAGCCAACATGCCTTTTTTATGTAAGTACCTCATGTTTCTAAAGATATGACAACATATGTCACTTTTATTTACATTTGTATTTTGTTTTTAAACATTTACATAAAAAGTAATATTATATATTTTATATTTCTTTAGTTAATATTACATATTAAAATTCCTAACTCATTTATAAAAGTATGTGTATGTGCTACATAAACATGCACAACATTTCCAACAACTTTCCGACACCTAAAAGTTGAAAATTCGAAAAACAATTTTCGAACACTTTTTTTATTTTTCTTTAAATTAATTATTTTAAAAAAAACTTGAAAATTATTTCGCTATCATTAATTATTACTTAAAAGATTCTTATTTCATTATAATATCTATTATTCGAAAATTTAAAATTAATCAAATATTCGCAAATCGGAACAATGAAATTCCGGGCTGCTACAAAAACTATTTCACCGTCTTTAGTTATTATTTAAAAGGAATTTATTTGAGTTATAATATCCATTAATTAGTTAATAAAATATTTTTAAATATTCATTATTAAAGTAGTTAAATTATGGGTCATTACAATACATATTGACAATGAAAATTCAATGTTATCTAGGTTTTTAACCAAGCAAAAGTCAATGGAAGCTAGAACATCAAGACGAAGACGAAATGACTTGAAAACTTGGGGGTACACTTAGAAGAGCTAGAGAGGCAACATGGAAAAGTTTCATTTAAACTAGGATAAAGGGTATAGCTCAACATCGAGTTATATCGGCCAACACTGACCTACCTTTCTTATCTGTTCCACTTACTAAACTCCATACATCTCCTATACCACTTCAGTTACTCATAATCAAGTCATTTTCCTAGAGTTTGGACGAAAAATTCCTAGGTCGATAGGAAGGAAACCAAGAAAGCGGGATAACTTAAGCGATAATAAAAAGATCACCGAAATCAACCAAAAGTAGATGAAAAGAGCTTAGAAAGCATCAAATAAAAAAGTGAAGAGCAGAGCAAATGAGAAAGTTCAACATGCACGTAAGGGAATAACTCGGCACTGAGCTAGATAACTCGGTGTCGAGTTATACCCCTGGCTCATGTGCCCTCCAAGTTCTCTTGTGTGACATTAGGCTATCATTTAGACCTCAATGAAAGCAAACTTTTGACCATGTACCTTTGTTTTCCTATAAATACAAACCATGGTGCAATCAAAACAGGATCTTCTTACTGATATAATTTTCTGCACTCAGGATTTAGGATTTCACTACCATTCATCATCTTCCTCTCTCATAATAGTCACCAACGTACTACTCTTGGCAGTTCTAGGCTTAAGTACTTTTCAACTTCTTGTACTTATGACTTTAATTCTCTACAATCTCATACATACTCTCTCGGATCCACATTTCAACTTCTTTGGTTGCACTAGTATCTACTAGATCTAGGTCTCATAGGTTTCCTATAACTCATTCTTACGCATTAATCCATCTTTGGCATCAACATTTTAGTGCTTCCACTGAGAAACTAAATCCAAGCTTAGATCTAGCTCTCTACTTTAGATTGGATAGATCTAGAAGTTAGGTCTTGAAAACTTGCTTTAATAAATTCAAGAATTTACTATTGGAGATCAATGACACCTATAAAAGGAAGCTTTTGCTTCAAAAGATCCACAAAAGCAGTAGCTGGTGGTAATAAAGCAAACTCTCACCAAATAGAAGTTAATAATGGAACTGTAAGATTAGAACCCTCTACTCAACATGAAATATGACCAGAGGAGAGTTTGATAAGATGATCCATTAACCAGAAGATGGAGGATAGCCAAAAGGCTCTCACGGACAAGATGGATGCTTTGCTCAATCTATAACCCGAAATTACAAGGAAAACTAGAAGGAGAACTTCACCTATCCTTGAATAGGAGAATTCCTCTTTTTCTGGCCTAAATTGGAGGCAGAAAGAAAACGCATAAGGAAGTATTTGGTGGAGTTACATGAGAACTTGTAGAAAGAAGCAGGAATGTTCCCCCCTCAAGAAGACAAACCGATATTGAGAAAATTTCTCTCAGTATCGATCGGAATGCTCATGCAAATGGTGCTTAAGAAGGTGATGTCGTGGTTACTATGATGAGGATATGGACTTCAACTTGACAATGATGATTTGGAATTTGATGTTGATGCTGACGAAGGTGGAGTTTAGACAACTATAGCTCAACTAACCATGCATCCATCAAATACCGAAGGAGTAGTACTTCTAGAGACAAGAGCATCAAGACGTTAGCCGACAAACCGAGACCATTTACGAAATTAAACATTAGGTGTAGTTGCTGATAATCGACCTTCAGATTACTATGCTAGAGAGGGGCACATCACTGACATGGTCAAATAATTGGTGGAGAAATAAGGGCAAAAAGGATGAAGATCGAGGTTGCAAAGCAAGCCAAACTCCATTTACTAAGAATATTATAAGTGAAGAGTATCCCTGAAAATTCACAATGTTGATAGTGCCATCCTACAATAGAACTAACGATCTCAGACATGTGCAGTTAAAGTGCCATGTCGCTCCATAGCGTTTGAGTTGCAAAAAGTTGTAGCGGAGATGTATCGAGGATGTAGCAGGATAAAGAGGATGACATTAAAAAGAGGTATGATGAACATTCTACATTAAAATAAGGAACGTGTATTACTTATCAAAACAAGTTATAATATAGTAAAGATAAACAAAGTTGACACTTAAAAGTTAGAACTAGTTATAATAACCGACAACGTATATCATGGTTACATCAATTTTGAAGTTACTATAAATCTTAAAAGCAAGACATCAAGCAAAATGCTTATTTATAGGAAAGGAGATATAGTGGGGCAATAAAATTGGGGATACAGCGGATTATTGCCGCAATATCGGGGATAATAACGAATCTGTTGTGTTAGGATGCTTTATAGGAATATCGTTGCTCTAACCTCTATGGGATATATCAAGGATATATGGGGGGAAAATCGGGGAATTGACTGCACAGTGGACCTAGATAACACTTACTCAAATACAAATGACATATGGATGGAGCTAGAGCTACGAATGATGTTCGTTGTTGGGGTTTCATTATTCTCGTGGAGGGAGTTGCTACTATGTGGTTCACTAGGCTTGTTCTGAAGACCATATCAACTTTTGATGAATTGGTAAGAAGTTTCTAGAATGGTTTAGCCTCCACATTTCATGATCGAAGGATGTAATGTTCCTATTCGGCTTCTTTCAAGAACCTAAGGAGTCACTGAAGGCTTTCTTGAATCATTTTATCATCGTTGTTATAGAGGTTAGAAATCTAAATGAAGTCTTGTATTCATGGCACAAGTCTGAGTTATTCACTCGGTTATGGATTTCACTAGGTGGATAAAGATAAAGCAATCCACTACAATAGAGGAATTCCACCGAAAGGCAAATCTGTTTTTGAGGCTGGAAGAAAGTAGTATGATTAAAGGAAAGCTTGTCGATGAGCAATCGAAGGAAGTGATTTAGAGTAATGTTTTGGTCAAAGAAGAGGTAATAGTTGCGAAACTACTGCTGAAAAATTAAAAAAATCACAAATCAGAAGCGGAGGAATTAGAATGTCGGTAGGCATGACAAGGATAGGAAATATCTGAGGAATCTGAGACCCAAGGACTATATGTTGTTGAAAGACAGATTGAAAATATCTCTCTTGCCACTTAGGGTACTAAGCGGTAAAAGAACTACACTAGAAGGTTCAGACCAAGTAACAAAAAAAAGTCGGTAAAGTATTATCGCTTTCACAAAACTCATGGGCATAACACAGATGAATGTCGGCATCCAAAGGACTTAGTTGAGGAATTGATAAGAAACAATAAGCTCCTGCAATATATGAAGAAACCACAAAACTCTATCAACCTTCTTTATTCCAAGGGTCAGATGCTCAAGGGAAACCAATTGGACCTAGCGGAGAAGGACACTGGCGAATGAATGGAAGACTGGTCATAAACACTATTACAAGAGGACATCACCCAGCATTGAAAAGCTAGGGTAAGATGGAGTGATATGCTAGTTCATTGAAGCATGCACTACATGAGAGTTGCTACGGTATTGAAGACAAAGCTCCTGATAGGCAAAAAGGATGATTATAGATGACATTATGTTTAGGAATTAGGACACTAAAGGCATAGAGGCACTGACTCTCGACCCAATGGTGATAACGGTCGGGATCATACCAGCAGTTGTGCATCGAGTATTGGTTGACAATGGAAGTTCGGTCAACATCTTATTCCATGAGACATTTGACAAGATGAAGGTTAGCATGAGGGATGTGACTGCTTGCAAAAATAGATTCAGGGATATATAGGTGAAGCTAAATAGATAATTAGGACAATCGGCCTTTTTGTTTACATAGGGAAGGAGAACAAAGGGTGGTCTGCATGCAGACCTTCGTGATTATCGATGAGTGTTCTACTTATAATGCTTACTTAGGCTGACCGACCCTGGTCGACTATAGATTCGATTTGGCTCCCTGATGTCTGATGATGAAATTCGCAATAGAGAATGGCATAGGAGTTGTAAGAGGAGATGAAAGTGCTACAAGGAAATGCTATGTTGCTGAATTATGTGAAGCTAAATTTCGTGAGAAGGGAAAGAATATAAGGAAGACTCTCCGCATTCAGGAACCACAAGCACAACAATTATAGGTTCGTCCCTGGCTGGAGGGCCATAGTCACTTCAACAAGGGTACGAACTCCAGGAAGAAGTTGGTGGAGGTACAGGCAGCATCGGTAGAGATTACGATGGTTGTCCCAGTTGACATAAATGACATGACTCGGGTCTTTTAAGATTGGTTCCCATCTAGGAATCAAGTTGAAAAAGGAATTGATTAATTTTTTTCGACCAAATCTAGACGTGTTCGCTTGGACGCATTCTGATATGTGTGGGATATCGCTGGAGATAGCATGTCACGAACTTAATATCATTCCCAAGTTCACACTAATGTGACAAAAGAGGCGCCTACTAGGTCTGGAGCGATCTGCTACATTGAAGGAAGAAGTGAATAAGCTGTTGGGCATCGGCATTATCCATGATGATACATATCTCGAATGGGTTTAAAACCTTGTGTTGGTTTGAAAATAAAATGTAAATTGGTGAACTTGCATTGACTACATAGATTTGAAAAAAGCATGCTCGAACGATAGCTTTCTATTGCCCAAGATCGACTAGCCTGTTGATGGAACTGCGGGGCATGAACTGCTCTCGTTTATGGATGCATACTCAAGGTGCAATTAGATTCTAATGCTTGAACTAGATCAATAAAACACCAGCTTCATTACAGATTTGAGACTATATTGCTATCGCATAATGCCATTCGACCTGAAGAACACTGGAGTGACTCATCAAAGACTGATGCATTCAATATTCAAAGGCTGGATCGAGCTAACGATGGAAGTATATGTGAATGGCATGATAGTGAAGTCATGAATGTTTGGAGTTCATCTGAATGATCTCTCGGAGATCCTTGAGAATCTTCGGAAGTACGAAATGAAATTGAATCTGCTAAAATGTTTGTTTGGAAAGGCTTCTAGGAAATTTCTTGATTTTATTATGAACGCAAGGGGCATTGAGGCAATCCTGAGCAAAATGATGCCTTGCGAAACGTTAGAGCCCTAACAATGAAGAAGAAGTTACAAAGCTAAAGTGGAAAGATCACAAAATTGGGAAGGCTTACATCTAGACCGATAGATAAGTGCATAAATTTCTTTGGTGCATTAAAAATGGGTAAGATGATCATTGAGTGGAATCAGGACCACTAGAATGCTTTCAAGGAATTATTATGACATATGGAGATACCAACGGTTCTGCCTAAACCAGTGAACAGGTCCAGCTTATTCATTTACCTAGTAGTATATGCCCATGCATTAAGCGCGGTGCTTGTGTGAGAGGAAGCTAGAGTTCAGTGAACCGTTTACCGTATTAGCAAGTGGTTCACCGGAGCTAAACGGAGCTATCCAAAATTAAAAGAGATTGCATACTGCTTGTTAATAGCATCTAGGAAACTGTGATCATTATTCTAGACTCATCCACCAAGATGTTGACAGGTCAACCCTTGAAACAGGTACTGTATCAATCCGAGACTTCAAGAAGGCTTCTAAAGTTGAACATTTAGTCAAATCAGTAAGATGTGATGTACCATCTCCAATGTTAATCCGCTTTTGAGTCAAGGTAGATTTCAGTTGGACTTAGAAAATCAAAACAAAGAGGAAACAACTTGAAACTTGACAAGCATGCTTAGATAAAGCAAAGGAGCAACTCAGAGAAAATTCATCTGAAAATACGCTAAGAGAACAAGTTGGTGTCGGCATGTTCATGTCAATGCTGAAATTTTTTTACTCCACAATTGTCTACTTCAACATCGCACGAGCTATTATCTTTTCATTCCACATGTGTCCAAGAAATTTTGAAGAGTTTTGGATGACCTATTTCAAGAGTTGGAGAGATGATAGCCAGAACAACAAAATAAATCAAGTAATGAAAGAATGATTACCAAAATCAACCAACATTGAAGAAAACAACATGGGACGCTGCAAAGAGGAGTAAGAAAATGGATGTAAGAAAGTTTGAAGGGTTTTAGAATAAGGAAAAATGTCAGCACTGACTTGTTTAAGTCAGTACAAACATGTCTGATTAACTTAGGGGATTCTGTGATTTGGCATATGACTTCGGGTCGATCTTTAGACTCTACACTAAGGGGACTTTTGAACTAACATGACTGTTTCTCTTAAATACTAGCCTGTCTACAACCAAAAATGGGATCTCTTCCCTGATTTGCTTCCCTTCAATCCAGATCTGATCTTACTACCATTGGAGACTTCTGTCTCTTCTTCACTCCTATCCTCTACCTCTTAAAAACTCTACAAACTCCATTGTAAATCTGAGATCTACTAGATTATGGTCAGATTTAATGCAATTCATTGTAATCCAGAGAGAAGACAAAGAATAACAAACTATGAAGTGGACGTAGACAAAGATTGTCAAACCACCATAAAAATTCTTATGTGTCCTTTAATTTTCTACTATCTCTACTTATTTGATCTGGGATTTTGTATCATCCCCTATCTTGAGGTCCAAAGCTAAGCACTACGGATGCTACAGTCATCTACAGTATTAATTTTCGACGGCTAAAAAAAGTTATGTTGATGGTATCCATAATATCAGAATCGCTTGACCAAAGTACTATATAGTCGTAACTGACTTAATACAACACAGTGGAAATAAACAAAATAGAACTACAATTCCTAAATAGCTATTCGTCAGCCTCCTGTTCCTCTCGGGAAGCTTTATTCGCGAATAATCTAAAAACCTAAAAATGTTTAACCCTCAGCCTGCTCAAATCGATTTTGAGCATTCGAGAATTTAAGGGGAAACACATAAACTTTGAGTCGGACATAAGCCTGGTGTGAATAATACTTTACATATCGGTTATTTGATATTAAGTGAGACCATGCCACTTAGGCAGATCGGGTTTCCCCCACTAATAAAATTTTCAAAACATATCTTTTGCAAATCATAATCCTGCAACCAAAACTGGTTAAAAACTGTAAAGAAATATCATGTAAACATACATGTCAGGTAACAAATGAACCATCTGTCTGAATATTATAGTTTCATTTTGCTAACCACTAACCTTTGGCTGACTCGGGCCTACCAGACAATATATAAACAAATAACCTAACATCCATAAGATACTACTCTTTTAGACTGTCTGTCCCTAACTTATCTTCTCCCAGAGCCACCTAATCCAAATGGTTTTGCGAGCTCACCAATAACCTATCTCTGCACATATATATTCTTTTCCGTGTGTAACATCATGTTTGTCTTACCTGCAACAAAGCCCTACACGCTAGAATTTTGGACTAAATTAGCTAGGGGCGAACAACTAATTTATAGGGCGTGACCCTATACCAGTCTTATTTGGTATTCTAATACGTGCGTCGTTTTTACTTAGAGTAACCTTCCCTTATATTTTCCTCGAAAACTTTATCTTCTCAAATTGATTTAAAACCTTAAATCAAACTTAAGCGATGAAATATATATTCTATGCTTTACTCAAATCACCATAAAATGTTTTATATACTTTACACAAATCTTTATTGATGGAAACATTTAAACCTTTAAAAGTACCCTTTCGAATCCATTGAAAGTACCCTTTTCTAAACTAAGTAAACCCATTATAAACTATGCCGAAAGGCCAAAAAATTCCTTTCGAAACCATTCATAATCAGCTTTTGAAAGCATATAAAAACCTTCCCATTGAAAGCTTTAAAACCTTAGACATCATATCTTTAAAACCTTTAAGCATTGCCTTTTGAAAACATTGGAAACCTTCCTTTTAAACCTTTCGAAACCATTGGGGAACCATCCCTTCGAAACCTTCATTTAAACCTTTCGAAATCATCAAAAACTTTACAAAACAAACCTTTTGAAAGCGTTTGGGTTCCCATACGTGGAAACCATTTGAAACCATTTAAAAATAACTCTTTGATACCTTTAGGTTTTATCTTCAATCGGGCAAAGGTCATAAAATGTTTCTGTCGAAAGAAATTCCTAAGTAAAGAAGTGATGGTGTCGAAACCAACCCTTCCGAAAGCATTGAAGGTGTGGTTTGGTTTTTAAAAACAAAGTATTCCTTTCGAAAACATTTTCTTCGAAAGGTAGGAAAGTGGTAGCTAGCAGTTTCGATCCCTTCGAAAGCGTTTACTTAAAACAAAAGGTGCAGCCCATTTTGAAACCATTCCTTCAAGACATTTGACCCAATCGATAGCCAACCAAGTCGAAACCAAACCCTTCGAAAGCAAAGCAATCACATTTTCACTTAAACACAAAATAATGTTTCGACCCTTCGGAACCCTTAGCTACGACTCAACACCTTTCGCCTTAGTCCAATTCTCTACGTACCAAGTATATTAATACCATGCACATTGGTTTCGATGGTAATGGAGGCCGAAGTACCCGGTCGTAACCCTAGGTGCCGAAAGTAGCGAAACATGCCAAAAGCTTGTAAAAATTGATTTTTACTTTAAAAAGAAATTCTTTTCAACTAACCTGCCATGTTTGTCAAAATATTATTAGTTGCTAATTTTCTTTTCTAAAAGTGCTACCAAAATTTCAGAAGTAATGAATTTAAATAATTTATAATGTAGCCCTTCTCCTTTTATAAATATATAAAACATTTAAGTCTCGTACCCTAAATAATATTATATATCTATTGAAACGCTTAGGAAAATTCTGCAAAAAATCCTGTAAATCATTTTTAAAATGTTTTCTAACATATGTTAATTATGGACCCAAAAACAATTATTATTTAGCCGTAAATAATTTTAAACTCATACAATCATTTTCTTCACTACAAAACTAATATAAAATCCTCATTGACTTAGAAAATTATGAAAATTGAAATCCATCTCTGAAATATCATTTCTGATTTAAATCTAAAATCAAAAGGCATTTGGATATCATTTAATAAGGTTTTCGCATTAAAACATATCATAAAACATATATGAATAAGCATAAATCATCAACAAGCATACATGAATATTTAATCCTTCAAAAACATGGCATAAAATTGCAAATTAATTCGGATTCATCTTAAAACCGAAAATAATTAAGAAGTATGAGATGTAGTCATTATTCACCTTAGCTTTGAGATTAAGGAGTTCGAGATTTGAATAGATTTGATTTAATTAATCTTCTACCTTTAGCATTCTTTCTCTTGTTCTTTAAAATGGTGGTTGGCCGCTATTTGACTTTACTTTTGCTAATGATAGTATATAATGAGCATGACTAAGAGTTTAGGGTATTAGATTGCCCTTTTTTCTATTTTTCCCTCATCTATTTCCCTCGTCTATTTTAATTCATGTTAGCTTATTTTAGTTTATCTATTAACATGGCACAGCTACCCTTATTAATCACAAATCGTCACATTATTTTATTTTATTTAGCTATTTAAATATCCTAAATAATGTTATTAAAAATTAACATCATTACAGACTCCCCTCCTTAAGAAATTTCATCATCGAAATTATGATAAGGTATAGAACAAATAAATCGAAAAGGTAAAACATACCATCATACAAATCAGGATAAGCGTCTCTAATCTTGCTCCTAGCCTCCCAAGTACAGTCTCTCCATAGTAATCTCATGGTCTCTAACACACTTTCTTAAATGAGAAACATGAAAAATGTCATGGACTCCTGCCAAAATACTCATGATTCTACTCTGTACGCAAGTTTCCCAATCCTCCCTATAATGGGAAATGGTCCTATGAATTTCGGTGCCAACTTCCCCGATTTTCAGAATCGAATCACACCCTTCATCGATGATGCCTTAATAAATACATAATTTCCAACTGAGTACTCTAAATATTTCTTTCTTCTATCCTCATAACTCTTCTGCCTAGACTGGGTCTCTTTCGTTCTAGCTCGAATCAACTCAATCTTTTTTCTAGCTTCCCTAACCAAATCTGGACCAAGAACCAACCTATCCCCGGTCTCTAACCAACAAACGAGAGATCTTCATGGCCTTCCATACAAAGCTTCACAAGGTGTCATCCCTATACTAGACTGATAACTGTTGTCATGAAAACTCGACTAAATGTAGATAGTCTTCCCATGATCCCTCAAAATCTAATACGCAAGCTCGTAACAGATCCTCCAACACTTGTAAACTCTTTTTGTTTGCTCATCTGTCTGTGGATGGTAAGCGGTACTTATCTTGAGCTTGGTTTCTAAAATCTTCTTTAGACTCTTCCAAAACTCACTAGTGAACAAGGAATCTCTATCACTTACGATACTACTAGGAGTTATGTGCAGTCTAACCACATTCTTTATAAATAACTTAGCCAAAACAGGTGCCGTCTTAGTTGACTTAACTGGAATGAAATGGGCACTCTTGGTCAGTCTCTCCACAACAACCCATATAGTTCTCTTCTAGGTCTTGGCAACCTGTCCATAAATTCCATATAAATGGAATCCCACTTCCAAACTGGAATATTCAATGGCTGAAGCAATCCGCTTGGCTTTTGATGCTTTGCTTTTACTTGTTGGCAATCTAGACACAACTTCACCCATAAGCCAACATCCCTCTTCATACCTTCCCAGAAGAAACTTCTCTTCATGTCCTGATACATCTTAATTCTTCTCAGATGAATAATGAACTTCGAACGATGCCATTCCTCTAAAACTTCTTTCCTTATGTCTCCCACATTCGTAACACATAATCTTCCTTTCTTCCTTAACCACTTATTCTGGTCAAGACTGAAATCCTTCAAGTCATCGCTCTTCATTCTATACCTTAACTTCCTGATCCAATCAACCAATACTTGATCCTCCTTGTATTTAGAAGCAATATTTTCAAATATTATCGGTAAAACTTCCAAATAAGTTAACACAACGGTCTCCCCACTAGACCCAGCCTCATATCTCCACTGCACTCTACAAGCATTAATGCTTCCAAATCCTTCCACTTGGTAATCATCGCCAACCCTACATTCTGATGCTTTCTGTAAGTGCATGTGCTACCTTATTACATTTTCCTGGTTTGTACTCAATTCCAAAGTCATAAGCAGAAATAAACTCTAACCATCTTTGTTGTCTCATGCACAGCTCTTTCTGAAAGAATGGATACTTCGATGACTTATGATCTGTATATAGCTCAAACCACTCTTCCAAAAGTAATGTCTCTACACCCTCAATGCAAAAATCAATGCAGTTAATTCCAAATCATCCATTAGATATCTAACCTAATGCGGTCTAAGCTGTCGAGAAGCATAGGCAATCACTTTACCTCTCTGCATTAACACAGCTCCTAACCTAGGTCCATATGCATCTGTATAAACTACCAAATCCTAATTCCCTTCCGAACAACCAACACAGGTGAATGGGTCAATATGTGTTTCAAGCCCCGGAATGCTTCCGCGCACCTATCAGTCCACACAAACTTCACATCCTTTCGCGTTAGCTTAGTCATTGGTGCTGCTATCTATGAACAATCCTTTATAAACCTTCAATAATATCCAACCAATCCAAGAAAAATCTTTATCTCAGTCAATATCTTGGGTCTCTTCTAATTATTCACCACTTCAATCTAAGTCGGATTAACAGCCAATCCTTTCTCTGAGACTACATGACCAAGAAACTTCACTTCCTTCTTCTAAAAGTGACTTTACGAAAACTTCGCCTTCAGCTGATGCCGCCTCGGCGTCTGAAACATAACTCGAAGATAAACTTCATGCTCCTTTTCATCCTTAGAGTATACCAAGGTATCATCAATGAAAACCAACGCAAACCTATCCAAGTTCTCTCGAGAAACTCGGTTCATTAAATCCACAAAGAATGTCAGCGCATTAGTTAGTCCGAATGGCAACACTAACCATTTTTATGATCCATATCTTGTCCTTAACGCCGTCAAAGGAATACTATCCTCTACTACTCTAAGCTGATGGAAACCTATTGCCAAATCCAACTGGGAAAATACCTTGGCTCCACTCAACTGATAGAACAAATCGTTAGTTCTAGGCAATAGGTACAATTCTTTATCATCCTCTCAATCAACTTACGATAATCGATACATAAAATTAATGATCCATCCATCTTCTTAGCAAACAATGTGGCTGCTCCCTAAGGTGAACTACTATGTCTAATAAAATTCTTAACTTCTAAATCCAACAATCGCATTTTCAACTCCGTCATCTTGGTAGGTGTTGTACTAATTGGCGGTCTACTCGTAGGTTCTGCTCCAGGCACCAATCTATCCAAAACTTAATGGCTCGTTTCAGCGGCAATCCTACTACAGGATCAAACACATCTGTGAATTCTATAACCACGAAAACTCGATTCAACTCGTCTTCCAACTCAACAACACCCAACATAGCATTCACCTCACAATTAGGGTTTTCTATGGTATATACAATTCGATCACTACAGTCAGGGCGTTTAATGATATTTTTCTATCATGGCAAAATATCCTAGCATCGTATTTACTTAACCAATCCATACACAAAGTAATTCCAAACCCTACAAAGTCAAACACGTGCAAATTGCAAATAAAGGTATAACCTAACAAACCAAACTCTATGTGGTCACACTTCATCCCAAGTGTCGCATACCCTCCCATCAGATTTGCAACCATTAAGGAAGCAACTAAGTATGAGGGTTCTAGGTTAGGCTTATCCACCAAACAGAGAGATACAAAATAATGCGGTGCACTAGTATTAAATAGAATGCTAACAGACATGCCACGACTCTGAAGCTTACCTCCCAACACTGCCTTTCTTTTCTCCTGCACAATTGGCCCTGATGTAGCAGGCTCCGATGCAAATACTTTGCCCCTCCCATCTTTAGCAGGCTCTTTGCACTAGTTCCCACAATGTCCCATCTGATAGTAGTTGAATATCTGATATTCTTCTTCCCGATCACTCCTTCGCCTTTTCTGTACGACACTCGTTAGAAAAATACCCCTTCTTATTGCACTCAAAACAAACAACTTTTGACTTCACCTTCTTCACGGATCCACCTCTCTAAGCACGCTCCTTATGAATGAAAAAACTTCCATTTCTGACTCTGTCCTAAAAGGGCCTCCTTTTCCTTATTCTTCTCCAGACAAGCTAGCATCTCCTCATGTCTCAGCGCCATTTCCACCACAACATCATAAGGATCCCTAATATGAGGTAATGTAGCCCTGACCAACTCAGGCTTTAACCCTCTAATAAACTTATCATTCCTCTTCATCATCAAATCCACAGTAGCATACCCATACCTAGCTAACTCCTCAAACCTCTAGCATACTCCACTCCTTCTACTCCAACTCAGTGAACTTTTTGAGCAAAGCCGACTGTGGCATTATAGGCATGAACATCTCCTGGAACCTTTTCTTAAACTTAGCCCATGTCATTTCTTCATCCACTCCAGCCATCACACTATACCACCAGAATAAAGCTTCTCCTTGAAGCTATCTCGAAGCAAGCCTTCTCCTCTGCTCATCATTGAGCCCTAAGACTGCAAAGATCCTCTCATAATGCAACAATCAGCTCTCCACCTCAATTGCATCTTCGGCTCCGATAAATGGCTTTTCTCTACGCCTAACATAATCTCTACTCAAAATAGCATAATTATTCACCAGCGGAGCTTCCTGAACTCCTACTCTAGTATTTCCTCCAACCACTCCAGCAGTAACACCCTCCTTTGGACGGCATGTCCCTAACTCATCTTCTCCCAAGGTTACCTGATCCTAATGGTTTTGCAGGCTCACCAATAACATGTCTATGTACATATATATTCCTTTCTGTGTGTAACATCATTTTTGTTTTACCTATGACAAAGCCCTACACACTGTAATTTTGGACTAAATTGGCTAGGAGCTAATAGATAATGTATAGGGTGCGACCCTATACCAGTCCCATTTGGTATTTTAATGCCTGAGTCATTTTACTTAAGGCAACCTTCCCTTAAATTTTACTTCAAAACCCTTTTTTTCTCAAATTGATTTAAAACCTTTAAATTAAACTTAAACAAGGAAACTATATACTTTATACTTTGCCCAAATCACCTTACCATGTTGTATATACTTTACACAAATCTTTACGGATGAAAACGTTTAAATCTTTCAAAGTACCCCTTTCGAATCCATTGAAAGTGCCCTTTCAAAACCAGTAAACCCTTTATAACTTATGCCGAAAGGTTAAATCATTCCTTTCGAAACCATTCATAATCACCTTTCAAAAACATTGAAAAACCTACCCTTCGACAACTTTAAAATCTTAGACATCCGATCTTAAAAACCTTTAAGCACTGCCTTTCGAAAACATTGAAAACCTTCCTTTTAAGCCTTTCAAAACCATTAGGGAATCACCCCTTCGAAACCTTTATTTAAACCTTTTGAAAGCATCAAAACCTTTACAAATAACAAACCTTTCGAAAGCATTTGGGTTCAATTAAAACAGGTGAAAACCTTTCGAAGCCATTTAAACTAACTCCTTCGAAACCTTTAGGTTATACCTTCAATAGAGAAAAAGGGTAATAACATATTTAAGTCTAAAGCGCTCTTTCGAAAGCAATTCCTAAGTAAAGAAGTAATGGTGTCGAAACCAACCCTTCCGAAAGCATTGGAGAAGTGGCTTGGATTTTAAAAATAAAGTATTCCTTTCGAAACAATTTGGTTCGAAAGGTAAGGAAGCGGCAGCTAGGGGTTTCAACCCCTTCGAAAGCATTTACTTAAAAAGAAGGTATAGCCCATTTCGAAACTATTCCTTTAAAACATTTGATCCAGTCGAAAGCTAACCAAGTCGGAAGAAAACCCTTCGAAAGCAAAGCAGATGCATTTTCACTTAAATATAAGGTAATGTTTCGACACTTTCGGAACCTTAGCTTCGACCCAGCGCCTTTCGTCTTAGTCCAATTTGCTATGTACCAAGTATATTGCTACCATGCACACTGATTTGGATAGTGATGGAGGCGGAAGTACCCGGTCGTAACCCTAGTGTCGAAAGTAGCGAAACATGCCAAAAGCATGTAAAAACTGATTTTTACTTTAAAAAAAAATTGTTCTCAACTAACCTGCCTTGTTTGTCAAAATATTGATTGCTGCTAATTTTCATTTCTAAAAGTGATGCCAAAATTTCAAAATCAATTAATGTAAATAATTTACAAAATACCCCTTCTCCTTTTATAAATATATAAAACATTCAAGTCCCATACCTTAAACAATTTTATATATCTATTAAAACACTTAGGAAAATTCTACAAATATTCCAGTAAATCATTTTTAATATGTTTTCTAATATATATTAATTTCGGACCCAAAAAATAATAATTATTTAGCTGTAAATAATATTAAAATTATTTAATCATTTCCTTAATAAAAAAATTCATATAAAATCCACATTGATTCATAACAATATGAAAATTGAATCCCCTCTCTAAAACATCACTTCTGATCTAAATCTAAAATCATAAGGCATTTGGATGTCGTTTAATAGGGTTTTCATATTAAAACATATCATAAAACCAATACGAACAAGCATAAATCATCAACAATCATATATAAACATTTAATCCTTAAAAAACATAGCAAAACAGTACAAATTAATTTGGATTCATCTTAAAACTGAAAACAATTAAGAAATATGAGATGTATCATTATTCACCTTAGCTTTGAGATTAAAGAGTTTGAGATTTGAATGGATTTGATTAATCTTGTTCCTTTATCTTTCTTCCTCTTGTTCTTTAAAATAGTGGTCGACCTCTATTTGATTTTAGTTTTGCAAATGATAGTATAGAATGAGCACGACTAAGGGTTTATGGTATTAAAATGCTCTTTTTCCTATTTTTCCATCACCTATTTCCCTTATTTATTTTAATTCATGTTAGCTCATTTTACTTTGTTTATTAACATGGCATCGCTACCGTATTATTAATCACAAATCTCAATCCCCTAATCATCATATTATTTTATTTAATTTAGCTAATTAAATATTCTAAATAATGTTACTAAAAATTAGGGTCATTACATATTTCTACTGCTTTTCCTTTTATTTTAAGAGGAATTGGTGCTTTCATATGATATTTGGGTGTTGATCCATTTTTTGGGTTAACATTTTAGTTCTTTTAATGAGAATGAGAACTAGAGCTGGATGTGAAGACTTAAAGCTTGAATCTAAGATTTGAGAGAGGTAAGGAAACCAACCACTAGATCCAAAATAGGGGCAAGTCAACCAGAGCATGGGGTAGTTAGGTGGTGTCTTCAAATTGTCATCAATCCATCTACGTGACCAGAGAAGAGATGGAGAGAACGATGAAGGATATGTAAGATGGAGTGATGACTAGAAAATAGGAAATGCTTGAAGGGTTCTTCCAAAGGATGGGAAAATAAGGAATAACTAGAGCTATATGAATTCATAACCAAGGACAAGGAACCATTGCTGGAGAACTTGGAGTAGAAGCGGAGCAAACATGAACAATACCCCAATAAATAGAACAACTCAATACTGATCTGAATCAGCTCGATACTGAGAGAACTAGGCTAGAGGCAATGTTGGTGTGACGTCTAGGATGATTGGAATGGATAACGTTGGAGTTAGAGACACTAATTGAAATGTGAATGAGTTATGATAGGAGGAGTACGTGCCAAAGTATGTGCCGGAATTCCTCTATAAGAGCAAGGGGCAGAGTATCACTTTGAGACGAAGTGCCAGAATTCCCTTATAAGAGCAAGAGAAAGAGTATCACTTTTGAACGAAGATCTTCACTGAATGGTGAAAACAGAATTTTCGAGTTGGTAAGAAGAATAATTAAAGGAGGACCCTCGGTTAAGGATTTAGAGGATGTGAATAGCAATCCATTCACTTTAAATATCTAGAATGTAAGAAATCCTCCCTATTTCAAGCTTTCGACGTTGGAAATGTATGATGGAAAGACAGATCTGATGGATCATTTGGTGAGATACATCTGTGGTAGTGATGTGGTTCAAATAGTTGGAGAATAGGTCCATAAGCACATGGACCGACCGAGTGAGCAGATTCTAAGATAGTTTAGAGTTCATGTCTTGCGACCGAAGAATGTGATGGCATTGTTAGGCGTAAAAAAAGGCCCATAGAGACCTTAAAAGGCTACTTGACAAGATTTAATGCAGCGGTAGCTGCGGTCGACAAGTTGGATCCATCTGTAATCTTAATGGAGGTAGTATCTGGAGTTGCGATTAAGACCGACTTTAAAGGTGCACTGAGAAGGGATCCACTGATGGATCTTATGGAATTGTACTATAAAGATGAAAGATATTTCTGTCAGAAAGATGTCGAAGCTGAGGATGCTGAAATTAATGTTGTGGATGATAGGGGACTATCCGGAGCAGGAAACAGAAAGGATAAAGGAAAAGGAAGAATTGACAATGACTTTGGAGAACCAAAACAACAAAGTAGGTAGCTGAAATTCTCTTTCTACACCTATCTGACTTGGATCCTGGACAGGGTATATCTAAACACTAGGGGTAAATCCTCAATCGAAAATCTATAAGAAGAGAACCTACTGATCGGGTGAAAAGATCTGAAAAGTTTTGCATCTTCCAAGAGTTGAGTCAACATGAAACAAACGAGTGTTGACACCTTCGTGATTTGATAGAAGAACTTGTTTGGAGTAACTAGTTGCAACAGTATATATGGAAATGAACTGCAAATGTGCGTTCGGAGAAACCACCATCTGTGATGAATGCTTCGAGGAACAACTAATGATCTGGTCCTAGACTCAAAATCCAATGATCAGGATGAACGGGAGTCAAATTTGAATCCCACGCTTTGCTTCTTCATCTCTTTTCATGTATTTTACTTTTTGTATTAAGAAATAAAGATAATAATAATCTCAAGTCGCTCACACGTGTATAAGATCTTGAATGTCCCCTACGGACATTTTGAGTCGGATGCTTGAGATGATTACATAGGACAATAATAATCTTAGTCCGTTTACACATGTACGAGACCTAGACTGGTCTCTAAGCATGCTCTGAGTCGGTTGTCTCAGATGAACACTTATGATTTATTTATTTATTTGCTTTAATTTGATTTGAATATTTGGCTTTTGAATAATGCATATCGAATATGATAACTGAAATTAATAGCTTTAAGTTCCGTCCAGAGAGACGAAACTAGAGTGTAAGTTGTATGTACCCTCATCGAAGAGCATGCAGATGGACTTGTATGATAATGGTCGCTTTAATTCCCATACAGGGAGATAGGAACAGTGTACAGGGTGCAAGTCCTCTCATTGAAGAGTGAGAAAATGGACTTGCATTATACTGATCGTTCTAAGTCCTATACGAAGAGACAAGGCCGGAGTGCAGGGTATAATCCCCTTTACAGAGAGCAAGTGGATAGGTTTGTATGAAAAGTAAGCACTCTCGATGGAGAGTGAGCAGATGGGCTTGCTTGGTCATTGAGTTCCTTTGACGGAGAACAAGCGAATTCATCAAGGATCCAGAGAGATCAATATCTAAGTTGGGCCATAAATGATATAGAGATATCGAAGCCTCAAATTAAATGTAAAATGATCCAAAAAAATTAGAACTTAGAATGGAAACAGATTTGATTTTGTTAAAAGGATCTAAACACTTAGTAATTTGAATAAAACAGATAAATCTTGGATGAACATGGGATGATCTTGATATGTGTTGTAATAAATCCAAATGAAATCAGAATGATTATGATGTATGAACAACGACTAAGAAAGAGTTAAAGTCCTCAGCAATAATGGGTTCGGGATGACTTGTGATTCGTAGGAGAATTTAAAGGAACATGATGGTTCACCAAGACTAAGATCAAGGGATAGCTTGAGGGCTCAACTATTAAAGACTGATTATTGGAAATTGTTCTTCAGCAAAGCATGCCTTATATTTGAAAGGCATACTTTATGGGGCAATTGTTAACCTACTTTTGAGCCAAAGAACATTTTAACCGGACTTATAAGATCAAAACTAGGATGAAATAACTTGAAAATTGATAAGCACACTTAGATGCAGTAAAGGAGTAGCTCAAAGAAAATTCATCCAAAAATGCATAAAGTAAACAAGTTGGTGCCGACATATTCACGTTGGCACCGACATGTTTTTGCTCCACAATTATCCACTACAACTTTACATAATTTATTGTCGTCCCCTTCCACATGTGTTCAAGAAATTTTCAAGAGTTTTGGTGGCTTATCTCAAGATTTGAAGAGATAACGGCTAGAATAGCATAATAAATCCAGTGATGAAGGAACACACACCAAATCAACCAACCATCAAAGAAAACAAAATAGGATGCCATGAAAAGGAGTAAGAAAATGGATACAAGAAAGTTAAAAGTGTTTCGAATGAAGGAAACATGTTGGCATCAACATGTTTAAGTCGGTACTGACATGTTTGGTTAACTCAGGGGATTCTACGATTTAGCACATGAGTTCGGTCCAATCTCTAGACACTGCTTTAGGTGGACTTCTGACCTACACAACTGTTTCTCTATAAATATCGGCTTATCTACAACCAAAACAAGAGATCATCCCTAATATATTTCTCTTCATTCTCGATCTGATCTCTCTACCATTGGAGACTTCTCTCTCTTCTTCACTCATATGCTCTACCTCTCAAAAACTTTAGAAACTCCATTGTAAATCTGAGATCCACTAGATTGTGATTAGATCTGATACAGTTCATTGTAATCAAGAGAGAAGACAAAAAAACAAACTATGAAATGGACATAGGCCAAAGATTGTCAAACCACTATAAAAATTCATGTGTGCTCTATATTTTTGCTATCTCTACTTGTTCGATATGGCATTTTTACTACTTTTACACTTATTTTGAGAGGAAACGGTGCTTTCATCTGATATTTGGGTGCTGATCCATTTTTTTGGTTACCACCCGAAGAGCGAGTAACGGACATGCACTGGCTAACTTCATAGCTGAGTTAACTAGAAATTGAGGAGGACACAACAGTTACAGTATCCTAATGGAAATTGTTTGTTGATGATGCATTACATGAATTTTCCTTAAGTACGGGAGTTCTGCTTGAAAGTCATAATGGACGATAAATTTGCTATGCTCTCAAGTTGGAATTTCCTATCACTAACAGCGAAGTAAAATACTTGTTCATCATAGTAGGATTGAAGCTTGCAAATGAATCGAGAATAAAAAATCTACATATCTATAGTGATTTCCAATTATTCGCCTGTCAGGTTAGAAAGGAATACCAAGCTAAGGGTGTGAAACATGCCCCTTGCTTGTTGAAAGCTCGGAATTTGCACAACGAAATTGAATACAACAAAATATCTCACATTTCCAAAGAGGAAAATATAAAGTCTGATTCCTTAGTCAAGCTAGCTAATACCGAAGAAGTGCAACTAACGGGAGTGGTTCCAATATAAGCGTTGACTGCTCCTCACATAGATCAAATGGATGTTGAATGGGTTTTAGAGACGACAGAGGAAACATAGTCATGGATGACGCTAATAAGTGAATAATTACTCAAAGGAATACTCTGAAGACATAGGAACAAATGAAAGAA
The DNA here is from genome assembly GCA_030765085.1 of Allium cepa. Lineage (NCBI taxonomy): Eukaryota > Viridiplantae > Streptophyta > Magnoliopsida > Asparagales > Amaryllidaceae > Allium > Allium cepa. The sequence continues at coordinate 784,208,702 of CM060935.1, read as the reverse complement.
GCTCCTTTGAAAGGCACCACGATTTACAATGTAGGATGAAGTGGTGTATATATAAGTGATTCTCTTCCCCTTACTTAGGTGTGTAACCAAAGATAAAGCCAAGAATATTCTTATGTAAATTCATGAAGACAACTACGGGGATCATACCACGGGACAGATGTAACATCCTGCACTTGGAGGCCCAAAACTGACGGCTACGGATGCTACAGTTATCCACAATTATTAACCCTTGGCGAACAAATAAGGTAATGTTAGATTAATTGATATAACAGAAACACATGGATATGGAAAAAGTTAAAATTTCAAAACAACTTTCACATTCTATTCCAAACTCATTTCAACATTCTTTACATAATCCCACAATGTTAACCACGTTTAGAAAAATATAATTATTACAATATACTCCAACAGTGACATGTGAAGATGCCCCCTTGGTGATCAAAATGTACAATAGACAATAAACAAATTTGCCTTAACAAAACAACACAGCGGAATCAAATGAGAAAGAACTTAAATAACTATCTCCCTTCTACATGACTCCGGAAGCTTTTCCGCCTTAAGAGGTAACTGAAAACCACAAACTACTCAAAATCGATTGAGTACCCAAGAGTTTAAGGGGAAAACATATAATTCAAGTCAGACAAAAAGCCTGGTATGAATAACAATATATCATCTCAAATCATTTAGATAGCTAGTGAGACCACGCTACTTAGCGGAACGAGTTTCCCCTCACTGGTATCTTAAACCATAATAAACCATTTTCTATGCCTTTGCATCCACAATGGTTAATTCGATTCAAACAGTACTAGGTGATGATATGCAAAACAATTGAACCTATTCTAGATTGCATATCCAAATTCATTTTGACTATCAGTCATATTTATAGTTTCTAGGATTACTATTAACCTAATAGTTTCATGGGCTAACTAATAACCGATTAAACTTTTAAAGACTCTCTGTCCAATAGTATAGTTTCCATGGGATTACTATGAACCTATTGTAAAATCCAATATCATTTCTTTTATCCTAGTTTTTATCCGCTGACCTATTGACCAACAGTCGATATCTTTCTTTTGCCATAGTTTTCATAGGCTAACTAGGAACCTATTAACTATCTGTCAATATTTCATTTTCTTAACTAGATATAGTTTTCATGGGCTTACTACAAACCTATTTAACTGACATCTTTAATTATGTATAGTTTTCATGGGCAAACTATGAACCTATTTGCCTTTGCGAATATCTTTCCCTTACACAATTTTCATGGGCTTACAGTGAACCTATTGGCCCCTGTCAATATCTTTTCCCTTATGCAGTTTTCATGGGCTTAGTGTAAACCTATTGGCCCCTACCAATATCTTTCATTTATATTCATTACTGGGTCAACCTAACTAGTTATTTGGCCCTTCTCTACCGTACCATTTTGGGTTCATTACACTATGAATATATACATATAGGAAGAAGCAAACAAAATAACTTGGTCAATTCCATTAACCCATTTATACTTGTTCATAAGTTCCATTTCAAAATACTTTGCTTATTAATATGCCTTGGTTTTTCTTTTAAATGAGATTGGGTTGTTTATTTTGAAAACTATACTTTCAAAACCTTCGAAACCTTGCTTTCGACCTCACTGGATAGCCTCCTTCGAAAGCATAAATTTATTTTCAAAACATTAGGCTCCTGCCTTTAAAAACACCTTCAAATCCTTCTTTCGAAACCTTTCGAATATGATAAAGTGTTACTTATTTATTAGTGAAACACAGCTTCGAAACAATTGGAAGTATCTCTACCTAAAGCATTGAAAGTCCCTCTTTCAAGTTCATTGGGTTTACCTTTAAAAATATCATTTAGGTCCCAGATAATATACAAACGAAAGTATCTCTTTCGAAACCATTCTTTATCATATAATAATATTGAGGAATTTATGATGGTGTCGAAACCATCCCTTTCAAAGAGTCGAAAGCATACATTCAAAATATTGAAGGATAGCTTCAAAACAACTTTCAAACCCTTTCCTTTAAAACCTGTAACCCTTTTGAAAACATTAAGAAAGCGGCTTAATATGGCTTTAAAACAACAATATCTTTTGATAGCATTGATGACTTCAATACACTCGAAAGGCAAAAGAATCGACAGCATGGCTTAGACTAGGTCGGAACCCATTCTTTCAAAAATATTGATTTATAATTAAAGGAACTCTTTAGAAACCTTTTTTCTATTAAAACAAACATGGAAACCCCTTTGAAAACCATTATAAAACTCCTTTCGAAATGTACGTATCGACTAAGTTAAAAGCTTAGTAAAACAAAGATAGGAACTTATCTTTTTGAAACAACTTGAAGTAACGACCTTATCAGAAGCTATGCTTTTGACACCATACCTTTCACCTTTCTCCAATCCACCACATATCACATAGATGATACATTATGTATTGAATTTAACTTAATAGGGTTTTGATGTAGTCTAGGGCGAAAGGTAAGGGACGAAAGGTACTCTGAATAGAGTTGAAACCTATTATTCTAGGTTAAACACTAGATTAAGTGTCAAGGCCCATTTTTCCATACTCTTTAAGTGACAATAAACGCACATGTCCAACTCGAAGTGAACGAAAAGACCGAAAATTAAGGGTAAAAAGAAAAATAAGACAGAACGGGATCTAACACGAATGAAATAATATATAATAGTCAAAAATATCTTTATAGCGAAAAACTTTTAAAATACATTTATCAGAGCCTATATAGACTCGGCTTGGATAGTTATAAACATATTTCCTTACGAATGCTGACAAACATCAAAAAACAGCACTGATAATAGAATATGTCCACATGTTGATGAATATCTCCAGCTCCTTTGGAAACTCCAATCGACTTCAACTAAACCCGAAACAACTCGGATCTAACCCGAGTATTGAAAACATCCGGATCAGGCATGATAAACCAGCGTGATAAAAACTCCTTAATAATGAATGTTTCATATATTAGCCTTTAAAAAAATACTTTTGGAAAGAAAGAGTATCTCATTAGACCATGCCCATATATAAATACAGACGGGTTTCTCTCTTATGATAATCAAAACACTTTTATCTATCAAAACCTATAATATTATTTCTAATAACATTGCTTTGAAAACATTTGCAAATAAACTTATAAATTTTAGCCGAGATTGTTACCGTTATTAAATTCTGGACCAAATCATTTAAGGTTATATGAACAAAACCGTAAGTTTTTATTAGAGAATGGATTTCCATTCAATGACCATGTGAAGGGCCTATCTTCCGAATGGGAACACCTCTAGAGTGATATCCCGAGGATCAACACAAAGGATCCTCTACCAACACAAGACCGACCAACCTCTATAACAAGATAGTGCCGAATATGCCACCACCCGGTCGTAACCAACCTTTAACCGGGCACCCGCATCATAACTTCACCACACACTTAGACATATGTAGAGTCAATCTAGAAGGTGATGATCATATCATAATGAGAATGACCTACTTAGCCTTGCTGCATCTACCATATTTTCGTCATTTCTTGTTGAGGAGGCTTAAGGCAGAGATTACCTTTACATAGCACAACTCCTTTCACTTTGAATGTCACATTGTCATTCTACAGTCAAATAACCGGTCTCTACAAATATATAACTTCCTGAGCTCGTATGTCTTAGGAAATGGTATTAAGCTAAGAGAAGGTGTCTTCTCCGCCACCGACTGATATACATTTTACAGAGATCACTCAATGTGATTAGAATGTAAGGTCAAACACTCGTACATACAAGTTAATTGTGGGACTGAACGAAACCGAAGGTACTTTCCTCGACCATTAGTAGGCGAGGAGTCCTTGTTTTTCTGAGGTTTTTCATAATAAAGAGACCACTGCTGCAATAAGTAAATTGGGAGTTTATCCCCAGTTAATCAACAAGTTGTCCTTCATTATTATTCGTCTTAATATCTTCGTCTTCAAACAGCTTCATTCTTCGAACACGTAAATTGGTTCGAAGTGGTTTCTGGATAGGAATTACCCAAATCCGATCCCGGTTCCTTTGAAATCTAATTATCGATAACACAAGTAAATATGAGTACATAGGATTTACTAAACCTCATTTCTTTATTTATTTTAGATGATTACAAATCTCTTCTTTTTGTCCTAGAGTAATTTTAAGTTAATTCCAATTCGAAAAGTTAATCTTTTATACTTAACTTGTTTCCAATATTTCGACCTTCTCCATTCCTCGTCCGGGATGAGGCCAGGAGAATCAAGGCACTAGTTTCTCCCGAACTTCTCCTTAGTTTAAGAACCTCCACCCTAAGCTCAGAAATAGAAAAAATAGGTTTACTCATCGGCTTATTAGAGACAAGATTAAAACAATAACTTTTAATGGCTTTTCCTTAATCATTCATTTAATCCAGCTTGAAACAGGCGATAAGTCTCTCAAATCATTTTAATAATCCTCAATTATATAATTAAAAACATTCATAAGCGATTCTAGAAAGAATCGTTAAGTTTAAACTTATACTTCAAAAGTTGTAGCATTCGCAACAGAAAAGTGCTGCAGAAAATGCTATATAAGCCTATTTGATTTAAACAACTTTCCTAATATTTTAAAATCCATATTTTTAATTCAAATCTCTTTTAATCTATTTAAATATATTTATCAAATTTATTCCATATTTTTCCATAATTAAATACGTCCACATATAAAACATTTTACTTTCTAGTCACTTAACTACACAAGCACAATTTTTCTAGAAAATTGATTTGGACATAATTCAAATCCTATAAGGCGAAATCTTAATTTCTTTTTTTATTTGAAAACTATGATTATAATAGTATGGATATTTCTTGTTTCGAAGAAATTCAATCTATACTTCACTTTGTACACTCATTTGAATTTTTCGGTGCGAAATCGCAAACAGTCGTTACGCGACGCGCCTAATTTTAACTTGGTTTTCAATATTTGAAACAAAATATCTCAATTGAATATAATTACTTATAAAAACATTTACTAATAATTTTAAAGCGATATTTTCACTTTTTAAAGTATTAAAAATAGATTTCACTATTCCCATATTATAATATTATAATATTCCTATTATTTTAATATTAAATTTCTAAATCCAATTTCAATTAAATTTCAATTCTAGCTTTAAATTAAACTTAGTTAAAACTTAGATTTCAAATCTAATTTCAGTTCTAATTTAAACTTCAACCTTAATTTTAATTTCAATTTTCAAAATCGATTCAATTTAAATTTTACTATTCATCACAATTTCAATTTCACTCTCCATTTCAAATCCAATTCAAATTTAGATTCTGAATTCAATTATATTACTTTGACATTATTTTCAAAACCCAAATTTGTTTTTTTACTATTCACAAAAAGGCTTAACAATTCCAACATATACCATATTAACAAAATTGGTCATACTTAACAAAAGGGTTACTTAATCAATAATGAGCATGATTACTTCCAATATTCATTATTAAATAAAATCCATTCTCATGGCATAGTAATTATCAATAAGTGGGTATATTGGCATAAATTTACTATTCATCCAGCATATTCAAACAATCGGTCAAATATTCTATAATCAAATGGTGATTATCTAACATAAAAATTAAACTTGATAATCAATATAATTTAAATAGCGATGAAAATTTCTCATCTTTATTTCCATTCCGCCTAACTTTGCGTGAACTAACGTGCTCCTCCTCAACCGTCTCGAATTCTCGGATTTCTTTCTTTTATTTTATTTTTCTCTTCTTTTTTTTCTTTTTTTTATTGGCATGGGTATATGGTGGGTGTATGGGCTCGGCTTGACTTGGGGAGGAGGGTACGTGGGTTTTTAAGAGGGTGTTGGTGTTTGGATCTCGGGTGGGTGGTGTGGGGTCTCTGGTTTGGTGTGTGTGGGCTCGAGTGGGGTGTTTGTGCGCTTTGGGTGGCCTAGAACGTGGCTAGGTGTGTGGGTGTAGGCTCGAGTTTGGGTATAGGGGTGTGTAGGGTAGTTTGGAGCTTGGGTATGGGTGTGTAAGAGGGTGTAGAGGTGGTAGAAGCTTGGAGATGGTGAATGGGTTAGGGATGGAAGAAGAATGAAGGAAGAGAGAAAGTGTTTGTGATTTTCGGAATGAAGAAGAAGTGAGGTTTGGTCTTGTATTTATAATTAGAGCTTGAGTGTAAAATGACTTTACTAGCCTTCACATTTTTGTATTTAAATATATACCTTTTCTTTAGCGTGAAAAGAGAGATTGGATATGAATTGATAGTGATGTTGAAGATATGAATCATTACTCTCTTTTCTTTCTTAGATTTTGAACTTAAGAAGAAGATTTTTGCCTTAATTAGATTTGCATTGAATGGATTTGTAGGTGTGCATTAATGGTAAGCATATGTGTCACTAATTCCTTTGGTTTGCTACCTTTTCACTTTTCGTTTGCTTGAGTTCTATGTGTGTAAGTTCCATCTTGCATAAGTGAAAAGAAAGATATGTAATGATGTTGTTTTCTTAGCTTACTTATACACTCTTTTGTCAAATCATGCATTAACACTATTTTTATCATTTTCTTTTATTTACTTTATAAAAAGAAGATATTTTGATTTATAAGATATAAATACAAGTGTTATATAGTTTATAAAATGGTATTATATAAGTTACAAAGTGCATATGATCATTTAACGTTGCGATGACTTTACAATTGAAACCAACATTGTTATTGACAAATTTTACAGTCAAAATTTGAAGTTTTTTCTAAGCTATATGTTAAATTAAACTAAACCTAAAAATTGATTTCCTATTATATTAAATGAATTAAAACAAGTTTATCTATGTTAAAATCCTATATCATTAGGGTTAATATCAAAATATTGAATTTTGAAGTTGTTGACAAACTGTGACAAATTTTGAAATTTTTTGTAAAACGATTAACATAATTTTAAAACCTTCAATATACTTCTATTATCTTCATTAGGTGATTTTAATATAATTTATCTTTTTAAACAAATATTTAAATCTATTTATTTAAGCATTTATTTATTTTTGACAAAACTTAACTTTTGCCGATTTGTTCTAAAATCCAAATTTTATACTTTTTAATCATCAACTATAAGAATAAATAATTTCTCCATCGGTATGTGTTATACATAACATATTTATTTAAGTTCTAAACCCTTTTAAATTTAAAATAAACAAAATCCCTCATTTTCGAAGTAGCGAAATTACGGGTCATTACATTAAGCAACTTATATAAACTAACTTGCCTACGTGTCAATTTCTTGTTGGTTGCCTTAACTTTTCTCTCAAAACTAATTGTCGTTTTATTTTGGAAAAGTATCAAACTTTTTTCAAATAAAATCTTCCTTTTTTACTGATACGTAAATCATTTTGATCCTCTTCGAAAAAAAAGTATTTTGCATATCGAATCACTTAAGAAAAATCCCCAAAATCGAAGAAATTTACTTTGATCATGTTATCTAAAATATCAAGATTTTCGACCCAAATTCACAGTGTATTGTTCTAAAATAAATTATCAACCCAATGTTGTATATTTTCATTCACTAATTCATAATAATATTTCCATAGCTTGGAAAATAATCAAACTTAAAACCTAACTCTAAAAACATATTTTTCATAACATAAAAATTTTCCATAGCATTTGAACATCAATATCATACGGCATTGATCTAAAACCGTATAAACTATAACTTAATCAATCTTGTTTAAATTTAAACAAACCATAAGCCAAGCATATCATCATCAAACATCATATATAAGAATTTAAAATTAAATCTGAAACATGTATTTAACAAATCGAGATAGTAATTATGATTCACCTTAATCTTTAATAAGGAAAATGGATTGAGATGGATTTGATTCCCCTTTTTACATTCTCTTCCTTTTCTTTGAACTTCTCTTCTTCTTTTATTTTTAATGGCTGGCTTGATCTTCTTTTATTACATCTTTATTTTTCGTGACAGATGAATATGAGTGTGAATGGTTTTAAGGGTAAACATTTATATGTACAATGGTGGTTAGATGTACCATTATACCCTTTCATATTTTTATATGTCTATAAATCATTCTTTAACCCAATTAAATTAATAGGCACGACCACTTATATTTATTCAAATCTCATTTCCCTTATCACTTAACATTTACATTATCCTATTTAATTTATCTAATTAAATATCCTAAATAATATTATTTAAAATTAGGGGTGTTACAAACATCCCTCAAAAAATTTCGCATCGAAATTCAGTAAGGACTAAATACTAATCATGGCAATCATCTGTAACTACTCCTAATAACTATACTAGTCTACCTGACTAGCTATCATCTATATAAAACTAATATAGACATACCATTTAAAACAGATCGGGATAAGTATCTTGAATCATATCTTTGATCTACCAAGTACAGTCCTTCTTGTTTTTGCACCATTGAACTTTTACCAAATTGACTGTCTTGGACCTTAATCTTTTCCAAACCTTCGCTACAACCCGAATTGGTTGTCTAACAATTGTCAAGTTAGGCTCTACTACCAATTCATCCAATCATGCTGGAGGAATAGTAGTCTCTGGATCATGCACATGCTTGCGAAGATGAGACGCATGGAATACATTATGGACACCTACCACATTGCTTGGCAACTCTACTTTGATGCAAGCTTTCCACGCCTTTCTATAATCTGGAACGGACCAACATATTCTGGTGCCAGCTTCCCTGACTTTCCAAAGCGTATCACTCCCTTTATCGGCGACACCTTAATAAACACCATGTCTCGAACTTAGAACTCCAGATTTTTGCGCCTTTTATCTTTGTAACACTTCTATCTGGACTGAGCTTCCTTCATCTGATCTCAGATTAAACAATCTTCTCTGAAGCCTATCTAACCATATCTGGACCAAAGACTAATCTGTCTCCAATCTCTAACTAACATGCGGGTGGTTTGCATGACCTTCCATACAATGCTTCAAAAGGCATCATTCTTATACTAGTCTAAAAACTATTATTACAGGAAAACTTAGTCAAATACTGGTGATCTTCCCAAGATCCACCAAAGTCTAGTACACAAGCCCTCAATAAAATTTCGAGTGCCTTATTAACTCTCTTCGTCTGCCCATAAGTCTATGGGTGATATGTCGTACTCATCATGAGCTCGGTACCTAATACTCTCTGTAGACTTCTCCAAAACTCACAAGTGAATAGTGCATCTCCATCACTGACTATGCCATTTGGAATTCCATGAAGTCTAACTCTGTTCTTCACGAATAACTTCGCCAAAATAAGTGCCGTCATGGTTGACTTGAGTGGAATGAAATGGGCGCTCTTAATCAATCTATCCACTATGACCCATATGCTTTCATTTTCCTTGTTTGACCTTGGAGACCCATCTATAGAATCCATGGATATAGAATCCCACTTCCAAACTGGAATCTCTAAAGGCTGAAGCAACCCGCTCGACTTCTGACGTTTAGCTTTCACTTATTGACAGTTAGCACATTATATAACCCATATGCCAACATCCCTCTTCATGCTTTCCCAATAGAAGCTTCTCTTTGTATCTTGATACAACTTGGTTCCTCTAGGGTGAATTATAAACTTGGATTGATGGCACTCATCTAGAACTTCTCTTCTCAAGTTCTCTACATTTGGAACACATAATCATCCCTTCTTCCTCAACTATCCTTTATGGTCAATGCTCAAATCTTTAAGATCATCGATCTTGGATCCCACCTTAAGTCTTCTAATTTTATCAGCTATTTCTGGATCCTCTTTCTATTTTGAAGTTATCCTCAACACTAGTTGAACCTCTAAACAGGCTAACACAGCAATACTTTAACTAGAATCAGCAATCGATCTTGAATTTATCTTGCACGTAACTAAATCTTCTAAATCCTTACATTCTGCCAACATTGCTGATACCAAATTTCAATGTTTCCTGGTAAGATCATCCGCTACCTTATTTCTTTTTCTAGGAATATATTCTATACCAAAATCATAAGCAGCCAAAATTTCCAGCCACCTATGTTGTCGCATATTCAACTCTTTCTGAGAGAATAAATATCTTAAGGACTTATGCTCAGTGTATAGCTCAAATCTCCTCCTAAGAGATAATTTCTCCAAATATTCAATGCGAAGATCACCACAGCCAACTCCAAATCATGAGTAAGATATCTTACTTCATGCGGTTTAAGTTGTCGAGAAGCATAGGCAATGACTTTACCATTCTTCATCAATACATCTCCCAATCTTATTCCATATGCATCATTGTACACTACCAACACTTGGTTTTCATCCGGAACAACTAACACTGGCGCATTGGTCAACAAATGTTTTAACTTAAGAAACCCTTCCTCATATTTTTCAGACCAAATGAAATTCGCATCCTTCCTGGTCAACTTAGTCAAAGGTGCAGCTATCTATGAAAAATCTTTGATAAATCTTCGGTAATGGCCAGCAAGTGTGAGAAAACTTTAGATATTGATTTCTGTCTTTAGTCTCCTCCAATTATTGATAGCTTTGATCTTAACTAGATCTACTACCAAACCTTCCTTCGAAACTACATGACCAAGGAATTTGACCTCCTTCTTCCAAAAATAACATTTAGAAAACTTCGCCTTTAGTTGACGCAACCTTAGCGTCTCAAACACTACTCTCGGATGATTCTCATGCTCTCTTTCATCTTTCAAGTACACCAAAATGTCAACTATGAATACTAACACGAACTTATTCAAGTATTCTTGGAAAACCCAGTTCATCAAATCCATGAAGAAAGCAGATGTATTCATCAACCCGAATGGCATCACTAACCATTCATACGAGCCAAACCTAGTGAAAATGCTGTCAAAGGAATATTGTCCTTTACCACTCTCAACTGATGGAAACCGGTTGCCAAATCTAATTGGGAAAACACTCTGGCTCCTCTCAAGTGATTAAACAGATCGTCAATTTGCGGCAAAGGATATCTAATCTTGATCGCCCTTTCGTTCAGCTTATGGTAGTCAATGCATATCCGTAATGACCCGTCTGACTTCTTCACAAAATACGTGGCCGCTCGCCATGGAAAACTGCTTGATCTAATAAAATTTCATCCTTCTAAATCCATTAGTTACACCTTCAATTCTTTCATCTCAGTCGGTGTCATTTTGCTAGGGGGAATACTGACAGGTTCATCTCCTGGTACAGGGTCTATCCGAAACTCAATAGCTCGTTTCGGTGGTAGTCCTATAATACTCAAATATATCTACAAACTCTCTTGCAAATGAACTTGACTTAGCACCTCCGCTGCTTCCAAGGTACTTAACACAGCATAAACACTTCAGTCATAATTTTCTATTGAGAAGATGATTCAGTTCTAACTATTTGGATGCCTTAATGATATTTCTCCATCTTGGCGAAATATCCTAACCACGTATCTACCCAACCAATCCATACCCAAAATGATCCCGAAATCTACGAAATCATAAACATACAAACTACATGCAAACAAATGACTTAACAAATCAAGTTCTAACTAGTTACATCTCATCCCTAGGGTTGCATACCCTCCTATTGGATTTGCAACCCTTAAGGAAGAAACAGGGTGAGTGTGTTCTAAGCATAACTTATTAACCAAATTCGGGATATAAATGAATGTGATGCATTAGTATCAAATAGTAACTAAACTGGAATACTTCGAATCAAAAATGTACCTTCCATCTCAATTGTTCCTCTATCTGCTGCTGTTGGTTTGGAAGAAGACTGTGGTCTAATAGCGAAAACCTTTCCTTTTTTTCCCTAACCTGCTTTGGACACTAGTTCTTGTAATGCCTAACTTGATCACGGTTGTAACACTTAATATGCTTCTTATCCAAAGCCTCTATCCCTTGCCTAACTGGAACTCATTCGAAAAATGACCCTTCTTGTCTCATTTATAGCAGACTAAATCAGCATTGGACTTCTTGGTCGAATCCCCCTTCCGGGCTCCTTTCTTTTTGAAGAACTTTATCTTCTTTTCTCGAGGACTCTGGGATTTAATTTTCTTCTCTCTAACACAAATCGCAAGATATCTTCATGGCGAATGGCCATCTCCACCACCACATTACAAGGATCACGAATATGAGTCAGGGTCACCCTAGCAAGCTCAGACCTCAGTCCTCGAACGAACCTTTCGTTCCTTCTAATGTCAGTGTCTATGATAGCATTTACATATCATGATAGCTTATCAAATCTATTTACATACACGATAAATGACATGTCTTCTGACCTAAATCCATTAAATTTCTCATCAATATTGACTTAGCAACTTTAGAAACAAACCTCGGTTCGAATCTCCTTCGAAAATCAGCTTAAGTCAACTCTTCCTCTGGAACTCCGATAGTCACACCATTCCACCAATGGAGTGCTGACCCTTGCAACTGTCTAAAGGCCAACCTTCTCTTCTGTGTATTTTTTAAAACCAAATCAAAGAAAATCCTTTCACAATGTAACAACCAATTCTCCACTTCTATAGCATCTTCTATTCCCATAGACAGCTTTCCATCCAAACTGGTGTAGTCTTAGTTTAGCTTGGCATAATTGTTCCCAATGGGAATCACGGGATTTTCTCCTCCAATATTTCCAGCCACTCCAAAAATTCTTGCTTGCATCAAATTAGCACGAAAATGATACATCATCCCCGCATCTACTGGCGGATTCCCAGCAATCACATTGCTTTTGCAATTTGATTAGCATTAACCTGTCGACCTGGGTTAGGTCGAGCATTTCCATCAATTGTAGTGCTTCCTCCACCTAGATTTCATCTTCCATTTCCTTCTTCCATATTTTTTATTGTAAATCTGTATACAAGCCTTAGTAGAATACAGAAAAATAGTCTAAAAGAAAAGGAGAATTACGTACTTATATACGTGCCTATATATATATATATATATATATCAAATACAAGTATATTACATCGCTTTAACCCAAAACCCAATTATCTTTCTGATTCATTGGATTATGTTTTAGAAATCTTTTTATGTTTAAATTACTTAAGTTTTCATTGGATTATGTAACAGTCCTTATTCGTACCAAAACTGGACACGGCACTCTTTGGATGTGTTTGAAGAGATAAAATAAAGAATATAAATGGAAAATTAGGAAGATCTAACAAATACACCAATCGATAAACAAGAAAAACGCACAGAAATACACAAATTTAGAGTGGTTCGACATATGGCCTATATCCACTATGAAATGGCTAACTTTTATTGATCTTTGCTTGCTGGTTACAAAGAGTTACAATAGCACAATCCAAGTATAATAGTAATTTCGGCAGAGCCCGGATGTAGGAGAGACAAAAAGTCCTTTTTCAGTAGGTCTTGGGATGTTATTTATAGGCGTAGGCTGCGAACATCTCTCACAGATCTCGAAGGACTTCTTCCCTCACGTAGGTGGGCCCACATGATCAATCCTTGGTTGATTGGACTCGATCCATGATCGATACGAATGGAATTCATATCGATCAAGATTTAGCCAATCGAGTTGACATCGATCACGAACATTCTTGAGGTTGCATGCAAGCTTCTGTGAAAATATGGTAGCTATTGGACTTGTAGATTTCGAGTTATGATCGATGTAAGTTTGAATTTGTTGAAGGCTGCCGAGTACGCATCGCTTCTGCTTGCATCGCTTCTAGGCACTTGCTAACCAATGACATGGCGCTAACCTTTAGGGTCGATCCACTTTTCATGCCAAGCAATCGAGTCAACCATCTTTACATGTTCTCTTCGTATCGCTTTCAATAAGTTGCTTCCTATCCATGTCGTTCGTGTCCATTGATATGGCTTGGTTCGTATCCGTTAATTGCTATGCTGTTCGTATTGATGATTGTCGCTCCATTTCATATTGATCATCGAGGGTGTCATTTGTATCGGTCCATCTTGCATTATTCACATTGATCGCTGGCCGATCGGTATGAATAAGGGGCACCGATGGATCGATGTGAAACAGTGGGTTTTTATGGCTTTGATGGATACGATATAGACGTGGTTGGATTAATACGAACAAGCTGAGGGATGATGGATGCGAAGTAATATGGGTATGGATGGATACAAAATGGAACATACCTGATGGATTCGAACTAACGGATGGTAGTGGATACGACTGAGGTTCCTTAGAGGGTTACAAATGAAAGCGATACGAAGGAGGCGGAGTGATGGATATGAAGGAGTTGATTTTCTTGGTTTACATCGATCATACCTTGAGCATATGAACTCCGATTGACTTGAAATTTGGAATGTTGGCTTTAATAGCTTTGATTATCGTGTCATGTTAATTGTAGCTCGATCCAGACTCAATAAAAATTTACCAGCATCCATATCGAACCCGGGTATGGTCATTTTTTGGGGTGAACTATCTTTGGTTCCCAATCAATTCCTTGGTGTCACGGCCTTGCCAAAAGACGGGATAACATTTCCCTCCAAAGTACGTCTTGTGAGAACATGACATGCTTTGAAAAGCTGCAATCTTCATTCTGAAAAGTTCTATCTGACTTATTGAACAGTTGTTGTCTTCTTGTTGAAAGATGCAACCTTTGATTGATCTTCAGTAATACAAATAATAGATGGTTGACTGCTAATTGTTGTACTACATACTATTGTAACTAAGTGTCGAATGAAAGCAAACTTTTGTTCGTTGTCGTAATTGCCACTAGGTAAGCATTCAACTCTATTGAATTTTGAAAATTGAATGTTAGTCCGACATGCATGCACTTATGTTAACCTGACTCCCATTAACATTTATGTGTTTATGAGTCGTTGTTAAGTTCTCTTTTTTGTCAAGTTTCGTATTGATCCTCTCCTAGATCGATGTGAAATTCGAGTTGTAACAACGCTTGATGGTCACTTTAGAGTGTCCCTTCGTATCGATCCTCTCCTGAATCAATTTTAAGAAGCTGAAAAAATCTTCTTTATATCGATGGTAATCGATACAATCAGTTGGCTCTTTAAAACATCTCATTTCATTGGATACGAAGTCTGGTGGTCTTCAAAATGATGGTCATGAAGTTTTCATTTCGTATCGATGGAGTCGAACAATCCAAATATGACTTAGTAGTGGCATTCGCATCGATGAAAGCCGATGGATACGAACAACTGTTGTTTTTGATAAAAGGCGCATGGATGCGAACAGCTTTCTTCGCATCGGTCGGGGAGAATACTCGTGCTAACCAGTCATGGCTATAGAGAGTCGATCCATTTCTTTATTTGGTTTCGTACCCATATAAACAGTATTTTGTACTTAGAAATTTTTTACTTGCTCTCATTTTCTAGTGTGCCTTCGTATCTATTGAGAAACCAGGAAATAGAAATTACTCTTGCTTTCAAACCAAACCAAACATCAATCCCATGAACTAGTTGCTAAAATTAGGTAAATAATCGACCGAGTTCAACCTTAATATAATGAGACTCGAATTCTCGTGCCATCCCATTTACATTCGTGGCCGAGTCTGGTTAAGAGGAGATCGGAGATGGTCGGAGCAAGGTCGAGGTAGGTCAGAGCAGACTCTGTGTTGATTAGGAAAGATGAAGCATGGAGGGATGCGAAGTACTCATGGAAGAGATGCTCTGCTTTGACCTCGCATCGATGGGAGAAGAATACTCTCGTATCGATCTAGGACGAGGAATTCGTCGGTCTTGAATACATTGTAATCTCTCATCGAATGGAAAATCTAGCTTCGAATCAATGGTTGGTTGACCTTCGGATCGATTGACCGATACGAAATCTGAGGCATGATGATCGATATGAAGGCACCAATAATGATCGATATGAAGGCATCGCTAATGATCGATATGAAGTAAGGGATTTTGTATCGATACGAAATGGCATTGGACGATCGATACTAAATGATGCCTCATGACCGATTCGAAATGATGGTTCCCGGATCGATACGAAGTGAACTCTGGTGATCGATTCGAGTTTAAGTTTTTTTGACCAATACAAAATTCCCTGCATACTTGAACGCATGACTCCGACGAGCTTCTGCCTTGCATAATTGGACTCCATCCTTTCATTACATGTTTCACTGCCTTTCGAAGCTTGTCAATGGAACTGTAACTTAACCAATTTGATGAACTTTAACTTGGACCGATTGCCGAAATTAGGATGGCACGGTTGTGATGGTCAGCGATGATCGCCATTTCGATTGGATTTTGAAGTCTCGTCGTTCAAGCACCTTGTTGATCTCTATAGGACTTTCTTAAGTACTTTACAATATTGCATTGCACATCGCACTCATGCACTTCACACTAGGGCATACACGGGATTATTGTCGTCTAATGATGTTTTTACTTAGTTGATTTGCTATGGAACCCGGGAGTTCATAGTAGCAGGAGGCTTAAAGTTCACTTCCCTTAATAATAGAGATGTCTACCATTACGGCCAAAGTCATAAGTCCTGCTCCGGACGAGCTACCAGGAGTAGTCTTTTTCGAGAATCCATAATATCATGTACCATCTAAAGTCTCCGAAGATATGTTGGGAAGAATCTGCTTAAGACATGTTTTATCGTTAGATGATGTTCTGCTACCAGGACCAAACGACAAGACACACACTCCCCCAGAAGGGTTCACCACCGTTAACAGATATTCGTGCACCGCTGGAACACTCCCTCCATTCAACAGTACATCCGAAAAGTGTTATCTTTATTTGGAATTTCTCTGTCATGGTTGGATCCAAATGGATATGCATTGTTGAACAATTTATTCATTGTTTTTAAAAAGCATCTCTTACGCCCCCCGACTCCGAAAGAAGCAGATTCTTGTTCATTCTCAAGAGTCGGGGAGATAATCCCTCATGCATATTACTGGAGGCAGTCGGGAATTATCAAGTTGTGAGTGGAGCCTAAACCATGCTTAATTATTTCAAGACCGAATGGTTCTATGTTCGATGCTGCGAGGGTTGGCTAGACGGTGCTTAGTTTGACGTAAGTGCCGCAATTTCCCTAGTGACTAATGAGGTAGTTGTACTCAATATTGAGTCTAACGTTTTCTTTCCTTTACAGCTGCAATTCTGCGACTCGAAGGTGCCTGATTTAAAGAAATAGCGTGAATTCTTCAATAGGTTCCTGGTGAGATCAGGGAGATCGATTAGGTGCTCAAGGATGAAAATTTGAGAGCCAATAGGCTAATCAACCGAGACCAGAGCATAAGACCTGAAGGAGCTTTTAGGGCAGCTCCGGTAGGACGGGCCAAGCGTAGGGCGCCCGAGATTGTAATAGTTGAGCGGGGTGATAAAGAGGATACGCCCACTGAAGATGAACCCATAGCCGGGCCCCATGATAGTTTACGACATTCAAAAGGAAAGAGGAGAGGCAAGGCGGTTGCTCATAAGCTTCATAAGTCTTCGAGATGGAACTCCGTGGTCATGTCCTTGCCAGCCCTCTGTGTTAGAATTTTGAAGACTCCTTCCTCACAAATGGAGAATCCTTTTGAAGGACTCGTCGACATTCCAATTTCGGAATTTGTGTCACTCCAACACGACACCGGATTGGAAGGGCTTCAAAGCGCTTTTGATTTAGGTAAGTCGCTTCCTACGAGCATGGCCGACATAATCGGTTGGTCGGGAGGTTTGCACATGCATACATACACTTTCACAGCACTGCACGATTTCCAGTCATAAGCTATTCATTTCTGAAGATTACAGATTCTGCTTCTCTTTCTATTTTTCAGATATGATGATAAGGTAGGAATCCATGCATGGTAACCTTCGCTCATCACGCTGGTCGTCTAGTTCATATTATGAGTCCCGCAGAAGGGAGGCTGATAGAGACCGCGATCGCGGTTATTCTAGCTAGGAGCGTTATGAAAGGAAGAGGAACAGAGAGAAAGATAGAGAATATAGGGGTCACTCCCGGTCATGCTCTACGCCACCTTGAGCCCCAACACAATCTTATGGTCACGGTAAACAACCCTTGGAACCTTCAAGCCAAAGGCTGCCTTCTCAAGTACTAAGGCCCAATCCACAGCATCAGAGAATGGAAATCGAAACTCCTACTATCACTGAGCAGGTTGTGACAGAACCCACTAGGAGGGAGCATTCAGAATCGCCCAACTAAAAAAATATTTCCCAAACATCGATTTTGATGGCTTCATCTTCCCTCCGCATTTAAAGTGAATTCCAGTCGAGGAAGAACAAATAATGCACGATAATATCCATGACATTTACAGCCAATAACGGGAATGGATGAAGAACGTGGATAAAGCATTGGCGGTGGCCTTTGAGTGGGCAAAAACAATTGAGAGATTAGAAACTGATCTTGCTCAAAAGGACTGGATACTTCAGGTGCTTCATGATGAGAGTGAGTCTGTGAGGAACTCAGAGACAGAGGCTAACTCAAGGGCTGATGAGGCTACTCAGTGGATATGAGAGAAGAGGCGGATGCACTTAGCCCTGGTTGAGGAGATGGGGCATTGGACCACCACAGTTATGGCCGAAAGGGACGGGGCACTTTAAAAGCTCGAAGAGCTTAAAGCCAAATTTGCTGAAATTGTCAGGGAGAATGACGATGCAAACAAAGCTGCCCAGAAGGCATGTGAGCAAGCTGTGGTGTTTAGGAATGAGAGGGATGCGGAGGTGCTCAAAATCCATGAAACTGATACCATGGTTGAGAATGAGGTGAAAGCTACGGAAATTAGGTTGGAGGCTGACATCGAAGATCTTCTTATCACATACAATGCCAACGTCTTGAAGCATCAAAACCTGACCTGGCTTGAAAACTATCCTTCACACTTATACAACGCTTGGTGCCGCTTAGTAGAAGATGAAAAAGCTGAGCATCAAGTTGAATCTGCAGATGAATTTGAATTGGAGAATCGGTGCTGAGTGAAATGAAGAGAAGGGTTCTCCACGACATCACTAAAACATATGAAAAGGAAAGACTCAGTACTCAGCACTTGGAGGTTGGAGAGGGTTCTGGCATTGAGCGCCATGATGCGGGTTCCGAAAACCTTGTGCTAACCCTACCAGAATCCACATCTGCGATTGATCCTCGGTCTGTTCCTGCATATAATCTCGATCAACCGTAGTTGTCTCCCGCTTGCGAGCACGTCTCTGAAACTGCTCCCCCACTCGCGAGCCAAACTAAGGAACGTATTATGAACATTTCTCATACTCATCCAAAGTCAGAAGCGTTGCTTGGAGTCATCACTAACAATTTTTCTTTATCTCTATTCAGTGATAGGAGCTACATCAACCGTTCCCTCTATAACCCAAGAACCCCAACATGCGCAAGAAGCCCTTATTACAGAAGCAACCATTACAACGTCCATTGTACCAATCGACGAGGCAAAGGGAAGCACGTTTACTTTTGATGAGTAGATGATGGAGGAGCTTCTCGGCCACCAAAGCGACACCTTTGTCGATCTGCCATTTGTCATGGGTGGAGGCGCACCTTTGATCTGCTCATCGGGCCCAACCGCTGGCGTCCCTAGAGATACCCAAATAATGCATGAAGAGGAGATAATTGCTGAAATCAACGATGAAATGGAAGAAGCTACGTGGGCCAGTGGCATTGGAGGTGGGATGGAGGGCCCTGGTCTAGCCTCTTTGCGAATGATTTCTCCTGGAGGCACGGTTGTCGACACCAGTGAGCCTCTCCTGCCTCCTAACATCGATCACATTCCTCTGACTCTTCCTTCAGAAAGTATTCCAATCATTGTAAGCTCGGAGGCGGAGGTTACCATAATGCCCCCGACTGGAGATCAACTACCAAAAGGTAAGCGCTCAAAGTGTCATCCAAGCAGCAATTCTAGCGGGTCGACATTGAAGAAGAAGAAGAGATTAGATATTTCTTCTTGGCTCATGTTTGGTAGATTGATAGGAATTTCCTTTTATTTTTTGTAGGCCATGTATAGATGTAGGTTCGACCCATGCTAGTAGGATTTATTGGAATATTTTTACTCATCCTTCTCTTCCAAAGTATAGTTGAAATAAAATTCCATTTTGTCTTCAACACAGTTTATGTTTATTTCGCTTAAGTGTTTCAGTGTTTAAACTTCCATTTAATGTACTTATAGAGTCTTAGCCTTCAAATAGGACTGGAGTTTAGTTGCAAAGTTCTAGAGTCACAGCTTCGGGTCACGATTAAATCGCTAAGTCTAATTCCAATACTGCACTGTCTCAATTAGTGGCTGATACTTAAGTTCTACCCCTAGTTTCGGGGACAAATTGAAAAGATTGGTAGGACATCATTCTTCGTCTTTAATATATCAAGCTAAACTATGTTGAAGCGAGTCTGAAACAAGATGAGTTTTGGTGGTCACAATTGCTCATCAGTTGATGAGTGCATCCACGCTCTGGGGGTTGCACTTGTGCATCGATCGTCGGTCACGTCCACATACGGTTTTGAGATATGTCCACGCTCCGGGGACTTAAGTATTTCATAGGCGGTCAGCCACACCCGTTTGATATTTTGAACTATGTCGCACTCTGAGGACTTAGATTGATTTGTGGGCGGTCAGTCACAACCACTTTACGTTTATAGTCCGGTCCATACTCCGGGGACTCCAACTTGTCCTACGAGTGGTGGTTTCACAATCGGTTTGTTTTATACCCCAATCCACACTCTAGGGATTTAGAGTTAGCTGATGTTTATACTTCAATCCACACTCTGGGGACTTAGAGTTAGTTGATATTTATACTTCAGCTCACACTTTGGGAATCTAGAGTTGGTAAATAAACGGTCGATCGCATTTGTTTTGAGTTTCAAAATTTCGTTTGCACTCCAGAAACGATGGAATTACCAAGATCGTGGATAGTCGATTCACATCCACCCTGAGTTAACAACTGAGGTCGTTAAATGGACAGGTCCATCCTACTCAAACTTGGTTTGAGTATGGGCGAAGTCGTTAGGTGGACGGATCCACCCTTTCGAAATCATACTTGTAAGCTTATACTCCAGTTCGCACTCTGGAAATCTGGAGTTAGTTAGAGGATTGTCGTGCATCAATCCCATTTTGGCTTCTGTGTGATGACTTGCCCCCGAGCTCGGGTTTCACTTAGCGAGTGACCGGTTGTATCACAGTCACTCCCTATTTGAATAAATCGCACCGTAAGGTGGAACTTAGCTCTCCGTACATTGTGATGGTCGTATGACGCGTTTCAAAGATCACAGCTCTGGGTCGAAGAGATTGCATTTTACTACTGAAATAAGAAAATACGGCAAAGTCTGTTGCCTTACTACAAATTCATATTTCGAAACGCATAAAAAAATGCAAATGAAAAGTAGACTGAATAAATAAATAAAGCATGTTATGTATAACAGCGACGAATGCTTTCGTTTGTTCCAGGCTCTCGACAAAGTGAGACCGTCAACGGTCGATAGTTTAAATATGCCGTCACCAAGTCTTCGTTCAATGACATATGACCCTTCCCATGTCGGTATGATATGTGAAGGAACCAGGTAAATTCTTCTGATGACGAGATCGTCGAGTTCAAAGGTTCGAGGTCGAACCTTGGCAATATACAATCGGGCGACTTGACTTCGGTATGTCGCTGCCATCAAATCAGCCTCTTCTCGCTTCTCATCCAAAAATCCAGAGAATCGGCAAGTAATATAGCATTTATCTTCAGATCATAATAGATCACATGATGAGAAGGTATTTCCATCTCGACTAGAATAACGGCTTCTGGACCATAGGAAAGAGAGAATAGAGTGTGGCCGGTCGTGGATTTGTGGGTTGTCCGATAAGCCCATAGGGAGCTCATCGACCCATTTTCCCCTGTCCTTTTCCAGTCGTTTCTTCAAAATAAACTTTATAGCTTTATTAACAGCTTCAACTTGTCCATTCTCTTATGGGTGTGCAACTACAAAGAACTTCTACTGGATGTGAAATCGCTGTCAGAAATTCTTAAATCCAATACGGTCAAATTGGGCTCCATTATCAGTAATGATGGTACATGGAGGCCAAATCGAAAGATGATGTTGCGTAACACAATGTTGATTACTTTCTTCGTTGTGATAGCAACAAGGGACTCGGCTTCCGCCCATTTGATAAAGTAATCAACAGCGAGGATGGCTTACTTCGCACCACCTTTGGCTAGAAGTAGAGAACCAATAACATCAATGCCCATTACTGTAAACGGACATGGACTAACCATCTGAGTTATTTTGGTAGGCAGGGCTCTTGGAATCCGTGCGTGCTTATGACATCTATCACATTTCCTGGCGTAATCCGATGCATCACAATTTATAGTTGGCTAATAGTATCCATATCGGAGCACTTTCTTAGCAAGAGCTTGCCTCACGGTGTGATCGCCGCATTCACCTTCATGCACATCATGCAATACTCGTTTGATTTCATCCTAGGAGATACACCGGAGTAAAGGAACAGAGTACCCTCTTCTATACATGACTCCATTCTGAATAGTGAACCGCGAAGCCTTTCGACGAACTTGTCTTCTTTCACTCCTGCGCTCCGCATGGGTCCCATGCTCGAGATACTTTATGAACGGAGTCATCCATGACTCTTTATAGGGAATGACTTTAAATTCCAAGTCTGTTTCCATTTGATCGATGCACGGGGAAGATAATATCTCCATAGGAACGATTCCAATTTGATGTGCCTCACTTGTAATGGCTAACTTTGCTAAGGAACTAGCTTTCTGATTGCGTTCTCAGGTATGCACTAGATTGCATAACAATCGAACTGATCCAATATTTCCTAAAACCGGGAAAGATAAGTATTCAGCCTTCGGTCTTAGGCTTGGTACTCCACCCGAACTTGACACACAACCAATTGTGAATCACAGTAAATCTCCACAGCAATAATTCTTAAATCTCTAGAAAGTCCCAATCCGGTAAGCAGGGCTTCATATTCGGCCTCGTTATTAGTTTCTTGAAAATCGTACTTTAAAGCATAACATATATATTGGCCTTCAGGAGTTTTAAGTACAACTCCAGCGCCTGAGCAGAGGTCGTTTGATGCATTGTCAGTATGTAGCTTCCAGACATATTTAGGAGATTCACTAGTTTCGAGCAAGTCCTGCGGGATAGTGAATTCAGCGATGAAATCTGCAAGGACTTGTCCTTGAATGGCTCTCTTTGTGTGCAAGTGATGTCGAACTGATTCAATTCGATATTCCACTTGAGCAACCTACTAGACGTCTCAGGCCGCGTAAGGACATGTCGTAACGGCTGGTCGGTGTAGACGGTGATAGGATGAGCCTGGAAATATGGGAGAATCTTCCTTGAGGCAATGACAAGAAAATAAGCTAGCTTTTCTAGCTTCGGATAATTTCTCTCTCTACTCCGGTCGGTCATTTGCTAATGTAATATACTAGCCGTTGTATCTGGTCTTCCTCCCGAATTAGGGTAGCACTGATTGCGTTTTCTGACGCCGCCAAGTAGATGTACAATCTCTCGTGATCAATAGGCTTTTACAGAATGGGTGGTGTGGACAGGTGTTGAATCAGTGCTCGAAATGCGCCCTTGCTTTCTGTAGTCCATTCAAAATTTCATTTCCCTTTCCTGATCAGATCGAAGAAGGGAGTGCTTTTGTCAGTGGATTTTGAAATGAACCTGCTTAGTTCTACCACTTTTCTGTTAAGGCTTTGAACCTACTTTATAGTACTTAGAGTCTCAAGATTTTTGATTGCCTAGATCTTCTCGGGATTGGCTTCAATTCCTCGAGCATTGACGATAAATCCTAGGAATTTTCCAAACACGACCCCAAAGTGACATTTTAACAAGTTGAGTTTCATTCTGTACTCTCAGAGGATGTTGAACATCGGTTCCACGTCTTTGATATGATCAGTGAAGAATCATGACTTCACAAGCATGTCATCCACATATACTTAAATGGTTTTTTCGATCCGGTTAGCGAACATTCGATTAACTAGCCGTTGGTAGGTTGCCCTATCATTCTTGAGTCCAAACTGCATGACTTTGTAGCAGTAAAGTCTCATATCAATAATGAAACTGGTATGCTCCCGATTGGACAAATGCATGGGCATCTAGTTATAGCCAGAATACGCATCCATAAAGGATAAGAGTTCATGTCTAGCCGTTTGAGCCTATGAGCTGATCGATTCGGGGAAGTGAAAGACTGTCTTTAGGGTAAGCTTTATTCAAACCTGAGTAATCAATGCATATTCTCCATTTCCCGTTAGGCTTTCTGACAAGTATAGGATTGGACAACCATTCCAGATATAATGCATCTCGAATAAACCCGTTCGACTTTAGTTTATCTACCTCTTCCTTAAGGGCGGTAGATCTCTGGGTCCGTACTATGCCTTTTTTGCATGACCGAGACATGCCATGTGTCAATATCCAATGTATGGCCCGCGGTGTCTAGGGAGATTCCACACATGTCAGAATGTGTCCAGGCAAACATGTCGAGGTTTTCCGGAAGAAATTCAACTAATTCCTCCAGCATCTGTTGGCTTAGTTGAGATCCAATCTTTATCATTTTAGAATCATCATTATCGTTGATCGGTACATCGATCGTTAGCTCGGGCAGGGAAGCCTAACTGTCTTACCTTCATCTTCACTTTCGGTATCTCTTAGGTCAAGATCCCTTGGGAATTGGTTGGGGTGCTCGGGCCTAGGCCCAAGCGTTAGCTATCAATTTTTCACAAAGCGGTCGTAGAGAGATTCCTCTACGCCCTTTCCTTTTTCTTTTTGCTATGCCTCCCACGGCTCGGCAACATAACAGGCTCATCCAGTAGCCTTTCTCCCTGAATGAATCCAACTCCATTGTCAGTAGGGAATTATAAAGTCGGAAACCAAGGGGCAATGGCAGCCCTAAACTCAGCTAGGGCCGATCGGCCTAAGAAAGCATTGCACGGCGAGTCTACATCCAATACAACAAACTGTGATATCCAGACTCTCTAAGGTTTCTAATTCCCAATTCCACTGGTAGCTCTACCATTCCAGTAGGTAAAGTCGCAGTTCCATTGATGGCATGAATGCATGACTGACAAGACTTCCAATCCTTTGCTTCCATCTTTGTTTGATCATAAGCTTGCTTAAACAATGTGTTCACTAAACTTCCACTATCCACTAAGATCCTCTTCGTCCAAGCTAGACCTATCTGAGCTGAAATGACAAGTGGATCAATGGTTGGGTCTTTGGCTCTATCGGCATCCCTATGACGAAATATGTTGTCTTCTGTCATCGTTTTCTGTTGCTTGTCCGGAGCCCCTTCTTCCAAATTAATACAACATTTGAAGCTTGCATGCCTAATAGAGCTGGCACATGACTCCATTTCCATCCAGCTTCAATCGGCTGGATGAGGACCACCACTAATAGTATGAATCACCAACCTCCTACTGGTACGAGCGGGTTCCTCCGGTCTCGCCTGATTTGGTATATGGTTCTGATTCGATGGGCCCTCACCTCCTGACTGTGGCACCCGCACAAATTGTTCAACCTTTCTCTCTCGTATCAATTTCTCAATAATATCTTATAAATGATGGCACTCATTCGTATTATGGCCTTAGCTATAACGAAATCTGCAAAACTTCCTCGTTTGAATCTGTTTTTCTGATGATTACTTCGGAGTAGGTTTCTTATATTGAATGGTATTGCAGGTCTACAAGTACACATTTTCCAGCGACGTATTGATAATTGTCCAACATAGAAGCCCTACGTCGTGGCCCACGATTCTGATCCCATTTCCTGTTTTGATTCCTATTGCTTTTCTGTTGATTCTATTTATTCTGTATGTTCAATTGCACCTTTCCGGAACTTTCCTCGGTTTGTTTAACAGTGACATTGCTTTGGATTCCTTCTATACTGGGCCCTATGTCATCCTTTTTTCTAGACTGTTTCGCATCCTCCCTGCTCAAGAACTGGGCTGCCTTGGAATAGAAACGGTCCAACGACGCAGGGGGGTTTTCGGCCAACCAATTGCCAAATTCAGAATCGAGATCGATCCCCATAGTTAGTGCCATCAGAATTAAGTTGTCATTGGGATTGCTAATCTCAACGCATGCAGCGTGAAACCTCTCTAGATAATGTCTAAGTCTCTCTCCGAAAGCTTGAGTGATGCTAGATAAGGAATTAACATCTTTCTGCCTGGCGACATGCATGTGAAACTGTTCAACAAACTTCGTCACCAACTGGTCAAAAAATGAGATAGATTGTGTTAGTAGATGAGTAAATCATATAGTCTCTATGCCCCCTAGGGAGAACGAGAAACTTCGGCTCTTGACCGCATCATCGACTCATGCAGCATTCATTAGCCATTCGTACTTTAAGATGTGCTGGTTAGGATCAGAACTCCCTTTATAAACGGGCAGAAGTGGCATTTTGAATCGCTGGGGTGGTTCAGCGTAGAGTATATCATCAGTTAAAAGGGTACGACTCCAGGAGATTCCCCAATCATCATTGGTAAGGCTCTGACTTTCGTGGATCATCTGACAGAGGATATCCAGCATCTGAACGTTCGGGGCATGCGAAGCCAAGGTGTGGTCGGGTTCCACAATGCGAGGATGGGACAGTCGTTGTCGACGGTCCATATCTCTCCTCCTTGATTCTATTTCTTCAGGAACATAGGGTTTAGGAGTATAATTACATTGACGGTGGGTTATATCTGTTCAGTTCCAAGCATCAATTTTCCAACTCAGTTGCAATGGTGGTAGTGTGGTTGTCGACAATATGATAAGGAACATTACCTCCTTGGGAGGAGGGTCCGGTCTGATGGATGGTTGACATGCCAACTCTCGGTTGTCCAAAATTCACGGTGCGCTGATGTCCAATGGCCTATGTGTAGCTTCCATCGAGCCGTAAGCGCATGGATCTGTGATTAAAATTAGAAGAGGCTGAACTTTCAGTGGATGAATAGGAAGCCCGATCCTTTCTGGATCTCCTTCATCTTTGACGATTCAGTTGATTGGTCAATTCCGTGTTGGCACAGAGTTGTTGAGTAAGCTGTTAGCTGCTTTGAGTCAGCTCTTGCATTAACAGTTGGAACTCTTCCCTGGTGATATAGCCTTGAGGATCTGAGGGTTCGGCAGCATTCTTATCAGTCGAAGGAAGTTGCGCAGGGTTCTGTCTGTCCCGTCCTTCTAGATCTTCAGCTGTTCAAGTAGTCCTAGTGTTGACCATGGTGGATAATGAAGCTATCTCCTAGACTTGGTACAAATCGGATTGGGATGGAAGAACTTCTGAATTTGAAATCTAGATCTTCTCCTTAGATTCTTGCAATCCGATATCGGTAGTAGATCCAATGAGCAAGAGAAAAACTGGGTTTCCTCAGTGAAAGCACCAGAGTGTTTGTATCAAAATTGGGCGCGACACACTTTGGACGTGTTTAAAGAGATAAAATAAAGAATATAAATGGAAAACGAAGAAAATCTAACAAACACATCAATCGATAAACAGAAAAATGCACAGAAACACATAGATTTAGAGTGGTTCGGCATATGGCCTACGTCCACTATGAAATGGCTAACTTTTATTGATTTTTGCTCACTGGTTAAAAAGAGTTGCAACAGTACAATAGTAATTTTGGCAGAGTCTGGACGTAGAAGAGCCAAAAAGTCCTTTTTTAGTAGGTCTCGGACTGCTATTTATAGGCGTAAGCAGTGAATATCATTCCCAGCTCTTGGAGGACTTATCTCACGTGGGTGGGCCCACGTGATCGATCTCTGGTTATTTGGACTCGATCCATGATCGATACGAATGAAATTCATATCGATCCATATTTAGCCCAATAGAGTCGAGATCGATCATGAACATTCCTGAGGTTGCACGCAAGCTCTTGTGAAAATTTGGTAGCATTTGGACTTGTAGATTTTGAGTTATGATCGATGTAAGTTTGAATTTGTTGAAGGCTGCCGAATTCGCATCACTTCTGTTCGCATCGCTTCGAGGCATGTGCTAACCAATGACGTGGCGCTAACTTTTAGGATCGATCCACTTTTCATGCTGAGCGACCGAGTCAACCATCTTTACATGTTCTCTTCATATCACTTCCATTAAGTTGCTTCGTATCGATGTCGTTCGTGTCCATTGACATGACTTGGTTCGTATCCATTAATTGCTACGCTATTCGTATCGATGATTATTGCTCCATTTCATATCAATTATTGAGGGTTTCATTCGTATCGGTCCATCTTGCATTATCCACATCGATCACTGGTCGGTCGATACGAATAAGGCGCACTGGTGGATCGATGCAAACTGATGGGTTTTTATGTCTTTGACGAATACGATATAGACGTAGGTTGATCGATACAAACAAGCTGTGGGATGATGGATGCGAAGTAATATGCATATGGATGGATATGAAGTGGAACATACCTGATGGATTCGAACTAACGAATGTTTAGTAGACATGACTTAGGTTCCCTGGAGGGATACGAATGAAAGAGATACGAAGGAGGCGGGGTGATGGATAGGAAGGAGTTGATTTTCTTAGTTTGCATCGATCATACCTTGAGCATACGAATTCCGATTGACATGAAATTTGGAACGTTGGCTTTCATAGCTTTGATTTCATGTCATGTTAATTATAGCTTGATCTGGACTCAGGCTAAATTTACCAGCATCCATAACGAATCCATGTATAGCCATTTTTTCGGGATGAACTATCTTTGGTTGCCAGTTAATTCCTTTGTGTCACAGCCTTGCAAAAAGGCGGGGTAACAGTCCTCACTTGGAGGCCCAAAATTAACGGCTATTGATGTTGTAGTCGTCCATAGTTATTAATTCTCGATGACCAAATAAGGTAATGTTAGATAAATTGATATACCAAAAACATATGGATATGGAAAATGTTTAAAATTTTCAAAACTACTTTCACATTCCATTCCAAACTCATTTCAACATCCTTTACATAATCCCACGATGTTAAGCACGTTCAGAAAAATATAATTATTACAACATACTACAAGAGTGACATATGAAGATGTCCCCTTAGCGATAAAAGTGTATAATAGGCAATAAACATCTTTGCCTTAACAAAACAACATTGCGGAATTAAATAAGAAAGAACTTAAATAACTACATGCCTTCTGCACGATTCCGTAAGCTTTTTCGTGCTAAGAGGTGCCTGAAAACCTCCAATCTCAAACTACTCAAAATCAATTGAGTACACGAGAGTTTAAAGGGAAAACATAAACTTTGAGCCAGAAATAAAGCCTGGTGTGAATAATAATATGCCATCTCAAATCATTTAGATAGCTTGTTAGATCACGCCAGTTTGCGGAATGGGTTTCCTCTCACTGTTATCTTCAGATCTATATAAACCATTTTCTATGCCCATGCATCCATAATGGTTAATTCAATTCAAAACATTATTAGGTGACGATATGCAAAGCAATTGAACCTATTCTGGATTACTCATCCCAATTTGTTTTGACTATCTGTCATACTTATAGTTTCTAGGACTTCTATTAACCTAATAGTTTCCATGGCTAACTAATAATCGGTTAAACTTTAAAGGACTCCCTGTCCATTTATATAGTTTTCATAGGATTAATATGAACCTATTGGTAAGTCCAATATTATTTCTTTCATCCTAGTTTTCATGGGCTGACTAGGAACCTATTCACTAACAGTCAATATCTTTCTTTTACCCTGGTTTTCATGGGATAACAAGAAACCTATTGACTATCTGTCAATATTTCATTTTCTTAACAAGTTATAGTTTTCATGTGCTTACTATAAACCTGTCTAACTGACATCTTTAATTGTACATAGTATTCGTGGGCTAACTACCAACCTATTAGCCCATGCCAATATCTTTTCCCTTACACAGTTTTCATGGGCTTATTGTGAACCTATTGGCCCATGCCAATATATTTTCCCTTATACAGTTTTCATAGGATTGCTGTGAACCTATTGGCATCTGCCAATATCTTTAATTTATATTCACTACTGGGTCAACCTAATGGGTTATTCGGCCCTTCCCCATGTTACCATTTTGGGTTCATTACAACGTAAATTTATACATATAAGAAGAAGCAAACAATATAACTTAGTCGAATCTTTTAACCCATTTAGTCTTCTTCATAAGTTCCATTTCAAAATACTTTGCTTGTTAATATGCCATGGTTTTGGTTTAAAATGAGATTGGGTTATTTATTTTGAAAATAATACTTTTGACATCTTTAAACCCTTGCTTTCGACCTCAATAGATAACCTCCTTTGAAAGCATAAATCTCTTTTCAAAACATTTGGCTTCTGCCTTTTAAACACTACTTTGCTTGTTAATATGCCATGGTTTTGGTTTAAAATGAGATTGGGTTATTTATTTTGAAAACAATATTTTTGACATCTTTAAAACCTTGCTTTCGACCTCACTAGATAACCTCCTTTGAAAGCATAAATCTCTTTTCAAAACAAATTTGGCTTCTGCCTTTTAAACACTTTAAAATCCTTCTTTCAAAACCTTTCGAATATAATAAAGTGTTACTTATTTATTATTAGAAGCATAGCATCAAAACCATTGAAAGTATCTCTTTCTAAAGCATTGAAAGTACCCATTTCAAGATCATCGGGTTTGCCTTTAAAAATATCATTTGGGTCCAAGAAAATATATAAATGAAAGTATCTCTTTCGAAACCATTCTTTTCATACAATAATATTGATTAATTTATGATGGTGTCGAAACCATCCCTTTCCACAGAGTCGAAAGCGTACATTAAAAATATTGAAGGATAGCTTCAAAACCCCTTTCGAAACCATTGCCTTTGAAACCCGTAACCCTTTCGAAAGCATTAAGAAAGCGGCTTAATATGGCTTTAAAGCAACAATACCTTTCGACAGCATTGATGACTTCAGTACACTCGAACGGCAAAAGAATTAGTAGTTGGGTTCGACTAGGTCGGAACCCCTTCTTTCAGAAACATTGATTTATAATTAAAGTAACTCTTTTGAAACCACCGTAAGAAACATGGCAACCCCTTCGAAAGCTATTATAAAATTCCTTTCAAAACATACATTTCGACTAAGTTAAAAGCTTAGTCAAACAAAGGCACGCACTTACCTTTTTAAAATAATTTGAAGTAACGACTCCATTAGAAGCTATGCTTTCGACACCATACCTTTCGCCTTTCTCCAATCCACTACATATCACCTAGATGATACCCTATGTATTGAATTTAACTTACAGGAAATTTTTGTCAAGGACAAAATTTCACAGCTTTTTAGCCTCAAGGACAGACCTTCAATATTTTATGCTGAAGGACAACTTTCTTTAGGTATCAGTTTTTAGTTATTGATAGTTGTTTTTAGTATCAGTTTGTAGTTATCGGTAGCAGTTTTTAGGTATCAGTTTTTAGCTCGGTATCAGTTTTGTTGTCCTTATGAATAATTTTGGAAAATGTTTGTCCTTGTGAATAATTTTTAGAAAATATTTGTCTTTGTGGAAAAAATATTGAGGTCGTGTCCTTGAGGCAAAATATATAGAAATTTTTGTCCTTTAAATTAGTTCCCCCTTTAACTTAATAGGATTTCTACATAGTTAAAGGCGAAAGGTAACGGATGAAAGTTATTCCGAATAGAGTTGAAACCTGTTTTTCTAGGTTAAACACTAGATTAAGCGACTTATATAAACTGACATGCCTACATGTAAATTTCTTGTTGGTTGCCTTAATTTTTCCCATGCTTTTCAAAACTAACCGCCTTTTTATTTTGGATAAGTATCAAACTTAAACTTTTGCAAATAAAACCATCCTTTTTATTTATAGATAAGTCACTTTGATCTGCTTCCCAAAACAATTTATTTTGTATATCAAATCACTTAAGAAAAATCGTCTAAAATCATAGAAATTTTCTTTGATCATGCAATCTAACGTATCAAAATTTCAGACCCAATTCACAATATATCTTTCTGAAATAAATTATCAACCAAAGATGATATATTTTCATTCAATAATTCATAATAATATTTTCATAGCTTGGAAAATTATCAAACTTACAACCCAACTCTATAATCATATTTTTCATAACACAAAATTTTTCCATGGCATTTAAACATCAATATCATATGATTTTGATCTAAAACATATAAATTATAATATAAACAATCATAATTCAAGTATATCATCATGAAACATCGTATGTATGAATTTAAACTTAAATTAATCTTTGATAACGAAAATGGATTGAGATGGGTTTGATTCCCCTTTTTACTTTCTCTTCTTTTTCTTTGAATTTCCTCTTCTTCTTTTCTTTTTAAAGGCCGGCTTGATCTTTTTTTCTTACGTTTTTATTTTTTGCGAGAAATGAATAGGAGTGTGAATGGTTTTAAGGGTGTGTGTGTGTATGCGCGCGCATGCGTGCGTGTGTGCGTGCGTGCGTGTGCGTGCGTGTGTGCGTGTGCGTGTGCGTGTGCGTGTGTGTGTGTGTAAAGGTTCGGTTAGTTTTCTCTCCTCTGTGGTGAGAAACTACTGATAATGGCGATTGGGAGTTAACAAAATTCGATATTTAGGGATCTAAAATCAGTGCTCAGCACTCGATTGTAGCAATGGCGAAATTGTGCCTCTATTGGACAATCAAACACCGATCGATTCCTTGCTATGATATTGCATTTTCTTGATATACTAAGTGATTAGAAATCAATGCATCTGGAAGTGGTGACACCGAGTTTACTTTATGGAATCACATGCCGTTTATCTTCCAATACATGAATTTTGGTATGATCCCTCAATCGATTTTTATTGTTTGAATGCCCACAGCGATTTAAAAGTGCTATATTTTGGCATGTGTTTCAAAATCAATTTCAAGGGATTTGCAACTTAAATTTCCCGGTATATCGTATCCTACAAGTTACAACAAATTAAGGGATCTGCGAAGTTAATTTATAATTCCTAGGTATCCCTGTGTTCTTTTGTGCAAGGCGATGCTGTTTTTTCATTTCCGCTTTATGCCTGATGTGTTTTATTTTGATGGTTTCACCTACAAATCATGGGATGTATAATTGTGTTTCTAGCAACTGGAATTATAGTTCAGCTTGTGATATATAATTGTCTGTAAATGGTGAAACCGTTTTCACTGTCAAATTATATGCCGAGTATATGAAGATTTGTTACTTCTGCAAATGAATAATTGGAAGTGTTGTTAGTATCAAAGTGTTGGGCATTTATGCTTCTCATTGAAAAGGCGACCCAGGTTTGTGAAAGATTAAGGACTTGTAAAGGAAATAACCACCGTGATACTATACTCAATCTCTTAGGGCAACTCGATTACTGCTGATGTGAGTTTTGATTCTATTTGAACCATTTATTTGTAGATTTAGAATGAGGAATATCACTGGCTAAGGGAGAATCGCTTGAGAATTAGGTTTGTTAGTATCTAAATCTCATGCCAAAGATTGGGTTGAAGGCTTGATGCAAATCATTGGTTGGTATGCTGAAGGAGTTAAGGATGGCTGAGTTTCTGTGTGGTTCATTTCTTCTGGTATTCAAAGAAAGGGATAACTCAAAACAGGGTGGATATGGGTTCGTGGCTCTAATAGAAAAGAGAACATGTGACGCTACGCTTGATGATGATGGAAGTAAAGATTTCAGTATGCAAGGGCATTGGAGACGAAGCACGTGACAACTGTTCAGTTGCCGTGGAATCACGTGACTTATATCACATTTCCTATAGTTGATTGATAATGTGAACATGGAGGATAACTAAATACGTGAATTTAATGGGCTAGGCTTAGATTTTTTGTGTTTGTGTATTTGTATTATGAAATCGGGCTAGACTAGTTTGACTTGGTGGATAAGGATAATGTGTTTGTAAGGGTAATGTATTTGTGTATTACATTGTAACAACATGCGTACTGTATTTATTAGTTATAAATAAATGAACCCATTTTCAATATGTACAAACGTACGTACATATATATATATATATATATATATATATATATATATATATATATATATATATATATATATATATATATATATAAAGGTAAGGTCAAATGTAGCTAAATCCCATTATACCCTTTTATAATTTTAGTTGTCCATAAACCATTCTTTAACCCAATTAAATTAATAAGGACGGCCACTTATATTTATTCAGATCTCAATCCCCTTATCACTTGACATTTACATAATTCTATTTAATTTATCTAATTAAATATTCTTAATAATGTTATTTAAAATTAGGGGTGTTACGACAGATGTTAGCAAATAAAGTGCTCCATTACGAATACTTTTAACCAATCGTGAATAGGGATATAGTTTATTAAATGAAGCAATGTGATAAGAGCCAAAGATTCTCGAAGATTTAGAGAGCCCCATTGATAGAACTTATGATCAATAATAAAAAAGTAATTAATTTGGTAATGAAATATATTATTTATAGGTTTAGATTTCCTTAGAAGATTATCAAAGACAACGGGACTCAATTTGAGAGTGTCGAGATCTAAATTTTCTATAGACGATATCGAAACATGAAGAGCTTTTCTATGGTAGCATAATTGTAGGCAAATGGGTAACTGGAAATAGTGGAACAAGATCATTAAATCCAAAATACAGAAACGGCTGAGAGAGCAAAAGGGAATTGGGTTAGTGAGCCTCCACTCCTAATATGCGCTTACACAACAACACACAAAACTACGACTGAGCACTTGTCATTCACCTTGGCATATGGTTCAAAATTTATGATCCCAGTGGAAATGGAAGTCCCTTCTCGTCTAGAGTCAATCAAAGAGAAAACGATCGGCTATTGCTAAAATCCCTCGATCAAATCGATGAGAAGTGTGAAGAAGTTGAACTAAGTGTTGCTACTCATCATAAGAGAGTGGAATGATACTTTAACACAAAACTCAGCAATTACACCTTTGAAATAGGGGACCTCGTCCTTAAAGGATTTATCCCGGGCACGGGAGTGATTGACCCGAATTAGGAAGGACCCTATGTGATTAATCAGAAGCTTAGAGACAAAACATTTAAGCTGGTGACCGTTGATGGAATTCTGATTTCATGTTCCTCGAACGATGACCTCATCCATAAATGAGTTATCTTGGGCATAGGAGCGCTTGACCTGAACTGGGAAGGAACCTATGTGATTAATCGGAAGCTTGGAGACGAAACGTTTAAGCTGGTGACCAATGATGGAATTCCAATTCCATATGCCTGGAATGACGATCTATCGTAGCACTATTAAATTTGATCTCTTTTATTTCTTATTTTTGCAAATAAGCCGTCTAGGTATATTAGGGACACTGTAAATAATTAGGACTTATGTAACGACTTGCAACTTAATCAGCTTGAATATGAATATTTAAAATATTTTTAAATATTCAAATAGTGGATTTTATAACTCAAAAAACTCTTTTAAGTAAAATTAATGATGGTGATGTTGTTTTAAAATTTGATTTAAAAAATTAATTATTTCGAAGAAAAATAGAAAATAAGATTGGAAATTGTTTTCCGAATTTTCAACTTATCACCGTCTAAAAGTTATCGGAAACATTATGAACACTCTATTATACATTTACACACACATATACTAAATGACATATTTATGGTTAAATTATGTATGGTGTATATTTATATACTTAAGTAAAAATGAGTGAGATGTGACTTTTTATTCAAAAAATTTAAGGTAAAATAAAGTAAGAAGTAATGTCACATTTTGTCACATCATTAGTACGAGGAAGGGTTAAACATGATGGACATAAGGAGGAGTTTCATGGCTTGTGTGTGAAATTGGCAAGGGAGGAGGGTGGTGATGATGTGGAGAAAAATAACTGGTGGGTATGTAAGGAATGGGGATTTTTGTAATTCACATATTCCACTTTTTATAAAAAAACAATCTCTTATTTTTCCTTCTTATTTTTTCATTTCATTTCTTACTCCATCACCTTCCTTAAGCTCTTAAAAACATGTTAATGCTTCCTATGGTTTCAAATTTAAAATTTACTTCTTCCTCAAACAAAATCACCTTACTTCTTTCTCCTCTACACCTCATAACTAACCAAAACAAGACACATATCTCCTCAAACCAACCATAGTCGAGCCTACCTTCATCTTGCCAAACCATCTGGGCTCCTTTATGGTTCCAAAATTCCATCTTATGCAAGTAGAATCCATGTTCTAGTGTAGGTCGAGAGTTTGGTTAAAGTTCATGCTATTTATATGAGAAAAACCTCATATTTTTAAATTTAAAGTTATTAGCTCTGTTATTGCTTATAATAGTGGTTGTAATGGTTAGTGTGGCTTCCGCTTTAAAAAGACAACACTTGGTATTTAGTAAACTGACTTAAAATTAGTCGAAAAAATTAAGTAAATAATATTAATAATGCTCTTTGCAGGTTGTATAATTGTTACTTGCCATTGTATTACGCTCATACTTATGTTATGTGATGCTTGGATAAATCATTGACATATGAAAGTGGTTATGGATGTACATGTATAGCGACTGTCGCTATATCAGCACTTTAGAAAATATCACCTCCTTTGAAATCTTTTGGTTTAATCTTGTGCTTGGATTTTACAAAGTTAAATAATTTTTTTAATAATGTTAATAAAATTTAATTAATCATTTAAAATAATGATATTTAAATTTAACTAATCATTTTAAATAATGACGATTAAGGTTAATTAATTTTTTTTAAATGATGTGTTTAAGATTAATTAATCATTTTATTAATGATGTTTTCATTTCAACTAATTATGTTTAAGGCTTATTGATCATTTGAATAACGATGTATTAAAGTTAATTTATCATATTATTAACGATGTTTTAAGATTTATTAATCACTTTAATAATGTTTTAAAATTAACTAATCATTTTAATAACGATGTTTTAAAAATTAATCATTTTAGTAATGATGTTTAAGGGTTGACTAATCATTTTAATAGTGATTTTTTAAAGTTAATTAATCGATCAAAAAAAGATGATTAAATTTGATTAATCAATTTAAATATTGTTGTTTGAAGTAGTTTATAAAGATTAAAGTTAATAATTGAAATATGAAATCCTAGCACAATTTCGGTTTTCATAGTAAAGTTTGATTCGGTTAAGAAAAGGGCCAGAAATATATTTTTTTGTAGTCCATTATCACTTATATGGAAATAATTCAATCATACTTTTATCATTAAACGTCAAAGTATGAAAACTTATCTCTATCTTGTAAGTTAAAAAGTCATCACGGCGATGCCTAGAGGCGACACTACCTTCACTTGCCCTTTCATTGTTAACAAGAAACAATATAAGTTTGAAATCGATGAGTAGTGGTAGGAATATGAGATTTACTGTCCATACGATCACTTTAATCATCCCCAATGGTTGAATTATTGACTTTCGATTTATTTATCTTCGTTATGTTTCATCTAAGATGATATGCTGCTCATTTGAGTATTGTTATCCTTTGACAGAAATGACTAAAACCAGAAAGTGCGTGGACGTCAAGTTATGTGGGGTTTCTCCCAATAGAGTATCTTTACATCTACTGTAGATTAGGATCGGTTATATGCACATTAGGATCTGAAATACTTGGATTCTCGATAATGCTAGTGGGGCCCGACTAGTACATTTTCGAGAGGAGTCATAGGAGAAAATTACCCTCTCAAGTATATTGTATAGAAGTATACTTTCAGTTAAAGGGGTGCACCCTCTTAGTCATTTATTGGAAACTTTCCCTTTCCTTGCCTTTGATTCAAAAACCTTTAAATATTATCTTTTTTCTTTATTGCATTGGAAAGCGTCTGGTACACTTCGTGATGTTTAATTATTTGTGTCCATTACCTATGGTTGGATGTTGTTATTGTGAGAAAAAACATGATCTACAGGTGGCGTCATAGTGTCCCATATTATTGTTTTTTTCCACATTTTGTTTAGAGATTTACTCATACTAGACTTATTATCTTACCCATGTTATTTGTTTTTCCTAAACCCTTGGATAATCAATTATATTTGAGTAGTCCAAGAGTAGCAGGTTCATTCAGCTCTTTGAAGACGATGGATGAGCCTGAGGCTTCTTTATCTATCAAGTTATCCATTTCCACTATATATTTATGTATCTATGTATTTAATATCAGCAGGTGTATAGGCAGGGTATATAACTGCCTAGGCTGGTTGCTGTAGTACTTTTGTGTAACTCTTATAACCCAAGTTAAGGAGTAACCTTATGTACTATATTATTGTTGTCTTATATTTAACCATTCCACTGTGAGATTTTATGTTGTTTTCTGTTCTTTTATTTTACCCCATGATAAGTCACCTTTTGGATGCTTAGGCAATGACACATGAACACAAAGGATGTGTTAAGTGTCATTCTCAGGGGTAGAAAGGTGGGTCATCACAGTTAGTATCAAAGCTTCGGTCGAACGAACATGTTAGCCAAGTTTTGGTATAACTAATTAGAGATAAGGTAAGTGATACCCTAGATTGAGCTAATCTTGAGAGGGCATATTTGTAAATTTTTATAATATTAACATCTATCCTTTAAAGTCTCTTTCTAGATCCTTTGGTGTAACAACCCATAATTTTAGTCATTCGATATTCGTATATTTAATTGATTTATTCACAAGTAAATTTTATAAGCTGAATAACTTAAATTTTGAATATAGATTTGAACGGATAATTAAATTATTTATTTAAAATTTGAAATTATAGAAATAATTGGCAAATGGATTTAATGTGAATAAAAATGATTTATAAAGTTGATATAAATTCTATTTGAATTAGAATGGTGTTTGTAACTTTCAAAATTGATTTTAAAGTTGTAACGACCCGTATTTTTACGGATCAAAATACTGTGGTTATTAGGCCATTATTAAGTCGTTCAAAGTTTAAGTCGTGTGGTGCTTTAGCCGTGGGTAGCTTAGATTGTGTGATAGCTTGAGTCGTGTAGGAGATAAGTCGGTTGTACGACTTAGTGGTGTTGAGCGACTCATAGGGTGACCGACCTAAGGAGGCTACGGCTTAAAATATGGAGCGACTTAGTGGAGGTTGCGACTTAGGGTGTGGCCGAGTCAAGGAGGTAGCCGGCTTAAGTATTGACCGACTTAAGGGGTTACTGAGTTAAGGGGTTGCCGAGTTAACGACTCATAGGAACTGGCCGACTCAAGCGTTAGCGGTCTAAGGATTGGGACGACCTACAGTAGCTAGCGACTCAGTAAGTTAACGGCTTAGGGGATTAGCCGACTTAAGGTGTTTGCCGGCTTAAGGTAGTTAGTGGGTTAAGGAGATGAGTCGTGCCAGTGTTGAGTCGGCTTGTGTTTTAGGTCACGTGGTGGTTAAGTCGTTAGGTCGCATATAGGGTTAAGTTGTGTGACCTTGTGTCTGTGTTGAGTCGCACATTGGTTAAGTCGTGCGCATGTTAGATCGGCTTAGAGTTAGGTCGGCATGCTAGTTAAGTCGGCATACGACTTAGGACTTAGGAACTGTGCGGCCTTGAGGTTGAGTCGTGAGTTGCTAGGCCGTGTGTGTTGAGTCGTATGAGTCGTGAGCCGTGTGTGTTGAGTCGTGTATGGGTTGTGCTGTGTTGAGGTGAGTCGGTAGGTCGTATGCAGGCTTGAGTCGTGAGTCGTGAACGACTCATGGGTTAAGTCGTGACCGACTTATGGGCAGACGAGATAAGGATTCAGCCTATAAATAGAGGGCTTTGGCTCACTTTTTGGCACCGGATTTTGAAGCGACGAAGTGCTGCCATTTTGAGAGCTCGACTACAACATTTCTTCACTTCTTTTCTCCACTCTAATCTAGTGATTACATCCATCCAAGATTGAAGATCAAATCGAAGATCCAAGAGCCAAAGTTGAAGATCTTCATTCGTTGAAGTGAGATCTCATTGATTGAAGCGAGATTTTGCCGGATCAAGCCTTGTTCTTCGCTGTCCAGATCTGAAGTGGGTTTCTTTTGAGGTGTTTAGGTGATTTGGTGAGTGGTAGTTATCTCTCACACGGACCCAAGGGAGTATATTGGGTTGGTGGCTTGTTTATGTGTTAAAGATAGTGATTTCTTACATTTTCCCTAAGTATGCATGTAGATCTATCACCTATGAAGTTTTGACACCCATTTTACTACATGTTAACTTATGCAAGTTCATTCATCAAGTTGTAGAGATATTGTTCATAATTCATGATTGTTAGAATGCATGTTAGATTTGAACTCTTTATTTACGAAATTTCCATTATTGTTGTAATTGCTTATTAGATCTTGTCTGAATGATTTATTACTTGGATTGATGTTTGATTTGATTGATTAGTTGATCGATAACTTGATTTGGACAAGTTGGTCGAGGATGATTCAAAAGCTAAGTGGAAAGGCTCTTGAATGGGGAAAGCTGCTTGTGGCATATGAAGCGGATGTGGAAGCTCATATGGATAGATTCAGTGATGATGGACTTTGCCATGATGCGATGAGGCAAACCATGATGTTGAGATGGGACCTTGTTATGATGCGATGAGGCAAAGTATAATGTTGAGTTGGGACGGGCCATGATGACGTTTCAAGCACGGGTCACGACGACGTGCGAAGCTATGTTGACAACTCGGTGATGCGGTCCGAGTTTTTGTCGATAATGGTGGGCTCGAGAGGCGCTTGAGATAGTGTGAGAATAGTCGTCGAGGAGGATGACTAGGAGGCTTGGATCTTATCGTTATTGAAGGTTCTAGCATGCTCAAAGCAAGAGTACGTTGGAACGGGTCACGGTGACGTTCCAGACACGGGTCATGATGACGTGTTAGTACTCTGGCCAGATGCGATAGTCCTAGCCACGGGTCATAATGACGTGCGGAGTTAGGTCTAGAACCGGGGTTGCCATTAACCCTTGACGGACGGCTGAAAGAAGGTGTTGGTCATTCAATTAACGGTGAAATCGAGGCAATGATAACAGTGATAGCCAGAGTCATGAATGTTTGGTTGCACCATCATTCGGTCTCAAGAGCGGTGTTTTCTGGGTGCTTATCTGATCTTGGTTTAGGCCTTGGGGGTTTGTATTTGGAAAACATCGACCTTGACTCGAGTGATAATTACTTTACTTAAATTATCTGCTTTGCTGTTCTTGTTTATGCTTAGTGGGTCTGGGGGCTATCACTGTAGAATGAGGTGGAGTGGGATGGTTGAGTTACTATTCCTTTTATCCTTTATGCTCTTTTGGTATGTTTGATAGTTAATTTACTGCTCACTAAGACTGTTGTCTGACTCATGGTTTTATGTTCAACTCTTATTACCTTGGGCTGTTCATCCATGTTGGGATGGGCAGACTAGGTAGCAGGTGACAGGTGCTGTTCTTTAGGATCTACGAAGGTTATGACGAAGACGAGCTGGAGGCTAGCATATTAGTTTTCCTACTATATGTGCTGGTTTTTCCGCTGCTTGTATATGTTTTGAGTGTTATGTAGTGAGGCTTGATGTATTGATTGTTCAGATGTTTGTACCAAACCTTTATGAAGTCTATGTGATGATATTTTGTTATGAGCCTCACTATATACATATATTTCTCTATTGTATTTTGTCCATGCGCTGTGAGTTGTACGATAGAGTTTCTGTTTTATTTTACCCTGACTATCGTTCATGGCTTCCTGGCACGCCTTCCGGCGCACTATTTCCTTGTTTTGGTGCGGGAGTCATGGGCGGTCGTCACATTTGGTATCAGAGCTTTGGTTAATCGATTTTAGCCAACGCTCGCTGACGTAACTACGTATGAGAGACGTAATTGTATTTTGGTGGATGATTACTATATATATAATATAGTATTTAGAAGAATTTGAACTCCTTATGTAGTTGTTTCTCAAGGTGTTCTAAATCATTCCTTTTTGTAGATATTAAGGATGAGTCGAAGAGAGAGACAAGCTGCTAGGGAAAGCCATGCTGTTGGGTGAGCTACTGACTATGCTGCAATGTTCGAAGCTATGATGACTTCGATCATGAGAAGGATACCAACTTCAGGACCGTCAGTAGATGTTGGAGTTCAAGTTCAAGCTCCAAGACCAGTGGATTTTGCTAAGTTGTGTAAGGACTATACTGCTCTTGGAGGAAAGGTTTTCTTGGGAATAGAATCAACCATAGAAGTTCAGAGATGGATTGATGCTTGTAGAAGGATTTTTGGTGACTTGGGAATTGAGGATGCAACTAAGAGGAAGCTTGCATCGAGACAGCTTCAGGGAAGAGCTGCTGATTGGTGGGGTT
Source organism: Allium cepa (assembly GCA_030765085.1). NCBI lineage: Eukaryota > Viridiplantae > Streptophyta > Magnoliopsida > Asparagales > Amaryllidaceae > Allium > Allium cepa. The sequence continues at coordinate 784,166,656 of CM060935.1, read as the reverse complement.
CTATCACTATTGATACTCCAGAAGAAGAAATTACTTGGGAGCAATTCCAAGTTATATTTGAAGCTAAGTTCATCTCTACGGCTCAAAAATCTGTTCTGTTTAAGAAGTTTGTGGAGCTTAAGCAAGGTGGGAGACCAGTTCTTGAGTATGTTTCTGAGTTTGAAGCTTTGTCCAAGTATGCTCGGTCGCATATTGAATCTCCCTATCAGAAGAATGAGAAGTTTGTGACAGGCTTGGACAGTTATCTTGGGAGACATTTGGTGGATCATCTGGACGATCCATTTGAGAAGCTTGTGGAGAAAGCTCTCAGGCATGAGAGTTTGTTTCCTAAGGAAGGGTCTGTTGTTGCTGTGACCAAGGAAGAGTCCAAACCACAGCAGGGTGGAAACAAGAAAAGGAAGCAGCAGCATCAGAAGGGTAAGGATGGCCAGAAGAAGCCAAAGGGTGAAGTGACCTGCTACAATTATCGGCAGAAGGGCCATTTCTCTAGGGATTGCAAGAATCCAAAGGTGCAGTTGAAGTGCCACAACTGTGATAGGCTGGGACATATCAAGAAGGGCTGTCCAGAACCAAGGAAAGATCAGCAGATTGTGCAAGCTTATGCTTTGGGAGCTGTTCCATCGTCTTCGAAAGCTCCTGCTGTTGGTGAGAAAGGGAAGAGTGTGGTGGTTCAAGGTACTCTTTCCATTTGTGGTGTACCAGTTAGAGTGTTGTTTGATACTGGAGCGTCGCATTCGTTTGTTTGTGATGATTTGGTAGGCCGGTTGGGTTTGGAACCGGAAATTGTTGATAGACCATTGGTTGTGACTAATCCAGTTGGGCGTTCGTCTTGTTTGTGTATGGTATGCCGTGGTCTAGTTGTATCGAGTTATGATTGCTCTTTTGTTTGTGATTGCTTTGTTCTGAACTTTGCGGGGTTCGGAATTATTTTGGGTATGGACTGGCTTAGGAAGTATGCGGCAAAGGTTGATTGTGAGAAACTGGAGGTGACAGTCGGGAATGTGGAAGGGCGAAAGGTTGTGATACGATGTAAGCATGAAGAAGGCGTCTTCATGGGCTTTATGTATTCGCTGGTTGTTCCACGGGATGGACTGTCATCAATGCCAGTTGTGAATGGATTTGAGGACGTCTTTGACGAGGTCAAAGGGTTACCGCCGCATAGGGAGATCGAGTTTCATATCGATCTAGTTGAGAGAGCTAGACCAGTTGTGATGCCTCTTAGACGGATGGTGCCTAGAGAACAACAAGAGCTGAAGGTGCAGGTTGATGACCTTTTTCGGAAAGGATTCATTCGGCGTAGTGTGTCAGAATGGGGTGCATCAGTTGTGTTCGCAACCAAAGCGGATGGATCGTTGAGGTTGTGTGTGGATTATCGTGAGCTGAATAAGCTGACTAAGAAGAACAAGTATCCATTGCCGAGAATAGATGACTTGTTTGATCAGCTTCACGAAGCCAAGGTGTTTTCTCAGATGGATTTGGCAACAGGATTTCACCAGTTGAGAGTGGCTAAGGATAGTGTGCCGAAGACTGCTTTTAGGACACCATCCGGTTTTTATGAGTAGCTGGTAATGCCATTTGGATTGACTAACGCACCAGCATATTTTGTGGATCTGATGAATAGAGTGTTCAGAGATCAGTTGAACAAGTTTGTACTTGTGTTCATGGATGATATTCTGATTTATTCCAGAACTGAAGAAGAGCACAAGACACACTTGCGTATTGTTTTGGAAATCTTGCGGAAACATCAGCTGAGGGCTAAGTTTTCGTAGTGTCACTTCTGGAAGAGTGAAGTGAGGTTCTTAGGCCATGTTATTTCTGGAAATGCAATAGCGGTTGATCCCGCTAAGGTGGCAGCGATCCAAGATTGGATTAGACCTAAGAATGCATCTGATGTGAGAAGTTTTCTTGGATTAGCAGGATATTATCGTCGGTTTATCAAAGACTTTTCCAAGATAGCTGCACCGTTAACAGGATTGACGAAAAAGAATCAGGTATTCATATGGAATGATAAGTGTGAGCAAGCTTTCGTAATCCTGAAAGAGCGACTGACGAGTGCTCCTGTTTTGACTATCCCAAGTGGGAATGATGAGATGGTGGTTTACACCGATGCATGTGGTACTAGACTTGGAGCAGTGCTAATGCAAAAGGATAAAGTTGTTGCATATGCAAGTCGACAACTGAAGCCGCATGAAAGGAATTACCCGGCTCATGATTTGGAGTTAGCGGCGATTGTTTTTGCTCTGAAGATGTGGAGACATTATCTATTGGGAGTTCGATTCGAGTTGTTTACGGATCATAAGTCGTTGAAGTATCTGTTCTCCCAAAAGGATTTGAATCTTCGGCAGCAAAGGTGGCTAGAGTTTATAGCATCATATGATTTTGATATAGCCTATACTCCGGGAAAAGGTAACGCAGTGGCAGATGCGTTAAGTCGAAGACATGCAGGATTGGGAGCCATGTTTTCGGAATGGAAGAGTCTCGAGTATTTGGCTGGATTTGATTTCAGGCCTAGATGTGAATTGGAACCTGAGATGTTGGCAAACTTATCGATAAGACCTACTCTTGTGGAAAGGATTGGCGAGAGCCAAAAGCGAGATGATAAGCTTGTCAAAATTATTCGCGATTTGGAAACTGGATTGGACCCAGAAAAGGATAAAGGATTCGAGGTCGATCGAGAGGGTTGGCTTCGGAAGCAAGGACGATTAGTTGTTTCCGATATAGATGGATTGAGAAATGAAGTTCTTAGGGAAAGTCATCACTCGAAGTTGACAATTCATCCAGGAGGAAATAAGATGTATCGGGATATGAAGAGAACCTACTACTGGGAAGGTATGAAGAGGGATGTTGGGAATTTTATTTCCAAATGTATGAATTGCCAGTTGGTAAAAGCTGAGCAGAAGAAGCCTAGTGGATTGCTTCAGCCATTGAAAGTTCCTACATGGAAGTGGGAGCAAGTATCCATGGATTTTATCGATGGTCTACCTAGAACCAGGGCAGGAAATGAAGGGATTTGGGTCATCGTAGATCGTTTGACTAAGAGTGCAAGGTTCATTCCTGTTCGATCAAATAGGACTGCATCGAAGTTGGCTGAGTTGTATGTTAAGTGGATAGTTCGATTCCATGGTGTTCCGAAGAGTATAGTGAGCGATCGAGACCCATTGTTCACTTGTGGATTTTGGAAGAGCTTCCAGGAAGTTTTGGGAACCGAGTTGTGTTTGAGTACAGCTTATCACCCCCAAAACAGATGGTCAGACCGAGAGAGTCAATCGAGTTTTGGAAGATCTCCTGAGGGCATGTGTTTTGGATTTCGGAGGATCATGGGAAGATCACCTTCATTTGGTGGAATTTGCGTATAATAACAGCTACCGGTCAAGTATTGGTATGGCACCGTATGAAGCATTGTATGGAAGGCCGTGTAACTCTCCGACATGTTGGTTGGAAACCGGAGAAAAGCTGATGCTTGGGCCAGAGATGATTCGACGGACTACGGGTTGTATAGAGATCATTCGGCGACGAATGAAGGCAGCCCAAGGTCGTCAGAAAAGTTATGCTGACAAGCGTCGTAAGGATTTGGAATTCGACGTAGGAGATATGGTTTTTGTGAAGATTTCTCCTCTGAAGAATGTTATTAGATTCGAAAAGAAAGGAAATTGATTCCGAGATTTATTGGACCATTCCCGATTATCGAGCGAATTGGGAAGCTCGCTTATAGATTGGAGTTACCGAAAAAGATGGCGGGTGTGCACAATGTTTTTCATGTATCTTATCTACGGAAGTATGTGCACGACTCGGGTACGGTGGTTTCTGCTGATAGCTGTGAAGATTTAGAGGTTGATCCAGTTGTTACGAGACCTCGTAAGCCACTTCGTGTTGTTGGAACCGACACGAAACAGCTTAGGAGGAAGACGATTACGTTGCTCAAGGTACAATGGAGTGATGATGTTAACGACTGTACGTGGGAGGAGGAAGAGAGGATGAAGGCAGCTCATCCTGAACTCTTCGAGGTATGGCCCTAAGGTGTCGTGACATCTCACAAATTTGTAACTTGTTCTAGTTTTAGAATTCTGCATGCTAGGCTAGTAATTGGATGCATGGTTTGTTGATTGCTATGGATGGTAGGCATGCGGAATAATTTTGATTGCTCTTGTTTGTTTGGAATTTCGGGGGCGAAATTCCAAAGGGGGAGAGAATGTAACGACCCGTATTTTTACGGATCAAAATACTGTGGTTATTAGGCCATTATTAAGTCGTTCAAAGTTTAAGTCGTGTGGTGCTTTAGCCGTGGGTAGCTTAGATCGTGTGATAGCTTGAGTCGTGTAGGAGATAAGTCGGTTGTACGACTTAGTGGTGTTGAGCGACTCATAGGGTGACCGACCTAAGGAGGCTACGGCTTAAAATATGGAGCGACTTAGTGGAGGTTGCGACTTAGGGTGTGGCCGAGTCAAGGAGGTAGCCGGCTTAAGTATTGACCGACTTAAGGGGTTACTGAGTTAAGGGGTTGCCGAGTTAACGACTCATAGGAACTGGCCGACTCAAGCGTTAGCGGTCTAAGGATTGGGACGACCTACAGTAGCTAGCGACTCAGTAAGTTAACGGCTTAGGGGATTAGCCGACTTAAGGTGTTTGCCGGCTTAAGGTAGTTAGTGGGTTAAGGAGATGAGTCGTGCCAGTGTTGAGTCGGCTTGTGTTTTAGGTCGCGTGGTGGTTAAGTCGTTAGGTCGCATATAGGGTTAAGTTGTGTGACCTTGTGTCTGTGTTGAGTCGCACATTGGTTAAGTCGTGCGCATGTTAGATCGGCTTAGAGTTAGGTCGGCATGCTAGTTAAGTCGTTATACGACTTAGGACTTAGGAACTGTGCGGCCTTGAGGTTGAGTCGTGAGTTGCTAGGCCGTGTGTGTTGAGTCGTATGAGTCGTGAGCCGTGTGTGTTGAGTCGTGTATGGGTTGTGCTGTGTTGAGGTGAGTCGGTAGGTCGTATGCAGGCTTGAGTCGTGAGTCGTGAACGACTCATGGGTTAAGTCGTGACCGACTTATGGGCAGACGAGATAAGGATTCAGCCTATAAATAGAGGGCTTTGGCTCACTTTTTGGCACCGGATTTTGAAGCGACGAAGTGCTGCCATTTTGAGAGCTCGACTACAACATTTCTTCACTTCTTTTCTCCACTCTAATCTAGTGATTACATCCATCCAAGATTGAAGATCAAATCGAAGATCCAAGAGCCAAAGTTGAAGATCTTCATTCGTTGAAGTGAGATCTCATCGATTGAAGCGAGATTTTGCTGGATCAAGCCTTGTTCTTCGCTGTCCAGATCTGAAGTGGGTTTCTTTTGAGGTGTTTAGGTGATTTGGTGAGTGGTAGTTATCTCTCACACGGACCCAAGGGAGTATATTGGGTTGGTGGCTTGTTTATGTGTTAAAGATAGTGATTTCTTACATTTTCCCTAAGTATGCATGTAGATCTATCACCTATGAAGTTTTGACACCCATTTTACTACATGTTAACTTATGCAAGTTCATTCATCAAGTTGTAGAGATATTGTTCATAATTCATGATTGTTAGAATGCATGTTAGATTTGAACTCTTTATTTACGAAATTTCCATTATTGTTGTAATTGCTTATTAGATCTTGTCTGAATGATTTATTACTTGGATTGATGTTTGATTTGATTGATTAGTTGATCGATAACTTGATTTGGACAAGTTGGTCGAGGATGATTCAAAAGCTAAGTGGAAAGGCTCTTGAATGGGGAAAGCTGCTTGTGGCATATGAAGCGGATGTGGAAGCTCATATGGATAGATTCAGTGATGATGGACTTTGCCATGATGCGATGAGGCAAACCATGATGTTGAGATGGGACCTTGTTATGATGCGATGAGGCAAAGTATAATGTTGAGTTGGGACGGGCCATGATTACGTTTCAAGCACGGGTCACGACGACGTGCGAAGCTATGTTGATAACTCGGTGATGCGGTCCGAGTTTGTGTCGATAATGGTGGGCTCGAGAGGCGCTTGAGCTAGTGTGAGAATAGTCGTCGAGGAGGATGACTAGGAGGCTTGGATCTTATCGTTATTGAAGGTTCTAGCATGCTCAAAGCAAGAGTACGTTGGAACGGGTCACGATGACGTTCCAGACACGGGTCATGATGACGTGTTAGTACTCTGGGCAGATGCGATAGTCCTAGGCACGGGTCATGATGACGTGCGGAGTTATGTCTAGAACCGGGGTTGCCATTATCCCTTGACGGACGGCTGAAAGAAGGTGCCGGTCATTCAATTAACGATGAAATCGAGGCAATGATAATAGTGATAGCCAGAGTCATGAATGTTTGGTTGCACCATCATTCGGTCTCAAGAGCGGTGTTTTCTGGGTGCTTATCAGATCTTGGTTTAGGCCTTGGGGGTTTGTATTTGGAAAATATCGACCTTGACTCGAGTGATAATTACTTTACTTAAATTATCTGCTTTGCTGTTCTTGTTTATGCTTAGTGGGTCTGGGGGCTATCACTGTAGAATGAGGTGGAGTGGGATGGTTGAGTTACTATTCCTTTTATCCTTTATGCTCTTTTGGTATGTTTGATAGTTAATTTACTGCTCACTAAGACTGTTGTCTGACTCAAGGTTTTATGTTCAACTCTTATTACCTTGGGCTGTTCATCCATGTTGGGATGGGCAGACTAGGTAGCAGGTGACAGGTGCTGTTCTTTAGGATCTACGAAGTTGATGACGAAGACGAGCTGGAGGCTAGCATATTAGTTTTCCTACTATATGTACTGGTTTTTCCGCTGCTTGTATATGTTTTGAGTGTTATGTAGTGAGGCTTGATGTATTAATTGTTCAGATGTTTGTATCAAACCTTTATGAAGTCTATGTGATGATATTTTGTTATGAGCCTCACTATATACATATATTTCTCTATTGTATTTTGTCCATGCGCTGTGAGTTGTACGATAGAGTTTCTGTTTTATTTTACCCTGACTATCGTTCATGGCTGCCTGGCACGCTTTCCGACGCATAATTTCCTTGTTTTGGTGCGGGAGTCATGGGCGGTCGTCACAAAAGTTAATTTACAGAAATTGAATATTTTATTATTTAATAAACGTGTATAACTAGCCATTTTTCAAACAGTCTCGGATTTCGACGAAACCTATTTCGTTAGATCTGTAATGTTATATTATTGTAAGATTTCAAAATTCGCATCAATCGGATTTACGGTTTGTCCGTGGCAAGCTAAAACGCGTAGAAATGCATTTAAGTGGATTTTAAATTTAAATAATTCGATTTGAAAATGTCTCTTTCAAATACGATCGAATTGGCTCGCGATATATATTCCATTGTGTTCGGAATAGGGGTAAAACATTATAAACATTAGGCATCACGCTTCGTTTGGAGTTCGAAAATTTTTCGGGTGAATAGTGTCGCGAAATTTTCTATATAAGGCAACAACATTTAACATTCGCAACTCAAAAAACTAGCCATTAAACCCTGGCTGCCACTTCTTGATTTGAAGGCCAGAATTTGTCGATTTTTTTCTCCAATTTCCTCTCAATGCACAAGCAATTAGCCAAAACCTCCAACTACAAAATGGAAGAGTGCGATGAGATCTTCGTAACCAATAGTGGTGGTCGAATTTGGTGTGACAAGGAGGAGGCTAGGGGGCTGCATTTTTAGGGCTGTTTGAGCTTGATTGGGTGGTTGTGGCACGTCGTGGGGAGGCCGGCCTTTGGCTATGGGTGCTGGAGAGCAAGGCCTTTGCGTTGGTGGTAGTCGATTGTCGTCAAGTAGTTGACGGTTGGTGGAATTTATGGTCAAAGATGGTAAGGGATGGGTTTATTTTGATCGAAGTTGTACGTGAGGGAGAAGAAGATGTTCATCGGCCCAAATCTGATGATATTGAAATGAACGACCATGATTAATTGTTGGTAAAAATGATAAAAAAAGATTTTGTAAATAACTATATATTAATCCCTACAATCTTTAAAATAGCGTAACTTCTTCATACGAGGTATGATTTTGACGAAATGAATTGCGTTGGGTCCGTATTGATGAGCACTATATTATAGAGTTGGTTTGGTGTTGATTGGCACTAGTGTAAATTTTGGGTAAAATTAAACGCCTGTTTAATTTTATTCGAAATAAAACACTACAACTGCTATTGGAACCAAAGTGAGTACAACTCAGTCTTTTTGCCTCAATGATATTTTTATATAAGTGAGAAATATATTTATTTATGACGATTGTTCGGATGATATATGATATTATCTATATATTGACTGGTATTTGGATATATTCCTGCATGTTGGAGCAGATGAGACCCTATACATTCCCGTGTATGAGCCAATGGCCTTTTGTATGCGCGTCCTCCATGAAGTGGACATTGTACACATGTTATAATATGTATATTTATTGCAGGTGAGAGGTTGGAGGGATTCAACTGGATTCCTCACCACTGTTGATTTATTTACACATATTGTGATATATGCTGTTATCATATGATATATGATGTTTTGGATGCGGTAATTGTTTAGTGTTGTTGTAGCATTGGGCCTATTTTTGATAATTTAAAAATATTAAAGTGATGGTTTCCACATTTAAAAGGATTTTCAAGTGTTTTTGAAAATAGATGTTGTATAAATTTTTGAATTGTTAAAGGAATGAATTTATTTAAATAAACAAATATTATAATTTTGGGGAAATATAATCAGAATGTGATTTTTGAAATATGGAGTTAATGATTTGGTAAATAGTTTAAACTGAGATTTTGATTTATTATAAACGGTTATATAAGATTTATAAAAGTGATATTTTTATAAATCAAAATAATGGAATTATAAAGGAGTTTTGAAAGTGTTAAAATGAGGTTATAAATAAATTTTATAAGTGAATAAGATTTGTGAATTTGTCAAGAATGATTTGGTAAAACAAATGATTTATAAGTAATTAACTTATAAATTGGATTTTGGCATGTAAGTGAGTTATATATAGAATTGGTAAATAAAGTGATTTTACAAGTTGAAGTTTTTATTGAAACAAAAAATGTTAATTTATAAACATTGTTTATAAATCTGAAATGAATTTATTTTGATAAGTTAAATATAGAAGTTTACTGAAGGAATTTTATCTATGGTTTTGGATAGTGGATTATCCTATAATAAATATGTAGAAATATTGGATTTATTAAATGAATTATATTCACGATTTTGGACAGTGAATAATATTTTAAATTGAATATTTTGGAAAGTGATCTTTTAAATGAAGTTAAACGGTCTGAAGATGTTTTAAAATGTGTTAAGTATCGAAACCATAGATTTCAACGTTCATTGTTGAAATAGACGTTTTCGAGAAAAAAGAAAATGATAGACTATAACACTGTTGTTACCGTAAATGATTTTCGAAAGGAAATGTTTTGTATAGTATATGGGATTCATATATCTATCTAATTTTCGAATCCCTATACTAATGATTTTGGGTTGTCGTAACAATGTTTTACGCAACAATCATTTTGACCCAAATAAATGTGTTAAAGAGAATGTTTTCCTTAGTATATGTAATATTTTCTAAGTGTTGAAATAAAGAGATTTGTGAATATGCTTACACAGTCGAAATAAGTATATGGAAATGTTTTTCAATATAGAAGTTGAAATGGTTTTGAGAATATATCTTTTTAAAAGATAATTTGAAGTGAATATTTGGAAAGTGATTTAATTAATAAAAGATTAAACAAAAGGGCCTAGTGATTGCTTATGGTGCTAAATATTTGTTTGTCTGTTTCATAGTAAAATAACCGACTATCAAATTTGGCCATTTTAGTTCCTCGACTTGATGTGGGAACTATTTAGTCGTACATTTAATATGTAGCTTTTTGTGTAGACTTGATTATCATTTTTGTTGAGGATGTTGATTCATGTAGTGCGGAGTATTGCTCCAATCTATCGAGCTTCCTTCTTGGTCCAAGGATAGCAAGTTGAAAGTTGGATACATGATAAGTCTATGAGAATTAGTTTCTGTGTGAGGTTGAGAAACGTTTTTGCGTTGTTGGTGCGAAGAGACCAGGATCAGATTTATCTGAAAATCACTTCGGACCAACGTATATACATTCGATTGTGCAGGTTGGTTATGATGATGTTGATATTCTGGATTTTCGTAGTGGAGGACTGCTTGTTGATCATTTGGGGTTAAAATCCCAATATACGTCCAGTAGCAGTAGTCTCTTCGTTATGAAATGTTCAATGCAAGGATTATTCGCTACTAATCCTAGGGATTTCCCTACAAGATGTGGTAGGAAAGTACTTTCGGTTTGTCTTGCTTCTGGACAACTTGTATGGATGTCTGTCTAACATTGCATTTCTTAATATTACGTACATTGGTGGCGGAGAAGGCAACTTCTCTTAGCTTAACACCGTCCTTGAGATGTATGAGCTTAAGGGTTGTATTTTTGTGGAAGGCAATTAGTAGTCAACGAAAATGGTCGTGTGGCATTCAAAGTGATGTGAGATGTGACATGTGACATGTGAAAGGTAATCGTTACCTCTAGCCTCATCAATCAGAAATGACCGAAACAGGGTTAGATGCGGCAAGGCTATGTGAGTCGCTCCCAAGTAGGATATGATCATCCTCTTCTAGATATATCTTTACATTCCGTGACATCATGTATTTGATTATTGTGGTTCATATGCTTTGAGGGCCCTCGGAAAAGGCCGGTAACGACCGAAGGATGACATATTCGGTATCATCTAGTTATAGAGGTGGGGTAGTCATATGTTGGTAGAAGGCAGATGTTTTGTGCCTCGGGACATCCATCTAGAGGTGTACCCATCGGAAGGTAGTCCATTCACTGATCATTTATATGGAAATCCAAACTCCACTACGTACCTGTTATTTTATTTGTAGAGCCTAGTATGCTGGAATTTAATAATGGTAACAATTTCCGCTATTTTGTATATTATTTGCAAACTAGACACTAATACAATATAAGAGAATTTGATATGAAATGTTTTAGTTATTGTAAGGTAAAAAAATGTCCATGTTTATATGTGGGCATGTCTTACGAGATACCTTTGTTTTGATAAAGGAAAATTTTGGTAATTTAATAAATTCAGTTGAGTGTGTTTCTCACGCTGGTTTACCGGACTAATCAGGGGGGTTCTTCCCTTTCAATGCTCGGATCAGACTGAGTATATTTACATGTTCAGATTTGATGCTTTTGGAGCTTCATCAGGAGAGTTGGAGATCTTCATTTCGTATACACGTCTCTGTTTTGATTATCCGCTGCTTAGTGGTTTTATATTGTTGGCAATTGTGAGGACAGGTTATCATAACTATTCAGGCTGATAAATATTGTTTGATTGTTGTACTCTGATTGATGTATGTATATACAGTTTCTATTATGTAAAGATCGTTGTTATGATATTATATGTTTTCCCTGCAACGTGAGATTATGTATTGTTCAGTTTTGTTCTGTCTTCTCTCTTTCTTCTATTCTCTTCTTCTCTCTTCTTTTCTTTCTCTTGACTTTCCATCAGTCGGTGCTTTTTGGGTCGGACATGTGTGGATTATTGTCGATTCAAAGGGTATCGGATTTGCGGGTCGTCACAGTTGGTATTAGAGCTTAGATTTCATATATCTTAAGCTTTGATGTGTACTCAGTATAGATAGGGTCAGTAGCACCCTATATTGAGTTTGAATGTATTATATATATGAGCCCGTATTTGTTAGTGATATAAAAATGTTTTATATTGTGTTGGCTTATCCGTTGAGCTGTTTGTGAGTTCTCGTCGGTATGTGGGACGCCATGTTATTAATAGGGATTTCTGAACACTTAAACGAGACAAGTCGACATGGTATTCTTTTTATATTGGGTAAATGAAATAATTTTACCTCGATTATATTTTAGATATAAAGGAACAATTTTTCAAAAATTATTAAAGTGTATATAAATTGATTGTTTGGTTGTTTTAAAATGTAAATATATATAAGTTAATAAAAGCTGTTTGAATAATCTAAATAAAGGCAACAATTGTAAAAGAATAAATTTATAAAAAAATGAATTATAAAGTATGGAATTATAATTAATATGATTTGCAATTGCGAAATAATCTTATGTATAAGAAATGAAACTACATGAATATATTTATAAATATGAGTTGTAAATGAAAATGGATTTAAACAAAGAAATTGAAATTTTGAATCCAGTTTATTTTGAAGTTATTTTTCAAATGGGCTTTATTATTATAAATCTAAATAAGATAAATAAATTTGGAGTGATCTTATATAAGTAAAGTGAAATAATGAAATTATATAAGTATAAATTTGTAAATGTGTCTTATAAATAAAGGTTTTTTTAAAACAATAAAAAGCACTAAATTCACTACTGTTGTTGGGAAATAATTAGGGTGATGACTATAGCATCATCGGTATCATTTTCGAGTTTCTGTGTGATGGATTTGCTACCAATAGTAAATTGAAATTGAATTTTTATTGTGATAAACAAATTTGAATTTAAAATCCATGTAGAAATTGATAAATATAAGTAAAACAAGTCTTGGTATAATATAGAATAATAAATTTGAGTTAGCATAATAAAATATATGCTTTGAAATTTAACTAAAGGAAGGTTAAATAAATTAAACCAGATTAGATAAGTTATTGAAATGGAAATTTAAACTTAAGTGGTAAGTGATTATACAATATAAATTAGGAAGTTTAAATAATAATAAGTTATATAACTTATAAAGTGAGAAAATGTAAGTAAAACCAATTGTTAAAACGGTTAAACAATTTTGTTAAGCAAAATAAAATCTGAATTCGAATAAGTGATGAAATTTAATTTAAGTAAAAGTAAAATGAGATGAATTTACAAATGAAATTTAAGTTAAGTCAAATAGAATGTAATGTTATGATGAAACGTAACTTAAGTGATGTTGAATCAAGTTGATTCTTATAAATAAAATGAATATGCGAAGTAAAGTTGAATAATAAGAAGTTAATGAATTGAAGTAGTTAAATGAATATGAATTTGAGTTATGTAACAAAATTCAACTTTAGTGGTAAATTGAATTAGCAGTAAAAATGTTATTGTTAAGAAGTTATGAATTAATGATAATATTGGAAGTGTTGTTTAAAAATGTGAATATAGCAAATACTAGAATTCAATCTAAATTGAATATTAAACTAATTGAAAGTAAAAGTGTTAGAACAAAATTGAAGGTAGCCGAAGTAAATATGGATGTTGAAAGTAAAGTAAATAAATCTGGTTATGATTGGATATACATTAGTTGTTAGATGGATGTTAGTTGGTTGAGTAGAAACTCATATGAAATTGATTTAATAAAATTTGAGCTAAGTAATTGAATTCAAATTGGAAGTGAAGTGAAAGTAAATAGAATTTAATTTTATTTAAATTGGAAGCGAACCAATTTGAATATGAATTAGCAAATGTAAAATAATTGAATATAATCAACTATGATTAATGAATGTGACTAAATTGAATACCAATTTAATAATGAGAAGTGAATTTATAATGATTTGGTTATGGATTGATTAGATAGATTTTTGATTTGTTGGATGATAGTTGTATGATGGTTGGATTTGTGGTTAATTGCATTTGCTATATTGGCATATATAATTGTTGTATTGGTACATTTTGTATATTGATATTATTTTCTATATACATGTTTCTCATTTATTGTTGAGTATTTAGTAGGTGCGGATGATGCTTGCTTCACTTTTAGAGCTCTCTTTTGCGCTATACTAGCCATATATGCTTGCTAATAAAATATAAGGTACATATCTCGGATTACATATCGTACTTTTATATTTTTTCCATGCGAGATGCCTCATCCTCGAAGATGAGATGTATATTTGTGATATATATATATATATATATTTGTTTGTGTGTTGTGATCCTACTACGATCGGACCGCGCAAAGGAGACTATGGAGAAATTTCCTGAAAATTTAAGGCCTTAGAAATTTTGAGAAAATTGGGAATTTTTTTGATTATTGAGTTGAAAGTTGAAACAATACTAGTTGGTTCTGAAAAGAAAACTATAAATGAATTTGATATCTAATTTGAACAAATTGTTTTGAAAAGATAATGGATTTTATGACTTTTTCTTACTTGGTAATTTCGAGGACGAATTTCTTTTAAGTAGGGGAGAAGGTAACGACCCAGAATATTAGTCATTCAACATTCGTATATTTAATTGATTTTAAATATTCACAAGTAAATTTTATAAGCTGAATAACTTATATTTCGAATATCTAGATTTAATTAGATAATTAAATTATTTATTTAATATTTGAAATTATAGAAATAACCGAAAATTGGATTTAATGCGAATAAAATAATTTATGACGCTGATATAAATTCTATTTGAATTAGAATGGTGTTAGTGAACTTTTAAAATTGATTTAAAAGTTAATTTACAGAAATTGAATATTTTCTTATTTAATGGATGTGTAAAATAGCTATTTTTCAAACAGTCTCAGATTTCAATGAAACTAGTTTCATTGGATCAGTAATGTTATATTATTATAAGATTTCAAATTTCGTGTCAATCGGATTTACAGTTTGTCCGTGGCAATCTAAAACGTGTAGAAATTCGTTTAAGTGGATTTTAAATTTAAATAATTCGATTTAAAAACCTATCTTCCAAATACGATCGAATTGGCTCCCGATATATATTCCATTGTGTTTGGAATAGAGGTAAAACAATACAAACGTCGGGAAGCACGCTTCGTTTGAAGTTTGAAAAATTATCGGGTGAATAGTGTTGTGAAATTTTCTATACAAGGCCACAACATTTCACATATGCAACTAAAAACCCTAGCCATTAAAGCCTAGCCGCCACCTCAAGATTCGAAGGCCAGAATTTGTCGATTTTCTTCTCCAATTTCCTCTCAACGCATAAACAATTAGCCGAGAACTCCAACTAGAAAATGGAAGAGCACGAAGAGATCTTCGTAACCAACAGTGGTGATCGAATTTGGTGTGACTAGGAGGAGGCTAGGGGGTTGCATTTTTAGGGCTGTTCGAGCTTAATTGGGTGGCCATGGCACATCGTGGGGAGGCCGGCCTCTAGCTATGGGTGCAGGAGAGCGAGGTCTTTGCGTTGGTGGTAGTCGATTGTCGTCAAGTGGTCGATGGGTAGTGGAATTTGTGCTTAAAGATGGTGATGATGGGTTTCCTTTGATCGAAGTTGTATGTGAGGGAGAAGAAGATGGCATCAGCCCAGATCTGATGATATTGAAAGGAACGACCACGATTAACTATTGGTAAAAAAATAAAAAAGATTTTGTAAATAATTATATATTAATTTGTGCAATCTTATAAATAGCGTAACTTCTTCATACGAGGTCCTTTTTGACGAAATGAATTGTGTTGGGTCCGCATTGATGAGCACTATATTTTAGAGCTTGTTTGGAGTTGATTGGAGCTAGTGTAAATTTTGGGTAAAATTAAACGCTTGTTTAACTTTATTCGGAATAAAACACTGCAACTGATATTGGAACCAAAGTGAGTACAACTCACTCCTTCTGCCTCACAGATATATTTATATAAGTGAGAAATAAATTTATTTATGATGATTGATGATTTTTTGAATGATATATGATATTATCTATATGTTGATTGCTATTTGGATATATTCCTGCCTATTGTAGCAGATGAGACCCTATATGTTCCCATGTATGAGCAGATGACCCTTTGTACGCACGTCTGCCTCGAAGCGGACATTGTACACATATTCCAATATGTATATTTGTTGCAGGTGATAGGTTGGAGGAATCCAAATGGATTCCTCGCCACTGTTGATTTATTTACAGATATTGTGGTATATGCTGTTATCATATGATATATGATGTTTTGAATGTCGTGATTGATGTGTTTAATGTTATTGCAGCATTGGGCCTATTTTTGATATTTTAAAAATATTAAAGTGATGGTTTCCAAATTTAAAAGGATTTTCATGTGATTTTGAAAATAGATGTTTTACAAACTTTTGAATTGTTAAAGGAATGAATTTATTTTAAATAAATAAATATTATAATTTTTATGTTATAAAAATTATGATTTTTTGAAAATATAATGAGAACATAATTTTTGAAATATGGAGTTAATGATTTGGTAAATAATTTAAATTGAGATTTTGATTTATTATAAACGGTTATATAAGATTTATAAAAGTGATATTTTTATAAATCCAAATAATGGAATTATAAAGGAGTTTTGAAAGTGTTAAAATAAGGTTATAAATGGATTTTATAAACGAATAAATTTGTGAATTTGTTAGGAATGATTTGGTAAAATAAATTATTTATAAGTAATTAACTTATAAATTGAATTTTGGCATGTAAATGAGTTACATATAGAATTGGTAAATAAAGGGATTTTATAAAAATTGAAGTTTTTATTAAAATATAAATATGAATTTATAAACATTGTTTATAAATCCGAAATCAACTTATTTTGATAAGTTAAATATAGAAGTTTATAAAAGAAATTTTATCTACGATTTTGGATAGTGGATTACCCTTTAATAAATGTGCAGTAATATTGGATTTGGCAAATGAATTATATTAACGATTTTGGACAGTGGTTAATATTTTAAATTGAATATTTTGGAAAGTGATCTTTTAAATGAAGTTAAACGGTTTGAAGATGTTTTAAAATGTGTTAAGTATCGAAACCATAGATTTCAACATTCATCGTTGAAATAGACGTTTTCGAGAAATAAGGAAATGATAGACTATAACATTGTTGTTATAGTAAATGATTTTTGAAAGGAAATGTTTTGTATAGTATATGGGGTTCATATATCTATCTACTTTTCAAATCCCTATACTTGTGATTTTGGGTTGTCGTAACGATGTTTTACGCAACATTCGTTTTGACCCAAATATATGTTTTAAAGATAATGTTTTCCTTAAAGAATAAAATGTAACTTAATCCTAATTTAAGTGTATGTACTATTTTCTAAGTGTTGAAAATAAAGAGATTTGTGAATATGCTTATATAGTCGAAATAAGTATATGGAAATGTTTTCCAACATAGAAGTTGAAATGGTTTTGAGAATATATCTTTTTAATAGATAATTTGAAGTGAATATTTGGCAAGTGATTTAATTAATAAAAGATTAATTAAAAGGGCCTAGTGATTACTTATGGTGCTAAATATTTTTTTGTTTGCTTTGTTATTTAAAAAACCGACTATCAGATTTGGTCATTTTAGTTCCACGACTTGATGTGGGAACTTTTTAGTCGTACATTTAGTACGTAGCCTTCTATGTATGCTTGATTATCATTTGTGTTGAGGATGTTGATTCGTGTAGTGTGGAGTATTACTCCAATCTATCAAGCTTCCTTCTTGGCCCAATGGATAGCAAATTGAAAGCTGGAGACGTGATATGTCTATGAGACTTTATTTCCATGTGAGGTTGAGAAACACTTTTGCATTGTTGGTGCGAAGAGAGTGGGATTAAATTTATCTGAAAACCACATCGGACCAACGTATATGCATTTGATTGTGCAGGTTGGTTATGATGATATTGATATTTCGGATTTTCATAGTGGAGGACTGCTTGTTGATCGTTTTGGGTTAAAATCCTAATATACATCTTGTAGCAGTAGTCTCTTTATTATGAAATATCTAATGCAAGGACTATTCGCTACTAATCCTAGGATTTTCCGACAGGATGTGGTAAGAAAGTACCTTCGATTTGTCCTTTTCCTGGACAACTTGCATTGATGTTTGTCTA
Source organism: Allium cepa (assembly GCA_030765085.1). Taxonomy (NCBI): domain Eukaryota; kingdom Viridiplantae; phylum Streptophyta; class Magnoliopsida; order Asparagales; family Amaryllidaceae; genus Allium; species Allium cepa. Next base: position 784,148,902 of record CM060935.1, on the reverse strand, counting down.
ACATTGCATTTCTAAGATCACGTACACTGGTTTTTACAAACGTACATCAGTGGTGGCAGAGAAGGCAACTTCTCTTAGCTTAACACCCTCTTTGAGACGTATGAGCTTAAGGGTTGTATTTTTGTCGAAGGAAATTAGTAGTCAATAGAAATGGCCGTGTGGCATTCAAAGTGATGTGATATGTGAAAGGTAATCGTTACCTCTAGCCTCATCAATCGAAAATGACCGAAACATGTTAGATGCGGCAAGGCTAAGTGGGTCGCTCCCAAATAGGATATGATCATCCTCTTGTAGATATATCTTTACACGCTATGACATCGTGTATCTGATTATTGTGGTTTGTATGCTTCGATCGCTCTCGGAAAAGGTCGGTAACGACCGAAGGATGACATATTCAGTACCATCTAGTTATAGAGGTGGGTCGGTCTTGTATTGGTAGAGGGCAGATGTTCTGTACCTCAGGACATCCATCTAGAGGTGTACCCATCGGAAGGTAGTCCCTTTACCTGGTCATTTGTATGGAAATCCAAACTCCACTATGTTCATGCCATTTTATTTGTAGAGCCTAATATGCTGGAATTTAATAATGGTAATAATTTCGGCTATTTGGAATATTATTTGAAAACTAGACACTAGTATAATATAAGAGAATTTGATATGAAATGTTTTAGTTATCGTAAGGTAAAAACATGTCTGTGTTTATGTGTGGGCGTGTCTTACGAGATATTTTTGTTTTGATAAAGGAAAATTTTGGTAACTTAATAAATTCAGTTGAGTGTGTTTCTCATGTTGGTTTATCAGACTGATCCGGAAATTCTTCCTTTTCAATGCTCGAGTCGGCCCGAGTGTATTTACAAGTTTAGAATTGGTGCTTTTGGAGCTTCACTAGGAGAGTTGGAGATCTTCATTTCATATACACGTATCTGTTTTGATTATCCGCTACATAGTTGTTTTTATATTGTCGGCAACTGTGAGGACTGGTTATTATAACTATCCAGGCTGATAATTATTGTTTGATTATTTTGCTCTGATTGATGTATGTATATACAGTTTTAGTTTTGTAAAGATCATTGATATGATATTATTTGTTTTCTGCTGCGATGTGAGATTCTGTATTGTTCTGTTCTACCTTCTCTCTTTCTTCTCTTCTCTTCTTCTCGCTTCTTTACTTTCTCTTGACTTTCCGTCAGTCGGTGCTTTTTGGATTGGACATTTGTGGACTATTGTCGATTCAAAGGATATCAGATTTGCAGGTCGTCGCATTTTGTGTTGTTTTCAACGAACTATTTTGATCCTATCATATTATAATGATACTAGTTATTTATCCAGGCAATAGAAGATGAATACAAGAAGAGGAAGAAGTAGAGGATATTGGACCGGCACGACTACCGACGGCAGGATGCCCAGAGAGGCTAATTTGCTGGCTACAGATCCGATAGAGCAAGTAGTAGCGCAAGTTCAACCCTCTATGAACGACTCGTCTTTATGTAAGAATTACACCATATTGGGAGAAAACCATTTTATGGCACTGAAGACATAATTGGAGGGCAGACATGTATTTATTCGTATGAAAGGATATTTGGAGATCGTTAATTGATTGATGCAGAGAAGCGGTTATTGGCATCGCCAGAACTTCAAAAGTCAATGATGGATTAGTGGGATTTTCAGACAACTAATACTCCAAAGGAAGTGTTTTCTTAGTATCAGTTCAAGGAAGTTTTTGAAGCATGGATTGTCCCAAAAGTCAGAAGGACTCTGTTGTTTAGGAATTTCTTAGATTTGAAACAAGGTGATATGACGATGGCATGGTATGAGCATAAGTTTAATGCATTATCCCATTTTGGACATGAATGATAAACACACCTATGAAGAAGAATAATGTGACATCCCGGAATTTTGACCCTATTATTATGATAAGTTTTTAATCCAATTTAATTAAAATATAAGATTTTCATTTATAAATAGATAAGAATTTGGGTATTATTAGTTTTATATTGGTTATAAAGGAATATAACTTCAAAATATAAAATAGATTCTTTCGACAATATTCAGAAATAAATCTGTGTTATTCAATTAAATTAAAATTTATCTATTAATGACATTTATTATCTAATGTATATGTATGCAGATTAGAATAGTAACAAGTACAATAATACAATTCAACCCATATTAAATATAAATACAAAGTATACATTACAAATCAAATATTGAAAGAGTAAACTTTAAATAAAAATAAGATTTAAGCAATATTTCTAACAATAACTTTTATAACTAAATAACATAAGCTTATAAATATTTAGCATGAGTTCCTATATAAATATAAATATTTATAAATATGGTTAAAAACACAAGTACAAATATATTAGGTATAACATAAATAGAAATGAAAACATTTAGTTCAAACACAAATGAGAACCTGCATATGTCTTATACAAATAATTTGGCCAGCAAAGCATTATATGTTTACTTAAGTTTGAAGCCAAAATGTATAAACAAAAACTGTAAACATCTTTGTAAACATATTAGTGCATAAGAAAATAAAATCTGCAAACTGAATATGCTAGTATAAATAATAAGAACAAAACCTGCAGTACACATACTTTTTGTTATAGGTTCACATGAGTTTGTTCAAATAAAACAAAAAGAGATATGCAAGTATGAAATACAATACATTAGTATAAGTTAACCTGCAAGCTAATTATTATGCAACAGAAAACAAATATGAAAATATCTTTATAAAAAGTAAAATAAGTGCCAGCAAACAGTAGTACAAACCAGACTACAAGTATCTTAGCAAAGTATTATAGTATAAGCATATGAATACATTTGTACAAGCACAAACAAAAGCCTGCAGGTATCTTTGTACTTAAGATATGTGTCAGTCAGTATATAAGTATATGTTAGCATAAGTTAAGACATAAATATTATGTAGCATACATATTTGTCTAAGATAAAAATATCTCAGCCGAAATATTCATCTGATTGTCAGGTTTAGTACACATGATAATTAAGCAAGATATTTTATTATGTCAAGCTTATGCAAGAAGGCAACTGGTTCAAGTTATATATGTATTCATTTTTTTATTTCATTCTTAGTTCAGTCATTAACTCAAGGAAACAAAACTGAGAAGAAGCAAAGTATAAACAAAACTTAATATTTCTAGTTCAAATACAAATTCAAGCAAAGAAGAAAAGTCAAAATGAAGTGCAGAAAGCAAAGAGGTTACTGGAAAATTTCAAAATTTTGCAACTGCAGTTTTCTTACCATCCTCTGTTTCAGGTTTCTTCAACAATCTTTTGGTGAGTAAACAGTTTTAAAAATATAACTTTAATAAGTAATTTGAGAGGAATTGATATGTTGAATGTTCTGGGATGTTTACTGCAAGTTGTGCATATAATTGTTCTTCCAGGTTTCAATTGTTTTTACTGAGACAAAAAGAAATAAATAAAAGACAGTAAATATAACCAACCTTGTTTAAGATTCTTGACTTTAATTAGTTACTTATCTAATAAATTAGTTTAAGTTTCAGATTTAGGTGTGGAGTATTTTTTTTAGTATCTGTAAACACTGTAAATTTAAATTACAGTAAACATGAAACAAAGATTAAAAATTCGAATATCTTGAATTACAAACTTGAATTTATATGTTGAAACTACATACAAAATCATGATTTTTAGGACAGAAATCATAATTTTTAATCAACTTTCCACAGTACAATTAGTCAGTGAAGCAAAATTGTATATATGTGAATATCAGGTGTTTCATCCCATAATTATTGATGAAAATTTGCATGTAGCTAGTATATGTGTAGGAGATTAACAGAAAATTATTGAAATAATTTTCGAATGCAAGTTTTGATGGGAAAAAGCAAAGGTAGGGTTTTGGGACTGAATATATTGGGTTCGGTTGAGTGATTCACGCGACATCGTGATTTCACCGAGTGACGAGCAGTTTTGGGAGGAGTTAGGTAGTGATGTTGGCTATCCATGGCCGAAAGCTTGATGTCTCAGGTGATCGCAATCGTGTAAACGTGGGAAATTTGTCTACTGCGTTCGATTTTCCATTCAACTTTACAGTCGAATTTTGATTTCGTGCGTGGGGGGTTTTTCTGGGCTTCGTATTCGAGTATGGGAAGGTTTTGCGACCTGTTGGTGGCGTCGCGGGGTGGAGGCGCGGTGGTGAACCGCCGTGCACGTGCACGGCAGCGGAGATGGACGCAGTTGGGTCGACTCGAGAAGAACTCGAGTATTATCGTGCTCTGCTTCGAGTTGTGTTTCTGGGGTGAGTGTGATTTTGCGCGTGGGTTTATATGTTACAACAGGAATTAAAACTTAAACAAAAAAAAAGGGAAAACAATTGAAGTAAGTAACAGGGAAGAAGAAGTGCAGGAGGGATCGCGTGAAGTGCTGGGTAGTCACGAGTCTTACCCGAGTTGCGCACGATGTTTGCTTCGGGTTTTAAGATTCCTGATTTAAGCCTAATTTTTAATGTTAAGCTTAAAGTAAATAAGTTAGTATAAGTATGTTATTAGGTATTGACAAAATTGTTTAAGTCCAAATGACAGTAATTAAGTTAAGTGTAAACTTTGTTATTAGGTGTTAAACAAATTGTTTTAAACGCTGATGATCTTTGAAACTTTGCTGAAACAAAATTGAGCAATTAATTTAAAATAGAAGTTAATTATGTATGTAATAAAATTTAGAATGAAAATTTCTTAAGTAGTTTAAAACTTAATTGAATTTGTAATTAAAGCATTTAATGATAATCATGTATAAAATCATTTGAAATCAAGATTTTAGTTAATCAATTGAAGTTGGTTAATTAACCAATCAAAGATAACTGATTAAATAAATAATTAATGATTGAACGATTAAGTAAATTAATAATAAATGATTAATTAAGCAATTAATAATAATTAATTGTGTGATTAAGTTTTATAAATCAATAATTAAGGTTATTGATTTGTAATTAAGAATTAATTCATTAATTAAGGAAAAATTAATAAATTGAAATAAGTTAATTAATCGTAATTGGTTAAGCATGAATAAAATATAATTTATGTTTAAGTATGCAATTAAATTTAAAACAAATCAAAACTGTTGATATGAATCGATTATTATATTGATTGCCTCTGATGTTTATTTATATCTGTGATGTTCTGTGATATATCTGTGATGATTGTGCATGATTTATCTGTATTCAATTGCTATATGAATTATCTGATGTTATTTATCTATTGCTATATGATTATCTGATGTTAATTATCTGTGTTAAATTGCTATATGAATTCAATTGTTAAATTTAAATTGCTAAGTTAATTAGGCAACTTGGACTTTAAAATGGCGTTTGGATTTCGATGAGACCGGGATCGGGTATCCAATTGATATTCCGAAAACCACATCGATCCAAATTAAACGTTAGGTCGTAAATTCTGAAGTGAAGATCGAGATGGTGCTTTCAGAATGCAAGGGTTATCGTCGTTAACTCTGAGGGTGATTCCAAAATGAGTGTAACGAGATAATGCCTTCGGTTTCGTTCGAACCCGGAACGAACTTGTATGGATTGAATGCTTTCAGCACATCGTCAGGCGGACGATGAGCATTCTAAGCGATATGTTCTATAAAGGTAATCGCAGCCTCAAGGCTCATCAACCGGGAATGGCTAAAACAGGGGAGGTGCAGCAAGGTTAGGTGGGTCATGCCCAAGCAGGACAAGATTTCCCCCTGTCTAGATGTCCCTTTTTATTCGGCTTTGTGGGCGGTTGGATGTACACCAACTGCGGGGTTATCTTGTTCGGGACTGTTCAGTAAGGAATGGTTCCGGCCTTGTGTTGCAGGGGATGAAGGGAGTAATCCTCGGTACGTTGATCTAGGCCACGTACAGTGACGGGCGGTACACCAGTAGCCCTGCCATTGTATGGAATCCAAAATCCAATAAGTGCCGTACGAATTAGTTGTGCCCAACTATGTTGGAATGTGAGATGTAAGCATTTCAGCTATTTCTGTATTTTACTTGAAAATCCTAGACACTATTATAATATCACTGGATTTCCTATGAAATGTTTCGGTTAGCGTAAGGTAAAAACTTACCCGTATTTATTTGTGGGGAGTCTTACGTGATACCTTTCTTTTAAATGATTTTCAAAGTTAAACAACTTTAACCCGTTTACTCATACCAGACCCATGTCTGACCCGGAGTTTATTTTTTGTTTTTCATAAACTTTCGGGTACCCAAATTTTTACGGGTAGCCAAGGGATTCAGGTTAGCTTTGATGATTACTGGAGGAGCAATGGAGCAGGAGGCTTCAGCGTTGTAGACATATATATCTATATAGTTCCGCTGTGTTAGTTTATGTATTTGAGATGTTTGTTCTGACAGATATGTATATGACAGTCATGTTGTATGATATTGGATAACTCTGATGTATATATAACTATGTAATATTTATGTTGATGTATTATATTTTATTCCATTCCGCTGTGAGATTCTGATGTTGTTGTTCTTTCTTTCTTTTCTTTTCTATCTTTTCTACTTTCTCACCTCTTTCTTTTCTTAATAACGATACTTCTTCCTGGGCGTAGGTAGTTGGGTCGTTACAGTGGTATCAGAGCGCTAGGTTAAGTGAATACCAAGGCTCTTGAGTGATTTCTTTCTTGAGAGAGTGTATTTGTAATTTATATATATATATATATATATATATATATATATTTCTTACTACCTATTTATTGGGATTACCTGTTCGGGTATTCCAATATGAGTTATAAGGTAGATAGGGTAGTGGTGTGTGAAACAAGACTACCGATGGTTAAAGTTTTGAATATTTATAGTTGGAGTGTATTTGTCGAGACTGTAGACCTATTACCGTCTCGAATGAGCTTTGGATGATGTGAGAATTTCATTGTTGGAATGTGATTTTGGATGAGTTTGAGTTTGGATCTATCGGATGGAAGTGACCAAATCAAGATATCTTGATATCTCAAGGTGTTGTAGCTGTGTGATGAGACACAGTGAGTTGGGATGTCTCCGAAGATGTATCTTTGGAACAAGTTAAGGAAGTAAGTCCGTTTCGGAATTGTGACCAAGTTCAGTAGGGTATTTTGTTTGATTGAGGCCCAAGTTTCGCGAAGAGCTTTGAATAGAAGTCTTTGGACATTGAGATTAGTCCTATAGTTAGAAGTGTTCTGTGTGCTATTGATAAGGTTTGTTGGTTAGCAGTTTTCTTGAAGTGATTTCAGAAGTAGCAGAGTGGATTCATTTCTTCGATGGATTGACCGGAACAGTATATGGCTGTTTTGGATTATGAAGAGAGAACAAACTTATTTGGGTAGAATTGCCAGAGTGTTGTGCGACAATTCTGGAATTCATTTGTGTAATCTTTTGCGAGGAGTTGAGACTTCTCAAGATAAAGTGAGGAAATCGAAGTGGTTCAAGATTTTCTGATGTTTTGATGAAGTTATATGTCTATCGCCACATCGAGAGATTGAGTTTCGTATTGATTTGATTCCAGGAGCTGTGCCGGTGATGCAGTCCAGTAGGAAAATACCTCCTAGAGAGAGAGAAGAGTTGGTTAAGTAGACGCAAGATCTTTTAGGGAAAGGTTTGATAAGACCCATTTTTGCTTGTTGGGGCTCTGCTGCTGTGTTTGTCACCAAATCGGATGGTTCACTAAGGTTCTGTGTTGAATAAGTATGTGCTGGTATTCATTGATGATATTTTGGATTACTCCAAATCTGAAGAGGAGCACAGTCAGCATTTGAGAATTATATTGGAGACTCTGAGGAAGCTTGTGTTGAAGGCAAAATTTTCAAAGTGCCATTTCTGGAAATCAAAAGTTAAATTGTTTGGGGCACATTATTTTGGGTGAAGATATCTCTGTAAACCCAGCGAAAGGAGAATCTATTCTAGAATGGAAGCAATTGATGGAAGTTCGTAATTTCTGGGTTTAGCTGGCTACTACAGAAAATTCATTAAGGATTATTCCAAGATTTCTTCACATCTGACCAAGCTAACAAGAAAAGGAACCAAATTGAAATGGACACCTCAGTATGAAGAAGCTTTTTAGGAATTGAAGACAAGGATAACTAGTGCACCAGTACTTGTTATTCTGGATGGGAAGAGAAAATTTGAAGTATATACGGATGCATGTTTAGTTGGATTGGGTGCAGTATTGATACAGAAAGATGATTGGAATTCAGATGTCAAGGTATTTTAAGGATTAATAGTCGTTTGTGTGTGCCTAATATTGATGGACTGAAACAAGAAGTTTAGCTGAGAGTCATCGTTCCAAATTGAATATTCATCCGGGAATTTCGAAGATGTATAAAGATATGAGGAGAGTTTTCTGGTGGCCGAATATGAAGAAGGATGTAGCTGCTTTTGTAAATGGGTGTGCAATTTGTCAGCAAGTGAAGGGAGATCAACAAAGATCTGCTGGACTATTGCAACCTTTGGAAATTCTAGATTGGAAGTGGGAAATGATCTCAATGGATTTTATTGACAGTTTGTCTAGGACCAGGAAAGGAAATGAAGGAGTATGGGTTATTGTGGATCGTTTAACGAAGAGTGCCCATTTTATTCCAGTTGAAGCGACTCGTACTATAGTTTCCTTGGCGGAAATTTCCTTGAAGGAGATAGTCAGATTGCATGGTATTCATATCAGCATAGTAAGTGACAGTGATTCTATTTTCACTAGTAAATTTTGGGAAGCTCTGCAATCAGCAATGGGAACTAGTTTGAGATTAAGTACAGCCTATCATTCTCAGACGGACGGACAGACGGAGAAAACCTAATCGAATTCTGGAAGATATGCTTCGAGCTTGTGTATTGGACTTTGGTAAATCATGAGAAGACCATCTTCATTTAGTGGAAATTTTTTCTTATAATAATAGTTATCAAGCAAGTATTAAGATGACTCCATGTGAAGCTCTGTATGGAAGACCCTGTAGATCCTCATCTTGTTGGATTGAATCGAATGATCGACTTGTACTTGGTCCCGATCTAATTCATGAAGCTTTTGCGAAGGTGAGCTTATAAAGAAAGGAATGAAAGCTGCTCAAGATCGTCAGAAGAAATATGCAGATAAGAGACGAAGACCATTGGAATTTGAGATCGGAGAATTAGGTTTTATTAAAATTTCCCCAATCAAAGGCGCTATAAGATTCGGAAAAATGGGAAAAACTTGCACCGAGATATAGTGGTCCACTCTGAGTATTGGAAAGAATTGGAACTGTAGCCTATAGGATTGAATTGCTGGAATGGATGTTTGGAATTCACAGTGTATTTCATGAATCGCATTTGAGGTAATTTGTTCATGACCATCATTAGTGGTAGAACCAGTTATTCAGGAAGATTTAGAAGTTGAACCTAACCTGACTGTAGTTAGAAATCCCATTTAGATAGTAGATCAAGACGAGAAGCAACTCAGGAACAAAGTGGTGAAACTCGTCAAGGTGCAATGGAGTGAGGATCTCAGAGATTGTACCTGGGAAACTCTTGATTGTTTTAGGAAAGCTTATCCAGATTTTTGTCCGGATAACTAGTAATGTAGTTAGGATTGACTGTTTGATTGTTTGTTTTTGTATGGATGTAATGTATGTTTAGATTGTTAATATTTAGCTTTTGAAATTAACTGTTGTTTAAATTTCAGGGACGAAATTCTTTTAAGGGGGGAAGAACGTGACATCCCGGAATTTTGACCCTATTATTATGATAAGTTTTTAATCCAATTTAATTAAAATATAAGATTTTCATTTATAAATAGATAAGAATTTGGGTATTATTAGTTTTATATTGGTTATAAAGGAATATAACTTCAAAATATAAAATAGATTCTTTCGACAATATTCAGAAATAAATCTGTGTTATTCAATTAAATTAAAATTTATCTATTAATGACATTTATTATCTAATGTATATGTATGCAGATTAGAATAGTAACAAGTACAATAATACAATTCAACCCATATTAAATATAAATACAAAGTATACATTACAAATCAAATATTGAAAGAGTAAACTTTAAATAAAAATAAGATTTAAGCAATATTTCTAACAATAACTTTTATAACTAAATAACATAAGCTTATAAATATTTAGCATGAGTTCCTATATAAATATAAATATTTATAAATATGGTTACAAACACAAGTACAAATATATTAGGTATAAGATAAATAGAAATGAAAACATTTAGTTCAAACACAAATGAGAACCTGCATATGTCTTATACAAATAATTTGGCCAGCAAAGCATTATATGTTTACTTAAGTTTGAAGCCAAAATGTATAAACAAAAACTGTAAACATCTTTGTAAACATATTAGTGCATAAGAAAATAAAATCTGCAAACTGAATATGCTAGTATAAATAATAAGAACAAAACCTGCAGTACACATACTTTTTGTTATAGGTTCACATGAGTTTGTTCAAATAAAACAAAAGGAGATATGCAAGTATGAAATACAATACATTAGTATAAGTTAACCTGCAAGCTAATTATTATGCAACAGAAAACAAATATGAAAATATCTTTATAAAAAGTAAAATAAGTGCCAGCAAACAGTAGTACAAACCAGACTACAAGTATCTTAGCAAAGTATTATAGTATAAGCATATGAATACATTTGTACAAGCACAAACAAAAGCCTGCAGGTATCTTTGTACTTAAGATATGTGTCAGTCAGTATATAAGTATATGTTAGCATAAGTTAAGACATAAATATTATGTAGCATACATATTTGTCTAAGATAAAAATATCTCAGCCGAAATATTCATCTGATTGTCAGGTTTAGTACACATGATAATTAAGCAAGATATTTTATTATGTCAAGCTTATGCAAGAAGGCAACTGGTTCAAGTTATATATGTATTCATTTTTTTATTTCATTCTTAGTTCAGTCATTAACTCAAGGAAACAAAACTGAGAAGAAGCAAAGTATAAACAAAACTTAATATTTCTAGTTCAAATACAAATTCAAGCAAAGAAGAAAAGTCAAAATGAAGTGCAGAAAGCAAAGAGGTTACTGGAAAATTTCAAAATTTTGCAACTGCAGTTTTCTTACCATCCTCTGTTTCAGGTTTCTTCAGCAATCTTTTGGTGAGTAAACAGTTTTAAAAATATAACTTTAATAAGTAATTTGAGAGGAATTGATATGTTGAATGTTCTGGGATGTTTACTGCAAGTTGTGCATATAATTGTTCTTCCAGGTTTCAATTGTTTTTACTGAGACAAAAAGAAATAAATAAAAGACAGTAAATATAACCAACCTTATTTAAGATTCTTGACTTTAATTAGTTACTTATCTAATAAATTAGTTTAAGTTTCAGATTTAGGTGTGGAGTATTTTTTTTAGTATCTGTAAACACTGTAAATTTAAATTACAGTAAACATGAAACAAAGATTAAAAATTCGAATATCTTGAATTACAAACTTGAATTTATATTGAAACTACATACAAAATCATGATTTTTAGGACAGAAATCATAATTTTTAATCAACTTTCCACAGTACAATTAGTCAGTGAAGCAAAATTGTATATATGTGAATATCAGGTGTTTCATCCCATAATTATTGATGAAAATTTGCATGTAGCTAGTATATGGGTAGGAGATTAACAGAAAATTGTTGAAATAATTTTCGAATGCAAGTTTTGATGGGAAAAAGCAAAGGTAGGGTTTTGGGACTGAATATATTAGGTTCGGTTGAGTGATTCACACGACATCGTGATTTCACCGAGTGACGAGCAGTTTTGGGAGGAGTTAGGTAGTGATGTTGGCTATCCATGGCCGAAAGCTTGATGTCTCAGGTGATCGCAATCGTGTAAACGTGGGAAATTTGTCTACTGCGTTCGATTTTCCATTCAAATTTACAGTCGAATTTTGATTTCGTGCGTGGGGGGTTGTTCTGGGCTTCGTATTCGAGTATGGGAAGGTTTTGCGACCTATTGGTGGCGTCGCGAGGTGGAGGCGCGGTGGTGAACCGCCGTGCACGTGCACGGCGGCGGAGATGGACGCAGTTGGGTCGACTCGAGAAGAACTCGAGTATTATCGTGCTCTGCTTCGAGTTGTGTTTCTGGGGTGAGTGTGATTTTGCGCGTGGGTTTATATGTTACAACAGGAATTAAAACTTAAACAAAAAAAAAGGAAAACAATTGAAGTAAGTAACAGGGAAGAAGAAGTGCAGGAGGGATCGCGTGAAGTGCTGGGTAGTCACGAGTCTTACCCGAGTTGCGCACGATGTTTGCTTCGGGTTTTAAGATTCCTGATTTAAGCCTAATTTTTAATGTTAAGCTTAAAGTAAATAAGTTAGTATAAGTATGTTATTAGGTATTGACAAAATTGTTTAAGTCCAAATGACAGTAATTAAGTTAAGTGTAAACTTTGTTATTAGGTGTTAAACAAATTGTTTTAAACGCTGATGATCTTTGAAACTTTGCTGAAACAAAATTGAGCAATTAATTTAAAATAGAAGTTAATTATGTATGTAATAAAATTTAGAATGAAAATTTCTTAAGTAGTTTAAAACTTAATTGAATTTGTAATTAAAGCATTTAATGATAATCATGTATAAAATCATTTGAAATCAAGATTTTAGTTAATCAATTGAAGTTGGTTAATTAACCAATCAAAGATAACTGATTAAATAAATAATTAATGATTGAACGATTAAGTAAATTAATAACAAATGATTAATTAAGAAATTAATAATAATTAATTGTGTGATTAAGTTTTATAAATCAATAATTAAGGTTATTGATTTGTAATTAAGAATTAATTCATTAATTAAGGAAAAATTAATAAATTGAAATAAGTTAATTAATCGTAATTGGTTAAGCATGAATAAAATATAATTTATGTTTAAGTATGCAATTAAGTTTAAAACAAATCAAAACTGTTGATATGAATCGATTATTATATTGATTGCCTCTGATGTTTATTTATATCTGTGATGTTCTGTGATATATCTGTGATGATTGTGCATGATTTATCTGTATTCAATTGCTATATGAATTATCTGATGTTATTTATCTATTGCTATATGATTATCTGATGTTAATTATCTGTGTTAAATTGCTATATGAATTCAATTGTTAAATTTAAATTGTTAAGTTAATTAGACAACTTGGACTTTAAAATGGCGTTTGGATTTCGATGAGACCGGGATCGGGTATCCAATTGATATTCCGAAAACCACATCGATCCAAATTAAACGTTAGGTCGTAAATTCTGAAGTGAAGATCGAGATGGTGCTTTCAGAATGCAAGGGTTATCGTCGTTAACTCTGAGGGTGATTCCAAAATGAGTGTAACGAGATAATGCCTTCGGTTTCGTTCGAACCCGGAACGAACTTGTATGGATTGAATGCTTTCAGCACATCGTCAGGCGGACGATGAGCATTCTAAGCGATATGTTCTATAAAGGTAATCGCAGCCTCAAGCCTCAACAACCGGGAATGGCTAAAACAGGGGAGGTGCAGCAAGGTTAGGTGGGTCATGCCCAAGCAGGACAAGATTTTCCCCTGTCTAGATGTCCCTTTTTATTCGGCTTTGTGGGCGGTTGGATGTACACCAACTGCGGGGTTATCTTGTTCGGGACTGTTCAGTAAGGAATGGTTCCGGCCTTGTGTTGCAGGGGATGAAGGGAGTAATCCTCGGTACGTTGATCTAGGCCACGTACTGTGACGGGCGGTACCCCAGTAGCCCTGCCATTGTATGGAATCCAAAATTCAATAAGTGCCGTACGAATTAGTTGTGCCCAACTATGTTGGAATGTGAGATGTAAGCATTTCAGCTATTTCTGTATTTTACTTGAAAACCCTAGACACTATTATAATATCACTGGATTTCCTATGAAATGTTTCGGTTAGCGTAAGGTAAAAACTTACCCGTATTTATTTGTGGGGAGTCTTACGTGATACCGTTCTTTTAAATGATTTTCAAAGTTAAACAACTTTAACCCGTTTACTCATACCAGACCCATGTCTGACCCGGAGTTTATTTTTTGTTTTTCATAAACTTTCGGGTACCCAAATTTTTACGGGTAGCCAAGGGATTCAGGTTAGCTTTGATGATTTCTGGAGGAGCAATGGAGCAGGAGGCTTCAGCGTTGTAGACATATATATCTATATAGCTCCGCTGTGTTAGTTTATGTATTTGAGATGTTTGTTCTGACAGATATGTATATGACAGTCATGTTGTATGATATTGGATAACTCTGATGTATATATAACTATGTAATATTTATGTTGATGTATTATATTTTATTCCATTCCGCTGTGAGATTCTGATGTTGTTGTTCTTTCTTTTCTTTTCTATCTTTTCTACTTTCTCACCTCTTTCTTTTCTTAATAACGATACTTCTTCCTGGGCGTAGGAAGTTGGGTCGTTACAAATAAAATGTTTGTGAATGGAATGCAACCAGATTTCTTGAGAGAAATGACTAATCGTCTTACAAGTACATTTTCCAACCATATCAATATGACTTCGAGGTTTGAAGCTCTTGATATTAAGGTAGGAGTCCAAAAGGGAGTAGTGCCAGCAATCAGCGCCAAGCCTTTATCAATGACGCCAGTTGGAAGCAAGCCAAATTTCAAGAGAAAAGGAAAGAATCAGTGGTTAGGTATTAAACCTGGTGGTAGAGCTCCAGCACAGAAGAAGTTGTGGGGCTTGTCCAAAATTATTTGTTTCAAATGCAATAAGATACGTCACTTTGCAAATCAATACACTGACCCCCCTAGCGATCCAATCTGCTACAATTGTCACAAGCAAGGATACATGAAGAATAAGTGTCTTTCCGAAGAAGGGGACACAAGGAGAGGCTTTAGCTATTTTGGAGATGCCATCACTTGTTCAAGGCAGAAGAGAATGTAGGTGTTGCAAGGTACACTATCCATCCATGATATTCCTATTAGGATATTATTCGATATGGGTTCTTCCCATAGTTTTGTTTCAATTGATCTCGTTAATTGGCTTAATCTCAAACCCATCCTTTTGAGTAGTCCCCTTTGTGTGTTGACCTAATTAGGGTTTCGATAGATCTTGACACTATATGTCTAATTGTACCTACTTCTTATCAAAATTATCTTATTCTCTCTGATTTGTTCGTTCTTGGGTCCATGTGTTTTGGAACGTGGTTGAGAATGGATTGGTTATCTATGTTTAAGGCTGTCTTGGATCGTGGAAGGAGGAGAGCCATAATTAAGGAAGTGGTGGGAAGAAGCATTGATATGTGTTGAGAAGAGCCTAACGAGTTAATGAACAGTTGTTCAGGATATACCGGTTGTTTGGGATTTTACATATATATTTTATGAAGTGCAAGGTTTACCTTCCCACGGTGAAGTGGAGTTCAATGTTGATTTGATTTTAAGAACTAGACCTATTATACAACCCCCATGAAGGTTGGCCTCAAAAAGAACAAAGAGTAGAAAAGTCAAACATCGATTTATTGAAGAAGGATTGATAAATGCAGTACCTCAAGTTGGGGGTCGCTAGTCGTCTTTGTTACGAAGGCAGATAGTTCATTAAGTTTATGTGTATACTATTGGGAGTTGAATAAAAGTACTATTAAGAATAAATACCCTTTATGTAGGATCGATTACATTTTTGATCAGCTCCACGACACTCAAATAGTTTCCCAACTGGATCTTGCCACAGGTTTTCAACAATAATGGGTAGTGGAGGAGAGTGTGCCCTTACATCTCTTAGGACTCCAGGTAGTTTCTATGAGTGGTTAGTATTCAGTTTAGGCTAACTAATGCACCCACTTACTTTTTGGACTTAGTGAATCGAGTATTTGGATATGTTCTTACTAAATTTGTCCTCGTCTTTATTGATGACATTCTTGTCTATTCGAAAATAAAGGAGGAGCATATGTACCATCTTTGAGTCATACTTGATACCTTAAAGACCCTTATGTTGAAGGGTAAGTCTGCTAAGTGCTATTTTCGAAAATATGAAGTTAGGTTCTTGGGGCATATTATTTCGGGAGAAGGCATATTAGTTGACCCAGCTAAAGTTGTTGCACTTTAAGATTGGAAGAAGTCTGAAAATGCAATGGAAGTTAGAGATTTCTTGGGAATGGCGGGTTTTTACTAAAGGTTCATCCAAGATTTCTCAAAGACTGCTTCTCGTCTGATGAAATTAACAAACAAAGATGTTAAGTTCACGTGGACAACTAAGCGTGATAAAACTTTCAATAAATTGAATGAGAAGTTGACTAGTGCTCTAGTTTTGACCATTCCATATGGGAGCAAAGGTTTAATAGTGTATACAGATGCTTGTTGTACCAATTTAGGAGGAGTTTTGATATAGCGTGGGAGGGTTTTTTACTATGCAATTCGACAGTTGAAGTCATAAGAATAAAATTATGCCACCTATGACTTGGGGCTTTTGGCTGTTATCTTCGCACTGAAGATGTAGGCCACTATCTTATGGATCAAAAGTTCGAGTTATTCACGGATCATAAATCCTTAAAATATCTTTTTACCTAGAAAGATTTAAATTTAAGGCAACAAAGATGGCCGGAGTTTCTCACTTATTATGGTTTGGAAATTCTTTATATGCTTGGGAAAGAAAATGTTGTTGCAGATGAATTAAGTAGGAATGTTGCGATGGTTGAAAATTTAGAAGCCAAGCCAGTATTGATGGAGAGGATTGCGGCTAGTCGAGAAAAATATCATATTTTGGCTCGACTCTAGAAGGATGTCCAAGAAGGTATAGTTTCTATTTTAGAGTTGATTCTCGAGGCATATTAAGAATAAACGGTATCTGTGTTTCGAATGTTAATAGTCTTAGAAGAGAAGTGTTAGCTGAATGTACCATTCAAAGTTATCTTTCCATCTAGGAGTGACCAATATGTTCAAGGTTATGAAGAAAGTGTTCTGGTGGAAGGGGATGAAGTGAGATGTTTATATCTTTGTGAGCCAATGTGCAAACTGCCAGCAGATTAAGAGTGACCAACAGAAGTTATCTGGACTACTTCAGCCACTTGAGATCCCGAAGTGGAAGTGGGAACAGATCTCTGTGGACTTTATTGATGGGCTTAATGTGTCAATAAGAGGGAATGAACGTGTTTGGGTTATAGTCGATCGGCTGACCAAGAGTGCTAATTTCATTCTTTTTAGCCGACTAGGACCCCTACAAGTCTGGCGAGTTTGTATGTAAAGGACAGATTATAAGACTTCATGGTATCCTTGTAGTATTGTAAGTGATCGAGAGTCGATGTTCACTAGCATATTCTGGAACGTACTACAAACTATCTTACGGACCAAGCTGAATCTGAATACAGCTTACCATCCCCAAACAGATGGGTAGAAAGAGAGAGTAAATTGGATCTTGGAAGATTTACTACGATCACGGATTCTTGACTTCGAAGGTTCTTGGAAAGATTATTTACCCTTGGTTGAATTCGCTTAAAACAAATATCAGGCATGTATCGGCGTAGCTTTTTTTAAAGCTTTATATGGTCGTTTGTCCCATTCCCTTTGGGTTGATTCAAGTAATAGAATTGTCGTTAGACCTAACATAATCTTAGAAGCCAATGAGAAGGTAGCTGATAACAGAAGGAAGATGAAGGAAGTGCAGGCTCAGAAGAAGTGTTATGCAGATCAAAGGCGAAAGGATCTAAAGTTCTCAGTTTGTGGTTCGGTGTTTGTGTAGGTCTCTCCGTTGATAAGTGTTGTGAGGTTTAGGAAATAAAGGAAGCTAGCGCCTCGATTTATTGGCCCTTCCCCTTACTAGACTGGATTAGTAGACTTGCATATAGGGTGAAGTTACCAAGTAGACCATCGGATATGCACAATGTATTGCACATAACTCATTTATGCAAGTATGTACAGGACCCTTCAACAATAGTAGAATTGGCATAATAAGATTATTTGAAAGTTCAGCCTAACCTAACTATTCTTAGGCGGCCTATTCATATCATCGAGTGAGATAAAAAGCGACTGAGGGCGAAGGATGCGAATCTAGTTAACATTCAACGGAGTGGGGATGGTAGGGATCGTACTAGGGGAACCAAAGATTATATTAGGGATTCGTACCACAAGTTTGTGATGTCACGGAAATTTAGGCAATATTTATTTAATAATTTCATTAATAATTATTTTAAAATGTGAAAATTGATTTAATAACCTAATTTAAACAAAAAATTATCTTTTGAAAACTAATAATTATTTAGTTTGTCAAATAATATTCTTTTGAAAATTTATAATAATGATAATAATAATTATATTTGGGAATTTTATTCTTTCCAAAAAGTTAAAATATTTAAATGATAAAATTATCTTTCTGAGCTTATTTAAAGGATATTTTATTTATAATGTATATATGTGTATACATTGTAAATAGAGAATTTGATTTTAATTTACATTTAAATTTAATAAGAATATATTCAAATTTATATATATGTAAGTGAATAAATTATAAATGAGTTAATTTGATTTAAGTTAGTACTGAAACTTTTCAAAGGTTAATTTAAAAATCTATCTTATATTTTCAGAAGAAATTTAAGTAAATATTTATTTTGTTTAAAAATATAATAGTTTAAATTTGTATTTTATAATAAAAGTTTATTTTGTTTTCTTTTAGAAATTGTTTCAAAATAAACTTAGTATAATATTTTAGTTTGAAAACTTTGGAATTAATTTGAATTCAACATTCTTTTCTTTTTAAAATTTCTCTTTTGAAAATTTAGTTTTAAAAATATTATTTTAAAATATTCAAATAAACACTAAGATGTAATTTTATAAAAGTAATTTATATGTAATCAATAAAGGCTAAAAATAGATAAACATTTAAAAACATGATAATATAAATTAGAAATTGTTTTAGAAAGATTTAAAAACATTTATAATTAAGAAATTTCTTTTAATATTAAAATTGTACATGTGTTAGTCATTTAACTAATAAGAGGACACTTGTAATTAATCTACACTATTAGATAACAAGTGGCATATTAATTTATTTTTGAAATTAATTATTATAAGTAAGAAAATTTAACAATTCATTTAGTTCAAACCATTTTTTCTTCAAATGAAATCTGAAAATCCGATTTTATGTAAAAATCAAAAACCAATTATGCAAAACCCAAATTCTGTTTAAAATATGCAAACAAAACTCAATCAGCAAATTTGTGATCTGTAATCTATTGAAGTTCAACTTCAAACTCTAGCAAATGAAGATATGGGTCAGCATGCAGTTTTAATAATCTACAACAACAATAAAATCAACTTCAATGCAAGCATTTACCAGATCAATCAATAAGCAGATTAAAAACTCCAGATTCAACTTGCAAATCTGTTTCAGGAATAGGAAAATGCATCTCTGAGTTGCTTCTCTGCTTCTTCAATAATAAGGTGAGTAAATTTCTTTGTTAAAAACAATTTTCTTTTAAAAATCAAAGCTAAAGTAAATTTACAGCACTAAAGATTCTAATGCAAACTGTTTAAAAAATAAAATCAAAACTGCTATGATTTGAACTGCAGTGCCTTCATTTTTGGTGAATAACTTCACAATTTAAAGGTTGCTTTAAATTATCTGTTGCATGTGAAAATGAGCATGTTTGTGTGATTGTATTGCAATGAAATTTTGTGTATACATATATAAATATGTATATATGTGTTGCTGATGCCAGGAATCTATCTTCATACTTGTTTTATTTTAAAAACTAAGATTTTAAATAGAAAACCCTTTACCTCTGGATTTGATCTCTGCTAGAAATTGATGTGTAAAGAAAATGATGTTAGTTTAGTATGAGATTATGGTTATAAATCAAATTTTAGTTTTATTAAGAACTGTTGCCTCTAAAAAACAATAATATCAGTTATTATTGAAATTAAGCCCAGTATCAAACTTCTTAAATTATTAAATCAAGTTCATAACCTAAATGCATGTAGGAAATCATGAATTTTAAAACAAAAATCACATTTTTAAATTTATTGTTATGTGAGCATTTCTGTATTGAACAGAATTGGGAATTTTGGGTTTATCTGATTGTCTAGTGGTATTGGGATGATGCGGTTCTTCCTGTAGGTGGAGGATTGATTGGAGAGTGGGGGGAAATTGGAAGGTAGATGGTCAGAGGTGGTTGGCGGCCGTGGTTGGCCATTACAGGTTCTAACCCTAGTTTCTGAAATTGGGGGTTTTGTAGATTTTTGGTCTCTCTGTTGCATCGAGTGATGCAAGCCTTTGGGATTGCGAAGAGGAGTCGTAGAAGAAGAGTTGGACGGAGTTGTAGGTGGTCAGATGATCGGAGGTGGGTTAGCGAGTGGTTGACAGGTATGGTTTTTTGAATGCAGTGGAGTTTCCAAGTTTGGCTTGGTTATCTTGATTGTGATTTCAAGCTGCAGTGGGATAGTTGAAGGTCGTGATCATGTCAGAGGATGATTGGCGACGTGTTGGGGTTGACTACGGGGGCTGGAGATGGCCTGAGCGCCGGTGCATATGCACCGTGCATATTTGTTCTGATGAACTATTTTGGGGATGGTGCAGTGTTATGTCTCGAGTTTTACTCGGGTAGAACAAGCAGTTGACTCGAAGCATTTAGGTTGTTATCTCGAAGTGATTTTGAGGGGTCTCGGGTAGGTGTTGTTTCAGGTTTATAGACCTGACAGCATGCAGTTTTTAAAATTTTGAATGGAATTCAAATTTAAGGCGGGGATTTAAACTAGGGTTTTTAAATACAAAGTTTAAATTTGAATTCAATGAACTTTTAAATCATAAGTTTCAAAAATGAAAATATTTAAATTTAAGCAAGATTTAAATTAAGTTTAAAAATCAAGCTTCAATATGGTTTTCATATTGACTATGAATCCAGAATTTTAATTTAGATCAGTTTGTAAATTTTAAAATGTTGATCAAGTTTAAAATGTTTTAAAGCGGAATTTCAAAATTAATTTGATTTCAAATAAATGGTTAAAACTTGATAAAATTATTTACTTTAAATAATTGAATAAAGGTTATGATGGGTTTAACTTAAAAGTTAAATAATCAATTTATTTTTAAGCCTGTTCTCTTTTAAATAAATTAAGTAATTTTGTTTTAAACTTTTCTTATATATTTAAGTAATGAATGTTCTTTAGCATTTATTTTTATTTTAAGGTTTATAATTTATTTAAATTTGGATAAATGTTTTAAATAGTTAAACATTTTAAAATCTTAAATTTTAAAATGGAATTTGACTTTAATTTAGAAGTGTATTGTCTTAAATACATTTTGAACGTTAATGAAGTCATTAATAAGTAAATGAATTATCTTAGAAATATTTAAGATAATAAAAGAATTTAATTAAGGAATGTCTTAATTATTTGATTTTAATTAATGTTTTAGATTAAATTATATTTAGGGATGATTAATAAGGATTAATCTAAGATAAATTTCTTAAGTAAGTAATTAATGAAAATGTTGTTAGTTAATAATGATAATTATCTAAGGATAATTAAGTAATTAATTAATGTGATTAATTTTGATAATTAATTAGATTAATTTATTGAATATAATCAATTGTAATTTGTCCAGTATAATTACTTGATAAAGTAATTAAAGGATTAATTACTTACTGTAATTAATTATGATAATGTGATTTGTTAAGTTAGTTAATTTAGTTTAATGAATTTAAATAAATCATTTGATGATTTATAAAGAGTAATTACTTAATGTAATTAATGGAGCATGATTACTTAGAGAAGTAAAAAATGATAATTACTGGAATGTAATTAGTGAAGATGATTTTTAATAAAGTAATTTGGGTAATTACTTTTGTAATTAATCAAGGGATTATTTAATGATGATAATTAATTATGGGATAATTAATTTGTTATGAGTAATTAAGGGTAGTTAATTACTGATTTGATATTAATCACGGGTGATTAATAATTGTATTTTAAAATTTAGATTAATTACTAAATGTAATTAATTTTATTAAGTAATTAATTTAAATATAAATTAGAGAACATTAATTAATATAATTAATGATGTAATTAAGAATTGTTTAATTAAGGAATGATTAATAATTAAGTGATTAATTAATGTAATTAACTAAGGATAAATGTAATTAATTATAGTTAATTAATAAATGAAGTAATTAAATGTTAATTACTTATGATTAAGGTTAATTAATTTTTGAAATTAATTAAAGACTAATTACTTATTGTAATTAGAGAATGATTAATCAAACATGTTTAATCAAGTTGAATACTTCGAGAATGATTAATTAACTAGGTTAATTAATTAATGGATATTAAGCAGGATTTATAGATATGGTAATTAATTTAATTTATTTTAAATTAATTAGAGATAGAAGTAATTAGTTTAATTCATTTTAAATTAATTATAGATGGTGGTTAATAAATTATTGCTTATGGATGAGATTGATATTTCTTTGGATGGTTGTGATCTCAGTAATGAGATGAGTAGTATCTATAGGATATGGATGCTTAGTTCAAGTATGATAATATGGATTATCTGGTTGTGATGGTTATCTATTTGTGATTATAATACAGATTATCTATTTATGATAAGAATGTGATTATCTATTGTGATATGTAATTTATCTATCTGTGTGAATAGATAATGATGAATTGAATTAATTGTTCAAACTAAAATCACTTGGACATTAAGATGGCGTTTGGATTTTGATGAGACCGGGATCGGATTTCCAAATTTGGAATTTCAAAAACCACATTGATCCCAATTAAACGTTAGGTCGTGAATATCAAGTGAAGAGTGAAGACACGAGGTGTGAGAACTATTCATCAGTATAACTCTGAGGGTGATTCCGTGATGAGTTTGACGGAATAGTACTTTCAGGTTCGAGATGAAGATTCAGAGTGCAAGGGTTATCGTTGTTAACTCTGAGGGTGATTCCAAAATGAGTGTAACGAGATAATGCCTTCGGTTTCGTTCGTACCCGGAACGAACTTGTATGGATTGAATGCTTTCAAAACATCGTCAGGTGGACGATGAGCATTCTAAGATTTATGTGTCCTATAAAGGTAATCGTAGCCTCAAGCCTCATCAACCAGGGAATGGCTAAAACAGGGGAGGTGCAGCAAAGCTAAGTGGGTTATGCCCAAGTAGGACGATATTTACCCCTGTCTAGAGGTCCCTTTATATTACGGTTGTGCGGTAGTTGGCGATGGCCAATCTGCGGGGTGGTCTTGTTCGGGACTGTACAGTAAGTGATGGTTCCGGCCTTGTGTTGCAAGGGAGTTAGAGTGGCTCCTCTGTACGGTGATCTAGGCCACGTACTATGACGGGCGGTACCCCAGTAGCCCTGCCATTGATGGAAACCCATTCTTCCTACGAGACCCTACGGTTTTGTTTGTATTACCCACCTTTGTGGCTAGTAGCCAGAATTTAATCATGTAACAATTTCGGCTATTTCTTATTTACTTGAAAACCTTAGACACTATTATAATATCACCGGATTTCCTATCAAATGTTTTGGTTAGCGTAAGGTAAATTTCTTTCCATGTTTATGTGCGGGAAGTCTTACGTGATACCTTTTCTTTTCAAAAGATTTTCAAAGTTAAGCAACTTTTAAACCTGTTTACTCACACCAGACCCATGTCTGACCCGAGTGCTTATTTTCTGTTTTATTAAACTCTTGGGTACTCATATTATGTATGAGTAGTCAAGTGATTCAGGATTGCTTTGACGAGTTCTGGAGGAGATATGGAGCAGGAGGCTTCAGCGTGTAGATATATATATATATATAGTGGTTCCGCTGTGTTTGAGTTGTATCTGTTTTCTCTGATGTATTTGAATTGTAATTGCTAGACAGATGTTTATAACTATCTAGTTTGTGTTGTATTAACTGTATAACTCTGATGCATATGATACTATGTAATATTTTATGTGATATAATATAATCTATTCGTTTCCGCTGTGAGATTCTGATGTTGTATGTTTCTTTCTTTTCTTTCTTTTCTCTTTTCTATCCCATTCTTTCTTCTTAATGATGCGTCTTTCTATGGAATGGAAAGCGGGTCGTTACATTGTGGTATCAGAGCGCTAGGTTAAGCGAATACCTAGGCTCTGGAGTGGTGTCCTTCTTGAGAGAGCGTATTTGTAATTTTGAATATATATATATATATATATATATATATATATATATACCTATTAGATTGGGTTACCTGTTCGGGTTTTCCAACATAAGTAATAAAGGTAGATAGGGTAGTGGTGTGTGTAACACAACTACCAATGGTTGGAATCCGAGTGTTTGAGGTTGGAAGTGGATCTGCTAGGGCAGTATTGGGCAGCTTTAGTAGTTTTGCAGTTTGGTGCGAAGGATTTCACCGATCTTTGAAGGAAATCTTTTCAAGATTCGGAGTTTATCTTTGGAATGTATGCTTGGTTGCACTCGTGTGAGTGGATTTTCTTGAGCTTGGATCAGTTGGGAGTACTGAAGCCAGCAATGGTATTTTGGCAACCTTAGGAAGCAGTTCTGTCTGTATTTGAGTTTGAGACTCAGTTTGGTAGAGTGTTTTGTGCTTGGTTTGAGATCGAGTTTCCTGAGAGATATCTGTCTTCTGAAGGCTCTATTGTGGAAGTGGCTGATATAGCTTTGTGATTCGATGAGCTTTTGGATAAGAATGTCTTTGGCAGCAGTATCAGCTTGGAGGTGTTGTGTGTGCTATCAGGATAGTCTCTTAGCTTAGATGCATCCTAGAGGTGGAGTCCGGAAGCGGTAGAGTGGCCCGTTTCTTCGATGGTTCAGAAGTCTCTGTGATTCTTCTGTCAATAGGCCGGGCAGATGGTGAAGCTTGTCCATTTCATCTGGGAGCTCAGCTGGGTGTGTAGTTTGTGGTTGAAGGTGGACCACTAGTTTCTTCTTTTGATTAGAAGGCTTTAGCTGTTCTGATTGTTGAAGGGAGAACGGTTTCTTGGAATCTGAACTGAAGGGAATCGCAAAAGTGACTTGCGATGGTTCGAAAGTTCTCTGAGTAATCTTTGTTTGGATTGAAGCATCTCTAGAGGATGTTTGAGTTATCGAAGTGGTTTGGTATTTTCTAGATATCTTCGAAGAAGTTAATATTTGCATTTGCATCGAGAGATTGAGTTCTGTTTTGACTGGGTTCTTGGAGCTTTACCAGTGGTTCAGCTTGGTAGAAGGTTCTTTGAGAGAGAGGTCTGTTTAAGCTGGCAGGATTGATCGGATCTAGAATCTGGTTGAATTTTTGCTGTGGTGTTCGTGACCGAATCGGATAGGTCACCAAGATTTTATGGAATTTGATGAACAATGTTTCCGGAGTAGATTGATCAAGTTTGTACTTGTGTTCATCAACAACATTCTCAAATCAGAGTTGTGCAGCGGAAGCATAGTAGCAGCTATTCCAGAGTATAAGAACCACCCGATTCATTGGGAATTTGTGTTTTGTCCTGGATCAGAGGATTTCTACAGGAAATTTATTTTGGATCTGGAGGCTTGGTTGTCTTGTGCATCTGTTTTGTTTCCGAATAGGAGTAGTATGCTTGAAGTCTTCTGATATCTGTGTAGTAGAGTTTGTGTGGTGGTTTTTGATGGATTTTGGGAGAACCATTTTGTTGAGTAGGATCTGGAGATCGTTTATTTCTTTGTCCAGATTTGTTCCGTGAAACATCCGCGTAGGTTTGATTGATCTAGAAGGTTGAAGGCAGCCCAGGATCGACAGAAGAGATTTGTAGATAAGAGTATTGTATCTTTCTGTTTTCTCTTAAGGGTTAAGTGTTTGGTCTACAGGACTAAATTTCCAGTTTGGATGGCTGGAAATTGTTATGTTTTTCACGTATCTCTGAGGGAGTACATGTATGGTCTATCACTGGTTTTAGAATCAGTAGTTCTGGAGATTTTGGAAGTTGATCAGGACATGTCTGTGGTCCAGTATACTGTTTAGATTTGTAGATCTAGATATATAGAAGCTCTGAATCAAAGTGGTGTAGCTAGTTTAGATTCTGTTGGGCGAGTGTCCCGGTGTTTGTACCTGGGAAACTCTAGGGAATCCTATCCAGAATTTTGTCTGGATAGTTAGAATTGTTTGTTGAATTGGTTGCTATTTTAAAATTAAAATCTGTATGGGATTATTAAATTACCTTTGCTTTTAAATTTTGGGGACGAAATTCTTTTAAGGGGGGAGGAATGTGATGTCCCGGAAATTTAGGCAATATTTGTTTAATAATTTCATTAATAATTATTTTAAAATGTGAAATAATGATTTAATAACCTAATTTAAACAAAAAAATTATCTTTTGAAAACTAATAATTATTCAGTTTGTCAAATAATATTCTTTTGAAAATTTATAATAATGATAACAATAATTATATTTGGGAATTTTATTCTTTTCAAAAAGTTAAAATATTTAAATGATAATATTATCTTTCTGAGCTTATTTATAGGATATTTTATTTATAATGTATATATGTGTATACATTGTAAATAGAGAATTTGATTTTAATTAAAATTTAAATTTAATAAGAATATTTTCAAATTTATATATATGTAAGTGAATAAATTATAAATGGGTTAATTTGATTTAATTTAGTATTGAAACTTTTCAAAGGTTAATTTAAAAATCTATCTTATATTTTCAGAAGAAATTTAAGTAAATATTTATTTTGTTTAAAAATATAATAGTTTAAATTTGTATTTTATAATAAAAGTTTATTTTGTTTTCTTTTAGAAATTGTTTCAAAATAAACTTAGTATAATATTTTAGTTTGAAAACTTTGGAATTAATTTGAATTCAACATTCTTTTCTTTTTAAATTTTCTCTTTTGAAAATTTAGTTTTAAAAATATTATTTTAAAATATTCAAATAAACACTAAGATGTAATTTTATAAAAGTAATTTATATGTAATCAATAAAGGCTAAAAATAGATAAACATTTAAAAACATGATAACATAAATTAGAAATTGTTTTAGAAAGATTTAAAAACATTTATAAATTAAGAAATTTCTTTTAATATTAAAATTGTACATGTGTTAGTCTTTTAACTAATAAGAGGACACTTGTAATTAATCTACATTATTAGATAACAAGTGGCATATTAATTTATTTTTGAAATTAATTATTATAAGTAAGAAAATTTAACAATTCATTTAGTTCAAACCATTTTTTCTTCTAATGAAATATGAAAATCAGATTTTAAGTAAAAATCAAAAACCAATTATGCAAAACCCAAATTCTGTTTAAAATATGCAAACAAAATTCAATCTGCAAATTTGAGATCTATAATCTATTGAAGTTCAACTTCAAACTCTAGCAAATGAAGATATGGGTCAACATGGAGTTTTAATAATCTACAACAACAAGAAAATCAACTTCAATGCAAGCATTTACCAGATCAATCAACAAGCAGATTATAAACTCCAGATTCAACTTGCAAATTTGTTTCAGGAACATGAAAATGCATCTCTGAGTTGCTTCTCTACTTCTTCAATAATAAGGTGAGTAAATTTCTTTGTTAAAAACAGTATTCTTTTAAAAATCAAAGCTAAAGTAAATTTACAGCACTAAAGATTCTAATGCAAACTGTTTTAAAAAAAAAATCAAAACTGCTATGATTTGAACTGCAGTGCCTTCATTTTTGGTGAATAACTTCACAATTTAAAGGTTGCTTTAAATTATTTGTTGCATGTGGAAATGAGCATGTTTGTGTGATTGTATTGTAATGAAATTTGGTGTATACATATATAAATATGTATATATGTGTTGCTGATGCCAAGAATCTATCTGCATACCTGTTTTGTTTTAAAAACTAAGATTTTAAATAGAAAACCCTTTACCACTGGATTTGATCTCTGTCAGAAATTAATGTGTAAACAAAATGATGTTAGTTTAGTATGAAATTATGGTTATAAATCAAAATTTAGTTTTATTAAGAACTGTTGCCTCTGAAAAACAATAGTATCGGTTATTATTGAAATTAAGCCCAGTATCATACTTCATAAATTATTAAATCAAGTTCATAGCCTAAATGCATGTAGGAAATCATGAATTTTAAAACGAAAATCACATTTTTAAATTTACTGTTATGTGAGCATTTCTGTATTGAACATAATTGGGAATTTTGGTTTTATCTGATTGTCTAGTGGTATTGGGATGATGTGGTTCCTCCTGGAGGTGGAGGATTGATTGGAGAGTGGGGGAAATTGGGAGGTAGATGGTCAGAGGTGGTTGGCGGCCGTGGTTGTCCATTACAGGTTCTAACCCTAGTTTCTGAAGTTGGGAGTTTTTGTAGATTTTTGGTTTCTCTGTTGCATCGAGTGATGCAAGCCTTTGCGATTGGGAAGAGGAGTCGTAGAAGAAGAGTTTGGCCGGAGTTATAGGTGGTCAGATGATCGAAGGTGGGTTAGCGAGTGGTTGACAGGTATGGTTTTTTGAATACAGTGGAGTTTCCAGGTTTGGCTTGGTTATCTTGATTGTGATTTCGAGCTGCAGTGGGATAGTTGAAGGTCGTGATCATGTCAGAGGATGATCGGCGACGTGGTGGGAGTTGACTAGGGTGGCTGGAGATGGCCTGAGCGCCGGTGCATATGCACCGTGCATATTCGTTCTGATGAACTATTTTAGGGATGGTGCAGTGTTATGTCTCGAGTTTTACTCGGGTAGAATAAGCAGTTGACTCGAAGCATTTAGGTTGTTATCTCAAAGTGATTTTGAGGGGTCTTGGGTAGGTGTTGTTTCAGGTTTATAAACCTGACAGCATGCAGTTTTTGAAAATTCGAATGGAATTCAAATTTTAGGCAGGATTTAAACTAGAGTTTTAAAACACAAAGTTTAAATTTGAATTCAATGAACTTTTAAATCATAAGTTTCAAAAATGAAAATATTTAAATTTAAGCAAGATTTAAATGAAGTTTAAAAATCAAGCTTCAATATGGTTTTCATATTGACTATGAATCCAGAATTTTAATTTAGATCAATTTTTAAATTTTAAAATGTTGATCAAGTTTAAAATGTTTTAAAGCGGAATTTCAAAATTAATTTGATTTCAAATAAATGGTTAAAACTTGATAAAATTATTTACTTTAAATAATTGAATAAAGGTTATGATGGGTTTAACTTAAAAGTTAAATAATCAATTTATTTTTAAGCCTGTTCTCTTTTAAATAAATTAAGTAATTTTGTTTTAAACTTTTCTTATATATTTAAGTAATGAATGTTCTTTAACATTTATTTTTATTTTAAGGTTTATAATTTATTTAAATTTGGATAAATGTTTTAAATAGTTAAACATTTTGAAATCTTAAATTTTAAAATGGAATTTGACTTTAATTTAGAGATGTATTGTCTTAAATACATTTTGAATGTTAATGAAGTCATTAATAAGTAAATGAATTATCTTAGAAATATTTAAGATATTAAAAGAATTTAATTATGGAATGTCTTAATTATTTGATTTTAATTAATGTTTTAGATTAATTTATATTTAGGGATGATTAATAAGGATTAATCTAAGATAAATTTCTTAAGTAAGTAATTAATGAAAATGTTGTTAGTTAATAATGATAATTATCTAAGGATAATTAAGTAATTAATGAATGTGATTAATTTTGATATTTAATTAGATTAATTAATTGAATATAATCAATTGTAATTTGTCCAGTATAATTACTTGATAAAGTAATTAAAGTATTAATTACTTATTGTAATTAATTATGATAATGTGATTTGTTAAATTAATTAATTAATGGAGCATGATTACTTAGAGAAGTAATAAATGATAATTACCGGAATGTAATTAGTGAAGATGATTTTTAATAAAGTAATTTGGGTAATTACTTTTATAATTAATCAAGGGATTATTAAATGAAGATAATTAATTATGGGATAATTAATTTGTTATGAGTAATTAAGGGTAGTTAATTACTGATTTGATATTAATCACGAGTGATTAATAATTGTATTTTAAAATTTAGATTAATTACTAAATGTAATTAATTTTATTAAGTAATTAATTTAAATATAAATTAGAGATCATTAATTAATATAATTAATGATGTAATTAAGAATTGTTTAATTAAGGAATGATTAAAAATTAAGTGATTAATTAATGTAATTAATTATGGATAAATATAATTAATTATAGTTAATTAATAAATGAAGTGATTAAATGTTAATTACTCATGATTAAAGTTAATTAATTTGTGAAATTAATTAAAGACTAATTACTTATTGTAATTAGAGAATGATTATTCAAGTTGAATACATGGAGAATGATTAATTAACTAGGTTAATTAATTAATGGATATTAAGCAGGATTTATAGATATGGTAATTAATTTAATTTATTTTAAATTAATTATAGATAGAAGTAATTAATTTAATTCATTTTAAATTAATTGTAGACGGTGGTTAATAAATCATTGCTAATGGATGAGATTGATATTTCTTTGGATGGTTGTGATCTCAGTAATGATATGAGTAGTATCTATAGGATATGGATGCTTAGTTAAAGTATGATAATATGTATTATCTGGTTGTGATGGTTATCTGTCGGTGATTATGATACAGATTATCTGTTTATGATAAGAATGTGATTATCTATTGTGATATGTAATTTATCTATCTGTGTGAATAGACAATGATGAATTGAATTAATTGTTCAAACTAAAATCACTTGGATATTAAGATGGCGTTTGGATTTCGATGAGACCGGGATCGGATTTCATAATTTGGAATTTCGAAAACCACATCGATCCAAATTAAACGTTAGGTCGTGAATCTCAAGTGAAGAGTGAAGACTCGAGGTGTAAGAACTATTCGTCAGTATAACTCTGAGGGTGATTCCGTGATGAGTTTGACGGAATAGTACTTTCAGGTTCGAGATGAAGATTCAAAGTGCAAGGGTTATTGTCGTTAACTCTGAGGGTGATTCCAAAATGAATGTAACGAGATAATGCCTTCGGTTTTGTTCGAACCCGGAACGAACTTGTATGGATTGAATGCTTTCAGAACATCGTCAGGTGGACAATGAGCATTCTAAGATTTATGTGTCCTATAAAGGTAATCGTAGCCTCAAGCCTCATCAACCAGGAATGGCTAAAACATGGGAGGTGCAGCAAGGCTTAGTGGGTCATGCCCAAGTAGGATGAGATTTACCCCTGAGGTCCCTTTATATTTCGGTTGTGTGGCAGTTGGGGACAACCAAACTGCGGGGTGGTCTTGTTCGAGACTGTCCAGTAAGTGATGGTTCCGGCCTTGTGTTGCAGGGGAGTTAGGGTGGCTCCTTGGTACGGTTATCTAGGCCACGTTCTGTGACGGGCGGTACCTCAGTAGCCCTACCATTGATGGAAAACCATTCTTCCTACCATACGCTACGGTTTTGTTTGTATTACCCACTTTTGTGGCTAGTAGCTGGAATTAAATCATGTAACCATTTCGGTTATTTCTTATTTACTTGAAAACCCTAAACACTATTATAATATCAGCGGATTTCCTATCAAATGTTTTGGTTAGCGTAAGGTAAAAACTTTTCCATGTTTATGTATGGGAAGTCTTACGTGATACCTTTTCTTTTCAAAAGATTTTAAATGTTAAGCAACTTTTAAACCCATTTAGTCACACCAGACCCATGTCTGACCCGAGTGTTTATTTTCTGTTTTATTTAACTCTTGGGTACTCATATTACGTATGAGTAGTCAAGTGATTCAGGATTACTTTGACGTGTTCTGGAGGAGATATGGAGCAGGAGGCTTCAGCGTGTAGATATATATATAGTGGTTCCGCTGTGTTTGAGTTGTATCTGTTTTCTCTGATGTATTTGAATTGTAATTGCTAGACAGATGTTTATAATTGTCTTGTTTGTGTTGTATTAGCTGTATAACTCTAATGTATATGATACTATGTAATATTTTATATGATATAATATAATTTATTCGTTTCCGCTGTGAGATTCTGATGTTGTCTGTTTCTTTCTTTTCTTTCTTTTCTCTTTTCTATCCCTTTCTTTCTTCTTAATGATGCGCCTTTCTATGGAATGAAAGGCGGGTCGTTACAAAGTTGTTGTCATAGTAATTTTTCAATGTACTCAACTATTGTGACGAGTCACCTTCTTTGATCATTTTTTATTGAATGATATCTATTGGGTTTCTTTTAGTATTTGTTGTTATGTATGATGTAATGACCCATAATTTAATCACTTTGAATTCTAATATTTTAAATATTTCTAAATATTTAAATAATGGATTCATAACTCAAATAAACTTTTTTTAAGTAATAACTAATGATGGTGATGTTGTTTTAAAATTTAGTTTACAAAAATAATTAGTTCGCAGAAAAATAGAAAATATGACCAAAAATCGTTTTTCGAACTTTTGACTTTTCATCGTCTAAAATTTGTCTAAAATGTTGTGAACACTCTACTATACATTTACACATACACATACTAAATAACATACGTATAATTAAATTATACATTTTATATATTTATACTTAAGTAAAAGGGAAGATGTGAGTTTTTATTTAAAAATTTAAACTAAAATAAAGTACGAAGTAATGTCATATTTCATCACATTATTAGTATGAGGAAGCGTTGAACGGAAATGAGGGTTTCATGGCTTGCATATGGAATTGGCAAGGGAGGAGCGTGGTGATGATGTGGTGCAAAATGAGTGGAGGGTATATATGGAAGGACATTTTTGTAATTTACATATTCCACTTTTTATTAAAAAAATCTCTTATTTTTCCTTCTCATCGTTTTCATTTCATTTATTATTTTATCAACTTCCTTAAACTTTTAAAAACTTGTCAATGGCTTCTTAGGTTTGAAACTTAAAAATCCTTTCCTTTCCACTTCTTCGTTAAAGAAATCACTAAAGATCATTTCTTTCTCCTTTACACCTCCTGACTAACCAAAACAACACCCATATCTCCTTAAACCAACCACGGTCAAGCCTATTTTCATCTTGGCTAAACCATCTAGGTAACTTTAGGGCTCTAAAATTCCATCTTGTGCAAGTAAAGTCCAAGTTCTAGTGCCAATTGAGAGTTCAATTGAAGTTTGTACTATTTATGTGAGCAAAATCTCATTTTTTTTTTAAATTAAAGTTATTAGCTTCGTTATTACTTATAATAGTAGTTGCTCGTTACTTGTTTATAAAGTGATGACGGTTGTCATGGTTTCTACGTGAAAAAGAAGATATCTTGGTATTTAGGAAAGCGAGTTGAAATTAATCGAAAAAAATTTAAGTAATAATGTTAGTAATGCTCTCTACATGTTGTATAGTTGTTACTTGCCTTTGTATTTGTGCTTATACTTGTGTTGTGTGATGCTTGGATAAATAAGTAACATATGGAAGTGGATATTGAAGTATTCGTATAGCGATTATCGCTATACTAGCATTTTGGAAAATATCACCTCCTTTGAAATCTTTTGGTTTAATCATCTTCTTGGATTTTGCAAAGTTAATTAATTGTTCTTACAATGTTAATTAATTTAATTAATCGTTTAAAATAATGATATTTAAATTATTAATCAGTTTAAATAATGATGATTAATGTTGATTAATTGTTTAAAAATGATGTATTTAAGATCAATTAATCATTTTATTAATGATGTTTAAAATTAGTTAACCATTTTAACTAATGATGTTAAGGCTAATTAATTATTTAAATAATGATGTACTAAATTTAATTAAACATATTATTAATGATGTTTTAAGATTTATTAATCATTTCAATAATAATGTTTTAAAATCGATCAATCATTTTAATAAGATGTTTTAAAATTAATTAATCATTTTAGTAATGATATACAAGGGTTGATTAATCAAATTAATAATGATGTTTTAAAGCTAATTAATTGTTTAAAAGAGGATGAATAAAGTTGATTTATCATTTTAAATAGTATTGTTTGAAATAATCTATCAAGATTAAAGTTAATAATTAAAATGTGAAATCCAGCACAAGTTCGGTTTTAAAAGTAAAGTTTGGTCCAGTTATGGAAAGGGTTAAAGTTTTAATTTTTCGTAATCCGATATTTCTTATGTGGAAATAATTTTAGTTATATTCTAAGCACTGAAAATCGAGGTATGGAAAACTGCTCTATCTTAAAGTTAAAAATGTCATCAAGGTAATGCCTAGTGGTAACACTTCCTTCACTTGCGCAACAACAATTTTAACCAAGAAATAATATAAGTTTTAAATCACTGTGTAGTGGTAGGAACATAATTTTATTGTCCATATGCGATCATTTAATCATCCTCGATAGTTGAATTATTGACTATTGATTCAGCTTTCTTTATTATATATCGTCAATCTAAGATGATTTATTGCTCATTTGAGCATTATTGTCCTTTGTCAAAAATGACTAAAACCAGAAAGTGAGTGGACGTCAAGCCATGTAGGGTTGCTCCCAACATGGTGTCTTCACATCTACTCTAGATTGGCATCGATTATATGCAAACTAAGATGTGAAATATTTGGATTCCTGATAAGCTTGGCGGGATCCAGCTTGAACATTTGTGAGAGGTGTCATAGAAGAAAATGACCCTCTCAACTATATTGTTTAGAGTTATATTTTCGGCCAAGGGGTGCACCCTCCTAGTCATTTGTTGGAAACTTTCCCTTCCTTGCCTTTGATTCAAAAACCTTTGAATTTTATTTTTTTACTTAATTGCATCGGGAAGTATTTGGTATACATTGAAATATTTAATTATTTGTGTCTGTTCTTTGTGGTTGGATGTTGTTATTAGGACAGGAAACCCATTCCGTAGGTGGGCAACATGGACTCACATGTTGTTTATTTCCTCCATTTCCTTAGAGATTTACACTAGACTTAGTGTTTGACCCGAGTTGTTTGCTTTCTCTAAACACTCGGGTACTAAATTATATTTGAGTATTCCAAGGGTAGCAGGTTTTTTAGTCTCATTGAAGATGATGGTCGAGCAGATGGCTCCTTTATCTATCTACTAATCTATTTCCACCATATGTTTATGTATGTATTTATTTTGTACCAACATATGTAAAGCCAGGGTGTCTAACTTCCTGGGCTGATTGTTTTAGTACTTTTGTGTAACTCTGATAACTCCAAGTTAAGGAGTAACCTTATGTACTATATTATTGTTGCCTTATAATTAACCGTTCCGTTATGAGATTTTCTATTTTATGTTGTTCTTTTATTTTACCCTATGCCAAGTCTTCTTTTGGATACTTAGGCAACGACACACAAACACCAAGGATTTGCTAAGTGACCTCCTTAGAGGTTAGAAAGGCGGGTTCACAACTTACCATACTTTTGTTGATTAATAAAATTAGCTTCTTGAACCAACGGAACCATGCTCTCATAAGCAAATCGTCGGTCGATGATGAAAATCAACTCCTGCCTTCTAAGAACGGGCGTTCCTCCGACGATGTCCAAAAGGCCCAAGACCATCGGGTCGACAGTGAAAATTGATCCCTGCCTTTCAAGAATCGAACGTTGCTCTGGAAGGCCCAAGTCCACTAGTCGATGGTAAAAATCGACCCCTGCCTTCTGAGAACCGATGTTGCTCAGGCAACATTAGGAAGGACCAAGACGGTTGGGATGTTGGTGAAAATTGACCCTTGCCTTCTGAGAACTGGCGTTACTTCGACAATTTCGAGAAGGCCCAAGACCATCGGGTCGACGGTGAATCAACCCATACCTTATGTGAACGGGTGTTGTTACAGCAACGGCAGTAAGGTCCAAGACCACCGGTCGGCGTTGAAGTCAACCCCAATGTTCCGAGAACCGACTTTTCTCCAGCAACATTGGGGAGATCCAAAATTATTTGGTCGATGAATAAATTGACCCCTACCTCTGTAAACTGACATTGCTCCGGGAACGTTGGGAAATTCCAAGAACATCGAGTTGATGGTGGAAATCAACCCCAACTTTCTAAGAACGAGTGTTGCTCCAGTAACGTCAGAAGACCTAAAATCATTGGGTCGATGGTCAAATTTATCCATACCTTCTAAGTACTAACATTGCCACGGCAATATTAGGAAAGTCCAGACCATCGAGTTAAAAAGGGAATCGACTCAAACCTCTCAAAATTTGATGTTGTCAGAGAGGTGATAATGAAAGAAACCTTCCATTACCTAAAGATAGGAAACGAAAAAGAGAAATCCATAAAGTTGAACCACACATGTATTAGTTTTCAATGATAAAGCTGGTACATGATTAGGACCTCCACATTGAAAGTGGATGAATTTCTTATGACGTAAGATGATGATGACGCATCTTTACGGTTCATATATCCAGAATGACATTGGCTGACGATGTCAAATTGAAAGAATTCGAATACATCTAAGGAATTCACAACATAAAAAATGTAGTGCTTGAAACCAGTAGCAAAAGTCGTTACTTCCCAATGACAGGAACTACCGCGCGAATCATTCTAGAGGCAATCAAATGAATTGTTCCGGATATCATATCCTTTGTAGGCGTCCGAGTCTTAACAGAGCTAAGTAATAGAATTTAGTAAGGAAATTGCAGGAATACTATTTACATGCAAATAGTATAGTAAATAAGCATATCGCATAGAAATAGAAGTATATAATCTAAGAAATCACAGTACAAGTAATCATATTATATACACAAACAGTCATACATAAATAGGCATCGTACACAAAATGCAAAAAGATACACAGAATGGAGGGTAAAAAGGAAAAGATAACCTTTCATTACTAATAATTTTTTATATACAATCAAAAGCAAGGGCCATACCTTCACAATCTTGTCCAATTTAAAGCAAGAAACAAAAATACGAATCCAACCTCCACAACAACAGAAAAAAGGACACTCGGCTAGCATACCTATTAAGTCTTCCCCTTGCTTCCACTGTGACTGCCTTTACCAATGTTATCCAAATGGTTCTTGAGCTTCTCCATTATTATTTTTCTTATTAGGAGGAGTCTCACCTTTCGTGTGAGTAGATTCCCTGCCGGTCGCAGTATGTTGCTCCATGGACTAGCTTGCTGAAGTCTTAGTAGGCTGTGTCCCAACCGGATCTTCAGCATGGAAACATTTTGTTGGGTGCTTATTGGTTTTAAGGATGCATGCAAGGTGGTCTCAGGATCCTTCTTCACATTCTAGAGCATTATAACTTCAGCCTTCAGTCTCTCTACCATGGTAACTAAAAGGATCCGAAGTGCTAATGATTTGAACGACTTCATCTTGGGATGCAGACATGTCCTTCGACCCTTCCAGAGCATCAATCTTTTGAGCACTTGAACCAGATTTGGAAATGGAAGACAAGACAAAGCAGTAATTCCTGTAAAGATTGAGGTGGATGTGGTTAAAATAGCAATAGTCCTTGACCCTTGCATAGCTGGAAGTAGAGGAGGCAAATGAGGTTGGCCTATAAGTTGGCGATAGAGTGATAAAGTTTAATGATGGATTCTTATGATAACTGAAGCTTTTAGAAGAATTGATAAATAAGAGATATATTTGTAGCAGGGTCCAGGTAAGACATGGCAAACTCGCCTTCTTCGATCCTGAGATTCCCTGGTTAAGATGGGAGGAATGGATGACTCATATGGTGCAGTCACTACTAAAGTACAAATCATCTGGGTTATTTCAGAGCTAACATCCAAAAGCAAACGAATAATCACTGTCGGCTCTTGAGATTTCGAAGCAAACTGTTCACCTTGACCCATAGAGCTCACGCCAATAAGATTTTTTGCATCATCAATAGCAGCAGCATCAACCGCTTCTTTAACTAGGAGATGCCTTCCAATAGTAAGAGATTCAATTTCCTTGCCATCAAGGTACACAACCATTAGCACCTCCTCGGAGCAACGGTCTTTGGCCTGCATAGCACTTCTTCTCAAGCACGAGCAAGGGCCTTGGGATAGTCATTCCCCAACCATCTTAGATTTTTAAACATGACTATATTGGTAGCATCATGCCCGGCCATGATCGTGGACTTCTCATCCTGAAGCTCTTTGAGTTCTTGCGTAGAAATTTCAAGCCAAAAGTCACTACCAAGCTTTTCAATGAGCAGCTTCTCTACCTCCTCAGAAAGATTCTTCTTTTCTTTAGTGAACTTCTGATTCTCCTCATGGAGTTTGGTGAATTTAGTGGCTTGTTCAGTAATCGTCAAGTCCTTGGCTTAGATAGTATGGTCCAGAGCCAAATAATCTTATCGTTTATGATAAGCGCTAGTGCCTTCTTGTCGGCCTATTTCTTAAGCTCTAAACTCTCAACATGGGCAGCTTTCAATTCATTCCTCATCACGACCTCGGCACTAGCTTAAATGCACTTTAATACATTCATCGGCAAATCTATGGTCTCCTTCTTCTTCAGAGAAAGGTTCCTCTCTTTGCTAAATTTACTCAAATCATCCACTCACTCCTTAGTCATTCTATCATAATCAGATTTCTCCATTTTGAACGATTAGACTTACATGCAATTAATTTGATTAACATTTGAGAGCACCTTGCATAAGCATTTCAATTTGCACCCAGCCTCTACGTCTTCTTGAATAGGTTGGAGGTTTTCTAGTGTGACTCCCCTCAGGTCGTCCTTAATATCCTGGTCAAACATTACCTAGTGCAGAAAGAATTGTGGAAATGTAGCTTGCTGACAAGGTGGGCTTGTCGGAAGAATGAACTTTTGGTGGAAACTCCTTTGGAAGCCATAATAATAGCTTAGGAGATCGGAACATACCAAACGACGAAGTTTGAGTTTCAAAAGCCACAATTTGTTAAGTTAAAGAGGTCTGAGCCTGTGTATAAAGCGGAACATCACTAGAAGTAGGCCTACGACACTTACGGGAATCTCTTGGGTATTTATCAAGGTCGTAAGACTGCCTAATATTTACTTCCCTCTTTCCTCATTCCTTCGTCCTCCCCCTATCCATCTCCATATCAGCCATGCGAACTTCGTCGTACTCGCGGTCTTTCCTCCTTTGCCCCTCTTCCTCAAACTTATAGCAACGAGGCAAATTTGAAAGTGTCTGTGCTATAGGAACGTGTAATATGGATAAACTATTTGTGCGAAATAAGTAAATAGTAAAAGCAGTAAAGAAAAATGACACCAGGAATTTTTATACTGGTTGGAACTCCCGTTCTATGTCCAGTCCCAGATTCCTTCTGGATTTAAAACTAGCAACCCTCACTTAACCCGGAGGAATAGGTTTACACTGCCGGAGCAACTGAACAAGACTTTTGCCGCCTAAGAAACCGAATAGCTTTCTACTACCTGAGTAACCGAACATGACTTCTTTACAAATAGCAAAAGTATCTGATTGTAGTGTGCTCTTTGAATTGCACTGATAAATCAATTAAGTACAATCTTCCTATAAACTTCTCTTTTATGATATATATTGTGATGTGCTTGAGAATTATGGAAGATAGAGTGATCAATGATTAGAGAATGTAAGCAATTTGAGTGCAATTAGAAAACTAGAGAATATATAAGAATTCAAGAATATTAAAATAGTTCACAGTAAATTATTTGTTGAATTGTGTAATCTATCTATAGAGGTTAAAAGGTTGCAACAATATATGAAAAACTATACTGAAAAGAAATAGGCGCAACCGTTGATTTTGAAAACATTTCTCTTCGACGTAGAGAAGTGTTTTTCATAAAAAGCTATTGGAGAATATTTAGCCATCTAAACAAAACAATTCAGCTATCTGAATTAGATTAAAACGCAAACAACAAGGTTTTAGTCTATTTCCGGCCTTATTCAGACGTTTGAATATTTTCATTCAAAGGCTGAATATCAGCATTCAGCCGACAGGATGAATGTATTCAGCCGTCTGAATTCAGCCGGCTGTGCATGTTCGTGCATCTGTGTACATACGTTTATACAAATATCAATTCAGGAGAGGTTTTAACAAAATTCAAAATGAAATAAAGACATTAGATACAACATAATCAGCTTCAAAACTCTGACTATGAATCTGCAACACATGTTCTGCAAAAATGATTAGTATACACAGAATATTTTATATAGCTTGCTATAATCAAAACGATGTAAAATCGAGATTACAACATTCTCCCCCTTTTTGATGATGACAACTATATAATCAATAATATAAATATTCGTAATATTGTTACTCCTTCTGTCAAAATGCACAGTTGTTTAATTAACTTTTTCCTCCTTTTCCATTGACAAAAAGAAGGATAATAATGCAAAAAGAATATTATTGTAAGAAAAGAAAGGCAATATATTAAACTTACTTAAATATTCATACAACAAGACATGATAAAAGATTGAAACAACATAGCAAACATAATTAAAATTGCAAAACAAACGTAAAAACAACCATAATTAAAATTGGCTAGAGAGAGAAGGATCATCATTAGCAGAACTTGAACTTGAAGAAGACCACTAAAATGGGGAAGGGTTGTAAGCTTCGGTGGATGTAGAACCGGAGCAAGAAATTTTATCCCATATATTATTTAGAAAACCTTTGATCAAATTGAATTTTCTTTCCGTTTTCTTTTCAAGAGACTTAATTTATCTATGAAGTTTCGATTGATTACGGGAAAGAGTGATAATAGCTTGTCTGGAGGAAGTGTTCGTGCCAATCACTTGAATTGAATCATCATCCTCTTCTTCTTTTTCATGTTGAGTATGAGAAGTGGAAGCAATATTAGTGTCATGAGGTTGTGAAGTACCTTGTTAAACATTTTGAGTCCATTGTTGAAAGGAGATGATCTGTTGTGGAGGAGGTCGATGAGGAAGACCCATCAATCCTAAATATTTTACTCCTAACTCACTAATACTTGAAAATTCGGAGTCGGGCAATGGAACGCCGACGTTGAGAAGAATGTGCATAATATAAGCACCATAATGGATAGTCTTATATTTTCTTTGGATTTTGATGTGCTGAAATTCATCCAAAATAATTTTGCCCCAATTCACTTGTTGGTTGGAGTAGATTGAGTAAAGAGCTTGAAAATCTCTTTTATAAACCTTTTATAATTCCCTGTTCTTGGTTGTAAAGAACGAATAAATGCACGGTGAATGAGGCGTGCTTGTGGCCTTAAGAAGGTATACTTTAAAGTACTTAAATTTGTTAGTTGATCGGACAACAAATGATGTGAAACCTCATCTTGATGATCCATATCAACTTCATTACCATTAATATCAATTCCTTGATAGGGATAATTTAGAATATTACCTAGTCTTTGTAAAGGCAAGAAATTTTTTATGCCACAAACTATTGACCAAACACAACCTTACCGGTTTTGGAGATTGTGGTGATCTAAATTCAAATTTGCAAGAAAGAGTTTGATCAAAAGATGATTAATTTTGACATTATTAGGAGCATACCCTATTAAACTATCAAAGTGGAATTGCACTGCCAACTCTCTAATTTGGTAAGCCGTAAAATCTGGGAATTTCATGAAAGCTCCTTCGAAGATGTTGGAGTTCTTCATAGAATTATACTAGGAAATTGCAACATCATTCCATAGCCATTGTGGAATCTGATCTTCGGATGGTCCGAAGGTTGATTCTATACAGCGTTTGGATCTTGGTGCCATTAGAGAGTAAAAAGGG
Source organism: Allium cepa (assembly GCA_030765085.1). NCBI lineage: Eukaryota > Viridiplantae > Streptophyta > Magnoliopsida > Asparagales > Amaryllidaceae > Allium > Allium cepa. The sequence continues at coordinate 784,107,443 of CM060935.1, read as the reverse complement.
AAGATAAAAGTTTGAAAAGCTTGAAGATGGTGGCTAGAGTTCTGAAATGAATGAGAAAGAAATGAAAAGGTCAATATATAGAAGGTAAAATGCAAGGGAAAAAGTGGAAGAAGAAAATAGCGCAGGTTAAAAAAGACTCAGATGTAATTCAGTCGTCTGAATATATTCATTCAGACATCTGAATTGCTCTGAGTTTCAGCACACAAAGAAATAGTTTATTTTCGGCCTAATTCAGACGTCTGATTTGTTTGATTCAGCCATCTGAATCTGGGGATAAATTTTTCTTCCCATAATATTCAGCCATCTGTTTTAAAAATAACAGCCGGTTGAATCTGTATAGAAATTCATATTAGCCTATTTGTTATAGGAAACAATATATATATAAATATTTTTTTTGAATAATACAATTTTCGAACAATCAGAAAAGAAAAAATAACATGCTAACGATAGCATAATATAAATTAAAAAGATTTGGAAGAAGAGCTTGGAGTGTGATATGCATCTTCTTCAATTTTAGTATTCTCTTGAAATGGTCAAAGTGAAGACCATCTATTGCCACGTTCTTAAGAATTTGGTGATATTGATGGACGCTGCGGTGATGATTCCCAACGATTTGGACAACGAACAGGAGACGGTTGATGAACTGTATTTTTAGAGGAAGACCTACAGAATTTTAACGCGGCTTGTTCCAAAAAGCTTAATCGCTTGGCATTAACTTTTTTTTCATAGTACAGTACGCGCTGTAATTCTAGTGTTTTCCGTCGGTAGTGACGAATATCACCTATTTTCTCTTTTGTAGATGGTGAACCAAAGAATAGATATCGTCTCCGTTTTTAATAGGTGGAGTATATCCAGTATGAGTGGAATGAGGAACAATCGGAACCAGTTCGAAAATCGGTGTTGGAGTTGGTAAATTTACCGATCCCGAAGAAGGAGAAGTATAAGAGAGGTCAGATGATTCTAAATTGTGTTGAGACGACATTTCAATAAAAGTATTTGAAACTTAAATTTTATTTGAAAGTTAATGCAAAAAGGAAGAAAGAATAGCAGATATATATATATATATATGAGTAGAGACATATATAAATAGAAGGAATTTTGTGGTGAAGATTATACTAGCCAGAAAAAAAATTGGATGAAAAAAATGAATGTAAGGTAACTAAAAAAAACACAAACCAACTAAAGTCTTATAAAAAGACAAAGAGGAGTGGTGGTAGAATAGTATACTACCACGAAAGAGATCCGGAGTTCGAGTACTGGAAGACCCTACTCCCTTTTTAGTTTAAAAATTTATAAATCTTTTATCGATTCAATTTCTAATTCTCTTCTTAATTTTATAAATACATTTTCATTTAAAAATTTTGTAAATATATCAGCCAATTGATTCTCAAAGGATACAAATTCCAATCGGACTAAATCCTTTTCAATATTATCGCAAAGGAAATGATGACGTATGTCAATGTGTTTAGTTCGTGAGTGATTTACAGGATTTTTAGATAAGTTTATCATAGAAAATTGTTGATTTAGATAAATTAACACCAAAATCTTGAAGTATTTGCCGCATATAAATGACTTGAGAATAAGCTAAAGTAGCATAAATATATTCTGCTTCACAAGTTGAAAGTGAAACAAAATTCTATTTCTTGCTAAACCAAGAGACTAAAGATTTTCCAATGAAGTGAAAAGTCCCACTTCTACTATTTCAATCCATCCTACATCCTCCAAAATCAGCGTCACTATATGATGCTAACTCAAAAGAGCATTCTTTCGAATAGAAAAGTCTAAAATCTTAGGTTTTGCTTGATAACGCAATATGCGTTTCACTGCTCGCATATGTGATTCTTTAGGATTTACTTGGAATCGAGCACACAAACAAACACTCATCATTATGTCAAGTCTACTAGCTGTTAGATAAAGTAATGATCCAATTATACTTCGATATAATTTTTGGTCAACACTTTTGCCATCTTTATCTCTATCGAGACGAACTGTTGTACTCAATGGAGTTGGTTTAGTAGATGGGATTTGGATATTAAATCGTTTAATTAGATTATTACAATATTTTTCTTGATTAATAAAAATTCCATTTTCTACTTATTTAATCTGTAATCCAAGAAAATAAGATAATTCTCCCATATGTGACATTTCAAATTCTTTGGTCATTATCTTTGAAAATTGCAGACATAAATTTTCATTTGTAGATCCAAAAATAATATCATCAACATAAATTTGAATAATTAAAATATCCTTTTTAGTTCTTTTAATAAAAAGAGTTTGACCAACCTTTCCAATTTCAAAACCAGAATCAATTAGATAGCTCTTAAGAGTATCATACCAACCACGAGGTGCTTGTTTTAGTCCGTATATAGCCTTTTTAAGTTTACAGGCATGCTCTGGGAATTTTTCATGAGTGAATAAAAGAGGTTGTTCAAAAAAACATTTTCTTTTATATAACCATTTAAGAAAGCACTTTTAACATCCATTTGATAAAGTTTGAAATTATGAAAACATGCAAAGGCCGGTAAGATACGTATTGCTTCAAGTCGTGCAACTGGAGAAAATGTTTCTTCGTAGTCAATTCCTTCTTCTTGATTATATCCTTGTTCGACTAATCTATCTTTATTCCTAGTTATATTACCTTGTTCGTCTGCTTTATTTTTAAATACCCATTTAGTACTAATAACTGTTTGATCACTTGGTTTAGGAACTAGTTCCCAAATTTCATTTCATTCAAATTGGTTTAGCTCTTCTTGCATAGCTATAATCCAATAGTCATCAGTAGATGCTTCTTTTGCATTTTTGGGTTCGATTTTAGAAAGAAAAGCCACATAACCTATTTGATTAAGTTGATTTTTAGTTCTAACATGTGAATCAATTTCTCCAATGACATTTTCTACTCGGTGGTCACGTAAAAGCCTAGGAGGATATCTTAATTCATTTTCATTATGATTAATGTTTTCATTTTGTTCAATATTATTAAAAAAGTCTTCATCTTCGTCATAATTATTTTTAGCAACTATATTTGTGATTTTCTTAAGCGTATCCTCAAAATTTTTACTAAATTTGAAATTTCCATCGAATGAAACATGAAGTGTTTCTTCGATTGTTTTTGTTCTTTTATTGAAAATTCGATAAAATTTGCTTCGATCTGAGTATCCTATGAAGATTCCTTCATCCGATTCTGGATCGAATTTTCCAAGTTGATCTTTTGTATTTAAGATAAAACATTCTAAACCAAAAGTTTTAAAATAAGAAATGTTTGGTTTTCTATGATGAAACAGTTCATATGGAGTGTGTTTTGTTACAGGACGAATGGATACACGATTTAGAACATAGCAATCAGTTGCTACAGCTTCTACCCAAAAATGTATTGGTAATGTGTTTTAAAGTTCTTAAACATTCTTGTAATGTACTATTTTTTCTTTCTACAACACCATTTTTTTGTGGTGTCCTAGGAAAAGAAAAATTATAGTAAATTCCCTTTTTATTACAAAAATGTTCAAATACTTCATTTCAAATACACCTCCACGATCACTTCTAATATTTTAAATTTTTAAATTTTTAAGATTTTGAATTCTTTTGGCAATATTTTTGAAATAATCAAAAGTATCACTTTTATTTTTTAAGAAAATAGTCCACGTGAATCTTGAAAAATCATCTACCATAATAAATACATATTTACTATGATTTACTAGTACGTGCCCGTGCTTCGCATACGGACTATTTGTGTTATTGTATATGTTGATATTTTGTTTGAGCGCCGGAAAGCAAGGGCATTTTTGGAATTTCAAAAGGACACCGAGTAAATTAGTTCAACGAATTTTCTTTATTAGTAGTAGAGATAGATCGAATTCGAGTTAGACCAAAAAGATCTAAATGTAATAATTCTAATGGTTGTAGTGTACAAAAAATTTTCTTTGATTTAAAAGATGATTTTGATAGTTTTCCTAATTGACAAGCATCACAAATATTGTTCACCTTAAAGTTCATTTTTGGTAAACCTTTTACTAAATTATTTTTGGATAATTTATTTATTGTTTTGAAATTAATATGACAAAATCTTTTGTGCCATAACCAAGGATCATTCTTTTTGGCTGTTAAACACATATTTATATTATAATTTATATTCATATTTAAAACATAAATATTTTTATCTCCAAAGCCTTCAAAAATAAGATTTTTGTTTTGATCAAAAATACTACACTTATTTTCAGAAAATGAAATATTGAATCCTTTATCACACAATTGGCTAATACTAAGTAAGTTGTGTTTTAAATTTTTAACTAATAAAACATCTGTAATAAGAGGTAAATTAGATATACCGTCATTGCTTACAACGCCTTTACCGATGACATATCCTTTGGAATTATCTCCAAATGTGGCGGAACCTCCATTTGAGTAGTTAATGTTTGTTAGCATCTCTTTGTTTCCTGTCATATGTTTTCAGCAACCACTGTCTAGTATCCATTTTCCTCTTCTTTTGGATGGTACCTACAAAATATAGAATTAACATTGGTACCTACTATTTATTTTGGGTCCTAAGAGTTAGGTCTTAGGAAGCCAAACCCAAGAGGGTTCAGAATTCTTTTTGAACAAAAAATCTTAGTTTTTACGAATAGTGTTTACAAAAGACTTTATATGCTTGTTTCTTATTGACAAATTATTAGTTTTAGGAACCTAAATTTTAATTAAAATAGTAAAATTGGAATTTTTAGACCTAGGTATTTCAACTTTATTTTTAAACGAAGAATTCTTTTTCTTTGGAATAATTTTAGAGGTCTGTTTATATCCTAGTCCTCTTTTATTTGAAACAGATTGAGAATTTTCTATAATTTTTGAAAGATTTTCTCTGCCTTTATTAAAATTAGAAATATTTTTAGTGATGTCTTTGAATTTTATTTGAAGGCTAGAGTTATCTAACTTTAAAATTTTGATATTTGATTTAAGGTTATGATTTTCAATTAATAAAGCATCCTTCCTTTCTTTTTGGGTTTCTACCTCTTGAATTAGCAGAGAAAGTTGAGATGACATATTAGAACAAGATTCTTGAGTAACTTGGAGTTCTTCTTCCAAAATTTTCTTTTCATCTTTTAACATTTCTACTTCAATTTTAGTTCTTTCAATTTTTCAACAGTTTCTTTGTACTTTCTATTTTTGGCTTTTAATTTTTCAAGTAATTCTGAATTGATTTCGAAAAGATCATTGAAAGTTAAATCACTTACCTCGTCTTTTGTAGCCATAAAGCAAACATTGTCTTGTTTTGAATCACTGTCCGAGTCACTTTCTGATGATGAGGATGATTCTGTATCGTCCCCTGTGACTGAGAAATCTTTCTTCTTGAATCTATCGTTCTTATGCTTATACTTGTCTTTCTTTTTCTCAGGAGAGTCTTTCTTGATGTGACCATTCTTGCGACATTCATAACATTCTAGAGCAGATGTTGGTGATTTGTTTGTGTTGATACTGTTGCTAGAGTTGTTCTTATTATATCTAAATTTGTTGTTCATTCTAAATATCAAAAACTTTTTGAAATTTTTAGCAATGAACCCCATATCTTCTTCGTATGAATCTGATTCATCGTTTTCTGCCTGGAATGCTACATTTTTCTTATCTTGAGCTTGTACTCATTTTGCTTGGAGATTAGCTTCATAAGATATTAGATTACCAATCAATTCTTCTGGTTTTATGGTCGAAATGTCGTTAGCTTTTTCGATTGCTAAGACTTTTCCTTCCCACTCATCCATTAGTGAGTTGAGGATTTTTGAAACAATATCAAAATCCGAGTAAGTTTCTCCTAATGCTATCAAAGAACGATATATATCTTGAAATATAGAGTACATTTCATTTATAGTCTCATCTTGTTTCATTTTAAATTCTGGAACTGATTTTTGAGCATAGAAATTTTATTTTGTTTGACTTTGTTAGTACCTTAATGTGTATTTTTAAGAGTACGCCAAATTTCATGTTCTATTAAACTCATTTTTGTCTAATGCACATACAACATATTCATAGCTTTAGCATTTGCAGTAGCATCTAATTTTTGTATGTTAGACCATGTAGAGTATTCAGTAGTAGGAATAATATATTCAGATTGCACAATGTTCCAAGTTTCGTAACTACTTGCTTGAATATAGATGCTCATTCTAGCGGCCCAATAGTTATAGTTCATTCCGTTAAACAGTGGTGGCCGTACAGCAGATTGACCTTCTAGGAATGTAGAGTTAACAACAATGTTGGTGTTATTTTACATATTATGACATATCAGATAACTATGTTACGGTTATATGATGACCAATGCTCTGATACCAAATGAAAGTGTCTGTGCTATAGGATCGTGTAATATGGATAAACTACTTGTGCAGAATAAGTAAGTAAATAGTAAAGCAGTAAAGAAAAATGACACCAATAATTTTTTCACTGCTTCGAACTCCCATTCTACGTCCAGTCCCAGACTCCTTCTTGATTTAAAACTAGCAACCCTCACTTAACCTAGAGGAATAGGTTTACACCGCCTGAGAAACCAAGCAGGACTTCTACCGCCTAAGCAACCGAATAGGACTTTTATCGCTTGAGCAATCGAACAGGACTTCTTTACAAATAACAAAAGTATTTGATTATAGTGTGCTCTTTGAATAGCACTGATAAGTCAATTAAGTACAATCTTCCTATAATCTTCTCCTTTATGATATATAGTGTGATGTGCTTGAGAATTATGGAAGATAGAGTGACCAATGATCAGAGAATGTAAGCAATTTGAGTGCAATTTGAAAACTAGAGAATAGATAAGAATTCAAGAATATTAAAATAGTTTTCGGTAAATTGTTTGTTGAATTCTGTAATTTATTTATAGAGTTTAAAAGATTGCAACCATGGATGAAAAACTATACTGAAAAGAAATAGGCGCGCAACCATAGATGAAAAACTATACTGAAAAGAAATAGGCGCAACCGTTGATTTTGAGAACGTTTCTCTTCGATAAAGAGAAGTGCCTTTTCATAAAAAGCTGCTGGAGAATATTCAGCCATCTGAACAAAACAATTCAGCTGTCTAAATTAGATTAAAACTCAAAAAAAAAGGTTTTACGCTATTTCTGGTCTTATTTAGACGTCTGAATATATTCATTCAGATGGCTGAAAATTGTGAAACAATATTTTTGTTTCAGCATTCAGCCGGCTGAATGAATTTATTCAGCCATCTGAATTCAGCCAGTTGTGCATTTTCATGCATGTGTGTACATACCTTTATACATATATCAGTTCATGAGAGATTTTAACAAAATTTTAAACGAAATAAAGACACTAGATACAACATAACCAGCTTCAAAACTCTGAATATGAATCCGCAACAGATCTCCTACAAAAATGATTAGTATAAACAGAATATTTTATATAGCTTGGTATAATCAAAACGATGTAAAATCGAGATTCCAACAGGATTAGGGTTAGGAGTTTGGCCTCTATATGCATCGGCATGATGGGAGAACTTCTGGTAATAAATGCGGCCCATGGAATATGAATCAAGGCAGAAAATGGTATCAATGTTGGAGTCAACAAGTAAGAATCAATGCAAGAATGAGCGTCCGTGATCCTAGTAAAGAATGTAGTGACGATGACACCTTAAGAATTCTACCAACAATATTATAAAGAAGTTAAAGTGGAGGTCTCTCTACCTTCGCTTACAAAGTCTTATGGTGAAAACGTGAAGCTTAAACTAGCATCCCCTAGAATGTCGCAAACGGTAAAGCTAATCTCACTGATATCACTGAAGCCAACGAAAATATCGTAGAGAGGAGAAAATTAAGATGCATTCTCTTTTGAAGGTATAAAAACTTGGTCCCGAGCTGCTGTAAAAGTTTCAACGGCCATTTTCTCCAAAAGGGGCGAGCTAGGGAGAACAGGACTCGAGCCAGGTGATTCACTGAACGATCCATCCCCCTCTTTACCAGTGTGATAGTTGTTATCGCTACCACTAATACCTTCTCACTCCTCTTCGACCATTGATGATTTTCCCTCTCTATGTCGATTTGTTCGTATCCTTCTATAATTGAGGGCATTTTGACTACTTCATCCTCGCCTCTTGAAGGATTGCCTCTTATGGACTCTTCATTTTCTCTCTCTAGGGTCTCGTCAATATGCACTTATCAAGATGGATCCTCAACTTAACCTTGAAGATTCTCGTTGAAGATGCGAGTAGGGGTAAAAGAATGAGTATGAACTCTAGAGCCACTCTACGCTGGAGAATCAATGACAGCAAATCTATTCGGATGAAGTAGACCGCACCAAGATTTTCATTTGTCAAGAGGAATGTGACGGTGTGTTGACTGGATCTAACTACCTTCAAGGCCTTAAGTGTTGTACTGTTCTCAGTGATTGTACCAAAATTGGGAAGAACACTATTCTGACATATTTAAAGAGATTAAAATGAAGAATATAATGAAAAATGAGGTTAATATAACAAACACGCCAAAAAAAGATAGACAGAAATTTAAGAACACAGAGATTTAGGGTGGTTTCGGCATTGTAGCCTACGTCCACTTTGGCAAGTTTGTTGTTTTATTGATGATTCTTACTAGTTACAATTGATTACAACTGCACGCTGAAGATACAATGGAGATTTTGGTAGAGCATTGGCGTAGAAGAGTCCAAAAGTCCATTTTTCGAAAGCCTAGGATCGCTATTTATAGGCGTAGGATGAAAATATCTAGCTCAAACCTCGAAAGACTCCTTCTCTCACGTGGGAGGACCCACCAGATCGATCCTAGGTGGATTGGGATCGATCCCTGATCAATACTTATGAATTTCATATTGATCCAAAATGGCTCCATTTGGGTTGAGATCGATCAGAGACCAAGTAAAGGTGGTAGCCAGCTCCTCTGAAAATTTGGTAGCATTTGGACTTATAGATTTTGAGTTATGATTAATCCAAGTTTACATTTACAAAATACTACCGAGTTCGTATTGATACGGTATGTATCGATGGCTTCGTATCGCTTCTGGTTCGTATCGATCAGGTGACATGGCATTATATTTTAGGATCGATCCACTTTTTGTGATGTCCCAAAAATTTAGGCAATATTTATTTAATAATTTCTATTAATAATTATTTTAAAATGTGTAATATTGATTTAATAATCTAATTATCTTTTCAAAAACTAATAATTATTTAATTTGACAAAAGTTATCTTTTCAAAATTTATAATAATAGTCATTTAATTTGGAAATTTTCTTCTTTTCAAAGTTAATATTTAATTTATAAAGTTTTTATCTATCTAAGCTAATAAAAATATATTCTTTTTATAATGCATATGTGTGTATACATTGTGAATAGGAAGTTTGGTTTCAATTTAATCAAAATATTTTCCAATTTATAATATATATATATATATATATATATATATGAATATATATTGTGAATTGGAAGATTTGATTGAATTTAATAAAACTTTCAAAAGCTTATTTAAAAATCTATCTTCTAATTTTAAAAAGTACTTAAATTAAATACTTATGTTATTTAAAAATATAATGGCTTAAATAGTATATTATAATAAAAGTTTAATTTGTTTTCTTTAAAATTGGTTTTTGAAATAAATTTAGTTTATATATATTTAAGTACAATATTTTTAGTTTGAAAACTTTAGACTAAGGTTTAATTTAATATTCTTTTCTTTTTAAATTTTATTTCAAAAAATATATTTTTAAGATATATAAATAAAACATAAAAGTATGTAATTGTATAAAGGTAATTTATATATGTAAACATTTAAGGCTAATTGAAAATAAACATTAAAACATGTTAATATAAAATATAAGTAAAATTTCAAATAAGGTGTTTAACACAAAGTCTCTTGTTTCTTACAAATGTAAAACATTTAAACCATGCAAAAACACTTGTAAACGTTTTAACAACTTAAGTTCACAAGGGCATTGTCTTAAATTTTATTTTGAAACATTTATTAATAAATGTATCAAGAGAAAACTTGGCAAAATCATTTGTGTCTAAAACATTTTCTTCCTTCTCTTCTAAAAACTGAAATCAGATCTTATAAGAAAATTTAAAACCAGATTTTAAAGAAGTTTCAAAGCCTGTAGAAAGTTCAGAACCAAAATCTAAAATCTGTTCAAAAATCTATAAACATTTTCAAATCTATGATCTTGCAGAACAAGTGAAGATCAACAACAAATCAAAACCAAAACATTACTGCAAGGGTCTCTGGATCTACAACAAATTCAACTAACAAGACAGCAAATTCAACTAACAAGTGTTTCAAAGTTCAACAAATAATTTCAATTCAAACAGCAAGCAAACTCAACATTCAAAGTATCAAAGCAAAACTGTTCCTGGAAACAAAATGCAACGGTGCTGTCTCTCTCTGTTTTGATAAAAGGTGAGTAAACTTATATTTAAAAACAGTTTTTAAGTATTGCATATGATGATCTTATGTGATAAAGTTGTGATATGGCTTGCATGATTTATTTCATCTAGACAATGTATGAAATTGCTTGTTTACCAGTGTGTATATCTGTATATATTTGTCTTGTGCTCTTTTATTAGTAACAGGCTAAGCTTCAATCACAAAAATAATTCCTATCTCCCTGTATAATCAAAATTAGACTTTGATTACTTAAAGGAAAATGTCAACAACATTGTATTCTTGTTTTTAAAAATAATTTCAAGTGAATGTATTTAATTAATACTCTGTAAAATTTAAGAATACAGTGGAAATCAGAAAATGGGTAAATTTCAAACATGATGATTTTCAAATTCACTCATATAGTCTAAATTGCCTTCGAAACTAGAAATTTTAAAGGCTATATCATAAATTTTAAGTTAGAATTGAGTGAGATATTTGGGGTTGTTCAGGAAAGGGGTTTTGGATCTTTTCTGATGATCGGTAAGTTCGGAGGGGTTGAGATTGCTACCGAAGGTGGCAAGGAAGTAGGGGGCATGGGAAAAATGCTTGATGGATTTTTCGATCGTCGAGGCGATGGCGAATGGTTGACGTAGGGTTTAGGACGGTGGGAAGGACTTCATCGAAACGGTGGGAACGGTGGGAAGGGCTTCAGGGATGGCCGAAGAACGTTTGGTCGTGGTTACGCATCGTTTGGTGGTCGATAGCGTCTGATCGGGGTGAGTTTGGTCGATCAGTGAGTTTTAGGTGATGTCGTTATTGCTCGTTTTTCGATTTTGGGCTTCGTGCTGATTTTGGGTGATCGAAATCGTATAAGGGGAGGTTCGGCGACGTGTTTGAGATAGCAACGATGATCAGAGATTAGTGGACAAAGCATACACGTGCACGCGTGTACCTTTGTTTTATCCGGGTTGTTCGTTTGGGTTTACTCGAAGGGTTATTCGAGAGTGTCTTGGGGGAGAAGGCACGCGAGTGTGCTTGATTGATAACTGGGATTTGTCATGGGAAACTTGTTGATTTGCTCGGGAATGTTTAGTTCCCAGTTTTTAAAACCTGTTTAGTTTTTAAACTAAATGATTTTCAAATTTTAAAAGCAAAATTAAATTTTAAGCAAAGTTTTTAAGTGGTTTTAAAGGAAGTATGAAATGTTTAAGTTAGAAAATGATGTTTTAAACAAATTTAAATTTTAAAGGTATGGATTTTAAGGTTTTTAAATTTTGTTTTAAAAATGGTTTTAATTTATATAAATATTACATTAAACAAAACTTTGTAATTAATCCGTAAGTTTTTCGAAATCAAAAATAATTGTTGAAATTGCAATGTGATTAAGGTAAAAAGGTATTTAACTTTAATAAGTTAAAGATGATGATTTGCATAAATCAAATTCAAGTTTTAAAAGTTAAGTGTTAATGTAATAAATGATTTATCTTAATTTAATCATGTTTTATTTACTAAAGTAATTAAAGTATAATTACATACTTAAGTAAAGTGATTAATTTGGGTAATTAAATTAAGATAAATTAATGTGTGTAATTAATTAAGTGTAGTTTATTACTTAATTAAGGATTGATTAATCAAGGTTAATCAATTAAGAAATAATTAAGTAATAAGTAATTTATAGGTTAATTACTTAATGTTAAGATGATTATTAAAGATGATTACTTAATGAAGTAATTTAAAGTAAGTAATTACTCTGTGTAATTAATTAAGTTAATTTGGTTAATTTTAATTAATTAATTAAGTCTAATTAATTAAAAATAATTACTTGATGATGGGTTAAGTACAATTACTTGATGTAATTAATGAGGTGTAATTACTTAGTGAAGTAATGGATAATTACTGGATGTAATTAATTAAGGAATTACTTATAGTAAGTAATTGAGGATAGTTAATTACTGATTGTGATTAATCAGGGTTGATTAGTAAATGCGATTAATTAAAGATTAATTATTAAATGTAATTAGAAGAATAATTAATTAATGAAAGTAATTAGAGGATCATTAATTAATGTAATTAATGATAATAATTAAAGGTTTAATTGATTAATAAATGTGATTAATTATAAGATAATTAATCAATGAAGTGATTATGATATTAATTAATTAATTAATTGAGGAACAATATAATTAATTATAATTAATTAATTAATTAATGGAATTAATTAAGTTTAATTAATTAAAGCATAATTAATTCGTGTAACTAATTTAAAGGCTAATTACTTAATGTAATTAAGTAATAATTAATCAAGGGTAATTAATTTAAAAGATAATTAAAGGATAATTAATCTATAATTAAGGATTACTTAATTGTTTATAAGGTGGTTAAAGATTAATAAATTAAATGGTTTGTAATTAATTAATTAATGATTGTTTAAGCAGGGTTATGTGATTAATTCTCAAGTAATTAATTTAATTTAAGTCGATTAAATTAATTATAATTTGGATTAATGATTCCTGTTTGTGGATGATTGATTGAGTGGAATGCCTGAATTGAATGATGCTTATAGTTTGAATAATTTGTGATGTGCTATGATATAATATCGATTATAGCTGTGATAAATGTGTGATATTTATCTGTGAATGATGCTGTGTGAATTCAATACTTTTAATTGAATTAAATTGTTCAAACTTAAATCACTTGGACATTAAGATGGAGTTTTGGATTTTGGTGAGACCGGGATCAGATTTCTAAATTTGGAATTCCGAAAACCACATCGATCAAAATTAAATGTTAGGTTGTGAATCTCAAATGAAGAGTGAAGACTCGAGGTGTAAGGACTATTTGTCGTTAAAACCCTGAGGGTGATTCCAATACGAGTTTGACGGGATAGTACTTTCTGGTTCGATATGAAGATTCAGAGTGCAAGGGCTATTGTCGTTAACTCTGAGGGTGATTCCAAAACGAGTGTAGCGAGATAGTGCCTTCGGTTTCGTTTGAACTCGGAATGAACTTGTATGGATTGAATGCTTTCAGAACATCGTCAGGTGGACGATGAGCATTCTAAGATAGATGTGTTCTATAAAGGTAATCGTAGCCTCAAGCCTCATCAACCGGGAATGGCTAAAACAGGGGAGGTGCAGCAAGGCTAAGTGGGTAGCACCCAAGTAGGACGAGATTTACCCATGTCTAGAGGTTCCTTTTATTCGGCTTAGTGGGAAGTTGGCAATGACCATCTGTGGGGTTGTCTTATTCGGGACTATCCAGTAAGGGATGGTTCCGACCTTGTGTTGCAGGGGATTTAGGGTGGATCCTCGGTACGGTGATCTAGGCCACGTACTGTGACGGGCGGTACCCCAGTAGCCCTGCCATTGTATGTAATCCAATCTCCAATAAGCACCGTATGTATTGATTGTGCCCAACTATGTTGGAACGTGAGATGTAAGCATTTCAGCTATTTCTGTATTTTACTTGAAAACCCTAGACCCTATTATAATATAACTGGATTTCCTATCAAATATTTTGGTTAGCGTAAGGTAAAAACTTACCCATGTTTACGAATGGGGAGTCTTACGTGATACCTTTTGTTTTCAAAGGATTTCAAAGGTTTTCAAAGTTAAGCAACTTTAACCCATTTACTCACACCATACCCATGTCTGACCCAGAGTTTATTTTGTGTTTTATTAAACTCTGGGGTACTCAAATTTTTACGAGTAGCCAAGGGATTCAGGTTAGTTTTGACGAATTCTGGAGGAGATATGGAGCAGGAGGCTTCAGCGATTGTAGATATATAGTGGTTCCGCTGTGTAGTGATGTATTTGTTTTTATATGGAGTAATTGAGTTGTAGTAACTAGACAGGTGTTTACAACTGTCTAGTTTGTGCTATATTAGCTATATAACTCTGATGTATATGATACTATGTAATATCTTATGTGATATAATATAATTTATTCGTTCCGTTGTGAGATTATGATGGTTTTTGTTTCTTTCTTTTCTATCTTTTCTCTTTTCTATTCCTTTCTTTCTTCTTAATGATGCATCTTTCTATGGAATGAAAGGCGGGTCGTTACACTTTTCATGTCAAATGACCAAGTTTTCCACTTTTACATGCTTTGTTCATATCGACCTGGTGTATTCCTTCCGTATCGATGCCTTCAACTTCATTTCATATCAATGCTTGAAGCCGCTCTGTATCGATGACTTAGGGCATGTTTCTAATAATTAAATGTAGTTGCTTTGTATCGATAGTGTTTGTCTTGTTTCTAATCGATAGATGATGTTAATTCATATCGATCATTCGGTGGCTCATTTGCATTGATCGTTGGTCGATCGATACAAACTGTGCAGTTGGAATCGATACAAATTGGCTTCGGTTGGTGGCTACGAAGCAGAGTAAATGTGATGGATATGAACTGGAGTAAGCATGATGGATACGAAAAAGAATCAAGCAAGGTGGATACGAAGTAGAGTAGGCGTGATGGATACAAAATGACGCATGCTTGATGGATATGAAACTGAGGTGTTTCATATGAGACTTGATCGATCAACATCTTGGGCATACAAACTCCAATTAATATGAAATTTGAAAAGTTGGCTTCTGTAGCATTGCTTGTTGTACCATATCGATTGTAGCTCAATCCGAACTCGAGCAAAATTTACCTGTATCCATAGCGGACCTGTGTATAACCGGTCTTTGGGACGAACTGTCTTCGGTTTCCAGTTAATTTCTTGGTGTTACAGTCTTGCTAAAAGGGGGATAATATTTGCCCCTCAAAGTACGTCTTGTGTGGACATGATGTGCTTTGAAAAACTACAATCTTTAGTCTGAAAATTTTGTTTTGATTCGTTGAATAGTTGTCTTTTCATCAAAAGATGTAACCTTTATTTGATTCTGGGTAATATAAGTAATGAATTGTTGACTGCCAGTGATTGTATAGTGCATTGTTGTAACTGAGTGTCGAGCATTAGCAATTTTTTATTCATTGTTGTAATCGTCACCAAGTGAGCATTCAATTCTTGTGAATTTTATAAACTGAATGTCAGTTCACCATGTATGAACGTATGTTAACCCGACTCCCATTACCATTTGCATGTTCACGAGTCGTTGTCAAATTCTTTCTTTTTGAATCGAGTTTCGTATCAATCCTCTCCTAGATCGATGTGATATCCAAGTTGTAACAATGCTTGATGGTCGTTTTAGTGCATCCCTTTGTATCGATCCTCTCCTGGATCAAATCAAGAAGTTGAAAAATTATCTTCGTATCAACGGTGGTCGATACGAATTAGTTGGCCTTTTAAAATATTTCATATCGGTGGATACGAATTTCTGTTGGTTTTAAAGCAATGGATACGAAGTTGCCATTTTGTATCGATGATACTCTGATGGGTCGAACGGTTCAAATAAGTCTTTGCTTCGTGTTTCATATCGATAGCATGATGGATACGAAAAGCTTCATCTCGAATTGGATGTGGATGGATATGATGGAAGGTTTGTATCGATGGCATAGAAGGATACGAAGAGAGCTCTTCGTATTGGTTAATCGCAGACCATTCTTGACCGGTCATTTTATTTGGGAGACGAATCGACACTTTCTTTGGATTGAACCATATATAAAGGCTTTTGTACTTAGACAATTCTTTCACTTGTTCATTCTTCCTTCAGCCTTGCTTTTGTATCGCTCCAAGTTAAAAGAAAATTAAAACTGCCATTTTGCCTCTGAGTTATTCAATCCATCCAATTGTTTGAATTAGGTAGATAATTGAACTAAATCAACTTAAAATGATGAGATTCGAACTCTCGTGTCTTTCCACTTGTATCTGTGGCCGATTCTTGCGAATAGGAGACCATAGATGGTTGGAGCTAGGTCGTGGAAGGTTGAAATAGAATTCGAGCCATCTGGAGAAGAAGGAGAGCAAACAGATATGGTGGATTCATACGTATCGATCATGGGTGGTAAAAGAGTTTCATATTGATCTAAAGGCAAGGGAGATTTCTAACGATGGAAGGGGTGGTTTTGCATCGATCTATGAAGGGAGTCCTATCGATTCGAAGTGATCGATATGAAAACTCAAGCTTGTTGATTAATACGAAGGCACTGCTGAGCATCGATACCAAATGGACAATCGGGATTGATACAAGCTATCTCCTTGGTGAAAGATACGAAGCGAGGTATCCCATGATCAATACGAAATCTATTCTTTGGGGATCGATCCACATCGGAACCCTAATGGATATGAAACTTTTTGCACACTCGAGCATTCTACTCCGACGAGCTTCCGCCTTGCATAATTAGACTTAGCTGTTTCACTGCATATTTGACTGCCTTCGAAGCTCATCAATGGAATAGTAACTTGACAAAATTTGATGAACTTTAATTTGGATCGATCTCCGAAGTCTGGATGGCATGAGTGTGATGGTCAACGATGAAGGCCACTCTGGTTGAATTTTGAAGTCTTATCGTTCAAACAACTTTCAAATTTCATAGAATCTCTTAAGTAATATGTAGTACTGCACTGCATAACATATTCACGCACTTCACACTGGGGGAATCATGGGTTTATTATCGTTTAACGATGATTTTTGCTGAGTTGAATAGCTATGGAACCTGGAAGTTCACAATCGCACGAAGTTCAAAGTCCATCTCTTCCTAAAATTGAGATGTCAGCTATCGCAGTTAAAATTGTCAGTCCTGATCCAGATGAGAAACCAGGAGCTGTTTTCGTCGCGAATCCACAAGGTTCTGTTCCTTCCAATATTTCTGAGGATATGCTAGGCCGGATTTGTCTAAGGTATGGGCTATCAATAAATGAGGTCTTGTTACCAAGACTAGAGGATAAAGCTCACACTCCTCCAGAAGGGTATACAACCTGTAATAGATTCTCGTGTGTAGCTGGAACACTCCCTCCATTTAATCAATACATCCCAGAAGTATTGTTCTATTTAAGATTGCCCTATCATAGATGCACCCGAATCGGTACGCTTTGCTGAATAGCTTATTCATCATCTTCATGAAGCATCTCTTTTGACCCTTAACTCCAGAAGAAGTCAGATACTTGTTCAATATAAAAAGCTCAGGAGATAATCGCTCCTTCACTTTCTCGAAAGTAGTCAGGAACTGTCAAGTGGTAACCAGGGCCTGGACCAAGCTTAGCTATTTTAAGACCGAATGGTTCTTCGTTTGGTGCCCATTGGGATTTTCCAAACGGTGGCTAGCCAAACGTAAGTGCTTCGACTTCTATGCCAATTAACTAGATAATAGTACTCTATTTCAGAGTTTAACACTTCTTTTCTTTCACAGCTTCGATTCGGCGGCCCGAAGGGGCTCTATTTAAGGAGATTATAAGGGTCCTTCAAGAGGTGCCTTCCGAGTGCAGAGAGATCGATGAGGTCCTCACCGATGAAAACATAAGGGCCGTTGGGATAATCGATAGAGATCAAAGCATCGAGCTTTAAGGATTTCTCAGGACGGCTCCAGCGAGGCAAGTCAGAAGGAGAGTTGCTAGACTTGTGATCACCGAGCAAGGTGACGATGAGAATATGCCCGATGGAGACGATCCCGCACTCGGGTCTTCACAAAATCATCGACATTTAGAGAGGATAGGGAGAGGCAAGGCCACTACCCATAAAGCTTCAAGACCCAAGTCTATTGTAATGTCTTTGCCAACAGCGGCTATTGTAATTTCAGAGGCTCCCTCTTCACAAATAGAGAGTCATTTCGAGGGACTTACAAACATTCCCATTTCGGATGTCGTGTCTCTTCACCAAGATACCGGATTACAGGGGATTCATAGTGTGTTAAATTTAGGAGAGCCAATCCCTTAGAGTACGGCTGCTACAACCGGTTGGTTGAGGGATCTACGCATGCAGCGCACACTTCACGGCACCACACAAGTAGAATTCATGAGTTGTTCAGTCTCTGGAGATAACTAACTCTGTTTCTTTTTTTACTTTACAGATGCAATGTCGAAGAAAGGGTCCATGATCAATAGCCTCCATGCTGCACGCCAATGTTCCAGCTCATATCGAGAGTCCTGTAGGCATGAGTCTAATTACGATCGTCGTTACTCTAGTCAAGAAAGGATCGCTATGATAGGGAAAGAGTTAGAAGGAGGGAAATAGAGAGGCGAGATAGGAGATGCTCCCGGTCACGCTCTCCTCCACCTAGAGTTCCACTGCCACCCTCCTGTTCTGGAACACAAGTTGTTAAAACTTCGAGCCAGCCAGTGCCTCCACAAACTTCTAGGCCTGGCGAGCAGCGCCACAGGATTGAGGCGGATACTTCTATTGTCACTACATAAACGGCTACAGAGCTCATAGAGGAGGAAGCCGCCCGAATTGCTCAGTTGAAAAAGAAATTTCCTAACATCTGCTTTGAAGTCTTCCATTTCCCTCCAAATTTGCAGCTGATTCTGAAAGGGGCAGAGAAAACTGTGCATGACATGTTTATCATGCCTATAGACAATATCGTGAATGGAAGAAAACTACAGAGAAAGCCTCGGCCTGGCATTCGATCAGGCAAAACAATCGAACAGCTGCAAAAAAGTCTCGCCCAGAAAGATCACATGGTCCAAGTGCTCAATAATGAGAATGGTACTCTAAGGACTTAAAAAACCGAGGCCTTGAAGAAAGTCGATGAGGCCAATAAGAAAATGATGCAAATGAGGCAAGAGCACTTAAAACTGGTTGATGATATGGGTCACAGGAATGCCACCGTCACAGCCGAGAGAGATAATGCGCTTAAAGAGCTCAATGAGCTTAAAGCGAAGTACATTGAAGTCATCAAAGAAAAGGAAGACGCTAATAAAGCCGTTCAGGATGCGCCCAGGTTGGAAGGCAATACGGAAGACCTTCTAATTACTTACAACGCCAATGTATTGAAATACCATGGCATGATTTGACTTGTTGACTATCCGAACCATTTGCATGATGCAAGGCACCGCTTAGTGGATGATAAGAAGGCAGAACATCATACTACATCCATCGATGAGTTTGACTTAGAGAATCAGGTGCTAACTGAAGATGAGAGAAGATTTCTCCATGAGGCCATCATTACATTTGAGAAAGAAAAACTCGCTGCTCAGCATCCGAAGGTTGGAGAGGGTTCTGGTGTTGAGCACTATGATGCAAATTTCGCAATACCTATGTCAACCCAACCCGAGCCTGCTTTTGTAGTTGATCCTCCAGCTGTTCCAGCTTATGATCCCGATCAACCACACTTGACTCTGATTCGTGAGCACGCCTCTGAAGGCACTTTGGCTCCGCCCACAAGCCAATCTAAAGAAGGTATTATGAGCACTTCTTTAATTTATTCAAAGTCTGGAGAATTATTAGGAGAGGTCAATAATATTTTTTTCTTATCTTCATTCAGTTATAGGAGCTGCAACGGCCGTTCCCCCTACAACCCAAGAGCAAATTCAAGAATAAGAGGCCATCATGAAGGAGGCGACGACAACTACACCTGCCACATCGACCGAGGTAGTTCATGAGAGTGCTTTTATTTTCAATAAACAAATGGTGAAAGAACACCTTGGTCCTCAGAGCGATCCACTTGCTGACTTGCCATTTTTCATGGACGAAAGTGTGTTCACAGCCAGCTCTTCGGCCCTAACTGGCGGCGTCCATGCGGACACACAAGCAGCTTACGATAAGACAATAATGGCAGAGATCAGTGCCAAGAAGGCAAGTGTCGTGCTGGGTAGCATTATTGGAGGCGGTATGGCATGTCCTGGCTTAGCCCTTTTGCGTATGGTCTCTCTGGGTGGTACAATTATCCTCACTTGTGTAACCCATGTGTCCTCTCATATAAAAAGTGCCCCCATTCCTCTAACCATGCATTCTGAAAGTATCCCAATTTTCGTGAGTTCGGAGGAGGATACTGCCATACTTCCCCCGGCTGGGGACCAGTCGGCTAAAGGCAATAGTTCGAAAAGGCACTGCAGCGGTAGCTCCAGTGGATCCACACCGAAATGGAAAAAGAAGAAGAAGAAACATAAAGAGTAGGCATATCTCTTTGTGTCCATTTTGGTAAATAAGTAGGAATTCCTCTTTTGCTTTCTATAGGCTGGGTATAGATGTGGGTTCGGCCCTACTAATAGAAACTTTTGGAATAAGCTTTGTACTCATCCTTTTCTTTCAAAGAATAGTTGAAATGAAATTCCATTTTGTTTTCAGCATAATTCTATGTTTATTTGCTTAAGTGTTTTAGTGCTCTAATTTCCATTCAACGTACTTATGAGGTTTTAGTCTCTAAATCAGACTTGAGTTCAGTTGTTAAGTCCCAAATCTTGGCTTTGGGTTATAACCAAACATTAAGTCGAGTCTTAATACTGCGCTGCCTCGATCAGTAGCTCATACTTGATCTTTTCCCTCGGTCTTGGAGATGAATTAAAATGGTCCGTTGAAAGCTTCTCATCAATAAATACTTGCATCCACACTCTGGGGATCAAGCTTGAGTGCTGACGGTCGATTGCGCATGCCCATCATTTGAATCACATCCGCACTGCGGGGACATAGAATAATTCACGGGTGGTCGGTCACACCCGTTTAACATATATAGTCGTATCCGTGCTCCGGGGATAAGAGTTGTCTCATAGGCGGTTTAATGTTTAGAATTAGGTCCATGCTTCGGGGACTTAAGTTATTTTACGGAGAGTCAGTCACACCCATATAACATTTAAACTCTGATCCGCTCTCTCGAGATCTTAGCTAGTTAATTTGTATACACCAATTCGCATTCCGGGAATCTGGAGTTGATTGATGGGTGGTCAAACACTCCCAATTTGATGTTTATACTCTACTTCGCACTCTAGGAATCCGAAGTTGATCGACAGACGGTCAATCACATCCGTCTAAGTGTTGGAGTCTCGTTCACATTCTAGGAATGATAAGTTGATTAGGGATGTGGATGGTCTGATCATATGCACCGCGAGTAGGCAAGTGAGGTCGTAGATGGATGGGTATATCCTCCTCGCTCTAGCAAAAATGAGGACGAAGTCGAGGATGGATTGATCCATCCTCCTCGAGTTTAGATTATACATGGGTGAAGTCGTGGGTGGATGGTCCACCCTCCTCGAACCCACGTTTTGGACTTGCAATATATGCTACAACTCGCACTTTGGGAGCTGGAGTTCATTGGAAGATTGTCATGTATCATTGGCTTCAGCGTAGTTTTTTGACCCCAAGCCTAGGGTTTGACTTAGCGGGTGACCCGTCGCATCGTATCCACTGCTTATTTGAATAAGTCCCATAGAGGTATGGAACTTAGATCTCCGTGCATTATGATGGTCGCAGGACACATTTCAAGAATCGTCGCTCTGGCTAGAAGAGTTTGTATTTTATTGCTAAAATAAGAAAGCATGACAAAGTCAGTTGCCTTATTACAAGTTCAAATTTCAAAATGCATAAACAAATTTCTAATGGAAAGTAGACTAAATGAATAAATAAAGCCTGTCATGTGTAGTAGCGGCGAAGACTCTTGCTATTCCAAGCCCTCGGCAAGGTGAGACCATCAACAGTTAATAATTTGAATGTGTCATCTCCTAGTCTCCATTTGATAACATACGATCCTTCCCATGTTGGTTTCATATGCGAAGGGTCCGAATAAATCCTCTTGAGCATGAGGTTGCCAAGTTCAAAGGTTCGAGGTCGTACTTTAGCATTGTGTAATCGGGAGGCCCGACTTCGGTGCATTGCTGCCCTCAAATCAGCCTCTTCACGTTTCTCATCTAATAAGTCCAGAGATTCTGCAAGCAATATGGCATTTGTCTTCGGATCATAGTAAGTCACATGATGAGATGAGAAGGTATT
Organism: Allium cepa; assembly: GCA_030765085.1. Taxonomy (NCBI): domain Eukaryota; kingdom Viridiplantae; phylum Streptophyta; class Magnoliopsida; order Asparagales; family Amaryllidaceae; genus Allium; species Allium cepa. Next base: position 784,085,291 of record CM060935.1, on the reverse strand, counting down.
CTAACTCAACCAGATGTCGGCTTCTGAGCCATAGGAAAGTGAAAATGGAGTAGAATAGTGGGTAGTTCGGTATGCCATAGGGCCATGGGAAGTTCATCGACCCATCTACCTCCGGCCATTTCCAGTTGCTTCATCAGAATGGATTTTATAACTTTATTAACATCTTTGACCTGTCCATTTGCTTGAGGGTGAGCAACCATTAAGAACTTCTTCTAAATATGGAAATGTTGACATAAGTTCTTGAACTCGACACTATCGAATTGGGCTCCGTTGTCAGTGATAATGGTATGTGGAAGGTCAAAACGACAGATGATGTTACGGACAACAAAATTGATTACTTTCTTTGTCATGATAGTAGCAAGGGACTTAGCTTCCGCCCATTTGGTAAAGTAGTCAGCTGCAACGATGACATACTTCGCACCACCTTTAGCTGGAGGTAATGATCAAATTATATCGATGCCCCACGTGGCGAACGGCCATGTACCGACCATTTGAGTGATTTCAGTAGGTGGGGCTCTTGGTATCCGAGCATGTTTCTGACATTTGTCACATTTATTTACATGGTCTAATACATCTCGGTTCATAATTATCCAATAATATCTATAACTGACTATCTTCTTACCAAGGGCTTGCCCTCCAGTGTGATCGCCATGTTCTCCCTCATGCACATCGTGTAACACTTGTTTGATTTCGTCATGGACGATACACCGGAGTAAAGGAATGGAGTATCCTCTTTTATACATGACTCCGTTCTGGATAATAAATCGTGAAGCTCTTGAATAACTTTCCTTCTCTCACTCCTGCACTCGGGAAAAGCCCCGTGCTCAAGATAATTTATGAAAGGGTTCATCCATGACTCCTTCTCGGGTGTGGCTTCGTGCACCCAGTCCATCTCTATCTGATCAATACTCGGAGAGGTAAGTGTCTCAATAAGGATGAGTCCCTTTTGTTGTGCTTCACCGATGCTGGCAGTTTTTCCAAAGAATCGGCCTTTTGATTGCGCTCTCGAGGTATGTAGTAGAAGGCATAATAGTCGAACTGATTCAATACTTCCTGGACCCGAGCCAGGTAGGCAACCAGCTCTAGTCTCTAGCTTGGTATTCTCCTCGCACTTGGCATGCGACCGATTGTGAATCATAATAAATCTCCACAGCAATAATTCTCAAATCTCTGGAGAGCCCGAGTCCCACGAGTAAAGCTTTACACTCGGCCTCTTTTTTAGTCATACAAACATCGAAATCAAAGCATAACATATGAATCAACCTTCTGGGGTTTCGAGTACAACACCGCCGCCTAAGAAGCGGTCGTTCGATGCGTTGTCCGTGTATAGCTTCCATATGTATTTAGGAGATTCACTAATTTTGGGCAAGTCCTTTGGGATAGTGAATTCAGCAATGAAGTCTACCAGAACTTGTCCTAGGATGGCCTGCCTTGGGGTGTAAGTAATGTAGAACTGACTCAATTTGATGTTCCATTTGAGTAACCTACTGGTCGTCTCAGGCTCTGTGAGGACCTGTCATAACAGTTTGTCGGTGTAGACTATGATTGGAAGGGCCTGAAAGTAAGGACAGATTTTTCTCAATAAATGATGAGACAGTAAGCCAGCTTTTCTAACTTCGGATAGTTCCTCTCCGCCCCGGTCAATCGCTTGCTAATGTAATTAACCGATCGTTGTATCCGATCCTCCTCCCAAATTAATGCAACACTGATTGTGTTTTCTGACACTTCCAGATACATTTATAGTCTCTCATGACCCATCGGCTTTGACAAAATAGGTGGCATAGCTAGGTGTTGAACCAATGCTCGGAATACGCCTTCGCACTCCTTGGTCCATTCAAAGTTCCGCTTTTCTTTCCTGATCAAATCAAAGAAAGGAATGCGCTTGTCAGTGGATTTGGAGATGAATTTGCTCAACGTTTCCACCTTCCCATGGAGGCTTTGTACTTGCTTTATAGTTCTGTGGGTCTCGAGATTTCAAATCGCCCGGATCTTTTCGGGATTGGCTTTAATGCCTCGGGCGTTGACAATGAATCCAAGGAACTTTCCGGATGCGACTTCGAAGTGACACTTCAACGGGCTGATCTTCATTCGGTACTCTCGAAGGATGTTGAACATTGTTTCCAAGTATTTGACATGATTGATGGAGAGTCGCAACTTCACAAGCATATCGTCCACGTACACCTCCATAGTTTTCCCGATCTGGTTGGCAAACATTTGGTTGACAAGCCGTTGGTAAGTTTCTCTAGCGTTCTTGAGTCCGAACGGCATCACTTTATAGCAATAGAAACCTACATCGATGCTTGTTTGCTCCAGATTGGGTAGGTGCATCGGTATCTGCTTATAGCCTAAATACGTATCCATAAAAGACAAAAGCTCGTGTTCGGCCGTAGAATCTACAAGTTGATCAATTCTGGAAAGTGGAAAACTTTCTTTAGGACATGATTTATTTTGATCGCAGTAGTCCACCCGAGTTATCCATTTCTCGTTAGGTTTTCTGATAAGCACTAGGTTGGACACCCGTTATGGATATAATGCATTTCGAATAAACCCGTTCGACTTGAGTTTATCCACCTCTTCTTTTAGGACAGCAGATCTCTCTGGATCCATATCATGTCTTTTCTGTTTGATTGGGACATGTCGCAGGTCAATATTCAATGTATGGCTTGCGATGTTCGACGGGATCCCACACATGCCTGAGTGTGCCTAGGCAAACACGTCAAGGCCTGCCTGGATAAATTCAACTAATTCCTCTCTCATCTGTTGGCTTAGCTGAGATCCGACCTTTAACATTATAGAGTTATCAACATCATCGACCGGGACATCGATCGTTAACTCTGCCGGGGAAGCTTGACTGTCTTTGACTTCCTCTTCGTTATCATCATCTCTTTCATCAAGATCTTTTAGGAATTGCTTATGGCGCCCAGGCCTAAGCCCAAGTGTTAGCCATCAATTTTCACTGAAACGGATGTAGAGAGATTCCTCTACGTCCTTGCCCTTCTCTTTCCACTGTGCCTCTCGCAGCTCAGGAACATAATAGGCGCGTCCAGCCGCCCGATCTCCTTGAAAATATCCAACCCCGTTGTCTATGGGAAACTTAAGAGTTAAGTACCATGGGGCAATGGATGCCTTGAATTCAGCTAGGACAGGTTGGTTCAAGAAAGCATTATATGGTGAATTGATATCCAACACAATGAACTGTAACAACCGGACTCTTCGGCGATCTCCGTTTCCCAACTCCACTGGTAATTCCACCATCCCAGTGGATATAGTTGCACTTCCATTGAAGTCATGTATGTGAGACTGAGACGGCTCCAAGTCCTATGCTTCCATCTTCATCTGATCTTACGCTCGCTTGAAAAGAATATTGAAGGAGCTTCCACTGTCCATTACGATCCTCTTCATCCAAGCAAGAACTATTTGAGCTGATATGACTAGAGGATCAATGGTGAGGGCTTCGACTTTATCAGCATCCCCATCTCGAAATACGATGTCGTCTGTCATCGTCTATTATTGTTTAGCTGGAGCCCCATCGTCAAAATAACTACAACATTCGAAGCTCGGCATGCCTAATTGAGCTGGCATACGACTCCATTTCCTTCTAAATATGGTCAGCAAGATGAGGACCACCACTTACTATGTTATTAACCAACCTCCTACCAGTACGCGTGGGTTCCTCCGGTCTAGCCTGATTCTGCACTTGATTCTGATTCGATGGGCCCGCACTTTGAGCTTGTGGCGTCCAGACGAACTATTCCAACTTCTTCTCATGGATTAGCTTCTCGATAATGTCTGTAAATAGCGACATTCATTGGTATTGTGACCATAGCAACCATGGAATCTACATAATTTTCCAAACTGAATCTGCTTTTCAGACGACTACTTCGGAGTAGGCTTCTTATATTAGCCTGTATTATAGGTCTGTAAGTACACATTCTCCAGGGATGTATTCAAAGGAGTATAGGTGTCAAACATGTAGGATCCATTTCACCCTAGAGGGTGAATAGGGTGATACTATTAATTATAAAAATTTAATGCGGAAATAAAATAATTGAAGCACTGATAATAGCAGAATAATAGCAGCACAAATAATAGCAGAATATTAAAAGCAGAAATAGAATAACATAAATTTACCCAACTTCGGCAAAAAGCAGCCTACTTGCTACCCCCGAGGTTCTTACTAAAGATTAAGTGGCCAGATGCTTATAAACGTAAATTCGCAACACCCGCTATCGACTACCTAACTCTACGCTCAAAATCCTGCCACAACTTAGCCACTGAATTACGAATTCTCGAACTACATCACCGTAGTTCATCCTCTAGTTGCACGACTAGAATTTTACAAAAATTTGAAAGATAAATAAAAAAAACTTAGAACTAAAACACTGTATAATATACCAAGCCCAAAATAGAGAAACCGGCCGATAAAAATTAAAAGAGAATCCCCTTTTCTTTTTTATCTTCTTGTATACCATCACCCATATCCTCTGCCACGTTTCCTTTTGCTCGCGAACAATTGTTTCTCTTTCAAAAATTAAGGCTTTGCTTTTCTTTAAAACTGTCGCTTGGTCGTTGATCGATTTTACTGTCGATCCTCAATTTAGTTTGATGCTTCTTCGATCTTGGTTTTTTGCTTAGCTTCGGCAATTTCAAACGAGTCGAGCTTGAGTGATATGAATTGGTACGTGATTCTCTATTTCAATTTTGATTTTGGATTTAAATTGAAACTTGGATCTGTGATTTTTTGTAAACTCGAATACTATTGAATGTCGATGATGATAATGGTTTAAATAAAAACCTAGATGTTCGATTCGTATATTTTCGGTTTGAATTCTTCACCTGATATGCTTGGCCACTGATTTTTGATTTAATGCTAGTAATTATTCTAGACTAGTTCAATTTGTATATTTTATATTTTCTTGGTCTCCATGGTTTCATGAATTTGAACTTCCACCGTGAGTTTCTTTTCTTCTGTGACTTTGTTATGGTGTTTGACTTGTTCTATTCTTGTTATCGCCTTGGCTTTGACTCTGACTTGTTCAACTCTACCTTGATTTTTGTAACTGCAAATTGACTTCGGCCACTTTGAAGTTATGATAATATTTTGAGATGAGAGCTTGACTTCGACTTGTTCAATTTTACTTTGGTCAAAAAGGTTTTAATTATTTGGCATTTGAGTTGATTTGGTTATTTCGAAATCCCCTACGACATTATTTTGGTCTGAACTGCTGCATATCATCGCATTTGAGTTGATCTGGTCGCACTACATAAATATATATACATGTATACATGTGTGTTTATGCATGTATATATGTATTATTGTGATGCTCTGGTCTGTGTTGCATTGAACTCTTGTTTGTGTTTGAAACTTTGAATTGTAGTCATGCATTCCACTCTGTTGCATATATGTTGACTTCTTCATCTCTTTGGTTTCATTTATATGCATCTGATGTATGTGTGTGTCATTGTTGCACTGTGTCTGGTTCAAGTGTGTCGTAAGTCTGCACTGTGCATTGAACTTGTGAGCATTGCTTCAAATCATGTGTACTTGATGCCTAGATTTATTTCATGTATGCTGTCATGCGAATCATCTAATAATGAGGATGTTAGTCATTACATTCATGTTTTGTAGTCTTTTTTGTTGAAGTCTCAAAGCAATTTTTTCCTTGTTGCTTGATCACATTCACTTTGGTCTGTGCACATGGTTGCACCGTCAACTTGCTGCATATGTTTGGTTCTTGATGTCTCCATGTTGTATACATGCATTTTGTAACCGAACATTTTTTAGTCCATTGCTGGTAGCTGGACTTATTTCACTTATGGCCAGGTCTGGTTATGTTCATTTGTGAACTGAAATGCTATGAACTGCATATATGTATGTATACATGTGTGTATACACATGTATGTGTGTGTGTGTGTGTATATGGTGATGTTTCAAGCTCCATTCATTTTGCATTATTCACTGCCCTGGTCTTGTTCATTTGATGGTCTGACCATTTTTCTATTGCACATTTTCTTAAGTCTAGTTGCTTCGAGTACGGTTCATTGTTGATTTGGGTCTGGTCTTGCTCATTTCACTGTTCACTGGTCCTGGTACCTTTTGTAGCTTGCTTGTGCACACTTGAGTTTGTATTGTCTATTTTCAATTCATGTTCATGTGTAAGTTTCCATTCCTTAATGCTTGCATGAGAACTTATTTCTACCTTTAGTAACTGTGCACATACAAACATGTATATACATACATATATATGTATATATGTGTATAATTATTGTGCCTGCTCTATGTGAGTCTGGCATTACTTATACCACTGCATCCTATTCTTGTTCCTTATGAGCCTGGTGCACCTTTTTCTGACTATAGTTCTGTTTTTTGTATTTGCTTCATCTGCTTTGAGTCTCTTGTATTCCATGTTGTAACTGGACTTGCAGTTCTATTGCTATTTGATATTGAGCTTTATTACTGTTTCTTCCGGTCTCTGTTGTTTGACATGTGAACCATTGACTATTGAGGCTTCACTTGTATTTAGTTGCATTCATCAGTTCACTGCATTTTGTAATATGATTTTGGACTTGAGCCTTGCATATGTGCAATCTGATTCACTGTAATCTTGTATTCTCTGGTCTTCACTTGAATTCTCATATTGCTTCGACTCCACTGTCGAGTCTGTTCTCATGTGTACACATTTGTGCACATGTTAGCATAGTCCAGTCTTGGATTCTTGTTGCATGAGAACTTGTACTCGACAATTATGTGATGCTTTTGTATTGCACCTGAGTTGAATCCAGCCTCGGCTTGTATTTGACCTGGTGCTCACCTATCCCTGCAGTTTTATCAAGTGGATATCGGTGTGCACAGCCTTGTGGCACGTACAGTGATACATTTTGCATGTCACAGGTTATTTGTGTAAGATGAATTCGAAATTAAATGATGATGAACAACCCAAGTAATTGAGGCAAATAATATTTTCACAACACATATTATTTTACACTGCAAAAAATATTTCTTTTACAATTTTACTGCATCGTTGTTTATTTTGCAAATAATTCAAATGCTGGATACAAATTGGAATACATCTGAAGATCAAATACGAGTGAATGAGTGATATGTAGTGAAATGCACATGTAAATGAAAATTGTGTAGTGAAAAATTGTGTTGTAATTTGAAATTATGTTGTTTGAAAATTGTGTACATAGTGAGAGCCCAAATTTGTACTATTCAAAATTGTAATAAATATTTGTTTGAATAAAATATCTATTTGAATTTAAATTCTGTGTTATTTATTTTATTCAGCAAAAATTTATTTAATTATCAAAAAAATAAAATAGTATAATAAAAAATACATTTAAATGAATATATATATATATGTTTATTATCATCAAACAAAAATCATATATTAGCATATTCAAAGATCTTCCCCTTTTGATGATAACAAACATATATCTAAGATTTTGAATTTATTAAATGTATTTGATCATTCTATTTGCTGCCCTATTTGAATGCTCCCTCTCTACAACAAAACTCCCCCTTCATATATGTATGAAAATAAATAAAAATATACAAATGAACCTAAATGCAACAGAAAATACAAAATAAAATATTTGATTTTTATTTGCCAAAATCTTAACTTTTCTCTCTTCCTTTTGTTATCAGCAAAAGTGTAATAGTGTTAGAAAAATAGAGACAAAGTGATAGACATTAATACAACGTTAATCCCGAATCGAGTATAAATATTAAATTTCAATAAAAAATCAAACAAAAATCATAAATACTCTGGTATGTGCATATTCCACTTTAGAATGATAGGGATGATATCAGCATGTAAAACCATATAGTTATGTCTATTTGTGGTATCTTTATATCAAGAATTTGAATATCTACTAACCATGCATAACCATTAGGACTTTTAAATGAGATTAGTAATATTCCATATTTTTATAAAAAATGAATTTCAAGCATCTTCTTACCATGCATAACCGTGAGGATTTTTAAATAGGATTAGAATCAACTTGTCTATTTCATAATTAATTTTGATATGTGTTCCACACATGCATAAACGTGAGGACTTTTAAATAAGCATGAAAGCACATATACAGATATTCTAAGTAATTCGCTTATGCATAACCGTGAGAACTTTTAAATAAGAATGAATACTTTGGATGTTTTTATTGCTAAAAATAAATAAAATGAAAAACAAATAATTTTCCGTTTAAAATACCACATATTGACATACTATATTAAATTTTGATGAGTTATGGTAGCTAGAAATATGATAGTAATAGAGATGGTCATCAAATTTTTACCCATCAAAAGTTATTACAAATCTTGTTTAAAGTTTTAAAGAAATTTACTAAATATACTATCTCAAGTTATAATATATGATTAATATCAACACTAGTCACTTTTTCAATTACTATTTATCTTTTCGATAATCGGTAGTGAGTCAAATTAGTTGATGTAGTCATTCTAGACCAAATCCAAAAATAATTATAAAATCAAATTTTCTATAATGACTAATCTGAAACAAGGTCAACAAAACTATTTTCTAAAAGGGGTTTTATACGAAAAATGTCTACTAATTGAAAATTAGTTGAAATGAAAAAAATGCAGATATTTTCTTTGAAAATGATGCAAGTACTGAATGTCTCAACATAAATCCAGTTCCACTGGTTATTTTTCTACCAACTAGATTACCAGTGTAATCTGCATCCGAATTTTCCTTTGACTCAAGATTATCATTAGTTGGATGTTATAGACCGGATTGTGAAGTTGCAATAAATACCTTAAAATCATTTTATAGCTTTTAGTGAAATTCTTTTGGATTTGAATTGAAGCCGTGCCAATAAACAAATAGTGAACATAGTGTCAGATCTGGAAGCAGTAAGATAAACGAATATAACCACATGTATTTAGAGTAATCATAAAATAATATCATTAGTCGAAACAAATCTATATGTACTAGTTCAAAGACTCTAGAGGTACTTATAGTGTTCTTGGAATAAATAGATAATTGACCACAAATTTCATAATTCAGAATCAAAAATCAACATTTATCTCATTATCTCATAACTGGCTGAATTAAATCAGATTATTGCACAGATATATCGTTCAAGATAGACGAACCGTTACTTATTTTACCTTTAAGATAATTTTTCCTTATTGCCCATTGTGATTCTGCCACCTTTATACTAGGCTAAGGAACTTTTATTTGTTGCACGTCATGTGCTTGGAACAGCCAGAATCCAGGCAACACTGTTGTTATTCCTCAGCCTGCCACCACACCTACATGAGAAAAGATTTTTGTGACTTATTTGTTTTTATAGGTCCATGGTTGGTAGTGGAAAAAGATTTTGAAAAATATGTTTGTGTAGACCCAAAAATACTTATATTTCTTCCTTTTGGCACCCAGATTTGTTTGACTTTAAGGGATTTTATTCATGTCTTTTGGAACCCAAATTGGTATGATTTTCATGTTTTTAGGTCTATACCAACAATTGTTTTGATTATGTCCAATTTTTCTACAAATTTTGCACTCGTATTTGACTTGATTAATTTTTCTAACAAGTTCATATGATTATATCCAAGTCCTTGTCTAATAGTATTAAAGGTTTGTTTCCCTAATAGCATATTTAGTGATCTTTCTCCTTCGGAAAATTTACCAAAAGTTATAAGCAATTGTTGGACTTATTTTTTTAGAGATTCATTTTCACAACAATTGTTTGCACTTTTCAATAGAATTTTCTCTCCTAGTATTTCACTTTCTTTCAAAATCAGAATTTCATTTTCAAGTAATTTAACTTAATTTTTGATTTTTTAATTTCTTCTTTCGGTGATGGACACTTATTACACTTAAGGCTCTTGATTTGATAGTTTTTAACCAATTGATCAAGCTGTTAGTTTAAATCTATCAGAGTATCTTTTTGTGATTCAATTTTAGCGTATTTCTTCCTAAGTCTTCCGAAACAGCCAATTACTTCGTGAAAATATATAAGTAACTCTGAATGAGTAAGTTTTGATACTTCGCTTGGCTCGTCATCATCTCTATCAGTTGTTTCTCTTTGAAGACGCAAATTTTCTTTCTCACTCTCACTGCCAGTGCTTTTATCAGCTTCTTCAATTTCATCCCAAGTGGCTACAAAACTTCTCCTTTTTGGTTTCTTTGCTTGGCTGAGTCAATTCTGAGGACAATTAGGCTTGATATGACCGAGTTTATTGTAGGGGTGGGCATAAACCGCACCATTATACGGAAACCGCCCGCACCGGACCACAAAAGCAGTGCGGAAACCTGCACGGAATCTTCTAACCAAAGCTGATAACCCAAACCGGACCGACCCGCATCGATATGGTTCGGTTGCGGTTTGGACGATTGAACCAACCATATTAAACCGGACCGAACCGAAAATTTATATAGTAATCTTATGATAAAATTATAAGCAACTCCTATCTTATTTTAGATCCTAACGATGTACATTCTATTTTCAGCATATGTTGTTGTTATATTAATAATAATCTATGACATAAAGGAAGAAGTTGTAGTTTTGGTATAATATTTTTCATCTCATTTTTTTGTGAATAAATGCTAATTATAATCTTATTCTAGTCATTTTTCTTAATGATTATGCATTGATTAATATTGATGTTTGGTAAATCTACCAAAAAAATCTCACTTGTAGGTACATGTCAAATTGAAATATTCATAAAATTAAGAACTAATCTTTCATTTCAGCATAACATTGTGTTTTAACCTTTAAATCTAAGGTTTCACACAATTGCCTTTGTAAATTGATTGTAGATGGAAGTAATTCTTTTATTTCATATTTAATATGGGTTCAAACCGGACTGGACCGAAATCGAAGCGTATTACATTCAAACCGGGCCGAAACCGAACCGTTTAAAAGATTTGTATAATGGTTTGTCTTTTTGATTTACTATTTGAGGCGGTGCGAAAGCGGTTTGGAATTCAAACCGCACCAAACCGACCCGCGCCCACCCCTAGTTTATTGCACTTGTGACATATGATCTCCTGGTCTTATGAGTTGTCAGTACTTTGGCTATTCTGCTTTTCAATTGTCGATTTACAGCTGGATTTCCATATTTGCGGTTCCACTTTTTGAATCTTTTTATTTGCAGCGCCAGCTCAGCTACTCTATCATCATCATCATCTTCCGCTGTTCCTTTAAGAGCTATTGATTTCTTTCATGTATCACCCCCTTCGGGTTCTTCCTTGAATTTTATTTCTAGCTCGTAAGTGGTGAGATTCTTGATGAGTTCTTCGACTTTGATTTATTTCAGATCGTTTGATTCTTGAATGGTTGTAACTTTTGCTTAAAAATTTCATCGGAGGACTTTGAGGATTTTTCGAACTATTTCCAATTCTATGTATGATTTTCCAAGAACTTTTGATTTGTATACGAGATTGGAAAGTCGTCTATACATCTCTTTAACATTTTAATCCTTGGCCATTGTAAAGTTCTCGTATTCACTGCTAAGCATGGTAAGGCGAGATTCTTTTACTTGAGATGTTCTTTTGTGAGTCACTTCAAGTGCGTATCAGATTTCCTGCGCAGTTAGACAACGTGAGACACAATAAAATCAATATGATGTAATGAACAGATAATAGAATTCATAGCTTTAACATTAGCATTATGCAGTTTATTTTCTAGATCTATCCATTGATCCATCGGTTTATCTATTTCCTGATTATCTATCACTATAGTTGGTGTCTTATAACCCGTCTCAATAATATTCCAAGCATCAATGGTTTTCATAAAAATTTTCATTCTATTTTTCCAGTAAGCATATTCACTATTGAATATTGGTGGTCTAATTATGGACTTACTCTCAGCAAAAGTATTATTAAAAGAAGCCATTTTAAAACAAAAATTAAAACAAAAATTTGTTTTTGAAAAATCAAAATTTTAAAATGAAAATTGGTTTTTATTCCTAGCTCTGAAACCACTTATTGGATCGATTTCACCCTAGAGGGAAGGTGAATAGGGTGATACTGGTAATTATAAAAATTTAATGTGGAAATAAAATAATTGAGCACTGATAATAGCAGAATAATAGCAGCACAGATAAAAGCAGAATATTAAAAGCAGAAATAGAACAACACAGATTCACCTAGCTTCGACAAAACTCTACCTACGTGCTGCCCCCTAGGTTTCCACTAGAAATTAAGTAGTCGGATGCTTACACAAGTAAACTCGCAACACCCTCTATAGACTAACCTAACTTTATGCTCAAAACCCTGCCAAAACTCAGCCACTGAGTTGCGAATTCTCGAACTACACCCCCGAAGCTCGTTCCCTGGTCACACGATTAGAATTTACAAAAATTTGAAAGTAAATTACAAATAAAAACAACCTAAAACACAAAACCCTATATAATATACTAAGCCTAAAATAAAGAAAACCATCCCAATAAAAATTAAAACAATATCCCCTATTATTTTTTGTCTTCTCGTATATCTTCGGCCTGTATCCTCTGCTTCGTTTCCTTTTGCTCGAGAACAATTGTTTCTTTTTCAAAAATTAGGGCTTTTCTTTTCTTTGAAGCCGCCGCTTGGTCGTTGAACGATTTTACTATCGATCCTCAATTCAGCTTGATGCTTCTTCGATCTTTGTTCTTTGCATAGCTTCGGCTGCTTTAAATGAGTCGAGCTTGAGTGATATGAATTGATACGTGATTCTCTATTTCAGTTTCGATTTTGCTTGACCTAGATTCAAGTTGTTTATTTTGGATTTAAATTGAAATGGCTATGTGATTTTTCTTAAACTCGAATACTTTTGAATCCCGATGATGATAATGGTTTAAATAAGGAACAAGATCCTAAATGTTCGATTCTTATATTTTCGGTTTGAATTCTTTATCTAATATGCTTGGCCAATGATTTTTTATTTAATGCTGGTGATTAATCCTGACTAGTTCAATTCATATATTTTATGTTTTCTTGGTCACCACGGCTTCATGAATTTGAACTTCCTCCGTGAATTTCTTTTCTCCCGTGACTTTGTTATGGAGTTCGACTTTTTCTACTCTTATAATCGCCTTGGTTTGACTCTGACTTGTTCGAACTCCACATTAATTTTTCTAATTATTCGGCCACTATGAATTTGTGACAATATTTTGAGATGAGAGCTTGACTTCGACTTGTTTAATTTTACTTTGGTTAACATGGCTTTAATTCTTTGGCATTTTGACTTGACTTGGTTATTTTGAAATCCCCTACGACATTATTTTGGTTTGACCTGCTGCATATCATTGCATTTGAGTTGATCTGGTCGCACTACAGATATATATGTATATACACACACATAAATACATGTATACATGTGTGTTTGTGCATGTATATATGTATGCTTGTGATGCTTTGGTCTGTGTTACATTGAGCTCTGTTTTTGTGTTTGAAACTTTGAACTGTAGTCATACATTCCACTCTATTGCATATATGTTGACTTCTTCATCTCTCTGGTTTCATTTGTATGCATCTGATGTATGTGTGTGTCACACTGTTGCGCTGTGTCTGGTTCAAGTGTGTTCGTAACTCTGCACTATGCTTTGAACTTGCGAGCATTACTATGAGACATGTGTACTTGATGCCTGGATTTATTTCATGTATGCTGTCATGTGAATCATTTACTGTTGTGGCTGTTGGTCATTGCATTCATGTTTTTGTAGTCTTTTCTGTTGAAGTCTGAAAGCATTTGTTTCCTTTTTGCTTGATCACAGTCACTTTGGTCTATGCATATGGTTGCACTGTCAACTTGCTGCATATGTTTGCTTCTTGATGTCTTCATGTTGTATACATGCATTTTGTAATTGAACATTTTGTAGTCTATTACTGGAAGTTGGACTTGTTTCACTTGTGGCCAGGTATGGTTATGTTCATTTATGAACTGAAATGATATGCAATGCATATATATATGTGTGTATACTTGTGTGCATACATGTGTGTGTGTGTGTGTGGTGATGTTGCAAGCTCCATTCATTTTGTATGTATATATGTGTATAACTATTGTGTCAGATCTATGTGAGTCTAGCACTACTAGTACCACTGCATCCTATTCTTGTTCCTTATGAGCCCAATGCACCTTTTTTGACTATGGTCATGTTTTGTGTATTTGCTTCATCTGCTTTGAGTCACTTGTGTTCCGTGTTGTTACTGGACTTGCAGTTTTGTTGCTATTTGATATTGAGGCTTTGTTACCGTTTCTTCCAATCTTTATTGTTTGACATTTGAACAATTGACTGTTGAGGCTTCACTTGTATTCAGTTGCATTCATTAGTTCACTGTATTTTGGAATATGATTTTGGACTTTAGTCTTGTATATGTGCAATCTGGTTCACTATAGTCTTGTATTCTCTGGTTTTCACTTGAATTATCATATTGCTTTGACTCCACTGTCGAGTCTGTTCTCATATGTACACATTTATGCACTTGTTATCATGGTCTTGTTTTGGATTCTTGTTGAACTTGTACTCGATAATTTTGCGATGCTTTTTTATTGCTCTTGAGTTGAATCCAACCTTGGCTCAGGTTTTACCATCTGCTCACCTGTCTTTGCAGTTTTATCAAGTGAATATTGGTATGCACGGCCTTGTGGCATGTACAGTGATACACTGTGCATGTCACAGATTGTTTGTGTAAGATGAATTCAAAATTAAATGATGACGAACAACTCAAATAACTGAGACAAATAATATTTTGAAAACACATTTTATTTTACACTGCAAAAAATATTTCTTTCTCAATTTTACCGCATTAATGTTTATTTTGTAGATAATTCAAATGCTGGATACAAATTGGAATATAGTTGAAGATCAAATACGAGTGGATGAGTGATATGTAGTGAGGTGCAAATGTAAATGATAATTGTATAGTGATTTTTTTTGTAATTTGAAATTGTATTGTTTGAAAATTGTGTATAAAGTGAGAGCTTAAATTCATATTATTCAAAATTGTAATAAATATTTGTTTGAATAAAATATCTGTTTGAATTTAAATTCTATGTTATTTATTTTATTCAGCAAATATTGATTTAATTATGTGAAAATAAAATAGTATGATAAAAAAATACATTTAAATAAACATATATATGTTTATTATCATCAAACAAAATCATATACTGCCATATTCAACAAAAAATGGGGATCTGTATCACGGTTCGCGATTTGCTCACGCTTCATACCATCACTTCCATCGCCTTTCTGCTGATTCTACTTATTCGGTATATTTTACTGCACTTTACTGGAACTCTTAATGGTTTGCTTCACATCGATGTTACTTTGAATGCCTTCCACACTGGGTCCTGCATCTTCCTTCTTCCTAGATTGTTTAGCATCTTCTCTTCCTTAGAACTAGGCCGCTTTAGAGTACAAACGGTCCAACAACGCGGGGGGCTTCCAAGCCAACCAGTTGCCAAATTCTAAATTAGGATCGATTCCTTTAATCGGCGCCATCAATATGGAATTATCATTAGGGTTACTAATCTCTACACAAGCGGCATGGAATCTTTCTAAATAACGTCTGAGCATCTCTCCCAGAGCCTGAGTGATGCTCGATATGGTGTTAACATCCTTAGGTCTTGTGACGAGCATACGAAACTGTTCGACGAATTTCGTAGCTAACTGATCAAAGCATGAAATGGATCAGGGCGGTAAGCGAGTAAATCACATGGTTACGATACCCCCGAGGGAGATAGGAATTTTTTTGCATTTGACCGCATCGTTAGCTCGTGCGGCATTCATAAGCCATTCATTCTTTAAGATGTGTTGGTTAAGGTCTGAACTTCCATTATAAACAGGTAAAGTTGGCATTCTGAATCAGCGGGGTGGTTCAGCATAAAGCGTGTCATTAGTGAAGGGTGTACGACTCTGGGAGATTCCCCAGTTGTCGTTGGAGTGGTCCTGACATTTTCGAATCATTTGATGGATCATAGTCGGGATGTCTGGCATCTAGATATTTTGGGCATTCTGGACCAAGGTGAGGTCGGGTTCCACAATCCGAGGATGGCCCGGGTGCAGTCGACGATCCATGCCTTGCCTCCTTGGTTCTAGGTGTACGGGCACATAGGGTTCAGGAGTATGATCTTGTTGACGAAGGTTCGGATCCGCTCAGTTCTGATTGTCAACTTATAATCAATGGTGGTGGCGGCAGCATGGTTATCGACAATGTGATAAGGAGTTGCCCCTCCTCGGGAGAAGGGTCCAACCTGGTGACCTACAGATGGACCAGCTCCTGCTTATCCATGGTTCAGAGTGCATTAATGCCTAGGAGCTTGCGCATAGCTCTAATCCAGCCATGGACGTGTAGAACTGTGATTGTAATTAGAGGAAGCTGAGCTTTCGGTGGATAAGTAGGAAGCTTGATCCCTTCTCGATCTCCTTCGTCTTTCTTGATTCAATCGGTTGATCAACTCCCTGTTGGAATGGATCTACGGGGTAAGCAACTGATGGCTTTGGGTCAGTTCTTGCATCAACATTTGGAACTCCTCCCGGGTGACAGGGCCTTGTGGATTTGAAGGTCCGACTGAATTTTGATCTGTGGTGGGCAGCTACACAGGGTTCTGTCTATCTCATCCTTCCTGATCTACAGTGGTTGAGGTCGTTCAAGTGGTAACCATGGTGAAAGATGTAGCTCCTTCCTCGATCTGATACAATTGGAATATGATGGAAGAACTACTGTATGTGAGATCTGGATCTTCTCTTTAAATTCTTGCACTCTAACGACGGTAGTAGATCTAAAGAGCAGGAGAAAAGTCAGGTTTTTTCAATGAAAACACCAAAGTGTATGTACCAAAATTAGACACAACACTCTTCGGACGTATTTGAAGAGATTAAAATGAAGAATATAAATGAGAAACGAGGTTAATCTAACAAACACGTCAAAAATAGACAGACATAAGTATAAGAACACATAGATTTAGAGTGGTTTGGTGTTTTATCCTACGTCCACTATGGAAGTTTGTTGTTTTATTGATGATTCTGGCTGGTTACAAATGATTACAATAGTACGCTCAAGATACAATGGACATTTCGGCAGAGTATTGGCTTAGAAGAGCCGAAAAGTCCATTTTATGAACGCCTAGAATCGCCATTTATAGGTGTAGGCTGAAAATATCTGGCTCAAACCTCAAAAGATTGCTTCTCTCATGTGGGATGGCCCATTCGAGATGGATTGGGATCGATCCCTAATCGATACTATGAATTTCGTATCGATCCAAAATGGCTTCATTTGGGTTTAGATCAATCAAAGACCAAGTAGAAGTGGTACGCAAGCTCCCGTGAAAATTAGATAGCATTTGGACTTATAGATTTTGAGTTATAATTGATCCAAGATTACATTTATAAAACACTATCAAGTTCGTATTGATACAATTCGTACTGATGGCTTCATATCGTTTTTGGTTCGTATCAATCAGGAGACATAGCACTATATTTTAGGATCAATCCACTTTTCATGATGAGTGATCGAGCCTTTCACTTTTATATGCTTTGTTCATATCGATGACTTAGGGGATGTTTCGTATCGATTACATGTAGCTACTTTATATCGATGGTCTTTGGCTTGTTTTGTATCGATAGAAGATGAAGCTTCATATCGATCGTTCGGTGGCTCATTCGTATCGATCGTTGGTCGATTGATACAAACTGTGTAGTTGGAATCGATACGAATTGGCTTTAGTCGATGGATACGAAGCGGAGTAAATGTGATGGATACGAAATGGAGTAAGCATAATAGATATGAAATAGAATCAGGCAAGGTGGATACGAAGTAGAGTAGGCGTGATGGATACAAACCGATGGATGCTTGATGGATACAAAATTGAGGTGTTTCATGTGAGACTTGATCGATCAATATTTTGGGCATACAAATTCTGATTGACATGAAATTTAGAAAGTTTTATTCCATAGCATTTCTTGTCGTACCATATCGATTGAAGCTCGATTCGGACTCAGGAAAAATTTACCGGTATCCATAGTGGACCAATGTACAACCGGTCTTCGGGATGAACTGTCTTCGGGTTCCAGTTAATTTTTTGATGTCACGGTCTTGGCAAAAGGCGGCATAACATTTTCCTCCTAAAGTACATCTTGTGTGAACATGACGTGCTTTGAAAAACTACAACCTTCGATTTCAAATTTTCGATCTGATTCATTGAATAGTTGTCTTTTCGTCAAAAGATGTAACCTTTGATTGATTCTTGGAAATGTAAATATTGAGTTGTTGTTTGCCAGTGATTTTACAGTGCAATGTTGTAACTGAGTGTGGAGCATTAGCAATTTGTTGTTCAATGTTGTAATTGTCACCAGGTGTGCATTCAATTCCTATCAATTTTATAAACTGAATGTTAGTTCACCATGTATGAACATATGTTAACCAGACTCCCATTCACCTTTGCACATTCACGAGTCGTTGTTAAGTTCTTTTTTTAAATCGAGTTTCGTATCGATCTTTTCCTGGATCGATGTGAAATCCAAGTTGAAACAACACTTGATGGTCGTTTTAGTTTATCCCTTCGTATCGATCCTCTCCGAGATCGAATCAAGAAGTTGAAAAATTATCTCCGTGTCAACGCTGGTTGATACGAATTAGTTGGCCTTTTAAAATATTTCATATCGGTGGATATGAATTTCTATTGGCTTCAAAACAATGGACATGAAGTAGCCATTTCGTATTAATGAATCTCTGATGGGTTGAATGGTTCAAATAAGTCTCTGCTTCATGTTTCATATCGATAGCCTGATGGATATGAAAAACTTCATCTTGGACTACTGCGGATGGATATGACGAAAGTTTCGTTTCGACGGCGTAAATAGATAGGAAGAGAGCTCTTCGTATCGGTTAATCGCAGACCATTCTTGATTGGTCATTTTAACTAGGAGATGAATCGACACTTTCTTTGGATCGAACCATATATAAAGACTTTTGTACTTAGAAAATTCTTTCACTTGTTCATTCTTTCTTCAGCCTTGCTTTCATATCGCTCCAAGTTAAAAGAAAATTAAAACTGCCTTTTTGCCTTCGAGTTATTTAATCCGTCTAATTGTTTAAATTAGGTAAATCATTGAACTAGTTCAACATAAAATGATGAGATTAAAACTCTAGTGTCTTTTCACTTGTATCCGTGGTCGATTCTGATGAATAGGAGGCCCTATATGGTTGGAGCAAGGTTGAAAAGGAATTTGAGCCATCTAGAGAAGGAGGAGAGTATATGGATATGGGGGATTCGTACGCATCGATCATGGGCGGTAAAAGAGTTTTGTATTGATCTGAAGGCAAGGGAGTTTCGTATCGATAGAGGGGGTGGTTTTGCATCGATCTATGAAGGGAGTCCATATCAATCTCAAGTGATTGATATTAAAACCCGAGCTTGTCGATCGATACGAAGGCACTGCTAAGCATCGATATGAAATGGATAATTGGGTTCGATACGAGCTATCTCATTGGTGATCGATACGAAGCGAGGTATCCCATGATCGATACGAAATCTATTCTCTGGGGATCGGTCCACATATGAACCTTGATGGATATGAAACTTTTTGCACACTAGAACATTCGACTCCGACGAACTTTCGCCCTGCATAGTTGGACTTAACCGTTTCACTGCAAACTAGACTGCCCTTCGTAGCTCATCGATGGAACTGTAACTTGACAAAATTTGGATGAACTTTAACTTGGATCGATCTCCAAAGTTTGGATGGCATGGGTGTGATGGTCAGCGATGACGGTCACTCCGGTTCAATTTCTAAGTCTTGTTGTTCAAACAACCTTCAAATCTCGTAGAATCTCTTAGGTAATATGTAGCACTGTACTACACAACACATTCACGCACTTCACACTAGGTGAAACACAGGTTAATTATCATTTAATGATGATTTTTGCTGAGTTGAATAGACATGGGCTTAGAAGTTCACAATCGTAGGAAGTTCAGAGTCCACCTCTTCCTATAATCGATATGCCGGCTATCGCAGCCAAAGTTGTCAGCCCTGCAATGGACGAGCTACCAGGAGCAATTTTCGTCGTGCATCACAAGACTCTGTTCCTTCCAATATTTCTGAGGACATGCTAGGCCGGATTTGTCTAAGGCATGGGCTATCAATAAATGATGTCTTGTTACCAGGACCAGAGGATAGAGTTCACACTCCCTCGGAAGGGTATACAACCTGTAATAGATTCCCATGTGTATCTGGGGCACTCCCTCCATTTAATCAATACATCCGAGAAGTATTGTTCTATTTAAGATCGCTCATCACAGCTGCACTCGAACGGGTATGCTTTGCTGAATAGCTTATCCATCGTCTTCGTGGAGCATCTCTTTTGACCCCTAACTCTAGAAGAACTTAGATACTTGTTCAATATAAAATGCTGAGGAGATAATCCCTCCTCACTTTCTTAGAAGGAATTAGGAACTATCAAGTCAAGACTAGGGCCTGGGCCTAGCTTAGCTATTTTAAGACCGAATGGTTCTTCGTTCAGTGCCCTTCGGGGTTTTCCAGACGATGGCTAGCTAAACGTAAGTGCTTCAACTTCTATGCCGATTAACAGGATAATGGTACTTGATTTCAGAGTTTAACACTTCTTTTCTTTCATAGCTTCGATTTCACGGCACAAAGGGCTCAGTTTAAGAAGATTGTAGAGGTCCTTCAAGATGTGCCTGCCGAGTGCAGAGAGATCGATGAGGACCTTACTGATGAAAATCTGAGGGCCGTTGGGCTAATCGATAGAGATCAAAGCATCGGGCTTGAAAGATTTCTCAGGATGGCTCCAGCATGGCAAGTCAGAAGGAGAGTTCCTGGAATCGTGATCACCAAGCAAGGTGACGATGAGAATATGCCTGCTAGAGATGAGCCCGCACCTGGGTCGCCACAAAGTCATCGACATTCA
The DNA here is from genome assembly GCA_030765085.1 of Allium cepa. NCBI lineage: Eukaryota > Viridiplantae > Streptophyta > Magnoliopsida > Asparagales > Amaryllidaceae > Allium > Allium cepa. Next base: position 784,064,406 of record CM060935.1, on the reverse strand, counting down.
GAGAGGATTAGGAAAGGCAAAGCCACTGCCCATAAAGTTCTGAGACACATGTCTGTTGCAATGTCTTTGCTAGCAGCGACTATTGTAATTTCAAAGGCTCCCTCTTCACAAACAGAGAGTCCTTTCGAGAGACTTGCAGACATTCTCATTCTAGAGGATATGTCTCTTCACCAAGATACCAGATTAGTGGGGCTTCAAAGTGCCTTAGATTTAGGAGATCCAACCCCTCCGAGTATGGCTGCTACAACCAGTTGGTTAGGGGGTCGACACATGCACGCGTACACTTCATGGCACCCAAAAAATAATATTCATGAGCTATTCAGTATCTGGAGATAACTAACTCTGTTTCTTTTGTCACTTTACAGATGCAATGTCGAAGAAAGGGTACATGATCAGTAGCCTCCAGCTACACGCCAATCTTCGAGTCCCGTAGGCATGAGTCTGATTACGATCGTCGTTACTCTATTCAAGACGGGGGTCACTATGATAGGGAAAGAGATAGGGAAAGAGATAGAGAGAGGTGAGATAGGCACTGCTCTCAATCGCGCTCTCCTCAACTTAGAGTTCCTTTGCCACCCTCTAGTTCTGGAACACATGTTGCTGAAACTTCGCGCCAGCCAGTGCCTCTACAAACTTCAAGGCCTAGCAAGCAGCGCCACAAGATTGAGGCAGATGCTCCTATTTACATAAATGGCTACAGAGCTCATAGGGGACGGAGCCACCCGAATTGCTCAGTTGAAAAATGAATTTCCTAACATCTACTTTGACAGCTTCCATTTCCCTCCAAATTTGCAGTTGATTCCGAAAGGGGCAAGGAAAACTGTGCATGACTATATTTGTCATGCCTATAGCCAATATCGTGAATGGAAGAAAATTACAGAGAAAGCCTCGGCCTGGCACTCGATCGGGCAAAACAATCAAACAATTGCAAAAAAGTATCACCTAGAAAGATCGCATAGTCCAAGTGCTCACTAATGAGAATGATACTCTAAGGAACTCAAAAACTGAGGCCTAGAAGAAATTCGATGAGACCAATAAGAAAATGAAGCAGATGAGGAAAAAGCACTTAAAACTGGTTAATGATATGGGCCACAGGAATGCCACCATCAAAGATAAGAGAGATAATGCACTTAAAAAGATTAAAGCGAAATACACCAAGGCCGTCAAGGAAAAGGATGACGCTAATAAATCTGCTTAGGAGGCATTTGATCAGACTATGGAGCTTAAGGGCGAGCAGGATGCGGTAGTTCTGAAGGTCCAAGAAGCCAAGGCTAGAATTAAGGTCGAAGGTAGAGTAGTTGAGGCCAGGTTAGAGGGTGATATGGAAGACCTACTAATCATTTACAACGCCAATGTCTTGAAATACCATGGCTTGAGCTGGCTCCTTGACTATCTGAATCATTTGCATGACACATAGCGTCGCATGGTGGATGATGAGAAGGCTGAACACCATACTGCATCCATCGATGAGTTTGACTTGGAGAATCGAGTGCTAACTGAAGATGAGAGGAGAGTTCTCCAAGAGGCCATCGTTACATTTGAGAAAGAGAAATTCACTGCTCAGCATCCGGAGGTGGGAGAGGGTTCTGGTGTTGATCACTATGACGCAAGTTCCGAAATACATATGTCAACCTAACCTTAGCCTACTTCTACAGTTGATCCTCCAACTGTTCCAGCTTATGATCTCGATCAACCACAATTGACTCTGATTCGTGAGCATGCTTCTGAGGGCACTCTGGATCCACCCGCAAGCCAATCTGAGGAAGGTATTATGAGCATTTCTCAAATATATTCAGAGTCTGGATCATTATCAAGAGAGGTCACTAATACTTTTTCTTATCTTTATTCGGTTATAGGAGCTACACCGGTCGTTCCCCGGCAACCCAAGAGCATAATCAAGAGTAGGAGGCCATCATGATGGAGGCGACGACAACTGCGGCTGACACTTCGACTGGGGGAGTTCATGAGAGTGCTTTTATTTTCAATGAACAAATGGTGGAAGAACTCCTCGGTCCTCAGATCAATCCACTTGCTGACTTGCCATTTGTCATGGGCGAAACTATATTCACGACCAGCTCTTTGGCCTTAACTAGCAGCATCCCAATTGACACTCAAGCAACTCATGATGAGTCAATAATGGCGGAGATCAGTGCCGAGATGACGAGTGCCACGCTGGGTAGCAGTATTGGAGGCGGTATGGCAGTTCTTGGCTTGGCCCCTTTGCTTATGGACTCTCCGGGTGGTACAATTATCGTCCCTAGTGTAACCCCTGTGTCTTCTCATATAAAAAGTGCCCTCGTTCTCCTGACCATTCATTCTGAAAGTATCCCAATTCCCGCAAGTTTGGAGGAGGAGACTACCATACTTCCCCCAGTCGAGGACCAGCTGGGTAAAGGCAAGAGTTCAAAAAGGCACCACAGCGGTAGCTTAAGTGGATTGACATCAAAAGGGAAGAAGAAGACGAAGAAACATAAGGAGTACATGTCTCTTTGTGTCCCGTTTTGGTAGATAAGTAGGAATTCCTCTTTTGCTTTCTGTAGGTCGGGTATAGATGTGGGTTCAGCCCCTGCTGATAGAAATTTTGGAATAAGCTTTATACTCATCCTTTTCTTTCAAAAAATAGTTGAAACGAAATTCCATTTTGTTTTCAGCATACCTCTATGTTTATTTGCTTAAGTGTTTTAATGCTCGAATTTCCATTCAATGTACTTGTGAGGCTTTAGTCTCTGAATTGGACTTGAGTTTAGTTATTAAGTCCCCAAGTCATGGCTTCGGGTCATAACCAAACGTTAAGTCGAGTCCTAATACTACACGGTCTCGATTAGTAGCTCGTACTTAAGCTTTACCCCTAGTCTTGGGGATGAATTGAAATGGTCGGTCGACAGCTGCTCATCAATAAGTACTTGCATCCACACTCTGAGGATCAAGATTGAGTGATGGCGGTCGGTTGCACCAGCCCATCATTTAGAATCACATCCACTCTCTGGGGACATAGAATAATTCATGAGTGGTTGGTCAGACCCGTTTAACACTTGAAGCCATATCCGTGCTCCGGGTATAAGAGTTGTCTCATGGGCGGTTAATTACACCCATTTAATATTTAGAATTAGGTGCACGCTCCACGGACTAAAGTTGTTTTATGGGCGGTCAGTCACACCCGTTTAACGTTTATATTCCGGTCCGCACACTCAGGATCGAAGTTAGTTGATGTTTATACTCCAGTCCGCACTACGAGAATTTAGAGTTGATTTATGGGTGGTCAGTCACACCCATTTTGGTGTTTATACTCTAGTTTGCACTCTAGGAATTCGAAGTTGATCGATAGATGGTCAGCCACAACTGCCTAGGTGTTGGAATCCCATTCACACTCCAGGAACGATAAGTTGATCAGGGACGTGGATGGTCGGATCACATCCACCCTGAGTAGGCAAGTGAGGTTGTAGATGGATGGGTCCATCCTCCTCATTCTTGCAAAAATGAGGACGAAGTCGTGGATGGATGGATCCATCCTCCTCGAGTTTAGATTGTACATGGGTGAAGTCATGGGTGACAGGTCCACCCTTATCGAACCCACGTTTTGAACTTGAAATATATATACTCCAGCTTGCACTTTGGGAGCTGGAGTTCACTGGAGAATTGTCGTGTATCAAACCTTTTTGGCTTTAGTGTAGTTGTTTGCCCGCAAACCTGGGGTTTCACTTAGCGAGTGACTTGTTGCCTCGCAACCACTCCCTATCTGAATAAGTCCCTTTGAGGGATGGAACTCTGCACTCCATGTATTACGATGGTCGCACGACACGTTTCAAGAATCGCCACTTTGGCTCGACGAGTTTGCATTTTATTGCTAAAATAAGAAAGTACGGCAAAGTCAGTTGCCTTATTACAAGTTCAAATTTCGAAATGCATAAACAAATTTCTAATGGAAAGCAGATTAAACGAATAAATAAAGCCTGTTAAGTGTAGGATCGATCCACTTTTCATGTCGAGTGCCCGAGTCTTCCAATTTTACATGCTTTGTTCGTATCGACCTAGTGTATTCCTTTTGTATCGATTCCTTCAACTTTGTTTCACATCGATGCTTGAGGCCACTTCATATCGATAACTTAGGGGATGTTTCATATTGATTACATGTAGCAGCTTTGTATCGGTGGTGTATGGCTTTTTTCGTATCGATAGAAGATGTTACTTCATATCAATCGTTCGATGGCTCATTCTTATCGATCGTTGGTCAATTGATACAAACTGTGCAGTTGGAATCGATACAAATTGGCTTCAGTTGATGGATACGAAGCGGAGTAAATTTGATGGATATGAAATGGAGTAAGCATGATGGATATAAAATAGAATCAGGCAAGGTGGATACAAAGTAGAGTAGGCGTGATGGATACGAACCGATGGATGCTTGATTGATATGAAACTAAGATGTTTCACGTTAGACTTGATCGATCAATATCTTGGGTAAACTCTGATTGATATGAAATTTGGAATGTTGGCTTCCATAGCATTGCTTGTCGCATCATACCAATTGTAGCTTGATCCGCACTTAGGCAAAATTTACAGGTATCCATAATGGACCTATGTATAACCAGTCTTCGAGACGAATTGTTTTCGGTTTCTAGTTAATTTCTTAGTGTCACGGTCTTGCCAAAAGGCGGGATAACACTCAACACTTTCATATCAAGCAAGGATTCCTACATGGAAATATATATCAAGTTGGAAACCATGGAATTCTAGCATGGGAGAGTCAAGGGAAAAGATGCGTACATCCAGATAGCTAAAGCCGATTAAAACTGTACGGGCATCGCACGAAGAAATATTCATTCTTAAAGTATGAATGTTTATTCACGAGAGCCACAATAACTTTTCAACCCCTCAAGCTTCGATTATCATAAAGGATGGGGAATCATTCCTTCTTTTGAATTGTAGAAGATGCGTAGTGTAAGGACTGTGTTACATCACCGATGCTCGTATAACCGAATAGTGCAATGATGGAGCACCCAGTCTATGTAGGATGATTGTCAAGGGAAAGAAAATAATAATAAGGCAAATAGAACATAAGAAAAGAGAATATAAAAAAAAAGAAATAAATAAAACCTTGCACAATTCCATAACCCGTCGTATATCTCACATTGCATTAGAGAAATATAATAGTCACCTCAGATATAAAACATGCGAGAAAGTAATAACTATATAAACCACATAATTAGAGTACACAAGATTATACAGTTATACAAAATAGTAATAGAGTTCATACAACTGATAAATAAACTCAAATGATAAACTCTCTAATAACAGTAAGTCAAAATGTGAAGATTCCATGGTGTCACATAATGAAATAAACAAAAATAAATCAAAACATAAATATGAGAAAGCATCAACACATGCTAGTCCTTCAGCATAGCTCCATGTGCTATTTACACCTGTTATCTAGTCTATGCATTTAAGAGTACTCAAGATAATGAGAAGCAAAGCATAAAACCTTGAGTCAGACAATAGTTTGGTGTGAGCGACCAAGAATCTCAAAAAAATATAATATTCATAAGGTATATAGGGCAGAGGGTATAGAGAATTGTAACTGACATGTCCCTAAATCCATAGAGTTAGAACATATAAAAGATATATGCTACTCTATGATAATTATCATGGGTGTACTATTTATCAAAGTACTAAGAATGTCCAGATATCAGCATCAGTAATAGCTACATCGTGTAAGCTCCCTACGGTGATAGAAACAATCAAACAGACATGGCATCTATCATCCATTCTCACATTCACTCACTCAGTGTGTTAGATATATGATACTCGTATGACCGCCATCAGATATTTAAGGCGTACTAAATGTTCCTGTCCCTCGATATTCGAATTCATGCCACTTGGTAGGGCAGGAACTAGACCGTGCCAATCATAGACAATGTAGGGTACTAAGATTGAAATATCACGTGATTCAGAGCACCCATCATTGGCCCAAGTGAGTGTCCTCAAATACCCTGCTTTACGAGTACACATCGAAACCTACGAATATCAATGATCCCTTTGCACACATCCTCCGGAGCAGGGCTCATCTCAGAATCATCCTTACAACTCCCATATGAAGTCATCGTGGTTAGGAACTACTCTAGGCGTCCATCATAAGTCATAGATTGTCATTATGTATCCCGTAACCTTCCTCCGATAGTTCCATCAATACAACTCATAGTCCATTACTCTACATCTCGAAGTATAGTTATCCATTATCAAAGCCATCACTTCCCATCATGGAATCATCCTCGTCGAACCATAGAGTCATCGCATCGAACCGTCGCATCTTCTCTTTATCGCCAGAACCACTCATCAAAGATCCATATCATCCAAATCGAACGTCGAATGGACGAACGAACCATCACATCGTGCTCCTGTAGCCTCTCCATCATCCATGTTAAAATTGGCCAAATCAACGATCATCAATGTTGATAGATGTCAACCACTCCAAAGTAGTCGATAATGACAACTTTGGTTGTGTACTTAACCAAAAATGGTTAAATACAAACCAAATGAAAACATACAGCAACTTCCCTGAAGTCTGAAACACGTATCCAAGTCCCTTATTCTTCATCTTCAGATCAGTCGACACGCATCAGTACTCCTCTACCTATTTATCCCATCCAATCGAGCTTATCATCACTGCGCTCAATCAATATGCAAGAAACTCTATCACTTCATTTGAATCCTCATTGTGTGTGCATTCGATCAGTATAGACCAAACTCTATCTTCAGGGGTTTTCCTTTATCGTACTCGAGTGGTGTTTTCAGCCCACTAACAAATAGTAAATATGCAACCAACAAACATAAAAATGTCTATAATAGCCTATATATATCAATAACACAATACAATCCATCCAAAGCAACCAATGTGGGAATAATATTAAAATAGACCTAATATATCAATATCGTCAAAATAGTGTGTCATATGTGGAAAATGTGATATTTAATTTAAAGCCATTTTAAAACACTTTTAATTCTTTTTATAACATAATATATATGTTAACTAATTTATAAATCACATTTTAAATTTAGAAATCATTTCAGAACATCGTTTTAATACAATACCAACAATTATAGTATGGAGAGAGACAATATTACTCACCTCAACCAAATTTGATCAAACCTACCAAGTTATAGAGCATATCATCATGAGTGCAATGCAAGAAACGACATCCAAAACGAAACTTGTATGCAAAAGATACGCAATATATAAGAAATGGAATTAAATAAACAATTAAATTACTTAATTAAATAATTTATCCCACTAGTTATCTTCATTACCGCTAATGACTTTCTTCCCAAACATTCGTACATGCATATCAGTGAATACAAAACTGAAAACCTGAATCCTTCTTTCTTCAAATTCTCCCTGCATAAACCATGAATCGACGAATGGGAAGTTGCAATGCACCACACTTCGCATCCACTTCACGATGGACTCAAAATGGAATAGCTCGGCCCTATGATGTGAAATGCGACCTGGCACATGGCATACGGCCATCAAAATTTCACATTCCATTCTAGTAGGTCAGTTCATAGCGATGGTATAAGAGGAAAACATCAACAAGAGAAACACAGTGGTGACCTTCGTTCGTCCAATCTCTAACCACCTTGCCCGCAAACTTAAACCGTAGGTCGGCCTAGAATGTAGATCCCACTTATGCACTATCGTATGCAATAAAATGGATATGGCATTGAAGATCATACCAACACGATTTCGATGGAGGAAATTTCACGATTTTTGGTGGCCTAGATATCTCGGTTTTGATTTTTGAAATTATTAAAAAGGGGTGGCCATGAAAATGTAATGGAATAGTAACTTGCATTATGAGAGATGACAGTGGACAAGGGTTCTAATTAAATAATAATATTTTATTTCTATTTTTTTAATCCTCAAATAAATGGTCCTGCATTACGAGCTCGCACAACCAAACGGTGTGTATGATGTCACGAAACTTGTCTACGTGCATCACCTTATTTTTTGATCCCGATGGTATAAATTTCGTCACTATCCTAGACAGCGCTTTAGGATGATAATTTCCCACTTTTCGTTGCTGTTTTAGCCACTAGATCATATAAACTCAATGGAAGTGGTTTTGAGTCCTAATTCAATCGTATGTGAAAAAACATATTTTAGGATTATCAATTAATTAACGATTAAATATTTAAATCAATTATTTAAATATCTTATCGCAAAATATACGGGTCACTACACGTAAGCTCGTTGAATCTTTGTGGTCGGTTGAACCGATTCATGAAGAGGAGGTAAAGTGAATTTAGAAGAGAATGCCCTTTTGGATGGATTTGGAACAGAGCCAGTCCATGTTCTTATAGCACCGTCAATGAGAAAGGATTGAATGGTGGGACAACAACGCCTAAGTACATGTACTAGTTCCATATTGTGAAATTTGGTGAGGGTCATGTGCAAACACAGCTCTTATTGGGAGACGAATGTCCTCCTCGAGGAATATCATATTGAAGGCATATATTCCGAAGTGACCTGGCAGTCAAAATTAAAGGAACTTGCTCTGGTGGATTGCTCAAAATCCTTAAACTCGGAGGTAGGTTACCCATTATCAGCATGACTAAAACTATTTGACCTTGGGATTCGGGAATTTCATGATGGATTGGCCCAATAGAGATTGATGGTGAAGCCTGAGTTGCAGAGGAACCAACTTTAGAAGGAGTCGACATGCCATCACCAGACTTCAGACATGGTGATTGACAAGTCATTCTAAATAATAAAGACTTACTGTTTAACACAGGCAAATATGTTTTATTTTGAATGGCAAACCCATGTGACCAATGCCTGGAATCTGAAGAATGTCTATTTTTGTTAACCAATTAGATTCTGAGATTGATCCGGACAAGTGAAATGTGTTAATCTATGCGGTGCGAGTCCAATGTCCCATACATCATGAATGGACCTTTCTATGTAGACAGCTCGCTTGTGCTAGATAAACATGTTGCGTCGTACTCTGAAATTTGGGACTCTCCTATTATCGTTGGGTAATTGATAATGGCGTCATTGTATGAAGCGATGCGGAAAGCTTTTATTTTCAGGGACATTGGAGGCGTATAAACAAGGAAAAGTAAAGTGATAGAATCATCCAGTAAGACTAATCTTGGGATGAGCTGTCATACTAGAACTCAAGCAACGATCGTGACTTAGCCGAATTTTGAAAAGAGAAAGCTGAATTCGAAAAATAAGGCTTGTCTCTAGAAATACGTGCACTTGATCTAGGCAAAACTCATTTTCACCACCGATCAAGCACAGCCCTTGATTTAATCATCTCCCTTCGGTTGCAATCGACCAAACCCCTGTCACCATTGCCATTACCCTGACATCAACAAACACCAATCTATTTGCTAGGGTTTGAAATTCTTAAGCCCGATCAAAATCACGACCAGGAAGAGCAGGGATGAGTTGATGTGGCAGATGCAGAAGGTCGACGGTTGGTTTGAGGTGATGGTCGCAGGCGGCGGGGGCGCTGAGGTAGGTCGGTGTTGATTAGGTTAGAGGCAAATAGATCGGGTCTTGGAAGTTTAGGAGGCACGGTTGCAAGAGAGGGTAGGATGCAATGCTAAAAGCGAAAAAGTAACTTAGAAAATTTTCTAAGTGCTGAAACTTATTTGGTCAGGGTAAAGAATTTAAACTCGGTACCGATTTAACTAACTCAATGAAGGTTTTTCTCCCTCTTATCGTTTAGGAAACTGGACATAGAATGGGTATGATAACCTAAAGAGTGAAATGATCTCCAAAGTGCAAACTACGTCTCAATGCAAAGGGATGGAATTCGGACTATAACTGAGCCAAACAGTTAATGGGTTAATGGAGAATCTACCAAGTGAAAGCAACATCTTGAGACGGCACCTGAATGAATAATCAAATGGAATTTACAGGATAGCAGTCTAGGACCTATCTTGATCTGGTGCATACTTTGTTTTCAAGAATACCCCAAAAGGTAAATGTTAATCAGATTTTTAACCAAGTAGAAGTCAATGAAAGTTAGAAATTAAAGATGAACACGAAATGACTCGAAAATGTAGGAGTACATGTAACTCCCCTAATTTTAGTAACGTTATTCAAGAGATTTAATTAGAATGAATTAAGTAGAATAATGTAGATGTGGAGATTGAGGTTGGTTAATAAACTAGGTGGTCGTACTTAGTAAAAATTCAACGGACTTATATAAAGGGTTAGTTAATTAAACATAAGGGCATTAGGGTAAAAAACCATAATCCTCACCCTTATAGCATTCTCATTAGGTCATACACATGCATTTCGGTTAAAACAAAAAATTATAACCGTAAGAAGTAAGCAAGGACAACCATTAGAAGAGAAGAGAAAATCAACTAAAAGCTAGGATTCAAGTTAGAAGGAATCAATCTCAATCGTACTTAAATTTTCTTATCCAATCTAAGGTGAATAATAATTTAAACATCTCTATTTTTTATCATCTTATGGTTTCAGATTTAAGAATAAATCTACTTTTATGATATTGATTGATGATATGCTTGATTATGATTTATTTATATGTTTAAACAAGGTTATTGACAAAGTAGATATACACAGTTTTAGAGTGAAACCAAGATAAAATGATTTTTAAATGTCATGGGAAATTTTATATCATAGAAAACATGACTTTGGAGATGGGTTTCAATTTCCATAATTTTCTGAGTTTATACGGATTTTATATTAATTTTCTAGTGAAGAAAATTATTTATTGGATTATAAATTATTTACAGCTAAAATAATGATAATTTGGGTTTGAAATTTTTATACATTGGAAAACATATTAAAATAGATTTTCTGGTATTTTTCTAGATTTTTTCCTAATTGATTTGATGAATATATAAAATTATTTAAGATATGGGACTTAAATGTTCTATATATTATTTAAGGAGAAGAGGCATTTATAAAATAAAATTATTATTTAAATCTGAAATCAGTGGCTGCATTTTTCTGAAAAGTACTTATTCACCAATGAGAAGGTTAACTGTAAAGTTATCCTTTTAAGTTAAAAACAAAGAAATCATATTTTTAGCATGTTTCAGCAATTTTAGGCATCAAACCTTCAAATCCAAACCTTTCGGCTAAGTCGAAAGGCTATAGCTTTCGACAAGGTCAAACCAATGTATATGGTATCAAGTATCTTGGTACGTAATGAATTGGGCAAGGTCGAAGGGTTCTTAGTCGAAAGGTTGGTTGTCAAAGAGGATGGGGTAAGTTTTTTTATAAGCTAAAGCATTCACCTGCTTTGCTTCAGAATTAGAGCTTTCAACTTGGTTGCTTTCAACCAGGTCAAATGTTTGAATTAAAAGTTTAAAACCTTTCGACACGGTCGAAAGGTTACTACTGCTATACCAATATTTTGTTTTGAAACCTGTCAACACAGTCGAAAGGTTTTTGCCACTTTATCATTGTTTTGTTTTGTACCTTCCGACACACTCGAAAGGTTATAGGCGCTTTACCAAACTTTCGAAGTCGTTGCTTTCGAAAAAGACGAAACGTTTACTTATTTTAAAACTAGTCGATTCTTCCATTGCTTTCAAAGGGTATCAAAGCCTTCGACTTAGATGATTTACTCTTGTTTAATAATTGAAGTACGACCCAAGTTTCTGAAGGAGTTGTTTCAAAGGCATAGGCCTATTGTTTTAAATGAAAGTTTTAAAGCTTTCGAAGCAGACCTTCTGACAAAGTCGAAAGGTTGCTTCCACTATAGTCGAAAGGTTTAAAAGGAGGACCTTCCGCATGTTCTAACTTGAATCCAGTAAAGCCAATTCATTTGGAACCCTGCAGATCCATTCTTTTTCCTATTCAAAGATCAGCCCTTTGTCTCTGTGTTTTTGCATCAAGAATTCATTGCAGATGAAGAGATGTCAAAGGGGCTTATTACCTCCCAAACAAATTCTTCTACATCTATATCTAGACACTGGTTCATCAAGAATATGTAAGAAAATCACTTTGAATTGAAAGGTAAAATCCAATAGTTTCGAAAGGCTTATATTTTAAGAGTTCAATGCTTTCGAAAGGTTTAAATGGCTGAATGTTTTCAATGATTTCGAAAGGTTAGGATTCAAATGGTTTTTTTGAATACCTTTCGACAAAGTCGAAAGGTATGGTTTTGAAAGGTTTGAAAATAAACCCATACTCTCAATTTTTTAAGGAAAAACCCACAGCTTATATAAGAAGTTTTGTACTGGCTTTAAGTATGAAATTTGGAGGAAGTATTCCCTTGCTAAAATATAAGTTAAAGGTGTTAACTATGTTATGATATGTAATTCAAGGACTTTAAACCCACATAAGTGGTATTGTTAAATTATTATTTCGCTTCTTGAAGTTGAATGTATTCACATTATATCCACAACTGTATTTTATGAAAAGGGTAGAAGAACTAGTAGGTTAACTCAATAGTCAATATAAACGGCTTAAACTCGTGAATGAGTAGCATTGCATCCATGGAATCAGGGTGACCAAAAATATAGGATGCCAAACTTTTTAGTTATTGGTGCATACCAAAAGTTTCATAGTAAACTCATGAAAACTATGATAAGGTACTTATTGGTGCTTACCAAAAGGTTCATAGTTAACCCATGAAAACTAGGCAATAAGGACATTTGGCAGGGGCTAATTGGTTTGTGGTGAACACATGAAAACTATATCTGGATTAAGAATTGACATCAGTCAATAGGTTCCTAGCAAATCCTTGAAAACTAAGATAATGGAAGTATCAATAGGTTCCTAGTCAACCCATGAAAACTAGGATGTGAAATGAGTTACTAGATAAGTCCATAGGTTCCTTGTAAACATATGAAAACCAAGATAAGGTGATTAACTAGTAGAATGACTAATAGGTTCAGGAGGACCCATGAATTAATTAAGTTAACTGGCAAGGGCCTATAGGTTCTTAGTGATCTCATGAAAAATATGAACAGGATAGGAAGTCTATTCATTATAACAAGGTTATTAGTAAATCCATGAAAACTAAAAAGGTTAATAGTGACCCTAGAAACTATAATTATGACAGGGTGTCAAATTAAACTGGTAATGGAAAATCTAACTATTTTCAAGTATGCATATCATCATAATATTTTAAAATATATGTTTTAACCATTGTGGATATAGGAGCACATAATATGGTTTTATAAAGGTTTTAGGATACTAGTGAGGGGAAAACCCGTTCTGCTAAGCAGTGTGGTCTCACTATGTATCTAAAAGGTTTGAGATTTTGGATTATTATTCATACCAGGATTTATGTCTGACTCGAAGTTTTATTTTTCCCTTAAACTCTTGGGTAATTAATTGATTTTGAGTAGCTTGAGGTATAGGGTTTTCAGGATTTCTTCTTAGACAAATGAAGCATCCGGAGACGTGTAGGAAGTAGATAGTTATTTAGTGTCTTTTTTTCGTTATGTTAGTTTATAAAGGCAGATTTATGAGCCTTACTATATACTCCAATCAACCAAGGGCGCATCTTCATATGTCACTCTAGGCGTATTTGTAATAATTATATTTTGCGGTAATGCAATTTGGGGTTATGTAATGAACATGAAATGTTTTGATTTGAATATGGAATTATACGTTTTTGAATTATTAAAGTTTTTTTCCATTTTTCTGTGATCTATGTATCAATGTATCTAGCACTGCCGTATCTGATCGTCGAAGATTAATAACTATGGATGACTGCAGCATCCATAGCCGTTAGTTTTGGACCTCTAAGTAGGGGGATGTTACATTACACTTAGAAGAGCTAGCAAAGCAACTTGGAAAAGCTCCATTCAAATTGGAAATAATGATACAACTCAATACCAAGTTATATAGGTCAGAACAGACCTATTTTTCCTTCCCGTTTCGCTTCCTAACTCCATACATCTCTTATAATAGTCCAATTACACATGATTAATTTTTTTCCTAGAGTTTGGATGACCAATTCCAAGGTTGATTAAAACAGAGCTGAGAAAGCAGGATAACCTAAGAATACTAGAAAGATCACTGGAATCAACCAAAAGTCGATGAAAAGAGCTTAGAGCAAATCGAAAAGGAGTAGAGAAAATGAGAAAGTTCAACTTACATGCAAGGGAATAACTTGGCACCAGTTGCATAACTCGTTACCAAGTTATACTCTTGATTCATGTGCCTCCAAGTTCTATTGTGTGACATTGGGCTATCCTTCGGACCTTAATGCAATCCAGAATCTAACCCAGTAGCTCTGTTTCCTTATAAATATAAACCATGGTGCAACCAAAACAGGATCATCTCCATTATCTTTTTTCTTCACTCTAGATCTAGGATTCCACTACTCTTCACCATCTTCCACCCCCGCAATAGTTACTAAGGAAGCTACTCTTCCCAGTTCTAGACATAAGCATTTGTGAACCTTTTGTACTCATAACTCTAATTCTCTGCAATCTCATTCACACGATCTCAAATCCATAATCAATAAAGTTATAAAGTGGAAATAGGCCATAGATTTCCAAACCACTATAAAAATCTTATGTCCCTTTGTTATATTTCTTTGATTTCTACTGTTATCTGCTAGATCTAGGTCTCATAGGTTCCCTACAACATATTCTTTGGTGGTGATCCATGTTTGGTATCAATGAGTATATTTATTTAATTTTGATAAATCGCTCATGGTTATAAATTGCAAACCAAATAATTTGTGGATTTTCTATTAAATATAATTTTATTAAATTAATTAATTGATATATAATATATTACATCAAGTATATAATAGAAAGAAAATATCTTTTATTTCAAGCAAGATTGATCATCGAGTTAGATATATGTAATAATTACATAATTGCCCCCTTAGGCAAACCCCTAACTCTATCAATCTCCTATCTGCACTTGGAGTCAATTATGGAGTCTTAGTCCCATCCCTTCGATCAGTCTGATGTGAATAGACTAAGTTAGATCCTTCATGAATGGATCTGCTATATTGTTTAATGTAACATCCCCCGCTTTGAGGCCTAAAGCTAATCACTACAGATGTTGTAGTCATCTATAACATTAACTTCTGGTGACGAAACGCAGTAACATTAACGGTATCCATAATATCGGAAGCATATGAATATGAAATAAAATCCACACAGATTTCAAAAAAGCTTTTCTGATTACATTTCAAATTAGTATTTCATATTTAATTGCATAATCCCAAAATTATTCCAAGCTTTAGATAAATATTATTACAAAATACTCCAAAAGTGACATATGAAAATGCCTTATTGGATGATCAGAGTACTAAATAAACCTATCGGTCAATAATTGCATCATAGCAGAACAGTACTGAATTGACTCCTAAATAGCTAATCTTTTCCTCCTGCACGTCTTCGGAAGCCTTATTTGTCACCTACTAAAACCTGAAATTTCTTAAATCTCAATCTACTCAAATTGAACTTTGAGCACTCGAGAGTTTAAGGGGAAAAGATAAAACTCGAGTCAGACATAAGGCCTAGTATGAACAATTCTATTACATATTGGTTTACCGAATAAGCGTGACCATACCGCTTAGCGAAAGGGGTTTCTCCTCACTAATATCCTTTTAAAATCATATCTTTTGCAAACCAAAATCCTACAATCAGACCGATTATAATAACAATTGGAATAACATATATGCATATAAATCAGGTAATCAATGGCCTATCCGTCCAAACATTGTAGTTTTATTGGCTGACTATTAACCACTAGCGGACTCTCTCCGTTTGCCATCTGTTTGCATATGGTAAGCGGTACTCATATTGATCTTGGTACCTAAAGTACCATGTATACTCCTCCAAAATTTATTAGTGAACAAGGAATCTCTATCACTTACTATACTACTAGGAATTCCATATAGTATAACTATATTCCTAATGAATAACTTAGCTAAATCTAGTGTTGTCCTGGTCGAATTAACAGGTATAAAGTGTAAACTCTTAGTCAATATGTCCACTATAATCCAAATACTCTCATTTTCTCTATTTGACCTTGGTAATCTGTCTACGAAATCCATTGAGATTGAATCCCAATTCCATATTGGAACATCCAAAGGTTGAGTAATCCACCCTATTTCTGATGCTCGACCTTAACGTGTAAACGGTTCAAACATTGCTTCACCCATCGGCATACATCTCTCTTCATACCTTTCTAAAAGAAACTCCTTTTCAAATCCTGATACATCTTACTTCTTTCTCGATGAATAGTGAACATCAAACGATGGCATCCTTAAAAAACTACCTTCCTAATGTTTCCTACACTCAGAACACATAGTCGTCCTTTCTTCCTCAACCACCCATTTTGGTCAAGAATAAAAATTTCAAGTCATCGCTCTCTATTCCATTCCTTAATCTTCTATTTTGCTCGGCTAATAATGGATCTTCCCCTTGTTCAGAAGCAATCCTTTCGATCATCATCGGTCGAACTTCTAAACACGAAAACATAGCAGTTTCTTGACTAAAACTACTCTTAGATCTCAATTGAGCTTCACATGTAGCTAATGCCTCTAAATCTTTCCACTCAGCTATCATAGCCAAAACTGCATTCTGATGGTTCTTGCTAAGTGCATTTACCATCATATTTCCTTTTCTTGGTGCATACTCAATCCCAAAGTCATAAGCAGCTGTAAACTCTAACCATCTCTGCTATCTTATATTTACCTCCTTTTGAAAAAATAAATATCTTAACGACTTATAATCCATAAACAACTCGAATCTTTCTCCCAATAGATAATGCCTCCATACCTATAATGCAATAATAACTGCAGCTTATTCCAAATCATGAGTTGAATATCTAACTTCATGCAATTTGAGCCGAATGAGAAGCATAGGCAATCACTTTACCTCTCTGCATTAACACAGCTTCTAATTTTGTTCCATATGCATCCATAAAAACAACTGAGTCTCGCTTCCCCTTTGGAACCACTAACATAGGTGCATTAGCCAACAAATGTTTCAGTTTCTAGAATGCCTCCTCACACTTATCGGTCCAAATGAACTTCACATCTTTCGAAGTTAGCTTAGTCATAGATGTTCTTATCATGAGAAATCCTTAGCGAATCTCCAATAATATCCTGCTAATCCAAGAAAACAGTTTATCTTGATCACTGTCTCAGGTCTCTTCCAATTAATAACTACGTTGATCTTAGCCGAATCTACTGACAACCCTTTCTCTGAGACTACATGACCAATAAACTTTACTTCCATCTTCCAAAAATGATATTTTGAAATTTTTTCTTTCAAATGATGCTACCTCAGTGTTTCTAGCACTATCCTAAGACGAATTTCGTGCTCTCTGTCTCTCTCATCCTTGGAATATATCAAAATGTCATCTATGAATACTAACATAAATCTATCCGGATGCTCTCGAAAGACTTTGTTCATCAAGTCCACGAAGAATGCTGGTACATTAGTTAGTCCTAATGGCGTCACTAACCATTCGTATGATCTATATCTCGTCTAAAACACCGCCAAAGGAATATGATCATCTGCTGCTCTAAGTTGGTGGAACCATGTAGCCAAATCCAATTGAGAAAATACTTTGGCTCCACTCAATTGATCAAACAAATCATCAATACTAGGGAACATATATCAGTTCTTTATCCTCTTCTCATTCAGCTTATGATAATTAATACACAACCTTAACGATCCGTCCAGTTTCTTAACAAATATTACAACTGCTCCCTAAGGTGAACTGTATGTTCTGATAAAATTCTTACCTTCTAAATCAACCAAAAACACCTTTAGTTCCTTCATGTCGGTAGGTGTCATGCTACTTGGCAGTCTACTCACAGATTCAGCTCCTAGTACTAGATTTGTCCAAAACTCAATGGCTCATTTCGAAGGTAGTCCTATCATAGGCTAAATTATCTAACAATGAAAACTCTATCCAACTTGTCTTCTTTGTCCATAACGCCCCAAAAAGCACAAGAATCTAAGTTCGAGTTTTCTACAATGTTTATAATCTGATCATTACAACTAGGATGTCTAAGAGACATTTTCCTATCATGGCAGAAATATCCTAGCGTCGTGCTTACTTAACCAATCCATACCCAATATAATTCTAAAACCTACAAAATCAAACACATGCAAACAACAAGCAAATATATGACATTCAAGCTCTACATGGTCACATCTCATCCTAAGAGTCGTATACCCTCCTATCAGATTCGCAATCCTTAATGATGTAACTAGGTATGAAGGTTTTAGTTTAAGCTTATCTACCACACAATGAGATATAAAATAATGTGATATATCAGTATCAGACAGAACTCTAACTGACATACCATGAATCAAAAGTGTACCTCCCAACTCAGCTTTTCCTTTCTGTCGTGCTGTTGGTTTTGAGGTAGCTGGTTCCAATGCAAACACTTTACCCTTTCCATCCTTGGCTGGTTCTTTGCACTGGTTCTTATAATGTCTAACCTGATCCTAAGTTCCTTCTCCAACATTTTCTCTAACTAATCTTGTAGCAACTCCAGCTTGCATCATCTTGACGAAGAATTGATGCATAGCTCCCATATCAACTTGCGGTTCTCTAGCACCCATATTAGTAGCTTGTGCCTAACCGGATTCCTTTGAGTATTCGGTTTGGCATTTCTATTAGTTGTGGTGCTTCCTCCACCAAGGTTAACTCTTCCACTCCTAGCATCAATATCTTACTTCCTTAAATCTGCATTCGAACATTTGTAAGATATAGAAGAATAGCCTAAAGGAGATGAGAATTGGAGATAAAGCATATATTTATATATTACAAACACAAGTACGTTACCATAGCGTTATCCCATACCCCAATCTTTTCTCTAGTTCCATAGGATTGTGTTTTTTGTAAAATCATTTTTGGTTTAAAGATTCTTTTAATATTTCATAAATCTATGCTCGAATACCAAGTTATACCATACCCTACTTTGATGCCCGAAGCTAACTACTATGGATGCGGCAATCATCTATAGTATTAACTTTCGGTGAAAAAATATGGTAATGTTAAATCCATAATATCAGAAGCATATGAATATGAAATAAAATCAACATAGATTTCAAAACAATTTTCTGATTACATTTCAAATCAGTATTTCATAGTCAATTACATAATTCCAAAATGATCCCTTGGTTTAGATAAATATAATTATTACAAATACGCCAGGAGAGACATATAAAGATGCCCACTTGGATGATCAGAGTGCTAAATAGAAATATCTATCAATAATTACATCACGGTAGAACAATAATGTATAGACTCCTAAGTAGATAATTCTTGCTTTCTGCACATATTCGAAGCTTTATTCATCACCTACTAAAATCTGAAATACCTTAAATCTCAATCTAATCAAATTTAATTTTGAGCACCCGAGAGTTTAAGGGGGAAAATTAAACATCGAGTCAGACATAAAGAATGGTGTGAATAATTCTATTACATCTTGGTTTACTAATATTAAGTGAGACCAACCCGTTTAGCGAAATGGGTTTCCCCTCACTAACATCCCTTTAAAATCATATCCTTTGCAAATCAAAATCCTACAATCAAACTGATTATAACAACAATAGCAGTAACAATTATGCATATAAATCAGGTAATCGATTTACTATTCATCCGAACATTATAGTTTTATCTGGATGATTATTATCTATTGGCTGACTCGAGCCTACCAACATAATAAATATCCTAACTTCTGTTAGACACAATATTGGATGGTTTTTCCTTAAGTTGCTTCTCCTAAGGTCAACTGATCATAATGGTTTTGTGGGTTCACTAATAACCTATCTCTACTCTGTGTATTCCTTTCTGTGTGTAACATCATTTTAATCTTACCTATGACAAAGCCCTACACACTGAATTTTGGACTTATA
This sequence comes from Allium cepa, assembly GCA_030765085.1. Lineage (NCBI taxonomy): Eukaryota > Viridiplantae > Streptophyta > Magnoliopsida > Asparagales > Amaryllidaceae > Allium > Allium cepa. The sequence continues at coordinate 784,044,558 of CM060935.1, read as the reverse complement.
TTATATAGGGGCAACTAGCTAAAGCATGGGGCGACCCTACACCAGTCCCATCTGGTTTCTAATATCTAAGTCATATACTTAGGGTCAACCACCCTATTCAATTTTTCGTAAAAACATTTCTTTCAAATTGATTTAACCCTTTTAAAATCATACTTAAGCAAGGAAAAAAAAACTATTTTATTTACCCAAAACATCAATGTCATGATATATGCTTTACACAAAACAATGTTGATGAAAACCTAAAATCAATAGGGTTATCTATCCTTTTAAAATAAGTTAAAGCCCTTTTTAACTTAGAAAATACTAGGCTATAAGCCAAAACAATACCTTGAAACATTGTTTAAAACCATAAACAATCCCTTTTGAAATCATTGAAAGCATCCTTTTTAAAATCATTGAGTTCAATACTTAACAAAAATATGGGTCTAAGGGAACAGGGACGAAAGCGTCACTTTTGAAAGCATTGGTTTCAAGTAAAAGGATAGTAGAAGAGATAGCTTCGAAACCATTATTTCATTAATTAGAAGAAAATGGCAGGCATTCCCTTTGAAGGCATTAGGGAAATCAACACTAAAATGATGAAATGAGATCAGCGCCACCACCCTTCTTGAATCTTTGGTTAACAAAAATGACAGTAATGAGTCCAAAGGGAACCAAAGCGAAAGCCTTCCTTCCATTTATATTAGTTTAAGGGTTTAAAAAGGCGGCCTTTAACAAAGGCGAAGAGTATCAATGCGGCAGCTGACCTGTCGAAGGGGTTCAAAAGCGGCAACCCTTTCGTAAGCATACATGAAAACAAAGGCGGGTTAATGGGTTTGAAAGCTATTGAAGGAAACTTCAACCCTGCCGTAAGCATGCCTTTGCCACCATCCCTTCCTTCCACCTAACTCCAACACACTACATACCAAATGCTTGAGACCATGTGCATTGGCTTCGTATGGATGTATAACATTTATAAGTGGGAGTGTGGTGATGGAAGGAAGCATATGGAAGTGGCAAAGGGTAAATCATTGCAAAAATGATTTATCCTTTATAATGCAACTCATTTTCACCAATTTTTCATTATTTGTCAAAACGTGATTGGTTGACAATTGGTTTACCAATTTCTTTCTAAAAGTTACTACCACAAATCAGAAATTTAAATATTAAATAATTACATTTTAACCTATTTTAATTAAGTAAATAAGCCCTTTTAACTTAAAATAACCTATTTTACTCTCCTAAAATCTTAGGAAAAATCCACAAAATCAAATTAAATCCATTTAATCATTTTCTTCCACATCAAAATTTCAGGGCGAAAATCATATTTTAATTATTTAAAATAATTAAAATAGAATTAAATATTTTCTAGACCTAGAAAATTCACCATGATTCCATTTTAACATGGAAAATTTGAAACTTGAAACCCACTTCTAAATTAATGATTTTCACATCATATTGAAAACTCAAGTTAATCGGACGTTGTATGAATGGTTTTCTAATGTGACACAATAAATTATATTTAAACCACAAATCATCAACATAGTATATAAATCACTTTTAAACACTAAAAATGGCATATACTTTCAAAAGAAAATGTATCACCATTAAACCAAAATCATTCATTAAAAACTTAGATGTAAACTAATTATTCATCTTGGCTTTGTGTTAAGAAGGTTGAGATATGCCCTTAGACTGATTTCTTCAAGATTTCTACTTGAATCCTAGCTTATCTTTCCTTTAAATCTTCTTAATGGTGGTCGACCTAAGTTTAGTATTGTTTTTTTAGTTTTTTAATGTAGAATGAATGAGAAAGCGAAGAGAATGGAAGAGTTTAGGGTATAGGAATAAAGGATATTCCCATTTTACCCTCTTCATATTCCCTCTTCTCAATTATGTTTAGTTTCCTTTTTGTTAACACATTCACTAAAGGCACGGCTCCTCCTCAACTTACAAATTTCAATCCCTTAACTTTCTACATTATTTTATTAAATTTACCCAACTAAATGTTCTAAATAATATTACATAAAATTAGGGTCATTACATTTAGTTATCTACTATGTCAATCTGTTCTCTTTGATGCTGATAAACTACCTTTATAATGAGGAACTATTCAGGGTATGTTTCTTGAATTCTAATGAGCTCTTATTGTTACATTGTTCTTATATAACAATGATATAACGTTTCTCAATACCTGGAATTACCCTTAGCTCAGTTATAAGCATATATTTATATATTGCTTTTATTATGGCGCTATTCAAAGTAACGTACCTAGCCTTTCATAAAATCAGCCACAACCTTTCGTTCAAAACATTTCCAACTTAAGGCTTCTTAGTCAAGGTTAGAACGTGAACTTAACACTAATATATTATACTCGATAGCACTTATGATGTTTATGTCTGAACACTCCTTTATAAGGAGTTTATTGTTTCTGCAAATAATTCTCTAATGTTTCGTGAATACTTGGGAATACTCTAAACTATCACTTACTGATCTTAATATGGATTTGATATTTGATTCATGCATCAAATACAAAAGAAAGATATGATATTGTAGACATCACACATGTATGATATTTTCTATTGTCAATACATAAGGAATCCATCCTATATGTTCCATAATAAACATTTTAATAAGGTGTCTTCATTTAAGATATTCCCAACATCCTTTATGCTTACTATAAAGATATTACAAATCCAATGTCAAGCATTAAAAAACCAAATTATTACTAATTTTACCATAAGTACATCGTTAAAAATCGATAGTATGTTGTCTACTTATAGTTTTAGAAATATCTATGTACTTTATAATGTTCTATCCTATGGATGCACGCTTCCTCCGTGTTTTGATTGAAAATCAAGCTATTTGACATTTCTGTAAAAATGCGTATCCAATTTTGCTATGAGACTTTCATATTATTTCCTAGATCATGTCCAAAACCAACAAATTCATTATCGCTCCCACTAACTTCAAGGAACTTTAGTTGTTATGTGCGAACAGTTTATTCTAAATCATTATTTAGAATTTTCCATTTCAACACATATGTACCAAATCATAAAGGCACGCCAAGAGATAATTTTATGAGTAAATCTGAATTAACTTGAGCCCGCTGAGTAAAGAATTTATTACGTTGGTTTCAAAATTCAAAATTCCTGATGTTATTCTTATTATGTTAATTATATTCCAACAACAATAGTGCTGCTTTTAGAGATGCATTCACGGCCGACGGATCATATCCTTCCAAGTACAACTACCAAAATCATATTTCGGTAATGTGCTTGGAATCCATTTTGGATTTATGCATCGTAACATATGGCAAAGTCAATACTCTTAGTGGTTTAACTGATATTAGAGGATCATCTGTTCTTGACATTTGATAGGAAACTCATAGTTTCTCTTGAATGCGCAAGGATACTTATTAGATATAACAATACAATGTGTTCACTTAAGGCTGGTTGATTTCATTTCATCCCCCACAATTGTGTTGTCCTTCGATAGTACCCATATCCATTTTATTATTAATAGTTTCTCAAAGACATTCCTTCACTGTGAAGTTGTTATTTCTTGAAACAATAGTTGTTTCTTAGTGATTCGTAATAGGTATTCATTAACATTTTATGAATTGTGTTATATATAAATCTGATTTAGTTTTAGTATACAAAACTTATGTTCAAAACATAAATAAGTCAACCAATGACAATCATTCCCAAACTTCTTCTAGCGCAATTTATACACGACCTCTTATGAATAATTATTATGTGAAGTCTTTAGAATCACATAATATTTCAACTCATTGGTTTAAGATATATAAAGGTTTCATATATACCCTTATTTTGTATGATTTTGTAAACTATTCTTTAAATGAAATTAATTTTAATCTTGTGCACCATTCTTAGAAAATGACCTCCTAGAAAGAAGTTAACTCAACTTCGCTCATGATTAATCATAGTTGTGTAATGAATCGAAATTTTATTCATTTGATTTAAGAATATTTAATGGATTAAAATATTAAAATATTGGTTTAAACAGTTAAACAACTCAATAATCCAAATATAGTGATTTAAGTAAATATTTAGGATTCAATTTCTATGACTATTTACAACATAGAATTTGAGAATTTATATTTAATTTATGTTTCAAATATGGGACTTTTGAATTGAATATCAATTCAATAGATTAAATAGCTTTATTTAACTTCTTTTGATTTAATAAACAATAATGGTGAATTCAAGGTAAATTTATTTACAATAGTTAACGGTTAAAATAAATAATTATTTTTAAAATTCGATTTTTATTGACGTAATTTTAAATTAATTTATTTGATTTTTATATAATTATTAATTTGGAAAGTATTTAAATTATCTGTTTTTTATCGTCAAATAGTAGGGTTTTGTGATTTTATAGAATCTAATAATCAGTGTATATTTTTATTGTTTTGAAATCGCATCGTCATTCGAAGTGTGACAGTACTTTTATTTTGTCGATCGGAGTCCATACACTAAACAGAAAGGGTATTGCGAAATGCCAAAAAACTGTTATTATATATAAAAAAATTTAACTCAAACCTTTTGATTTCTTCCTCTTTCTTTTCATACATGTATTGTTGCATTCATGTCAAACAAAAAAATTTAAAACTATTTCAAATAAAAAAAGCTTCCATCTTTGCATTTAATTCACCTAGATCTACACTTTGATATCTATATGGAGGGGGTATGGCTTCTTCTGCATCTCTTGAGTAGCTTACAGTGAAGCTTTTTATAGGAAGTAACAGGTAGGGTTTAGGGTAATGGGAAGTTTGGTCGGTGATTTGAGAAACAGAGTTTGTATTTGGGATGGGGTCGTGGAATGACACCTGCAGCTGTGGCATAGTGGAGTACGGCTCGATTGGGTCGGTTCGGCATGGTGTATGATTATGGAGAGGATGGCGAGTTCGCGTGCTTCATGTTCCACATGGATGGATCGGGCATCACGATTTTGGTATGGCAGAGGAGCTCTTGAGTGCAAGAGGTCGTAGGTTCAGATAGATGTTGATTTAGTGGCTACTAGAGGAAGGATGAGGCGGGGTAACAATCGAAGAGGGCGATGCGAGTTCCTGGAGGAATCGAAAAAGTTAAACAAGGAAGAAGGGGATTAATTTATTAATGAGGATAATTAGCTAAATGGTGTAATTAATTATTTAAATGAATGTAAAACTGAAATCATTAACTAAAAATCGAACAACTCTTGCATACAAGGTCCAAATTGAACGCGACGAGTAGCATTCCGATCGTATCAACGACTAATATGCTATGGAGTTGGATTAGATGGATTCGGAGCTAGTATGAATTTTAGGTTAAATTGAACGACCATTGAATGGCAATTTTTGAAATCAATGCAAGTTAAACTCACATTTTTGGTTAACTAATTAGATATATAGTTGATCAAAATTGTTGAATGATTGTTTGGACGATTTACTATATTTATTAGTTAGTTTGGATATGTTCCTGCCCCTGGAGCTGATGAGACCCTAGTATATTCCAGTGTAAGAGTGGATGACCCTTTGTATACGAACACGCCTCGAAGTGGTTGATTTATATTTTTATGATTATATATTGTATGTGATGCAAGGGGAGAGGTTGGAGGGATCCAATGGGAATCCTTACACTGTTGACTAATTTTCATATGTATTGTGATATATGATATGTTGGATGTTATATTGGATGTTATAAATGATGATCATGAGCATGATTTTGCTTATTAGTGCTAGTAGCAATGGTCCTTCTATTTTGGTATTTTACGATACTTAAAATAGCGACTAATTTAAAAGGGGGATTTCTAAGTCGTTTTGAAAATTACATAGGTGCTAAATAATTAGTCTTGAATTTTTTGAAGGAATATTTATATTAAAGTCAAAGGTAAAATTTTTGGATATTATATAATATAATAATTTTATGAAAAATTTTAAATAGATTTTTTGAACTTTGAAGAAATATTTTTAAAATATTGGGAAGTAAGTCAGTCTTTTATAATAAAGGATATGGTTTTAAAAGAAAATAGAAACATTTTGATATAAATATTTATTAACCATTTTATATAAAGTGGGGTGTGTGTGTATGTGTGTGTATAGGTATATATATTATAATTTATGTATAAAGGTGAAATTTATAAATATGATAATTTAGAAAAGTGCTATTTTATAACTAAAGTTAAGATTTGTAAATTCTTATTTTATTTATAAATGGATAAATTTATAAACGGTGTTTTATAAATTAAAAGGAAACTATTGTCAGTCAATAGATTGGAGAAATAAATCAAATGGTGGATTTATTTTAAGATGTGGAATGATGTTTTAGAAAATAGTTGATTCTATTTTGAAAATTGAATTGAGGATAAATTGGGAGTTGCTAAACGATATTTTATAAATTGAAAGAAATTTATAAAATACCGATGGGAGCAAGGTTAAAAATGATTGAAACTATATTTTGAATGAGATTTTATGAATAAGTGATATTTGTAAAGGATGGAATTATAAATGAGATTCATAAATAAAGGAACTTTATGAAAGGAAGTTTCATAAAATAGAAGAGATTTATAGTTATAGTTTTATAAATATGGAAACGATTATGTGGAAAATTAAGTATGGATTTTTATTAAGGAAATATAATTATGCTTTAAAAGTTGTTTATTTATATTGTTTTAAAGTGGTTTATAAACATTTTAATATCTTGAAAAGGTTAATTATTTAAATTATTAGTATTGTTTGGAATTAATTTAATTATTTATTAATAAAGTTTTGGAAATTAATTATTGGTATTTATAAGATTGTTGAAGATAAATTATTATTGTTTATTTAAGATGTTTAGAATTTATTAATTATTATTTCAAAATGTTTTTAAAGTTAATATTTATTTATCTATATTTTTTAGTATTATATAATGGTGTTTTAAGTAGATAATTAGTATTTATATTTTTGATGTTTTTTCGAGATTTATAAAAAGTGTTTTATAAACAGGTGTGGACTATAAGAGGAATCTTATAACATGTTTTGGAAGACGTAAAGGATGATCGGTCAAAAGATAAATGGGTTTTATAAATGATTTTAGATATTTATAAAAAAATTCAGAAGTGGATTTATAAATTTATAAAAGGAGTTCTATAAATAGTTTTGTGGATTTTTAATGGAGTTATGAATGATTTTAGAATTGAATAAAAAGGGGAATCTTCCTAAATGTTGGTGAATACGCTTATACTGTTGTGATAAGTATATGGATATTTTTTGAAGTACTGAGAAATAGGAATTTGTTGGTGTATATATATATATATATATATATATATATATATATATCCATGTGTGTGTGTGTAAAAGTATTTTTGTACAAATATTCCCAAAGTGATTTGAGTTAATGGACGAATTTGTTTAAAGAGGCTTAGTGTTTCTTGGTGCTTAACAAATGTCGATTTCTTCCTATGGAGTTAAATCCCTGATTGAATGTTTATTATTCGATAATTAAATAAACGACTATCGAAATTAGACCCTAAACATAACTTTGGAAATATTTAGGAGAAACACGTGAGTTATATAGCATAGTCTTCTCCGATGATGTTGTACTGTGCGTATAAGTCTCGTTTCATTCTTCTAGGACAATGATAAGGAAATCCGTCCACTAGCGGTTAGGAGATGATCTTTGCTCTTATCTTTAACTATTTATTTCCTAAAGAACCAGGGTTGTGTGTGCCAGGAATTATCGAATATTATTTCAAAGAGACTAAGACCAAGTATGTTATTCGAAAACCACTTTGATTCAACGAAGGCACTTTGAAGTGAAGACGTCTTGAAGATGATGGAATTGAAGATGATGAGGGTAGTATTAGCATTCCAAATTGGAAGTGCTATATAAAAAAACTGTACATCAATCCCCATCAACCAGGAAATACTAAAACATGGGAGATGCAACAGGGTTATATGGGTCACTCCCTAGTTGGGTATGATCATCCCTATCTAGAGTGGCTATTATCTCTCATGTGTATGCTCTGGGCCATTAAAGGAGGGGTGATCATGTTCAGTACTATCTAATAAGGGGAAGGCATGTCCTGTGTTAGCAGGGGATCCAAGCGAGGTCCACATTGTTATTTTATCTAAAGATGCACCTTGATGGGCGGTACCCCAGTTGCTCGGTCATTATATCTAATCCATTTTCTAATAAGCACCATACGGACCTAGCTGTGCCCAACTATGTTGAAACGTGAGGTGTAAGCATTTAAGCTATATGCATATTTTACTTTGAACCCTAGACATTATAATGTAAATGGATTTTCTATAAAAATTGTTTTGGTCGTCGTAAGGTAAAAACTCATTCGTGTTTATGTGCGGCTATGGTCTTATGAGATACTTTTAATTTTCAAATGGTTTTGAAGAACTTTAAAATCCAGTTGGGTGTATTTTCTTAAGTTGGTTTTCCAAACTACCTCGGATGTTATTTTAATATAATGTTCAGGTCAAACAGAGCATATTTAAAGATTGCTTTGGATGCATTGGAACTCAGGAGACAAGTTAGAGGTTTTCAAGTCGTATTCACATATATGTTATTTTCCACTGCATTGTTGTTGAAATCATCAGTAACTATGAGGACATGCTGTTACAACTATCCAGTCTGATGACAGTGGATTGTTGTTATACTCTGATGGATGTATGTATATAACAGTTTCTCTTCTATAAAGATCATTGATATTACATTATATATTATTCCACTGCGATTGTGAAATTCAGTCTATTTCTTCTTTTCATCTCTTCTCTTTCTTTCCTATAATTATTTGTCATTTTTCAATTTGGGTTGGACAAGTGTGGTTTTGTTGTCAGCTTGAATTATGCGGATTTGCAGGTCATTAGGGTTTGTCCAACAAATCTGACTACTCCCTATTGATATATCATTATCTATCTATACTATTAATAATAATAATTTAGTCCACTATTTTTCAACCGTGTCCTTTGGCACTTCCAGAAATACCCTTTTACTAATCTACTATCCTTTTGCATCTCATTCCATCGCACCTGTCAATCGATTCAAAAACCCTAACCACCCAAAATTTAATGTCGTCGTCGGTAATCCATTATTGATGCTATATGTTGCCAGAAATTACAACTCCACCATCACGTTGCCGTTTGAAGTCACACGATTTGTAGACTTAGGTTCACGTATTTGCTCCAGTTCCTCAACTTTGCTAAATTATTTTGCTTCAACTTATCAACCGCATTTCTTCAGACACCAAACTTAGACCACTTTTAGGTATTTTTTAAACTTATGCATTTTTTCCCTGATTCGTTCCTTCGTACCATTGTTCCAGATTAGATTACAACCTAAGTTGAGTTTGATGAAACGTTCAGTTTAGCATTTGGTGATTTATTCTCCAAGTGTTTTATCACATATAAGGACTGATAAACATAGATTGAATTATATTGTTATTTGCAGCCATTTATATTTTCTTCAACTTTAAACTGACATTCAAAAATTACCCATATCAATCAATGGTTGAAAATGTAGAATTGATAAAAAAAATGACGTGCTAAGTGAAATGTGCATATCCTAACATGTTCTCCTTTTAAATTGATATAATTTTGTTTGCAATTTATCACCAAGTATGGTATTTTTTGTGCTTCATGCCACTGCCGTCACTTCTACACTATTCTATACATTTCTTTCAAAAAAAAATACCCTGTAAATTCATTTAGGAGCTCCTTATTTTGTTTTAAATAGTTAACTTTTGCTATATTGGTAAATTTGAAATGAACTTTACAGTATTTTTCTCCACCATTATTTACTTTACTATCCTATGAAGTTTAGGACGGATGTTAAAAAAATTATCTTATGAACACTATATATTTATTCTCTTACGACTGTGTTGCACTCATTCTATTGCCACAAATTATTATTAATGTCTCATTATTTCACCTGTATATATTTTTTATCTGTAATTTTATCAAATATTATAATATTGTTTTCCTGAGGGTGGCTAGATTATCGTAGTCTAGACTACTGATTGATATAATTACTTTTCCTTAATCAATCCGCATACTTAAGTAGCATTTGTTACACCTAAAATTTAGTCTTATAGCATTGACTCAAGTCCACTTATTAGTTTAGTGGTTATAGATACCATGGGATTCATTGAATTCAGATTTCTACACATCGATGTTTGTTTTAAGATGGAACCTAAATAATAACTGAAATTAATAAGAGAGGAAACTTTACTTTTTATCCTTAAATGAATGGCTAAAAATACATCATTGGACTTCTTAAAATTTCAAGGTATCTTTGTGTGTTCAAGAGATACTTTCATGTGGTTATATGAAATGTTGGAATTAATTATAGATTAACAATGCTTCCTATCCAATGTTGAAAAAGCTAGTAGTGCAAGCAGTCCCCGATGTGATTGGTGTTATGGTTAATGGCGAGACTATTGTTTTGAAATTTGGCATTTCTGCTAAAGATTTGAAATTTGGTATAATTGGATTGAAAGCACTACTTGAGAATTTTGAAATTAAAAATAAGAAGGTGGCATCGAGCCAATCAAAGAGAACATCTGAGAATGATTTCGGTGGTTGCAAAGAAAGCATAGTCCTATATCTTACAACTTCAAACATGGATTATCTATGGGGGATGTTGTTGTAGTCTATATTATTGGTGTATTTAGGTCCTCTAAAGCCTACGAGAAGTTACAAGCCATTCTGGCTGAGGTAATTTATATTCTCATCTGCCTTATTAGATGCATTTAAGCACATATGCAAGATAGTTACATATCAACACATGGACGCAAGTGTGTTTTTCAGGGGAGGCCGAACTGCTTTAGACTAATGGAATACGAATATCAAACATTTGCAGTTATCTCAGTTTCTTAGAAATTATATGTCAAAGCAGTTTGACAAATAACCGAGCTGAAATTTCATCTGGAATGTTATTGGACAAACCAGAACTTTAGTAAAATTGTTGTCTATAAAGATGTTTTACTAACTACCTAGGAATAAAGGTATATAAACTATATTTAGCTTAATTTGTACTCAAAATTTCACACACATATACATATACATGCATATCGATATTTATTGGATAATAAACTAATGGTTATTTTTAAATGAAAGTCCAGCCCTCTGTTGTTCAAATGTATGTCGGATTCTATTACATTCCTTGGATTCTAAAGCCTGATTGGGGTATTCTTACTAATCTTTTCCCTGTTTTTGGATTTCGAAGATAACCCTATTTCATTCTTGCTAGTAATTTTTCCTTCGATTGTGTACATGTTCTTCTTTCAATTAAATTTTATCCCCAATAGTTTGTGCATGTTATATCAGCTAGTGGATCCTTTTTTTTCTCTTATTTAGTTTACCTTTCAAAAATACCAATTATTGATCAAGATAGCAAAAGAAATTTCCGAACACGTCCCTCTCTAAAATAGCGAATTAAGAAAAAGAAATTTCTATGGAAATATTAAGCATGACAGTGTTGTTTTGGTTAAATTCTACTGTATGTCTGGTCCATAAGAGAGTTGAGATCAACGACTTTATATTTTTCGATACCGACAAGCAAGAATTTGCTAGGGATTTTATAAGTTCCATTTATCTTTTTAACTTAGCGCCTTTTATGTTCAACATCATTATATTATTATATTTCCACTTGCAGTATCGCTTATCAATGTTTTGCATAAAGTTGAATGATAATATAATTAGACCTTTACTTTACTCTTTTTAATATTTTTCATGTTTGAGTTCTTATTCTTTTTATCAATTCTTTATGTATGAGACAAATTTTTTTTATTTGTTCTATTAAAAAAACTTAATGATAACACTTTTCCCTACTTTTTGCAGCTTCAAAGTACACAGTGACGTTGCTCACCAGAATATCCAACTAAATCATAATATAGATATATCATTTTCTAATTAGATTTCTGCATTCATTTATACTTTTTTAAATAGGTAACTTAAAACAAATCATATATCACTAAGTGGCACTGCTAAATTATAACTGATATCATTTTCATTAGCACATTTTACTTTTCTTATAAATCGACCAGCTATATAATTGGAGTGAGTTAGAACCTGTGTAGTTAATTCCCCGCTATTACCCTGCTATAACCCCGCAATATCTCATAGCGGATTTCTACCGCTACGATTTTTCCATATAGCCCAAAAATATAGCCTTTCCGCTTTAATCCCCGCTATTTCCACTATATCACGTTATTCCCGCTATATTTTGCTATTTCCGCTATATCTTCTTTAATAAAATGAATCAAAAAATTGCATTTATACATTATAAAAATTATGAAACTAATTTATTTGATTCAATTTTTAATATATTTTCAGGAATGAAAATACTCTAATATCCTACTAAATTCAATTATGTTATATTACAGTTTTACGTTTATTTAAAGTATATATTCGCACATATTTTTTGTTTAAAATCATTCATGTATTAATTATAATTCAATTGAATGATAATTTTTCATTTAATTACCATTTATATATTTGTAAAAACATTAAGTACGAGTTTTATATGCTATTTTAGAGCTATCCGGCTATATCCTCGCTTTATCCCCGCTATGACTTTTTGCACCTCCACCGCTTTGAATCTGTCGAGCGCTTTAACTGCACAGGTTAGAACATACTCAGACATAACACATAATGAACGTGCCAGTAGTAAACATGTTACTTTGGTAACATTTGTTTTTAACATATTGCTTTAATTTCAATGAACAAGATTATGGTCATTCTTTTTTTCCTTCTGCATTGCAGGATCATTGAAATCAAGAATATGGATACTCCACAGAAAAGCCTATTGACTATCTTATTCTAACCCATCAAGTTTGATATTGCTTCTGAAGCAACATAAGGTGGGAATTCTATGCTGATCAACCTACAAAGAACTTTTGTTTAAGTATTATCATTTTAAAAATTATATACTTCAATACCACACACATATTTACATCAAATATTAATCTGTTGACTGATAAAAGTCTTAATGGGAATCATCTGATCCTTTGTGTGTTGTACATTTTGAGTTCAATTGTTTCATTCTTTAACGGATGCCATATGAATAAGTTTTAATCCATTGACCATGGTTTTTATGTTTTGTTACGATTTTTGAGCAGAAAATCTCATTTGTAAAATATGTGTTTCTACACCCAGTGCAATGAACCGTTTTTATAGCCAGTGTAGATTGGTTGTTATATTTGATGATCACTGCTTGGTTAGGTAGTCATTTTTGTATGAATTTTAGATGTGATAGACGAGATTTCTGCATAAATATCTATCCAATTAAAGAAATGAATTTGAAATTTAAGAGCTTAATGTGTCATTTTTTAATTTATATTTGAAAATAGTAGCATTGAATCTGAATTTCATATTGTAGACTATAAAACATATAGAGTGTTCTTACTTTGACATCATATGTATATTCATCATATCTGCATTTTATTGTATGTAGTTTTTATGATTCAATTGGAAGCCATGCAATTATTGGATAACGGGCTTGAAGGTCGAGTAGTCAACTATTTGAATCACTTGCTTTAGTCATCAAAAATCCAACCACTGCTGATTTAACAATTATAATAATTGGTTTCCGGTCTAGCTCCCATAACGCCAATATAAATAACTTATAAGTTACTGCTAATTTATACTGGTTTTACGATTATATCGTTGACAACAGTCTACTCATCAAAAATTTCATTGCTAAAATACTAGAGACTTTTAGTTGATAATGCTGATATAATTATGCAATGACTTGAAAAGATGCTTATTTTGGATAGCTCGATCATTTTAAGAGGATCATAGGATAGTTGATGCCAATGTATCCACTATATCCAACTAAAGAGAACATGAACATTCTTTTGCGTTGGATTTGACCATCGGTTTCAACATACATTCATTTGGATTGATAAGAAAAGACTGCTTCTAATTGTTTTTTTGCATTTAACTCCAACGTTGTGATTTAATTATGTCAAATTGAGGCTTTTGATCTTACATAATGAAATATAGGTTAAAAATGCAGGTCGATATACAAGGCATGTAGATGGGCTTTTTTCCTTTCTTTTCTTTGTTTTATTTTTTCTTTATTCGTTCATGGTTTTAATTATTGTTCTTATTTTTTGTTTTCGCATAATGTTCGATTTTCACATGAGTTGGCATTAGGAAACTTAACTGTTTTGCTTGATAAGCAAGTTAATTAGTTTCGCACATCGTATTGCATCCAATGATTTTTGAATCATTTGCAGATTAGTTTTGAAACTATTATATTAGTTGCCTCATGCGCTTTCCAGCTAATCTAATTGTGGTTTGCCCTTTTCTTCATACAGTCTTTGATGTTTTAGCTAAAGCGATACATTAACATCCTCTACTTTGTTTGCTTCATTGAATATAATGTGTCTATTTGTTTCGTAAATAGACTTTGTTTGCTCAAAGGAACTTTAAACTGGGGACACCAATGTAGCAAGGATGTATTTCCTTTGAGCCTCTTTGCAAATGCGTATTTTACTTGCGTTGAACGTTCGATATGTTCATGATTCAGTTTTAGTTAATACCATAATAATTTAGTAATTGAAATTAAAACCAGTTTGGTATCATCAGTGATTGAAATTAAAACAAATTTTGTACCTTCAGTAACTAGCTTTGTTGGTAGTCATATGTCTTTTATAGTAATAAATATCTATGAGTGCTCTCCTAAATGTCATAATGGATTGATGAGTTTAATGATGGTTAAAATATGAAAGAAATTAATGCCAAAAATTTTTGTGTTTAATTCCATGTCCTACATGGTTCTGATGAAGAGAAAAAAAATATGCACACTAAAAATGATGTTGTGTATGTTATGACATATAAAGTTATGATGCCCAAGTGATTAGATGCAAGCCCACATGGGCATGCCTATATACATTGAACTTGCATTATATATAGGTAAGCAAAACCTTAAACAATTTTTTTCTTTATGGGACGGACATTTCTTCTATTTAATTTTGGCATGGTAATATCTTAAAATTCTACTAAGTGTAACGATTAATTTGGGACATGGAACTTTCTCATTCAGAATCCTAATAAATTGGTGAATCCTTTTTTTAATTATTAATTAAATTAGGCCATACAATTCAATTATTTTCCAATTTGAGTGTGGTCAATTCAATTTCAGTGATTTTATTTTTAAATAGATTTCCCAAGCATAATATATAAAAAGTTTGTCCTTTTAAATATTACATAACCGAGTGAAAAAATTGGAAGGCATGCTGCAACAAGTGACATATAGATGCAGTTCTTGCTCTGCATATTGGCACATGTGTAAGCTTTATTTAGTAGGTAAAAGTTTGTGTAATTTTGCTCTATTACAATACTGTGTAAGCTATTCTTATGTGCAAGCATCCAATTATAATATTTTGGGAACGATATTATCATACCTTTAAAATATTTCCTCCAAGCATCTTTTACTTTGAACAGGCTTCAAGTTTCAACATTTTCTTAATTTGGCTATTATGTGCTGGCATGCACTTTCACGAGTGAGATTGTGTTCTTTATTATGAAATATTTTCATTAACCGAGCTTTCATTGAACAATTTCACTATACGCTAACTCACTCATTTATATTTGAAATTAATCATGGTTTAAATTTGAAAGTATGCGGCAATTATTCGAATCAAAATTTGAAAATTTTAAGGCAACCAATCAATAGATTATATGTAGGCAATTTTGTTACAAAGAAATTACTTTAAGTGGTAAAAACAGCCTTTACCCAGAAAAAGTAGGTTCACCCACTTTCGGAAGCACCCTTTGGACTCAGAGCTTCCGTCTTCAATCAGGCCAAAATCCACCAGGTTGAAACCAAAGAGGTCGAAACCAATACACATGGTATCATTTTGTTCATACATAGTGGATTGGTGAAAAGCAGAAGGTAGGGTGTCGAAACATAGTTTCTGATGGGGTAGATACTTTGTTTTCTTTTCTAAAGAAAAGCGCTTGCATGTTTTATTAAAAGCTTTCAAAGGAGTCAAAACATATGTTATCAAAAGGGTATTTTAAAGAAGCTTTCAAAGGAGGGTTTCTGCCTTGATTAAAGTGGCATCTTCCGAAGGAGTTACTTGGTTTTCAAATTAAAGCTTTCGGAAGGGGCGGTTTCAACGAAGTCGAAACCCTTCTGCAACCTTAGGCCTTTTGAAAGTATTGAAGATATCAATTCTCTTGGAAGGTAATCTTTGTTTTATAAATTAAAACCACTTCCTATAGCTTTCGAAAGGGGTTAGGATTTCGAAGGCAATGGTTTCCATAGGGGTTTCGAAGTCAACCTTCAAGTGTTTACCCAAATATCTTATGCTTTCAAAAGGGTGGTGTCGACGCCATCAAGTTTTCCCCAATACTTTTATGAGATAAAGAATGGTTTCAAAAGAGATACTTTCGTTTATATTCACTTGACGCAAATGATGTTTTAAATATAAACACATTGGTTTCAAAAGAGCGACTTTCAACGATTTCGAAATGGATACTTTCAAATGGTTTCGAAGCTATACTTCTATAGTTAAATGATAATACTTTAATATATTCGAAAGGTTTCAAAAGGAAGGGTTCAAAGTGTTTCGAAAGGCAAGGGCCTATTGTTTTGAAAATATATTATTAGGATTTCGAAGGAGGTTATCCAGTGAGGTCAAAAGCAAGGTTTTGAAGGTTTCGAAAGACTTTGTTTTTCAAACAAATTACCCAATTTCATTTTAAAGAAAACCCATGGCTAAATAAAGGAGTTTTGAAATGATTATAAGTAAGAAGATTTGAAGAAGCTTTTCCTTGATATAATAATAGGTTAAAGGGGTTAACCATGTTCTATACAAAACCAATATCAAGGATATTAAATCTACAGGAGTGGTATTGTTGTGTTATTATGTTTGTTTCTTCAAATATAAATGTATTCACTTTAAAACAGACCTATAACTGCATTTTGGGGATAAAGGGCAGAAGAACCGACTAGGTTGACCCAGTAAAGAATATATATTTATTAAACTCTTGAAAAGGTAGAATTGCATCCTAGAGGTCAGGGAGACCATAATATAGGATGCTTAAACATAAAAGTTGTCAGGGAGATAAGTTCATAGTAACCCCATGAAAACAATGATTAGAAAGTTACTGGAGTTACCAATAGATTCATAGTGATCCCATGAAAACTATAATTTTAAGAGTGGTTGGCAAGGGCCAATTAGTTTGTGGTGCATCCAAGAAAACTATCTCTGGATTAAGTTATTGCCAGATGTTAATATGTTCCTCATTAACCCATGAAAACTAGGATAAGAAAGAGATTATTGGAGTTACCATAGGTTCAGGGAGAACCCATGACTTAATTGAATTATTGGTAGGGGCCAATAATTTCTTAGTGATCTCATAAAAACTATGAAATTGGACAGGGATTCCATAAAGTATGGAAAGGTTATTAGTACGCCCATGAAAACTAATAGGTTAATAGTGACCTGAGAAACTATAAATATGATAGGTAGTCAATTAAACAGTGCATGGGAAATCCATTATGTTTTAATATGTGTGCATATCATCATAATATTATGAATTGCTATGTTTTAACCATTGTGGATGCAGGAGCATAGTATATGGTTTTATAAACGTTTTTAGGATACTAGTTAGGGGAAAACCCGTTCGGTTAAGAGGTATGGTCTCGCTCGATGTCTAAATAGTTTGAGATGTTATATTATTAATCATACCAGGCTTTATGTCTAACTCGAATTTTTTGTTTTTCCCTTAAATTCTTAGGTACTCAACTGATTTTGAGTAGTTTTAGGGTTTGGGTTTCTAGGTTCTCTTTTTAGATGAATAAAGCTTCCGAAGGTGTGCAGGAAGCAAACTAGATACTTAGAGTTCTTTTTTTGCCATTACATATGGTTGTAAAGGCAAATTTGTTTATTTCCTTACTATATACTCTGATCAACCAATGTGCCATCTTCATATATCGCTCTTGGCGTAGGTGTAATAATTTTATTTTTCTGAATGTGCTTAACATTTGTGAGACTATGTAAAGAACATGAAACGTTTTGAATGAAATGTGGAAATATGTTTTGATTTGTTAAATTTTTCCATATTCTTGTGATCCGTGTATCAATGTATCTAACACTGCCGCATTTGATCGTCGAGAATTACTAACTATGGACGACTACAACATCCGTAGCTGTTAGTTTTGGGCCTCCAAGTAGGATGATGTTACGTTGGATTACTAAGGGAGTAGTGCAAAGATTTGCAATTTGATCCATCTTGTTGCACTTTAAACAACGAACGTTGGCCAAATTCAGATGCTTTTACTATGCTGAAACTCCACCTCTGGGTTTCTTTTCTGATGAATGCTTCTGTGCCTTACGCTCGAAATTCAGGTTACCTCCAACTGGTATTACTGATAAAGGCTTGGCACTAATTGTTGGCACTACTCCCTTATGGACTCCTTCCTTGATATCAAGGCCTTCAAACCTCAAAGCCATACTTATAAAGTTGGTGAATGTGCATGTAAGATGATTACTCATTTCATGTTGGAACTCTTACCGCATCCCACTCACAAACATTTCATTCTTCTTGAGTGTTATGTCTATCAATCCAAGTTCAAAACTGGACAAAGCATTAAACTTATATTCATACCGTACCACTGTTTTATCACCTTGCTTCAAATCCAAGAAACTCCTAAACAACTGAGTCTTTTTGACTTTCGGGATAAACTGTGCTTCAAAGACATCCTTGAACCGATTCC
Organism: Allium cepa; assembly: GCA_030765085.1. Lineage (NCBI taxonomy): Eukaryota > Viridiplantae > Streptophyta > Magnoliopsida > Asparagales > Amaryllidaceae > Allium > Allium cepa. The sequence continues at coordinate 784,025,848 of CM060935.1, read as the reverse complement.
ACGAAAACTCCTCCTCTAGAGTATTAGCCATTACAGAATCCTACCAATCCATCACCGACTTTTGAAGTTGTCACGAGGCCAATAGTCGTTTCTCCACATCCACCAATCGAAGATCTTCAAATGTCCTTTCACAAGAGTTAATTCATGTCTGCAATCTAAGAATATCTTCGGTTACATCATACGGTCTCCCATTTAAAGTGGTAAAATTCTTACACAAAGTCACGAAATTCATAGGGGGTTGAACTTATGCTAGATCTAAATCCATTCCTTCCTCCCTTTCTTGTATTCATCTTCCATTTCCTAGATAGATAACATTTATCTTTAGAATACTAAAATGGGATCAAAATAATTTAAGGGAAACAACACCTAAGGATATAGAACAAGACTTTAGAGGATAGATATTATTATTATAAAAAATACAAATACGCTCTCACAAGATTAACTCATTCAAGGGCATCACTTACCCTATCTCTAATGAGTTGTACCCCAATTAGGCTAAGGTATTTTCTCAACCGAAGCTCATATACCAACTGTGATGACCCACCTTTCTGACCAATAAGTACGACACTTAACACATCCTCGCTGTTCATGTGTCATTGCCTAAGCATTCGAAAGATAAGTTATCGTGGGTGTAAAATAAAAGAACAAAATGGAAAATCTCACAACGGAATATACTAATATGAAAGCATCAAAGGTTACTCCCTAATATAGATTTGTCAGAGTTGCACAAAAGTACTACTACGATCAACCTAGGCTGTTATATCCACCTACCTTTAACTTGTTGGTACAAAATACAAGCATAATTAATATAAGACAACAATAGAAATAGATAACTCGATAGATAAGGAGCCTTCTGCTCATCCATCATCTTCAAAGATCCCAAAGAAACCTCCTACTCTCAGACTACTTTAAAATAGTTGAGTACCCAAGAGTTTAAGGGAAACTAACAACATAGGTCAGACAATAAGTCTGGTATGAGTAAAACTCTAAGAAAAAGGTGAAAATAAATAATAATATGTGAGACCATGCTACCCAATGCGGAATGGGTTTCCCCTCATAATAACAACATCCAACCACAAGTAACGGGTATATAAAAAATTAAACAACGCGAAGTGTACAAGGCATTTTCCAATGTAATTAAGAAAGAATTAAATTCAAGTGTTTTGAATCAAAGGAAAGAAAAGGTAAATTTTTTAGAAAACGGCTAGGAGGGTGTGTCCCTCTTTTCGAAAAGGATATTTCTTGACAATATACTTGAGAAGGTCATTTTCCCCTGTGACTCCTCTCGTAAAAGTACAAGCAGGAACTCGCCAACCTTACCAAGAATCCGAGTATTTAAAAACTTAGTGTGCATATAACCGAACCCAATTTAGAGTTGATGTGTAGATATCTAACGAGAGCAACCCACAAAGCTTGATGTCCACTTGCTTTCTAATTTTATCCTTTGCGAATAGGGATAACGAAGCCCAACTGAGCAACAGACCGTCTTAGTTTGATGGTACATAATGAAGAAAGTCGAATAGATAGTTAATAAATCAACTGTTGGAAATACTTATAATGATTGTATATGGAAAGTAAATATCATATTCTTAACACTACTCATCGATTTCGAACTTGTACTATTTCTTGGTTGAAAATAAAGCCGAGCAAGTGAACGTAGTGTTAGCTCTAGGCATTGCCTTGACAACGCTTTTAACTACAGAGAGGATTTTTCATGCCTAAACATTTAGTGCTAAGAGTATGAAAAATTCTTTCCATATAAGCGATATCAAATTACGAAAAATTAAATTCTTTATTTTTTCTATAACCGAATCAAACCTTTTAACTTTTAAAACCGAACCAGTTTTCACATTTCAAATATTAACTTTAAAAAACACTATCAAAAATGATTAATCTACTTTAATCAATGATTAATTGCATCTTTATTTGAAATAATTAAATTGCTTTGACCATGATTAATTACTTCAAACATCATTATTTAAAATGATTAATTCACTTTAATAATCATTATTAAAGTGATTAGCTTTAAATATCATTATTAAAATGATTAATTAACCTTAAAACACCATTATTAAAATGATAATTAATTTTAAAACATCATTATTAAAATGATTAATTAATTTTAAAACATCATTATTAAAATGATTAATTAACTTTAATAAATCATTATTTAGATTAGTTAACCCTAAACATCATTGTTTAAATGATTAATTAATTTTAAACATCAATAATAAAATGATTAATTAACTTTAAACCCTTCATTGTTTAAATAATTAATTAACCTTAATCATTATTTAAAATGATTAATTAATTTTTAGATATCATTAAAATGATTAATTAACTTTGACAACATTATTATTTGAATAATTAGTTATTTTTGTAAAAACCCAAGCATAGACTAAACCAAAAGATTACAAAGGAGATGATATTTTTCCAAGTGCCTATATAGCGATAGTCGTTATATAGACACTTCCATAAACACTTCCATATGCCATTTATTCATCCAAGCATCACATAACATAAACACAAACATATATACAAAGGCAAATAACTATTATACAATGAGGAGAGAGCATCGCTTATATTACTTAACTTTTTCGACTAATCTCAAATCACTTACTAACTACTAAAGATGTCATTTTTTAAAAAAGCAAAAACCAAGCCAACAATCATCACTTTCTAACACATATAAAACTAGTGGCTAGCGATTATTATTATCAACCATAACAATTAGTTTACAAATGTGAGATTTTTCTCACCAATTTTTTTTTTTAATTAGTTTCCTTTTTACAATTTTTTCCTTTTTAAAATTTTAAAATAAAAGTAAACTTTACCATATTTACTTAAGGTAAATATTTAACCTCATTTTATATTTGATTTATACGAATGTGTGCACATGTAAACTTATTCACACAACAAATTTTGATAAATTTTAGATGATGAAAAGTAGAAAATCTGAAAAATAATTTTCGGTCATATTTTTTATTTTTCTTCGAACTGATTATTTTTTGTAAACAAAATTTTAAAACGATCTCACCGTCATCAGTTATAATTAAAGAAAGGTTTATTTGACTTATAAAATCCATGATTTAAATATTTTAAAATGTATTACATATTCAAATTTAAAGTTATTAAATTACGGATCATTGGAATCTCATTTCGAGCTTGAGTTTGCTTAATAAATCGAAAGAAATTATTCAATCATACCTACCATTTTGTGATAGCCTAAGTATAGTGTATATACATTGAGTTTTCTCAACAAATACATAAAGTTATCTTACCTCGTCTAGTCAGTATATTTATATAACATCTCTAGCTTTAGTTTGCTCAACAACCAGAAAGTATTCAAGTCATTTATTAATATATAAATGGTAAAGAACAACAATTATATTAAAGAATCGTAATCACCAATATATTTAATTGAGAGATATCAACTTATGGAATAATATATTTTGTATGAATGATTCAAGTGTTGGACACATTAGAAATCAGGGTATACATACCTTTACATATGTGTTTACTCCTTAGGTCTGTTTAGAATTTCTTTAATGTTCTACCCATAGTATACACATTATATAAGTTTTATTATTATATAGCTTTTCTGCTTTATTTAATTTATAGCATATATAATACATAATATTATATTAGTTAAATCTTATTTAATCAATTTAATCAATTATTATATTATTCAATTATAACATAATATATTGAATAAATATACTATAACCTTCATAGTATCACACACGTATCTTACATATATATTTTTTAATTTATCAATTAACATTCAATTTATTTATTTAATAAAAAAATTAAGTAAATTTTAATAATTTACAATTTTCTTTTATACACACGATATACTCATGTTATCTTTAACAATTCTAATCTTATCAATAAACAATGTTTTTGAAATTAATTTTTTAACATAATCAAACATTTTGAAAAATTACATTATAACTTTATAGTATGTGTTTTATTTTGAATTTAACTTATAAATTTAAAAAAATTATTTTAATTTTGAAAACAATTCAAAAATCTATATTATAACATTTATAATATATTTCTTATTTTAAATTTACTTTTAAATTTAAAACTTTTATTTTAATTTCTAAACAATTTTGAAATTAGCCCAATGCCCAATTCAAATTGAGCCTTTTCTATAAGGGATAACCTTTAGGCTTACCTCATTCATTCGGGTCAAGCCAATAGTCAGGTGGGGTAGAGCACTTGATTAATAAAAACCAACCTTAGACATTACCTTTCTAGATGCCCTACTATATGGGCCGACTTTAATAAGTTAGCTCTAATACTGCTAACTCAGACTACATATACTATATAGCTACGGTACCATTACTAAAACCGGCCAACTCGCAGCGAAGAAAGGTGGAACCCAATGCATAAGGCTCTCATACGATAGCAGGCTCTGGGGAGGTCGATAATATATGCAGCCTTTCCCTCGCATTGCAAAGAGGCTATTTTCGGACTTGAACCTGGGAGCCCAAAATCACCATGCGAGTGGCCTAATCGTTGCGCTAAGGCTCTACCTCGCAGCAGAGTAATTGGGTAAATTTCAAAATAATTTCATTATTGGATCTCTAATAGGACAATATAGTCTAAATTCATTTCGAACTTTTTTGAATTTCTTAAATGAAATTAATATTTTATTTTATTTATAAATAAAGTTTTATTTTACATATCTTATATTATATTTTATGTATGTGTATCATATACGCATATGTAGGTGCATGTACGTGCAACATGATAAGGTGTACATGGTTTGACATGCCCATGTGTAGATGTTGAGATTTACACCACAATAGACATATTAGACCATCGTGTATAAAAATAGATTTTCTAAATGTATATATTTATATGTACACCATAATATATATATATATGAGTGTGTGTGTGTGTGTCTGTGTGTAAAATTATAAAATAATAATTATATAATATTGTACATTATTCACATAAAGCATTTATTAAAATACATACACATAAAAAAATATAAATGTATAAATAAATATAATTCAATTATAAAACAATTTTAAGTAATATTTTGTAGATAATTTAGAAAATGTATAACGTGAATTCTGAATTAAATTATTATTATTATTTATATATGTTATAAATTAAGTTAAATATATATTACATATAAACATAAAACTAGTTATAATTATATATATATATAATATTGATGCTACTTTCGGACAGAGGAGAAAAATTAATTTTTTATTTTATTTAGTTATCAATTTTAAATGTTTAATAATTAAAAACTTATAATTAATTAAAAACTTAAGGATTAAATAAAAAATAATTTGTAAAATAATTTTTGAAATTATAATGTGTATTTTCTGTTATATAAAAAATATAGAATTTTATATTTCAAAACTATAATGTGTCTTCTGATGGCTGTTTCTTTTTGCATGAGTTACCGGTGCTGGAATGTAAAACGAATTGCTAGATTTGATGCATTCAGTATTTTCCAATGAACCATCCTTCAATTAGAATTGTGATAGAACTACTTATGAGCGGTACAGATGGTTATGCATGAAGAGTTGTTTCATGATGCGACGGTAGTATATAGGCTTGCCAGCTATGTTTAGAGTTTTGGATTTTTTTTTGGAGTTGATAATTTATTACAATCATCACATGACAGGTTTCGCATGAGGGTATGCTCTGAATGTATCAGTTGTAGTGTTTTAGCTAGTGTGGTATGTGCTTCTGTATACTGCATGCACTTGGGTTATGTTTGGTTTAAGTTTGTTTCTGTGTTTGTTGGTTGTATATATTGAGTAATGCTTGTCCTTTATATAGTTCTTTGTTTTTTTATATAAAGGCAATTTTAATATGATTCAAAAAAATAAACACAAGTATATACATACATTTTATTCATGTAAATAACTTTATGTTAAATAATCGTATTTATATATATAATATATCCAATAATTTTTTTTTATTTTATTGTTACGAAAGCTTTTTTAACAAAATTAAATTTTGTGAAGTTTTAAGACATATATTATCTTGTGTTAATATGTTAAATTAGTTTTAATATTTAAAAATCATAAAATATATTATAATTCAAATATCGAATTTTTTAAGGCCGAAAGCATACGCAAGAAAATACAAATAAAAAAATTATTTTAGTATATGTATATACATAAACATTTATATATACAACCATTAACATGTGAATCCATCGATATACCAATTCGTGATATTTTTAACAAAATAATATATGGAGCAATGATCATATAAATATTTATATATAATATTCAATAAGAAGAGTATCTTTCATCAAAGCGCAAATCTTGCACGTTAAAATGGAGAAGCAAACTCCTTGAATCAATTCCAATCTCAAAGTTGTTATCTCTCAAATTGCCTATCGACAAACGATGATTTGATTTTAAGTTGAATTTAGTTGCATGAATCTTTGAGAAAAGGGGAGAGGTATATTTTGACCAGTAAAGGGATGATGGAGGAAGAAAAAAGATCAAAATAAAACGAGGAATAAGATTTTTATATATATGAGAGAGTAGAGAGAGAAATTATGATCAAGATTCTTCATTCTCTCTTACCCATTCTCTTATTTTTAAATACTCAAAGCTTACCCCAGAAGCCATCAAAATGGCGGGCCTTCTCTATCCCTATCATAGCCTAAAATATCATGCCCCTTACGGGGCTCAAAACCGTTTCAAACTCAAACAATATTTTTTGCATTTAACTCAAATCTGTATCGGTATCGTATATCGAATGGTGTATTTATAACTATTGTAAATATATTGCCTAATATGGTTCAATACATCAAATAATATTTTATAATTAATATTTCATAAATATTAATTAATTTAATTAACTTATAACAATTACAAATTAATTAAATCGGGTAGTAAGAGGAGTATTCAACATTTCGGTTATGTGACACTTAGGTGTAAATTTGGCCAGCAATTAATATCAAACAATTCGAATATTACACGCATCATTTAGTAGGTGGTGTGACATTATTACCTAATTTATCGCTTAGTTGGTTTTGGTAAAACCAATTTTACTTTATTAAGATTTATTCGCTTATGATAATTATTTACACCAGTTCTCTTCATCGAAACTATATCGCTTTAGACTTATGGAATTTGTTAATAATCAAAATTCCAAAATCATCTACATTTAGATTTATAGTCTAAACACAAAGTCCTTGGTTCAATAATAACAATTATTCTTAACTGAAATGCTTTGGACAGAGACTTTAACTTTGAGTTGACTTTAGTTGATGTGGTACTAACCTCGCATAAGGGGAAACAAATCCCTTATTAAATACCTTTTCACTTGTAAAGCTTCCATTGGACCAAACTACAATCGTTCGATGGACATCATTCCATGATTAACCTATAATCATTGCGGAGCTTCCACATTGAAGATCAACGATATTCTTAAGTTAAGAGAACTGTGTAATTTTGTCATATCGACATTTTCTGTTTTACCTTAACAATATAAACCAAGAAAAAACTATCGAGTGGGTCATTCTATAGTTATTCAATAACTATCAGTACAAAACCCATTTGTTCCCCCAATAACCATGAGTAATACACTAGCCAACATTTGGAAAGTGTTATGTACTCTAGTTTCAATGGAAGTATTGATACTCCTTGACCACGAATATTTGAAATGGTATGTTTATTTTATTTGGATAAATCAATCATAGTTACAACACATTGTAACTACTATCACAAAACATAACATTTTGATTTTATATTACATATAATTTTAATTAAATGTATTAATTAATGTATAACACATTATATCAAGTATATAATAGAAAGAAAACATCTTTTATTTCGAATAAGATTGGTTATCGAGTTAGATATATGTAACAATGACATAATTTCACCTAAGGAATACCCCTAACTCTATATTATTTACCAATATCTACCGTATCAACCGATTACCAATAAATTTCCAAGTTAACTTGGAATATTATTTACCAAAATTACCGATAAAAGATATGTGTTTATGCATTGACATATGTATGATAACGTCGAGTATATTTTGTTAAAATTGATATAAATTGAATGTTCTTTTGGTAGCATAAATATATATTAGATTGGAGTGTACGAGAAAGCACTATCCATGCAAAAGAAGGTGCTGTCGAAATTTTATGAAATCCGATAAGTTTATAAAAATCAACTAAATTTATAGAAATTTAACTAAGTTGATATATCAGAGAAAATGATTAAGTTTACAAAAATTAATTAATTTTTACAAAAAATAACTGTTAAGCCAGTTTTATAAAAATTAAACTAATTTATAAAAGGAAAATGATGTTAAGGTTGTTAAATTACAAATAGCACCCTTGAATTCCATATGTTTATTTATTGTGTATAGATAGAGTAAGTATTTGAAATAAATTATTTTGTCTTTTAGTAAATAAATATCATTCTTAAGCTCTATCTTCATTAATGTTTATTTGTTTGTATGGATATATAGCCATTTTCGTATTTGTTTATTCTTCATTGTTCAAGTTCTCTTCTTCATCTTCTAAAACTGTATTTGATTACTTCTTTACCTATATTCAAGCTCTCATCATCTAAATGTGTTTCATCCTCGCATTTAATTATATTGATTAGGCAGCATTATATCAACCTGATTCGCATATCTACACTCATATGTAATGTAATTTTGCTTTATTACATTTGATCGCTAATTTTTGAATTTCTTCTTTATAGATAATTAAATATTTTTGGTGCAAAAGCAGGCTAGTTGTCGCATTATTCAAATGTTTGAATTTTTTTAGTATTGTAAGCATATGCTTTTATGGGATTTGCAAATTTTGTAGGGTATATACTCGGTACATATATTATGGAAACTTGTCCTATGAATATTGTCTAATCTGGATTTAAGGATGTTGTGAAAATTTGGATTTGTTTAACATATAAATTATTTTAAATCATTTGATTGTGTTATATGATCGCCTTGTTGACTTCGATATCTTTCATATACTGTTAATGATATCATATTACAATGCTAATAATGCATTTTTGTGATGGTATACATAAAACAAAGTGCTGTAAAAATAAAAAATAAAAATCAACATTTTTTATGTGCCATTTATCTTTGTCTTATTTGAGAAGAAGTGCAGTGATGTTTGTCTTACCTAAAGGAGTTTTTAATGCAAGTGTTAATTAGGTGGGGTTATGATAGAGTTGAGGAGTACTTTATGTTAGCTAGATCTGTTTTTTTTTCCAATTGTTGTATCTTTAATTTACTAGGAGTCTCTACTAAGCTTATACCAGTACGAGGGTTTTTTAGGCTCAGAGGTCACTTGTATTGTATTTACCAGAAACTGTTTTATTATAAGTTAATATATAAATATAACATGTATTATTTTTCCAAACAAGACACCCATTTTGATTAGGGGGTTGTAAATTTTAATAAGGCATATTATAGAAGTATATGAAATGTTATTAATAAAGTATTATTTTTCTAAAAATAATAATAATCATATAGTAAATATTAACAACATTCAATAATTGATGTAGGTAGTATTTGTAAAGCACTATAATATAAATATTTTATAGCATGTAAACAACGATGTCAATTCAATGTTTTAGCAGCATTTCCATAAATGTTGTTATATGTTTTGGATCTATAATAGCAATTCGTTATACAAAGTTTATTAAAATGCTTAAACATTATGTTATGTGATAATAACTAAGTACTTGTAATCATGAGAAAATTGTCATACTATAGAATAAAATTTATTTTAAACATTACCTATTAAGATGTTTTGAGAGAGGATATCGATACATTTGTCAAGATCAGAGTGCATAATGTTAGAAGGACAATATGAAGGGAATACCATATGCATTCACAATTGGTTGCATCATGTTTGTTATGCTATGTGATAGACCAGATGTGGCTTATGCATTAGGATGCATAAGCTAATGTCGGTTTAATCTTGGAGAAAAACATTGGACAATGATATGAAATGTATTCTTTAGTCTTTAAGAAACAGAAGAGATTTATTTCTTATATATGGAAATGAAGACCTCCTTACGAAGGGGTGTACAGATTCCAGCTTTTAATGTGATATCGAATAGAGTAAATCAATGTCTAGTTATGTGTACATATTCAAGGTGAACCAGTCAGTTGGAAATGTTCCAAGCAAGAAACAATAGTTGATTAAATGATGAAACCAAGTACATCGCCCCTCAAGGAAGCAACTAGGAATGCAGTTTGGATGCATAAGTTTATGCATGAGCTAGGGGTAATTCCAAACGTTGAGAGTCCTATATCATTATTCTGTGATAACAATGCCATGAGGCAGATCATGAAAGAACTAGGAGATCATAAGAAGTTTAGGCACATTCTTCGAAAGTAACACTTGATAAGGGAGTTTTTCAATAGTAAAGAAGTTGTGATTGAAAGAGTAAACATTAAGGACAAATAGCAGATCCATTCTTGAAAGGACTGACTCGATCTCGATCTATTCTAAGCGAGCTGATCGAATGGATGAAATTGAGATTCTATAATTGGCCCTTAGTGTAAGGGGAATATTAAGTGAATTAGGGTATGCTCTAGGGCTAATTCTATAAATTATTAACTTTACACTAAAATCCTTTTTAAAATAAAGGTGTCTGTTTTCTATATATACACCTATTATATTATCATAATTAATTAAGTAATTAATTTGAGTATATTTAATAGAAAATCCTTTAAATATGTTATGTTGTAATAATTACAAGAAGATGTAATCATGATAAAATTAGCATAATATTAAATGATATATTATTTTAAAAATTTCCAGTCAATATGTTTCGATAAAGGATATCAGTATATCTTGTAAGACAAAGGAACACTCTCCAGATATTGGGCAGTGAATTACTTATAAACATGGAGGCAGCGAAAGATTATGTACTGCTAATTATTGGATAACTATGGAATTACTCGTTCGAAGTTTCCTATTGGCTAGTAACAACTATGTCAAATGAGAAATCTAAGAGTGATAATATTACATAGCTTTCTTGACTTGGGAATACTGCTGAACTTCAATGTAGATACTCCATTTTGATTAAATCATATCATAGCGACTATCGAGCAACTATAGCTGGGTGTGAGTTAAAGCATTGGAAGTAAAACTCTATTCAATAGAGAATTTGTTTCCTTGTTATATGAATTTAGAATCACGATCAACTATGGTAAACTCAAAGTCAAAATCTTTGGCTAGAGTAGTACGGTTAATAATAAATTTTATTATTGAACCATGGACTGTATTTGTGGACTAGTCGAGTTTAATATGGATGATATTGGAATTTAGACCAAAATCAAATTCCATAAACCCTAGTGTGATAAAATATTGATAAAGAGAATTGGTGTAAATAATCATTACTAAAAGGTACCGCGTAAATTTGTGAAATTGGATTTTACCAATGAAATTTATAATCGATGAATTAAGTCAAACTGTCACACCACTATCTAAGGTGACGTGTGAACATTAGTGTTTCGGATGTTTGAATATTATTCACAGTCTAAATTGACGAATGTGAGTAACCGAACTTATTAGGTCTTTAGAACACTTCTTGATTTAATTGATTTATAATAGTTATAAATTAATTAATATGTTCAAGAAAAGCACTCATGATGATATCTCAGGGACTCGAACCCATGACCCTTCTAATCTTTGTGTAAAGCGTCATACATCTACCACTTTAGCTAGAGGTCCTTGACTAAATATTAACTATTATTGTATTAATTGTGTTACGAGCATTTGGTAAAATGAAGTAGCCTCTAGAATTTTTAGGAGTGCTGATATTACTTTATTAGTGCATATATAAAAGTTATATTTGTGTTTATAGATATATGATATTCATAAAAAATTAAATTGGATTTAAATTAAATAATTTCCTATAGGATTGTTCGAAATTTTGTCCATCTTGGATCAATTTTATGGCCAGCTATAAGGCGAATCAAAAAGAGGGCATCAAAGGTCGAAAGGGTAGGAAAAAGTATATGTAAATATTTCCTCTAGGCCTCGTTATAAATTCAACTTTAGCCTTCTCTTTTATTTTACATTGTGCTTGCTCCCTCTCATGTCTTGGTTGCATATTTCCAAACACCCATAACCTTTCTTTTCAACTCCATCAACACCCATTTAATCAAATACATCTAGATTCGGTGTTGGTACACCATTTATTTGTAGAAGTGGGTGTAGATCCGATAGATCAAGGAGACAGATTAAATCAATGTGTATATCTATTGCATCATTTCACAATGTTAATTTAATTAATATTATACAACGATCATTCCGTCTCGTGTTAACTATGTCATCTTTTGTATATGTTAATGTCTTTCATTTTTTATATATCAGTCTCATATTTAGTGTTTAATATATGTGTTTCACCTCGATATTATAATATGTATTTGATTTAAAAAATATTTTCTTATATATGTATATTATGTTTCAGTAAAAAAAAATTGGTTTGAATTAATTCTGAACATATAATGTTATTTATTTATTTTTAATACAATGTTTAGTAACTAAATGCTTGATGTGTGTATTAAAATTAAGTAAATTATTATATAATTATTTTTATTCATTGAAAATGTTTTTGAAAATTTAAAAAAAATCGACCAGATTGATTTTAATGTAAAATGTTATATTTATTTTATATAAACAAATGTATTTTTTAGTTATGTATTTTGTGAAATAAAAAATATTTTCTATAACACACATATATACATATATATATATATAATAAAAAAATTGCAAGGCAAGAGGGGTTAACTGGGCCCCTACCAGTTTATTGAGAAAAAACAAAATGACTATGAACATGCTCATAATCACCAGAAATAGAAATAAAACACATGAAAACCACACATTAGTAAGCTACAAAGAAAAACACACAGGGAAACAAGACAATATGAAAGAGAAAGAGGAGCAAAACACAAAAATGAACTAAGGCCAAACTTCAGCCAACTGAGAACTGAAGTCAAATAGGCTTTCCTTCATTCCATTAATTATAACATTCTTTAGGGCTTCCCATAGTTGTTGCATGCTCCTACTTTTATTTTCAAAACATCTTAAATTTCTTTCCTCCCAAACCAATTTCAAGTACTTCTTAAAAAAGAAGAAGTAAACAGTTCTGTCATCATTCCTCCACCTTGTTGACTTACTAATCAGGTCCCACTCCACATCAGACAAACCATGAATATGATCAATATTAATTCTTCTCACCAGTCTACCCCAGAGACCCATTAGCTCAGTGCATTCAAAGTAAATGTGTGCCACAGATTCATACTGCAACTTGCAAAAGACACACAGTGGATCAACATTCATTCCATAGCTCATCATTTTTGTCTTAGTCAACAATGCATTCATGAAAACCTTCCACATCATCAGGTTGTCCCTGGAAGGAGAGTATCTGGACCATAAAACCTTATGCCAAACAATATCAGATCTTCATGTCACATTAGCAAGTAAATTATATGCAATAGAGATAGAATGAGGCTTTCCATTCCAAAGAATTTCATCATTAGGTGCTAAATGGTAGTAATGACCCTGATATATATTCCAAACAGCCCTAATATCCTGATTACTGGTGTATGGCAGCAACAGCTTACCATCATACAAGCAATCAATTGCTTGAGCATCCCTACTTATGCCAGCCTGTTCAATCTGGTGGGGGTAAACATTTTGCCAAGCAATAAGCCTTCATCCATCCACAGGTCATTCCAGAATTTGATAACACTGGATTGAGAGAGCACAAACTTTATATATGGAGAGAAAGAAGATCTTAATCTCAGTAAATTCCTCCAAGTCCAGCTACAATTCTAGGGCACAGGCATAGACCAGAAGTTCCTTCTACCCAAGTTATATTTTCTGGTCCATTCAACCCATAAGGATTCAACACCACTTAGCAAAGCATTAAAGTGTGCACTAATGGCTGCTTTATTCCATGTTTGCAAGTTAAATATTCCTAGACCGCCTTTCTTTTTTGGCAATTCCATTTTGGCAAATGAGCGGGGGATGATTTTTTTAGAATGAATTGAACCTGTCCAGAAAAACCTCAGCATGGCATTTCTTACCATTTTAACCTGCTTTATAGGAAGAATGAACACCCTAGACCAGTACACCATCATTGAAGTAATAACAGACTTGATGAGCACAAGTCTTCCTGCTTGTGTGAGAAATCTATTAGCCTAGCAGTTCATTAAGTTACATATTCTAGCATACAGAGGCAGGCAGCGTGATGTAGTAATTCTTGATGTGCAAAGAGGTAGACCCAAATAATTCATGTTATTATCCATTGTTTGCAATCTAGTTATAGCAATTAAACAATTAGTTTCCTCAGTAGATATACCAGATGTGATAATATGAGATTTGTTTGCATTAAGTTTCAATCCAGTCATAAGGTAGAATTTGTGAAGAGTAGCTATAATATTCTCTAATGATCCCTGATCAGGCTTAGTAAAAATCATGATATCATCAGCAAATAAGAGAGATGTTATTTACGGGGTTTACATTTAGAATGAAACAAAATATCCTTCTGCACATAACTTTTTGACAACATAGTAGTTAATACTTCCATAACTAGAATAAATATATAAGATGAGATAGGGTCCCCTTGCCCGATCCCATGTTTACTGTTGAAAAATCCAGAAGTGAAACCATTATATTTTATTGAGTATGTAGGAGTTGAGATACAGCTGTATATCCAAGCCACATAAACTTTCGAAAATTTCATCAGAGCCATTATTCTCACAATTGATGTCCAGTGTATACTATCATATGCCTTCATTAAGTCCAGTTTTAACATAGCATTTTTGGTAGCTTGAGCACGACCATACCCTTTTAATAATTCATGTGATATCAATATGTTGTCAAGGATATTCCTCTTGGGAAGAAAAGCAGACTGATTCCTGTATATAATTCTGCTAAGTACAACAACAAGTCTAGAGGCTAAGATTTTAGATATACACTTATACATAACATTACAACAAGATATTGGTCTAAAGGATGCAACTGAAGAGGGAGGAAGGACCTTGGGAATAAGAACCAAATTAGTTGCATTCACTTGCTTTAGCAGTTTGAAAGTGGTGAAAAAATTATGAACTGCCTTTAAAAAATCTTTCTTGATTATATCCCAACTATGGATAAAGAATTTGACATTGAACCCATCCGTCCCTCCACTTGAATGTCTATTCATGGAAAAAAGAGTGTCTTTAATTTCCTTATCAGTTACCTTTATGACAAGATTGTCAGCTTCCTCAGGCTCACTACTGGTAATTGCATTTGGGTTAGATCTTCAGTAAGGGATTGAAATCATCTTTGTTTACTAACATATTCTTGAAATAGTTAAGAAGAGCTTTGTCAACATCAGTTGGATTAGAGTGAAAGTCCCCAAACTCATCATAAATAGTAGTGATGTGCTCCTTAGCTTGTTTAACCTTTATGGCTGCATGAAAATAAGCAGTATTGTTGTCTCCTTCAGTTGCCCATCTTTGCCTCAGCAGTTGCCTCTTCATATTCCCTTCAGTTTTCAATGCTTCACTTAATTGATCAAAGTAATTTCTCTCAGTTTCAGCTGCTTCTATATTATCTGGATTGTTCATCATTAATTCCTGTGCTTGCTTGAGTTTCTTTCTTAGCATAGTTGTTTTCAAAGTACCATCACCAAATTTGTTCCTTGCCCAATCTCTTAAAGCATGTTTTGTGGCTCTTAATTTCCTGCAAAAAAATAAACATAGGGTTTCCATAAAAAAATTTAGACCATGCTTTATTTATTATATTAGTATACTCAGGTTCAAGGGCCCAAGTATTATAAAATTTGAAGCATTTTTTTTCTTTTAACAACTTCTGTCCCGAGGAGAAAATTATAGGAGAATGGTTAGATAATACAGGATAGGGGATAAATGTAGACATTGTTGGCCAAGTGGTTAAGGCTTTGAGGTTAGCAAAAGAGTGATCAATATTGGTAAAGGTTCTGACTCTAGATCTACTCCTGTTATTCCAAGTGAACTCAGCACCAGTTGAGGGAATAGAAAGCAAATTTGAATCCTCAATAGCCTTTTTGAGGGGATAAATGTCTTTTGGAAGAAGGAGGGGCCTCCATGTTTGTCATGCAATGATAAGCAGCAGTTAAAATCCCTAAAGACAAGCCAGGGATGGGAATTTTGCCTAAACGCTGGAAGAAGATCAAGAAAAGTTTGTCTTGAGTTCATAGAGTTGTGGGCATAAACTATTGATAAAAAGAAAGAAGAGGAAGAATCATTCAGTTTGGCTTGGAAGTGCATTACTTGATCAGTACTTAGAACTGTTGAAAGAGACAAAACAGATGGATCATGAATAACCATGATTCTACCATAAGAAGCTTGGTTCAGATTATGGTTAAGAGTCTAGTTTGGATTAATGTGTTTTGCAGCTTTAATAGTTAGGGTTTCATTCAATTTTGTTTCCAGAATAGCAAAGAGAGATCCTTTTTGATGGTTTATGAGATTTTTAACTTGATCTAACTTTGTTAAGGAATGTGCTCCTCTAATATTCCATATTGCATAGGTCTGCATCATTTGGAATACTTCAAAGATTGATGAACTACATTTTCTATGCTCCTAGTTGCAGGAGAATCCCTTTGTCCAGAGTTTATATCAACTTTGTCATTTTTGTTAAGGTTTTGTCCTTTAGCACTTTTCTTTCCTGCCATAGGGTTAATTGGTGTGTTTGTTGGAGAGGTTGGCAGAAAAATCCATCCAGGCAAGGTTCCAGAGTAAGAATAAAAACTAGTAGTGGGGATGGTGCTTTCTTTTTGTACTGACATGATCAAGTTAAAAATTTCATTTTCTAGTGCTTCTCTAAACTGAGTTTCAGCATGCAATGAATTTGATTTTGTTCCTCCATATTTAGCATTTATATCCTGAATGTCACTTGTTTGCTGAGAATTTCCTCCACTAGTATTGGCAATTTCATGTAAAATTTTATCAAGGTTCTTATTGTACTGTGCCATTGGACCTATTTTTCTTTTTGATGTTTCTCTCCTGGATTTATTGTTTTCCTGGACCTCTATCTCATTTTGCGTCATTAAGTTTGAAGGCACTTGATCAACATAAACCATAAGATCAGCCTGCATATTACCTAATATTTCTCCTTCCTCCTCTTGCTCTTGATTTTCACAGTTTACATAGCATAGATCATTATCACTTATTGCATAGCATGCCTCAGTCTCATTTTCTTTCATCAAAGCATTAAATCTATTGGTTTCTCTATTGATTTCTTCATTTGTTTCTTTTGGATTGCCTATTTTCACTGATCTAGAAAGTGTTACAGGTAACTTTATACTACTGGCATCATCCACTATATAAATTATATATACGTGTATATATATATCATTTAATAAATATAAGCGTTTATATAAATAATGTTTTATTAATTATATTTGGTTTTATCTTTATATATATATATAGTATTTAAGATATCACAGAGTTAAATTATTACATTTTGAAATTTTGAATTCTAATTTCAGATGCAGTTTTGAGTTTGAATCTTGTTTACTAGGTCAAATTTGACATTTAAAATTTAAAATCAAGGATATAATATATTTCTATTCGTAGATAATTATTAAGTTTTTTGAAAATTATATATGTGTGTGTGTGTGTGTTTGTATGTATATGTGTACACTTAATGAAATATTTTATTTAAGCAACTGACATATATGTAAAAACGAAGTATATATACAGTAGGTATAAATCCAATACCTATTATGTATAAACTTGACCATATATGCATTTATTATATTGCACATGCACGTCATGCACATATGTGTATATAGTAATATGCTCATAAGCTATATTAAATTCATTAATTAGTTTCCTTAATTAAATAAATCAGAAAGTTAAAAAATTGATTTTAATTAAATAATCTAGATTGGGTCTAATATAACCCATTAAACCTCATAGGCTCACTACGATTTATGTAGAGGAAAAAAAATTGAAATCTACCCAATTCACATGTTGCGAACCACCTTGGTTCCATCAATTCTGATTTTCATAGTTCAGACTATATTTAACCCTATAAAATACCCATCTACTAGTTGATTGTAAGCCTAGTCAGTCGGTTGAAAGTTCTAAATCTACATTACTTGTCTACTAGAAATTTCCTCCCATTTTTAGGATTAACTAGTCAATTGACTAGACTTGATCAATCGACTTCTCTAGCCTGGAGTGCTTAGTAAACCTTTTGTGAGCACTTAAAGTGTTCAAACCCAAATCTTTTTAATTGAACTTCAACCTACCTCTTCCACCATTTATTTCTAATTCACTCCACTGTTATAAACACATTTCAGTCATTGCATTCGAGATATTCATATTCTTCATGGTATATAAGCAACAATGTTCAGGGTATGACCATTATTATGGGCTAATGGCTTTAAGAAAGTGTTGACATACTTTCTTAGGAATAATATGCATTCACGAACAACAATTGTCATCATTATTAAGCAACCAACCAACTGTCATGACTATTAAGCAACCTACATATAATTACGAGGATTTTATGCCTAAAGGTTACCGACTAATTTCATAACTTCAATATTTAATATTATAAGTGTTTCCACTATATTATTACTTGGCATATGATTATAAATAATCATTAATGGGGTTAATCATCTTGTAAGCCCAATCCAAGCATTCTAACATCATTTCTAAACATAATTTAGCATATGAGCAAGAATTAAAATCATAATAGAAATTATAAAGGGTGGAAAGTTATTCACATTCACCAAAAGCATAGTACTTTACCAAATCCAAGTATAAACCACCTCTTTAAGCCTCTAACCAAAATACCGTTGACATCCTAACTTGCTATTTCATCCAAATAAGAAAATTGGCTTGTGGAGAATCGTCCAACTTGAATTATTGTAATTTTACTTTGATTACTAGAAATTTATTTGGTAGAGAATGGGTAGGTTATGTGAGAACTAAGTCTTAGAAGAGGAAGAGAAAAATGATATTATGTGAAATGCAAAAGTGAATGAAAGAGAGAGGGTGTTATTTCAAAAGTCCTCAGTCAAAATACAAAACTCATTTCCTTAGTAACTCTCATTCCTAGCTTCCAAACTACCAAGTCCAACATATTATTTTGGGTCTAAATCACATTCCAAATCTAATGAAATTGGTTTCGTAGTCAAATTCATGTATTTGAAAGAAAAAAAATCAAGCCATTCTTAGTCACTTTTATTTAGTTAAATAAATGCACGATGTAAATGTTTTTGGGTATTACAAAAAAATGGTCATTATAATCCAGTATTACACTTGCCAAGAAAGTCGTTAGAGAATAAAGGTGACACTAGACAATTCTAACCCTCTCAAGGAGAAGTTTATGTTTGACCATCTCAGAATAGCCACCTCTAACACAAACACAATGAACATGAGATGTATGCAGAAGACCAAGAACAACATAAGAAGTTAGACGTCTTAGGAAATAAATGTGAAATTCTAGTTTAGCTTGCTATTGTTATGTCTGGAACTTGTAGCTTGGATTTTAGTATTGTTGTCATTGTGTTTGGATTTCTAGTTTTGATTTTTGTGTTATTGTGTTGTTTAAAATATATTGTTGTTGTGATAATGTTATTATTGTTGCAATGGTTTTTTGTAGCTACTGTGATGTATTGTTGTTATGTTGTGCCTTTAGTTAAAGATGAGATGTTGGGCCTATGAATTTCACAATTTATGAGGGGGCACGTCCCAAAATGCAACTCTAAGTCGTGCCCGATGCTAGACTGTCTTCAAAACCCACTTTTTGCACTGTTTTAATATCCTATGCTCTGATTTTTTAGCTTGCGTCAAAGAGTACATATTTAGACGTGGACGAAGGTTTGATTATACAACCATCTCGACTCATTGATTTATAAGGAATACCAAGATTAAAAAAAAAAACAAAATATTATAGACCTAACAAATGACCTTAGATAAGATAGATTCAGCCGGTGTGGAAATTTGGATCACAAGGGAAAGACTTGAAGGGAAATAGTAGGTATGCCTCTAAACAGTTTCAGATACGGATAGTGTCATATCCGTATCCATATTTGAAGTTATTTTAGTATATCGGATATCCGTATCCACGGATGTGATTAAATATTCAATATCTATCAGATATTCTTCAACTATTTCACAATCAATAAATCTAAACAAAATAAATAGAAAATTTTAATATATTATAAACCCATTTTTGTATTAATTATATAAAAAATAATAAATACAGTGAAGATTGATTTTGTATACATATTAATTTTTTTTTAAGTAGATGAAATAGTAAACGACAATCATTTTATGTACTAAAATACATAAAAAAATAGTTACAGCCTTGATAAAACAGAAGGGATAATTATTGCATACAGATATGGTCATATCCGGATCTCTTTTTTGGATATCGGCGGATACGGATACAGACGGATTTTTGATTTTTCAAGTACTCATTGACGGTTCTAAAAATAGTGAACTTGTTTGTATGCATCTTATATTCATGCGATATTCACTTTTTATGTGACTATGTTTAAACTTATGTTTTAGCCGAAAGTTAGGGTTATTTGCTATTAAAATTTAATTGAATACTGATGTGCTATATAATGCATTATATGAAAATGTTGTGTAATATGTGGATGTGATATATGCTACCGATTCTTGAATGTTAATTAGGTTCAGAAAATTTCAAAACTAAACATGCGCCCAAATATAACAATATGTGCACATATGGAAATACGAAGTTATGCGTCTATTGATTGCACATCATTTGTGCTGTTAAGTGAAATACAATTGTGTCGCTCTTAGTTGTGCCTCGTGAAGGAAGTGTGCAAAAAGTGGTAAATTCTGTTGCTAAATTGACGCAATCAGAAGTGGCCCACTATTTTTGGGCAACGATGCATAACCTAGCGTCCGTTCAGTTTGATGTTAAATTGGGGTAAAATCCGCTAATTGAACTCCTCTCTGATAAAAAATTGATCGTAAGAATCTATGAAAAGTTTCTCTTTTTTCGACGTTCATAAAAGAACGGATTGAAAGGAAGCAGAAGAAGCAGTAGTGGAAACACATGGAATTTGTATACTGAGTTTTTTTTTTTTTTTAAACAAAAGTTGATAATAAATGGGTAAATATCGATGTATGTCAGTCTAACAAAAGTGCAAAAATCCACAGAACGCGATAATCAACAGTTTCAGTAACGGGGGAATATGTGGTTACAGTCAAGGGATTGATGATATTACATTTAATAGCTATTATACGTAAATTTAATAATTCAACATAAAAAATGTCTGTACCATTTATATAATGGAAGTCCTCCCATGATACAAATAAGTGTCAGTTTGCAGTCTGAAATTGTTTTTTGGTTCGTTTATTGCAGAGGAAAGTTGGAGTGGGAAGACTTGCATGGTTCCAGGAAGTGGAGGTCCAAATAAATGAAAGTTTGACCGAGTGACAGGTCTCTGGTTTAAGTAGAAAAGGGTAAAAAGGAAGGCCCGCGAGGAAAAGGAAACTTCTTCGATATAAAAAGTAAACTGTGCAGCAGAGAAAAAGGAGAAACAAACTGTCAGACTTGTCATTTTCAGAACTAACAGTCAAAAAAACTAGTGAAAAGAGGCCGAAGGTCCCTATTTTTGATGTTGCGGTAAGAAAAGTCCATATGATGATGTGTATGTAAATTAAGTCTCTGTTTTTCCTAAATCGAAAAGCGCAAACTATCTTGCGCTTTCTTTATAGAGAGTGTAAGTTAATTTGCGCTTTCTAAAAATTTAAATTTATTTGAAAATTTTTAAATAAAAAAGCGCAAACTAGCTTGCGTTTTCCTGATAAAAATGCAAGTTAACTTACGCTTTTCAAAAATTTCAAAATTTTCGTAAATTTCAAAAATTTCTTAATCAAAAGTGCAAAATAGCTTGTGCATTTCTGATAGAAAGCGTAGATTAAATTGAACTTTTCAAACAATTTGAAAGTTTTAAAATTTTCAAAAAACAATTTATAGTCAAAAAATTGCAAGTTAACTTGCATTTTCTACTAAAAAAATGCAAACCACACTGATTTTTCTATTTTTCAAAAAATAAAGACTAAATTTATATATTTATATCAACAGCGAATATTTTTATATGATGACACTGTTTCTAGAATAAAACTCGTATTTTTAAACGAAGAGTGAGGTGGTTGTCAAGTTGATTAGAGACCAATGTATTATTGGTTATTTTATTCAAAGAAAGTTGTTTGAAAGAGGAGCAGTACGCAGTCCACATTGTTGAGTGATGTGGATATGACTTCTGCCATGTGGAGATTACATGCGACTATGGAGTCCGCCACTCTACCCTGCCTCCATCTAAATCTCGTTTTGCTTCTTTTAAGCGAGACGACTATGCCATTACACAACATAAATATACAAACAAACAAAGCATGCATGTACATGACATGACCATATTACATGAATTTACTCTTTATTATATATGTTAATAATGTTAGGGTAGGATCCATAAAACATAGTATGGTGCAGTGATCGTAATACTTCTCCTTCCTTCCGAACAAATCCGCGTTAATTATTGTTTTTCTTGGCACATTTTGTGGGGATGTATATAGGACAGTACAGTCAGTTGTCCGACTCGATTCGAGACTTTAAGACGTCTGATCCATGTTCGTATGATTTTCATTTAGGACACGAATTAGGGTAAGAAAAAATGTCCGTCCAAAAATGTTCGATGTTTTTCTATTGTCCGAACATTGTCCGTCCGTTGTCCGACTCGTATGAACAATATTCGAAGTTAAAGTTTATCATGTCTGTGTTCGTTCGAATCTCTTATAGGACATGACTAAGACACACCTCTGTCCGGTCCGGTCTGACTCTGGAGAAGGCTTTGAATTACCTGCAATAAACCTCAAAGATCTTGTTTTGCAAATATTAAACGAAAGTAGATAAAAAATAGCAGCACAAATTTAAAATGTTGGACAAATTATTCAGCTTCAACCAAAACGATGCACTTGTTGCAATTTATCACATAGAGATATTGATAGTTATTATTAAAACACTAATAAAACATAAAATTTTGACATAATAAATATTGATCATTAGATTTTCTTTTTTTTTTTCCTTTTTTATAGATGGTGGAAATCATGGACGATCTAACGATTGAGATTGCTTTTTTGTCGGATTTCGTATCATTATTTTGTATTCAAATAGAATTTCCCTAAGATATTTAAAAAGTTTTCCAACCTTGTTTAAGTTTTGTAAACACCCCAAGTTTTAAAATACACGACTGTCCATTGTCAAAATTTTGTTATCAAAATAAACCTTGTTTTTATTCACAAATACAGATCTAATATTTACAATTTTTAAATTTCCAAATATTTGCAGTTTGCTTAAGAAAAATTCAACAAATAGAAAGAAAAAAATTGTACATGGAAACCAACAATTAAGTGAAGATTTTATTTTGAAAAAAACGAAAGTAATTTATCGAAAATAACTTTAGGGTTGTGTGTTATAACAAGTTTTTAAAGAGGTAATGAAGTTATGGGTATGTCATAGGGACAATTATGTAATTTATTATATATTATTTAACTCTAATCAATTTTATTCTTAATAAAGGTATTGGTTTTCTGTTACATATTTGTCACATTATGATATAATTATTTAAAAAATTAATTTAAGTATATTAATTGGAAAAGCCTTAAATAACATGTTATGTGATAACAATTTCAAATAGTTATAATCATGAGAAAATTATCATAACCTAAATAACAAATTATATTAAAATTCTTGATCAAGATATTTAGTGAAAGGATCGATACATTCATTGCGACCAGAGTACATAACACTCTTCAAATATTAAACGGTGTTTTATGCATGGCTGTTGGGGCACCAAGAGGTTACATACTCGTAATTGTTGGATAATTATGATAACTCACCTGAGAATTTCCTATTTGTTAATAAAAAAATAGGTCAAACAAGAAATCTCAAATCGACGATGTTACGTGGCTTGCTTGGCTTGAGAATATTGTGCAACTTCTACGTGAATACTCACTCCACTTTGATTATAGTTATAGCATGGCGTGCATCGAGTGACTATAGTTGAGTTTGAGTAGAAGCATATGAAGTAAAACATTATTTAATAGAGAATTTATCTCCTTATTTGTATGAGGTTAGTATCACAATCAATTGTAGTCAACTCAAAGTCAAAATTCCTAGCCAGAGTTGAATGATTAAGAATAAATGTTATTAGTAAACCAAAGACTTTGTTTATGTACTAGTCGAGTTGAATGTGGATAATACTGGAATTTTGACCAACACTAAATTCCATGCATCCTAAAGTGATGCAATTTTTAAAGAAAAGAACGTGCGCAAATAATCATATTAAAAGGTACCGCTTAAAATGTAAAATTTGATTTTACCGATGAAGATTTGTAAGTTATGAATTCTGTTAAACTATCATACCACTAAGTTGATGTGGGAACGCTAATATTCAAGTTGTTTGATACTGTTCGCATACTGAATTTACACATTCGAGTCCCACAACCATGTTTGTAAATTCTTCAAAACACCATATAATTTTATCCATGTCTTAGTCATTCGTTATTAATCAAGTGTACAACATTAAAACATTGTATAAAAAACACTACAACAAAGCTATCCTTTTACAACGCTTACTTTACAACGGGCCATGAACAACCATTGTATAGAAACCTTTTATAACGGTTATCTTAAACCTATTGTAATAGGTGCAACTTTTCATCATCTAGTGCACCTATTACAACGTTGTCAGCTTGCCCGTTGTACTTTGATCATATTACAATGATTTTCGGCCCGTTGTAATAAATATCAGTTTTTAGCTCTATTACAACGTTTTTGGCCTATTGTAATATAGTCTTATTAAAATGGTTTTCGGCCCAATGTAGTATAGTCCTATTACAATGGTTTTCGCTCTGTACTTATAGAAGTTTTCGTCTCTATTTGTTCGGTGTAATGGATGCATATTACAACTATTTTCTTCTGTCAGTTGTAATATATGCCAATTTTCAACAACTCTTATCTGCTGATTATTTTGCCTTCGATTATTTTAGACATCGTAGTGGATTTAATCAGTATTCCAATAGACTTAATTTTACTTTCCAATTATTAATATGTAACTATGTACAAAGTTTTTCAAAATAAAATACAAAATTAAGAAACTCATGTTTTGTTAAACACTGTGTTTACTTAATAATTTTAGCACCGTTGTTCGATAACACTTACAAAATTTTATTTAATAGGATAATATACTTACTTAAGTTTTGACAGAAATATTTTCTTAAATTTATGAGTATTTTTATTAAATTAATTAGAAAATGTATCCTAGCATCCTAGTAGATGCGTGTTATAACTGTTTTTTGCCTTTTGTAATATATACCAATTTTCATTAATACCTCTTTCATGTTTGCCCGTTGTAATAGATGTCTATTACAATCATTTTCTTTTGTCCATTATAATAGATGCCAACTTTCACAACTCTTTTTTTTGCTAGTTGTAATATATACATATTCCAACAATTTTTCTTTACCAGTTGTAATAAATGACAATTTTCAAATGAAAACTTAGATAGGTATTTATTTATAAATGAAAACTTAGTTAGATGATCATTTATAATTTATAACGAATGAGAATTAATAAATAATTTATTATTACTAATTATCATTTATAATCAATAATTGCTTTTATATTTAATAATTTATTATATTTAATTGTTAATAATTAGTAAATTATAGCTAGTATTTATTAATTACATTTAATATTTAATAAAAATAATCATCAACGTTAATAATTAAGAAGTAATATTAATATCGAGTAATTAATTTTTGTTGACTAATAATAAATATTCAATTATAATTAATAAGTAATGACTAATAATTAATTTTTAATAATTAATAAGTAATATTTAATAATTAAGAAGTGATATTTAATATTTAATAATTATATTTAATAAAAATTAAAATTTGAAAATTTCTAAAATAAAATTAAAGTTATTAATAAAATTTTGAAATTTTCATAAAAGTCAAAAAAATATAAAAAAAATTGATTTCAAACATGAAATAATTACCAATGATAATAAATATTAATAATTATTGTTCAATAATTAATAATTACTGTTAAGTAATTAATGATCAATAATTAAGACTAATATTTCATATTTAAGAATTAATAAGTAATATTTTGCAACTATCTAAAAATAAGTTCAAAAATATTCAAGAAATTTTTAAAATTTCGTAAAATTTAAAATTCAAATTTCATAGAATTTAAATGTAAAAATTTTGAATTTATTTAAAAAAAATTAAAGTTAATCATAAAATCTAACATCCGTAAAATTTAAATACAAATAGAAAATATTCAAAATTTCATAAAATTCAAAAATTTTAAAATTTTAAAATTCGAATAATACAAAAATTATGTTGTAAATTATTACTTTCATATGCATCTGGATGTTTATTATTGTTATAATTTTCTTTGATGCATACAGATATGAGTTTTTTTGGCTCTTGTTGAACATCTTGGCTCCATCGTGGAATTTTTTTTGCTCCATGGCCGAAAATTAAGGCTCCAACTCCAAAATTAAGTTTGACTCTAAAGTATATCACTGGTCTTTCTTCTCATTCTTATTTTTCATCCCTCTCGTTAATTCCTGATCTCTCTCATTCTCCTCAATCACGACTTTAGATCTGGCAATGCTTATCCAAGGCACGGTAGAGGCAATTCCCTAGGCGATGTGACTTCTTGACGGCGACATCTCAATCATCGATGACCAAGGCAGAGTAGTGGCATTCGATTCTTAGGTGGTGAGGCGATATTGGCAGATCTTCAATCTGGTGCATCATCCTTAAGTTTTCAAGCGACTATTACTCTTATCACCATAAGCGTCAAGAAGCGAAAGTATTTGGTTTTTCAAGCAAATCCAGACTAGAAAGATCAACGTCAGATCCTTAGCAACACTAGCAACACCACCTTAGATCTCAATATTGAAGTTGCAACTACCTAGCACTCAAGACATATTTATTGGAGTAGCATTCGAATCTCAAGCGAACCTCGTATTCAAATAGACGTGGTTACTGGGGCACTCAAGAGAGCAATTCATACCTATAGCCTTCGGTTCAACAAACATGACACTGAAATCACGACTACCAAGGATTCAAGGCAATCGAAGATACCCTAGTGAGATCAATGTTTGAATTTATATACCTTTTTATTGTTTATATAATTTTGAATTATTGTTAATTGATACGGGTTTTGATCCGATTGATTGTAGAATTGTGTATTGAATCAACAGGTGGAGAAAGTAATTGATCCTTTTCCAAAATAAGATTCTTTTGAATTTCACTGTTTTTTTGCTGGATTCGGTTGTAGTAAGTAGTGTATTTCTTGAAATTATTATTCTGGTAATTGCTTTTCTAGAGCATAGTTGTATTTATTGATTGTAATACGAAAATAGGGAATTAATTGGTCTACCTCTAATAATTATGATAGTTCACATGTTTTTCTAGAATAAATGTACAGTAGAAGCAAAGTCATTAAGTTATAAATATATTTATTTCTGTTTTTTTAACTCTATATTATTACCATCATCAATTTTCATGCCATGTACGAAAGCCGAAGTTAATATGTTTCACATATTGGAAGCATAACCTTTGGTATAGCTTTAAATTTTGTACCTTACTCAAAAGGATTCTACTCAAAAATGTTATCTGAAAGCACATATTTAATATTTAACCTTCTTGAACAATTGTCATTTGAAAGCAGGGTAGATTCACGATCATTTTATTATCTATCAAAAATTCAATGTTGAAATTTGGTTTTCAATTTGTGTAGGTTTTGTTACTTGCAGGTAAGGTTAGTATGTAACTGCAAATTATATGCACAAATCAAGCATTGAAATCCATATTATTTAATTTTTCATAACTATCATTTTGTTCTACTAAGAAATTAACTCATTATAACCCTTCGCTTGCATTAATCAAGGTATGCTTCCATATGCATGCATTCTTAGTTCATGATTTATGAGCACTATTAGCTCATATACTATCAGTTAGTGTTGGCTACAAACATTGAATCTTCTAGTCTATTTTCCATATCCATTCATGTTGCCTTCCAAAGGAACTACACTATAACACCCCTAGTTTTATTAACATTATTCAGGAAATTTAATGAGAATAAATTAAATAGAATAATGTAGATAAGGAGATTGAGGTTGATTAATGAATTAAGTGGTCATTCTTATCTAATTAAATGAACTTATAAATGGTAAAGATACTAAACATAAGGGCATTAGGGTAAATAGCCATCCATATTTCCCATCCTTATACTATCTCTTAGTCATACATGTTTATTTTATCAAAACAAAAATTTATAACCGTAAGGAAGCAAGGCCAGCCATTGGGAAAAAAGAAGAGAAGAGAAAATCAACTTAAAGCTTAACATTCATTCTAGAAGAAATCAATCTCAAACAAACTTCAATTTCTTTATCTAATCTATGGTGAATAATAATTTCTACTCTCGATTTTGATTTTATTATCATATGGTTTCAGATTTAATCAAAAATATATTTTATGATATATATTGATTGATCTTGGAATGTCATGCGAAAATTTTCCTATGGCATTTCAAGATCATTAAATCTCGGTTTTAAATCATTGTTTAAGGTACAAACGAGATTTAATGATCTAGAAATGTAATGAGAAAATTTTATGTTAAAGAAAACATGATTTTGGAGTTGGGATTCAATTTTCATAATTTTCCAAGCCGTGAGAATTAGATATGAATTTTCAAAGGAAAATATGATATTTGGGTTTATAAATTTATTGTAGAACATATATTAAGAATTTGGGTCTAAAATTTTTATATGTTGGAAAACATATTAAAATGGATTTTCAAAAAAAATTCCAGATTTGTTGAATATATAAAATTATTTAAGGTACGAGACTTAAATATTTTATATATTTAATTAAGGAGAAGGGGCATTTTACAAAATAAAATTATTTTTTAATTCTGAAATTAGTGGCAGCACTTTTCTAAAAAGTATTGGTTAACCAACAAGAATTTGATAGACAAATGCAGGTTAATTGAAAAGTTATATCTTTTAAGTTAAAAACAAGAAAATCATGCTTTTAACATGTTTCGGCCATTTTAGGCATCAAATCTTCCGACCCGGACCCTTCGACAAATCGAAAGGTTATATATTTCAACAAGGTCAAAGTACAATATATATGGTATCAAGTTACTTGGTACGTAATGAATTGAACAAGGTCGAAGGTTACTTAGTAGAAAGGTTGGTTGTCAAAGAGGTTGGGGTATGTTTGTTTTACAAACCAAAAGTTTATACCTGCTTGCTTTCGAAAAAGAGCTTTCGACTTGATTGCTTTCAACCAGGTAAAATTAAGGTTTTAAACCTTCAGTGTTTTGTTTTGAACCTTTTGACACAGACGAAAGGTTATTGCCGCTTTTTCCAACATTCCGAAGTCGTTGCTTTCTACAAGCCGAAAAATTCTATTTTCAATGGTTTTGAAAGGTTTTAGTTCAATGTTTTCAAAAGGTTTGAGTTCAATGGTTTTGAAAGGTTTTAGTTCAATGATTTCGAAAGGCTTTAGTTTGGAGGTTTCGAAAGGTTTGAGTTCCAATGGTTTCGAAAGGTTTGATTTCTAATGCTTTTGAAATGTTTACTTACAAATGGTTGGGAAGTTATGCTTCCACTCTTACTTAATGATACTTCAACTAAGTCGGAAGGTTTCGAAGGAGGGGTTCTAAAGTATTAAAAAGGCTGAACCTATTGTTTTAAAATTTATGGTTTATGCTTTCGAAGGGGTCGAAAGGTTGCTTTCAAAAGGGTCGAAAGCAATGCTTTCGAAGGGGATATTTTCGAAGGGGTTGAAAAATTGTTTTCTTTTAACCTTATAAAATAAATGATGTTTAACCTTGAGGATACCGGGGTGGGCTAAATAGGTTCAACACAATAGTTGGGGATATCACCACTTATATGTCTTGACAATCAACGGGGGATACCAATGTAAATTTTAAATGGATATAACCTAAATTAGGGATGCTAATGACAATAGGTTAATCAAGTGGATAGCATGAGATAATTTGATTCATGTGGATAACATGAGTTAAATGACCAAGTGATGGGTTCATAATTGTCCTAGAAATACTATAGGATGTATGACATCAAGTTGGAGATGGATAGTCTTCATATGATTGAAGAAGGGTTCATAGTTATCCCAGAAAAACCATTGGATGGTTGATGAATAGTCAGCATAATATTGGGGATTGATAGTCTCCATATGTTTAATGAAGGGTTTATAGTCATTCTAGGAAAACTATGAGATGTGAGATGGATAGTCCAACTCCGCTTAAGTAAAATAAATACAGGATAGATAGTCCCTCTTTGAGGCAAATTTAAATCTAATAGGGGATGAGGAAATACTAAATGTTTGCAAGTATGCATATCATCGTAATATTTTTAAAATGTATGTTTTAACCATTATGGATGTAGGAGCATAATGTATGGTTTTAAAAAGGTATTAGGATACTAGTGAGGAGAAACCCGTTCCGCTAAGCGGCATGGTCTCACTAAATATAAAAAAGCATTGAGATATTAGATTATTATTCACACCAGGCTTTATGTCTGACTCAAAGTTTTCGTTTTCCCCTTAAACTATCGGGTATTCAGTTGATTTTGAGTAGTTTGAGATTTAAGGTTCTCAGGTCGTTCTTTAACAAATAAAGCTTATGGAGGCGTGCATGAGGTAAATAGTTATTAGATTTTTTCTTTTCCACTGTGTGATTTGTTGTAAAGGAAGATTTTTTGTGTTACTATGTACTCTGATCTAGTAAGGGACAAAGGTATCTAGATTACAAAATAGAACAAGATTAAGCACCCTCATAAGAGGACGAACTGCCACCTCTTACCATCAACACTGGACCAAAAACATGTAAGAAACCGGAGAATAGAATAGCCAGAATCAGATCATAGCCATAGAATCTGGAGAGTAAATAATATCTTCATATGTCGCTCTTAGCGTATTTGTAATAATTATATTTTGCTAGACGTGGTTAACGTTTGGGGTTATGTAATGAACATCAAAGGTTTTGAATGAAATTTGGAAATGTGCTTTTGAATTGTTAAACTTTTTTCCATATTTCTGTGATCTGTGTATCAATGTTTCTAGCATCGTCGTATTTGATCGTCGAATATTAATAACTATGGATGACTGCATCATCTGTTGCTTTTAGTTTTGAGCCTCTAAGTAGGGGGATGTTCCATACACAATTTCCCGATGCCAATTACACTAGCTTTTGTTCTCTTTGACGTACGTGTTAATGTAGTTGCCAAAGGTGATTTAGAGATGGTCCACCTTGTTGATGAAGTTGTCGCAGTTACTCCCGATGAAGTGCATGCGCCTAATATTGATACAACAACTGTTGATGCTGCTAGAAATGATGAGATCATTGTTATTATCATTTGTATTGTTTGTATTTAGCTTCTTATATTAGTTTTGGCTTGAACGAAAATGATTTGTAATTATATTAAGACTTTATAAATGATGTGATTGTATACTTCATTTTAGTCCTTTAGCGATTGTGAGTAAGATGTTCGTACATGCTACATCAATTTTCTAATATATTTTTTAGTTTGCATTTTTTTAACAATGGACAAAAACACTTATAAAAGACATCTATTACAACGATCAGCCTATTATGGCTATGGCATATTGCAATGGTTCATGTCCATTGTAAAAGAATCTATTGCAAAAACTCTGGACCATTGTACAAAGTTTACTACAACAGGCTTTTACAATGGTTTTAAACCGTTGTAAAATATTTTGGGTCTATTACAACATCGCATAATAAGACGGCGCTGGTCCGTTGTTAAACCCCTATTACAATGGATATTGACCACCGTGAAAAGGTATTTTATTGTAGTGAAAGTATTTCATTTTAGACAAATAGATATTCAAAAATACAAATCATTTGATAAATATCTTATATACCAGTAACCAACAATCCAACTCATGCCCTTTCCACTATTAATCCTACTAAGAGGCCACAATGTCAAACTTTACATTTGATGTCAAAAATTTTGTATCAAAAGAATTTTACAAACTACAACTTTTATTTCCTTTTGCTATGCGTTTTCAGATCAATCCTATAATTGCTTTTTTGGAGCTGTATTTCAGAGAAAATTCCTTCATGTATCATATGATTTTAATAATGCAATTCATTACATTAAATTCTTTTCTTCCTATTTTTACATTCTTTAGGCAATATTTGCATGTTCTTTTTTTTTTGAATAAAAGAGGAGCCTTGTGTATGCCATCATCTGGGTCATGCCGTAGCGGAAGAAATGGGTAATTTCAAAAATTTTATCATTTTGGATCTTTAACGGGTTTACGAAGTTTAAATATACTTAGAACTTTTCTAAGTTTATTTTAAATAAAACTGATATTTTATTTAATTTCATAAATAAGGTTTCATTGTAATTTAATGTAAATATAAATTAAAGTATATCACATATACTCTTATATAAATATTTGTGTGTGAGGGTTATATATTCAATTTATTTAGATAATGAAACTTTTCATTTTCTTTTTCTTAACTTATTTAATTAATGATCGAGCGGTGATAGGGCATATTATTTATATATGGAAAGAGAAATCTTTTAATTCCCTCTTTTTAATTAAATTGGTCGATTCAATGTTTTTAATTAGCAACATGTATATGACATGAATATAAGTATAAACAAATATTTATTATAGTGTAAACTTTGTAGGTGCAACATATGATAGGTGCCATCAATTGTTGATAAGGTGTAGATATATAAAACAAAAATAAATTGATAGATAATCACATAAAGAAAAACTGGGAAATAAATAAATGGTAACAAGCAAGATTGATTTAATTTCTCATTTCGTAAACTTAATTAATGCAGCATATAAATGACAATTAATAAGCATCATAATATAAAGATATAGACAGTCAAAAAATAAATGAAACGTATGCATATATTATTGCCCCATTTAAATTGTTTTCTCCTTTTTGAATGAAATCTAATCATACTTTGATAATATGAAATACATGTAATGAATTTTATATATACAAACATGTATAATTAATTGAGTTTATATAAGATTCAATCAAGTCTAATTAATACAAATTATAGATTTATAACAATCAATTTAAAAGTAGATTTATTGTCCAAAAATTAATTATGTGTGTATATGATTCAATCAAATATTCTTAATTAATACAAATTAGTGATTTATAGCAATCAATCTAAAATTCAGATTTATTGTCAAAACTTTCCTTTTTTTTTAATTTCTAATATGATACAAGCATAAAATACATACATGTAAACTTTCAAATCTAAAATTATATTTTTTTTGTATGATTTGCATAAATCTTCAATAATAATTGTATTTAAACACAAAAAAAATTAATTTTAGTTTAGCAAAATAAGAACCCAAGTGACAAATTGAACATATAAAATTTTAGATCTAAAATTTAGACTTCAAATTGAATGTTTAGAACATAGTTTCAAAAAGAAAGAACAATGTATTTAAAACATATACAAATTTTAATTTTGATTTATTAAAATAAAAACCCCAATCAATTCATTCAACAAATAAATCAAAATACATAATCAATTTTCAAATTTAATGAGGTAACGATATTTACATACAAATTATGATAGTCAAATTTCTCTTTCATCAAACTTTACGTCAAGTATCATCATCTATAAGAGAAAAACATGCCTTATTACCCAAAGCCTTGAAATGCACATTGAAAATGAAATTCTTTTAGGATGTTGCCTAGAAGTTGCACCTTGAATGATAATATCTCCTCGTATTTTCAAGATCCTCTTCCTATCCTTGCAAAAGGTGGAACTACTTTTGTTATTCTATTTGATGTTTTATTTGGAGTTAAAAGATTTTGAAAATTATTATTGTTTCTGCATGTAAAGTTAGGAGGGGAGAAAGAGAAAGAATGAATTAGAAAGAAAATGAATTGTACGGACAAAATGAATTAGAGAATATGTTTTATTTGAAAGAATGATACTTTTTACGTTCTCTAATTAAAGCTTCCCTTGATTATTTCTCTCTCAAATCTACATGCATGTCATCAAATAACATAAAATTTCATAAATCATGTCATTTTCCATAAATAATGTCATTAAATGACAAAAACATTTCATAAATCATTTCACGCAATTATCTTTAAATTACATCGATATCATATATCAATGTGCATAAATATAACTTTAATAAACGCGTTAAAATTATTAAAAAAAACTTCAAAACATAAAATAAATAATACTAATGTTTCTCAAATATTAACTAATTTAATCAGTTTACAACATTTTATAAATTAATTAAATTACGTTAGAATTTATCATTATGGTTATGCGCCTCAAATGTGTAAATTCAGTCAGCGATCAATATCAAACTATTCGAATATTAACGTTCATACGTCACTTAGTAGGTGGTGTGACATTTCGGTCGAATTTATCGATTACAGATCTTTTGGTAAAATTCAATTTTACTTATTATAAGCGGTACCTAATAGTGACAATTATTTACACCAATTCTCTTCGTTAAAACTATATCACTTTAGATTATGGAATTTGGTAATGGTCAAAATTTCAATATCATCCACATTCAACTTTATAGTCCAAACAAAAAGTCTTTGCTTCAATAATAATAATTATTTTTAAGAAAAATGCTCTGCGCAGAGACTTTGATTTCAAATTGACTTCAGTTGACCGTGATACTAATCTCATATAACCAAAGAGACAAATCCTCTATTGAATAGTGTTTCACTTCCAGTGTTTTCATAAAATTCAACTATAGTCATTTGATGGACACCGTGCTATGATCTAACTATAATTAAAGCGGAGCTTTCACATTGAGGATCAATAGTATTCTCAAATCGAGGAAACTGTATAAATTAGTCACATCAATATTTTCTGCTTGACCTTATTTATATTAATCAGCAGAAAACTATCGAGTGAGTCATTCCACAGTTATCAAAGAACTATCAACAAGTAACCACGTGGTGCCCCCAACAGTCGTAGGTAATACACTGCCCAACATTTGGAGATCAGTACGTACTCTAGTCTCAACAGATACATCAATATCCACTCTCGATGCGTCTTGATTAGGAACATTTAAAATGGTATATTTGTTTCATTATGGTAAATTACTCGCGGTTACACTACTGTGAATTTTTTTGTCATTTATGGATTTTCTATTAAACATACCTTTAATTAAATGATTAATTAATATAACCACATTATATCAAGTACATAATAAAAAGAAAATACCTTTATTTTGAACAAAATTGGTTAATGAGTTAGATATATATGTAATAAATTATATAATCGTCCCTAGGGCATATCCCTAACTCTATCAATCTACCACTTGCACTTGGAGTCAATTATGAGACATTATTCCAACTTCTCCAATTGGTTTGCTCAAAACCAATCGAGTCAGTCCCTTTGTAAACCGGTATGCTATGATATTTCAATTATCTACTCTGTCAATCAACTCTCTCGACGGTGATAAACTACTTTATCATGTGAAATAATTTGGAATATGTCTCTCGACTTCTAATGAACTATAAGTTCTATTACAAACTATATCTTAACATTTTTATCATATAACAACATTATGAGTTTCTTAACATTTAGCAATCAACTTGGTGATACATTTGTACACTTACATTTTTAGATGCATTATTTTTATTGCGGCGCTATTCAAGGTTAGGTACTTAGCCTTTTCTATTGAACTAGCAACGGTCTTTCATTTGGAACATTTTCAACTTGAAGATTCTTAACTTGAATTTATTGTTGGCATACCATACTCAATATCACTTATGAAGTTTGAGTCTGAACACTCCTTAATAAGGAGTTTTTGTTTTTGTAAACAATTCTCTAGTATTTCGTAAATACATAATAACACTTCAAACAACCCTTTAGTGATATCAAATTGGATTTGATATTTCCTTTATGCATCAAATACAACAATTCACGTTATCGTAGACAACACAACATGTATGATAATTTCTATTGTCAATGCATAAGAAACTAATCTCACATGTTCCGTATTAAGCAATTTAATAAAGTGTCTTTGCATATCGATTTGGGATATTTCCAAAATCTTTTATACTCACCATAAAAGACATCATTTACAATCCAAAGTTGAGTATTAAAACAACTAAGGTTGATTTTAACACAACTAATCATTAAAATCAACGACGTGTTGTTGTAATTTTGGTTGATTTCTAGTGGTCTATGTCTAAAATGGTTTTATGATTTAGGTTGATTCAAATGTGTATTTGAATATTATTTGAAGCTGTGTTAAATTTAAATAAAATAAAATTTTGTAGAAGTTAAAAAATAAAAGAAAAAAATAATTTTGTATATACTAATATAACCACACAAGGTGGAAAAATCGATCATTTAGTTGTGCAATATCAAAGGAATTTTTTTTTTACTGATTATGAATTCGACGGAAACTGAACTGTATTGTTTATAAAAAAATGAAAGTATTCGAAAAAGTGTAAATCCATTTACACTATGGATTTTGTATACACGTTAGTATTATGAAACAAACTATTTAGTAACAAAGTGTCATATGCAATTTAATAATGGTAAAAATGTATATGCATATGTATAAATTGCATAAAAAAATCCATGGATACAGAAAATATACGACTAGCAGCAAAAAGTTAACGACAAAAACATCGACCTAAAATTGAAAGCTACTCCACCATTATATTATTTTAATTTATTACTGGGCATATACTCTTATAAGCTTTTAGTAACCAACAAAAAATAAAAATACAAGATAAAAAATCCATTTCTATAGATAACATTAAGAGGAAATGTGTATTATTGTCGTTAAGCCCGCAGATTTCAAAAAACAATTTGTATCGGACACCTATGGAATAATTACAATTAAAAAGATGCAAACATCAAGATAGATGTTCTTCAATATTTATTAGGTTGCTTTTACAATAACTAGTAACTGGAAACCACATGAGATAATCCGACCTTGATTAAATTTTAAGAACTCGATCTTATAGCACGAAAAATATTTATATTTACCGAAAAATATATTTCATGCTTATTGAGCAAATGAACACCAAGAGGCCAATGGAGTCGACAATGCCAAAAAGTTAAAAGTTATGATCCACTAACAAAGGACATAAAAATATTATTCGGATTTACTAATAATATAAAAAACCCATATAACCCGCTTTCCATACTGGATATTCTTTATACTTTGGATAAAGAATGTCAAGCATCATTAAGCCTTCAGATCTTATAGCTTTTAATATCATTGCACCTAAGAAATGGTCATTCATAATGAGCATATAAACATGCATAAGAAGAATGTAGAAAATATGATAGAAGAATATAAGAATTATATATAGAGGGAGTGAGAGTATGTAAAAGAGAAATGATGAATAAACATAAACAAGCTCAAAATAAATAACCATGTTAGCCACTCCAAGATTATGTTTTCCATCATAGAGTAAGCTCCTTTTTATCACTATGAACCATTTAAAAGAAACATATTATATCACTTCCAGGTTTCGATACTACAATTACACTATATAAAGGAAGAACTAGTTTGCTAAGTTGTAACTATAAATCAAACATTACATTTTTATTGAACAAGGCAACATGTTTTATATTAAAAAAAATCAAATGTAAAGTAAATCCAGAAGAAAGACAAGTCTTCATGCTATAGTTCAAAGTAAATTGCTTTTTGCTTATAATACTAAAATTGATTGATATACATAGTTTTATTAAGAGTCCATAAAACTATAAATACATGTCAAATATCTCTAATTAATCAGACCAACAAAATTTAGAAAAATTGTAAATAAATCTTAAACTTCGAAAGCATTTTTTCTTACCTGAAGTCGAATCATACTAATAACCAACAATCACGCGATCCCTCCACGCTACAGCCTTGCTTTTAATTTGGCCCAAATTGCTAATTGATCTTAACCTTCCAACCCAGATTTCAAAAAATCTTATCCGAAAAACCTAATTTTAGCGACGATGAACGAAGATGAAGACAAGTATCGAAGATGAAGACGAAGATGAGGAGGTGGCTGTGATTTCTCTGACGCTGTTGGCGGCATGAGGAACAAAGGAGGTTAGTTATCAAAGATGAAGAGGAGTATCGGTTAGGTGTATGAATTGATTTTAGCAAGTAAGGTTTGTGATGGGTTAAGATCTGTGCATAAATTTCGATTTTAAAGAGTAGTTTAAGAGATCAAAATAAAAGAGGTTTGAGAGGAGAAAGATATAACATTATACATTTAGGGAATTAAAAGTTGCATGGAATAGATAACATTTTTTGGCTTCAGACTTATTTGATAAAGCTCCCACGGTCAGTTTGATAAAAATTATATCTACACTAATTAAAGGTTTATTTAATATAGAATTATGTATGTGCGTGATAAGTTAGTAATTTATAGTTATTATAATAAACAAAAAATATATATGTATCACATATGTATATGAAAAGAGAGGTTAAATGGATTAAAACTCGTATATACTTAAGAGAGTATATATAGGATGTAGATACATATGATGTCATGAGACATTATAAACCGCGCTTAAAATGTTGATAATACTCAATTATTGTTATTTTAAATTATGAATTTGAAATAATGTCGTTCTCCATCATTTAATATAAATTGAGTATTATATGTATTTGTGTTTCTTAAGGTATAAAATATCTATAATAATGCTTGTATTGTTCCCAAATTGGTAAGGATATTTTATAACTTTGTTGATCACCATCAAAGATAATAAAATTACCCTTAGGCTATTGCGAAATAATGGGTCTAGTGTATCTATTGCACTTTGTGATTTGTTGAGCACAATTAAGGTCATAAAGATAATTATAAGTAAATATGTGTACGTGCATACACACACATGTTTAGGAATTATATATTGATGGAGTTAAAGGTGTGCCATAAGAGCAATTGTGTAATTTTACTCTTATAGCGAATCTTGCTTGAATTAAAGAAAGCTTTTAGTTTTGTTTTTTATTACGTATACTTTTATATTAGGATATAAATAATGTTATAAATGCATTAGCATTTATAAGTAGAAAATCTTTATAAAAATTATTTAATCGATTGCAGTTTCATATGTGTTCACAAACATGAGTATCAAATCTAATATAATAGATAACTTTATTAAAAATTCCTAGCCATAATGTATCGAGAATGAGGTAGATATATCTATTAAAATTAGTATACGTAGTGTTATCCCATTTTTGGTCAAAACTGGAATATCAACAAATTGGCAAGGAATGTTGAATATCGGGGTTGGAGAGCGATTGGGATCAAGGCTGCGATCGATATCGCCAAAATCTGGTTGAGCTCTGATCCAGACGAAATTGATTGGAAATGATGATAAGGACTAGGAAAGGCTATGTTTCAAATTTCAGGTTAATCGGAGTTCGTATGAAGGAGATATAACCGAACCATCCATCCTCCACTCCCAAGCACTGCCGGTCCAAACCTCACCTCCAAGCATGGCTGGACCATATTGCTGCCGAACCAGCTACCTCCTCCCACTACCGAGCCAACCATCTTTCCATGCACTACCGAACCGGCATATCACCGAGCCAACATACTACCGAACCAACTGCCGCTCCAACCCTCACCGGACCAACTCACCACCGAGTCAACCTCCACCGGTCCAAGGCCTCACCGGACCAACCCCTCCAACCATCTACCATCGGACCAAGGCGTACCGAACCAACACTTCCAGGCCAGATCACTTCAGCCCAGGCCCACCACCAGCTATATACATCCAGGACCCCTACCCTAAGCCTCACTCTATAAATACAGGGGCAGGGGTACAACAATAGGGGACAAGTTTGAGAGCTCAAGCACGGATAGAACTTTCAA
The DNA here is from genome assembly GCA_030765085.1 of Allium cepa. Taxonomy (NCBI): domain Eukaryota; kingdom Viridiplantae; phylum Streptophyta; class Magnoliopsida; order Asparagales; family Amaryllidaceae; genus Allium; species Allium cepa. The sequence goes on along the minus strand of CM060935.1, from coordinate 783,985,887 downwards.
ACAACTTTCAGTTACTTGTAATCAAAGCTTTGTACTTGTAATCTGAATAGAAAAGGAGAATAACATATAAAGTGGACGTAGGCACATTCTGGCCGAACCACTATAAATCTATGTGTCTTTTACAGTTTAGTCCATCTATTTCATATATCTGTATACATCACCCAAACCATTAAGAACAACATATAATCAACTAAATCATACGATTTGGAGGTGTTTGCCCATTTTTTGTGCAAACACGTAACGTTCTTCATATGATGGACGATGGATTATTCAGGACCGTTAGAGGTATCAAATAGGTACATAGATGTAGTTGTTTAGAGCAATCACAAGACGACTAATCAAGAGTCCTTATGGGTTAAAATCCAAATAGAAGACTCACATGACGATATGGATTAGTCTTGTGATCGGAAATACTATGAAACTTAAGTGTTTAAACTGTACTTTGAATATGGTCAATCACATGACAATGTTGATCGTGTTGATGCCATTGTTACGTTTAAGTTGAACCACTTAAAGCAAAATATTATTGAAGAGACGATTCACCTCCATCAAAAGAAGTCTACATCACCGTAATTGATAGTCGACATAAAGTAAAGATTATTTAACTAAAGCAATTCAGTTAATTGATAATCATTATCAAATTGAACCATGAACTCTAGTGCCGGACTATGCAAGTACGACTCTTACCTATTAATTGACCTCTAGATATCTAAGTGATATGATGATGACAAAGAGAAAACATGCACAATGCATTATTGCTTAATGGTGTCACTTTAATATATAATAATTTTGATTTCACTTAGATAATGTGTAAGCAACTGAAATTGTTTCAAACCTATTCTGTTTCAGCATAATCCGTATATGCCTAAATATTTGAATTGTTTAGATGTTGCATACCGAGATCATACCAAGGAGTCACACAATATCAACTTTCGGTTCTACAAAGAAAATACTTCATTTAAATAATTTCTAAAAGTTATTAATTTTTATATGGAGTGGTCATATTAATTAATTTATTATTACTTTAGTTATTATTAGAGGGCCTAAAATTAATTAATAAAATGTATAATTATTATAGGTTTGTTCAGGAAATACTAAGCCAATGTAATAATTTAAATATAGCATATAATAATATGCATATTATTATTATTTATTTTGAATATTGAACTTTTTAATGAGGCGGTGAAGAATATACGTGGGTATGAATTAGTTAAATGAGTTTAATTGATTAATTGAGATACGATCTTGTAAGACATGCCCAAAATGATGGATCTCAATCAGATCTTTACACCGCTTATTAGTATTGTTATAAAAAAACCTAAATACCTTCAGTCTCTTATATAGAAAACTATTCTATCTCTCTATAAAACAAATTATATCTTAATAATGGAACTTTTAGCTCCATTATTGAGCTATAAATAGGTCCCCTCAAAGGTAAAGCTGATAGTCCAAGGTGTTTTCGTTCGACATTCACATCAAAGAAAAAAAAATTCTAACTATTTTTTTTGAATTAGTTTTGTTCTAGCTTTTACAAATTTTATAAAAATAGGTATTATGCATTGTGCAGGCACAAATCATGCATGACTTGTACACTGCTTCCCCTAACCACTTATTTAAGGAATCTGACCGAACAAGGTTCATCATAACCATCAATCGTACACCACTTTGATCATAGACTCACAACGAAAAAAAGATGTAAACATACTCAGCATTGTATCATTAGACGGCAAAGGGAGGACAAGATCGACATGATCAAAATCAGGGTTTACAAGCCATAACATAACATCGGAGTTTAATCTAGTGGTACCAATTAGTAGCTCTCTCGACGAGGAGGTCTCGATCTTGGTGGCGATGACAACTTCAATTTTCTCTAAGAACAATAAGAATTCAAGGAAGGTGTACAAATTATATGGCTAGGGTTTCTCAATAAAAGAAGTGGTAAATATATTTTAAACCCCTCAAAAGTTATATATACTACAAATTAGACCTGATTATTTAAACTAATATGACACTCACATATGCACTTTATTTTATGCATGATTTATGTTATTGAGTTCGTATTGAAATAATGGTCAAACTCGCATCTTTTAAATAGTGAATTATATAATTTAGTTTAATATAGTAATTTAAATATTAGAGCATGAACATAGTTGTGATATCCCGGAAATTTGGGGCAATATCAATTTAATAATCTACATTAAAAATTAAATTGATTTAATAATATTTGTTAATAATATTTGAATTGATTTAAAAATCTCCTTTTCAATAAATATTTAACTGATAATTTATCTTTTAAAAGCTAATTTAAATTGTTTCTATTTATAATGTATATATGTATATATTGGTATATATTATAAATAGATCAGTTTTGTTTTTAAATTTAATAGATAAAGCTGTGTTTTCTAATTTTACTATTTTTGATAATTTGGAAATTTAATATTGAATAAATAATAATATGATCTTAAAAATACTCAAGATAAAGTTTAATTTGTTTTAGCCTAGAGTTTAAATTAAATAAAAAGTTTTGTTTTGTTTTTTAAAATATAGCTTGATAAATAAGTATTTATATTTTTAAGAGATAGTTTCTTTTGAAAATTTATTTTCAATGTAATAATGAGTTCTATGTAAACAATAATAATAATATAATAACTTAACAATGAATTTTAAATGAATAGGAATTGTTATTTTAAACCTGTGTTTTGGAAAACTAAGATTTGTAAGTTTAAAATAAAATAAGTCTTATAACCAAGATTTACATAAGTATAAAAATAATAAATAAATTTAACATTTGATAGTATAAGTTTTAAAATAAAAGAGGGGTAAATAAGCACATGTGTTAGGATTAAACATAAGTACATAAGTTAAAAATTCACAACAAATATTGAAACAAAGTACTTAAAGCAAAGCAAAAATAAACAAAGTAAGATTAATATGTTGTAAGATATTAAGCAGGCAAGAAGAAATACAAAGCAAAATGATGTAGCTAAAAATAAAATATGCAGGCCAAAGAGAATGTAGCCAACCTGTAAAGAAATGCAAAGCAAGATGTTGTAGTGGTAAAAAAATATGCAGGCTTTGTATAAAAAAAAAGATAAAATAAAATAAATAAGCTGCTAGGTAAGTATGCAAAGAGTAGTATAAACATCAAGTATAAATCGGCAAGTAGCCAGTAGAGTAGTGTGCAAGCAAGGAAAAAAATATGTAGCCTGTTAAGAAAATATAAAAATATCTAAACATAAAATAAGGTTAGCAGTAAACATAGTACTTAAAACAATAAATGCTTTCATTTCTAGCAGCAAACATGTCCATACGAATTGGATGCAAAATCATTCCAGCCTCCAAAATAAATATCTTGCCTGATAAAACAAATAATGGTACAAGGAAAATGTTGCTTGTCTCAGATGCCACCTTCCCCTGAACTTCTTTATATATGCATACTTTTTTTTAGTTCGTTCATAACATACTAAACCTGAAGCAAAGAAGTAATAACAAACACTTCCATCTATACAAACTAAAGTAATATTACAACTGAAGCATCAATAACAAAAGGCAAGATGAATGAGAGGAAAAGCAAGAAAATCATTTTCCAGTTTCTAAAGTTCAACCCGTTTCAGTCAAAAGGTGCTCTGTTCATTTTCAAACCTAGGTGAGTAACATTTTTCTTTTAATTACTTAAGTTTTAAAAGGCGACACATGTTGATATTTGGATGCTTAAGTATATGGTGTGAATAATTATTTAATCATTGTTCTCTGGTGTTTGTGTGATGGAAATTTTGTATAGTTTAAACCTGCAAAATTCAAACTGCCTTCATTGAACTTGTTCTGTTTTTCATTTGCTGTGAGTAGCTTTAATTTCTAACTTAAGTATTTAAACTAGTTGCAAGTTTAAAACCAGAAATAAGTGTGATTTGTATGTATAAAACCTTCTGTGCATATGGATGTGGTCAGTGTACAAATTAATGTCTCTGTAAACAAGCTTATCCATTTTGTTCTCGGGCTTGAATTGATTCAAACTATTTTTAATCACTTGATCCAATAGCTTTTAGGATTTATGATACAAACAGGAATTGTTTGCCTCAACATGATATAGAGTTTAAGTTTTGTTTAAGTTGAACAAAAATTTAATATTGTTCTGGAAATTCAAATATAACAGTGAAATCTTGAACAAGAGAAAAACCAAATCTTTTAATTTATAAATTCAAGAATATACTTTGAATCTCTGTAACAAAATATGAATTATAAAACTTAAATCAAGATTTTTAACACTAGGGGTTACGTACAGTTCTGGTTTGAACTAAAAATGCTCACATGGGAATTTCTGGTGATCTATGCTTTTGGAGGTGGTCGGGTTGTGTGAGGAGGTGGAGAAGCTTACCGCGGAGATGGGAAAAATGGTAGGAGAGGTGGATGATCGTTGTGTTGATGATGGTGGTGGTTCTCTGTTCTTAACCCTAGTTTATCTGGGCATGTTTGTTCGATCAACCGCGCGTCCTATGTTTGATCGAGTGTTACTAGATTTTGGGGATTTGTAGTGGGGTTGTAGTCGAAGCAGTGACCGGAGTTGGGTGGCCGCCGGTGGTCAGAGCATCGAATAAGTGACGTTGACAGGTTCGAGAGGGGAAAGGCTGTAGTGTTCCAGGTTTGGGTTTCGAACCCATCATCGTTTCAGGTTGTCGTGGCGAATTTGGGTGGTCGTGACGTTGTCTAGAGGCGGTGGGCGACATGTTGGAGCTCCAATGGGTGGCCGGAGGTGGATGGGGCCACGGTGCACGTGCACCGAGCCCATGGCAGTTCTGTAGGAATTTGGAGGTGCAATGTTTTTTTTGGGCTCGGGAAAGACTCGTGATATTCGAGTGTTAACTCGAAGCGTGGTAGGGGAATGACTCGAAGTGATTTTGCTAGGACTCGGGTAAATTTTGTTTACAGGTTTTAAAGCCTGTAAGTTTAGAAATTTTAAAAACCTGAGTTAAAAATTGTACAACAGATAATAAAACTAAGTTTAAACCTAGAGGAAATCAGAATTCAAATGACTTTGAAATCTTAAAGGTTTTAAAATGTTTAAAAAGAAGGTTTTCAGTTTTTTTTTCAATATTATAACCTGATGGTTCTTTTTAGGTTTTAAATTACTTTAAAATTTGAAAACAGAAATTTAACAGAGTTTAAATTCGAAGTTTAAAGTATAGGTTCAAATTGACTTTTGAATCTAAGGTAAAAAGAAAACGAATTCGAATTTTAAATCAAGATTTTAAAACCAAGTTTTTCAAAAGCAAATTAAAACTAAAGTTTTAAATTTAAGGTTAAACCAACGAGTTCAAGTTTTCTCGAATTCAAATCTGACATTTGAATCAGTTTTTTTTTTAATTTAAATATATAAAACCAGTTTAAATAAAATAGTTTTGAAAAGTAAATTTGTTTCAAATAGAATTTAATTTGGTAAATATTTAAAATAATCTCTTTTGTATCTTGAATTCAAAATGGAACTTGAATCTAATTTAAAAAGTGTAATGTTCTTATACACATTTATATTAATTAAGTTATTATTATCTTAAGAATAATTAAGGCATTAAATGATTTAATTAATAAGATAATAAAGGAATGATAATTTATTAAATTTATAAATTAATAATTTAGATTAATTTATAAATAAAGATAAATTAAGAAGTAAATTAGGAGATGATATTAGTTAATAAAGATAATTAACTAAAGATTACTAATTAATTAATTAATGTGACAAATTTTGGTAATTAATCAGATTAATTAGACAAATCTATTTTAAGTGGTTAAGTGTAATTACTTGATAAAAGTAATTAAGAGATTAATTACTTATTGTAATTAATTTTGATAAATGATTAATTTATGTTAATTAATTTAGTTAATTAATTTGAGAAAATCATTTGATAAATTGATAAGTGTAATTACTTAGTGTATGCAATGGAGCATAATTACTTAAGAAAGTAATTAATGTTAATTACTGAATGTAATTAATGAAAGATGATGTGTTAATAAAGTAATTTGAATAATTACTTATGTAATTAATCAGAGGATTAATTAATGGAGATAATTAATTATGGGATAATTAATTTATTAATATAAATAATTAATGATAGTTAATTACTGGAATGTTATTAATCAAGGGTGATTAATAATTGAGTTGAATTAAAGATTAATCACTTAATGTAATTAATTTAAATAAAGTATTCATTAATTAATTAATATAATTAATGATGTAAATTAAGAATTGGTAAATTAAGGAATACTTAATAATGTGGTGGTTAATTGATGTAGTTAATTAAGAATAAATGTAATCAATTATAAATGAAGTAATTAAATGTTAATTACTATAAATAATTTAGGATAATTAATTTGGGGAATTAAATAAAGAATAATTACCTATTGTAATTAGTGAATGATTAATCAAAGGTGTTTAATCAAGATGGATATTTAGAAGATGGTTAATTAATTTGATTTATAATTAATTAATGGTTGTATAAGCAGGATTTATAGATGAAGTAATTGATTTAATTTACTTTAAATTAATTAGATATAGAAGTAGTTAATTTAATTCATTTTAAATTAATTACAAATGGTGTGATTATAAATCATTGCTTATGGATGAATGGTATTGATATTTGGTTGATTGTGAATTCAGTTATGACATGAGTAATATCTGTGTGATATGGATGCATAGTTAAATATGATAATATTTAGTTATATGTTTGGATGATAATATTGATTATCTGTTTATGATGATGATATGATTATCTACTGTGATATTATGAATTATCCATCTGTGTGTATATTGATTATATTGAATTAAACTGTTAAGACTAAATAGACAACTTGGCCTTAAAAGACACGTTTTGGATTTCGATGAGACCGGGATCGGTTTTCCTTATTTGGAACATTCGAAAACCACATCGATTCCAAATTAACGATAGGTCGTGAATCTGAAGTGAAGATGGAGATTCAGAATGCAAGGGTTATCGTCGTTAACTCTGAGGGTGATTCCAAAATGAGTGTAACGAGATAATGCCGTCGGTTTCGTTCGAACCCGGAACGAACTTGTATGGATTGAATGCTTTCAACACATCGTCAGGCGGGCGATGAGCATTCTAAGAAATATGTTCTCTAAAGGTAATCGCAGCCTCAAGCCTCATCAACCGGGAATGGCTAAAACAGGGGAGGTGCAGCAAGGTTAGGTGGGTCATGCCCAAGCAGGAGAAGGATATTCCCCTGTCTAGATGTCCCTTTTTATTCGGCTGTGTGGGCAGTTGGTTGCAAACAACTGCGGGGTTTATCTTGTTCGGGACTGTTCAGTAAGGAATGGTTCCGGCCTGTGTTGCAGGGGGTCGGGAGTGATCCTCGGTACATTGATGTAGGCCACGTACTGTGACGGGCGGTACCCCAGTAGCCCTGCCATTGTATGGAATCCACAATCCAATAAGTGCCAACGGTTTTGATTGTATTACCCACTTTTGTGGCTAGTAGCTGGAATTTAATAGATGTAACAATTTCAGCTATTTTCTATTTACTTGAAAACCCTAGACCTATTATAATATCACAGAATTTCCTATCAAATGTTTTGGTTAGCGTAAGGTAAAAACTTACCCATTTTTATGTGTGGGGAGTCTTACGTGATACCTTTTGTTTTCAAAAGATTTTTAAAGTTAAGTAACTTAAACCTGTTACTCATACCAGACCCATGTCTGACCCGGAGTTTATTTTTGTTTTTCATAAACTCTCGGGTACCCAAATTTTTACGGGTAGCCAAGGGATTCAGGTTAGCTTTGACGAATTCTGGAGGAGCAATGGAGCAGGTGGCTTCAGCGTTGTAGATATATCTATATATATATAGTTCCGCTGTGTTGGTATCTCTGAGTCGTGTTGTTTGAGTTGTATCGAGTTGTATAACTAGACAGGTATTTATAACCGTCTAGTATGTGATGTATCATTTGTATCACTCTGATTGATGTTGTATACTATGTAAATACTTATGTGATTATTATAATTTATTCGTTCCGCTGTGAGATTCTGATATTGTTGTTCTTTCTTCTTTATCTTTTCTATTTTCTCATCCCTTTCTTTCTTAAAGACAATAAGGTTTTCTGGTAGTAGAAGGGCGGGTCGTCACAATAGTTCAATGATGCTTATAACTATGATGGAAAATTTAAGATATTATTTATTCTAGTTAATATATTTGATGTTTAAATGAATTTACATTACCTTCAAATATTGAAATAAGCTCATTATAGACACACACACACACATCTGTATGTGTGTGTTTATTTTATTTGCAAATGTGATAATTGACTTAAAACAAAATAATTATTTACATGAGAAATGTAGTTAAATGTAAAATTTGAATAAATATTGTTTAAAATTCCTACTTACATACTGTAACAAAGAATAATATGTATACACACATCATCCTTCTCGGTCATAGAAGATATGATGTTCTTTGTTTCATATTACTTTAACAATAATATTATTATTTACAAATTTTCCACGGTCACAGAACAGACTCAAGCAGATGAATTGGACTAAAGAAGGATAAAGAAATGGATCAAGAGACTTGAAAAACATTGTAAAATGAAGGAAAGGGAATTATAATGGAAATAGACAAAATTGGGCTAAGTATAACTCAACCCCTCAACTTGTTAACGAGTTATTATACAATGAGTGATGAATAAACAAAGTTACTCGAGGAACGGAAGGCAAAGAAGGAAGAAAGCAAAAGGGAGCAAGGTCGTATAACTCGGCATTGAGTTGTGCACAACTCTTTACCAAGTTGTAAAGGTTGGACTTTCCCCATGATTTTTTTCTAGAACTCTAGACTGACGTAGAGAACGTGGACGAGCATTTTTAGACCATTTTAGCCATGGATTCGCCTATGAATAGAGGAGGAGATGTACTGGGAAGGGGATCGTTTCTTGGCTTCTCTAAAGTAGTATGAATTAAGCCTTTTAATCCTTGACTAAAATTTGTATTACTCGTACCAGAGTTGTAAGAGATCTAGTTGCAATATAAATCAATTAAGTGGATGTATGATGGACAACTTACCAAATCACTATAAAAGTTGTATATTATTTTATTATTTTAATCTCTTTGTCTTTATATTTACAATGTGATTGGGTGTTTTTGCTATTTTTGATCCAAACATTTTGGTGCTTTTACTGAGAGAACCTAAATCCGATATTAGAGAAGAAAAATATACCTATTACAAGAGCCATCGTTGGGGGAAGTCAACAAGGGTAGGAGCAGTCACGTGGTGTCCTTAAATTCGAATCCCCTTTCAATTATATGACTAGAAAAAATGGAAAGAATGATGATAGAGACACAAGATAGGCTAGTAGCTCAACAAGAAGAGATATATAATGGATTTTTCAGAATGATGGAGCAACAAAGGACAATTGAAGTAGTTGGAAACCAAAGTTAGAGGCCATAAGACGGAACAAGTACATCTTGAGATAGGGTAGAACAAGGTAGAACAAACCCCTTGAAAATACCATAGCTCGGTATTGACTTATATGGACAACTTGGTATCGAGTTAGGGATCATGGGGAATACTTAATCTGGAACTTAGGCAGTGTGGCACATGCCCAAGGAACGATGTTGAACCCCAGAATAAAGATCAGAATGCAAATTTATAGCATCACAGAGATGGACCAAAAGTTCCCCATAGAAGCAAGGGGCAGGTTAAAGATTTGGATTAGGGACACATAGAGCTCTAGGGATTATTGCTGGATGAAAAAGATATGATTGCTAATATGATAAGTAGTGAGAGGTGGACTGCTAGACTGGAGTTTGGAGGATGTAAATGGGAACCCATTTCCCCCAAACATCTGATACGTCAGGATCCCACTTGAATTTAAGCTACTAACATTGAAGGTGTATAATGGAATGATTGATCCAACTGTTCACTTGATGAAATATATCCAGCACATGGAAGTGTTGGGTGCTTCATAGGAGGTGACGGGACAGTTTTTTCCATTATACTTATAGATTTAGTGGTGATGCGATTTGATAAGCTAAAAATGGGCCTATCAGCACATGGACTACATAAGTAGAGATGTTTATGAAACAATTCAAAGTTCATACAGCATGAACACATGATGTGTTGACACTTTCAAGTGTGAAGTAGAGAGCTAGTGAGGCCTTATAGAGCTTCTTAACTAGATTCAATGCAGCAGCTGTTGTAGTGCCCAAATCAGACCCTTATAGTTTTAATAGCAATGGTTTATCAAGTTGCCAATAAAACCAATTTTAAGATCATTTTGGAGAATATCTACCAAATGATCTCTCAACCAAGTTGAAAGGTACTGTTAGTTTGCGGAAGTGAGGATCTTACGGCTAATTTAGCACTAGAGAGGGGGGGTGAATAGTGTTTAATAACTTTTATGAATCCTCTTGAATTCTTTTATGATCATAGTTTAAACAATGAAAATTAACAATCACAGATGCAAACATCGACATATATAAATATAGTAAAAGTAAAAAGTAAAGAGTTTGAAAGATCAAACTAGGATTTTTATACTGGTTTGGAGTTACCATACATCCAATCTCGTATAATTTCTTGCATAAATTTATTTTCAAATATCAAATCTTATACAATCTTGTTTCAAGGCTATGAGACACACCCTTCAGATTTTCCAAGCTATGGGTACACTCACTGGATTCAGATGGGACGTCGGTACACCTACTTGGATTCAAATGGGTCACAACGTATACCTACTGAATTTAAATGGGACATAAGCATACCCATTTGGATTTCAAGGACAGCACCCAAGAGTATTTGGGCATGGTTTAATAGAGTTTACAAAATCAATTTCTTGATCTTGAGTACAAATAATCCTATAACCTCTTGAATGACACTTTGATCTTGATTTGAGTGAGAGAGATGAGAGAGTATACAATAGAGAATCAAATCAATAGAGTTTGAATTTGATTCGGATTAAATTTGAGAAGATTTTTAGTAAAATTTCTTTTAGAAACAAAGAGAGTGAATGAGGAGAGAAAATATGAGAAAGAGTTAACCAATTCATTTAAGAGAACCTCTATTTATAGAGAAACAACGGCCATGCCCACCCACAAAGAGATACAATGAAGAGACACTTCCATTTTATATTTGAATTTTGAAAATATTGGAATATGTGTCGACATATGGGTACTATATATGTTAACATATCCTTTGTGAATTTGAAAAACATTTAATAAAAGTTGTTTTGAAAATATTAAGTTTCACAAAATATTTTGATACTTTGTAAAATCATTAAGACATAGTTTATAAACATTTTAACCATAATAAAACTTAAGAAAACTTTATAAAATAATTTGGAAATATTTTCATATATAAGGATTTAAATATGAATTTCTTTTGAAAATAATATATAAATATAATTGAATATATATATTTAAAATTAAAGTTTTAATGAATGTCAAAATATAAAATGCTTAAAAACCTAGTTACTCAAAATATGATAAACTTGTTAATAAAAAGAAGTTTAAAAATCATTTGAAAACTATTTTGAAAAGATATTTTACAATTCATTTTAAAAACAGGGATTCTTTAAAAATCAGTATTGAAAACCAGGATATTTGAAAATCATTTAAAGTCAGAGAATAGATTTTGAAAACTTTTTTGGAAAATAAAGATAGATCAAAGAAGTGCTACCAAGGCTTTAACAAATAATCTACAACTCTATAACTTATCTTGATACCTTGAATCTTCAAACTAATGAGTCTTTAATCTCTTACTCTCGAATCTCTATACCAACCTTTTGAATCTGCTCTTGATACTGTACATTCTTCTTAATCAACACATATCCTACACTATATATATCTTGATAAATTTTTAATCTATATTTAGTACAATGCCATAAGGTTGTTGTCATTAAAACCAATGTCGAAGGTACTAACAATCTCCTCCATTTTAATGATGACAACCATATATATAGAATATGATATAACTCCCCCCAGGTTACAAAACTCCCTCTTAATTTATGCTTGGACATTTTATATATTTCTCCCCCTTTGTCAACAACAAAAATGTTACCAAAACCCCCCTTAACTAAAGAACTATATAATATACGAAAGTGATATATAAGAGTGATAATACACATTTAATCAGTCCAATCAAATATATATAATCAAACCAATCCAAAGTCAATTCAATCCGATCATAAGTCAAATAAATCAGTCCAAACAATTCTAATCATAAATCATTTTATACACACTAATCCATACTTCTTATCCTAATGTAATCTGTTATTATACAAATTTAGATCAAATCTTACATATATTTAAGTAGAAACCAAGTAAATTAAACTTCCCTAAGGACTTCTACCTGGCCATCATAACCAAAAAATCGGATCTGCTTTGATGGCATCCCAATCTTCATTATCTTTGTTGATAGCACAATCCGGATCGTCGGTTGGTTTATCTTTGATAAGTGAAGAAATCATTCATCGAATAGCGTCAAAATGATTTACTTGTTCTTTTATCATTTTCATTTGACTCAATTCTAAGTGTCTTTGATTTCTTCCCATAAGGTAAGGATATTCTCGAACAATTGAAGGGTTTGTTCAAGATTCTCACATGGTATAGAGAAGTCGTATTTGAAAAGTTAAGTTTATAAGTGAGAAAGTAGAAGAAAGAGTTAAAATTGATGTTTTTCTGGCATGAATAGGCTTTTATAGGGGCGAAAAATCATTTGAAAAAATTAAATAGATGGTAGTTATTTTATTTTGAATTTAATTTTTTTATAACCTGCCAGTGATTTGTTCACAAATAATGTATACATAAGTCAACATATTTGTCATATTATGCAAAATCAATTATTTGCTATATTTTTGTAATTAGCCCAAACTATTGTACTTTTATGACTTTCCAAAGACTAATAACAATGTAACACAACAGGGAACAAGATTTCATTGATAATCATAGATAAGCACATGAAAATTAAAGATAAACATAGAAAATACATGGATTAAAATTAGAAGAATTCAAACTAAAAGATAGAAAATAATAGGAATACAACTAGGAAGAAGTAAATGAAGATGAGGACTTCCCAATAATCTTGTGCATAATATTTCCAAAGTACTTGTCTTCTTTGTTGGAAAGAGAAGTAAATGATTTTTTAAACTTCTTTTGATTATTAAGAAGCATCTCTTGATTCTTGAGAATTTCCTTTGTGGATGGATGTGATGGCATTTCAAAACTCTCCAAAGAATTGTTTTCCTCCTCTTCTTGTTCTTCCACCTCCTCCTCCACATCCATTTCTTCTTCTTCCATTTCCTCATCCTCTCTAATTTCACGCTCTTATTCCTAAGTCAATCTTGCTTCCTTCTCTAAAAGAGTTTCATAAGGTTTAAAGATGAGTGAGATGTGCATGAGAGAGATGTTGCCCTTGTCGAAGATTTTCGAGGAATGGTTTCCTCACTTCTTAGGCTAACGCTAAAATATATGAATATTCTAATTAGATACACATCATAAAAGAGTGTGTTCTCACGTCTAGAGATATACTTAAGAAAGAATTCATCCAAAATAAATTACACTGTAACAACCTACCTTTTTCGGACAGTTTAAACCGACGATAAACCACCCATGTCAGACTTAAACCATTAAAAGGGCAGATTGTTATGGGGTTAAGTAAGAAAAAAACAGAGAAAGAAAGAAAACAGATACAAAATCTCATAGCGGAATGACAAAATATAATAATCAAATAAACAGTTCATGAAGCTGTTTACAAATAACATTTGATTATACCTTTACATTATAGATCAGAGTTACATACAACAGAAATGAATAAATAAATACAGCGGAACAACATGATGCCGTGGGATAAGTATAATAAATATTAATAGTATAAAATCCTCGTCTTCATCCTCCATAAAGCAGTTGTCGATAAACTAAAAAGCTCGGACTGACCCGAGCGAATTGAAAAGACGAAACACTCGAGTCAGAACTAAAAGATATTTTGTAATTTAATCATACTAAAATAAATATGAGTGTAATAATGTCAGAGATGTTTACGGGGTTTGACATCTCCTATCCAGTGTCTAACGTGAGTGCAGTAACTTAAGAGATGTTTGGGATTACCATCTCCTAAGGACCCATTAAACTATCTACTATGTAGTACAATATGCTATTAGTGACTACAATAAAGTAAAGTACTAAAATAGCGTTAAGGCGTTACCCATATCCCCCTTAACACATTTTATATATTCCTATACTCTATGCAATGCTGAAGGCTCCTCCGTGAGGTTTACCCAAAGGACATCCCAAAGGTATGGTACAAAACAAACTCGTAGAAGGCGCGATAGGGCATGTGAACTGTAACGACCCGATATTTTCAACCATTCGCATCCGCACATGTCGGACTTGAATTGTTCAAAATACCGCGTTGTAAATAAAATTTGGCAAATCTCAAAATATACAGTAAATAATTAATCACAGAATCGCAGACACAGAATCAGAATACTCGTAGCGGAATTTAAAAATACTTAGTGGTTCATGAAGCCACTATAAATAGTCTCAACAAATACAAATTACAAAGTCTTCCATCCCAAATATAGTTTAAATCATCAAATAAAAATCCCAAAGTCTTGATTTCATAAATAAGATAGCGGACAGAAAGAAGCCAACAACTTGAAAGGATCTACAGAAGTCCTAGCTCCGGGATGATGACTGAACTGCAACTCAGGCTGACCCGAGCGTAAAATAAAACATAAACACTCGAGTCAGGACATACATACTTACATAGTGTAAGCTAATTCAAGTGTACTGTAATATAAGGCAAGTAACTTAAAGGATGCTTGGGACCGCCCATCCTCTAAGGATCCGTTAAACTATTTACTATGTAGTAATATTTTCGCTATTATAATAGTGTCTATATTAAAATAAACTTACTTTTAAATAGCGTTAAGGAGTGACCCAATATTCCCCTTAACACGTAATAGTCCCAGTAGTCCATCTAATATCATGGTCCCTCCTGATCGGGAAGCCATCAGAGGATACCACACGGGCTACGGGAGAAAAACAAAATCGTACAAGGCTCGCTATGGTAGGTGACACGGAACAACTAGGCAATGTCAGGATAGATATACCAATTACGCTTCCGGACCGATGGTAACGCGTAGCGCGCAGCTACCGCCCACCTCGAACAACACTCCCAAATCAAAGGTGCGCACCAATACAATCACATAAGTAATAGAATGGCATACGAAGAAGTGCGTCCGATCAGAGGTGCTACCACATTAATCCGTCAATCGCTCCTGTTTTAGCCACCTTATGCCAACTCACGGGAGTCGGGTCCACGTATTTACCTCATAGAAAACGCCGCCACCATCCTACTTCATTCTGAAATCTCCACCGCATACACGGTTGTCAAAGTGGTTTTCGATATTGACAGAGAGTATGCCAGACATCCGATCCCGGTCTCTTTAACAACCAAGCGTTATTTTAACCCGTGGTTACAACTTGAAAAAAATGGTATTTATACTTTAAAAATCAAAATAAATTTCAAATACATTTCAATATCATAATATCCTTTCAAACATCATTTATATTAAACATCAGTCATTTCATTTAATATAAAATACCATTTAAATCTATTCAATTTATTTAGGAATTAATTGCCTTTCAACTCACATTTAAAAGTTAAATTCTTCCATTTAAAACCATTTAAAGTCAATTCCTTATTCTTATTTATTCATATATATTCCAAAATTTAATATTTTTTTTCCAAAGATTATTTCCATAAATTTTATTAAAACAATCAAAATTCAGTTTCCGTAGCACTTATAAAATGCTACCTAAAGTTGTAGGTTAAAACAGTCTATTTACAAAAGACAGCATTTAAGTGCTGTAATTTATTAACTTAACCATTAAGTTTTAAATTCCCAAAATAAAACTTAATATCAATTATTTTACTTAACTAAAATCTCACTTTTAACAAAAATTCATAATTTTCCAAAATAAGTTATACTCCAAAATTTTACATAAACATTCATTTATTTAACATTTGACTCATTCAAAAATCATTATAAATAAATAAAAAAATAAAATCCTTCAAATACATTTAAACCAGAAAATTATAAACTTTCTATTTAAAAATATTTTTTAAAACATTTCATAAAAATATTATATAAACCACGGGTCTGTATATAGTTTTCTAGCCTAGGTCAAGTGATACGGATATATATCATTTCAATCCGCAATTTACAAAAACCCCGGGTTCTATCATTTCAAACTCGCAATCCCAAGTTAAATATTTAAAATTAAACAATTAAATAAATAAATGAATAAATAATTATCGTACAGGCCTATCATTTCAGCCTATAACGATCTCAATTTACAGGGAACTTGCAGTGATGATTTAACAGTAAATAAGCATTAAATAATATAACTGCAACTATATTACAACAGATAAACAACTGATGAGGTGTCAATTTAAAATGGGGTTTAACATCATACGTTATATTACAGACAGATGACATTTAATAAATAATTTACAAATACACTTGCGATAATTCACATAAATATAGGTATGTTTGTCTGGTGAGAAATACTCATCTTAAACTGCAGATAATCAGATTCAAACGATTTTACCACTTGATAAAGGATCGTACAAATGGCACGATTAGGTTTCCGCGGATGCCACGCCTTGATTCAAATCTAAAATAAGATCCAAATACCAAATACGCGACTTTTAAAATTACGGTCAAAGCAAAATTTTCGAAACAACTAGAACGAATAGAATTTGACTTGACTCGACCACTCCCACTACTCGACTTGCCCACGTTCTCAAGGCCAGGCAGTGAAATCTTAACTATTTACGTACCCATGAAAATTATAGTGGAAAGTTTTAGGCAAAAGCTGGAAAGAAAAAGGTGGACACAATACGTTATTCCCTTTCTACAAACAGGTGGCGTACACTAAAATTCTTCAGAAATTGAAAACAGTAAAATTTGCAACTAATATATATATATATATATATATATATATATATATTATTTTTTTTCTTCTTTTTTTTTCTTTTTTTCTTTCTCTGTATAAAAAAATCACGTTAAATAAAAGTGAAGCATGTTGGTTCCCAAAACTTGAACACGCAACATAGCACAGCCACTCCTACCTCATCTTTTAAAACATGCATTTTTTTTTCGGAGATGCAAATGAAAATATACTTTTTTTTTAACATTTTATTAAAATGACTCATGCATGAATTCACAAAACAAGGTGATACAAACTAAATAAATGTCACGGTCTGCTTGCCTATTTTAAACCCCGTAAGCATGCACTCAAAATATACAAGTCACTGCATATTTTGGAAATAATTTAGGTAACAAAAAGTTCTACCTATATGCTGAAACAAACGTGATTTTGCACGTGTAAGTGTATGCAAATGAAGGATATTAGTTTTGTTTGTTACCATTTTTTTCAAAGATGACACACTTTAGCAATTCATATAAAAAAATAGACTCACGCAAGAAGTTCAAGTGGCCACAACTACAGGAATGCATGCATTTTCTATAGAATTCAAAAGAAGGATACTAAGCTTGTCTTCCTACAACAATCTGACATGTATGTCAAAATAGATCAGAGAGGGAAAAAGGAGATGTGGCAAGGACAGGTGGTGGAGCAGCCGAGTAGTGTGGATATTGGACCAAATGAAACAAGAAGAACAAAATAAATAAAAGCAAGGTGTGGCCATACCTATGCAATTTCTCAAGAAGAACGAAGACAAATTTTAGATGCAATATAAAGTTTTTGTGTGAGGCTTTATATATATATATATATAAGAAAACAAGTTGAGAGTTATGAAGGCACGTGAGATCTTCTGAGATGCGAGTTGCACAATAATATATATGGGAGGCTTGCGTGATTATAGGAAAACAGTAATCAAATATAATTTGCTTTGAACTGAATAGACAAATTCGAATGAAATTTGAAATTCTCCCAGCTATACAAAATTTTGATTTAATGAATTCCTAGAATGATGCGTGAATCTAGGCAAGAGATTGATTCTTAATTTATAAAATTCTTTCTTATGTATTCATGGATAAGGCTTGCGAAATATAGGGGACCAACAAGCAGGCAAGAATGGCAAGTGATAATAAACATTTAGGCAGACCAGAAAGTTGCGTGATTTCAGGCAAAATGGTCAGCGAATATAAATTGGCTCTGTACTGAAAAGGCAAATGAAATAAATGTTTACATAATTTGCTTGATCAGTTGTACGAAAATTTGCAAAACAAATTGCAGTGGGAAACAAGAAGTAAGAGATATGGATTCGTGCTTTATGAAATAGAGGAGCGTGATTCACTATTTCCAGTTATACGAAAATCTTGATTAAATGCATGCGTTGATTACTTTCCAGTTTCTTTAGTTTGAACGTTATTTTATATGCGTGATTTATGCTGCCAATTTATGAAAATTTGATTTCAACATTTTATACCATTTAATAGTTGCGTGATCATCTATATGAAAATTTTGATCTTTATTAAATGAAACGGCAAGAATTGGCAAAGATTTTGGAATGAAAAAGTCATATACAAAAATTAAAACCCAATTGAAAGCTATGGAAAAGGTAACGTTTACTATAAAACTACTGGCTGATATTTTAATCCATATAGATATAAATATGATTTTTTTTAAAATACGCCAAACTGACGCATTACAATACACCCAAAAATTTATGCAAAAGTAACATTTTTAATTTATACATTTTTACGTTACTTATATCATTACAATGCATGCCCTTTTTAAATGCGAAATTTAACAGTCTGTAAAACACTGAATTTTACAAAGTTATTACTTAAATTAAACTCGCTTACAATTTTTGTATTTTAAATATACAAAATTCATTTTTTTATTAACATTGCGAATTTGAGTTGTCTTTTAACAAAATTTAAAAACTTCAAAACTTTCAGTTTATGTTTAGACTTTTAGGAAATGATTTAACCAAATTAATATATATATAAATTGGGAAGTAAATTTTACTGGAAAGAGAAAAATAACGTAAGAGATATGAGTAAAGAGAAAAACGCATATGAAATAGGCAAGCAGATAGGAGAATGGATACTGCGCATGACTGAGATTTAGGAGAAAATTGTGTTTTGAAAAATGCAAGAAATAAATTTTGTTGAATGGGAAAAAAAATCTATGGAAATCAAATTTTTAAAGTAATGCGTTGAATTTAGAGGCAACATATTTGATTTGAATGCTAGAATATTCCTTCCCTTCAAAACACATGCCACTGATAAATTTACTCATTTACACTAAGGTCATATATTTAAGAATGTGTACCATAGCCATAATATTTTATGCCCAAAATATACCGAAATAACGGATTAAAATTCTATACGTTTTCTTATATATATATATACGGTATTTATTTCCTAAATTTACGCGCTCTTTTTAACGCGTAATTACCCAGTTCATTTATACACTAAAAAAAATTCGAAATTCTGATCGTGCTAAGACTCGAACTCGTGACCTGTCGTGAATAGCCCAGATGTCTTAACCACCTAAGCTATTAATGTTTTCTTAATTAAAACTTGATTTTGCTAGAAATTAAGTTATTTACCATCTTCGACAAAAACCCAAATTTCCAAATTAAAGTTAATTCTTAACCATGTCAAAATTTCAGAGATCTTATTATTTAATTAAAAATTTGGTCAATTGTTTTTATATTTTTATTTTTAATCACTTTAAATAAACTCCAAAGTTTTTAAAATACAAGTGAAAAATACTTGTTAAAAATTTGGGCTGTTACATGAACACGGCACTCGGGGCAATGCTAGGGTAGATATACCAATTGCACCCTCGGACCGGTGTTAACACATGGCAACTACTACAGCCCGCCTCAGACACACTCCCATAATCAAAATCGAGGGGTGGCCACCAAATCAATCACAAAATAATAGTATTGTATCGAAGAAATGTGCCCGATCAAAGGTGCGACCTCACTTGTCCCGGAATAGCTCCTAATTTAGTCAAGTCTAAGCTGACTCACAGGAGTCAGGGTTGCGTAAATACCTCATACGGAATCGTTCGCCAAACCATCCTACTTCATATATGGAATCTACACCAAGTACACAGTTGTTAAAGTGGTTTTCGATATTGACAGAGAGTATGACAATATCCGATACTGGTCTCTTTAACAACCAAACTCTTATTTCACACCGGATGGTTTTTTTATATTTCAAAAGTCAATTCACAATTTATATCAAAATATCATATTCTCAAAACCATATCATATTCAAATTATATTCACTTTCAAAATCGTGTTTACTCAAATATAACATTTCGCAAAAAATTATCAATATCAAATTCCAACTTAAGTTGTATCATCATCAAGGATTTTAAATATAAATACTTCAACTTTACACAGTCTGAATTTTTAAAAATATTTTAAGTAATCATAAATAGTTTTAGTAGTTTTAAAAATAGTTTAAAATAAACTGAAATAGTTTAAATAGTAAAAGGATTTAAATAGATTAAAATTTGATTTAATTAGATTTAAAATGATTTATATGGATTTAAAATAGATTAAATGAATTTAAATTATCTTAAATAGATTTTAACTGGATTAAATAAATTTAGAATAGATTAAATAGATTTAAATTATATTAAATAGATTTAAAATAGATTAAATAAATTTAAATTATATTTAATAGATTTAAAATAGATTAAATAAATTTAAATTATATTAAAATTGGTAAAATAGATTAAATTGGATTAAATAGGCTATAATAGATTAAAATGGTTTAAATTGATTAAAATAGTTAATTTAGTTAAAATAGTTTTAATTGGTTTAAAATAGATCTCAAAATTATATCCAAACATTTTCAATAAATCAATTTTGATAAATTCATTTATATTTGACACTTCAACTTTGCAATTCCAATTTAAATCCTTTGAACAATTCAATAAATCAATTCTAATTTCAGGCTTAACGCTTTGATTATCGAAAATAATTCGGTTTATATAAATCTATTTCTACTTCAAAATGCCAGTTAACTGAAATTCAAAATTTAAAGAATTAAAAATCATTTTATTTAACGAATCTGGTGTCCGTATATAATTTTCTACCCTATGGTTAAGTGACACAGATATTTATCATTTCAATCCGCCATTTGAAATTTTACGATTATATATTATTTCGAACCGCAATCCCGAATTAAATAAAATCCATAAAATTGCTCAAGTTTATCATTTCAACTCATAACGATTTTTTCCTAATCTATAGATCATTCGGGTATGTATCATTTCAACCCATAGGGAACTTGCAGTGTTAAAGCAATATAAAATATAATATCCAGTCATCCAATATCAACAAACAAAAATCCATCAAAATCATCATCCAAATCAATCAATAAACATCAATAGCCAACTGATTATCAATAACAAGTATAAACTGACAAATTAAAATTTAATGTTATATTAAATGGCAATAAAAATCAATAAAAGTCAGATTACACAGTCATGGCCATTTAAATATACCAAATATCAACCAATCAGTTTTAAATCACATCACAAATTTTATTTAACTAACATAATATAATTTAGTAATTGTGAGCGGGTCAAAACACTCACATTTGATTTCAAATCGATTTGAAATCCAAAATAAGGCCCAAAATTCGTCAGTCTCAGAATTCATCCAAAGCAGCGTCAAAATATCCGAAAATTTCAATAAAATCACAGTGGAGCAAACCACTTGTGAATCGGACCTCGTACGTAAAAGTCATGGACATTAGCAGGTTGAAAATCAAAATTTAAAGAAAATAAAATAAAAAAAGAAACGTACACCGATACGATGTTGGCACGTCAACACCTCGTTATCATCAGTAAATCGAACCTTAGGCATGAATGACTCTAGCCGCCGGCCACGAAACCCATGCGCGCCTATCACGACCAGTGGCGACCAACGCGCCCCCACTAGATGAACTGCCCTCCACCAGATGAACCACCACCTTGCCTGAACCCCCTCCACCATCGGCGACCCGCCTCGTCCATTGACGAGAAAAATGCCCAGTCTCCATTGAGTTTGTAACCCTAACCAAATTTTAAGCGATAATCCAGCCATGATCACACCACAAGACAAACATCAATGAACTCCACTCACAAATCTCCATGCGTCCATATCATCGATTCGACGATCCGACGAAGTTGATCGATGCGCGATGAACGACCGAGAATTAATCACCAATTTCTGGCCGCATAAAGACCCAAATAGAAAAACAAACTATAGCTATGACTTGCGCTCATCGACGAATTAGTATATAATATGATAGGGTTTGGAGAGTTTGAATTTTTAAATTGGTTTTGGAATTTGATTGAGGGTTGCAATTTGATTTTTCTTCTGCCACTTGAGAAGGAAGAATAGACAGAAGTTGATGTATGTATAGAATAAAAAAATTACTGCTAGGGTTTTGAGAAACAAGACAATATATACTAACGAAGCCTGATAAGAATGAATAACATATCGAACTGGTTCGAATTGACAATAACGACCCGAAAAGCTCGTTTCGCTTCCGAAACGAAAATGGGTCATCCCATATATCAAAATAAATGTTTTCAATGATTCTAAATTCAATGGAACTACTTTCAAGTCCTAATTCCATCATATAAAGAAGTTAGCTTAAAATCATCTTATTTTAAATTGATTTCAATTGAATTTAATTAAATTGATTTCTACGCATTTCGAGCCCGTACGATCAAACGAAAAGTCCGATTGCTACGGAACTTGAAATCCTACGATAATACATTATTATGGATCTGATGGAACTAGTTTCATCAAAATCCGAGATAGTGGCCAAAATGGCCATTTTAACATTAATTAAATTATTAATATTAAAATAATTAAATCACTTTTTCCATTCAAATTTGATAATTAACAAATTTCATCATTTTTGATCACTTAGAAATTTACAATTATTTAATACAAATTTAAAAAACAATTTGTGTTAAATATTAAGCTAACTTTAGTGTTCAATTTCTACTGTAATTAAATCCAATTAATTATAATTTAATTCTAATAAATTGATTTAATTTGATTTCAATCTTTTTATTCAATCAATGATTACTCTATAGACATAGTCAACATTTGTTTATATCTTATTACACTAACATTCTACAATTATCATCTTTTACCATATTAGCTGCAATATTTCAATTGCATAGAATTTTTATCAATTTTATTAAAAATTTAAATCCCAATAAATTAACTTACCTTGGTTTTACTCTCTTTTATTTAAATCAATATTGCCTTATGAATATAATCGAAATTTCTGTATATTATATTGCATTCAACTTTTAAAGTTATTGTCTTAACTCATTTTACGTACCATTTAATTTCATTTAATTATGATTGATTAAATAAATTGGTAACAAATAATCGTCGCCATTTCTATATTTGATCACATTTGTATGTTTGCTATCTACACATATGTTATAGTTATTAACACAACACTAATTATGTTCAATTATAATTTATTACTTACTATTTTATTAATCAATCCAACATTTAAATTATCAGTTATTCTTTTAATCCAACTATAAATTAATACACACATTATTACAATTTATTTACAATCTATACCAATTATAACTCTTTAATCATTCCAATTAATTGGAATAACATTTAAAGTAGTTATGAATTATCTTAAATTAATACTATTACATTGCATTTCCGTTATATTCTTATTATTAAATCACACTTTTTATTTCTTCCAACATTAAATCACAAAAAGTTATTAAATTAACTATTTTTAATTATTGAAAATTATGGGTCATTACACTCTTCCCCACTCAAAACATTTCATCCTCGAAAAGGGAAAAGAAAGAAAAAGAAGGAATTAATATCTCTTTTTCAAAATATTAAATTTATAAAAAAATTACTTTACATAATTAAATAATTTAAATAAAATATATAAATGTATAAACCATTAAATCCTTTTACATTCAAGTTAAATAAAAGTTTGAAAAACATTTCACAAAAATTTCTAAATCCAAAATTTACTGAAAAATTTGGTAGAGTCTCCTTTGTACGGAAAGGTCTGGGAGAAAAAATAATATCAATAATAACAATATATCGCATAATTTTTCAAAATAATATATCCCAAACCATGGGAATACAATATAATATCACTAGAAAACCGTAATCCAAGAACATACCTATTTGTCGGGCAAACAACGCTAAATTTTTGAAACCAAAAGTAGTATTTATTGCTTCTATAACCTATATTTCACTTATATAATCCAAAAGGGTTAATAATTATATAAAAAGAATATTTATGTTATCTCTATTAATAACAACCAAATCAGCATAACATACAATAGTCACAAGCAACAGAACATACAGTCATCACAGCAATCAAGACAAAGGGTTTATTTGGGTTCAGAAACTTTTAAGCGTATAAAATAATAAATAAACTACTAAATATACCACACTCAACAGTCTTAGATAAAAATCAATAGATCATTTATACATCCTACACAATAGAAGTATCCTTTTCCGACCAATCTATAAGTCAAACAAACAATAATTTCAAATAATATTTAAGTTTTATTCTTATTACTCTTTCTTTTTCACACTATTCACTGTTCACTTTCATTTGTTCATACAATGCTTGTTTAATTTCTTTACATTTATCACTTATCAAATTCATTTTCCATTCATTTATACAATCCATTTTTCTTTTCATTACTTTACATTCATTGCTTACATAAGTTATTTCTATTCAATTATTTAGATCATCCATAATCAGTTCTTATAACATGATGTAAGTCCCTTTACAAATTTAGTTCACCGTTATTATTTTCTTTAATTTCCTTTTTAACATTAATATTCATTTGTGGACCAACACTTACTTAAATTTTTATTCGTTTTCTTTTCACTTTTATTACTCTCACATATAGTATTCACTTTTACTATTTACTTTAATTATAATTGACTCCAAACATCACTTAAGTTTATTATCATTTATTTAGAGTATTCACCTTTTATTAAATTTAATTACTAGCATTCAAATTATTAACTTAGTTTATAACATTTTTGTAACATCAGTTCTTATTTACAGGAATAATTCTATTGAACACCTTCATTACTAAAGTTTGCTTGTATAATATTCCATTACATATTTCTATTAACATTTCAACTTATGATATTTGGTAAGTTATATATACATCTTTTAGAATGTAATTGAATGTTACACAAGTTTGTTTTATTCATTTTAGTTAACAAAATGTTCAGTAGTTACATCTTCTTATTTTTCATATCCTTTGATTTGCAAGCTACAAATTTCCATTTTCATATATACATTTCTTTAATCACTTAACATCAAATTTCTTATTTTCCCCTTAAGAAGTTTCAATTATTAATAGGTTAAGATTTCACTCATTACTATAATTGAAACTACTAATTATCAAAAAGTTTTAAGAATTAAACTTCGGGTTACATTTCAAATCATTTAGAAAAATAATAATATATATGTATCCTTTATAGATCATATCATATTTAGGAATTCAAAATTAAGATTTATTCATCAAAACAGATGAAAACTACTACAGTGGTCTTCCCACTTTGAAACTCGAAAATGAACGTCGATGATCCGTGCACTTATCACCGAAATCATTTTCCAACGACAAAGAGGGGAGTACAAAATTTATTTCTTTTTTTTTTAAAGTATATTCTTTAAAACGTTTCTTTCAAATCACATTTGAAAATATTTATATTTGGAAATACTTTCAAATAATACAAATATTATATTTCAAAATCCTTGAAAAAAAATTCAAAAATCTCAGAACTTAATTCCTCAAATTTCTAATTTATATTTATTTCATTTGTAAATTTTATTTTACAACCAATATTTATAAAATTTCACTTACTAACTAACATACATATAACATACAACTATATTCATTTATAAAGATTATTCTTCTATATACAAAATAAAATACAAGTTAAAATTATTTCATTTACCCATATTTCAAAACAATATTGTGTCGATCTGTCTTATTAAGTGTTTAGAAATTCCTATCGATGTCATAGCGTCCTATGTACCAACAGAATTTATAAATACTAAACGGAACAAATTAACACAATACAAAACCTTTTATAACACTAACAAATTCGTTCTCTCATATATACACTCAACGACTCATTCTAGGGTATCACTATCCTATTTATATGAGTCAAACCCCACAAAGCTAAGGTTATCACTAAACCAATGCTCTGATACCAATTGTTATCACCTGCCTTTTTTGGACAGTTTAAATCGATGATAAACCATTCACGTCAGACTCAAACCATTAAATGGGCAGATTGTTATGGGGTAAATAAGAAAAAAACAGAGAAAGAAAGAAAAAAAATATAGAATCTCACAACGGAATGACAAAATATAATAATCAAATAAACAGTTCATGATGCTATTTACAAACAACATTTGATTATACCTTTACAGTATAGATCGGAGTTACATACAGCAGGATAAATAAATAAATGCAATGGAACAAAATGCAGTGGATAAGTATAATAAATATTAATAGTATAAAATCTTCGTCTTTGTCCTCCATAAACCAGTCTTTAATAAAATGAAAAGCTCGGACAGACATGAGCGAATTGAAAATACAAAACACTCGAGTCAGAACTATAGGATCTTTTGTAAATTAAATCAATAGTAAAATAAATATGAGTGTAACAGCGGCAGAAATGTTTGCGGGGTCTGACATTTCATATCCAATGTCTAAAGTGAGTGCAATAACTTAAGAGAAGTTTGGGATTACCATCTCCTAATGATCCGTTAAACTATCTAATACATAGTACAATATGCTATTATAATAGTGACTATAGTAAAGTAAAATATTAAAATAGCGTTAAGGCGTTACCATATCCCCTTTAACACATTTTATATAATCCTATAGTCCATACAGTACCGTAAGCTCATCTGTGAGATTTACCCAGAGGGCACCACATAGGTATGGTACAAAAGAAACACATAGAAGGCGCAATAGGGCATGTGAACGCGGCACTCGAGACATTGCCAGGGTAGATATACCAATTGCACTCCCGGACAGGTGGTAACGCATAGCAGCTACTAACGCCCACCTCGGATACACTTCCATAATCAAAATCGAGGGGTGGCCACCAAACCAATCACAAAGTAATAGCATGGTATCGAATAAATATGCCCGATCAGAGATGCGACATCACTTGGTCCAGTATAGCTCCTATTTTAGTCACATCTAAGCTGACTCACGGGAGTCAAGGTCACGTAAATACCTCATACAGAATCGTTCGCCAAACCATACACTTCATTTCTGGAACCTCCACCACGTACAAAGT
Source organism: Allium cepa (assembly GCA_030765085.1). Classification (NCBI taxonomy): domain Eukaryota; kingdom Viridiplantae; phylum Streptophyta; class Magnoliopsida; order Asparagales; family Amaryllidaceae; genus Allium; species Allium cepa. The sequence continues at coordinate 783,958,541 of CM060935.1, read as the reverse complement.
TGTTAAAGTGGTTTTCGTTATTGGCAAAGAGTATAACAATATCCGATCTCGGTCTCTTTAGCAACCAAACTCTTATTTCACATCGGATGGTTCTTTTATATTTCAAAAGTCAATTCACAATTTATATCAAAATATCATATTCTCAAAACCATATCATTTTCGAATCATATTCACTTTCAAAATCATATTTACTCAAATATGTCATTTCGCAGAAAGTATCAATTCCAAATTCCAACTTAGATTGTATCATCATCAATGATTTTAAATATAAGTACTTCAACTTTACACAGTTTGAAATTTTAAAAAATAGTTTAGGTAGTCATAAATAGTTTTAATAGTTTTAAAATTAAAATTATTTATATAGATTTAAAATAGATTAAATGGATTTAAATTATATTAAATAGATTAAATAAATTTAGAGTAGATTAATTAGATTTATATTATATTAAATAAATTTAAAATAGATTAAATAAATTTAAATTATAAAATAGATCTAAAATAGATTAAATAAATTTATATTATATTAAAATTGGTAAAAGAGATTAAATTGGATTACATAGGTTATAATTTATTAAAATAGATTAAAATGGTTTAACTTGATTAAAATAGTTAATTTAGTTAAAATAGTTTAAAATAGATCTCAAAGTTATTCAATAACTCAATTTTGATAAATCCATATATTTGACACTTCAACTTTGAAATTCCAATTTAAATCCTTTGAACAATTCATTAAATCAATTTCAATTTTAGCCTTAACGCTTTGATTATCAAAAATAATTCGGTTTATATGAATCGATTTCTATTTGAAAATGCCAGTCAATTGAAATTCAAATTTTGAAGAATTAAAAATCATTTAATTTAACCAATCTGGTGTCCATATATAATTTTCTACCTCATAGTCAAGTGATACGAATATTTATCATTTCAATCCGCCATTTAAAATTTATAGTTATATATTATTTCAAACCGCAATCCTGAATTAAATAAAAAAATCTATAAAATCACTGGAGTCTATCATTTCAACTCATAACGATTTTTTTCTAATATGTAGATCGTTCGGGTATGTATCTTTTCAACGCATAGGAAACTTGTAGTGTTTAAAGCAATATAATATATAACATCCAGTCATCCAATACAACAATCAAACATCCATCACGGTTATCATCTAAATCAATCAATAAACATCAATGGCCAACTGATTATCAATAACAAATATAAACCGACGAATAAAATTTTAATGTTAAATTAAATGGAAATAATAATCAATTAAAGTCAGGTTTAGCAGTCATGAGTATTTAAATATACCGAACATCAACCAATCAGTTTCAAATCACATCATAAATTCTATTTAACTAACATAAGATAATTTTGTAATTGTGAGTTGGTCAAAACACTCACCTTTGATTTCAAATCGATTTGAAATCCAAAATAAGGCCCAAAATATGACAGTTAGAATTTATCCAAACCAGCATCAAAATATCTGAAATTTTAATACGATCCCAACGGAACAAATCGTGCATGAATCGATCCTCGTACATAAAAGTTATGGACATTAGAAGATTGAAAATCAAAATTTAAATAAAAAAAAACAAAAAAAAACGTACACACATACGATGCTGCCACGTCAACACCTTGTTATCATCAGCAAAGCGAACTCTAGGCATGAATGGCTCCTGCCGCCGACCACGAAACCCATGCGCACCCATCACAGCCAGTCGTGACTAACGCTCCCCCCACCAGATGAACCGCCACCTTCGCCTGAACCCCCTCCACAATCGACGACCCCCCTTGCTTCATCGATCGACGAGAAAAATGCCCAGCCGCCGTCGAGTTTGTAACCCTAACTGAATTTTAAGCGACGATCCAACCGTGATCACACCACACGACGAACGTCGATGAACTCCACTCGCAAATCTGCACGCATCCATATCATCGATTTGACGATCCATCGAAGTTGATCGACACGCGATGAACGACCGAGAAATAATCTACCAATTTTTGGCAACACAGAGACCCAAATCGAAAAACAAACTGCAGATATGACTTATGCTCATCGGAGGCTTCGAATCAATATAGGATTTGGAGAGTTTGAATTTTGAAGTTGGTTTTGGAATTTGATTGAAGCTTTGCAATTTGATTTTGCTTCTACCATTTAAGAAGGAGGAATAGATAGAAGTTGATGTACATACATAACAAGAAAAATGACTGCTAGGGTTTTGAGAAACAAGACAATATATACTAACGAAGCCCGATAAGAATGAATAACATATCGAACTGGTTCGAAATGACAATAACGACCCGAAAAGCCCGTTTTGCTTTCAAAACGAAAGTGGGTCATGCCATATACCAAAATAGATGTTTTCGATAATTTTAAATTCGATTGAACCAGTTTCAAGTCCTAATTCCATCGTATAAAGAAGTTAGCTTAAAATCAGCTTATTTCAAATTGATTTCAATTGAATTTAATTAAATTGATTTCTACGCGTTTCGAGCTCGTACGATCAAACGACAAGTCCGATCGCTACGAAACTTGAAATCCTACAATATTTCATCATTATGGATCCAATGAAACTGGTTTCGCCGAAATCAGGGATAGTGGCCAAAATGGCTATTTTTTCATTAATTAAATAAATTAATCTTAAATTAATTAAATCACTTTTTCCATTCAAATTTGATAATTAACAAATTTCATCATTTTTGATCACTTAGAAATTTACGATGATTTAGTATAAATTCACATATCAATTCTATGTTACATATTACACTAACTTCAGTATTCAATTTCAACTGTAATTAAATCCAATTAATTATAATCTAATTCCAACAAATTGATTTAATTTGATTTCAATCTTTTTATTCAATCAATGATTACTCTATAGACATAGTTAATATTTGTTTATATCTTGTTATACTAACATTCTATAATTATCATCTTTTACCATATTAGTTTCAATATTTCAATTGCTTTAAATTTTTGTCAATTTTATTGAAATTTTAAATCCCAATAAATTAACTTATCTTGGTTTTACTATCTTTTATTCAAATCAATTATTACCTTGTGAATATAATTGAAATTTCTATACATTTTTTGCATTTAACTTTTACAGCTATTGTCCTAACTCATTTTACGTACCATTTAATGTCATTTAATTATGATTGATTAAATAAATTGGTAACAAATAACAATCGTCGCCATTTTTATATTTAATCACATTTGTATGTTTGTTATCTACACACAAATGTTATAGTTATTTACACAACACTAATTTTATTCAATTACAATTTATTACTTACTATTTATCAATTAATCCAATATTTAAATTATCAGTTATCTTTTTAGTATAATTATAAATTAATACACACATTATTTCAATTTATTTACAATATATATCAATTATAACTCTTTAATCATTTTAATTAATTAGAATTATATTTAAAGCAGTTATAAATTAACTTAAATTAATACTATTAAATTGCATTCCTGTTATATTCTTATTATTAAATCACAAATTTTTATTTCTTCCAACATTAAATCACAAAACTTCATTAAATTAATGCTTTTCAGTTATCAAAAAGTACGGTCGTTACATATGACCAATTTATGTCGTAATGACCATAAATTATAAAAGGTGCTTTGAAAACTTTTAAGCTGGTTGTTATAATTTCCCGTCCTCCTAGTTATGTTTTGTTGCAAAATGAGACTCAAAATTCTTGCTTTAGGACGCATATTCTTTTTTTTAAACTCAAAAACAACAGTACTTTCAAAAATATCATGAATAACTTCATAATTTTGATTTTCAACATGAAAAGTCAAAAGGTTCATTCCACTTGATTTGGATTCGTAAATGTTACCTAAATTTCACAATTCAAAATAATTTGAGTGCCATTGACACTACTCCAAACTTCATTTTCATTTCCTTCATAAAACTTTCCTTCCAAATTTGTATAAAACATTTTTACTAAATTTGAAAAACACACGAAACCATTTTGGGAAGCATAAATCAGACAAAGAATTCCATTTTGATTGCAAAGATCATAAAGACCCCAAGAAGGAAAATCATTGATTATGGCGATTGTTCCGAGAGAGGCTTTTTCAAAAGAAACATATTTGTATAGGCTTCTATGGCCTCTTCGTCATGAAAAAGATTACCTTTTGTTTTCTTAGAAAGCCATATGGTTTCTAGAATGTTGCTTGACGAAAGCATTGAAGAATTGTTTGAAGAGATAGGAGAGATAACAGTTTTTTTTTGAATTTTGAAAAGTGAGTGAAATGAATGGATGAAGATGGAATAATTACGTAAAGAATCGATAGACACGTTCTCTGTTCAAAAGACACCGTTTCGGGACATTGGAGTTGGTGAAAAGGTGGAGGAAATTTCAAATTTTGAATTTGAAATGAAAATTCAAAATTCTTATTTCATGTGTATATGTCGACATTTGTGTAGAGGATATGTCGACATATGGCCTATGAATGTCAAAACGAGGAGTTGAATAAATTATTCCTATTACTTATATATGTGTGTGTGTGTATAATTATCCTATAATTACACTAATCCATATACATGTCAACAATTTGAAAATTATTTTAAATACATATATTTTATATAACTTTTATTTAATATTATATTCTTATCAAAATAATTTTACAAAAATTTATTTGTATATATATTACATTATATTATATTATATTCATCTAACATTATTAATCTATAGGTTATTCCTAACATTCAAAAGCAACCAAAAATCCAATCAAAATTTTAAATCTTACAAGCATGCCTATTTTTGCTACATTTCTTTGATCTTTTCTGAATTGATTATTGTCGTGAAGCACATATTAGCATCTTCCGTTTCTGATTCATTATCATTTGAGAAAGTATTTGAATAGTCTAATGTTGTAGTATAAGACCTTTTCCCTTTTTTGGATGCATCCGTATTTGGTGAGGTTTTCAATTTCTTTGGTTGTGGACAGTCTCCTTGCATATAGCCAAATTCAGTGCAGTTAATGCATCTAATAGCATTCCACTTCTTGGATTTTTGTTATCATTTCTCTTGGGATTATTCATTTTTCTTTATTTTAGAAGTTTATGAAATTTTTGGTCATGAAAGTTATTTCCACATCATCTTTATTGTCTGAATCCATATTATCTATTGTTGCATTAACAGGGATGGATTTCTTTTCTATTGCCATGCTTTCTCTCCTCCCTACATCTATGCTTCATAAGGCATTAAATTTCCAATTAACTCTTCAATTTTTGTGTGCTAATGTCATTTACCTCTTCAATTGCAAGAGTCTTTTAATCTCAACCAGTAATAGGTGAATTGAGGATTTTTCTAACTTAATCCTCTGTTGAAAAGCTTTTACCCAGTGCAATTAGTGAATGCACTATATCTTGAAATCTACTACACATGACAGAAATGGACTCATTTGGACTCATTTTAAATAATTAAAACTGATTCGTTAACCTAGAAATTTTGGGCTGTTTGATTTTACTAGTGCCCTCATGTGAAACTATAGTAACCTTCATATTTCACATGCAGACTTACAAATAGACACTCCATTGAATTCGTTCTTGTCTACTGAATAAAAAAATACTCATGGCTTTAGAATTACTTTATGCCAGTGCCTTTTAGTCAGCAGTCCATTATGAGAAGTTAGTTTGGGGCTCAATGTACTCATTCTGTGTGACATTCCAAATATCTAGACCTGTTGACTATAAATAGATATTCATTGTACATGACTAATATATGTAATTATGCCATTAAAAAGTGAGGGTCTAGTAGTAGATTGTCCTTCAATAAAGGTGTTACTGACAAGTGAACTAATAGTGTTGTTAGCTGTTTAAACTTTTCAAAAATCAAAAATATGAATACTTGAAAACTAATGTTCTGATACCAAATGTTAGTTTTCATAAGTAAGAATATTAAGACTAATTTGACATTAGTAGGGGTTGAATAGTACAATTAATTTTATGATTATAGTTTAAACAATGCAAATTGACAATTATACATGCAAACACAGGCATATATAAATGCAGTAAAAGCAAAAAGTACATATTTGGAGAGATCACACCGGGACTTTCATACTAGTTCGGAGTTATCCTACGTATAGTTCCGTACAATTTCTTTTATAAATTTCTTTTCAAGTATCAAAGCTATGCAATCTCGATTTCAAGGCTACGAGACACACCCTTTAGATTTTCCGAGCTTTGAGCACACTCACTGGATTCAGATGAAACACCGACACACCTAATTGGATTCAAACAGGACATCAAACAGGACATAAGCATACCCACTTGGATTTCAGAGACACAAAGCACACCCAAGAGTATTTGAATATAATTTGATAGAGTTTACAAAATCAATTTCTTTATCTTGAGTACAAATAATCCTACAACCTCTTGAATAACACTTTGATCTTCATTTGAGTGAGAGAGATGAGAGAGATCAGAGAATATACAATAGAGAATCAAATCAATATAGTTTGAATTTGATTCTGGCTGAATTTGAGAAGATTTTGAGTAAAATTTCTTTTAGACATCAAGAGAGTGAGAAAGGAGGGGAAATATGAGAAAGTAATTAACAAAAATTCATTTGAGAGAAACCTTATTTTTAAAGAAACACCAGTCATGTCCATTTTCGAAGAGATATAACGAAAAGACACTTTTATTCAAAATTTGAATTTTAAAAATATCAGACTGTAGGTCGATGTATGGGTACTATATGTGTCGACATATTCTTGGTAAATTTGAAAAACATTTAATAATTTTTTTTGAAAATATTAAGGTTTGTACGATATTTTGATACTTTGAAAAATCATTTAAGCACAGTTCAAACACTTTTAACCATAATAAAACTTAAGAAAACTTTACTAATAATTTTAAAATATTTTAATATGTAAAGGATTTAAATATGAATTTTCTTGTGAAAATTAACATATAAATTATAAGCGAACATTTATTTAAAATTAAAGTATTAATGAATGTCAAAATATAAAATGCTTAAAAACTTAATTACTAAGAATATAATAAACTTTTGACAACAAGTTTTAAAAATCATTTGAAAACAACTTTGAAAAGATGTTTGAAAAATCATTTTGAAAACAGGAATTCGTTAAAAATCATTTTTGAAAAGAAATTCTACCAAAGCTTTAACAAAATAATCTATGACTCTATAATTCATCTTGATATATTAAATCTTCAAACTCTTGAGTCTTCAATCTCTCACTATTGAATCTCTATATCAGCCTTTTGAATCTGCTCTTGATACCGTAGTCTTCTTAATCAACATCTGTCCAATATCTTACACGATTTACTATATATATCTTGATAAAAGCATTAGTACCTATGTTTTATATAATGTTATATGGTTGTTGTCATCAAAACTAAAGCCTAAGGTACTAACATGTACGAACGCTAGAAGGATGCCGAAGTTGAAAATGCTGAAGTAAATTTTATGGATAATGGATGACCATCTAAGACAGGATACAGAAAAGATAAAGGAAATATGAAATACTCGAATGTCCAAAGACCTTACAAGCGGAAATTTATCTTCCACTTCACCGTTGATAAAAACCCATCCAGAAGCATCATTGAATATTCTCTCTTATTCGACCACGTGAATCGTCTATTGTTCAGTTGTTAATCAATCAAATTACTACTAATAATAAACTGATTGAACTCCTCCATGGCATCAATGTCACTTTCTCTAGAGGATTGTTCCCTAAGAAAACAAGTGACATTAAGGTCCCCACCCATAACCCATCACTACACCAAACACAGAGGATTCCCAATGAGTATAAGTGTTGCTAAGAATTTCAATAACACTTGTATGTGTCGCGATGAGGGCGTGGACATTTATTTGCAAAGCTAATAAGCGTTGGAAGTTTTTTTTTCCACCAACGCTTATAAGGGTGGGAAAAAATAATCTTCCAATGCTTATAAACGTTAGGAAACGATATCTTCCAATGCTTACAAGTGTTGGTGAAAAATATCTTTCAACGCTTACAAGCTTTACAAATAAATAGAAACAAATAAACACTTATTAGTAATGTGAATGTTGAAAGACATAATAGTTTGAATGTTAAAAGATACAATATAGACTATATCTAATATGAAATATTATCTTAATTTAGCAAATTATAACCCAATCAATATTAATAGACAATATTCATAATCAATAATAAAACAGAGTAACAATAATTTTTCTTTCTATCGGACCCAAAAACTTTCGCAATTGGATCTTTTTCAAGATCTTCTACTTCACCATTACCACTAGAACTACCATTCAATTTCCTCTTTTCCTCTGCTTCTTCTATAAGTACCTACGTGCGTTCGGTATCATATTAAATTGAAATTTATACTAAAAAGAATGAAAAATAGTAATCAAGGTGATTGCACATGATTTAACAATAAAATGACATTAAATTAAACAAGCAAATGTATTCGATAGCACAAGTGAAAAGCTTTTTTTCATTAATGGACATTAAACAGACATTATAAAAATTTTCAGTTTAAAACTGAGGCCAAAGTTGCCTCAGTTTTAACAATTGTCGTCGTAATGTTTTAGGAAAATGTCCGATAGGACTTCACTGCATTTCTCTGCTGTAAAAACATGACACATTAGATCAATAAGCGAGCAATTATAGAATATAACGCAACTAGTTTTGTAAACCGAATTGAGTATAAATATTCTAATGTAATATTTAGAAGAATTAATTTGGTGTGGTCGAATGAGAAACACAACACTAGATATGGTTGGATATACAATTGTTGAAGGTATCACCTGTAAATTTGATCTACAACTATAAGTGTACAGATGTACTATGGTTTCACTTTTATGTTTTTAGATGTGACTAAGAAAATTAGTAACTGTTTCTCACCCTCAAGGGAAAGGAAAAAAATATAAAAAAGATGAGTTATGGTAAACTGGTTATATATGACAGGTTATTTGGTTAATGCAAACCAAGGTTTAAAATTCCGTTTTCCGTTTCTGTTCCGGCCATTGGTAATTTTAAAGTTTCCGATTCCGTTTCGGAAATTTCGAAAGTTCCGCTTTAATTCCGGTTTTCTAGTTCCGGCACTTTTTTGCTTTAATTTGCTATATATGCTAATAAACATTCAATATTGTCATAAATTTTTAGTACATTTTTTACATTACATATGCAATACACACTTTAATTAAAAATCCAGTGTGTAATATTCTGTATTGTTTATTTGAGATTTTAAAGCTTTGATTAATTTTGAAAATTTTAAATTTCTTATTATGATTCGATGGAAATTAACAATAGTATAACAACTTTTTTTATGAAACTATATGATTTCTTCTCCATTTATTTATTGTCTTCATTAATTTGTTTTCTTTTTCTTAATTATTATATATTTGTTGTATTTTTTTAAATTTTTATAATTTTTTCAATATTTGAAAATCAAATTCGGAATTTAGACCGGAACCGGAATTTTGACCGGATTCCGTTCCGGTTATGAACGGAACTGGAACGGAATCACCGGAATAACCGGAATTCCGCCGGAATTTCGAACCATGAATGCAAACAGCCATAATGCAACTCTTGCTTATTATTCCACAAACCATGGTTCTTACGTAACAACTGGGTTAGATAAATCAAACCTGGATATGGACCCAAACTCGTTGCCAAGCCTCCGCAAATCCGGTGACTGTAGACACCAGAGTGATGTATAGCTCCCTGGTCTTGATGGAGTAGTAAAATCAACAGCTATATCAAGATCCCTGCCACTGGGAAATCTGGTTACTGAGATCTGCTTCTTTCATACAGAAGATAAATATAAAGAAATTAACATGATTAATAAATACACTGGACAAAATATAATCCTCCATAAAGATTGACAAAGTGCATACTTCAGTTGGTTATTTGAGTAAAATAAAAAGGAAATAAGTGGTATGTTGCTAGCAAATGGTTATTTCGTTTTCCAGGATCAACTAAAGATCCAAATTTTTTTGACATAGAACTTAACCTTCTCTCATAAATAAACTTACTTTTTTTGGTATCACATTCAGGCCCGACGTCTGCTCATTGACATCGATAAGAAACCAATAAAAATTAGAGTGCACTTATGTTTGACATGTTAGGTTTGCATCGTGCCATATATGTGACATGCAATGCAATGCACAAACTAACGTTGCACATGAGCATGATATTCAACTTGTTTTCACCATTATGCATCATATTCACTTCGCTTCATGTCCATTGAGGAGCTGTAAGTAAAATATATGTTATTTTTCCTCATTATATATTAATGAAGGAAATTAATCATTAATTTTTTTATTCTTTTAACTACATATGGTAGCAATTAATAAAGGGACATCAACATTGATAAAAAATGATCATGAAATAGAAAACTAGAGTCTAGACATCCAAGTATCCATGAAGAACAAAATTTCAGCTCAAACATGGATATGGATACAAACAAAACATGTTTTTGAACAAGAAAATACAATTTCAGACTAAATTATGCCAAAGGCTCTGCTCTTTATTATGAGTTTTCCATAAAAATAACAAATTCAAAAACTGAATGTTATAAAAAAAAAACATGTAAAAAAGGTTAAATAAAAATGAATAATGATTTAAACCTGATTAATTTGATGAAGAAAAGCTTGGGCTGAGGGAAAGCTGAAAGATTGTTGAAAGAAAACATTTTAACTTTAATTCAAGAAGTAATCAACAATAAGATCCAAAAATTAATAAGAAAATCATAATATAGTAAATTAAGTCACCTCCTAAGGATTTAATTCCATAATTTTAAGAGGGGATTCTAAAGGCAGTTTTAGAAGTGGGTGAGATGAAGAGAATGAATTAGACGAGAATATCAATATTATTATAGCCCACATGAAATAGCTTTATACCAATCTCAAATTATTGTTTACCGATAAAATTAAAATTTGATATCCATGGAAAATACAAAAAGTTCAATTAGTAAGCACTAAGCAAAATATTAATGTAAATCAATGTGATAGAAACTATGAAACTTTGTAAGGGTCAAATTTCACAAAACTGGTTATATCGCCTTATATATTCAACTCAAGCTTGAAAATGAAATAAATGGTAGTGTCGTAGTTTAGACCTACAAATACCGGCCTATAAGGATACATAAATAAAATTGTGTAATGGTAAACATATACTATATAGACAGCCACCGTTTCATATATCACATGGCTATATGTTTCCCTTTATGAACTAAACTTTTATTGTTTGTTGTTAGTCTGATTTAGGCTACACATGTTGCACCCCATAAACTATAAGTATGAACTTTTTATGTTTAAGTAGGTTTCTTTTTGTACTAAAGGGAGTTACTGTCAATACTTCAAATACCATCTTATCACTTTTTGTGCTTGAATGAGTTGTTAGCCAAGTATAACATGCACAGACTATGACTTTATGTAGGATCTACATTAACCCTAGAGGGGAGGGGGGGGGGTGAATAGGGTTATAGCAAATTTTCTCGATTTAAACACAGAAACAAACTGCAGAAATAAATATGCTGAAAAGTAAATCACACACAAAATTTACCCAGCTTCGGCAACCCCTGCCTACTGCTGCATTTCCAGATTTCTATTAGAATTGAACAGTATCACGCTTACAAACACTCTACTAGACTCGCAAACATTTGCTCCCGCTCACAAACACTCTACTAGACTCGCAAACATTTGCTCCCGTTCACAAACATTCTACTAGATTCGCAAACATTTACTCCCGCTCACAAACACTCTACTAGACTCGCACACCCTGCTCCCGCCTATAGAGTTTCGTTTACTCGCAAACTCTGCTCCCGCCTATAGAACTTTGATTACTCGCAAACTCTGCTCCCGCCTATAGAGCTTTGCTTACTCGCAAACTCTGCTCCCGCCTATAGAGCTCTGCAAACTCGCACACCCTGCTCACTGAACTAATTCTAACTAGACAATCTGACACTACCTAAACCCTAGGTAGTGATTTACAAATTCTTTGATTCGAAAAATAAAAACAACAATTAAAAGACAATAAATAACCCTAAATTAAAAATAAAGGCCTAAACAAAAAATAATCACCTTTTTCCTTTTAACAAGGTCGGCCCCTTTTATATCTTCGTTCACTCTAGCCCGTTCCTTTTTGCCTCGTTCCTTTGTGAAAATGGTGGCTCTCTTCTTGTCTCTGCAAATTAGGGCTTTGTTCTTTTTGCGAAATTTAGGGCTTATGCAAATTGAACTTCGCCGCTTGATATAGTTCGATAGTAGGCTTCGATGCTCTTTGATTTGCTCTCGGCTCTTCAATTTGGATCGAGTTCGTTCTGCGTGTTCGGTATGTACTTTACTCCTTTTGCTTTGCTGGTTTTGCCTTGCTCGAACTCGATGAATAAATTGCCGATGATGATTGGGCTTATATAGGATTCGAAATCATATTTTTGCGTTCGTATTTGTTCATTTGAATTTGTCTTTGGCCGTTCGATCTGGTATTGATGCTTGAGATTTCACTGACTTGTTCACAATCGTATATTCGATGCTTGGCACACACGGTTTTGATTTGTGACTTGGTCAATTTGCTTGGCTATCACGGTGAACGCTTGATTGACTTTGACAATACTGATTTCGTGAGTTTCTCTGTTGACCTGTTCATTGTGGCTTTGACATTTTTTTTTAACTTCGATATTTTTGTGAATTAGCTTTGCCCACTGTCTGCATTCCTGTAATAGCTTTGTTCAAGTTGTCTTGGGCATTGTTGTATCCATTGCAGTCTTATAATCTTCACTCTGGCCATACTGCATTGTTTCGATGTCATTGATTTGTTTAGCCTCGGCATTGACTGGTTTCATGCTTGTTTGTTATCTAGTAACACTTGAGTCTCTTGGCATTGCTGTTAGCTTTGGTGTATGGTCAGTGATGCACTTGGTTTGAGTTCATTTCTTGTTTTACTGGATTGAACTGCACTGATTGATTGTCAATGTGTACATGTTTCTCATGTGCTTGTTGTCATTTGCATCTGGTCTCTGTGCATTTCTCTGTGTTCATTTGAATTGTTTATCATGTTGCATTCACTCCATTTTGCATTGGTGCATTGTTGTCATGTTGGTTCGAATTGCACTTTGTGTAGTTGGTTCACCATGTAGTCTGGATTAGTGGTATTTGCATTTGAGTTGCAGCTGTGTTGTGTAATAGCCATGGTCTTTGTTGTTGTAGCATGCACTCATTGTTGTTTTCAGTTGCACTTGGTCATTTGTTCACTTGCATGTAGTTGGTTGTTTGCATTCATGAATGCATATTGGCTTGCATACGTATATGCTTCATTTGTCTTGTTGACATGGTTTGATGTGAGGCTGTAGTTGCATTGAGTATATGTGTTCATTGTGATGGCTGTGATGACATTCATGTTGCAGTGACATGTTTTCCTGTATTCATGTTCTTGCAGTCTTCATTTTCGGCCTTGACTTTGGTTGATGTGCATGTCGCTATTGCATTATGTTGGTCTGACTTGTATGTTGATATTGTGGTATACTTGAGCTTCAGTAGTTGTACTCTGGTTGGTCATTGTTGCATTACTATACTTGGTTAAATTCATTGCTGAGTTGATCATGTTTCTGGTTTTGTTTGATGGTCTTGTGGCACTGCTTGCAGTCATATTGGGTTTGTTTATGTTGCATCGACTTTGCATACTGCTCTGATCTGTGTTGAATCCAGCTTGAGGCTCGGGTTTGACCTTGTGCTGTGAGTTGTGACATTTATGTTATTGCACGTGAGTTGAACCCGGCTTTTCATTTGGGTTTGACCTGTGCTCACCTGTCCCTGTAAATCAATCAAGTGTATATATCGGTGTGCATGGCCTTGTGGCATATACAGTGATACACTGTGTATGTCACAAGTTGTTCGTGTATGATGAATTCAAATTTAAATGATGACGAACAACCCAAATAACTGAGGCAAATATTATTTTTAAAATCCCTTTTTTTATTTTAAGTCGCAAAAATATTTCTTTTTCAATTTCACTGCGTTAGTGAATATTTTTGCAGATTGCTCACATGCTGGATTCAAACTTGAATGCAGTTGAAGATAAAGTACGAGTGTGAGTGATATGTAGTGAGGTGCTGATGTAAATGTGAAAAATGTGATGTGATGTAATGTAATGTAATCAAAATTGTATAGTTATAGTGAGAGCTTGAAATTGTACTATTCAAAAATGTAATAAATATTTATTTGAATAAAATATTCATTTGAATTCAAATTCTGTGTTATTTAATTTATTCAACAAATATTTATTTAATCTGTGAAAATAAAATAGTATATTTAACAAATATATTTAAATGAATATATATATGTTTATTATCATCAAACAAAAATCATATAAGCGCAAAGCGCATATTCAACACTTTAAACTATACATCAAATTTATTTATTTATTTTGAATGCTTGGTTATGAAATCCTTATATTACTACTATCATATGATTCATTATAATACACGAGCAAAATCATTTCTATGTTATATGAAAGTGATGCTCAATCAATATTATTATGGTTGCATATTATTAAACATATGAGTTGCCTCATTGAATGATTTGAAACGAAAGCACTCCCTACTGTTTTTGCTATGAAAATAGATATTAGACAATACAATGAGTGAAGTGTTAGTTCATATTTTTCTACAAACATTTCATGTGCTTAAGTTATAAGAAAATAAACAAAAAACATAAAAAGCAACATTAGAATGGTGCGATAAAGCAAGCGGAATTATAATCAACAACAAAAACTCCAAATTATAAATGTTAAATCAACATTTCATACTCAAATTTCGCATTAAAAAAACTCCATATGCTACCAACATTTCAAATCAGAATGCAAAAATCATTTTCACCTAGAAAGAGAAACAGGACGTAAAAAACAAGATCAATGTGGTTCACAACAAATCCACGAACCTTTCTCTTCAACCCCTCTGTATGCCCTTGTAAAGTTGAATCATAACACTAAAAGTTATAAATTTTTTAGCAAATATTACCATGAGGAAATAGCGAACTCCCTTCATAATCCCTTGCTTTCAAAATCTGTCTACGTTGTTTCACCGCCACCGCAACGGTCGGTGCCGTGTTGTTTATCGTCGGTAGTGGATCAAGAAAGCCAACAGGCAAAGCATTATGATTTTTTCTTTTTCCAGATCCATCCAAAAGCCTGAACCACTTACTGGTCGTGACAAACCTACATCGTTCTCACCGCCGCGGCTGTTCTCAGCTTCACAGTCGCTACCGCTGCTGCTGCTAAGATCGATGCAGTTGGTGGGGTAAGAAGCAGCGGCAGGATTAGGACTTCGGGGTAGAAGTGGGATGTCGTGTGTCTTGGCAACAACTAAACTGAGGAAGCGTTGGATTAGGGTTAGGGATGAGATATGTTACTCGTTTACAATTTTTCCCAAGTACATTGTAGTTAATTTCAATTTGACTCCAGCTCACAACGATAAAAAAGCGATGGCATAATGAAAAATGTAAATGTGTAATTTTAGTAACGCATTTGTTGTATTGCATACATACTTTAGTATGGTGATTAACCTACAATGCAAGTAAGTGCCGACAACTAAAAAAAATAAGTGTTGCAAAATAGCTCTTATGGTGTAGTGCATAGATCTAGAGTAAATGTTCTAAAATCTAGATACTCACCCTAAATAAACCTTTGATTTTGGAATTCGGTCCACAAGCATTAATGACATCGAGAAATGAGCTATTACTAAGGTCAGTAAAGATAAGATTCATCAATGGACTTGGATAAAGGATTGTAATAGCTTAACCCAATTTCTTTCCAACCTGTATCATACCTACCAAATTTCCTCTAGTCTGGGGATGAACCCAATGACTAAGTGGAGCCTTTGAACTCTTATAAAATCTTTAGTCATGAAACTCTGTTTTTGTTTCTTGAAATATAACAATATTGACATTATTATCTTTCAAAATAGTTCCAATCTTACTATGTTTATCTAAATGATATAGACCCCTAACGCTCCAACTGATGTACCTTGTGATCTACGTGATGTAATTCTCTCTAATTCTCTACTCTAATGTACCCGTTATCTAACTACAAATCATCAAAAATGAAACCAAATCACCTAGCTAATTGATGCATAACCCTAATATAAACTACTCAAAGCACTACAACAATAAGTATTGCCTAAAAGAACGTTCAAACCTAAGCTAGTGCTGTCGTAACCTCTAACAGGTGCTCTATGTAGACAAACACTCCTCATCATCGATTTGAATGAACTCGAATAAGAAAGATAAATCACCTGATCAACTGCTCTTAGTGTGAAACATCTCTAATGTGTTGCACTCCACTTGAACCAGAATTAGTTCTTTCATTTACATGTGTAACCATTGATTTTCTATTAATATCCATATTTAATTTAATATGTCATTTTAAATTCTTTGAATTAATCTGCAACATTTAGCGATTAATCGATCTATTCTGGCCAAAGCTTTTGACTTTTAAGTTGACTCTCTATATGGATGATACCGAACTTCCATGGTGAAAGAGATAATTATTCTGTTAGGTAGTGCCTTACTTCAATTGGTTCAATGTGCACCTAACTACGGTTGTAATAAGGTCACAATGTAAAGTGTTTAACCACAATCAAAGTATTGCCCAGTTACTTGACATCGACGGTACCCTTTACCTAGAAGACCACATGTACATCATTACCATGAGATCTTATATTTTGACTTAGTTATTGCTATACCACCTTTTGACCAGGCAGTATACCATAAAAATTGGTTAAATGGCTTATGTGATCATCAAGCTATGATGCCCGGAGAGACAGTTATCAGGCTTGGAAATCGATTATATTAGGAACTATAGGCAATAGTTGGGTGGATTCGGACCGGGTCCCCATCAAGGGGCAATCAATATGAAGTTATAAGAAAGGCCCCATAAGGCCATATTTCAAATTTCAAGTCAGTCTGACTTTGTATGCTCGAGTTATGGGCAAAACAAGAATTTAAATGGATCGATCGGGAACGATCCATAAAACAACGTAAAATGACGAAGATCGATCAATATCTCAAAATCTACGATGCTACTACACTTAAAAATTTCAAAGCATTGTATTGAAGAGTGAAGCCCAAAGAAACGATCACATGATAAAACTCCCAAATCTTGAAAATGAGGCTAATCGTTACTGGAACGATTGTACAAATCATCCATAACGATCCATAGTTTTAGAGAAAATGCGATTTCTCACAAACGGTAAGTTGGAAATGCATGAAATTTGGGAAAAAATTCTCTTACATCATGGGGCACCACCATGATCGATTTTAGATCAAAAGGATGAAATTTTGAAAATTAGGTCAAACGTTATTGGAACAATCATAAAAATCGGCATCAAGATCCATAGTTTTACGGAAAACGCGATATCTCACAAACGGTGTGACAGAATTGCACAAAATTTGAAGGAAAAGTCTCTTACATCATGGAGCATCCCTTTTTTGATCATAGCTAAAAAAAATGAAACTTTGGAAATTAAGCCAATCATTGTTGGAACGATTGTACAAGCGTAACGATCCATAGTTTTATAGAAAACACGATATTTCACAAATGGTACGTCGAAATTGCATGAAATTTAGAGAGCAAGTCTCTTACGTAATAGATCATCTCCACGATAGATCGTAGCTCAAAAGGATGAAATCTTGGAAATTACGCGGATCATTTGGAATGATCGTACAAATCAACAGAACGATCCATTATTTTACAGAAAACGCGATATCTCACAATTGGTATGTTGGAATTGCACGAAATTTGGAGGGAAAGTGTCTTACATCATGGAGAAACCCCATGATCGATCGCAACTTAATAGGATAAATCATGGAATGATCTTCTATGATCCAATTTCTAGTCAAAACAGCTAAGATCGATCAATATGTCATGAACGGTAAGTCGGAATGACGCGAAACTTTGAAAGTATGGACTAGAGGCAAGAGGGACCCCAAAAAAAGATCGTTACCCCTTTGGAGTAAGTATAGAACGATCGGACAAATTTTTTTTTGTGTCCGATCAATCCTAAATTTTATGGGTTGGTTCATATGGGCGTGGAGATTAATCTACAAAAATTACTGCCCGATCCATGCACATCTTCATCTATAAATACAGTGGACTTAGCTAATTGCAAAGGGCTTTTTTCGACTGGTTCTCCTTTATCATTTTTATTTCTTCCTCCACTAATTTTCAATGGCAAAAACAGCTGTACTTTTAAATTTACAATATAAATAAAAGATTGTTTGAGTTGACATAGGCCGAAGTTTGCCGAACCACTATAAAACTTGTGTGTTCCTTTACTTTTTTTTCTATTTATTCCATGATCTACGTGCTTATCTTCCTATTTGGATATTGTTTTTGAAAATTGGTGCTTTCATATACAATTGGGTGTTGTGGCCATTTTTGGTGCAAACAGTTATAGTAACATATAGAAAACTCTCGATGAGTCATTATGTGATTGTTCAAAACAACCACAAGTATCTAACTTCCAACAATCATGATTAAATCACCATCCATCGTATATTTAATGTTATGTACGTTAGTCTCAATGCATGTATCGATATTTCTTTCTCGATCCATCTTGATTAGGAACATATAAGGAGTTAGTATTTCTTATATATCGATTCGATACTCATCGTTATGAACACATTCGTAAATGAAATAGACGAATAGTTCTCTTAAGGATTTTATACTTATATATGTTTGGTGTAATTAATTCATGATGCATATCACTATATAACAGCACATAATAGAACATAAAACCCCAAAACATACTTTATTACAAGTAAGATTGTTTACAAAGTCAAATTTATATAATAAATTACATAATAGCATCTAGAGCACAACCTTAACAAAAATGTCCAACAAAGATATGTATAATATATAAACGTTAAGTCGCTCTACAAAGAAAGTTTGAAATTTGCATGTTATTAATGGTGGAAAGTCAGAAAAGTGAATAAGAAAAAAAAGAAATACTACCAATGCTCTTTGTTAAGGATAATGTTGCTACAATTAGGGGTGTAAACAGGTCGAATCAGACCGAACGAAGGTGTGCTAGTCCTGTTTTACAAGCATTCAAATGAACATGGATGTAACGACCCGGTATTTTAAACCTTTCGCATCCACACATGTCAGACTTAAATTTCTCAAAATATCAGATTGTTAATTTAAATTTGGCAAAACTCAGCATATAAAGTAAATAAATCAATCATAGAATCACAGACACAGAGTACTACAACAATAAGCAGTGGAAATAAATGAATAGTAGTTCATGAAGCTACTATATATATAACAGAGTTTGAAATAAAATACAACAGGATATCTCAAATACAATGAAGTCTCGAATGCAAATAGATGATAAATCTGAACAAAACCACTGGATAGCTAAAAACCAAATATATACAGATGATCTCCAAGTGAAGCTCCAACTCCAAAGGTGGGTCTCAAATGCTGTGACACTCAGTCTGACCCGAGCGTAGAGCAAAACACAAAACACTCGAGTCAGGATTAACATTCTTATATCAATAAATCCAACTCATGTGAAATATCAACTGAAATACAAGTAACTCAAACAATGTTTGGAATTTCCATCCTCTAAGGATCCGTGTAACTATCTACTATATAGCAATATACGCTATTATAATATGTCTAAAGTAAAGCAAAAGTATTAAAATAGCGTTAAAGCATTACCCATACCCCCTTTAACACATTTTATATAATGTCGTAGTCTATACAGATACTGTAAACTCCACTCGCAAGTGCGCTATCAAGGAGCACTCCATAGGTACAACACAAAACAAACTTGTAGAAGGCGCGATAGGGCATGCGACAAGGCACTCGAGGCAATGCCATGATAGATATAACGTTTGCGAATCTAGACTGGTGGTAACGCATAGCATCTACTACTGCCCACCTCGTGACCCACTCCCAAATCAAAGGTGCACCCAATCAAATTACAAAAGTAATAGAATGGTATCGAAGAAATGTGTCCGATAGGAGGAGTGACCTCACTTGGCCCGGCATGGCTCCTGTTGTAGCCGCATCAAGCTGACTCACGGGAGTCAAGGCATAAATACCATATAGAATCGTCACCAAACCATCCTACTTCATTTTGGAATCTCCACCACGTACACTGTTGTCAAAGTGCTTTTCGATATTGGCAGAGAGTATGACAATATCCGATCCCGGTCTCCTTAACAACCAAACGTTATTATAACACTGCGGTCATTTCAAAATAGTTTATACTTCAAAACCAAAATATCATTTCCATTTCAAACCATATCAATAGATATCACTTTTCACTTCAAATATATTTATTTCCAAAATCATAGTACTTTCAAAGTTATAACACTTTCGAAACCAAAACACTTTAAATTATAATACTTCGGAAAACCATAACTTTGAAATCATAACTTCCACCACTTAAACAGTTTAGATACTATTAATAGTATATAATAAAATAGTTTATAAAATAAAATAGTTTATATAAAGTAGTTATAAGTTAAAATATTTTATATCAAAATAATAAGATATTAAAATAGTTTATACTAAAAATAGTCTATACTAAAATAGTTTATAAAGTAAAATATATAAATAGTTTAAATATAATTTAAAATACTTTATATGATAAATTAGCTTCCTCAAATTTCACAAATTGATTCAAATCAACTCGAATTCCAAAATTCAAATTTAATTCAATCTCAATTCATCAATTTTAACTCAATTCAATTTCTTAATAAACCATTTCAAATTATATCGATTTCAAATACAGGTTTAAGCCATAAAATGAAACATTTCAATATCAATATATTTTCAAAGCTTAAATATTTCACATTTTCAGAACTATATTTTATAATTTCATATATATCTTAACTTAAATTAATTATTATTTAGTTTTGAATTATCACTACAAGAAAAAGGCAGAATACCGACAGCCAAGACCGACGGCTTCCGACGGCCATTTTCCGACGGCTTTCGACGGGCCGTCGGCGGCCGTCGGAAGCCGTCGCAAATTTGCGATTATACCAGCCAGCCGAGCCCTTTCTTCCTCCTCCATTTCATACGAAAAAAACCCAAAAAACCCCCCAAATTCAACCCCTAAGCTTCCAATCCCTAATTTTTAGCTTCCGGATCTTCCAACGCACTCTAATCAAGCTTCAGTACTCTTAATCTCAGGTATAATCTCTTATTTTTATGAAAAATTCAGTTTTTACCCTAATTATAGATTTGCATAAATTGATAAATTAGGGCGAATTAATGATTGCAATTGTTTCCACTAGCGTAATAACGGTTTATAGCATCACATGGTATACCAATTTCATCTTTTATCGTGAAATTGTGATAAACACGTATAATTTGTGCATGTTCATGTATATGTATTTTGTTGTGTATGCCTTGATTCGACGATTGTATACGTTATTTGGAATAAGATAAAATGATTGAATGAACTAGGAGTATTATATTGTGCACGTTTTTACTTATGACACAAAAAAAATGCATTACTCTAAATTATAATTGTGTGTATTGAAAAATGACAAAATGTTAAACCAGCCCTAAGTTGATGCGTAATACGTCGAATAAATGTGTGAAATTAATATATAAATGTGAACAGTGAGTAAAACTGTATTTTTGAGTAAAATGCGCGCATGTTAACCGACAAATGTCCCTTAGAGAGTTTTTGGCCCCGTCTGACGAGTGTTGTACATGATCGTTGTATAAATAGTCGTTTTTTTCGAAAAACGACCATTTATATTCATCTGGTACAATGTTTGTCGGATTTGTCCCTGTATTGGACAAGTTATGAACACAGTAAGAATTTACATTTTGTATACTACTTCGTCTCAAACGGTTCATAAAATTTCGCCCTAACTTTTCTTTTTTGTTTCCTGCGTACACGCATTTGTGTACAATGCAGGGAACAAAAGGGAAATGCTGCCGAAATTTTATTGAATCGTTTGGGACGAAGTAATATACGAAATGTAAATGCTTACTGTGTTTGTAATGGGAGGTAGGATGTCTGACCAATGAAAAAAAATTATATATTTTTAATCGTTACGTACGTTAAAAAATGAAATGTGCCCTATTTGAAAATATTTTTAAATTTGTGAAGTTGTTCTTTAAATTCAAAATATTATACGAACATGAAAATAATCTTTTTCGAATGTGTATTCTTCAAAATAAATATTAAATTTTGAACTTCTCATTTTGTCAAATAGGAAAAATGATTGATTATTTTGTTGATCGAAGGAGATGGATGTACCAAAGAAAAGGAATGAGGGGCTCAATAAAAGAAGATTTTTATAACGGTATAAACGTGTTTGTTGAATTCGCCTTAAGTAATAACGGAAACGATCCAGAAATTCGTTGTCCGTGTAGTAGGTGTAGACATTTGAAGTTTTTGTTACCAGATATTGTGAAAGTTCATTTGTGCCAACACGGTTTCACACCCGAATATTATGTTTGGGATCGGCATGGAGAAGTTGTAGCAAATACTTCTGTAGAGTCTGAAAGTGTCGTTAACGAAATAGTTTCAACGACCCGTATAGAAAATATGGTCGAAGATGCAGCACGATCAATGTTTCCTATGGTTGAAGTTGACGACGATGATGTAAATGTTGAAGAACCAAATATTGAAGCTAAGAAAATTTATGATTTACTAGATGCAGCTAAAAAACCTATTTGGGATGGTTGTAAAAGCGGCACGCAGCTGTCAGTAATCGCAGAATACATTGCGATGAAGTCAAAATACAACATCACTGAAGCTGGGTTTACGGCTGTTGTACAAGCTGCAAAAAGACATATGCCGCCCGATAATCTAATGTGTGAAAATCACTACGAAGTTAAAAAACTTATGTCGGCTTTTGGTTTACCGTATCAGAAAATAGATACATGTTTAAAAGGATGCATGTTGTTTTGGAAAGAAGACGCAAACCTTAGAAATTGTAAAGTTTGTAACCAGGAGAGATACAAACCAAGAAAAAAGAAGGGTAAGGAAGTTCCGTACAAGCGTATGCACTACTTACCCATAACTCCAAGACTTCAAAGATTATACGCATCTTCTGTAACTGCGTCTAATATGAGGTGGCATAGCGTGAGAACGGAGGAAGAGGGTACGTTGACACATCCGGCCGATGGAGAAGCATGGAAGCATTTCGATAAAACGTATCCAAATTTTGCAGCGGAGAGTCGAAATGTTAGATTAGGATTATGTACGGACGGTTTTTCTCCATTTTCTCAATTTGGTTCTAAATATTCATCCTGGCCCATTATCGTCACACCGTATAATTTACCTCCATGGATGTGCATGAAAACGCAATATATGTTTCTTACTGTTGTCGTTCCTGGCCCCGACGATCCGACACAAGGAATCGATGTATATTTACAACCGTTGATTGAGGAGTTAAAAATACTGTGGAACGAAGGTAGTAACGGAGCTTAGTATGTTTTACAAAGAGCTTTGTTCGACTACTTTAAAAGTGCAACGTTTACGTAAACTTGAAGTGGACATTCCTATATTGCTTTGCAAATTAGAGAAAATATTTCCGCCAGGTTTTTTTAATGTGATGGAACATTTACCTGTTCATCTTCCATCTGAAGCACGACTTCGAGGTCCTGTCCAATACGGATGGATGTATCCATTTGAGAGGTATGTAATATGTTATAACGTAATTTAATTGCATTTGAAAGATGAAGTTAATATAAATTAATGTTGCATAGATATTTGAATCATCTGAAGAAAAAAGTGAGACAAAAAGCACGAGTTGAAGGTTCGATATGTAAATCTTACATCGAAGAAGAAGCTTCGTTCTTTTTCTCTCACTATTTCAGTGACCATGTGAATATTTCATTTCAAAGTGTTCCTCGTAATGATGAAGGCGACGAACAAGAGTCCTCTCAAGCAATGTTATCTATTTTTAGACAACATGGTCGTAATGATAAAGGCGAAAATTGTGTTGTTGACGAAGGGTTGAAACATCTTGCAATGGGACCAAAAAGAGTGGTCAAGACATATCCAATATATTTCGTCAATGGATACAAATTTAACACTAAAGAATACGGTGCAGAAAAATTAACAAATAATACTGGTGTATTTGTTAAAGGTAGTGACGATCCAGAAAACCATTTAAATGATTTTTATGGCGTTCTAACACAAATTTTGCAACTGACATATTTCTCAAGACCCGCGGAGGAGGTGTTTCTATTTAGATGCAATTGGTTTAGCAATGTTCCAGGTTCTGGAATTAATGTGCATAAGGATTATAATCTTATCGAAATAAAGCATACATCGCACTATCACAAGTATGATCCTTTTGTACTAGCCAAACAAGCATTGCAAGTTTATTACGCTCCTTATCCGTCTCTAAAAAGAGATAAAGCAGATTGGTCTGCAGTTTTTAAAACAAAGGCCAGATTCACATTCGATGGGAAGAATATTCCGGACGAACAAGCTTATCAGGCAGATCTTGAGCAAAATAACGAAATAATAATTACAGACGATCATACAGATTTTGGTCCTTTGATCGATGAATCAAATGTTTTGGTAGAAGCGTTTGACAGTGCAGAGGAAAATATCGTCGAAAACGAGACCGAATCTGAATCAGAAGACGATGATGACTGATATAAATTTGAATCTGTTTTTTTGCAATTGATGTAACTATGTTGAATTCTTGATGTATTATGAAATTGATGTAACTATGAAACTAAATCCGTTTACTATTGTTTTATGTTATTTCAATTTGTCATTTATTTAGCAATTTTTATTAAAAATGCAATGAACTCTGCTTATCGTAGGAAGAGTACACCCATCATGAATCAGGTATAACAAACTTACATGTCTATTTACATTTCAGTCATTATAATTAAGCAATTTATACCATTGATGTCATGTTCATATGAAATATATTTCATTATCATGTTTTTATTCTCTTATATAATGATGTGTAAACGTCACAGGTTTATCATTATGTCACATAGAGGGAGGAGCTCTTCCCGTTCTTCAGGAGGCGATGGCAGTGGCCCATCGCAAGCGCCACACCGTCCAGTTGTTACGTTAGCCCCCAAAGCAGATGGGTAAAAATTAAATCTTATTCATCATCTTATTTTTTCTATACTATACGTATGTACTTATCTGTATCGTACTTAAAAACAGGGGGTTCGAGCTACTACCCACTAAGGTAGTGTTGGACGTCTCCAGAGCAGCATATCGTAGTAGGATGAGTGCGTGCTGGCCAAAGTGGGATACCATCCCTCCGCACATCATAGAGTGCATATGGCAGGATGTCCTAGTATGTGTAATTTTTATGTTTTCCATTTTTAATTCGTTTTTGTCGTTTTTCTACCGTTTATCGTTTAAAGTGTAATCTTTTTTTAACACAGGCTGAGATAGACATCCAGACAGATGATATGCAGCTGGCACGAGCATACTGGATGAGGAAGATGCGAAAGAACTACAGAGACACGATATCTGAGGTTAAGAAATCCGGGAAGAGACCACGGTGGATGGGGGAGAGCGTGTGGCAAGCTTGGTTGAGCTACTGGGAGACGGACGAGGCGAAGGCAAGTATACTAATTTTTTTTCAATTATTAATTTAACGTGATTGAAAAATAATGTATCAAATTTTGAATGTACAGGCAGAGTCAGATAGAAACTCTGCAAATAGAAATAAGAATCCCGTTACTCATCGCGGAGGATCGAAGTCGTTTCAGCAGTATCGGCAGGAGTTGGTAAATTTAATTACTGAATAATAAATGTAAATAGTTTATGCTATATGATTTTAAATGTATAATAATTGTATGTAACAATCAACTTCAGGAAGCCGAGGCACATGGTCCTGTCAGCTATATGGACGTGTTCACCCGTACGCATGCTGTTGAGCATGTTAATCCAGACGGGACTGTTTCGTACACATGGCAGGACGATAAATCCAGTAAAAGCCATGTAAGCATATTTCATTTTATTCAGTATTAGTAATTGTTTTAGTTGTCAAATTATTATGAAATAAGATATGATATTATTAATTTGTCAATGCAGGAGATGTTTATGGAGCAGCGACAGAAACTCCTTTCTGATACGGGTCGAGAGCAGCTGACGACCGATGAAGAGGACATTATTTTTGAGTCCGTTATGAGTCCACCAGAGCATGGTCGACGATACGGATTTGGCAATTTAGCGGTAAATAATTTAATTTTTCTTAAAATACTTAAAATATGATATTCTTACCTTTTCAAAACAATAAACTTTGATTTTATTTATTTTTCAATTATTGCAGTCCAGTAGTCAGAGTAGGAGACGGCGGAGTAGACCTCAGAGCGAGCTAGCAAGTATAGAAGAATTACAGACTAGAGTTCAGCAGTTGGAGGAGCAGAACCGCCAACAGGCCATGCAGACGGCACAGTTATTTGAGTACATGCAGCAGTTTGGTGGCCGCTTCCCTTCATCGGCTGGCTCTGGATCTGGGGCAGATTGATTCATTGCTTTCTAATTCGTTCGTGCAGGTATGTTTAGTTTTAGTTTACAATGATTTGGTAGAAGGAACAATTAATTGTTGATATGTATAATTATGTATAATACACTTGGTTCTGTAGCTGTATCAGGATATGCATGATTAGAACAGTTATTGTTAGTATTATTGTTAATGTTGGAATGTTATGTATATTTTGTATTTTATTTTTATTCTAATTTAGTTTATTTCTGTGTCTATTGAATATTTTGGAGTATTGGTTTGCATGTTTGGTTGGATTATTGTTTATTTGATTGTGCAGTATTGATATTGTAGTGTTTGGAAGAGAAATGTGGTTGGAAGGCTCTATTTGCAGCAGATTTTAAAAAAAAACAACAGGTTTCCGACGGCTTCCGACGGCTCTCGACGGCTTATTGGTCGAAATTTTCCGGCGGTTTCCGACGGGTTCCGACGGCTTATTGGCCTGATTTCCGACGGTTTCCGACGGTTTCCGACGGCCGTCGGAAGCCGTCGGAAACCGCCGGAAACCGTCGATAATGTATACGGCATCACCCGTCGGTAGCCGTCGGAAATACTGCTCCCCGACGCCTTCATTTCCGACGGCTTTTTCCGACGGCCGCCGACGGCTTCCGACGGCCGCCGACGGTTTTCAGCCGTCGGAAATCCCCCCTCCCCTTGTAGTGTATTCACTTAATAATATCATTTAAATAAAACCCAAATTGCAAATAAACTAAATATTTTCTTCAACTTACTTTAACTTGAAATATTCATTAATCACCTTAAACCAAAATCAAGGTATAAAATCATATCCTTTCAAAAATCTCAAATTCAATAAGTTTCAAATTGATTTTTAATTAAATATAGTTCTTAATTAAATACAATCTCAAATAAATTCAAATTTATCATTCCAATCTTAACTTATGAAAACATTATAAAATTTATTTTAAAATTTAATTTTAAATAAATACATAAACATCTCATTAAATTTATTTATATATTACATCTATATATATATTCTAAAAATAGTAAATTATAAATAAATTCTTAAAAATTAAAATTTCAAAATTAACTTATAACTATACAATTTTCACAACATATAAATTTAAAAATCTAAATTTTAAAACTATATAAAAATACATTTATATATAATATCTTAAAATCAATATTTATTAAAACCATATATTTCTTTCCAAAACCATAGAAATCATTTTCAAAATATTTATATATAAACCAACGTTGTTTGTATATAATTTTCTATCATATGGTCAAGTGATACAGATATTTATCATTTCAATCCGTAATTTAAATATATACACGGGTACATATCATTTCAACCTGCAATCCCAAGTTCAATTTAATGAAAATCTCTTAAGTCTATCATTTCAACCCATAACGATTTTTTCCTATTCTATAGATCGTTCGGGTATGTATCATTTCAACCCATAGAGAATTCTATACTACTAAGGAACTTGCAGAGTGATAACATATATGATAATAATATAATAGGCATATATTATCAATATAAATAGCAGAAATGGTGTTAGATGTCACAGTGAACATATACAGATAATATCATATATATAGCAATGTAAATAACTAACAATAGCATATTTCAATTGTCGTTTCAATTGAAATCAATTTTAATAAATATAAGAACGTTAATCGTGAGGGATTGCTCACCTTTCGAGGGTAGAGAGACTAGACAAAGAAATGAGCTATGGATTCCAAAGCAAAGCTAGATTGGCACGAATTTGACGAACAAAGCTGATAATGAGAAATCGATGACAATTAGAATCAGTTTGATATAAACTAAAACAAAATGTAAATTATATCGTTACACACTTTCTCAAATCAATATAAAGTTTAAAATACATACAAATATATTATTTTAAAATCAGTATTTTTATAATATATATATGTGTGTGTGTGTGTTTAAAATCAACTGATAAACATGTCAAAATGGGGTGTGTGTGTGTATATAGCCAATCATAATAGGAAACAACTTTACACTATATATGGTACTTTACTGCTAGAGAAAAAAATTAACAAAACAAAAAAAATCTAGGTATATTATACTATCTATAAACTGTAAGCATATAAGCTAATATATATAGACATCTATTGTAAAACTGCAATATAAGCATTTATATATTGTAACTAAATATACTAAAATATAATGAAACTTTTATATATATTAATAACTATGCAGACCATAACTATATATATAAATACTGCATATATAATGTAACAACTAATCTATCAATAAGCAGTGCATACAACAATGCATGTAAATTAAACTATATAACTTATTCACTTTCATATATAACAAACCTGTACATATCTATACAACTTAACATATTATCGTATAGATATACTTTTTATACATTATAGTTTAAAAATAAATATCAAATCTGCCATATATACTAACAGTTGTACATTTATATAAGCTGACCTATGCCTATAAAAGTTATTACAACAAAGTTTAAATATAAGAACAGATGAAAAAAACTTAAAGACATAAACTAAAGAACAAAAGAGACGCTTCACTATTAGGAATGAAAGTAATAAAAAAATTCAGAACAAAGCGTGACTTGAATCATATATATAGAAGACCAATCTTACGTGTACACTATAACTTATACTAACAGCATTATAAAAGTTAAGATTTAAATAAGCAAAATACAGGCAAAAGACTGTAACATGTACTATATAAACCCATGTATATTATATTATATATATACATACATACATACATACATACACTGACTCAATATAACTTAGATTATATATATAACCTATACAACTCACATTTATAATATATAACCTATGTATATATAATGTATAACATATACTTACTTTGTAAACATTATATATAAACTAATATATATATATATTAATATATAAACTCACCTATATAAATGCAACAGAGGAGGAAAGGTAGACGAGCATGCTACAGGGAGGATGAGCGAGGGAAGAGGGGTGGAGGCTGAAGGCAAGGGTGGTGATGGTGTTCAACTGGGTCGAGCGAGGCGATGCGGAGGCATGGCGGCTGTCATGAGAAGGAGGCATGGGGATCAGGAAGGTTGTGTGGCCGAGTGGTGGCTAGGTCTGGGTGGTGGAGTGTTTGCTGTAGGAGGGGAAGAAAAGAAGAGGGGCGAGGTGGGTGAAGGCAGAGGGCAAGTCGAGGCCTGTGTGATGGTGGGGCCGTAGGTTACAGGTCAGGGAAGCGAGGAGTTCGGTTGGGGCTGCCATGATAAACCATGCGAGAAGGAACAGGGAGGAATTTGAAGAGGAAAGCAAGCACAACAGGAAAATAATATATATAATGTTATAGAAAAACGGTGAAGAAATGAAAGGTCCAAAATTTACGCACCCGCAAATAAATAAATTGAAGTGATGGCATGGAAGATTTTGCTAGTTGTAACGTAGGAATCATAACTGCTAAGGATGGTTTGAATTACAACAGTTGTGCAATTGAATGGCGGATGATTTCAAAAAGGATCAAAACGTACCGATACGGTGAACTTTTGCATGGTTTTGTTGCGTATTGGACTTCAAAGCACAAAATTGAATATACTACAGAAATCAGCATGATGAGACGATCAAAATGATATACAAATATCAATGGTACGATTATTCTATCAAAAGTCGATAATCGGTATAAAAAATGCTGCAAATCTATTAGAAATAAGATAAACAGGGCAATTGCAATCGAAATTTGAAGAAAAGTCTTACTCAGAAGATGATTTACAAATTTATTATATAAAAGTGTTCAGGTTTGAAAAATATTTTATTATCATCTGTTATTAACTAATTTAATTAGAATAGAATTTACACAAGAAAATAAACTTCCATATTGTTTGATGAAAATTTATCATTTTCTATGTTTAATTATACGTATTCCAAATATCAAATTTTTATTTCAAAATTCAATTATTTAAAATTTTACTAAAATCCAATTAATTAATTAAATAAAAATCAATAAAATCTACGGTCGTTACTAAGGACCGGAAAAACATTAAGCTTGGACAATATTTGTACGAGATAGACAATGGCGTAGAACATTCAAACAATACAAAAACGTCAGACAATTTCAGACGAACCTGTTTTCATACTTTTTTTCTTGTCATAATCCCTGTCCTAAATGAGAATCGTACGAATATTGATCAGACGTCTTACAACCTCGAATCGAGCCAGACGTCACCCAATCATATAAAATTTACAATCTTAACCACACTTGACACCTTGCTCGTAGAAATCATGGGTTCCACTAATTTCCACCAACAAGGTGAAAAGTGTAGTAACACTGTCCCTATGAGAGTAATGTCGGTATTACTTCAAGAAGAAATGGAATAATGAGAGTATTTGTAGAATAATGTTCGTATCCTTAGTTGTCAATCATGATACAATAGGTACCAAATCCGATGTGATCTGATTATTTAAAAAGGAAGAAGAAGACACGGCAATTCATTTAGCACACCTAACACGGTGCTCACTTGCTCGAATTTTACTTTGTACCCACATGATGGTAACTTTAAGGGAAAGTGTTATGAGTAATTTTTCCACAAACATGTACTCACATAGTGGTTTTATTAAATGGGTAGTATTCTCTCAAAATAATATGGTTTTATTACCAAGGTGGTATTCCCTCAAAATAGCATTGATCATATTTAGAGTATCTCAATGGCATGTCCATGCTCATATATACTTTAACAAAGAACTAAGTGATGCAATCCAGTCTTGTAATGACTCTCACAGTGATTAAAAGACAAGTCATACCACTTGAAAAGAGTCATTAATGAAATAAATTAGTAAACATGAATCTTCAAATATCGAACCACTACGAATTGTGTGTTTTCTTTTGTTACGTATTTTTATTTACTAGTATACTTTATATAATTTCAGCTTGAATAATATTTACCTTTCTTTGTTATTTTTGATCAATGAAACAATGTGATGTTTTAATATATTGCATTCATCATCGAAATCCAATCAATATTAAATGATCTTCACACTTCTTTCTCGTTGGCCGAACCTTTGACCAACACTAAGCAATAATCTCTTTGTTTTTAGTGGATAAGCTAATTATACATTGGTCTATTGATGAAGATTCTAAAAATCTAAAATCCATTTATAGTAACGCATAACTGCAGTAACGCTTAACTTAGGAACAATATATAAGAGAATACACAGCTTGAGAATAATATGACATTGATTTCCACTTCATACAAATTTATGCAAATGTTAGAAGAGTACCATAAGAGAATAATATGTATAAGAACGCATAACTGTAGTAACGCTTCCACTACAACAATGTATAATAATGCATAACTGCAGCAATGCTTCTACTTCACGCAAAGATACACAGCTTAAAACCAGCACTACAACAATGCATAACTAAAATTAAAAGAATCGGATCAAAGAAAATCGGGTTATAACTTGGTATTGTTTTTTCTATAACAAGTGTCCACATTGGTAGAAAAATGTAAATCAATCCCATATGAATATGCGCTCACAAATGACAGACCATACAGCATAAACATACCTCCATTAATAAGCCTCCAGTTGCACTCCATGGGCATACCTATGATGGAATCTACATTATTTTAAAATAATAAAATCTTTTATCCCGAGAAAAGAAACAGCTACTGTTTGCATCCAAAATTTGGTACAAACACCCAATCAAAATTTGTAGATGGATGAATGAAGAAATATAAATGAAAATAGAGAAAACAAACAATTAACTAATAGAGAATAAGCAAAAATGAGAACACATCAATTTATAGTGGTTCGGCATTGTCTATCTACGTCCACTTTGGATAGATAACTTTATTAATCACTTTGTAAACCAAGTACAAGAGTAATCGAATGAAAGTCCTTTACTACAAAAGAAAACAAAGCAACAAGCAGCGTAAAAGTCCCAAATATGAACAATTAAGTTTGTATTTATAGAGGAAAACGGTTAAAATCTCCCCGAAAATTCGATAGAAATGCTCTCCAGATCTACAGCGGCCCACAACGGGGATCACATAGCCCAAATCCCAAACAATAGAGATCAAGGTCGATCCCTATTTCATTGGAGTTTGGGGCTACGATCCCTATGGGGGGTTCTTCATGTTATAATATGCTTGTACTCCAAATTTCATGCCAATCAAATTTGTACAACTTGAGTTTGATCAATCTTTGTTGCAACATGTGATGTGTAATTTAGGTCCTCTAAAGGAAAGAGGGTCGTTCTCTCTTATTTCTTCATCTTGGGATGCGATCCCTAGGGTGGACTTCCTAGGCTTCTCTCTTCTTCTTCTCAAAGTTTTAAGTGTGTTGGACATCTGTATATTGAGATATCAATCATTTTCCATTGGGTTGCATTGTTGGGTTGGATACGATCTGATCCCGTTGATACGATCCATTTTATACGATCACTTTATTATGTAAAATAATTTGTTCATAACTCAAGCATACAAATTCCAAATGACTTGAGATTTGAAGTATACCCTCGTAGGGTCTTCCTTGTCACTCTATATCGATTTCACCCAGTTTGAGACAAAAATTGAGGATATGTACCGATCCCCTAGGGGAAGAGATTGACACTGATCCTCTGCAGGGAGGTACTAATCCGTACATATAATATTTTGGAGAGTCTATCTCTTGGTCTCGGTCGATCGTCGTTTTATATCATTGCATGCGCTTGATCTTTGAGCCAAATAATCATCACTCTGGGCTGCCTTCCTCGATGATCGTCCAGTTTTATAACGACATACGTTTTAGGACGATTTAAATCGACGGTAAAACACACACGTCATACTCAAACCATTTAAAATGGTAGATTGTTTGGGGTTAATAAGAAAAGAAGAGAAGGAAAGAAAACAAACATAGAATACCGCAGCGGAATGACAAAATATAATAATAAACAGTTCATGAAGCTGTTTACAAATAACATTGATTAAATCTTTATAATACAGATCAGAGTTACATACAACAAGAATAAATAATAAATAAATGCAACGGAACAATATGATGCGGTGGAATAAATATAATAAATAATAATAGTACAAAATTTTCATCTTCATTCTCTAGAAAGCAGTCTTCGGTAAACTAAAAAGCTCTGACTGACTTGATTTGATTGAAAAGACAAAACACTCGAGTCAGAACTAAAAGACCTTACGTAAGTTAAATTAACAGTAAATAAATATGAGTGTAACAGTGTCAGGGATGCTACGGGGTTTAACATCTCATATCCAGTGTTTAACGTGGATGCAGTAACTTAAGAGATGTTTGGGATTTTCATCTCCTAATAATCCGTTAAACCTTCTACTATGTAGTACAATATGCTATTATAATATGTCTACAGTAAATTAAAGTATTAAAATGGCGTTAAGACGTTACCCGTATCCACCTTAACACATTTTATATATTCCCATAGTCTATAGAGTACCGTACTCTCCTCTGTAAGGTTTACCCAGAGGGCACTAAATAGGTATGTTACAAAACAAACTTGTAGAAGGCGCGATAAGGCATGCGACAAGGCATACGAGGCAATATCCAGGGTAGGATTCTACCGTTTTGCGGATTCAGACTGGTGGCAATGCATAGTGGCTATTACCGCCCACCTCGAAACACACTTCCAAATCAAAATCAATGGGTGGCCACCAAATCAATCACAAAATAATAGAATGACATCGAAGATATGTGCCCGATAGGAAGAATGACCTCACTTGGCCCGACATGGCTCCAGTTTTAGCCACATCAAGCTGACTTATGGGAGTTAGGGTCACGTAAATATCACATACTGAATCGTTCATCAAACCATCCTACTTCATTTCTGGAATCTTCACCACGTACACTGTTGTTAAAGTGGTTTTCGGTAATGGCAAAGAGTATGAAAATATCTGATCCCGGTCTCTTTAACGATCAAACGTTTATTTCACACTGGATGGTTCTTTTACATTTCAAAAGTCAATTCATACTTAATATCAAAATATCATATTCGATTTCAAATCATATCTCTTTTCAAATCATATTCACTTTCAAATCATATTCACTTTCAAATTATTGGTAAGTTACGTTAATTAATTCTTCATTTCAAATCATCTTATTCACTCACGTATGTCATTTCATAAAGGTATCAATTTCAAATTCCAACTTAGGTTGTATCATCATCAAGAATTTAAATATAAATACTTCAACTTTACACAGTTTGAGATTTTAGAAAATAGTTTAGATAGTCATAAGTAGCGTAATAGTGTGAAAATAATTTAAAATAGATTAAAATAGTTTTAAAATATTAAATTAGTTTAAATAGATTTAAATTTGATTTAATTAGATTTTAAAATGATTTAAATAGATTAAATTAGAATTAAAATGATTTAAATAAATTAATAGATTTAAATTATTTAACTATATTTAAATAGGTTAAATAAATTTGAAATAGATTAAATAGATTTAAATTATATTAAACAGATTTAAAATAGATTAAATAAATTTAATTAGTTTATAATAGGTAAAATAGATTAAATTGTATTAAATAGGCTATAATAGATTAAAATAAGTTAAAATAGTTTTAAATTGAATAAAATAGTTTAAATTGATTAAAATAGATTTCAAAGTTATATCCAAACATTTTCAATAACTCAATTCCAATAAATTCATTTATATTTAGCAATTCAAATTCTAATTCAATATTTAACACTTGGATTATCGAAAACAATTTAGTTTATAAAAATCAATTTCTATTTCTAAATACCAGTTAACTGAACTCAAAATTTAAAGATTCAAAAATCATTTAATTTAGCCAATCTGATGTCCGTATATAATTTTCTACCCTAGGGTCAAGTGATACAAATATTTATCGTTTCAATCCGTAATTTAAAATTTACAGTTACATATCATTTCAAACCGCAATCCCGAATTAAATACAAATCCACAAAATCGTCCGAGCTTATCATTTCAACCCACGATGCTTTTTCCCTAATATATAGATCGCTTGGGTACATATCATTTCAACCCATAAGATGCAGTGTTATAACAATATAAAATACAACATCTAGTCACCCAATATCAACAATCAAACGTCCATCACAATCATCATCCAAATCAATTAATAAACATCAACAGATAACTGAAAATCAATAACAGGTATTAAGTTGACAATTTAAACTCAATATTAAATTAAAAGATGATTAAATGTAATAAAAGTCAAATTTAATAAGAATGACAATTTAAACATACCAACCATCAACCAATAGATTTCAAATCACATCATAAAATAATTTAATTAGCATATGATAATTTAGTAGTTGTGAGTGGGTCAAAACACCCACCTTTGAATTAATCATTTATTGCTTAATTTCTACTTGGTACTATTAAGTATATTCTACAATCCCTTTTTAACCATTACCATCTTCTTGTGATTACTATAATCTTCTTACTTACTCATTTTGTTGTTTCATAAGTATTTCACCTCTTATTTTTTTTAATTTCTAACGTTTTGCATATGAAATAATTAATTTATTATTATTTTCTCTACTCATAATACTTTGGTTATACTTAAGGATTTCGGCATTTTAATGCGTTAGAATTATATTCTTAGAAAGGAAATGTTAACGCTGTAATTTCTGTAACTTATCTAAAATAAGATCATTGTTACATTTGAAATTACGAGGAATTACCTTTTCTATTATTATTGAAATATGCGGTATAAAATATGGTAAACTTCCATATTTTTTATATCTCTTTCTTTTAGGGATATTCCTTGTTGTTTCAAACTGTACACATTTATTTATTTATAAAACTGGATAATTTACAGAAATTTACATTGTAACATACTTCATTCCGATGAACTTAAATATAACTTAAATCCCAAACCAAATCATAATAACTTCCAATTCACATTTATCTACATATATATTTTAGCCAACAGACCTGGAATACTGTACAATCCTATTAATTTAGGGACTACTTTTATCCTTACTTTCCAAATTCAAATATATGCAATATTAAATCAAAGCTAATCATTCACATAACATGTAGGTATGATTTATCAATCCATTACATGTATATTTTAATCCTATACCTCTAAAATTTCTTTTAGGCATGTTGGAATAGATGTACAATGATATAGCTCCAATACTTTGTTAAAATATACAGTTTCCCGCTCACCTCTACGCCTCCAAACCTCCATATATAAACCTGTTATTCCTGTTTGACTTTTTTTCTTCCTATTGTAATATGTACCGAAAAATATACATATTCATCAGAAATTTAGATCTAGGAAGAGATTTAAAATTAATTTGGATTTGGATTTTTAATTTTTACCTTAGTTTTAGCGATTCGATTCTGCCCTATTCTTCTTTCTCTATTATTCTCCACTATTCCTATTTTCCTCTTGTATGCATGTATATAAATTATAGTTTTATTTAGATTTAAGAATTTGTGGAGAAAGGAAATAACAAAGCTTTGCTGTGCTTTAGAAAATATTAGAAGAAAAGTGAGGGGTTAGACCCTTATTGATAAGGTTCGAATCAATGCCAACCATTTATTAGACTCTTTAAATCTAGATCATTTGGGTAGGTTCATTTTACAATCGCCAATCGACTACCGGTCGACCGCTATACTATTACTGGACCGGTCCCAAATAAAGGTCAACCAGTTGTTTTATTATTATCAGGTATTCATTCCTTTCTCCTCATACATTATTTTATATATATTTAACTAATTTGATTAAAGTCAATTATCTTCGACATCAAGTAATTGTTAACGTTAATCAACGTTAGTAAATTGCAATTTGTTACTCGGTATCCTAACCCAGCTATATTGAGTTGATTTCTCAAGATATATTCGACTATTATCAAGAAGGATGACCACAGAGCAATGGCCGTAGGACCCGGATGTATAGTTTAGATAGTTATATGAAGCCAGGATTGAGCGGAGTTGGTAGATAGACGATGCAGGATGCTAGAAATATGGAACTTAGCTTGGACAAGCAAGGGATCGACATAACTTAATGGAATCAGAGGGATCAGCGTGACATGGTAGGTCTCCAGGGCTTAGCATGAATGAAGGTGCATAGATCGGTATGGTTAGTTAGACGAGGGTTCGACATGGAAGAAGCAATAGAGGGTTCAACATTGGTGTTATGGAAAGAGTATATGGATCGTGTATTTATATTTAATATGCAAGTGTAATAAATAGCTAACTTATAACTAGTAGAGTAAAGTAAATATAAGTAAAGAAACAATCACACCAAAGTTTTTATACTGGTTCGGACCTTCCGTCCTACATCCAGTCCCAAAGTTTCCCTTCGGTCTTAACTAGTAAACAACCCTCACTTTGCCCAGAGAAATAGGGTTGATAGAAAAATATTTTCTTGATAAGTTTGTGTTCTTAGTAACACTAATTTTGACTGCACAGTAAAAGTTTTCCTACAATCTCCTTTGGATAGTATGTGTATGTGAAGCTTTGATTTTAGAAATTGATAAAACTGATATATTGGTTGCTTTTATAAATCAGAGTATGCAAGGAGTATAGATAGGAGATTCATAAAATTCAAGTTATTTGTTTCTCAAAATCTTTACATATTTATAGGTGTTGAGGAGTTTACTTGAAGAGTAACATCCTTTAGCGTGTTCTATTTTAGTCTAAGGGTTGCAGTCTTTGAGGAAGAAGAGATGCATTGAAGAGATACGGATGCAACTATTAGAATGAAGCAAGTGCTTGTTCGTAGTTTTAGCTCATTTCCCAGCACAGACATCTACCGATAAAATCCAGATGTCTGTTTAAATATATTTTTTCTAAAAGAGAACAGAGTCAGATGTCTGACATATATGGACATACGTCTTATGCATGTTAACTTCTACATTTAAATTATTTGAAACAATGAAAGGCTTATAAAAACTTTGACGTGCAAAGTTGTGTAAAAGCTACTAAAAGGGATTTTACAAACCATCTATCTATGACTATAATACACTATAATAGCTTCTCTAATACCAACGATTCTTCTCTTCTTCTGTCCGTCTTCATGTCGTGATAATGTGAATTCTGAAAGCGTTTACCAGTAAATAGATGGAATAAATTGTATATGTATGATTGTATAGTTTTTGTCGTCGAAACCATAGAATAGTGGTTCTAACATTCTCCACCTTTTTGATGATGACAACTATATAATCAGTTATCAAATAAGCATATAACTCCCTCGGAATGAGATTCCTCTCCCTATATACATGTAATATGATATTTCTCCCCCTTCGGCATTATCAAAAAGAGGTAATAAATAATGAAATTTGGAAGAAACATAAAGAACACAAGTTTGTAGAAAGTCACAGGCAATAATAGTCATAGTTATACAGAAAATTGTTCTCAAGGAATAAAAAGAGATACATAAGACATACACAATTATGAAATTGAAGATAACTCACTAATAGTTGAAGTAACCCTAGAAATTTGATGAATCTTCATCATATTGCCACTGAGACCGATCATTGTATTCCCCATCCTCTCAGATAGAGAGACCCTAAAATGATGTGTAGTGGCAATAGTGCGGATGGTCTTGTGGAGGCCATGATATTGGTGTTTTACCAGGACGAGATTGTGGTGGTGGTTCAACTGAATGCTTTACGCCTGAAGAATGTCCTAGCTGAAACATCTATGGTGGTGGTGTTGGGTATGGATAAGATGAAGACCGTTATGATGAACGACACCGTACCCTTCTCATGACTTTTCCCAAGGTTGAAACGACCTTTTCTAACGTCTTTTCCTCTTTGGCCATTCTAATGTAAAAGGATCGTTCTAAGCGAGTCATCATTTTGTCTGATGATTTTTGGTTCAAGGAGAGAAGATGTTGGTTTTGAAGTGCAACATCTCAGTAGTTTTCACCTAGTTAAGCTGCAATTCTGGCTTCTTGTATTTCTGAATCAGAGTAATATTCTGTAGGTTCTGAAGCTCTTGTAGATTGGGAAGGTCGAGTTGTAGGTGAATGTTGTTGTTGTGGTGGTTATTGATACTGGGAGAAAGGGATTATACTTGGTGGGGTTTTTAGGAAGATGCATCAAATTGAGAAATCTAATGCCACTATCTTCAACATAAATTCTTCATATTGGAAGAGATATGAAGGGATTTGAAATGACCGTAGAATTCTCATTATATATGGAGCATAGAAGATGCTTTGATGTGTAGGCATCCAAAAGCTTTTAATTTTTTCGAAAATATATTATGCCCAGTTGACTTCAATATGACCAAATATAGCGTACAAAACTTTATGGTCATCTTCGTATACTTGTTCATGACTGCCTAACCTAAGGATGACTGTGTTGACGAGCACACAGTTAAGTACTCGGACTTTTGGACGAAAACTAGATGTTTTTAATTTTCACATATCATCCTCCCAAATAAGATGAGTAACAACAACTCTTGGGGCATATCGTATATCCAAAAATTCTTCTAATTGAATCTCTATAAGAACAATTAAGAATTTGACCAAGCGTTTCAATATTATTTTACTATGGGTCCATAAACACTTGTCCAAATCCAATTTTCCTCATCTGAAGGATTCCAAAGTTTGAAGGAGCATAAATTAATAAGAACGAGGAATATCGCTAATTGATCTATTTTCCCAGCATTATCATTATAGTTGATCAGGTGATAGATACTAGCATCTTTGGTTAAATCGATAGCATCATAATGAATAAAACGATGAATGGAATAAAACAGACCAGAGTGAAGAGGCTTTTTCTCCAAATCTTGTAGTTTTTACTTTCCATTGTTCTTTTCAAAAATCCATTCTTCAATGGATGATTTGTGACGAATTGTTGAGTAGAAGGTTGAGAGCTTTAGCCTGCAGTAGCTTTCTTACGTTTAGCAACTTAAGCTTTTGCTTTCGGAGCCATTGATTAGGAATTGGAAAGAGGAAATTGATTTGGTGATTTAGGGTTTTAAGGTTTTGAAAGAGTGAAATGGTGGAAAAATGAAAGATGGAAGATATAATATATAGGCAGATGAAATGGTATGTGCTCAGGTGGTCGACAGACGTTTGAATATGAAGATTAGACATCTGGGCGGGGCTTAATCTTGACATAGAATGGTCGAAAAGATGTCCGGATGGAAACTTAGGCATTTATGGTTAGGATATAATATTTTCAAAGAGATTTGTCAGACGGCTGATCATTCCTTTAGACGTCTGTGTTGAAGCATTTAAATTTACAGAATGGTTAAACTGACATCTGGGATCATTTTCAAATGTCTGTGCCGATGGTCGAAATTTTTTAGGGCATATCTTCAGACGTTTGGTAGTATTCTAAACGTCTGAGCTGAAACCCAAAATTTTCCCCGTGCATGTAGCTAGACGTCTGTATATTTATTCAGATGTCTGATTTGTATATTTATTATATTTCTATATATATTTTTTGGTATATGTAAGAATTTTTTTAATATTTAATAGGATAAAGGAAAAAATTACAAATGATTATGCATGAATATACATGCTTATTTGATATATATTAAACATCCGTCGTTTACGAAAGATTTCTTTAGTTGTCAGCAGACGAATTAGGAGAATGGTAATTTTGTTTCTCTCATGAATTTGGTTCGGCTTTTGTCTGCTCGGACGATGGCTTAAGAGGAGACTGGTATAGACAAACAAGACTGTGTTCGTTGTTTGATGTCCCTTTCCCCCACAGGTTCCGTGGGATGATCTTATGTGCTCTTGGAGGAGTTTCTCGTAAATATGGAGACCATTAA
The DNA here is from genome assembly GCA_030765085.1 of Allium cepa. Classification (NCBI taxonomy): domain Eukaryota; kingdom Viridiplantae; phylum Streptophyta; class Magnoliopsida; order Asparagales; family Amaryllidaceae; genus Allium; species Allium cepa. The sequence continues at coordinate 783,917,345 of CM060935.1, read as the reverse complement.
TGTATGCGGTCTTTCATTGGTGAATGACCATATATTGTGAGGATACGTTTCTCAAGAAAGTTTAAAGGTGCTCCTGACGGCGCTGTTCATAATACATTCCTCCTTGAGCCCCTATCGTCTCCTGTTGATAGTGTGAATCTCATCGACTTTGTCCGAAAGATGATGATTTTAGGTCGATTGAATGTTTAGCTTTCTTAACTTTTGGAGAGAAGCCAGTATTGTATGTTGGTGAAGCGATGATGTTGAGGGATGGAGATGATGCAGGAGTTACTTTTTTGGGAGAAACATAAGTGTTGTCGGACGATGGGGAGGCGTAGTCAATAGCGGAATAAGTGGAGTCATGATCAGATGACACTGTTCGATATGTTTTTTTTAAATTTGTTCTTTGTTTAATTATTTTTAAATTTTGTATATGAGTTTAATAAAATTTTGATTAAGTATATATACTGAGTTTATAGGGTATGTTAAGAATTTTGATTTAATGTTAATAATTCTCAGAAGTTTCCAAGCAGGAAAAAAATGAAAGGTTAAGAAAAAATAGGTTACGAATGGAAGTGAAATTAAAGTTATGTATGGTTTGAATTCAAGTAAAACATTGGAAAGACATGAGACTTCCTCCCATGAGTGCGGAATTCGAGTGCCATTATCTCCAATTTTGTTCTATTAAAAAAATTTATATAAACTTTTCTATACTTTAATGTTGAATTATAAATCTTGTAACGTCATAATACCTAGCTCACGTCTTAACTTAATAAAAGTTTGTTCACTTAGTGGTTTTGTAAAAATATCGGCTATTTGATTCCTTTGTCAGCTTTTGAATCAAATTTTCCAAGATTATCTCTAGTGTGTAGTATAAGACATTTTGAACCAAATATTCGAAAGTATGATACTTTGGGTTTTTTTATCAAAAAACATTTCATAACAACAATTTTTAGTTAAAGGACATTATGTGACACAATTCAATACGTAACAAGCAGTAGCTACATCTTGTGCCCAAAAATTCTTTGGTAGATTACTATGGTTAAGCATACTTCATGCACAATCTTGGAATGTACGATTTTTCCTTTCCACACCGCCATTCTGTTGTGGTGTTCGAGGAAATGAGAATTATGTGTAATTCCTATTTTGTTACAAAAATTTTCAAAAATCTCATTTTCAAATTCACCTCGTGATCACTTCTTATACTCTTTATTTTAAGATTCATTAAATTTTTAATTCTTTGAGAAAAAAATTTAATGCTCCCAAACGTATCGCTCTTGTGTTTAGAAAAAGTGTCCATGTATATCTTGAAAAATCATCTACAATCACAAATACAAACTTGTTATGATTTATTTAACGTACTTGAGTAGGTCCACATAAATCAAGATGTAATAATTTTGAAGATTGTTTGGCAGAAATTTCCTTTTTACATTTAAAAGAACTCTTTTTTAATTTCCTATATTGGAATGCATTACATTTTTTTAACTTTATAGTTTATTTTAAGTAAACCTCTAACCAAATTGTTTTTAGCCAATTTGTTTATAAACCTAGTTTATGTGACATAACCGTTTGTGCCATATCCATGGATTATTAAAATTTACGGATAGGAATAAATCGCTCGAGTTATTAAACTCATATTTAAGACGTAGATGTTTCCTTTTCTTAAACCTTCAAAGATTATATTTTTGTTTGATCAAATATGTTGCATTTATCCTTTTCAAAATCAATTTGGAATCCTTTGTCACAAAGTAAACTAATGCTTAATATGTTATGTTTTAGATTTTTAACTAAAAGAAAATCTATAATAACAAGTGAAGTGGACATACCAACATCAATGGCATCTCCAATTCCAATGACAAAACCTGTTGAATTATCTCCGAAAGTTACAGTACCACCATCTCTGTATGTTATATTCGATAACATTTGTGCATTTCCAATTATGTGTTTGAATCATCTTCTATTAAATATCTGTTTCTCCTTATTATTAGATTTTCTTTTGGGTACCTGCAAGATAAAAGTAATTTAATTGGTACCCACGTCCTTCGTTAGGATCCTCGGTGTTAGAGAATGAAGGTAGGCATACCCAGGAGGGTTTGGGACATTTGAAAGAGTAATTTTTATTATGAACAACACTTTTTAAATAATTATCTATGTTTTTTTGTCTAATTAGTTTGTTACCATATTTTGGAATCCATATTTTAATTATTTTAGAGTTAGAAGCCTTTTCTTTGGTATCTGGCTTCTTGACCTTTTTATATAGTGAGCCATAGTTTTTATGTCTTGAAGTTTTCTTAAATTCAAATCCATTACGACTTACAGATGGTTTAGAAATTTTGATCAAATTATCTAAATTCTGCTTTCCTTTATTGAATTTCAAAACATTGTTTGAAATCCTGTCTAACTTATCGTTAAGGTAAGAAATTTTGGATTTTGATGCTTCTAAATCATTCTTTAATACAACGTTTTCTTTTCTAATATCATCATTTTCTAGTTTAACTTTTCCTATTTCACATAATAATGAATCATTTTGAATAGATAAATTCTTACATTTTTCTTGTTTGGTTTCTAATTCTTCTTCTAAAATGGTTTTCTCATCTTTTAATAATCCTATTTCAAGTTCCATCCGATTAATTTTAGCAATATATTCTTTATTTAACTTTTTAATTTCTCTATATTTGTCATCTCGTTCCATGCTAAGTTCTAAAATTTCATTATACGTAAGATCAGGACATACCTCCTCAGTGTTTGCCATAGAGCATATATTGGCTTATTCAGAATCACTATCACTGTCATTGTATGATGATGAAGATGAATTTGAGTCATCCGAAGTTACTTGAAAAGCTCATTTTATTTTCTTAAATTTCTCGAATTTGCTTTTCTTTTTGTCATTATTGAGTTCCGGGCATTGTTTTTTCGTGTGTCCGAACTTGTCACATCCAAAGCACTTGATTGAAGTTTGACTGGATGAATTTGAATTTCCTCCGTTTTGAGATTTCATCATCCTTTTGAATTTCTTGAACTTTTTGTAGTTTTTGACTATGAATATGATCTCATCTTCATCCAAGTATGAATAAATATCGTTGCCTTGAAAATAAATATTTTCTTTTCTTGCTCGCAAATTTGCTTCGTACAACATCAAATTTCCTATCAATTATTCAACTTTTAGTTGAGATAAGTCATTAGCCTCTTCCATGGACAACACTTTTCGTTCCCATTCATTAGTTAAGGAATTTAAAATATGTGTAACTAAATCAAAATCTGTAGGTTTGACTCCAAGTGCCATGAGATCATGTTGGACAATTTGAAATCTAGCATACGCATGACCGAAATATTCATTTGCTTTCATTTTAAATAAAGAAAACCGAATTTGTAAAATGGAATTTTTTTTGTTTAGTTTTGCTAGTGCATTCATGAGTGATTTGTAGTGTAGGCCATATATCATATGCAGTAGTACACAACATGGCACATGAAAATTCATTTTTTTCAAGTGAACAGAATATACATTCATGGCTTTTTCATTATTTGATGTGTTCTTTAGAGCATCTATCCTAATGCTTATATCTGTCTCTGGTGCTACATATCTGACTTGTGTTGCTTGCCAAATTTCTAGACCATTAGCTTCCATTAAAATACTCATACGTGTAGACCAGTAAGCATTATTAGATCTAGTGAATAGTGGAGGACATGCAACAGATTGTCCCTTTCGAAATGTACTTGCCATATTAAACATGTTCCCATTACGTGTTACCATGAATTGAAATAACCTTGCTCTGATACCAAATGAAAAGGGTCTATGGATCGTGTATTTATATCTAATATGAAAGTGTAATAAATATCTAACTTATAAATAGCAAAATAAAGTAAATAAAAGTAAAGAAATAATCACATCGAATTTTTTATGCTGGTTCGGACCTCCTGTCCTACGTCCAGTCCCAAAGCTCCCATTCGGCCTTAACTAGTAAACAACCATTGCTTTTCCTGGAGTAATAGGCTTGATACAAAAATATTTTCTTGACTAGTATGTGTTCTTAGTAACACTAATTTTGACTGCACAGTATAGATATTTATATAATCTCCCTTGGGTACTATGTGTACGTGACGCTTTGCCTTTAGGAAATGATAAAACTGATATATTGATTGCTTCTAGAAATCACAGTATGCAAAGAGTACAGATATGAGATTCAAAAAATTCAAGTTATTTGTTTCTCAATTTATTTTACATATTTATAGGTGTTGAAGAGTAACATCCTTTAGTATGTTCTATTTCAGTCTAACAGTTGCAATCTTTGAGGAAGGAGAGATGCGTTGAAGAGATACAAATGCAACCATTAGAATGAAGCAAGTGCCAGTTCATAGTTTTAGCTCGTATTACCCAACACAGACGTCTGCCCATAAAATTCAGATGTCTATTTAAATATATATTTTTAAATAGAGAACAGATTCAAATGTCTAGCATATACGGACAGACGTCTGATGCCTGTTAACTTCTGTAGTTAACTTGTTTGAAACAATGAAAGGCTTATAAAACTTTGATGTGCAATGTTGTTTAAAACTACCAAAGGAGATTTTAGAAACCATCTATTTATGACTATAACACACCACAATAGATTCTCTAATACCAAAGGTTCTTCTCTTCTACCGGTCATCTTCAAGTCGTGATAATGTGAATTCTGAAAGCTTTTACCTGCTAATAGATGGAATATACTGTATGTGTATGATTGTGTATTTGTTGTCATCGAAACCATAGAGTAGAGGTTCTAACATGTTGGTGCATGGGTTGGCATAGTTTATTGGTTTGAAAAGCTATATTGTAATTGTAAGCTAGGGATTGGCAAAGCATAGGAGGGTTCGACAAAGATTGATAGTTAGTAATTATGGGTCGGCATATCTGAGTAAACCAAGGAGGGATCGACGTAATCCATCTAGAGGGTTCGGTAGAAGGTAATTTACAAGTGGAGTTGAATCAAAGATCAATCAAAAGCATGATCTCCACTAGTCCAAACAACACGATATTTGGAAAGCCAACATATCTAAACATGAAGAGCCACCATAGGGATCACTGCACAAGAATCGACCAATGAAAGGATCAGTACTGATCCCACTTCATTTGGATTTGGGCCGAGCGACCCCTATGGTGGGCCCATATGATAAGGTCCTGTAGCCAAAGTTACAGAGATATTGATGGTCACCTTCACCTGTAAATACTGGCCTGGGGGGTCATTCTGATGATCTTTATGCTGCTGGTTACATTAGTCTTTATTGTACCAAGTTTTCTCTTAGTTTCTTACTGTTTGCTACTGTAATCAAACTATTTGTGAATCAATAAAGAGAATCTTCAAAGTGAACATAGGCATACATCACCAAACCACTATAAATTCTTGTTTTCTCGGTTAGTTCTTTGATTTACTTGTTAGTTTATTCTATTCCTCTGTTTTCATTTTAATCTTTTTTATTTTCTTCTCTACGTAAATATATTTTTGGGTGATTATGACCAATTTGGTGGCAAACATTTTGGTGCTTTCATTGAGATCCTGATTCTCAACCTATTTAGGATCCCATTTGTTGCTACTGGATTGGAAAATCCACCGAAGGAGATCCATAGCTATCTTCGTAAACTTGCTTACACTACTCATATTTTCAAAAATCTAAACAAGGAGATTGACAACAGTGAGACATACCAGATCTACTTCTCAGACTATTGATAGAAATGAGACTGCTAACATCCAATATGGAGGCCCAAGCAACCAACCTGCAAATTTGAATGTTGATCCGGTTAAAGTTCAGAGACCTGCTGATTCTATAACCCGAGGTGAATTTCACAATCTGATGAGAGAGTTGATGGAGAGCCGATGACAATTAAATGAGTAGATTCAGACCAATATTAATCTGATGAACCAAATTACCTAACAACAGCATCAGAAGGCCAGAAGGGATTCCACACCTTACTTGGCATCAAAAAGTTCAAGCTCATTGGATGAATACCAGTGTCTTAGATGTCACATGCTAGAAGGAGATCATGTAGAAACATCAAAGTGCTGCTTAACAGACCACTACGGTCTACCAAGACTGATCGACGTTGACCCCTCACTAGGGATTAGTACCGATTCCTCCTTTAGAGGAGGGATTCCCCCACTACACTTAGGGAATCGCACTGGAGTTCTTCCCAGAAGCTTGGATGCTGGAGCTCGATCAAATGCTGACAAATACCCCCTTGGAACGATAACGAGATAAATGTTCAAGGTGCGCATCAAGAGGATGGTAAACCAAGAAGGCGTGGAACGGCCCGCAAACATCGACCAGACCATTCATGTGAGGTTAAGCGCGACCACCACTTATCACCACCTATCCAGACGCTGGACCTATCAGCAATGGTCAGACAGTTGGTGAGAGAGAACCCGGCTTGAGCCATAATGAATGGGAAATCTCGAGAAGCCATACCCTGTTTATTGACAATGTTTTGCACGTGGAATACCCAAGAAGGTTCAACATGCCCCAATGCCTACTACGAGGGAAAAACTTACCCTCAGGGAGCATATCACGAGATACAAATGGCCGATGGATTCTATAAGAGCTAACGACGCAACTAAGTGTAGATGCTTCTACATAACCCTTTCTAGGATAGCAACGATGTGGTTCATGAGACTACCTCCGTGGTCAATTTTGAGATTCGATGAGTTAGCGACCAAGTTTGTAGAGCAATTTGGAATACACGCGACTCATCCTAAAGATGTGACGTCCCTTTCTAGTGTGATCCAGGCCCCAGGGGAATCGTTGAAGAATTAATGAGAGAGATATTATACCACCGCCATAGAGATTAGTAACCCCAGTGATCATGTTATACTCATGGTTGGATGAGAGGGATTAATCCGGAATTTGAGTTTGGCGACTGGTTGGCTGGAAAACTGCCCGCCACGTTAGAGAACTTCTATTCAAAGGCAGCTCAGTTTTTGAGGAAGGAGGAGGCCATGTCCTACATGAAAAAGAACGGGACTGAATGGAGAAACAGTAAAGAGTAATGTTGTAATAAAAAAGTCTGATGATAGTCCCAGGAAAGTTCAGGGGAATGTTCAAAATAAGCCGAATCAACAGAAGAAAGATGGAGATAGGAATCAAGAGTGGAAGAGGGAATTTGAGAGACTAAAGCGTAGGATTCTAATGTATGAAAATTACACGCCGTTAAACACGTCCTTGGAGAACATTTATCTATCCACTTGCAATGCCATGCAATACATGAAGCCGCAACCAAAAGAGTTGTCAAAGAGACAGAAGCAAACCATGAACTATTATTGGTTTTGCGAATGGTATGGGCACAATACAACTGAATGAGGCACCTCTAAGATGTTGTAGAAAAATTGATTCGAGAAAAGAAGTTACAACAGCTGTAAACGACCAGATATTTCAAACCGTTCAAATCGACAATCATCTACTCATGTCAGACTTGAATTGCTCTAAATAGCAGACTGTTAATTTATATTTGGCAAAACTTAACTTATATAGTAAATAAATCAATCAAAGAATCACAAAAACAGAGTAATATAACAATAAGCAGCGGAATAGATAAATAGTAGTTCATGAAGCAACATATAAACATCAGAGTTTAAAGTAAAATAAAACAGAATCTCAAATACAAATAAATCTCAAATACATAAGCAACTGATGAGTTTGAACATAAATGACTGGAATAAATTGAAATAACTAAAAGCTGGATAAATAGATTGATCTCCAAGCGAAGCTTCAAACTCCAAAGGTAAGTCTCAAATGCTGTGACACTCAGTTTGACACGAGCATAAAGCAAATGCAAAACACTCGAGTCAGGATTAACATTCTTATACCGATAAATTCAACTCAAGTGAAATGTCAACTAAAATACAAGTAACTTAAAGGATAGTTGTAATTTCCATCCTCTAAGGATCCGTAGAACTATCTACTATGTAGTAATTTACGCTATTATAGTATGTCCATGATAAAGTAAATCATTAAAATAGCGTTAAGACGTTACCCATGTCCCCCTTAACACATTTTATACAATGTCGTAGTCTATACACTACCGTAAACTCCACCCGCAAGTGGGCAATCAGGGAGCACCCCATATGTATGACACAAACTCGTAGAAGGCGCGATAGGGCATGTGATAAAGCACGCGAGGCAATGCTAAAGTAGAAATACCATTTACACTCTTGGACTGGTGGTAACGCGTAGCAGCTACTACCGCCCACCGCGAGACACACTACCAAATCAAAGGTGCACCCAAATCAAATCACAAAGTAATAGAATGGTGTCGAAGAAACGTGTCCGATTGAAGGTGCGACATCACTTGGCCCGTTATAGCTCCTGTTTTAGCCACATCATGCTGACTCACGGGAGTCAGAGCTGTGTTTGTAACTCATATAAAATCATCGTCAAACCATTCTACTTCATTCTAGAATCTCCACCACGTACATAGTTGTTAAAGTTGTTATCAGTATTGGCAGAGAGTTTGACAATATCCGATCTCAGTCTCTTTAACACCCAAACGCTTATTTCACATCGTGGTCATTTCATTTCAAATAGTTCGTACTTCATATCAAAATATCATATTCATTTCAAAACCATATCAATTCGATATCATTGTTCACTTTAAATAATATTCATTTCTAGAATCGTAACACTTTCAAATTTATACCATTTTCGAAATCATAACCCTTCCAACTTAAATAGTTTAGATATTGAAGATAGTATATGTATTAAAATAGTAATAAATTAAATAGTTTATATATAAAAATAATTTATATATGAAAATAGTTGTAAATTAAAAATAATTTATATTTATTTAAAGAGATTATACTGAAAATTTTTCCAAATTGTTTCATCCAATTCCACAAATCGATTCCAATTAACTTAAATTCCAAAATTAAATTTAAATCAATCCCTGTTCAACACTTTCAATTTAAAAGGTTAAAAATTAAATTAAAATTCTCAGTAAACCATTTCAATTTTTATCGGTTTCAAATCCAGGTTTGAACTATTATTTCAAGTCTAATAAGATTCATAGTCAAATATTCAAACATTTTCATGTAAGTTTCAATTATATTTCAACATTTAACTTTAATTTTATTCCATTGGAAATTATTCACTTAATCATTTTAATAATAATTAAATAAAATATCCAATTACACCTTTAAATCAAAATAAATAATCAATTTTTAAATTATTTAAATTTGAAAACATTCATTTCATCACTTTTATCAAAATCAAGTTAAAAATCCTATCTTTAAAATCTCAAATTTGATAAGCTTAAATTCTTATTTTTTTCATAAAATCCTTATATAAATACTTAAATAATGTATATATTAATTAAATTAAATCTTATATGTACATATTTTTAAAATAATAAAGCTATAAGAAAAATCTTAAAATTTATGTTTTCAAAACTAACTTATAAATTTGAGATTTTCAAAACTAACTTATAAATTTGAGATTTTCAAAACATAAAATTTTAAAATCTAACCTTTTTAAACATATATTAAAATAAATTATTTATTTTAATTTAAAAATCAATATTAAAAAAAAAATCCATATACTTCCTTTCAAACTTTGGCAATAATGTTTTTCCCAAAATAGACCCACGGTGTCCGTATATAATTTTCTATCCTTTGGTCAAGTGATATAGATAGTTATCATTTTAATCCGTAATAATGTAATATCTACGGGTGTATACCATTTCAACCCGCAATCCCAAAATTTCAAAATCAAGAAAAATCGCTCGTGTTTATCATTTCAACCCATTACGATTTTTTCTTAATCTACAAGATCATTCGGGTATGTATCATTTCAACCCATAGGGAATTCTAAACTAAGGGGAACTTGTAGAGTAAGAACAAATATGATAAAAGTTTTAACATATCAACAACGGGCATATATCATCAGTAACACATTTAAATATTGTATATACAACAGTTATAGTGTCATATGTCATAGGTAAACAATTTCAGATAATGACATAATATATTTAACAATTAAATAACTTAACAATTCAAATTTAACGGCATATTTCAATCGTTATTTCACGTGAATTAAATTTATTAAATATAAGAATGTTAATCGTTAGTGATCGCTCACCTTTCGAGGCTAGAGAACGGCAAGAATAAAAGCGTATGGACACGGACAAGTACACAGATCGAATAAGCGGGACAATGACAAGTTAGAAATTACTACAACAAATTCGATATTGGGAAAGTAAGTCGGGATGGGCCAGAGATTGATGAAACAAATATATATAACTATATGTTTTAAAGTCTAAAATTTAAACACGTATTAAAAATAAAATACTTTATAATATATATATTTGAAAATCAATATTAAATTCAAACACATATACATATATCAAAATCAAAATCTATATGTATATATATTTCAAGATCATTATTAAATTTAACACATATATTTAAAATATATTATATTATATTATATATACAGTACATGAAATCATTTCTTAAAACTAATATATTATATGTATACTAATACAACTTTGTACACGGGTACCTTTCAAATATAAAGCCAATATGTAAATATATATGTGTACCAATTTATTATATGTACATGTGTATACTAATATAAACCCAATATGTAAATATATAGATACACGTGTAAAAAAACACAGTATAACCTTAGCCGCAGCATATAAATAAATCAAGCACACATACATATAATATATATATTACAATTTAAAAGATCACTATTTAACAAAAAAAATTACCTTTCAAATATCATATATATAATACCTTTTATAATATAATATACTATAAGCCTATGTACTGTACACGTATATAATATATGCCTTCATCTTATATATATATATATATATATATATATATAGAAATGTACAAATGTATACCTTCGTATGTATACAAGTGAAAAGGAGAATGGATTCAGCTGGTTAGATGGATGAAAAGGCGGATCTGTAGTTTAATGAAGGTGGAAGGTAAAAGACGCGAAGGAGGGAAAAGGCACAGGTTGGTAGTTTGTTTACGTGGTGGCAGCATGGGTAGCGAAGACCGAGCTAACGTGGGCTGGAAGGCCTGGCTATGGAGTGGTTGCGGCTTGGTTCAAGCAGGTTGCCTCAGGGTTAGCGTGAAGCAAGGCACGGTGATTGGATTTGGACGTGGTGGATTTGATACGATGGTGTTTGGATGCGGGATGATGGGAGAGGGACGATCTCAGTGGTGGATCTCAGGTGGTAGGCAGGGTCGGCTGGTGGGCGGTGGAAGTGGTGATTGCGAGCTCTACATGAGTAGATTGAAGAGCTGCTGCATTTGTATGGGCAGTGGTTAGCAAATGGTCAGTGGGAGGTTGACTTCGGTGGGAAGGTTGGTGGTTTTTGGCAGGGGTCTGGTCCGTGTAGAAGTGAAGGTGGGAAAGTGAAATGGTGGGCTCAGGCTGTGACGCGGAAGGAGGAGGCCAGAAGGGTTTAGAGTGAGGCATGCACGATTGAGGGGAGATGACGCAGCGGATTAATAGAAAATCGTTATAACGATGAAAGTGTAGCAATCGGTGGATTGATGAATACCAACATGCCCAAATTCGTTGATCCGAAGATACCGAATTCTACCTATCTCTAACACGTTGATCGCGCACGATACCGTGAAAGAAGATCTTCAATTCTTCAAGCGTTGATCAAGCGCACTTGATTCCGTGAATCGGCTTCAACAATCATTGATTCGAGCGCACTCGAATAACCGAAAGTGGAGATAGGAGATTACACTCAACTACCGATTTAAATTGAAAGCACAAAGCCAACAAAAGAGAATTTTATTCAAAAATCAACAACTACAAAGTGACACAACCACGCCTATTTATAGCGTTTCACAACACAGCCCCTTAAGTCGTATATGACTTACGACTCATCCCTAGGTCGTTGCCGACCTAACAGACACCCTGCATCTCAAACAGTACGCGACTTAAACCATAGCGACCTAAAACGCTATGACTCACGACTTATAATACATGGTACAACACAACCCATGTCGCACACGACCTATCAACATACACGGGACGCGACTTACGACTCAATGACTTACGACCTACTATTTACAACACAAAGTACACGACATAACGACTCAACAAATTACATCACTTAGGTAGTAGACGACTCAACATCACGCGACTCAAGATACACACCCATATTACAACACAACATATAGGTCGGTGACGACCTAAGATACATCACGAATTAACAACGTGAACGACACACGACTTAAACATAACTTCTTCAACGACTTAGTTAAGTCGTAACCCGGTCACCTCCTTAGATCGTAGCTCGCATACGACCCAAGACTTCAGCTGCCACTGCTTCATCGAAGGATTTAGGTCGTAACTCTTTACTCCTTGTGCTGTTAGGTCGTGGACGACTTAAAATGGTGATGTTAGATCGTAGCCCCTTTTCTTCAGACCTGTTAGGTCGTAGCCCCCCCTCACTCAACCTGTTAAGTCGTGGACGACTCATGTTAGGTCGTGGACGACTCATAGCTGCTTCCTTAAGTTTTGTACGACTTAACTCTTGAAGAATTTTCTGTTGCGTATTTTCCTCTCTGTCCTGAGCTGCATCATCCTCCCCTGGTTGAGAAAAATTCGTCCTCGAATTTGTAAATTCTTCTACCTCAGCTTGTTCATCTCCATAATATGGCACAAGATGCTTAACATTGAACACGTCAGAAGTGTACACATCCTCCGGCAGCTTCAACTTATAGGCATTGTCATTAATCCGTTTCACAACTTCTACAAGACCAATTTTTCTGGCTTTCAACTTGTTATAAGCGCCTACTGGAAAACGATCCTTCGTTAACACAGCGTAAACCAAATCTCCTTCGTTAAATTCAACATTTCGTCGCTTCAAGTCTGCAGTCTGCTTATATTTCTCATTTGCTTTCTCCAATCGTTTCTGAACGATTTTATGACATTCAGTCAATACATCAACAAAATCTACAGCTCGTTTAATCGTCCTCTTCGGTTGTGGTACTACTGCCAAATCCAACGGTCCCCTTGGCAAACTTGAATATACGACCTGAAATGGACTGAATCCCGTACTACGATTCACTGCATGATTATGTGCAAACTCTGCCTGGCATAACTTCATATCCCAACTCTTCAGATTGTCCTTCACAAGACATCGCAACAAATTTCCCAATGATCGGTTAACAACTTCTGTCTGTCCATCTGTTTGCGGATGATAAGCGCTGCTATATTTCAGCTTCGTTCCAATCATCTTCCACAAACTTAACCAAAAGTGACTCAGAAAACGAGTATCCCTATCCGACACAATAGATTCTGGCAATCCATGAAGTCGATATATTTCCTTGAAAAATAACTGAGCAACACGAACAGCATCCGCCGTCTTCTTACAAGCAATAAAATGCGCCATTTTCGAAAACCTGTCCACCACAACAAATATAGAATCATTCCCCCTTTGAGTTCTCGGCAAACCCAAAACGAAATCCATGCTGATATCAACCCATGGTTTAGTCGGCACAGGTAACGGCATATACAATCCCGCATTTGTCGCTGTTCCCTTCGAAACCTGACAGATATGACATCTCTGAACAAACCTTTCAACTTCCTTCCTCATCGATGGCCAATAGTAGGATTGAGAGATTAATTGCAATGTTCGGTCTCTACCCACATGTCCTTCCTCATGAAGCTCCTTGATAATCTTCATTCTCAAACTGCTTTCTAGAATACATAACCGATTTCCTTTAAACAGAAAACCATCAACCAACACAAATTCATCAGTACTTCCTTCCTTGACTTTCTCAACAAATTTCACAAAGTAAGGATCTTCTTCAATCAGCTCTGGCAATAATTCAAACCCTGTCACTTCAACTTTCATTGTAGTCAACAAATGACTCCTCCTACTCAAAGCATCAGCCACACGATTCGTTGCCCCAGATTTATGTTTCACGACAAAAGTAAACTGCTGCAGATAAGCAATCCATGATGCATGTCTCGCAGAAATCTTATCTTGTCCTTGCAAATGCTTCAACGCCTCATGATCAGTGTAAAGAACAAACTCTTTCTGAAATAGATAATGCCTCCAATGTTTAACAGCTTGCACAACAGCATAAAACTCAACATCGTATGTACTATATCTCATCTTTGCCCCTGATAGCTTCTCACTGAAATATGCAATAGGACGTCCCCTCTGACTCAACACTCCACCAACCCCAACCTTTGATGCATCAGTGTGTAACTCAAACAACAACTGAAAATCTGGTAATACAAGAATTGGTGCTGTCGTCAAAAGTTCTTTGATCCGTTCAAAAGCAACTCCTGCTTCCTCTGACCAAGAAAACTGCTTTCCTTTCATACAGTCGGTAACTGGTGCCATCACGCTACTGAAGTGTGGAATGAGTCTTCGGTAGAATGATGCCAATCCATGAAAACTTATAACTTCAGTGATAGTTCTCGGTTGTGGCCAATTTCTAATAGCTTCAACTTTACTTTGGTCCACTTGGATTCCCTTCTCAGATACAACATATCCCAAGAATAAAACACTTCGAGTCATGAACACACATTTCTTAGCTGCGGCATAAAACTGTTCTTCACGAAGAATAATTAACACCTTCCGCAAATGCTCTACATGCTCCTATGTACTTCCACTATATATCAGAATATCATCGAAATATACCACTACGAATTTCCTAATGAATGGTCTAAAAATTTGATTCATCACCCGCATGAACGTACTAGGTGCATTTGATAACCCAAATGGCATAACCAACCATTCATATAGATCCTCCCTGGTTTTAAAAGCAGTCTTCCACTCATCACCTGGTCTAATACGAATTTGATGATATCCGCTCTTCAAATCAATCTTCGAAAAAATAGTAGCCCCACTCAACTGATCTAGCAAGTCATCTAACCTCGGCATAGGGAATCTATAGCGAACGATAATCTTGTTCAATGCTCGACTATCAGTGCACATCCTCCACGTCCCGTCCTTCTTCGGTACCAACAAAGCTGGCACAGCACATGGACTTAAACTTTCCTGCACACGTCCCTGCTCAAGTAACTCTTCCACCTGCCTCCTCAACTCTTCATGTTCCTTCGGACTCATTCGATAATGTGGTCTATGCGGTAATAATGCTCCCGGAACAAGATCAATTTGATGTTGAATGTCTCTCAGTGGCGGTAACTCCTTAGGCAACTCTTCTGGAAATACATCCTCAAATTCTTTCAAAACTGGCTTTGCTTCTTATGGAATTTCAACCCCTTCACTGCACTCTCGCCCAATCAACAAAAAGACTTCAGGCTTCTCTTCAACCTCCTTGACAAACTCTTTCAAAGATAGTAAAGTTTTCAGTTCTTCGATCTCCTCTAGCTTGCTTTCCTTCTATTGTTGCTTCTTGGGGACTAAAGTGTTCTTAGTACCTTCGAACATAAAACTGTAACTATTAGCACGACCATCATGTTGTACTGCTCTATCAAACTGCCATGGTCTGCCCAACAACAGATGACACACATCCATGTCCACAACATCACACCAAATTTCATCTTTGTACTTCTTTCCAATAGAAAAATTCACACAAGCTCTTCGACACACCTTTACTTCACCACCCTTCCTTAACCATGCTAACTTGTACGGTTTAGGATGCTTCTCAGTTTTCAAGTTCAACTTCTTTACTACTTCAGTAGAGATAATATTGTCACAGCTTCCAGCATCAATAATGAACTTGCAAACCTTTCCCAGAATAGTGCATGTCGACTGAAAAATATTGCTTCTCAACCAAATAGTATCCTCCTCTTGCTTCGGTGTAAGACAAGACCTCCTCATCATAAGGTTACAACCCTCATCTCCGGACAATAAGTCTTCCTCCTCAACTGGTAATGAATTAGAACATTCTGCATCCACATCCTCTTCTTCAATCTCTGCAACCATTGCTCTCTTCTCCGGCTTCGGACATTCATTGCTTTTGTGACCCAACTCTTGGCAATTATAACACTTGAAACCACTGTTAACCTTTGCCTTCTCAGCCTCCTTCACAACTGGTTTACTGATAGGTTTAGATACATTAGAACTTCCACTGGCACCCTTTACTTGATTATTGGAATTAGTAAACACACCACCTCCACGTCTTCCTTGCTTCTCCCAAGCCAACGCTTTCTGATATGCTTCTGCCACAGAACTTGGATCGAACATATTAACCATATCCTGGATCTGCATTCGTAACCCTCCAACAAATCTAGCAGTCAGCTGTTCTTCTGTCTCCATAATATCATTCCTGGCAATGAGTTAGTATAATTCATCAGCATAATCATTGACTGACTTCGTCCCCTGCCTTAGATTATGCAATCTATGGTACATAAGTGATTGATAATTGTATAGTAAAAATGTAGCTCTCAACATCTTCTTCATCTTATCCCACTCTACGATCTTTGACTTCCCCATCCGTTCTATCGTAAGTTTAGTTTGCTACCACCACGCCAATGCTCTTCCCCTCAACCTAGTAGCAACCAACTTCACTCGACGATTCTCCGGAACCTCCTTGAAATCAAAGATCTCCTCCACATTTGACAACCAGTCTAAGAATTCTTCAGCAACCATCTCATCTTTAAATTCTGGAATCTCCATCTTCATTCTCGATTCCCAACGACGATCATCATCTACATCTCGATATGAATTTCGAACTTGGTCTCGATCTTGATAATGCATGCTAGCTCTATCACCCTCTTCATCAAAATCAAATGTACGTCTATATCGATCTCGACCATCAACATCCCTTCGATCATGCATGTCTCTTCTATTATGCCTCTCTTCATCTCTATATGGCTCATCTTCAAACTCACGTGGAGTTCTTCTCTCTTCATGTCCATAGTCATGGTGATCTCTCCTTGATGAAATTGATGTTTCTCTTCTTTCTCTACAAGATTGCGGTGATACCCTCCTCGCTTCCGTAACCGATGGCGAAACTCGGTTTCCTCCATGGTTCGAGATTGGTGATCTCCTCCTTTGATTTTGATTCAAATCATTCATCAACTTCTCTAGCTTTCCAATGCCTTCATCAAATTTATCATTAATGCGTTGCTCCATTTGCTCGGCTTCTTCTCTTCTATACAATGTTTCAACATTCTGATGACGATTAGCTCTTCTCGGCGGCATGATTGAAAACTTCTCAAAAACTTCACAAATACTTCAACAATTTTCAACACAAGTCAAACAAATCTCGGCTTAATTCAACTTGGCTCGGCCTCAACTTTGCAACGACCCAAAGTTAGGTCGGTTTCGACTCAACAAAGCACGCACGGCTTAACACTTCAAACAATGATACCAAAAACTGATGCTCGGCCTGTACTTAACACGATGTTATGCTCGGCCTTCACCCTTCAACACAAATCGAATTCAAACAACTTTTGGATTTTGATCCAAAATGGAATGGATCGAAAACAACAAACTTGTTGCAACTTCAAGATGAACACGATGAATACCAAACTTCAAATTCCTTGGCTCCAAGACTCGTCTTAGCTATGATTGGCTAAGTCAAGCTCTGATACCAAAACTGACGCAGCAGATTAACAGAAAATCGATATAACGATGAAAGTGTAGCAATCGGTGGATTGATGAATACCAACATGCCCAAATTCGTTGATCCGAAGATACCGAATTCTAGCTATCTCTAACACGTTGATCGCGCACGATACCGTGAAAGAAGATCTTCAATTCTTCAAGCGTTGATCAAGCGCACTTGATTCCGCGAATCGGCTTCAACAATCGTTGATTCGAGCGCACTCGAATAACCGAAAGTGGAGATAGGAGATTACACTCAACTACCGATTTAAATTGAAAGCACAAAGTTAACAAAAGAGAATTTTATTCAAAAATCAACAACTACAAAGTGACACAACCACGTCTATTTATAGCGTTTCACAACACAGCCCCTTAAGTCGTATACGACTTACGACTCATCCCTAGGTCGTTGTCGACCTAACAGACACCCCGCATCTCAAACAGTACGCGACTTAAACCATAGCGACCTAAAACGCTACGACTCACGACTTATAATACATGGTACAACACAACCCAGGTCGCACACGACCTATCAACATACACGGGATGCGACTTACGACTCAATGACTTACGACCTACTATTTACAACACAAAGTACACGACATAACGACTCAACAAATTATATCACTTAGGTCGTAGACGACTCAACATCACGTGACTTAAGATACACACCCATATTACAACACAACATATAGGTCGGTGACGACCTAAGATACATCACGAATTAACAACGTGAACGACACACGACTTAAACATAACTTCTTCAGCGACTTAGTTAAGTCGTAACCCGGTCACCTCCTTAGATCGTAGCTCGCATACGACCCAAGACTTCAGCTGCCACTGCTTCATCGAAGGATTTAGGTCGTAACTCTTTACTCCTTGCGCTGTTAGGTCGTGGCCGACTTAAAATGGTGATGTTAGATCGTAGCCCCTTTTCTTCAGACCTGTTAGGTCGTAGCCCCCCCTCACTCGACCTGTTAAGTCGTGGACGACTCATGTTAGGTCGTGGATGACTCATAGCTGCTTCCTTAAGTCGTGTACGACTTAAATCTTGAAGAATTTTCTGTTGCGTATTTTCCTCTCTGTCCTGAGCTGCATCAGGAGATATGCAGGCGAAGGATGTGGAGATATGGGGCAGGAAGATGATGCGGCCATAAGATGAAGATACAAAGCTTGCTTCAGGATAATATGAATGATCATCTTATATTCTATAATAATTATATATATATTTTATTTTTCTCAATGAAACGAACATAATGCAAATGAAAAGAAGGGAGAGTGGTGAAGGAACCAACCAATAATAAATTAGAATGGGGAAAGGTAAAAGGCATAAATAAATTCTGGGAATATAAAAAGATTAGTGACTTCTTGTTATATGGCGGATAATGAAAAGACATAACGCCAAAATGGTTTAAATGAGTACCTATACCACCAATCATTTCGCCAATTCCACCGCGTATCGGACGTCGAAACACACCAATGAATATACTATGGAGATCAGCACTACGAGATGGACAGAATGGTGTACAGATGTGAGCGATATGATCATTCTATCAAAAGTCGATACTTCGCTGCTAAACTGCTGTAAATTCATCGAAAATAAGATAAACGGGCTAGAGAAGTCCAAATTTGACAAAACGAAGTATGACGCCTTACTTTGAAAAAGATTTACATTTTATTGTATAAAATTATTCAAGTTTCGAAAATATTTTATTTTCATCAAATTAATTGATTACAAATTGAAATTGAAAATTACACAACATAACTAACATACATATTTTCCAATAAAAATCTTTCATTGCTATGTTAAAGTAGACGTATTCCAAATTTTAAATTTTCATTGTTAAATTTAGTAATTTAATTTCAAGAAAAATTTCAGTTAATTAAGTTATAAAACTGTTAAAATTTATGTGTCGTTACTCTCTCCCCCACTAAAAACTTTTCATCCCCAAAAAGGAATGAGATAGGAGAATAGAAACAACAAAAGGAAATATAGATTAAATATACAAAACACAACCATTAATTTCCATTTATTTTATTCTATTTATTTAATTCAAAATTATTAATTCAAAAACCATATAAATTTCCTTAGTTATTAAGTTGATTTGTATTCAACTAATTTGGGTTCAATCCATCTTATTAAATCAATTACTGTTCAGGGTATTCACATTTCGTTGATTATAATTCAAGATATTTGATTCAGTTGACTTAATTTCAATTTATTTACATTTGTTACAAATTTTTATTTTGAGATAAAGTTTATTTTATTTAACTTACTTATTTTAATTCAGTTGATTTCACTTAAGTTAACTCCACTTATAATAATCAATTTCACTATTCTTAAGTTTATTTTTATTTATTTAAATAGCATATCTCTTTTATTATTCGATTTATTTCACTTGTATTTCCTATAATACAAATTAAATGTATAACCATTCATTATAAAAACTCAATTTTATTTAAAATTCCCTTAACAAAATTCATTTTTTTTATTGAACATCTTATTCCTTACATTTACGTTGTATTATCCAATTACATAGTCTCATAAACATTTAACTTTTCTAGGTAAGTTATATTAATGTTCTCGAATGTAATTTAAGCCTGATACAAATTTCTTCTATTTACACATTTATGTTGAGCAAAATTTAGTTTGAACAATTTTATTACTTAAGTTTCCTCTTGTATAACCTTAAATCACAAATTCACATTTCATTTTAACTTTTGAATGCTTCAAGTATGCTATTTATGTTTTAGAATGCAATTGAGTATTATACAAATAAATTTTGTCTTAGTTTTAACTAATTTTAAATTATTTCAATTCCATTTCTCATCTTTGACACTTCGATTATTCAAAATTTTAGCTTCATTTAAATAATTGAATCATCACTTAACATAGAATTATAGGAATTAAATTTTTGGTTTCACTTCAAACTATTTTTTTTTGAAATATATATATATATATATATATATATATATATATATATATCAATTCATGCTCAATATATTCAAAAAAAAATCTATTTTCCGAAACAAAATCTAGCAAAATTACTAAGTGGTCTCTCCACTTTGAGACTCGAAAATGAACGTCGATAATGCTGCAATCATCATCGAAATAATTTTCCAACAACCAAAGGAGAGAGTACCGACTTATTCCTTTTAAAATTATTGTTTTGAAACAATTTCCATTCGAAAATACTTTCAAATAATATATTTCCCAAAACTTTGAAATCAAATTTTTGAAAAGCATCGAAAATTTAATTCTCAACCTTAATTTAAATTTATTTCATTTGCAAATCAGATTTATAAACTATATTTATAAAATTTCATAGAACAATAGTTAATGATATGGAAATGTTGACAAAACATTAAATTATAACCTAGTATTATCATTTCTAACAACCTATCATTTAAATATCCAATTTCAGAAAATTTTACTTTTATATGTAATCATACATAAAGTTATTTCATTTCCAATTTCAAAAATAATATTGTGTCAGTTTGCTCTGTTCAAGTATTTTGGAATTCCCATCGATAGCGTTGGCCAGACGAATTGATCGAAATCCAAATCAATAATAACAACTCAAACAACACAATATAAAACATTTTTACATAAATTACAAAATACACTCCCTCATAGTATGATTCAAGAATGGATATCTAAACAAGGATATAGGTTCAAATTTAGAGGAAACAAATCAAGAAAAATTTCTAATTACGAGGATATGCTCGAAAGGAAGATAAGATAATTACAAAAGAGAAGAGACTGATAAATTTATATTAATCGCGGGCGACCTTAACTCGGTCAACCGAGACTTAGAAAAGATGAGAATATCATTAACGGAAACTAGAACAATCAGCTGAGAACATCGCGGCAAAGCAATTCATGAGATTGACAAAAAAGTAGGAGCATTGGTTAATCCAAAGTGCATGACTAACCTTTTATAGAACCCATTCATTTGGAAAAAGGGACAACAAATTAAGCTCCCGGAACAAGATCGATGTAGAATTCAATTTCCCGCTTGGGAGGAAGATAAGTGACTTCACCACAACATCAGCATAATCGTTGACTATCCGGGCGGGGTCAAGATCATTCGGTTGAGAATCAAGCGGAAAGGTAAAACTGTCCGTATAATCCTAAGGTATTCAACTTATGATCAGAAGGGAATTACCTAGGTCGTCTACTAGGGAAACGGTTTGGGTTTTGCAAGAAAAAAAGCATCAAAGCCGAGGACATAGAAATCTCCAATGAATCGACGCGTGCTGTCCCCTTTACAAATCATACTAAGGTTGGTGGAACTGCCGATGGGATTAGTCTCACAAATAAGAACAAAGCTGCCAATTGAGGTAACAGATGAGCTCAAATTTATTTCAAAAATCAATAGAAATGAAGATATGGGATGCTCCGGAATCAAGAAGGACACGAACAAGAACACAAGAATGAATTTTGGAACGAAGGGGAAGTTCCAAAATTCAAAGGAAATCCGAAACAAAGATGAAGAAATTTAAGCTCGAACGAAGGTGATTCTATACTTGATTCTACTCATTCTAGTGTATCACTATCCTATCTCTAATGAACTTTTACTCCATATGCTAAGCTTTTCCTAAACCAGAGCTCTGATAACACTTGTAACGACCAATTATTTCGATCTGTTCAAATTGACAATCATCCACTCGTGTCAGACTTGAATTGTTCCAAAAAACAGATTGTTAATTTATATTTGGCAAAACTTAACATATACAGTTTATAAATCAATTATAGAATCACAGATACAGAGTAGTATAACAATAAGAAACAGAATACATAAATAGTAGTTCATGAAGCTACTATATACACATCAGAGTTTGAAGTAAAATACAACAGAATCTCAAAGACAAATGAATCTCTGATACATAAGAAACTGATGAGTCTGAACATAAATTATTGAAATAAACTGAAATAACTGAAAGCGGATAGATAAATGGATCTTCAAGTGATGCTCCAAACTCCAAAGGTGAGTTTCAAATGCTGTGACACTCTGTCTGACCCGAGCATAAAGCAAACACAAAATACTCAAGTCAGGATTAACATTCTTATACCAATAAATTCAACTCAAGTGAAATGTCAACTGAAATACAAGTAACTTAAAGAACAGTTGGGATTTCCATCCTCTAAGGATTCATGGAACTATCTGCTTTGTAATAATATACGCTATTATAATATGTTTGTAGTAAAGTAAACTATTATAATAGCCTTAATGCATTACTCATATCCCCCTTGACACATTTTATATAATACCATAGTCTATACAGTACTGTAAACTCCACCCGCTGGTGGGCTATCAGGAAGCACTCCATAGGTATGACACAAACCAAACTCGTAGAAGGCGTGATAAGACATGTGACAAGGCACGCGGGGCAATGCCAGGGTAGAAATACCATTTGCACTCCCGGACTGGTAGTAACGCAAAGCAGATACTACCACCCACCTCGAGACACACTCCCTAATCAAAAGCGCACCCAAATCAAATCACAAAGTAATAGAATGGTATCGAAAAAATGTGTCCGATCGGAGGTGCGACC
The DNA here is from genome assembly GCA_030765085.1 of Allium cepa. NCBI lineage: Eukaryota > Viridiplantae > Streptophyta > Magnoliopsida > Asparagales > Amaryllidaceae > Allium > Allium cepa. The sequence continues at coordinate 783,894,271 of CM060935.1, read as the reverse complement.
TCACTTGGCCCGGTATAGCTCTTGCTTTAGCCATATCAAGCTGACTCACGGGAGTCAACGCTGCGTCAATACCTCATATAGAATCGTCGCCAAACCATCCTACTTCATTCTAGAATCTCCACCACATACACAGTTGGTAAAGTGGTTTTCGGTACAGGTAGAGAGTATTACAATATCCGATCCTGGTCTCTTTAACAACCAAACACTTATTCCACACCGTGGTCATATCATTTCAAATAGTTCATACTTCATATCAAAATATCATATTCATTTCAAAACCATATCAATTCAATATCATTATTCACTTTAAATAATATTAATTTCCAGAATCATACCACATTCAAATTTACAACACTTTCGAAATCATAACGCCTGAAATCATGACCCTTCCAACTTAAATAGTTTAGATATTAAAGTTAGTATGTATATATTAAAATAGTTATAAATTACATAGTTTGTATATTAAAATAATTTATATATTAAAATAGTTGTAAATTAAAAATAGTTTATATTTATTTAAAGAGATTATACTAAAATAGTTTCCAAATTGTTTCATCCAATTCCACAATTTGATTCCAATTAACTTAAATTCCAAAATTAAATTTAAATCAATCCCAGTTCAACACTTTCAATTTAAAAGGTTAAAGATTCAATTCAAATTCTTATTAAACCATTTCGATTTTTATCGATTTCAAATCCAGGTTTGAACTATTATTTCAAGTCTAATAAGATTCAAAGTAAAATATTCAAATAAATTAAATATAAGTTTCATTTATATTTCAACATTTAACTTTAATTTTGTTCAAATTGGAAATTATTCACTTATTCATTTTAATAAAAATTAAATAAAATCTCCAATTATACCTTAAAATCAAACTAAATATTCAATTTTTAAATTATTTAAATTTGAAAATATTCATTTCATCCCCTTTTATCAAAATAAAGTTAAAAATCCTATCTTTAAAATCTCAAATTCAATAAGTTTCAATTCTTATTTTTTTTATAAAATCCTTATATGATTACTTAGAATAATGTATATATTAATTAAATGAAATAATATATATATATATATATATATATATATATATATATATATATATAAAATAATAAAGTTATAAGAAAAATCTTAAAAATTATATTTTCAAAACTAACTTATAAATGTAAGATTCCAAAGCATAAAATTTTAAAATATAACCCTTTTACACATATATTAAAATAAATTCTTTATATTAAAATTTAAAAATCAATATTTTAAAAAATCCATATATTTCCTTTCAAACTTTGGCAATAATTTTTTCCAAAATCGATCAAAGGTCTCCATATATAATTTTCTATCCTATGATCAAGTGATACAGATATTTATCATTTCAATCTGCAATAATTTAATATTTACATGTGTATACCATTTCAACCCACAATCCTAAAATTTCAAAATCAAGAAAAATTGCTTCGGTTTATCATTTCAATCCATAACGATTTTTCCTTAATCTACAAGATCGTTCGAGTATGTATCATTTCAACCCATAAGGAACTCTAAACTAACGGGGAACCTACAGAGTGAGAACAATATGATAAAAATATAACATATCAACAATAGACATATATCATCAGCAATACATTTAAATATTATATATACAACAGTTATAGTGTCATATGTTGTAGGTAAACAATTTATAGATAATGGCATAATATATTTAACAATTAAATAACTTAACAATTCAAATTTAACAGCATATTTCAATCGTCATTTCATGTGGATTAAATTTACTAAATATAAGAATGTTAATTGTGAGTGATCGCTCACCTTTCGAGGTTAGAGAACAACAAGAATAAAAGTGAATGGACATGGACAAGCACACAGATCGAACAAGCGTGACATCGAATGCTAGGAATTGCTATGACAAATTTGATATTGGGAAAGTTAGTCAAGATTGGCCAGGGAGCGATGAAACAAATATATATATATATATATATATATATATATATATATATATATATATCACTATATGTTTCAAACTCTAAAATTTAAACACATATTAAAATAAAAATTCTTTATAATATATATTTGAAAATTAATATTAAATTCAAACATATATACATATATCAAAATCGAAATCTATTTATATATTTCAAGATCATTATTAAATTTAACACATGTATTTAATATATATATATATATATATATATATATATATATTATATACACTACATGAAATCAATTCTTAAAACTAATATATTATATGTATGCTAATACAACTTTGTACACGTGTACTCTTCAAGTATAAACCTAATATGTAAATATATATACCACTATATTATATGTACAAGTGTATACAAATATAAACCCAATATGTTAAATTATAGATACACATGTTAAAAAAACACAGTATAACCTCAGTCGCAGCATATAAATGACTCACGCATACATATATGACAATTTAAAAATCATTATTTAACAAAACAAATATATTACCTTCCAAATATCATATATATAATACTTTTTATAATATAATATACTGTAAGCCTATATACTGTACACATATATAATATATGGCTTCATCTTATGTGTGTGTATATATATTTTGAAGACCAATGTAAAAAAACAATATATGTATATACTAAAATGTATAAATGTATACCTTCGTATGCATACAAGTGAAGGGGAGAATGGATCCGGTTGTTCAGGTGGGTGAAAAGGCGCTGCAGTTCGAAGAAGGTGGAAGGTAGAAGACGCAGAGGAGGGAAATGGCATAGGTCGCAGTTTGTTTACGTGGTGGCAACATGGGTGGCGGAGACCGAGCTGACATGGGCTGGAAGGCCTGGCTATTAAGCGGTTGCGACTTGGTTCAGGCTGGTGGCTTCGGGTTTAGCCTGAAGCAAGGCTCGATGATTGGCTTTGGACGTGGTGGATTTGAATCGATGGTGTTTGATGCAGGATGATGGGAGAGGGACGATCTCAATGGCGGATCTCAGCTGGCAGACAGGGTCGGCTGATGGGCGGTGGAAGTAGTGGTTTCGAGCTCTGTATGGGAGGTTGAACAGCTTCTGCATTTGTATGGGCAGTGGTCAGCAAATGGTCAGTGCGTGGCTGACTTCGTTAGGAAGGTTGGTGGTTTTTGGCAGGGGTCTGGTCCGTGTAGAAGTGAAGGTAGGAAGGTGAAATGATGGGCTCAGGCTGTGACGTGGAAGAAGGAGGCCAAAAGGGTTTGGAGCGAGGCACGCACGGTTGAGGGGAGATATGCAGGCGGAGGACATGGAGATAGGGGGCAGGAAGATTATGCGACCATAGCATGAAGATATGAAGCTTGCTTCAGGAAAATGTAAATGATCATCTTATATTCTATAATAAATATATATTTATTATTTTTCTCAAAGAAACGAACAGAATGCAAATGAAAAGAAGGGAGAGAGGTGAACGAACCAACAAATAATAAATTAGAATGGGGAAGGATGAAAGGCAGAAATAAATTCTGAAAATATAAGAAGGTTAGTGACTTCTGGTCATTTGGTGGATAATGAAAAGACACAAGGACCAAAATGGTTTAAGTACTGATACGACCAATCGTTTCATCGATTTTGCCATGTATCGGACGTCGAAACACACCAATGAATATATTACGAAGATCAGCATGATGAGATGAAAAAAAATGGTATACAGATATGAACGATACGATCATCCTATCAAAAATCGATATTTCGTTGCTAAACTGCTATAAGTTCGTCGAAAAAAGATAAACGGGGCTAGAGAATTCCAAATTTAACGAAACGAATTATGGTCTCTCACTTAGAAAAGGATTTAAATTTTACAGGAAATTATTGTAAAGGACAAAATTTCATAGTTTTTTATCCTCAAGGACAGACCTTCAATATTTTATCATGAAGGACAACTTTCTGTAGGTATCAGTTTTTAGTTATTGATAGCAGTTTTTAGGTATCAGTTTGTAGTTATCGGTAGCAGTTTTTAGGTATCAGTTTTAGTTTGGTAGCAGTTTTGTTGTCCTTATGAACAATTTTGGAAAATGTTTGTACTTATGAATAATTTTTAGAAGAACATTTGTCCTTGTGGTAAAAATATTGAGGTCGTGTCCTTGAGGCAAAAAATATACAAATTTTTGTCCTTTAAAATAATTCCCCCTAAATTTTATTATATAAAAATATCCAGGTTTCGAAAATATTTTATTTTCATCAAATTAACTGATGAAAATTGAAATTGAAAATTATACAACCTAACTAACTTACGTATTTTCCAATGAAAATCTTTCATTTTCTATGTTAAAGCAGACATATTCCAAATATCAAAATTTCATTGTTAAATTTAATTATTTAATTTCAAGCAAAATTTCAATTAATTACATTATAAAACCACTTAAATTTATGGGTCATTACAATAGCTTATGAAAGCACCGCAGGATGGCTGACAAGGGATATCCGACCCCAATCGAGGACAAGCTCCGTGTAGGGATGAGGAGCCCGCGGACTCGTGAAGACTAGTGATTAATACGATAGTTGGGGGACCACACCCTACGGATAAGAGTTGGCAAGAGATGGAGCATTATGCTAGCGCGATAAGGCATGTAGATTTTGAATGTTGTTCGAATATAGAAGATGGAACTCCAACAAAACGGCGACGCACCATGGCGGATGGTACAGTGTTTAGAAACAAGGATGTAGAAAAAGTACAATTATCGACCCGATGGTCATTTTTGCTATGATTGGTCCTGTGTTGGTAAGAAGGATTTTGATTGATTGTAGAAGTTCAGTGAATATAATCTTCAAAAAGGCATACGATCAAATGAGAATGGAGGCCAAACAGTTGAAACCATCTAAAGCTTGTGTTCGTAGTTTTAATGGAGTTGCAACTGAGTCTTTAGGATATGTGGAATTACCTATCAAATTGGGAGAAGGTGAACGAAGGAGAGTGTCAAACGTACCGTTTATTGTTTTGGATGTTGACTCTCCATACAATGTTTTCTGGGCCGATCGGCCTTGGAAAAATTTTAGGCAGCTCTTGTCGTATGGTGTTTAACTCTGAAGTTTTTGACGGATAATATTGTAGGAGTTGTTCATGGTGATTAGGCACTAGATGTACCTGTTATGTAGCTGAGTTGAGAACCTTAGTGTAAGGAGAAGAGAAAGGGTATGGACAAAGCTATCCGCATCCAAACCACTGAGGATTGATAACCATTGCCTTGGCCTTGGCTCAGGTGCCATAGTTTGTTCTATAGAGATATAGATTCAAAAGATGATGAAGAGGAGACTAATGAGACCATGGCTACACTGGCTGAGCCGACGATTGATATCACGATCGGCCACAAAGACCCATCACGAGCCTTGAAGATTGGGTCACAGATCAGCCCCCCGATGATAGAATAACTTGCTGCTTTTCTCCAAGTGAATGTAGATGTATACTCTTGGACTCACTCTAACATATGTGGAATCTCACCTGCTATTGTAAGCCATGCATTGAATATTGATCCGAAGTATGTTTCGATGAAGCAAAAAAGACGAGGCATGGATTCCGAGAGATCTGCTGCTCTTAAAGAGAAGGTGGATAAAATAAAAATCAATGGGTATTTCCATGACGTCCCATATCCTGAATGGCTATCTAATCCCACTTGTGGAGAAGGAAAATAGAAAATGGAAAATATGCATTGATTAATCAGATCTAAACAAAGCATGTCCAAAAGGCAATTTTCACTTCCTAGGATTGACCAGCTGGTTAATTGAACTATAGAACACGAATTGTTATCGTTTATGGATGCGTATTTGGGATATAACCAAATCCCGATGCATATCACACTAGTTTTGTTACAGATGTTGGGCTGTATTGTTACATAATGAGGCTGTTTGGATTGAAGAATGCCTAAGAAACCTATCGGTGCTTGGTTAACTGGATATTTAAGGATCAGATTGGAAAGACAATGGAAGTGTACGACGATGATATGATCATGAAGTCACGACGATCAAGGGACACATCAAAGACTTGGTAGAAGTGTTTAACATCCTCCGATATTACAAGATGAATATCGTTCCTTTGAAATATCCGTTCGGTGTTGCCATAGGAAAATTCTTGGGCTTTATTGTCAATGCTCGTGGAATAGAAGCTAATCCAGAGAAGATTTAGGCTATCTGTGATATCCAAGCGCCAAGAACCAATAGACAAGTATAGAGTCCAAATGGTAAAGTTGCCACTTTATGTCCATTTATCTCCAGAGCTACTAACTAATGCATTACTTTCTTCGATCTGATTAAAAAGGAAAAAAAGAAACTTCGAATGGACATAGAATTGTAAAGATATGTTCCAAGCTTTGGTGAATCATTTGGAGAGACTCCCTATCTTGTCAAAGCTAGTAGATCATGAACAGTTGTTCATATTTTTGGCTACATCAACACACACTATAAGTGCCGCCTTCGTTCTTGAGGAGAATCGGATCCAGAGGTTAGTGTATTACGTCAATAAACAATTGATAGGAGCAGAAAGGAATTATCCAAAAATAGAGAACTGACGTACTGCTTGCTAATCGCATCATGAAAGCTTCATCCGTACTTTCAGGTACATCAAATCAATATTTACACCGACCCGCCATTACAACAGGTCCTACGGCAAAGTAAGACGTCTAGAAGGCAACTCAAATGGAGCATTAAGCTCAGCCAATTCGACATTACTTATCTCCTTCGAAGAGCTATGCGGAGATATGCTTTGGCAGACTTTATAGCATATTTTACAGTGTAGGATGATCTTCCAGGAGGAAGTGAAATCTCTACTATATGATGGAAGTTATATGCTGATGAAGCATCCAATGATCATTGCTTTGGAGCTAGGATTGTGCTTGTAACTCCTGAAAATCAGTCAATTTGTTATGCTTTGAAGCTTGATCTTCCAGCAACAAATAACGAGGTTGAGTATGAAGCTCTAATTTCTGGACTTAAACTCACTAAAGAACTTGGAGTTAAATCTCTTATACTCTTTGTGACTTGTAATTGGTATGTATCAAGTTAGAGAAGACTATTAGGCTAGGGGCAACGACTTGCCCCTATCTTACTCGAGTTCAGGAGTTGTTGACAGAATTTGGATATTATGACACATTTCACATGTTCTACACGATCAAAATAGAGAGGCTGATTCGCTGGAAAAGTTTGCTAGTATCGGCGACGCATAATAGATGGGTTTGGTACCGATCGAAGTACTAGATACTCCAAGTATAAACATTATGGAAATCGATTAAGTACTAGAGGCAGAATTTGAAAGGGAATCGTGGATGACTCTAATTAAATAATATTTACTTCATGGGGTCTCGCCTCATAAAAGAAATGAAAAGCAATAGGTCCTTCACAAAGCTTCATGATATATTATACAAGAAGGAGTCATGTATAGGAGAGGTTTCTCAGTCCCTCTACTCCGGTGTATCACTCATGATGAGATAAAATGTGTTTTGAAAGAAATTCATGAAGGAGATTGTGGCGATCACACTGGAGGGCAAACTCTGGCAAAGGATATACTACGATATGAGTATTATTGACCAACCATAAATCGAGTCATAGCTGGTCATGTAAGACGATGTGATAAATGCAGGAAATATGCAAAAGTCCCGAGTGCTCCGCCAACAGAAATCACACAAATGATCATCCCATGATCGTTCGCCTTGTAGGTATAGATATTATCGGTTCATTACTAATCTCTAAAGGTGATGCGAAGTACACTATTGTGGCAGTTTATTACTTCAGTAAACGAACCAAGGCAGGACCTTTAGCTACAATCACGACCAAGAAGGGAATCAACTTTATCCTTCGAAACATCATATGCCACTTTGGTCTTCCATGTGTTACTGTAAAAGATAATAGGACTCAATTCGATAGTACTTAGTCTAAAGACTTCTGTCGAAGACACCGCATTGAAAAGAGAATTGCAGTAGTCGCTCAACCTCAGGCAAATGGATAGGTTGAAGCTATAAATAAAATCATCAAGTCAATTTTGGAAAGCATTTGAAGAAGTCTAGAGGCAAGTCGGTGGATGAACTCTCTACAACACTTTGGGCTTACAAAACCACTCACAAGTTCGCATTGGCTATACCATTCGCCCTCGCTTATGGTTCAGAAGCTGTTTTTCCTATCGAGCTTGAAGTCCCCTCTCATCAAGTGACTTACAAAGATCCCAAAACAAATCAAGATCTCCTCTTGCAATTTTTGGACTTTAAAGACGAGAAGTGCGAGGAAGCTGATCCAAAGGCAGTCGCGCACGGACATGGAGTTGCCCGGTATTACAACACTAAAGTTCGCCCGAGAACCTTTGAAATTGGTGATCTGATCTTGAAACGGGTTTTCCCACCCCTTCACACATGAATCCTATTTAGAAAGGACCATATGTCATTGAATAGAGGCTTGGAGAAGGAACTTTCATGCTAGCGACTATCGATGGCATTACACTTCCAAGAGCATGGAATAACAAACATCTATGATGTTATTTCACTTAGCTTATTTCCTTTACATTTCAGTTGTATTTATTTTTAGAATATGCTTCGGGATTTGATTTTCCGAATATGTATTGAGACAGTTTACGTTGTTCCCTTCCATTTAATGAATAAAGTTTCAGGCTTCCTTTGTATTTATCTTTGCTATTGCATTGCATGATAATTACATAGCGAAACTGATTGATATTGATGTGTATGAACAGGCTTCCAGGTTTGGAGTCGATCAATCATGCTAACGCCGTCAGGATCAAACATGATGAGCTTAGTCAACTTGTTCGTTTAATAATTCCTGCCTGGACTCTAGGACTGGAACATAAGTCAAAACAATCGAGATTCGATGGATCGCTCGCTATATCAAAACTCTAAATTTTGAGGGGGAAATTAATCAACCAAAAAATAGCGTGACCTACTGCTCTCCGAAAAAACTCTTAGTCCTCAGAGTGTGGAATGGAGTATAAACATATATTAGGTGGATACCGACTGCCCACAAAACAACTCTAAATCCCTAAAGTGTGGACTGGAGTATAAACGTAAATCAGGCGGATACCGACAGCCTGCAAAACAACTCTAAGTCCCTAGAGTGCGGACTGGAGTATAAACATGAATGAATAGATGAGTGGATTTTGACCATTTTCTATTCCACAAAATAACTCTAAGTCCCCAGATTGCGGACTGGAGTATAAACATGAATGAATAGATGAATGGATTTCGATCGATCGATATTCCACAAAATAAATCGTAGTCCCCAAAGTGCGGACCGAAGTATAAACATGAATGAATAGATAAGTGGATTTCGACCGTTCTCTATTCCACAAATTCCGGCCTGAAATCGACAAGTGGAGTATAAACTCGCTAAGGATGGAATTTGTCTGTCTAACTTATAGCCTCGCCAAATCAATGCCGGAGGCATGAGCACGGTAATTCAAAAAACCACCGAATCCAATAGCGTAACATAAGGCCCAAACATGTTGCTTGATACGACTCGAGGCCACGACCACATGGAGGCCTTAGGATGGAGATGATGGATTGTTAACAATTCACAACCAACGAATTACAAGTATGTTGAATGAAAAGTAATCGTTCAAATACTTAAATAACAATTCGCAAGAAGCTTAGCATAAAACAAAAGCTTTATTTACAAAATAGATGCTTAAACTTCAGTACAAGTTATTTCAAAAGATCGAGATTCGTACCCGTACAACTACAACTAGTGGAAGAGACGATGTTGCAGACTATGTACATCAAGCTAGAGCGGTAACTACTTCTTTGACTTTCTTCCTCTTTTGGAATTCTCAAGGGTAGAGCCGCATGTGCTTCTCTTTTGGGACCCTTTGCCGCCCTTGACCGGAGAGCTTGAGGAGCTAGGAGGAAGCTTATTAGGGATCAACCCACCCAATGGAGTAGTTTGCAATGGCACGAGATGAGAATCGTCGATGTCCACCTCGGTGGGTTCTATTTAACCTTTCTTTTCAACAGCTCCTCCTTTTCGATTTTCTCCCTTATGCTGGCCTTATCAGTGTGTTCCGAGGCACCAAGAATTATCATGTCATCAGATTCATCGACAGGGAGTGGATCCTTGATCTTATCTTCAACAAGGGACCGATGACTTAAGCATCAAGTCCTGAAACATTAGTACCAGCTAAGTCTTCAGCCATTTCCTCGTGTTGTTCGTCAACAGCGCCACTTATGGGAGTTTGACTGAGACTCCGAAGACCTATAAAATTTGATAAAACAGGGAGATTAGCTCAAAGCTATTGCACGTGAAGAATGAAAACTTTTCATATACTAAAGAGTAAAGAAATGCACCAGCATCTGGATGACTCTCCGTCGTCGCCGGGGTGCCTCCTTCTAAAATGAGGGATAGCATCTTGGATTCGAAACCGGGCCTGTCTGGATCATAACCAAGACCTTGCTCCGTATCAAGAGAAATTGGCGTTGCGGCTACTTGGGATGGAGATGGAGCTGTAGGATCAGTCTTTGAAGATCCCACAATATTCTCTCCTCCTTCGGTAGGTGTAGAAGCATTGAATAATCAGAGTTTTGTGGCAGCCAAAATTTGAAGGCTTGTTCCCGCGAAGAATTTGACGCACTGATTCTTCCTCGTTGAGTTCAGTTTCACCCAACTCTTCCTTCTTCATCTCGACAATGTGCTCCCAAACATTAACGAGCGATTCGACGTAACCCTCATCGAGAAAGCTTAAGTCATGATGGATCAGGACTCTGGCATTGTATTCAATAATCAACGGATCTAATAACTCTTTAATCTCATTCCTGCTGGACTCCATCGTAGCTTCCACTTAGGATTAACTTATTCGGTCATCTCTCTTCGGCCCACCTCTCATGCTTCTTCTTTAAGAGCTTCCATTCTGGTGAATTGCTTGTCGAGTTTAACCGTAACAACTTCCTTGTAGTATTTCTACGATTCCTCTCAAGCATTAATTTTTTCTTCCCTTTCTTTCTTTAAAAGTTCTTCAACACGGCGAGCAAAAGCGTCCTTCTTTATATGCAAGGAATCCTTTTCAAAAGCAAGTGCCTCGCTATGATGGAGTGTCGCCTCGAATTTCTTTTTGTGGGTAGCTTCCAAACGGCTTACTGCTTCTGTTGTTTTCTTGGCGTTCTCCTCCGCTTCAATAAGTTGGTGTTAAATTCTAGCAATTTAGTGTACTAATGCTTGTTTATATCTTTGTCGTGTATACCTTCCAACTTGAGGCGGTCTATCTCGTATTGTCGCTCAAAGGAAACTTCAGAGACTTTCTTTACCAAGTATATAAATGATTCGAGCTACACAAATACATCGTTCATGCATGTGAGAGAACTTTCTTTGGCATGCCCTGGGATCATATGAATAAAAGAAAGGAATTTGAGGCCATCAAAGCAAATCTTTGGAAAAGTGGCCTTGAGCTCGGCCAACTTCTCTGTTGTGGAAACATAAGGAGCAGTGGCCGGAAAAGGTGGTTTAGACGTCGCATGAGGATGTTTTCCTGACTAATGCTCAAGAGATTGTCTGGATCTTGAAGAGTCGGAATGTTGCTCATGAGATGCGGCGACATGAGGACCACGATTGGAATGTTGGTCTCTACTTTGGGCAAGAAAGTCATACTGTTCGCCCTGTCGAGATGTTTGGGATTGGGATTTGTGTTTTGAGAGGAAGAAAATTACATTGAATGATAATTCTTATCTTAGCCCTCGTCTTTTTCCCTACGTCGAGTAGACTCTGAATCCTGGATTGATCGGTAGTATGTAGAAGAAATTCCGAGGCAATCAAAGGCTCTTGATTAAGACATTGCATTTATAAAGACCAAATGGGAGCGTATTAGTAATTGTCGCATGAAAGATCAATGGAAGTATATAGTAAAGTGCGTGCGGTTGTGAGTGTCCTAATGCTCCTCCCAACTCACCGATAATGGTAGCTTAGCTCATCAGCATTTTTTCCTTTTTGTCTGAAGGTATTCCTTCGCCACCTCCGGTGGGAGTGTTGAGTCCTTCTATGTTACTGTTTGGAAAGTCATAGGGCACGATGTCATTCGGAATTTGAAGATTCGAAAATCCCTTTAATGAGCTTTCCAAGTGCAGAGAGAACAATTCCACTTCAACCGAAGCAATAAAAAACTCTGGGTCCGAGGCATTTTTTCTTCTACCAAGCCTGCACGCCAACCTCTTCTTTCTCTTTGTAGGTGTTTAGGATTGTCCGACTTGCAATGGCTCAAACATTGGTGCATTTCCGTGGCCTTCATTGACATCTCCCAGCTTTTCTACATGAGAATACTTAATCTCTCCCTCCTCAATATCATCCTGAGTTCCCTAGGTGGGGGGCACGATGGGGTTGATAGTATCCCTCTTTTTTTCTGTATAATTCCTTAATAATGTCATACTCTTAGGAAGTCCAATACTATGACCATATTCCTATAGCCCAAATAAGGAAAGCATTTCATCGGTTAAGAGAAGTTTTATGTCCCTATCCTCAATGAGAGTAGCGTGGATAGCAGCAACGACTCTAGAAAAGTTTACCCTTTAAAGATGTGGGCGAACACCGAAAAAGACTCCGGACATTAATGGATTCAATGAAAAGTTATGAATTGAATTAGGAAACTTAAAAGAGAATTGAAGGTAATACATACGTCCCTCTAACCATCTTCGTGCAAACCCAGGAGGGCAACGCACATAGAACCATCATGCTTAAATAGCAAGTGTTTGTTTGAAGCGCCCGTCAGAACTTGGCAATTTGGTGAAGGCTCAAGAAAGACATAAGAGGTGCTTCACGATCGTCATTTGAAGTTATAGATAAATCTTATGTCTTCGGGAGTAGGCAAATGAAATAAAACATTCATGAACAACAAGAAGGTTCCATGAGTAAAAGCATAACTGTTGGGATGAAGTTGTACAGGGACGATCCCAAGATATCTCAACATTTCTTGGACAAACGAATTGAATGGCGGTATGCCCCGGCCCGACACATAAACTTATTGCAAGTTATACACCCTACTGGGGGCAAGCGAGGTCTATCTTGTCTTAAGGTAACCAAGACGTCTCCAAACGGAATTCCATGGATAGAGCATAATCGATGAGGAGTAGCTTCGCTAATTCGAGAAACTAGTGAATCCTTTGGATTACCGAGAAGAATTGCGCCCTCTACAGCATCAGGGGCAGGGTTTATGTCCTCCGTTGGAAGGACTAGGTTATCAAAAAAAGATCAACTTGTGGAATAGAAACTTCTATTTGCTTCGAATGATGGCTTGGAGGAGGCCTACCAGATATAATTGTGGAACTTGACTTCGCTTCAGAACCAAAATGCCACATCGTCGAATCAGAAGACATGTCAACTGAATGCTTCGAGCGTCAGGAATCTATATTAGCTATAGTCAATCGATAATCGAGATAAGAAATATAACCTGATCCCTCCATGCTAAGTGTGAACTAGTGTAGTGCAGTGCAATATGTAATAGACGTAAACAGTTTGAAATCAAAAAAGAAAAATAAAACGACAATGTAGGATCGATTTCACCCTAGAGGGGGGGGGGGTGAATAGGATAATATTAATAATAATAAAAATTAATGCGGAAATATATAAAATAGTTGCAGCACAGATAATAGCATACATAGAACAATATAAATTTACCCAGCTTTAGCAAAACCCTGCCTACATGCTACCCTCAAGGTTTCTACTAGAAATTAAGTAGTCAGATGCTTACACACGTAAATTTGTGACATCCGCTATCAACTAACCTAACTCTACATTCGAAACCCTAGCACAACTCAACCATTGATTTGTGAATTCTCGAACTACGCCACCGTAGTTCGTCCCTAGTCACACGGCTAGAAAGTTATATAGTTTTAAAATGGAAAATTACAACTTAAAATAAAAGCTAAAATAAAATAAAACCCAAAACGTTTTAAATAAACTTAAGTCCAAAATAAAATTGAGACTGTTAGCCTGCCTTTTGGCAAGGCCATGGGCATGCAGATTTAACTAAATTGACTACACGTTTGTCAAGATTGGGATACGATGGATTTGAGCTAGGTAGCTAGATAGACGATCGGTCATGGATGGTTCGATGTGGGTTGTTTGGCAAGGGCGGTTCGGTCGTATAAGGCTCGGTCATTGGTGGTGTGGGTCGGTGTGTTGAAGTTGATCGGCACTAGTGGGTCGGCTAAACTCTGTAGGCTAAGGTGGGTCGGTCATGAGTGATCGGTCAAAAGAGTTTGGCCATGTAAGTTGGTCGGCATTGGTGGTCGTTCGGTCTGGAAGGCATGGTTCGGTCCGCATTGGTGGTCGTTCGCTCTAGGAGGCACGGTATGGAAGGCATAAATCGATCCACATTGGTGGTTTTTCGGTCTGGGAGGCATGGTTCGGTCGGCATTGGTGGTTGTTAGGTCTAGGAGGCATAAGTCGGTCGGCATAGGTGGTCGTTCAGTTTGGGAGGAACGGTTCGGCGATGGCCTTAGTGGGCCCGTATCACTCAGGAAGCTCGGTAACTCAGGTTTTGCCCATAAATCCGGCATGTTGGGCTTCAGAAAAGGGATCTTCATTCTACTTCCCTTCTTCTTCAATACTAAGGCTGCTCTGCCATTATTGTTCAAAAAACTCTGGATTGTAACCGTAATTGATTCTACATTAATATAAAGGAAATTTCTAGAGTGGACGTAGGCTGGAATAAACCGTAATGGATTTTGGTTTTACGCAACAAATACCTAACCAGAGAGTAACGGGACGTATATTGGACGTCAGTTGAAAACTAATCGCTTTATGTTCAGGGACACTGAACCGAAGTGCAGGGAGCGACGCCGCTTCGTCGAAGAGCAACAGGATAGGCTCGCTTGTCATTATTTCCCCTTCACCGGAGAGTGATAGGATGGGATCCAACAAGAGCCTGGAGTGGCTACAATCTGTCTAGGACTTAGGCCATGGCATCGCTTAATGTTCAAGGATATTGAACCGGAGTGCAGGGAGTGACGCTGCTTCGCCAGAGAGCGACAGGATCAGCTTACTCGACGTTGTTTCCCCTTCACCATTGAGTGGTAGGATGGGATCCAATAAGAGCTCGGAGAGGCGGATATCGGTCCAGGAGGATCAAGGCATCGCTTAATGTTCAGGGACACTGAACCGGAGTGCAAGGGATAGGTTGCTTCGCCGGAGCGCAATAGGATCTGCCTATTCAATCATTAAGTTTGGATCGAGCTTAGCAAGGGTCCAGAGAGGCCGTCAACAATTTGGAGAGATCGTAGGATTCGATTACTGGCTTCCAAGGTGTGAAATGGATTTGAGCGACTTCGAACATATATAGATTTGGATAAGGACCCGGCGAGGTCCTGGATATGGGTTTTAGGACCCGGTGAGGTCCTGGCTTAGGATTTGGATCCAGCAAGGTCCTCGATTTGGACTATAGGACCTGGAGAGGTCCCAGTCTCGAATAAAATGATCCGGAGAGATCGTGAATTCGGTTAATAGATTCAGGATGAATTCGGAATTGGATAATGAATTGGAACGGTCGCGGAATAGACTATCAGGTTTGGATGGAATTTCTCGACAATGAATGTAAAATGGACTTAGGATATCAGGTTTGAGACTATTCAAAACACACCTTCCAATAGTAAGTCATGTTTTGGGGGGTAAATGTTAACCCGCCTTTTTGGTAAGGCCATGGACAAGCGGATTTAACTAAATTGACTACTCTTTTTCAAGATTGGGATACGATAGGTTTGAGCTAGTTGGATGGATAGACGGTCATGGATGATTCGGTGTGGGTCGTTCGGCAAGGGCGGCTCGGTCTTATGTGGCTCGGTTATTGGTGGTGTGGGTCAATGTGTTGACGTTGATCAACATCAGTGGGTCGGCTAAACTCAGTGACCTAAGGTGGGTCGGTCATGAGTGATCAGTCAAAAGAGTTCGGCCATGTAAGTCGGTCGGCATTGGTGGTCGTTCAGTTTTGGAGGAATGGTTCGATCGGCATTGATGGTCGTTCGGTCTGGGAGGCATGGTTTGGTTGGCATTGGTGGTCATTTGGTCTGGGAGGCATAAGTCGATCGACATTGGTGTTAGTTCGGTCTAGGAGGCATGGTTCGGTTGGCATTGGTGATCGTCCGGTCTGGGAAGCATAAGTTAGTCGGCGTCGGTGGTCGTTCATCCTAGGAGGAATGGTTCGACGATGGTCTTAGTGGGCCCGTGTCACTCAAGAAGCTAGGTAACTCAGGTTTTGCATATGAATATAGCATGTGAGGCTTCAAAAAAGGGATCTTCATTCTGCTTTCCTTTTTCTTCTAGCTGCTCTGCCATTGTTGTTCTAAAAACTCTGGATTGCAACTGTAATTGATTCTACATCAATAGAAAGGAAATTTCTGGACTGGATGTAGGCCAGGGTTAGCCAAACTGCTATAAATCCTGTGTTGTTATAGCTTTCTTTTTAATTTTTTATTGTTCTTCACATTCATACTCTCTACATACATTCTATCCGTGATCTGAGACTGTGATTTGGTGCTTTCATCTCGATTTGGGTGTTAGTAACCAATTTTGGCACTAATAGTGACAGACCCAATTTCAATTATAAGGGGATGTCCTCCCCTCTTATCTTTTCTGTGTAAAATGGCTACAGCCGATCTTTCTTGTTCCTCTTCCAAAAAAATTAAGGTTTTGTGAATTGAAGTCGTCGACTGAAATTTATGCTTTGATTGAAGTCTTTGTTTGCTTTGAATTGCCTTGTCAATCGAATGATGCTTCGTTCACTTATGGCTACTCCAATTTGTCGAGATCGGATTGTGATTTGAATCGGTACGTTTGTCCCCCTTTTTCGGTTAATAATTATACTCGACTGATTCGAGTTCTGAAATGATGCTTGCTCTCAGATTTTTTGCTTGAACTCAAATATGATTCGAGTTATAAAATTGTTTTCGATTTAAGAGTATACTCTGGATTTTAGTCTTAAACTCGAATGATTAACTGTCGTTGATGTTAATGGGTATTATTGGCTATGAACCCCTTAATTTCCATTCATATAATTTTGTTTTAATTTTTCAGTGAATTTGCTCGCCCGTTGATTTTTGATCGAACGTTGGTGATGATATTGACTTGTTCATAAGTTAATACATTACTTCATGAATTTGAACTTTAACCGTGAATTTCTTTGGTTTTCTTTGAGTCGGTTTCATTCTTTTCACCTATGACTAAGGCCATTTGATATTGTAATAATATTTTGAGATGAACATTGACTTCGACTTATTCAACTCGAACGTGTTGTCACCTGGCTTTGACTTTGGCATTCAAACTTGACTTTGTTTAAAACTGCTACCCTGAATGTTGTAAAACTATAAACTGCTTCATTGATATTTTGTAAACTCCGCTTCATATAGACTGCAAGCTTTCGACTTGTTTCAACTGCTACTTTATTTCGAATGTCTTCATGTTGCATATGTATATACGTGTTCTACTTGAAACGTGTCACCATGTGTATACATACAGATGTATGTTATGTTTGATTACTGTGTTGATGTTCATGCAGTTGAGTTAATTCATTCATTTCCTTGTGTATATACATGACTGATTGGACATCCATGCTAGTCTGGATCATCTTGAAACTGACATATGATCATTTATTGATTGACTGTGATTATTCATGCTTGGTTGCCACTGTACCTGTGCACTTGTTATTTTCTTTAGTGTTTTAATGTAGACTGGTCATATGCATTTGAGTTTTGTTGGTCTTCATAACTATATACATATATACATACATGTATGTATATATGTGTATACTCTGACCAGTTCCTTGAACTTGTATCTGTTTTGGTTCTGACTTGAACTTTGTTTGGTTGGACACACACACACACATGTATGTATGTATGTATGTATGTATGTATGTATACATGTGTATTTAGGCATGTATTTTATGTATGCTGGTTGAGTCTTTTTGCTCTTTGGTGTTGAGGCTTTGCTCTGCTGCATTGTGTCTTCATGTTGACTGGTTTGGTTCGAAGTTTGGCTCCTTGCAATGCTTTGAGTCATATTTGTGCCTTTGATTTGTGCACTTTTATTTTTATTTGAAGTTTATTAATGTAGTCATGCAGTGAGGTCTTGATATCTTCATGTATGAGTTGCTATCACTATGTCATATGCATTGTTGTCATGTGATCTTGAAGTCTTTTCCAGTTGCATAAATATAATGCTGCTCCGACCCATTGCTTGATGACCTTTTCTGACTTTGTTGCTTTAAGCATTGACTTGGTTCTTATCATGCACTTGATGTTGGCTGACCCATTTCCTTGTTCACTGTTCCTGTGCACTTGCCTTCATTTGGGTCCATGGCACTGGTGTGAATTGTTGTTGGTGCACCTTGTTTGGTTTCATATGTAGAACTACTCTTGTTTTGGTTGGAGCCATTTTGGTTGTCACCTTTGTATACATGTGTGTTCTGTTTTGTGTATTTGCCTCTGTTGCACATTTTTCTGATCTGATTTGATGTGACCATGATATGTGTACAAATATATGTGCATATACGTATGGTGCATTTGAAACTTTGTAACTTTGTTTTGATCGAGAGTTATTTGCACTTGAGTTGAATCCTGCTAATGGCCCAAGTTTGACCTTGTGCTTACCTATCCCTGCAATTTTATTAAGTGTATATCGGTGTGCAAGGACTTATGGCATGTACACTGATATACTATGCATGTCACAAGTTGTTCATGTATGAATGAATTCAAAATAAATGATGACGAACAACCCAAATAACCTAGGAAAATAATATTTTCAAAAACAAACATTTTATTTTATTTTACACTGTAAAAATACTTCTTTTTCAATTTTATTGCGTTAGTGTTTATTTTGTAAATAATTCAGATCCTGGATTCAGGCTGGAACAAAGTTGAAGATAAAATATGAGTGAATGAGTGAATATGTAGTGAGGAGTAATATGTAAACTGAAAAGTTGTATTGTGATTGAAAAATGTATATATGTAGTGAGAGCTCAAATTTGTACTATTTGAATTTGTAATAAAATATTTGTTTGATTATGAATTCTGAGTTATTTATTTTATTCAACAAATATTTATTTAATTATGTGAAAAATAAAATAGTACAATAACAAATACATTTAAACGAATATATATATATATATATATATATGTTTATTATCGTTAAAAAAATTATATACTAGCATATTCTACAGACAAAACTTGGGATTTTTGTCCAGAGAAACCATCATTGCTGACCATCTCAACTGGCAAGAAAATTGATCGACGACAAAAGCTTTAGGATCGACTATCAGCACACTGAATTACGAAGCTTATTACTTAAGTTCATTAGCAAGTTTATCATTTAGTTCATACTTCAAATTCCGAAAGTTTGGTTGATCAATGTCAAGTTCGACAGTTCAAATATGCATGTTATATTGTTCATTATCATCATATGTTCAAGGCAACAAGGCAAACTAGCATTGATTGTTCGAATGAGTTGAGTTGGATTAATTTATAAAGCATATGTCGATCTCTAGTGTTCGCTGCCAATTCCTTTCCCAAAAGCTCACTACCTATCCCTCCACTTGACCACAACCACCGATCCCTCTATCGAAAGCTTTCTGTACCGATCCCAATCCTATCCCACCACTCTACATGATCCCTCTTTAAACCTTTCCTTTCCGATCCTTTTCCTCAACCTCCCTTTATTTCATCATCTCCTTTAAAAAATAACTAAACAACCGACCCTCACTTGCCAATCCCTGCTACTGCCATCTCATTATAAACTGAACCCTGCCTTTCTCTACTCCTAACTCCTTCTCCACTAAAGTCCTTCACCAAACCATCATCTCTCTTATTCCTTTCCTATTTCTACAATCAATTCAACCAACTAAACCTCTTTATCAATTGTTCACCTCGCCAAGATCATTTGCCATCACTACCTCAAACACTCGCTAACAATTCAGGGGTAAGACTCCAATCACACGATTAAAGGAAAGTGTTGCCAAACCTTACCTATGTGGGAAAATGAATGTCCGAACTAGAGTGAAAGTGAGTATCTAGCTGTGTGTAAAGTTGAAAGGCGAGGCTAAATGAGTTGACGGGGAAAATGGAAACAAGAGGATCTAAATTTGGGAAGGTGGATGGATCTATAAGGGGTCGAAGATTAGAGTGCTAGTGGAAGAACTTGGGTTCGTGAGTTTTCTATGCTAAGGAGAACAGAATAAAAAGTGAAGAAGTAAAAGAAAAGAGGCCCGTATTTATATGAATGGAAGAGGGTTCGGGCACGAGAATGTTGAAAGAGTAATAAGGGAACAGGGGTCAGTATATGAACCTACCGATCCCTATTTGCGTAGCTTCAACAATGGATTGGCATGTTGAATGCCGATCCCTATAGGTGATATAAAAAATAAGTGAAAAATGAATGGTGATAGTGATCATGATGGCTTGGCTGTAAACGCAAACATACAAAACATTATAAAAATTGGCAGTGACCCATGAACATTCGAACACGTTCGGAAGCCAATGATAGAAATGTGTATATGATTATACACGTGAGTGATTTAAAAGTTCAACCTTTTGAAATCAACAAAATTGAAATCAAACCTAAAACCTTCAAGTTTGAGGCTGGACCAGATAATAAAAAGTTTATAATTCTCGCCTGACCGAATTTGTATATGTTGACGGAATATAGCACTAGACTTATATTATTAGAAGTCGACCAAGCGTCATAGTAATCAATAAAGGATTCAATGCCTTGAAAAATGATTCGACAAAGGAATAGCAATCAATTAGGAAGCTAGTTGGACTTTATTCAGACAATTCAAACTTCTTTCGATTCAAAGCATGTCATGTTAATCACAAGACATACTTTGGGGGGCAAGTGTTAACCGATATCTATACCTTCCTATATTGAACTGATTGCGCAAGATAAATTCTACTGTTATCAAGAAGGGTGACCACGGAGCAACGGCTGTAGGACCTGGAAGTAGAATTCATATGGTTATATGAAGCCAAGATTAAACGGAGTTGGTAGATAGACGATGCAAGAAACATGGAACTTAGCTTGGACAAGCAAGGGATCGGCATGACATGGTGGGAATCCAGGGATCAGCATGAATGAAGGTGTATGGATCAGCATGGAAGAAGCAATGGAGGGTTCGACATAGGTGTTGGTGTATGGATCCGCATGGTTTATTGGTTTGAAAAGCTATGTTTTAACTCGTAAGCTAGGGATAGGCAAAGCATAGGAAGGCCGACAAAGATTGATCGTTAGTAATGGGTCAGCATATCTGAGTAAACCATGGAGGGATCAGCATAATCCATCTTGAGGGTTCGGCAGAAGGTAATTTGCAAGTGGAGTCGAATCAAAGATCAATCAAAAGAACGAGCTCCACTAGTCCAACCAATACGATATTTGAAATGCCAACATATCTAAACATGAAGAAGCCATCATAGGGATTGCTGCCCAAGAATCGACTAATGAAGGGATCGATACCGATCCCTCTACATTAGGATTTATGCCGAGTGACCCCTATGGTGGGCCCATATAGATAAGATGGTCCTAAAGCCGAAGTTACAGAGAGATGGGTGGTCACCTTCACCTATAAATACTGGCCTAAGGGTCATTTTTAGGATCTTTATGTTGCCGGTTGCAATAGTCTTTATCGTAGTCAAGTTTTCTCCTAATTTCTTACTGTTTGCTATTGTAAACAAAATATTTGTGAATCAATAAAGAAAATCTTCAAAGCGGACATAGGCATACAACGCCGAACCACTATAAATTCTTGTGTTCTTGGTTATTGCTTTGATTTGCTTGTTTGTTTATTCTATTCCTCTATTTTCATTTTAATTTCTTCATTTACTTCTCTATGTAAATCTTTTCTTGGATGTCTACGACCAATTTGGTTGCAAACCCAGTTAATTCCTTAATTACATATATAGTTATTTGCGATACGAAATATTCAATCATAAATAACTTTTCGTTTGAACTCTCTTTGTCAAACCTTACACATGAAAATTGATCAGAAAATCGCAACGAACACAATAGTGTACGTTTCATAATCGAAATTTGATGTTTGTGAATATTCCTCTCTCAACTTCACTAATTATTAACTAATTTCTTTTTAATTAATTGTCATTAATTTTGTCAGTAACTAAGATATTGGTTTTGATGACAACAACTTTAAAAAATCATATAAAATATAAATATCAACGTTTTATCAAGGTATATAACATATAGTGCAGGATATTAGATAGGTAATGATTTAAGAAGACCGTATAGTATTAATTAAAGATTGAAGAGATTCCAAATGTTGATTTAGAGACACAAGAGCTAGAGAATGAGGACTCATGAATATTGAAGAGTTCAAGATTTCAAGATGTTCCATATAGGTTATAAAGTTATAGGTTTATGTTAAAATTTTGATAGCACTTGATCTCTCTCTCGTCTCTCTCTATATATATTTTTAAATAAGTTTTTAAATATTTTTTTCAAAATAATTTTTAAATAGTTTTCAATTTCTTATACTAAAAATATTATTTTAAGTTTTTGATATTTTACAAAGTTATTGTTTTATTAAATTTTGATATATGTAGGTTTATTTTTCAAAAATCTTATCATATAGTTTTACTCGAATTTTATTATAATTAAAAACCGTGTAAATTATATTTACGCATGTTTATAAAGTATCAAATTATTTTACAAAGCACTATATTTTCAAAATACTATTTAAAGTGTTTTTCAAAATTACAAAGACTATGTTGACATACTCTACCACTATATGTCGACATACTAGCCATAATTTTCAAAAATCAAATTTCAAAAGAAGTGAATATTCGTCGTATCTTTTCACGAACGGACATTACCATTGTTCCTCTATAAGTACATGTCTTCCCAATGAATTTTAATATCATTTTTCATTCTTCTTCTCTCCTCCTTATCCTCTTTCATTTTCTAAATAAAAATATAACCATACCCTGTCGAATTTCAACCAGAATCAAACTCAATCACCATTAGTTTAATTCTATATCATTTGCTCTCTGATTTCTATCATCTCTCTCACTCCAATCAAGATCCAAGTGCTATTCAAGAGTTATAGGATCATTTGTAATCAAGATTGAAGATTTGAGTCTATAAAACTCTATCAAATCAAACCTCTATACTTGTGGGGCGAGATTGTAGCCTGTAAATCAATTAGGTGTGCTTAGTAGCCCATAAATCTTGTGGGTGTGCTTATGGCCTGGAATCAAATGGCCTTGCCCAGAGCCTAGAGGGTGTGTCTTAAAGCCTTGAAATCGAGATTGCAATTGCATTTTATTGTTGAAAAAAAAAATCCTTACAAGGAATTGTGTGGGACTGGATGTAGGGTAATTCCGAACATGTACGAAATCTTGATGTGTTCTTTCCATTTACTATTGTTTGTGTTTTGATTCTGTGGTTTTTTATGCAATTAATAATTGCATAATTCTGAGTATAATTCCAAATGATTTCAAAAGGATTTATATATTTGGAAAACCTTATTCACACCTTCTAGTGTTAATTTAGCCTTAACCCTATTTCGCAAGCTTACATTTGGTATCAAAGCATTTGTTTTCAAAGTGTTCATAATTTGATTTTTGAAAAGTTTAAATGCTACCAACTTTGGTAATAGTATTGTTAGTAACATAGTTAATACGCTTGTTAGAAATTCATTTGTTGAAGGATGACCTACTGCTAGACCATAACTTTTTTAATGGTAGTAACTACACATATTAGTCATATAGAATGAAAACCTATTTAAAGTCAATTAGATTAGACACTTCGAATATCACCCAAACTGAGTACAATGAACCCGAGACTAATTTTACCTAATGTACCGCTGAACAAAAGGCAGTTGCACAAAGTAAGTCCAATGCCATGAATATATTATTCTGTTCACTAGATAGAAATGAATTTAATAGAGTATCTATATGTAAGTCTGCATTTGAAATTCGGAGAACTGTGCAAGTTACACATGAAGGCACAAGTAAGGTTAAACAAACCAAGATTTCCATATTAACAAACCAGTTTCAATTATTTAAAATGAATCCATATCTAATATGTATAGTAGATTTTAAGCTATAGCACACTCACTTATTGCATTGGGTAAAAGTTTCTATGAGGAGAATCAAGTTAGAAAAATTCTCAATTCACTTACTCCTGAATGGGACCAAAAGACTCTTGCAATCGAAGTGGCCAATGATATTAGCAAACTAAATACTGAGGAGTTAATTGGTAATTTAATGTCTTTTGAGGCAAAAATGTAGGGCAAAAGAGAAAACAAAGCAATAGGGAAGAAATCCACATCATTCAATATAATGACATATAATCTTGATGTAGATAGTGATAATGATGAAGAATTTGCTTTAATGATAAGGACCTTCAAAAAATTCTTGAAATATAGAAAGAAGAACAATATTAAAAGAAATGACAACAAAAGTCCTAGCAACGAAAATGGAAGTGGAAATAGCATCAGTTGTTATAACTATGATGAACCCGATCACTTAAAATTAGACTGTCCGCATCCTAAGAAAATGAAAACTACACCAAACACGAATTCATCTAGAAAACGGAGAAGAGCCTATATTGCAACACTGGATGACTTAGACACATCATCAAGTGAAAATAAACTAGATACGAAAATAGCCAACATATGCTTCACAGCAATACAAAATTCAGATATAATTGGTGAAATGGCATTAGAAAAGTTACGCATTTAATATATTAAAAGCTTTATATCATTTGGATTTTTGATTTTTTGATTTTTAGGAATATCCTAAAGAATAATACTAATATAGGTTGAATATTGTGTGATTTTTATATTTTTTATGTTTTCATATTTATATATTTTATATATTTTTGAAAATATAATTATAATATAAAATATATTTAAAATAATTTTTAACTATTTTTAATATATTTTTCTATAAATAGATAATTATAAATAGTTATATGCAAAATATAATAGGATATAATTAAAAACAAATCACTTTTGGAAAAATCAATGCATACGATGACATACACCCCTAGCATATGTCGACGTACATGTGCAAAATTTGAATTTGAATTTCAAATTAAAATTTTGAATTTTTCCTCCACCTTTCCACGTACCCCAATATTCTGAAAAGGTGTCTCTTGACAAGAGAACATGCCATTTGATTCTCTATTTATTATCTCCATCTCTTCTAATTCAATTCACCTTTTATTTCAAAATTTAAACCTTCATCAACTCTCCAATCTCCTCAAAACATTCATCAATGGCTTCCTCAAGCACTCCAACCTCTATGAGACTCTCAAAAACTATATAAAAAAACTTTCTCTTCCATGATCAAGAAGCCATGAAAGATTATATGAGCTATATGAATTATGGAAAAGTTTTTACTAGAAAGTTTGCTAAAAAGTTTCTACTGGAAAATTTGCTATTTTTAATAATTTTTCTACTTATGAAATTGATGCTCTTTGTTCTCAAAATGGAGTTCTTGGTTAATTTGAGGCTTCTCAAAATGATTTATTTGCTATCCATACTTGGTCAAAACGTTTTACACGAATTTGAAAGGGAAATTTCATAAAGGTGGAGAAGGAGAAGTGTGGAGTAGTGTTAAGGCACTTTAGTTATTTTAAATTGCGAACTTTTGAGTACCATTCTTGATACAAATCTACTAGAATGAACCTTACTTCTTTTAAAATTGATGCGCATGATTGTGTATTTTTCATAATATTTTCGAAGGCGGTAATAATTTTGAGTTTAAAAACCAAAAGTTTCGTCCAAAAGCTAAAATTCTTGATCTTCTTTTGCAACATATTATCATTTATCATTTGGGAAATTTTAAAAATCTTGCCTGACAAGTTTGTAAAGCTCTTTTTTCCATTTATGATCGATATGACATAAATTATGCACAAGTTATTTTGGATGAATTTTATTCCAAATTTTTTTTCAACCATGAAAATACACTATTTCATGGTATTTATGTTACCCGTATTTTCAACTACTTTGGAGTTGCTTTAAATGAGAGGAATTTATCTCTCGTAAAGTATTTAATCAAGAAAATATAACTCTTTTGAAAATTCCACCACTTTTTGTGTCATATGAAGCACTTGCGGAGAAAGAAGAGAGGTTAGCACATGAAGAGGAGGAAGATATGCAAGAAAAGGAGGAAGAGGAAGAAGGAAGAAATGGATCTTGAAGAAGAAGAGGAGGAGGAGGAAATCTCCTTAGAAAGCATTGAATATCCACTCTGTCCAACCAACTAAGACCTTTTCAATAATCAAAAGAAGATTGTTGAAGATCAGAAGATTCTTAGCGTTCCATGAGTAAGAAGTTAAACACTATTTCCCATAAAATAAACAAATTCTTTGAAAAAGTGAAATGCAAGCTTGGAATCCCTTCATCGTCCTCTTCTGCCACATCCTTATAGTTAATATGTAGTTGTTTAAATGTGTTGTATTTGGGTTTTTTAGTTTAAATGTAGTTTGAATCGATGTATCTTTTCATTTTCTTATGTTCTATGTATTCTCTGCCTTAATATTAAAGAAAAATATATTTCCTTACCGCTACACATTGATTATCATCTTTGTAAATCATAACTAGTATAATAGTATAAGTTAAATACATTTGAATATCAAAACAAAATAGTTTTTAAAATTTGTATGTATATGTCGACATACCACATGTATATATGTCGACATACAAGGATAAGTTTTCAAAACAAATTAATTTTGAAAGTTGAATAGACAGTACTCAATTCCAACAACTTTGCACCCCTTCAAATACACATTCAAACTTTTAATCACCCATTTTTCACTCTTCTCCTTCTTCCTTTACATTCCTAAACACCAAATCATAAATAAAGGCTTCCCCTATTCAAAAATTAACTGAAAACCTCGAATAAATGCTTGAGTCTTTCAAAAACATTCTCTCTTTCATCCTACAAGATTAGAGACACTTAGAATTGAGTCAAATGTAGGTGTTCAAGGAGTAAAAAAGGCATTTTGATGTGATTCGATGGATGATCTCATCCCAGAACAAAGAAGAACCAACCGTTGATCCATATTGCACCATCAACAAAAATGATAAAGATTGGGAGGCTATTAAAGCGGATCTCATCTTTAGCGCTGATGGATGGGTTGAAGTCCCAAGAAATGTTTAAAAACAGGTTTGATTGTATATATATATACTTAATTTTATTGGATTGTTTTGTTGGTTTGTTTGGATTTGATTTGTTTTGAATTTGTTTGAATGTGAATATTGTTTGGTGCATGATATTATATATGATTGGAAATAACTGAAATATTGAATAATGTTATCGCATTTTACATATCATATTTCTTGTATATCATTCTTGTCATTTTGTATTTCATGATCATATTACTTATCACTTCTATATATATTTATATCATTATGAGTATATAGTGTTTCATATAGGGGGAGTTAGAATTAATATTAAGAGTTATGGCTGGAATTATAGTTATAGTTAGTTTTTTTGATTGATGATAAATGGGGAGAAATATATAAAATACTAGACATTGATTATAGTGGAGTTTTATTAGGCATAGATTAAGGGGGAGTCATATTATATTTTATATACAAAGTTGTCATCATCAAATGTGGGAGATTGTTAGTACCTGAGATATTGGTTTTGATGACAACAACTTTAGAAAATCATATAAAATATAAATACTTATATTTTATCAAGGTATATAGTAGATAGTGCATGATATTAGACATGTAATGATTTAAGAAGACTGTATAGTATCAAGTAAATATTGAAGAGATTTAAGATGTTGATATTGAGACTCAAGAGATAGAGAATGAAGACTTGTAAATTTTGAAGAGTTCAAGATTTCCAGATATTCCATATAAGTTATAGAGTCATAGATTTGTGTTAAAATTCTGATGGCACTTGATCTCTCTCTCATCTCCCTCTCTCAATTTTTAAATAAGTTTTTAAATATTCTTTTCAAAACAGCTTTTAAATAATTTTCAATTTTTATATTTATAAATATTATTTTAATTTTTTGATATTTTATTAAGTTATTATTTTTATTAAATTTTAATTTACGTTGGTTTATTTTTCAAAAATCTTAACTTATAATTTTACTCAAGTTTTATTATGATATAAAGGGTATAAATTATATTTAAACATGTTTACAAAGTGTCAAATTATTTTACAAAGCAATACATTTTCAAAATAATATTTTAAAGTGTTTTTCAAAATTACAAAGAGTATGTCGATATACTCTACCCCTATATGTCGATATACTAGCCGCAATTTTCAAAAATCAAATTTCAAAATAAGTTACTATTCGTCGGATCTCTTCACGAAGGGCATGGCCAATATTCCTCTTTAAATACATGTCTTCCCAGCGAATTTTAATATCATTTTTCATTCTTCTTCTCCCCTCCTTATCCTCTTTCATTTTCTAATAACCATAAACAGTCCAATATTAAACAAAATCAAACTCAATCACCATTAGTTTGATTCTCTCTCATTTTCTCTCTGATTTCTATCATCTCTCTCATTCCAATCAAGATCAAAGTGATATTTAATAGTTATATGATTATTTGTAATTAAGATTGAAGATCAGAGTCTATAAAACTATATCAAATCAGACCTTTATACTTGTGGGTGAGATTGTAACTCATAAATCAATTGGGTGTGCTTAGTAGCCTATAAATTTAGTGAGTGTTCTTATGGCCCGGAAATCAAGTAGCTCTACCTAAATGCCGGAATTCTGGAGGGTGTATCTCGTAGCCTTGAAATTAAGGTTATGGTTGCATTTACTAGCTGAAAAGAAATCCGTAGAAGGAATTGTGTGGGACTGGATGTAAGGTAACTCCGAACTAATATCAAATCCTGGTGTGTTCTTTCCTTTTACTTTTACTGCATCTACTTTTATCTGTGTTTTGATTCTACGATTGATTTTATGATTAAAAATTGCATAATTCAAAGTATAATTTCAAAAGATTCAAAAAGATTCATATAATTTAGAAAACACTATTCACTCCCCTTTAGTGTTAATTTAGCCTTAGGATCCCTATTTCGCAACTATACAAATTTACAAGGTATAACATTCTCCTTGTCGAAAGAATTTCATCCCCGAAATTCCTCAAAGACTAAACTATGTAACATAATACTCAACCATTCTAAGTTATCCATCTAATTAGTGTACAACCAATTTTGCAATAAATCATGTTCAAGTGTATGGTTTATCACAATATATATGATATGTATGTTGAATGATTCTAAATTGATGCTTTCTTATGAATGGACTCTTTTACAATACTTCTGAAAAATATGGTGCAAATGACATTTATATACTGGCAGTTCTATATGTATGTAAATTTTGAAAATTAAAATCTTTTTTTTATCCAAATTTCTCCACATTCCAACAAGTAAAAGTATAATCTAACCAAATTTTACATCCAATCCCTACTATCGAATACCTTGCATACCATATCATCCAAAATTTTGAAAAATTCGATTATTTAACCTACATTCCTATGTCAGAAAAGGGTTCAGATGCATAATTTCATATTTCCATTCTTCTCTCATGTACCTATTTTGCTGCACTTTGGAACCTTCCCTTTTCCTCACATTCTTTTTCCAACATTTCCGAATACAGTTTGCATATGTAAATTTAATTTTAATTCTTTAAAACAAAGTTATTTCAAAACAAGTTTTTTACTCATCGACAAGGTATGGAAAAAGAAATCCTATAGCTAAAAAAATTCTCTCATCACTAGCTATATTTTTCTTACTTTCATTTCTACCGCACAATAAGATTCATATTTGCTAACCCGTTAACTTTTCTTATGCTAAGCATGTGACACTTCAAAATTAAAATTTTCCTCTTTTCCATTCGAAATCTTTTTATTAAATTTTTCGAAATAGTTAAAAAAATTCATTTTTTCAAACTGTTCACAAAAATATGTTTTTATTATTTTTTTAAATCAAAGAATGTTGAACAAAAAATTTCGTAAGTATTTGCTCGTCTTTCCAAATAAATTTAGTCATATCTCACGCGGTCGGGGTGTAGTCAATGTTTTAACGTCCATAATTGACTATACCCTATTACACGTTAAATTTTTAATATCAAAAATCTTTTCTTTTCTTTTAAAATAACAACTAATAGATAAGTTGATTTATAAATTTTAGCTTTGAAGGCATAGGGATAGTGAGTGGCAGAAATCTTTCCCTGTCCTTCGCTTGCCAAAATTTATCTTCCAAAATTTTAACACTTTATGGGACTTAAACCTTTAGTAGCTAATTAAATAATTTTTCTAATTTATTTATAAACTTCCGGCCTTTTCTTATTTTCTTTTCTTTTGTATTAGTTAGTGCATCTTATGAGATTCCCTTATTTTACTGTTTTCCAATAAATAACGCGGTCAATGCAGAAAACAAACAAAAATGAACATTTCTCATTAACATCATATGCGTTTTATAGAACGGAAACAACAAGCTTATAACTCAAAATTAAAAGAAAACAAACACTGAAAGGAAATAACAAGTACTGCTAATAATACTACTACCTATGGGCTACAGGATGGCCTTACTTCTTCACGAGAGCCCGAGCTGTCACCGCAACCTAATGATCAAAGCAAGAATGATGTACATCCAAGCTTGCGACCCTGGCGCTGTTGCTCCATCTAAATCTCCTGCTACTGCACTCGAATCTCTCACAGCTCATAACAAGTATGCACTCTCTCGTGTGTGTGTATATATATATACATACTCTCAATCTAGTATAAGGTTATAACACCATCCCCATGTCTACTGGATCATGGTATCAACTCCAGTTAATCGTGTAACCAATGCTCTGATACCAAATGAGACGATCGCCCTTTACCACCAGACCAATAGCATACAAATAGTACACTGTTGTTGTGCTTGGCTGATATAGGACGATCATCAAGGTTGAAATATGAACGAATATAGCATATAAACTATCATATGTCAAAGCGTATGAATAAAATACAATCTCACAGTTAAAATAGAAGAGACAGTAATAACAGTGTGAACATGCCATCATCATCAAAGTATAATATTCACAGAGTTATACATCAATAATAGAGTGTATATAATGGAAACAAACTCAAATAAACCATCTTAACAAATAGTAATAAGCAAGCATTATCAC
Source organism: Allium cepa (assembly GCA_030765085.1). Taxonomy (NCBI): domain Eukaryota; kingdom Viridiplantae; phylum Streptophyta; class Magnoliopsida; order Asparagales; family Amaryllidaceae; genus Allium; species Allium cepa. The sequence continues at coordinate 783,863,206 of CM060935.1, read as the reverse complement.
GGGCTCCACAGCGTTGCTCAATGGAATAAACATAAACTCGGTATATGTATATAATACGAGACAGCTCCATCTAACTCATCCACTGAACAACTATTGCATCACGTAGACCTGTTATTTGTCTAATCATTTAAAGAGTACCTGAGATAATAGGAGAAAAAGCATAAAACCTTGGTGTCAGACGACAGTCTGGTATGTGCGATAAATGAGTCTCAAAATACTAAATAGGTAATATGTTAAGGAGCAAGAGTAAACTTACTATACCTGACATGTCCCTCCTACCAAAGAATTATCATACAACACTATAATATGCTACTCTACAATATTATAAATATATACCACAAATCAGATAAAGGATATCAGTCTTCCAGGTATTTCTATCTCTAATGCCTACTTTCCTCGATACCAATGAGTGGTAGTCTAGTAAAGAGAGCAATCATAGCATCCATCAAGCAATTCCAACTATCACTCCACATGCTCTGGAAATATGATTGTAACATCCCGCCTTTTCGCACACTTTACACCGACGCACATGTCGATTCAAACCATACGGAAGGGCGGATTGTTATGGGGTAAATAAGAAAAACAGAGAAGAAATAAAAGGAAACAGAATCTCACAGCGGAAGGATAAAATATAATAATAAATATACAGTTCATAAACGGTTTACAAAACACTTGATTCTTCTTTATACAATAAATATCAGAGTTATGCATACCAATACAATCAATGCAGCGGAACAGTATGAGTGTGGTGCAATACTATAAATAATAATAATACGAATTCTTCGTCTTCGTCCTCCAAAGCTAAAGTCTTCGATCCTGAAACACTCAGACTGACCCGAGCGAATTTGAAAAGACAAAAACACTCGAGTCAGAACTAAAAGATCTTATGTGAGTTAAATTAACAGAAATAAATATGAGTACAGTAACTCAAGAGATGTTCGGGATTTACATCTCCTAAGGATCCGTTAAACTATTTACTATGTAGTATATTGCGCTATTATAATAGTGTCTATTTATAAAATAAACTTACTTTTAAATAGCGTTAAGGCTTTACATTTTCCACCTTAACACGAAAAATGCCAATAGTCTATACAGTACCGTAATACCTCCTGATCAGGAGGCTACCAGAGGATACTCCATAGGTACGACACAAATAGAAACTCGTAGTAAAGGCTCGGTATGGTAGGTAACAGCACAACTAGGCAATGCCAGGGTAGATATACCAATTGCTATCCAGGCTGGTGGAAACGCGTAGCCGCAGTTACCGCCCACCTCGGACTAACTCCCCAAAATCAAAATATAGAAGTGGCCACTGAATCAATCCAAGTCAAAGTATAATATCGAAGAGGAGGGTCCGATCAGAGGAATGACCTCATTGGCCTGAGAATCGCTCCTGTTTTAGCCACCTTATGCCAACTCACGGGAGTCGGGTCCACGTATTTACCTTACAGGAAACGTCGCCACCACCTACTTCATTCTGGAATCTCCACCGCGTACACGGTTAGTCAAAGTGGTTTTCGGTATCGACAGAGAGTATGTCCATATCCGATCCCGGTCTCTTTGCCAACCCATCGTTATTATAACACGCGGTCATTTAAAAATAGGTTATACTTTAAAAATCAGAATAAACATTCCATTTCATAACCATGAATACGATATCATTTCAAAACCCAAAACTATATTTTATCACGTATCCCAAATATAATTCTTTTCCAAAATCATAATGCTTTAACTTCATAACGTTTGAAAATCAAATATTTTCAAAGCATAATATTTTGAAAATCACAATTTAAAACCATAACTTCTAAAAAAAACTTGAATGGTTTGGACATTCAACGGTATATGAATTAAATGGTTTAACTTAAATGTTACTTTGTAAAGAAAATAGTTCTCATGGCTTTACAAATACATTTCTCTATTAAAGTCTAAACCAAAATTTATATTATCTCTCTCAAGTTCCAAAACCACTTCAATTTATTTATATATACGTATATCCATTTTGAGTAACAATATTTCAAACTAAAATTGGATTTTATTCTTTCAACAGATCAATTGTTCTATTAATTAGTCTTGAATATTCACATAAAATCCATAAATAATAAGACTTCAATTTCTAGTAATAAAATATATATATTTTCCCAATTCAAATTATACTAGAATATTCATTTCAATTTATTTTGGGAAAAATCCAATTATAAATATCATATCTTAAAATTTCCAAACTTAACATTTAAACATATGATATAAATTATTAAACTCCATTTTCTTAATTTTCTTCCATTGTTAAATAAAGATTTTTATACACCTTTTAATTTCAAAATTTTCAACCTCATATGTATATATATGGAAGAATAATATTTATACAATATAAAATTTAAGATTATTAGAAACCGTATTCCATCCAAACCATAGAAATCACATTAAAATACTTATATATAGACCGCGGTGCCTGTATATAATTTTCTATCCTATGGTCAAGTGATACAGATATTTATCATTTCAATCCGCAATTTAAAAGATATAAAATTTTGCGGTTGTATATCATTTCAAACCACAATCCCGAATGAAAGGAAATATGCATGATAATTTGCAATTTAATGATATACAATAAAACATCCATCAACATCACCCATCATCCAATCACAATCATCAAGCAATATCAATCAATAACAATTTATATTTGATAATATATAACAGGTAATAACTGGCAATTTTATTCAGATTAAATTTAACAACTATTAATCTAAAGTCTATATTCAGTAATAAATTATATAACTGTTAACTAGCATCATATACAAACAAATAAATTTTAACTGTAAATTTATACGCAATAAATTAATTAAATTAACAGTTAAATTTAATAAATGCAATTCAACAGATATGAATAAAATAAACATGCCAAATACTCATAAATAAATTTCTATTCATTTCTAAAATTAATTTAACAAACATAAAAGCTTCTAATAGTTGTGAGTGGGTTAAAACACTCACCTTTTGAATTTAAATCGAATTTAAATCCGATTTAAACCCAAAATTCGACGGTCTCAGAATTTGTCCAAACCAGCGTCAATGGATCTGGAATTAAATTATGATCCTAACAAAAGAAATTTCGCGTGAATCGGAGAACGTATGAAAAAATATATTCATTTAAACGATTTGAAAACAAAAATAAAAATAAAATAAAATAAAATAAAACAAAACCCACTTAACTTCAATGGCCACGTCAGCTAAAAGCTATAGCACATCGTCGAATTTTTTCTGGTCAAACGAATATCCAAAACAGAAAACGAATTGTACCAGCAGATTACGTGTCTCGAGAACTTTATCATAAATTTTCTGGAATTTTTGTGGAGAGTTTGAATTTTATTAGAAAATTTGAATTGTAGATAGATTAGGTTTTGTAACCATTGAGGAAGAGAAAGAGATGAAGAAAAATGAACGTACAGCCAATTGACAATAGAAAGGAGGCTAGGGTTTATCACAGCATATTTATAGATAGATCGCAAAAGGATAGGTGTGCACGAATTTTAACGTGCAAACAGAAGTGGTCCCAAAAGGATATTAATTATACACGTTACGGATTAAATTATTTCTTTCTCAACATTTACATTGCATTTTAAGCGTATTCACACATGTATAATTAGATGCTTCATTTAAATTTCCATATATATATTCACAATTCCATAAATTTCCAAATACATAGATAAATTTCCAATTTCAACTAAATTCTAAATTACTGTAATAATTACAGATTAAATTTCTATCCATTCTCAATAGATTACGTTTACATACTAAAATCCACATTTCTATGTATATTTGAATTCCATATTATACATATTTTATTTATCTTAATTACTTCCAACTTAAATTTCAATCAACATAAAACGTTTTATTCAGTTTTCAAAAATTTCAATCATTCTTTAAATCCAAATGAATAAATAACTTAATTCCCATTTAAGCATTTTTTATTTGATTTGCAATCAACCTTTTATGATCAATTAAATCCCGATATATTAATTAAACGTTATTTCCATCATTCTTTATCCTATGAAGAAATTTAAGTTATTCACACTTATTACTAAATTTCATATTAATGCACACAAATTTACATTTATTGCAATGGTTACCAAATATTTCTCTGCAATAATTCATTCCCCTATACATACTTACAATTTCACTTAAACTTTACTGTACCCATTTATTTTCTCAACATTAAAACCAACGTTACCTCAATTCCACTAATGTACACTTATTCTATTATCACTTACTAACCATTTAAATTTTTATTAACAAATAGGCAGGTAATTCCTATGTTACAAATTTTTAATTCATCCTAATCCCTTACTATTGACATACATTTGCATTACTTACATATCATTTACAATGTTACCCAAAATCTCTATCCATTGTAATTAATACCTTAAATAAGTTTCAATTTATATTCAAGTGAATACATTACCTTTTTTCGTTATGTCATCCATTTTTCACGAGAAACGTTTTATCGTTTCGACAACATTTTATTTCTAATTACCTACATTGATTTGTGTACGTCTCTACTATTTAAAGCATTACCATTCTCACCTTCATCTAAATCTTCATTTATGAATATTTAAAATAAACTTCACTTATTTCCTATTTATACACTTATAAATTCCAATTCCAATAAATAGATAAATCTCCGTTTGCACCACTTAAATCAAAAATCAGCGATTATCCTATCTATACATTTTAAGTGGATGGATCAAATGTTGTATTCAAAAATCTACTTCTTAATATTCTTAGATTTAAACTCAACTCTCTATTAACAGATGTTTAAACTTCTTTTATTACCATTAACTTATTACTATACATTAAACTTAAATATACTGACAAAGCTTGTTTTTGGTACTCTTTTCATTTCCATAAATAAAATTAGCAGTGGATTCATACATTATTATGTAATTATCTTTAATTCCACCTAACTAAATATTTACATAATCTTTTATTTGCAATAAATCAACTATTTTATATTAATTAAATTTAATCTTCCTGGTTTACTTATTCATAGTATGTAATTCAGTTACTCACCCTAACCTATTTATTTGAAATCCAATCCAGATTATTTTTACTAAGTTCCAATTTCCAAAGGTTACTGCAATTAATCCAATTAATTGCAATAAATTCTAATAAATTTGATTTTATTGGATTACAACTCAAAATAAATCAATTATTACTCAACTACCTAATTAACATTTCTTTTATATTCCAATACATAAATATTTCCCAAAATTTCATCTTTTATTTGCATAACTTACCGTACCTAAATTTTATTGGAAATTTTGTTAACTTTACGCATAAATAAAGTTAGAACCTCAATTAATTCATTCCATTTTGGTTTCATTCTTTATATCACATTAATCATCATATTATGAATGGAAATTTATCTAGGTTACATCTTATTTATTCACTTACCAATATTCCACACTAACTGCAATAATTTAGTGCATTAATTGAAATTGATCAAAATAAAACTTAACAAACTAATAGAATAAATAACGTACAAAAATTTATTGTCATTAATCTATTTCATAAGTCTACACTCAAATACTTACTTAAAATAAGTTTTACGTTTCCATTAATTCGCGTTCGCACACCCGTTACTATATTAAAAACTACTAAAGTAACGTTTTTCTTAATAACAACATTAAAATTTCTCAATATTTAAATGAACTTTATTTCCAATACATGCTACCTAATTGCATTTACTTATAATCTTATCCAAACATTCATTTATATTTTATTTCCATCAATTAGTTAATATTTACATCCATTTATTAACAATTTACTTCCATTATACAATTGCAATTTATTATAGTTATTATTACATTAAATACTATTTCAATTTTATTCTTTTAGTATTAATTAAACAATCATATTTAAATTAAGATATTATAATGTTTTTCACTATTTATTTACACTCCATTAAAACCCAACAGTCGTCTCAATCACATTTGAATTTGCATTAAATTGGTTGTCCAGCAACTGCCATTTGTATTACTATCTTAATTGTTATACAGTTACCGTTTTACCAATTTACTAATACATAGGTAATTTAAATTTTTGTCTTTAATTCTTTATTTTATATTTTATTCAAGTGCAACAAATTACACTATTCCTTTATTGATATTTCACCTAACCTTTCAACAATTAAGTTAAATAACCGTTTCTACAATTCATTATTAATTATAAATTTAATTCTCCTTTATTTATGCAACTTACACAAGGGTATAAATCTTCCATTATCTCAATCATTAGATTTCTATTAAATTTAACAATAATTAAGATTTTTAATTACCGTTGCTATAAATTTTCATTTAGCGTTCATCTAGTATTAATTTACCTCCTTTATATATATATTTCCCTTTTCTACAAAATTTAAATTTCATAATCCTTTTTAATTAAAAATTTAATTGTCGAAATTTACGGGTCGTTACACTCTCCCCCACTCAAAACTTTTCGTCCCCGAAAAGGAAAAGAAGGGAAAAGAAGAATTTCGAAATCAATATTTTAAATTTACAAAATTAGTTAATTTAGCTAAAATATACAAATTTATATAAAGTGAAATATTTAAGTGGTTTCAACCATTAAACAACCAAACAAAACAACAACCATCAACCTTACAAACAGCATACCTACACAAGACAAAGCAACCATTTAATTCATCAAACAAATAGTTATTCGGGTTCAGAACTTGAAATTTGTATGGAATGAAAATAACTATCAAGTGCATCCTTTACTCAATAGTCTTAGACGGAACAAAGATAGATTATTTATTCATCTAAAACTTCAAATTCCTTACCCGACAACCATAAATCAAACAATACAATTCAAACCAACAACCAAATTAACTTATTATGCATTAATTCATGCTTTAGTTGTTTGATTTTCTTCTCTCTTTTTTTTCATTTATGGAGGGATTTCTTCATTTCCTACAAATTTCATTTTCCATTTATTACAAAATTCATTATATTGGTATCCTATTTTATTTACTTAAGTTTATATCATCTATTTATAATCTTACCTTTACTTATATAGTAGAATTTCCAATTTAACTTAAGTTTATACAATTTAATTCTCATTTTATCACAGCAAATTCATTGATTACTTTCATTACCTTACTCTTCACTTGTAAGAATTTCCCTTACATTTTCTTACTAACTTTGCACTTTTCTTATATGGTAAGTTATATATGTTTTAAGAATGTAAGTGGAAATTTATACAAGTTTCTTCTCAATTCCTTTAATTAATTAATGGTTCATCAAATATATATTCGTTTTATAAATTAAAATTTCAACTTACCTTTAATTTCATTCATTTATTAAATGTTGACGTTTCTATTATATTTAATAGTAGTAACAATTTAATTTCCCACTTCCACTTATATTAAACTAGTAGCATTTAAATCACACTTAAGTTTATAACCCTACCCATCAATCTTTATTTGTTAAAGAATTTCATTTTATTTACTTACGTTTAAAATAACCTATTAATAATACTTATCTTAAATTATGGAAAAATTCAAATTATAACTTAAGTTTATACCATTATATTCTTATTTATAATAGCAATTCATTGAATCCTTCATTATTTCCCAAAATTCCTACTTGTAAAATATTCAATTCCAATCTCTCATTTAACATTTCAACTTTTTATATCTGGTAAGTTATATATATGTTAAAGAAAAATGCAATTGAACTTATACAAGTTTATCTAAATTCTTTTAATTCATTCATTGTTCAATAAATCTTTACCTCTCTTATAAGTTAAAATTTTAACTTCCTTTATAACTTAGCATTAATTCTCTAAATTAGAGGTTTCACTTCATTAATTACTTACCTTTTATTTCACTAAAATAATTTAAACCATTGATTAATGGAAATTTAAGAATTAAATACCGGGTCAAATTTCAAATTATCTTAAAAAAAATAATAAATAGTTTCTTACTACTTTTATATCTCAATTATATTTGTAAAAATTAAAATTTTAGATATTTTCAAAATAAATCTGCAGTAGAATTTACTACAGTGGTCTTTCCCCTTCGAAACTTGAAAATGAAAGTCGATGATGCGGCCGCCATCACCGAAATTATTTTCCAGCGACAGAGAGGAAAGTACAAAATTTATTTTCTCCAAAATCTTCTTTAAAACAATTCTTCTGAATTAAAATGAAATATTTATAGAAGAAAATACTTATAAACCAAAGCATTATATTTCATAAATCCTTTGAAAGCAAATTTTTAAAATCCCGGACTTAAGTTCTAAAATCTCCAATTTGATTTATTCTAATTTCAACTTAGCTTCAATTATTATAAGTATTTTTATTTCCTAACACCCATTCTATATCAATCAAATATATACATAATATCATTTAAAACTTTATTTTATATATAGAAAATATAATAGGCAAAATTATTTCATTCACCTGTATTAAAACGGATATTATGTCGGTCTGTCCTATTAAGTGTTTAGAAATCCCTATTGATGACATAGCGTCCCATGCATCAACCAGAATTTATAAATACAAAGCGGAACAGGTCAACACAATATCAAAATCCTTTTATAACACTAACAAATACGCTCTCTCATATATATATACACTCAGCGACTCCCATAGGATATTTCTATCCTATTAACAAAGAGTCAAACCCCACAGAGCCAAAGTTTATCGCTAAACCAAAGCTCTGATACCAACTGTAACATCCCGCCTTTTCGCACACTTTACACCGACGCACATGTCGATTCAAACCATACGGAAGGGCGGATTGTTATGGGGTAAATAAGAAAAACAGAGAAGAAATAAAAGGAAACAGAATCTCACAGCGGAAGGATAAAAATATAATAATAAATATACAGTTCATAAACGGTTTACAAAACACTTGATTCTTCTTTATACAATAAATATCAGAGTTATGCATACCAATACAATCAATGCAGCGGAACAGTATGAGTGTAGTGCAATACTATAAATAATAATAATACGAATTCTTCGTCTTCGTCCTCCAAAGCTAAAGTCTTCGATCCTGAAACGCTCGGACTGACCCGAGCGAATTTGAAAAGACAAAAACACTCGAGTCAGAACTAAAAGATCTTATGTGAGTTAAATTAACAGAAATAAATATGAGTACAGTAACTCAAGAGATGTTCGGGATTTACATCTTCTAAGGATCCGTTAAACTATTTACTATGTAGTATATTGCGCTATTATAATAGTGTCTATTTATAAAATAAACTTACTTTTAAATAGCGTTAAGACTTTACATTTTCCACCTTAACACGAAAAATGCCAATAGTCTATACAGTACCGTAATACCTCCTGATCGGGAGGCTACCAGAGGATACTCCATAGGTACGACACAAATAGAAACTCGTAGTAAAGGCTCGGTATGGTAGGTGACACGGCACAACTAGGCAATGCCAGGGTAGATATACCAATTGCTATTCAGGCTGGTGGAAACGCGTAGCCGCAGTTACCGCCCACCTCGGACTAACTCCCCAAAATCAAAATATAGAAGTGGCCACTGAATCAATCCAAGTCAAAGTATAATATCGAAGAGGAGGGTCCGTTCAGAGGAATGACCTCATTGGCCTGAGAATCGCTCCTGTTTTAGCCACCTTATGCCAACTCACGGGAGTCGGGTCCACGTATTTACCTTACAGGAAACGTCGCCACCACCTACTTCATTCTGGAATCTCCACCGCGTACACGGTTAGTCAAAGTGGTTTTCGGTATCGACAGAGAGTATGTCCATATCCGATCCCGGTCTCTTTGCCAACCCATCGTTATTATAACACGCGGTCATTTAAAAATAGGTTATACTTTAAAAATCAGAATAAACATTCCATTTCATAACCATGAATACGATATCATTTCAAAACCCAAAACTATATTTTATCACGTATCCCAAATATAATTCTTTTCCAAAATCATAATGCTTTAACTTCATAACGTTTGAAAATCAAATATTTTCAAAGCATAATATTTTGAAAATCACAATTTAAAACCATAACTTCTAAAAAAAACTTGAATGGTTTGGACATTCAACGGTATATGAATTAAATGGTTTAACTTAAATGTTACTTTGTAAAGAAAATAGTTCTCATGGCTTTACAAATACATTTCTCTATTAAAGTCTAAACCAAAATTTATATTATCTCTCTCAAGTTCCAAAACCACTTCAATTTATTTATATATACGTATATCCATTTTGAGTAACAATATTTCAAACTAAAATTGGATTTTATTCTTTCAACAGATCAATTGTTCTATTAATTAGTCTTGAATATTCACATAAAATCCATAAATAATAAGACTTCAATTTCTAGTAATAAAATATATATATTTTCCCAATTCAAATTATACTAGAATATTCATTTCAATTTATTTTGGGAAAAATCCAATTATAAATATCATATCTTAAAATTTCCAAACTTAACATTTAAACATATGATATAAATTATTAAACTCCATTTTCTTAATTTTCTTCCATTTTTAAATAAAGATTTTTATACACCTTTTAATTTCAAAATTTTCAACCTCGTATGTATATATATGGAAGAATAATATTTATAAAATATAAAATTTAAGATTATTAGAAACCGTATTCCATCCAAACCATAGAAATCACATTAAAATAGTTATATATAGACCGCGGTGCCTGTATATAATTTTCTATCCTATGGTCAAGTGATACGGATATTTATCATTTCAATCCGCAATTTAAAAGATATAAAATTTTGCGGTTGTATATCATTTCAAACCACAATCCCGAATGAAAGGAAATATGCATGATAATTTGCAATTTAATGATATACAATAAAACATCCATCAACATCACCCATCATCCAATCACAATTATCAAGCAATATCAATCAATAACAATTTATATTTGATAATATATAACAGGTAATAAGTGGCAATTTTATTCAGATTAAATTTAACAACTATTAATCTACAGTCTATATTCAGTAATAAATTATATAACTGTTAACTAGCAGTTCATATACAAACAAATAAATTTTCACTATAAATTTATACGCAATAAATTAATTAAATTAACAGTTAAATTTAATAAATGCAATTCAACAGATATGAATAAAATAAACATGCCAAATACTCATAAATAAATTTCAAAATTAATTTAACAAACATAAAACTTTCTAGTAGTTGTGAGTGGGTTAAAACACTCACCTTTTGAATTTAAATCGAATTTAAATCCGATTTAAACCCAAAATTCGACGGTCTCAGAATTTGTCCAAACCAGCGTCAATGGATCTGGAATTAAATTACGATCCTAACAAAAGAAATTTCGCGTGAATCGGAGAACGTATGAAAAAATATATTCATTTTAAACGATTTGAAAACAAAAATAAAAATAAAATAAAATAAAATAAAACAAAACCCACTTAACTTCAATGGCCACGTCAGCTAAAAGCTACAGCACATCGTCGAATTTTTTCTGGTCAAACGAATATCCAAAATAGAAAACGAATTGTACCAGCAGATTACGTGTCTCGAGAACTTTATCATAAATTTTCTGGAATTTTTGTGGAGAGTTTGAATTTTATTAGAAAATTTGAATTGTAGATAGATTAGGTTTTGTAACCATTGAGGAAGAGAAAGAGATGAAGAAAAATGAACGTACAGCCAATTGACAATAGAAAGGAGGCTAGGGTTTATCACAACATATTTATAGATAGATCGCAAAAGGATAGGTGTGCACGAATTTTAACGTGCAAACAGAAGTGGTCCCAAAAGGATATTAATTATACACGTTACGGATTAAATTATTTCTTTCTCAACATTTACATTGCATTTTAAGCGTATTCACACATGTATAATTAGATGCTTCATTTAAATTTCCATATATATATATATATATTCACAATTCCATAAATTTCCAAATACATAGATAAATTTCCAATTTCAACTAAATTCTAAATTACTGTAATAATTACAGATTAAATTTCTATCCATTCTCAATAGATTACGTTTACATACTAAAATCCACATTTCTATGTATATTTGAATTCCATATTATACATATTTTATTTATCTTAATTACTTCCAACTTAAATTTCAATCAACATAAAACGTTTTATTCAGTTTCCAAAAATTTCAATCATGCTTTAAATCCAAATGAATAAATAACTTAATTCCCATTTAAGCATTTTTCATTTGATTTGCAATCAACCTTTTATGATCAATTAAATCCCGATATATTAATTAAACGTTATTTCCATCATTCTTTATCCTATGAAGAAATTTAAGTTATTCACACCTATTACTAAATTTCATATTAATGCACACAAATTTACATTTATTGCAATGGTTACCAAATATTTCCTTGCAATAATTCATTCCCCTATACATACTTACAATTTCACTTAAACTTTACTATACCCATTTATTTTCTCAACATTAAAACCAACGTTACCTCAATTCCACTAATGTACACTTATTCTATTATCACTTACTAACCATTCAAATTTTTATTAACAAATAGGCAGGTAATTCCTATGCTACAAATTTTTAATTCATCCTAATCCCTTACTATTGACATACATTTGCATTACTTACATATCATTTACAATGTTACCCAAAATCTCTATCCATTGTAATTAATACCTTAAATAAGTTTCAATTTATATTCAAGTGAATACATTACCTTTTTTCGTTATGTCATCCATTTTTCACAAGAAACGTTTTATCGTTTCGACAACATTTTATTTCTAATTACCTACATTGATTTGTGTACGTCTCTACTATTTAAAGCATTACCATTCTCACCTTCATCTAAATCTTCATTTATGAATATTTAAAATAAATTTCACTTATTTCCTATTTATACACTTATAAATTCCAATTCCAATAAATAGATAAATCTCCGTTTGCACTACTTAAATCAAAAATCAGCGATTATCCTATCTATACATTTTAAGTGGATGGATCAAATGTTGTATTCAAAAATCTACTTCTTAATATTCTTAGATTTAAACTCAACTCTCTATTAACAGATGTTTAAAATTCTTTTATTACCATTAACTTATTACTATACATTAAACTTAAATATACTGACAAAGCTTGTTTTTGGTACTCTTTTCATTTCCATAAATAAAATTAGCAGTGGATTCATACCTTATTATGTAATTATCTTTAATTCCACCTAACTAAATATTTACATAATCTTTTATTTGCAATAAATCAACTATTTTATATTAATTAAATTTAATCTTCCTGGTTTACTTATTCATAGTATGTAATTCAGTTACTCACCCTAACCTATTTATTTGAAATCCAATCCAGATTATTTTTACTAAGTTCCAATTTCCAAAGGTTACTGCAATTAATCCAATTAATTGCAATAAATTCTAATAAATTTGATTTTATTGGATTACAACTCAAAATAAATCAATTATTACTCAACTACCTAATTAACATTTCTTTTATATTCCAATACATAAATATTTCCCAAAATTTCATCTTTTATTTGCATAACTTACCGTACCTAAATTTTATTGGAAATTTTGTTAACTTTACGCATAAATAAAGTTAGAACCTCAATTAATTCATTCCATTTTGGTTTCATTCTTTATATCACATTAATCATCATATTATGAATGGAAATTTATCTAGGTTACATCTTATTTATTCACTTACCAATATTCCACACTAACTGCAATAATTTAGTGCATTAATTGAAATTGATCAAAATAAAACTTAACAAACTAATAGAATAAATAACGTACAAAAATTTATTGTCATTAATCTATTTCATAAGTCTACACTCAAATACTCACTTAAAATAAGTTTTACGTTTCCATTAATTCGCGTTCGCACACCCGTTACTATATTAAAAACTACTAAAGTAACGTTTTTCTTAATAACAACATTAAAATTTCTCAATATTTAAATGAACTTTATTTCCAATACATGCTACCTAATTGCATTTACTTATGATCTTATCCAAACATTCATTTATATTTTATTTCCATCAATTAGTTAATATTTACATCCATTTATTAACAATTTACTTCCATTATACAATTGCAATTTATTATAGTTATTATTACATTAAATACTATTTCAATTTTATTCTTTTAGTATTAATTAAACAATCATATTTAAATTAAGATATTATAATGTTTTTCACTATTTATTTACACTCCATTAAAACCCAACAGTCGTCTCAATCACATTTGAATTTGCATTAAATTGGTTGTCCAGCAACTGCCATTTGTATTACTATCTTAATTCTTATACAGTTACCGTTTTACCAATTTACTAATACATAGGTAATTTAAATTTTTGTCTTTAATTCTTTATTTTATATTTTATTCAAGTGCAACAAATTACACTATTCCTTTATTGATATTTCACCTAACCTTTCAACAATTAAGTTAAATAACCGTTTCTACAATTCATTATTAATTATAAATTTAATTCTCCTTTATTTATGCAACTTACACAAGGGTATAAATCTTCCATTATCTCAATCATTAGATTTCTATTAAATTTAACAATAATTAAGATTTTTAATTACCGTTGCTATAAATTTTCATTTAGCGTTCATCTAGTATTAATTTACCTCCTTTATATATATATATTTCCCTTTTCTACAAAATTTAAATTTCATAATCCTTTTTAATTAAAAATTTAATTGTCGAAATTTACGGGTCGTTACACTGATAGTTCGTACGGCCTCCTTTCTACCAAAAACTAATATATGGAAATCTTAATTCTCTGTTGTACTCTCGTGTCTCGCGGCTTAAAGCTAGATACATGTCTCGTATCCCAAAGTTGGATAATAGATCCAAGGCTACAAGTCCAGGGTACACAGGTCCCTTTATTGACCCACGGGCGTCCCCACTTACAAGACCCCTACTTTGAGTACAACTAGGAACATTGCGAGCATCAAGGACTAGCCTTTTACTCTATTTCGATACCGAGCCCTTCTTGCTAAATCTAGTTTCAATTACTCACGAGGAACCCTTCCATATTCCCCGATCCTACGGCCAACCCCCATGCTAGCTGCCATCTTCGTAACCTACTACCAACACGAGCCAACATCCGAAGACCATAGCTATTCTACATGCTGCTATATAGTCATCCAACCTAATATGAACGAGCCAACACCTCAAGCATGACGCACAAGACCGCTACTTCACTTCCCAGAAGTTTCCTCCCATTTGGACCTAATCTAAGAACTCGGCATCGATGTCTCATCTTGGCACCGACCTCTCCACTTAGCCAATTTATGGCCAAGTTTTCTTCCACTCATTCCTTGTTTCTAATACTCCATGCCCATATACGTGACCTCGACTTCTCTACATAAATAAAATTTTCATAACACAAATCCTCTCTTCAAAGCACCCTACTTCATATTCTAGAAACAAATTGTCATAGCCCATGTACTTAGCGAATCACCTATCTATCACTTCAGGCAACCTCCACTAGCCATACTCTTGCATCTCCAAAAGCCATCAACTTGTTGGACCAACCCACAGAACTCGATGCCGACCTCTCATGTCGGTGTCGACTTCTATGCTTTAACAATCAAGACTTGCGGCTTAAACCCTAAGCTCCTCTCATACTCCAAAGCTTTCTCTCCCAGTTCGGTCCAATTTCGACCAACTTTTCCCCGGATTTGTTCAATTCTCGAACCTAACTTTCTAAGCAATCACAACATAAACAAACAAAATTATATCATCCAACAAAAATAAAAAGCAATATCATCCAAGCGAACATGCAATCCATCAAAATAAGACAAATAAGTAAATTTCTAACATAAATCTACATATAGCATGAATATATAAGCATAAGAAAGGGTGATTTCTTATCAATCTAGACCATGTACATAGTTTAACATATGTTTAAAGTTAGAAAAGGTTTATGGCCAAAAATCGATTTAAAACATGTTAAATCTCATGATTCTACATATAAACATCAATAGTACAGTAAGAAGCCATAAACCACTCACCAATTACTAAATTTAACCAATATGAATGTAAGTCCAATCCATATAACTATGGAATGCATTCAAATCTAGCAAAATGATGATCGCTATCTTCTAGTTGATGATCTAATCTATAACCTGCAATCTTGTTTGACTTAAAGAGCAATTTATGTGATTTTGGATGAAATTATGATTGATTTAGTGCTATTTATGGTTTTGACCTGATTTATAATGAGAGGAAAAAGTTTTAACTTGTTTCTTCAGCCCTCTATTTATAGTATTCTCTAGTTGGACTAATGTGCCAACAAACGGGCTTCACCAATTACACATTAATTCTAGCTAGCAGTTTTTAAAAACTTAAAACATGCGTAACTTTCTAACTATAAGCCCGTTTTCTACTCTTACCACCATACGTGATGGGAAACCATCATCCCGAAGCAATGAAACTAATTTGACATCCTAATTCGACTCCTATCAAAAGCTATAGCCAAAAAAAGATTTCCAAGTTCAAAGGGTCACATAGAAATTCGAAAAAAAATCAAAGGTGTGTAAAATGTCCCTAAGAGTCAATTTCCAAAATTATAGAATCACACGCCCTCATACAAATAAGATAAAAGTATTTTATAATCCAATTTCGACCAACATTTTCCCCGAAATCCCCAAACCAGCCAAACTATAAGAACCTGTAGTCATCCCGCATGCCTATCAACCATCAGCAACCACCAAAAATCTCAAACAAGCAACCACACAATCAATAATATAGGTGACCTATCCCAGCATGAAAAATACAAACCTATCAAATATAGTATACAATGGTCAAAATAAACATTATAAACGATGGGTCTTACCATTTAAAGAGCTCCGAAAATAAAGTCCCCATGATATCTTCCGTCTCTCATGTGTAGTCATCCTCACTTCCACTCCATTGTTCCTTAACTAGCTTCGCCATTTTTCTCCTAAGCTATTTCGTATTGTATCCAACAATACGAAACAACATATGAGATAGAGAAACTTCTAGTTCTACCTCAACATCTTCTAGTTGAATCAGTGCAATCTTTGCCTGTGTCATGCATAAACTTTCATAGATAAGAAACATGGAAAAAGTTGTTCACTCCCTCCATCTTCTGAGGTAAGTCGATTCTATATGATAGCTTCCCGATTCTCTCAACTATCTAGAAGGTCCTACAACTCTCGGTGCCAACTGTCCCTTTCTACCGAATCGAACTACACTCTTTAGAAAAGAAATCGTGACAAATACCATATCTTTGACAGAAAACTTCAATTGTCTTCGTCTTTTATCCGCATAACTTTTCTACCGATCCTGAGTGGCTTTCATTCATTGCCGAATGGCCTTAATCTTCTTCAAAGGCTCTCTAATCATATCTGGCCTAACTATTGGTTTCTCACCCGCTTCCCACCAACATGAAGGGTTGTTATATGGTCGACCATACAATGCTTCATACTGAGCCGTATCAATACTCGATTGATAATTGTTGTTGTATGAAAACTCCACCAAATACAAATAATTATCCCATGATCTACCAACGTTTATATTGCATGCCCGTAAGAGATCTTCCAATATACGGTTTATGCTTTCGGTACACCCATCCGTTTGTGGGTGATAAACTATGCTAAGATGCAGATCTATCCCCAACGCCTCATGTAAGCTCTTCCAAAACCACTAGTGAACAACGGGTCTAGGTCATTTATAACGCTCTTCGACACACCGTGAAATCATACTATCCTCTATACATACAACTCCGCTAGCTTGGATGCCGTTCTACTTGACTTGCTGGTATAAACCTCGCACTCTTGGTCAAGCTATCTACTATGACCCAAATGCCATTGTACCCTGCTCGGATCCTCGATAGTCCATCTATAAATTCCATCGATACTTGTTCCCATTTCCATTCATGAATCTCTAATGGTTGCAATAGTTCACTAGGTTTCTTTTGCTCTGCTTTTATCAACTGGCATTTCATACATTTCGAGATGAATGCCCTCAACATCCCTCTTCAGACCTCCCTAGTGGCAAGTTTGCTTCATATCACGATACATCTTTTTACCACTAGGATGTATAGTAAATATGGAATGATGACACACTCTTAGCACTTCATCTCTCAATCCATCAACATCGAGAACAAATAATCTTCCATCCTTACGAAGCCAACCTTCTCGGTCGAGTTTGTATTGCTTCATTGCTTCAAACTATACTCCTTCTATCTTCGCTACGATCGCTACTAGTCTAGCATCCCGCTTCTGGCTACTACTGATCCTTTCAAGTATAGTAGGTCTAATCAAAAACCTTACCAACATTTCAAGTTCTAACTCACAGCGAGGCTTTAAATCGCATCTAGCAATATACTTTATCTGCTTCCATTCAAAGACATTGCTCCCAACCTAGCATGTCTTCTACTCAATGAATCGGTGACTGCATTCTCTTTTCCTGGAGTATAGGAAATACTACAGTCATAATAGGCTAAAAATTCTAACCTTCATTGTCGTCGAAGGTTGAGATCCTTGTACAAGAAAAGGTAATTCAAGGATTTGTAGTCCATAAACAGCTCAAACCTTTCTCCCAACAAATAGTGCCTCCACATCTTCAAAGCAAAAACAATTGCCACTGATTCCAAATCATGATTTGGGTGATTACTTTCAGGTGGCTTTAAATGTCCACTCGCATAAGCGACAACCCTTCCCTCTTGCATTAACGCCGCATCCAATCCAATACCACAAGCATCAATATATACTACTAAATCTTCACTTCCATTTGGAATAGTCAACATTGGTGCACTCGTCAACCTCTCTTTCGCTCACAAATGCATGTTCATACTTTGCATCCCATACAAAAGACTAGTTCTTCTTCGTCAAGTTGGTCAATTGTGCTGCTATATTCGAGAAGTTCTTTATAAAGCATTTACAGTATTCCGCCAACCCTAGGAAACTTCTCACATCCATAGCATTCTTGTGCTGACTCCAATCTTGGACTAATGTCACCTTCGCAAGATCAACTGCTATACCCTACTTCGTAATGACATGACCCAAGAATCTTACTTCTTCTCTCCAGAAGTGACCCAAGAATCTTACTTCCAGCACAATCCTCAAGAGTGCCTTGTGCTCTTCTTCAGTCCTGGAGAAGATCAGAATATAATCCACAAATACGAGCATAAACTTATTCAACCGGTCTTTAAAATCCTGATTCATGAGATCTACAAAGTACGCCGGAGCATTGGTCGATCCACATGGCATTATCAACCACTCATAGAAACCTGATAGCGTATGAAACATAGTAATAGGCACACTCTCCTTCACTACTCTCAACTAGTGAAATCCCATTGCTAAATCCATTTAGGAGAACACCTTCGCATCATGCAGCTGATTAAAAAGTCGTTAATACATGGGAGTGGGCAATTGTTCTTCCTTGTCACTTTATGCAGCTCACATAGTCCACACACAATCTCAGAGATTCATCCGCTTTCATTGCGAATACTACAGGTGGGCCACACTTAGATATAGTTCTCCAAATGAACCATTTCCTTAATTGGTAATTCACTGGACATCCAATTCCTTCCGGTATCTGAATGCCATATGCCTCAAAATCATAACTATCATTCTGGCTTCCTTCACTAAGTCTATCCAAAACTCGATCTCTTTATGCAACGACAGTCCAGTCATTTCCTCGAAAAATTTTGGATACTCTCTAGTGATAAATATAGATAATAATCCTTCTTATGGAACCTCAAGCAAATATAGAAAGCTAACCATTACCCCATCCTTTGGTAGGCAACTAATCACTATCGTTCACCCATCCACATCTTCGACTATCACCAACAGCTTCTCGCAATCCACCATGGCAGCATATTTCCTAGGCCGGTCCATACCCATGACAACCCCAAAAGGAAAAAAGTTCAAAACAAAGCAATCAAAGACCAAAGAACATCCATGACTAGGTAAAACTAGGCCACGACAAACCACACAAACACTAGTAGAGCCTCCAATAGCGTTCATCATGATTAGAGGTTGGTCTACTATTCAGGTTGCACTCTCAATCTATCTACTATGTCACTACAAATAAATGAATGAGAAGCATCAGTATCAAACAAAACTCGAAAAAGAACATCAGCAATAGAAAGTATACCTTGAATAACGACTCCCTCCCCCTTCTCCTTTATCGAGGGTGCACTCGATGAATTCGAGATCGCATCTATAGCATATGCCTTCACCGCCTGCTTATCCTTCACTGATTCGGGACAATTCTTCTTTAGATGCCCTTGCTTTTCATAGTTTTAACATTTCTTCTTCTCACTCGTCTTGTTGTCTTTAATTGGATGATCCTTCTTGCAGCATCTAAAGCAAACAGGTTTTTGTTTACCCTTCTTCTATCCACCCTTACCTTGGTGCTACTTTCTCTTCTTGTTCCACTTCTTCTTGCCTACACCACCTTGCTGCAGCTTTGTCTCCTCTTTCTCAATGAAAATAACAATAGCAGTCTTAGGCTTAGGGTACAAGCTCTAATGGCGAAGCTCCTTCTGTGTAAGCTTCTTCAACGGCTCAATTGTATGGCCCGCTAGCTTTTCCCACAAGTAGTCATTCAAACCAATAATGAATATCTTATTCTTCCTCAATAGAGTGTCGATGAACGACATTTCATACTTAAGCAAAGCACCAAATTCTGCCACATATTCAAAAACTGTCATCTCTCCTTGTTTCTGATCGGAAAATTTTCCAAACAGAACCGACTTTGAGCAGTCGAAATAAACTTCTCCTCGAACCTTGCCTTGAATCGATCCCAACTGATCCGATCCTCTGCAGTAGCAATAGTAACAACATTCCACGAATTCATGGCTCGGCCCTAAAGCTGTCTCAAAGCCGATTTTCTTTTAATAACATCTTCCAACTCCATATCATCGATGATGCGCTCACAAGTATCCAACAAATCTTGCACTTCTATGACTGACTCATTCCCATGAAACAACTTTCCTCCAAGGGTAGATTAATCTTTGCTCGGCTTAGCGAAATCAGCCCTAGGCGCTTGCACTTGAGTAGCCCAACCTATCACCACTCCAAGAGCATTCCTCGTCATATTAGCCATCATAGTATTGAACATGGCTTGGACATCAGGCATAGCAGCTCCTAATCCGGCCCCTTCCTCTACTCCTAAAGCATAATTCCTCACAGCATCCCTTATATACCCGTTCATTCTTATCTGTAACAAGAATCATAAGTCTCACATAAAGAAAGCTGTGTCTATAATGCTCATGTACATGTGACTTATACTATATAATATATTATTATGTAGTTCTGAAAATCAAACTTATAACAAGTATGTACTCACTCGTGTATACACACACACGCACACTCTCTCTCTCTCTCGATCTAGTATAATGTTTTAACACCTTCCCCATCTCTACTGGATCATGGTATCAACTCCTGTTAATCATGTAACCAAAGCTCTGATACTAAATGAGATGATTGCTTTGTACCACCGGTACCAATAGCTTACAAATAGTGCGATGTTGTTGTGCTCGACTGATATAGGACGATCATCAAGGTTGAAATATGAATGAATATAGCATATAAACTATCATATCTCATAGCGCATGGATAAATATAAGTGGAAATTAGAGAGGCATCCCTATCATACTTTCATACTGTAAAGCGGATCCTTGTCAAAGTTTCATTGTAAAGCGGGTCCCTGTTTTCTGGAAATGAAGAAAAATTATTGCTGAAATGTCAGCAACTTTAATAAATATGTGCTGATATTTCAGCAACTTTCCTTGTCTAAGTTTCCTTGTAAATCCGGTCCCTATTTTCTAGAAACAAAGAAAAATTACTGCTGAAATGTTAGCAGCTTTTATAAATAAGTGCTGATATTTCAGTAACTTTCATAAACTGTGTTTACAGTGTACATAAATGTTGCTGAAATGTCAGCAACTTTTATAAATAAGTGCTGATATTTCAGCAACTTTCATACACTATGTTCACAGTGTACAGAAAAGTTGCGGAAATGTCAGCAACTTTTATGAAAAGTTGCATCATGCTCTGCAATAATCGTGAATAAAAAACAGTGACCTAATTTACACTGAAATTTAGTGAAGGACTTTTCGTGAATTTTAAAACTTAATAAGGACCTGTGCCAAAAGTACCCTAAATATAATATCACAGATATAATAGAAGAGATAGTAATAACATTGTGAACAGACCATCATCATCATAGTATAATATTCATAGGGTTATACATCAATAACAGAGTTTATACAATGGAAACAAACTCAAATAAACTATCTCAACGAATAGTAATAAGCAAGCGCTATCGTGGGCTCCGCAGCGTTGCTCAATGGAATAAACACAGACTCGATATATGTATATAATACGAGACAGCTCCATCCAGCTCGTCCTTCGAACAGCTACTGCGTCACATAGACCTGTTATCTAGTCTGCTCATTTAAAAGTACCCAATATAATAAGTGGAGATGGATAAAATCTTGGGTCGAACAACATTCTGTGGTGAGCGGAAAATGAGTCCCAGAATACTAAATTGGTAAATACGGTAAGGAACAAGAGTTACCTGACCTTTCCCTACAACCAAAGAGTTAGTATACAACACTATATATGCTGCTATACAATATCATAAAGATATACCGCAAACCAAATAAAGGATATCAGTCTTTCGGGTATTCCTATCTCTAATACCTACTTTCCTTGATACCCATGAGTGATAGTCTACTAAAGAGAGCAACCATAGCATACATCAAACAATTCTATCTATCACTCCACGTGCTCTGAATATATAATAGCTTGTATGGCTTCCTTTCTACCAGGGACTAATGGAAATCCCGATTCTTTGTTGTACTCTCGCATCTCGCAACCCAAAGCTGGATACATTTCTTATAGCCCAAAGTTGGATAATAGAACCAAAGCTACATGTCTGGGGTATACGGGTTCCTTTATTGACACATAAGCATCCCCACTTACAATATCCCTACTTCGAGTACAACAGAGAACACTCCGAGCATCAAAGATTAGCCCGCCTTTGCTCTATTTGGATACCGAGCCCTTCTTGCTCAATCCAGTTTCCATTATTCATAAGGAACTATTCCACATTATCAAATCCATACGTAGCCAATCACCTATACATCACTTCAGACAGCCTCTACTAGCCATACTTTTGCTTCCACAAAAGCCATCGACTTGTTGGACCAACTGATAGAACTCAATACCAACCTCTTATGTGGTGCCAACTTCCATGTTTAAACAATCTGGACTTGCAACTTGAACCCCAAGCTCCTCTCATACTTTAAAGCTTTCCAACAAGTTTCCTCCAATTCCAACCAACTTTGCCACCAATTTGCTCAATTATCCAATCTAACTTTCTATGCAATCACAACACTAACAAACAATATCAAATCATAGCATCCAATATAAAATAACAAGCAATATCATCCAATCAAACATGCATCTGTCAAAATAGGACAGACAAGCCAATTTCTAATATTGATCTACATATAGCATGAATATACAAGCAGAAGCAAGGGTGATTTCTAATCAATCTAGACCATATACACAGTTTAACATGTATTTAAAGTTAGAAAAGGTTTTATGACCAAAAATCGATTTAAAACATGTTAAATCCTTTGATTCTACCATATAAACAAGCATAGTACAGTGAGAAACCACCCACCAATTACCAATTTCAACCAATATGAACGCAAATCCAATTCGTACAGCAAATGGAATGCGCTTCAAATCGAGAAAATGCTAATCTCTATCTTCTAGTCGATGATCTAATCTCTAATTTGCAATCTTGTTTGATTTAAAGAGCATTTGGGCAATTTTGGATGAAATTTGGATAGATTTAGGACTAATTAGGGATTAGACCTGATTAAGAATGACAGGATTGAATCTTTCATCCTCTATTTATAGTATTCTCTAGTTGGACTAACGGGCTTCACTGATTACAGTTTTTAAAAACTTAAAATAGGCATACCTTTCTAACCGTAAGTCCATTTTTCTGTTATGACCAATCTACCAAATGAAAAACCATCATCCTGAAGCAATGGAACTGGTTTGAGACTCTAACTCGACCCCTATCAATATATATCCTAAACAAGAATTCCAAGGTTAAAATGTCACATAGAAATTTGAGAAAAATCATAGGTGTGTAAAATGTCCCTAAAAGTAATATCCCAAAATTATAGAATCATATGGCCTCATACGATTAGAATAAAAATATTTTACGATCCTCCGATATGTAAAATATGGGTCGTTACATATTTTGAGCTAGATCAAAAGCGCACCAGTTTTGTAATAGATAAAGGTTTGTACTGATAAAAAGTGGTGTTGTCCAGGCTCAAAAATGTTGGAGTAACCTATCAGAGGTAGTTAATATCACGTTTTCAGATCAGATTGGAAAAAATGTTGAAGTATATATGGACGATATGTTAATCTAGTAAAAAGCAACTTCAAGGCATGTGTAAAATTTAGGGTAAAATTTGTTGTCCTGAGGTAGCATAATACGAAGTTGAATCCCTTGAAATATATATTTGCTACTCGGTCGAGAAAGTTCCTAGGATACATAGTGAGCACTCGTGGCACGGATGCAAACCCAAAGCGGATTGAAGCCATAAAGAATATGGGAGTTCCAACAAAACAAAAGCATATCTTGAGCCTACACGATAGAGTAGCTACTCTAACCAGATTCATTTCCAACGTGTCCAACAAATGCATGCCATTCTTTTACCAAGTGAAAAAGGGATGAAATTTCAAGTGGCCTAGGGAATGCAAAATCGTGTTCCAAAATCTAAAGGATCGTCTAATTAGCACCCTTATCTTATAAAAACTAGTTATAGGTTAGGACTTGTATGTGTATTTAGCTATAACTAATAAAGCTGTTAGTGCTATAGTGGTTTGAGAAGATGAGGGGACCCAAATGCTTACCTATTTCATGAGCAAGCGTTATTCAAGGGTAGAGCTCAACTACTCAATCATTGAAAAGCTAGCTTACAACTTGCTTCTCACAACAAGGAACCTACTTTCAAGCACACCCCATCAAAGACCTCACTGATAGAATGCTAAGGCAAATACTATGGAAACCAAGGACATCAGTTTACTTGCTAAAATGGACAATGGAGCTCAGTCACTGTGATATCTCTTATTGTCCAAGAAAGATGATAAAGGGTATAACATTAGCGAATTTCGTCATCGAATGCACATTACCTGCAAAACCCCAACTCGAGGAAGAAGCACATGCGTTGCAGTTTTGGAAATTATTTATGGATGGAGCATTGAATGAACATGGGGTAGGATTTAAGGCTGCAGTAGAATATGTAGCGCTCCTCCCAGATTTAAGGATGGCTTAGGCACTGAAGGTAACTCACATTAAGGTTCAAAATGATTCCTAAATCAAATGTACATAAATTAAATAAAGCTAACCATAGACAAATATATATAGCTTTCTAAAAGGTTGCTGGAGTAATTTGATTACTTCAATATAGAGAAAATCCCATGTGAGAACAACTAATCTACAGACTCATTAGCAAAACTAACTATCACTAAGGTAGCATAGGAAATGAGTTGTTCCAATAGGACTTCAAGCTGAACCAAACGTTACCGAGGCTAACCAAGTACTAGACTAGAGCTCAACAAGCTACGATCAAAGAAGCTCGAAGTCAAGAAATTGATGAAAATCAAGGGCAGTCTCCAATAATATCTACCCTCAATAGATAGAGGAAAAGTCATGGATGACCCAATTCCTAGAAAATAAGATATCAGGCTCCATGATACTCCTTCTTTGTTGACATATTATACAAGGGAGGGTACTCCACCCCTTATCTTAGATTATTTCCAAAGAAGAGGAATATGAACCTTGAGCGAATTATATGAAGGGCAGGGTAGGGATCATTTCGGAAGGGCCAAGTTGGCAAAGAAGGTACCGAGGCACAACTACTGGGTTACTGCGCTTCACGATGCATAGGAGAATGTGAGGAAATATGGTAGATGTCAAATATTTGCATGTATCCCAAGGCAACCTTCCCACGAGCTCATCCTGTTAGTCAGCCCATGATCGTTCGACGTGTGGGAAATAGATTTGATAGGCCCAATCCCTATGTCAAAAGGAGGGGAATAGTATGCTATATTAGCAACGTACTACTTCATAAAATCAGTTGAAGCAGAAACCTAGCTACAATCACGATAAATAAGATAGTCACTTCTATGGTAAGAAACATAATTACTAGGTTTAGGATCCCCTATAAAAAAATATAGATAACATAATGCAATTTAAAAGTAAGGATTTCATGAATCTATGTAAAAGAAACAGGATAATAAAAATCTTTTCCTCGGTAGCATACCCATAGGCAAATAGGCAGGTCAAAGCAGCAAGCAAAACCATCAAGAAGTTGCTAGAAAAAAGACTACAAAAGGCAAAATGGAAGTGGGCAAAAGAGTTGTCTTTAGTACTATAAGACTATAGGACCTTTTCTAAATCTCTAACAAGCCATACACACTTCTTCTTAACCTATGGTTGTAAAGCCATGCTCCCCGTCGAAGCAAATGTCCTATCACATAAAAGAATATCGTATATGGCGGAGTAGAGCAAAGAGCTAGGAGAAGCTGCCCTCGATCTTATTTAAGAAAATGGAGATGAGGCAGTAGTTTGATGCATCGTATACCGACAAAGGATGGAAAACAGCTACAATACTAGGCTCAAGGAGAGAAAATTGTACAAGGGAGACCTAGTATTGCGAAGAGTTATAACCAACACTAAAGACCCAACAGATAGGGTTCTGGGCTCAAATTGGGATGGTCCTCTGGTTAAAGTCAATGTTTTAAGGCAACGAGGCATATCGACTCTCAAAAATTGATGGAAATCTAGTTCAAGGACATGGAATTCAGAGCACCTCAGGCCTTATTTTATGTAATCTGTGTTACTCGTATAATAAATATTATAATTATTATGAGATATAGTAATATAATAAACTAGACATAGGGATATTAGCCGGCCCAAACTAGTATAAAAAGATCTCTATGTTAATTTCACTAACATAGTAAATAACATTGAGTTGTATTATACATAACTCGACTTCTCAGCCAAATAAGTTACACCGAACGTAGGAATATTAGACAACCTGAACCAATATAAGAAACCATATGCATGAATTGAAAAGGTTGTAAATACGCGACTTGGCTTCATAATAAATATACGATCCGCCTCAAAATAGTAGGCCAGACCTTCTAAGCGCACAAACATAAAACCGCCTCCAAGCACCGGGGCAGACCATATTAAGCACCTGACAGAACTAAAATAGCAAAGATCTAGTTCAGGAAGCATGAACTGCATAAGGAACCAAATCCAAAAATGGCATGGCAATACATTGCATGGAATGCAATACAACCTACGAATCAGGTACAACTGCAAAAACTATTCAAAGCTTACCAGGTAAATACTAAAGACTAACATCTACTTATATTTACTAAGTCCTGCTTATGTTCACTGAAATCCACACATGATTACATATTTCTCACATATATACAAACAAGTAAAGATAAAGTCATTATCACGCAAAATTACATCATAAGTTAAGCTCAAAACTATAGCTTATGATAAAACAAACTATGCTATGATTCAAACCCATCCCCGAAGGAATCGTCGATTATAATGTCATTGTAATGATGAGACCAGCAGTCCCTCGATCCAAAACATTGACTAGAATCGCTTCTTGCATGAGAAGCAAAAAATGAGCCCTTTTTATAGTAATTCTTCAACTCATGAAATTTGATCTCACAACACTTCTTCAAATCCTCCTTCCACCAAAAAACAACCTTAGGATCTGCCCCCAATGGAGGTGAGGGAATAGCACTGGGCCTCGATGCAACATCGAGGGCCAATGATGTAATAGAATCATCTTCTACACCAGTTTGTTCAACGACCTAAAGATGCAACTCTTCAAGGTCATCATTCAGTAGCTCGGTCTTATCTTCATAGAAGACCTTATATGCACCTTCGGTGCTATTCAATACCCCTCCAGTTTGGTAATTTAAATCGAAACATACTTGAGCCTCTTCCTCAAGTCAGCTATCTTCAAACACTATTTTGTAGCGCAAGACTGAAAAATCAAGTGAATACAAACGAATAAGGTTAAAAGAAAGTGAAATTAAGAAACTCATAAGGAACATACACTCTTTTACAAAGGAATCCAATTTATACAATACCCTCATGAGCATTTGTACAACCAAAAGTATTCTATAACATTTTTTACAACGTATTTAAGTCATAGGGTCCCATAATAATTCCTTAGTCATAAATCCCCTCATTTAAGGTAAGCTAGCTAGAGGCGGATCTATTCTAATATAGAAGGTATTCATTAAATCGTAATCAGTACATGCCCAGAGGTCTGTTCGATCCTCCGTATTTACCACAAAACCTGCTTTGTTGTAAAGGAATCTGAGATCAAGAGCGGGGTGGAAATAGGAAAAAAAGTCCATGGCATGTTGTAAAGTAATCTGCCCCATCTTGCCTTCAACCTTCTCTCTTCTAAGCTTCACTATAAGGTCAGCAGTCTGATCCTGCCTAGGCACGTTGAATGATTTTGCTACAACACTGGGGAAACCTGAGCTTCTTGTAATAAACCTTCAACCTCATAGATCTTGTGCACAATATCCTTTCATATTTTCTCCAAAGTATCAATTAGTTCTGCCCTAGTCTTCCTCAAGTTTCAAGAAAAGCCACTAATGTATCTAAGATCATCCACTACCCACCCCTTCCTCTGTGAGCGAGTAAGCGACTTCGGTCCATATCGCTTCATTTTCTACCTGTAGTGAGCTTCCACTCTCTTTATGTTTACCCCAAAAGCATATTTCCAATTTATTCTTCCACTCATCCACCAACGAGTGGTCTATACCTGCTAGTGGAGTACGAGTTGCATCTAAGCTAAGCCCTTCTGCTCTTTCTCCTCCTTTGACACCCTCACTCTCCTCAACTTGATTGGCTGCCTAAAGAAACATGTCTTCTATAGTCTTCTTTAGCCCTTTAATCTCCGCTTCATAGACGATCGTATAAATCGCTTCACCCTCGTTCAATGACTACTCTGATTCAGCCTCTTTAGAGTTTGCTACACCTAACTTAGTGCACAACTTTATATTGTGTTGGTACTGACGCTCAAGTACATCCTTAGCTTCCTTGAGGTTGGAGAGGGCCTTTTTCAAGTCTCTTTCAAGCCTTTCACTAGGAAATATCAAATAAAGATTCTCGTACTCCAAGGCCTGGCAGAATTTGTGACCACAACCTCAAACTGAGGTGTGCTGGTGTCATCTAGGCCATAAATAATGGGGACTGAATTGTTGGATTCAAAGGTTTTAGTAAGCTCGACAGGAGGCCCAAAGGGATCAACATAGTGGGTAATAATTAACACTTGATTCAAAGGAAATCAAAATACATAAAGTCAAGACTAGATAAGAACATATCACATAAAGAACCATTTTATGCTTAGAGTCTAACAAATTCACCTATAAATAATAATAATAATAACAATAATAATAATACATAGCATTTACTCTCTACTTAGATTTCTAACCCTAATACTACACTATTCCAAGTAAGTGATATCAAGTGGGAAGGAACCGCTTTCTAAAGTATAGCGCCACCAATGTAGAACAAAATCAGTAAATGCTTCTGTTTCTTTAACTATTTGGCTGATTTTTGAAATCAACCCTAAAGTTTCATCCCCAAATTGCACGAACAACTCATCTAACTCCTTTTCACGACCGTGAATCACCTCCACACTAAGACCAAGATGATATATGTTTTGGGTTTAGAGTTTGTCTATGCTTTCCTTTAAGACTTTAGTAAATATAACTTCCTTAGAAGACTATAAAGAATAAATGAACGAAAATGACACGGTCATTCAATATGCAGTAACAAAATAGAAAAACAATTAAATAAATTATCCACAACAAATTTAAGTGATGAATTCATTTTTATTACATGCTGCGAAGATTAAGTAGCAAAGGTCATTTGCAAAAGTTAAGTGATTACATGAGCTATAGGAGTGGAGGCAACCTCTGTCACACACATATCCCACAAACCTTATTAAGGATGAGCTTAAGGAAGCACAAAGCCAAGAGGATATCCTCACAGATAAAGCTGAAAAAGAGAGAAGAAGTTGAAACGATTCGGTCGATACTACACAGTAAGAATCAAAGATCAAAATAAGCCATAAAGAACTCTGCTTAGTTGTTTAACAATAATCCTGGTACTACACCAAAAATGACTGCAAAGTAGAGAAGCCGACCTACGGTCACAATATTCAATTCAATTAAAAGAACTACAACTCAAACATGAACTAACAATGATATGGTGTACTATGCAGCGACACCAAACGTTGCATTAATATTTTAATAAATAGCACATCCCCCATAAAAAGCTATATGCAAACGGGGGTGCGTTTCACTCATATATCAATATACAAAAATAACAATTCCACACTAAGATTCTTGTATCAAAAAGCCATAGGAATGCGCTACCCCAAGGTGACAAAGAAATGCACTGCCATCGGAACAAGCTGGTGAAGGATGCGTCGCCAATAGAATAGGCTAATAAATAAACGTGCAGCCATCAATACATAACAATCGTGGAAGCAAAAATAAAAGGACTTTAGAGGAAAAACGCCCTATAACTAATAGATATGAAAACCCAAATATCAGTCCTAAAGCTTATGTATTGCTAATATTTCCAAGTGCAAATCTACGGTGCGCTCACTGAGGACTCTTTAAGCACTACCACGTGGAATCATAAGCATTCCAAGGGCTGCACATAGGGTCACTCAAATATTGCACCAGTGCAATTCTACACTTACTAGAAAACAACAAAGAGATATGCATCCTGTTCCGATGTCTTGAGCATCCTTATACCAGGAATAGTTTAAGACAAGTGCATGCAAACATTAAGCTACCACCATAGGTTAAACTAGGCGACTCAACCTAGTTTAGCCCCATACAACGCTAGATAATTTTTGCAAATTAGGCGAGGCAATCTGACTCCAATCAACCTAGCGTAGCATCATGCAAACGAGGCACACAAGACGACATAAACCATCCCTATTAGTTTCAATAACACCTATGGCAGGACAAAAACACAGCTCTCAACATCATTATAGCAAAAATGATGAAGGCAGCGCAGCCTATTCCGGAGAAAAACGATATTAGCTCGCCATAATCTCATTCACGCAAGAGAGCGGTTCAGCCAAACACCTGTCAAGAGAGGTGATACAAAACCCATTCAATTTGAAGTCTCCTACCTCAATTTCAAGTGTTCCCACTTCAATTTCAAGTTTTCCTCTAAAGCCTAGAATTCAACCACTCAAATCATATTTTTTCGCTAAAGACACATCAGCTATCCATGCACATCAAACAGACGATACAAATGGATGACACATGGCATGATTTAAAGGAAAAATACGAAACAGTGGAAGGACTATAGCGATCCATGTTCATCTCTGGACTATAAATAGAAAAAGCACCGTCGAAGGAGGCAAATCCTTTTTTGAGATTTGATATTTTAAGGTTTTAACAAAATCATTGTACTATGTGCCTTTAAATTTATACTAAGAAATATAAAGAAGAAAGTAAAAATTTTCCTATGGACATAGGATTCCTTAACACCCAAACCACGTAAACTCCCTGTGTCCTTACTTTTTTGCATTTTCCTTTTACCTAGTTTATTTTCAGTGTTAGATTCTATTCCACTTTTATTCGAATTAAGTACTAGTTAGATTTATCATTTTGATAAACGGTTGAAGTGTAGCTTCATTATTGTGTAAGATTACAACAGCATAATTACTACATAAAGGCAAATTTAATATCACTTAAATTTGTTAGTTCCAAAATATTAAAGTAATTAACACTATAATTACTTCATGTTCATTTGGGTGTTGTGAGTCAAAAAATTTCATTAACATTTTTACACTAGAAGGAGGATTTGAACCTCTATTTTCCTTTCCCAACCTCTAGCAAACTTACCTACATTTACCTGAAAACCCATAAATCCCATAGATTCAGCTATTCCTCCTACTCGAGAGCAATCACATCTCCCCTTAAAACGGAGAACACCGATAATGTCAAAACCCCAGTTGAGGTGCAAGCTTCAACTGAACCTCCATTAGATCTGATCCTGGTTGCACTTCATTCCTTCAAAAATTAAATTAACCAACGTATGAAAGGACTGGAGAAAACAATGGCCCAATATACTACCCTAAAGCCACCCTCTCTTCTATAGTTCATGACTCACCTCCATCGTTCACCTTCTGCATTGACTATTCAGTCGAGGAATGATAACGACACATCCAGAGATGGGAACGAGGACGCTGGTCCAAAAACCAATGCCAAGCTGATAAGAAAGATCCAAGCTATCCATAAAATCAAATCTAAACCAGCCAACTTAACCTTCCACTGCCAAAGAAACATGCTCTTAAGGAGGATGATACAACCATGCTCTATGAGGATGACTCGTCCTAGATTAAATTCGCCAGTTAAAAGCTCGTGTAAAGTAGTTGGCTAAACTTTTCCAACAAGGTAACGAGGAGAAACAAGGTAATAAGGTAAAGTAGTTGGCTAAAAAGCCATCAATTGATAAATTCGATGGAACTATAAATCCCGATGACCACATTATCACATTTAAATATTACATTGACATTCTGAAAGTGGGAATAATGGCTAGGTGTAAACTCTTCTTAGTTTATCTAGCCGGTGCTACTCCCAATTGGTTTGGGAGTATCAGACCAGGGGAGATCCTTTCTTGGCGACAACTATCAGCGGATTTTCCGAGGCAATTCTGAAAGAAATGCAGATTACGGATCTTAAGACTAGGATCAACACTAAAGGGGGGTGAATAGTGTTTATAAAGAATTATTAAATCTTTTTGAATTCATGTTGAATTGAACACGGATGTACGCAATATACAGACACAGATATGATCACAGAAACAAACACAAATGCAGTCCCGCAACACAAGTACCGATCTTAAGGTTAGGATTAACACTAAAGGGGGGATGAATAGTGTTTATAAAGAATTACTAAATCTTTTTGAATTTATGTTGAATTGAACACGGATGTATGCAATATGCAGACACAGATATGATCACAGAAACAAACACAAATGCAGAAATAATGTAAAAGCAATAAAGGACAGAACACACCGAATTTTATACTGATTCGGAGTTACCTACATCCAGTCCCGCAACACAAGTACAGATTTCCTTTCAAAAGCAATTGTACAATTACACCCTCGATTTCAAGGCTACGAGGTACGCCCTCCAGAATCACAATCCTTTAGGTAGAGATACTTAATTTCCAGGCCACAAGTTTACCCAATTGATTTACCAAGGCTACAGTCACACCTTATCTCGCTTGATTGATTTTCAAGGCCACAATCACACCTTTTCTCACTTATTAGATTACAAAGAAGCCTATAACTCTGAATAGCACAGAGAACCTTGTTGAGATAGTGATAGAGAATCAAACTAGAAAACATCGAGTTCGATTCAATGTTGATTTCGGCAGAGTAATGGTAAGAATATGTATTAAGAAATGTGGAAGAAGAAGAGGAGTGAAAAACCAGAAAATATGACATAAATTTTGTTGAAACTAACCCCTATTTATAGAAGAACAACAGTCATGTCCATTCGTGAAGAGTTATGGCGAATAAACACTTCTTTTGAAATTTGAATTTTGAACTCAACTGACACCATGTCGACATGGTCACCATAAGCATGTCGACATCCCAAAGCAATTTTTGATGATTTGATTTTCTTTGAAAATAAACTTTATCTTATATTAAAAATATTTTAAACTTTTCTAATATACTTGACTATAGTTAAAATACATAAGTAAATATAGAGAATAATATATATAAAATTTAACTATAATTTTATATTTAAATCTTAAGTATAAATATTTAAAAGTTAAATATATTATTTTAAAAGATAGTTTAAAATCAGGAGTAATTTGGCTTTGAAATTAAAGATAATTTTGAGGCTAAAATTATTTAAAATCAGGATAGAGGTTTTTGATGCCTTTAAAAGAAAGGTTTTGAAAACATTTTGAAAACAGGATACAATTTTGAAAAAATCATTTTGAATAAAAATTAGCGGATACAAAACAACGTTCCACTAGAATTTCGTAGGTTCCATCCTACTTAGGGTTACATCCCTTTAACAGGCTCGAAGTGGATTCCATTCCACGAATAAATTAGATTTTAAGATGCCAGTGTTTTTCTATGAGTTTTAACAAAATTTCTGGTTAAAGAATAAATTACTTCAATTCTTGAACTCTTGATAATCTTGATACTCATGAGTCTTCAATCTTTATATCTTGAATCTCTACACTATACAGTCTTCATTCTTGGTACCTGCATGGTTAAATCCTGCATATATATTTATCTAAACTTATAATGTTAGTATTTATATTTTATAGTCTATTCCAAGGTTGTTGTCATCAAAACCATCATCTTATTGACTAACAATCTCCCCCATTTTTGATGATGACAACCTTTGTTTATAAAATATTACTTCTATCCTAATA
This sequence comes from Allium cepa, assembly GCA_030765085.1. NCBI lineage: Eukaryota > Viridiplantae > Streptophyta > Magnoliopsida > Asparagales > Amaryllidaceae > Allium > Allium cepa. The sequence goes on along the minus strand of CM060935.1, from coordinate 783,828,642 downwards.
ACTCCCCCTTAATCTATAACTCCCCCTTAATTTATGCATAACTAACATATTTTATATTTCTCTCCCTTTGTCATCAATAAAAACAAACTCTAAACTTTATAACTCCAAACTATATAACTCTCCCTAATTCTAATATTCTATGTGATTATAATGAGTGTTATCATAAATAATCAACACTTAGATCTAATAATAAATCTAATCCTAAACTACTATATATCTTAAGTATATAATAACCGTATAGTTATATGTATTAATAAGAACACATATAAGAACACAATTAACTTATTAATCATAGAGTTGTATGTACATTTTTCGTTGTAAACGTAAGAAGGAATAAACAACAATGGTAAAGGAAGAGAAGAAACTAATGTGTGTTTTTAAACATAGGAGATCTATGAATCGAACAGGTTGGATAGTGGAAATAGAAATTTCCACGTTGTTCGACAAGATTTCCATTCTTGTAAAAACACACTTCTCCAACACACACGACTTGGTCATCATCCTCCGCGTGTGCTTCTTCCATGGGTTCTTCTTCTTCTTCTTCTTCTTCGCTGGCCTCTTGATTGAGTGAAGAATCTTCATCAATCAAGATAGGGTTGGCTTGATTATCCATTATAAATTCTTGCAAATTCCTAAGAATCTTGCCTTGCTTCTCTTGTTACTTTTCCATACGGAGTTGAATCACTTGAATTTCAGTAATCATCTGAAGTGCATCCTTCAGAGAGTCCTCCATTTTAGTCACACGAGCGAGAGTAGTACGTTGAAATGGACCAGACGTAGGAGAGGGAACGAAAAAGTTGATTTTATGTTTGATTTGGAAGAGGAGGCCATTGATTATTTGATTTCAGAGAGAAGAAAAGAGAGATAACAGAAAGGATGAATAAAATTTCGAAAATGTGAAGAATATATAACCAATTATTTCGAATTTTGGTGGGAAAAATTTCAAAACTTAAAAACGTTGTATGTCGACATAGGTATATGGGGGATGTCGACATAGTCCTTTTTATTTTTACTATTTGATTTTAATATTAATTATTAACTATACGTGTTATTTATATTTTATATTTCAGTTATAGAACATATACCTAATTCTCTTCTTAATTTAGTAAAAATTGATTCATTTAAGGGTTACATTAAAATATAAGCAATTTGATTTTCAGAATTGATATAATTGAGAGTAACTACTTCCTTACTTATATTATCTCTGAGAAAATGATGTCTGATATCAATATGTTTAGTTCGAGCATGTTGAGTAGTATTTTTGGATTAATTTATCACACTCGTATTGTCACAATAAATTGGTGATTTTGAAAATTTTAAACCAAAATCTTTTAAAGCTTGTTGCATATATATTACTTGAGAACAAGACAAAGCAGCAGAAATATGCTCTGCTTCAGTTGTTGATAAAGAAACAGTGTTTTGCTTTTTACTAAGTCAAGAAACCAGAGAACGCCCCAAAAAGTGACAAGTCCCACTTGTACTTTTCGGTCTGATTTATAACCAGCATAGTCAGCATCACAGTAAGATATTAAGTCAAAAGAATCATTTTTAGGGTAAAATAAACCATAATAAGATGTGTGTTTAACATATCTTATGATTCGTTTTACGGCTTTTAAGTGGGTCTCTTTAGGTTGGGATTGATATCTGGCACAGAGACAAACACTATGCATGATATCGGGTCTATTGGCAGTAATATAGAGTAGTGATCCAATCATTCCTCTATATAATATTTGATCTACATCTTTCGAGAGAACTTCTTTACTAAGGTACTCATTGGTTGCCATGGGAGTGGGTTTTCCACTCGCAGTAGTCAAACCAAATTTACTAATTAGGTCTTTAGCATATTTTTCTTGACTAATAAAGATACCATTATCTAATTGTTTGATTTGTAATCCTAAAAAGAAATTAAATTCAACCGTATGACTCATCTCAAACTCTTTTGTCATTATTTCAGAAAATTCTTTATTCATTTCAAAATTAGTTGATCCAAAAATGATATCATCTACATAAACTTATACTAGTTGAATATCATTTTTATTTCTTTTAATAAAAAGATTATTATCTACTTTACCAATTTCAAAATTTGATTGCAATAAATAGGATCTTAGTCTATCATACCAGGCTCTAGTAGCTTGTTTTAGACCATATAATGCTTTCTTAAGTTTTTAAACATGATTTGGTAATTTATCAGTTTCAAAAGGTAGTGGTAGTTCAACATATACTTCTTCTTTTATAAATCCATTTAAAAAGGCACTTTTAACATCCATTTGAAATAATTTCAAATTATTATGATTTGCGAAAGCAAGTAGAATCCTAATGGCTTCCAATCTAGCTACGGGAGCAAAGGTTTCATCAAAATCTATTCCTTCTTGACAATAACCTTGAGCGACTAATCGAGTTTTATTTCTAACCTCCCCTTGTTCATTCATTTTATTTTTATAAACCCATTTAGTTCCAATTTTAGTTTTATTTTCAGGTCTAGGAACAAGTTCCCAAACATCATTTCTAGTAAATTGATTTAATTATTCTTGCATAGCCAAAATCCATGAATCTTCAGTCGATGCTTCTTTTGGAATTTTGGTTCAATAGTTGATATAAAAGCTACATTACTCATTTGACTTAATTGATTTCTAGTTTTAGCAACAGATTGCATATCTCCTAGTATATTTTCTATAGGATGATCTTTTAAAAATTTAGTCCTTTTATTAGGATGATTAATTTCATTATTAGTTTCAACTGATTCTTGATTTTGAGAGATTAAATCCTCTTCATCATTTGTATCTTCAAAATTTTTGAAATTTTCATCAAATGAAACATGCATTGTTTCTTCAATGGTGTTAGTTTTTAAATTAAACACTCTGTATGCTTTACTTCTATTAGAATATCCGATAAAGATTCCATTGTCGGATTTAGGATCAAATTTATCTAAATTATCTTTTGTATTTAAAATAAAGCATTTACTTCGAAAAATTCTGAAATAAGATAACTTAGGTTTCTTTGAATAAAGAAGTTCATAAGATGTATTATCAGTTAGAGGTCTAATTAAAATTCTATTTAAAATATAACATGAGGTAGCAACAGCTTCTGCCCAATTTTTTTTTGGTAAATTACTATATGAAAACACAGTTCTCGCACACTCTTGAATCGTCCTATTTTTACGTTCTGCTACTCCGTTTTGTTGTGGAGTTCTTGGAAATGAAAAATTGTGAGTTATTCCCTTTTTATGGCAGAATTCCTCAAATTATTCATTTTCAAATTCACCACCGTGATCACTTCGAATAGTTATAATTTTTAGAGAAAATTGATTTTGAATTCTTTTTGAAAAGGTCTTAAAACATTCAAAATATCACTTTTATGTTTCAAAAATATTGTCCATGTAAATCTAGAATAATCATCTACAATTACAAAAACATATTTACTATGATTTATTGACAGAATTTGAGATGGACCAAATAAATCAAGATGAAGTAATTCAAGAGGTTTTGAAGTTAAAATCATATCTTTTAATTTAAAGGAAATTTTTCTAAGTTTTCCTAATTGACATGCATCACATAAACTATCTACTTTAAAATTCATTTTAGGGAGACCTCTTACTAGATCATGTTTTGACAGCCTAGATAAGAGTTTGAAATTCAAATGCCTAAATCTCTTATGCCAAATCCAGGGGTCACTTGCATTTGCCAATAGACACAGGTTATCATTTGAAACTTTCATACTAAGAATATAAATATTCTTTTTCCCGACTCCCTCAAATATTATGGTTGCATTATTATCTTTGATGTGACATTTATCTTTTTCAAATTTAATTCTATATCCTTTATCGCAGAGTTGACTTATACTTAGCAAATTATGTTTTAGATTCTTAACTAACAAAACATTAGTTATAATAGGAGTTTCAGAGCTACCGACTTTGCTGATGCCAATCACATATCCTTTTGAATTGTCTCCAAAGTTAACCTGTCCTCTGTCTTTGTATATAATATCATTCAGTATATCTGGATTGCCAGTCATGTGTCTAGAACACCCACTATCAAGTATCCATTTGTTCTTTCTAATCGGCACAATTTGTCTGTTGTGGATTGATTCCTCAACCGCCCTAAAGCATGATTCATGCACATCAAACAATTTTGGTAGATAACTTGAATTTGAATATTGATTATATGCAGACTCATGATGCAATGATGATTTGAATATTTCTAAACTAGTATTAACAAATATATCCATTTTAAAAACTTTTTCAAAAATCAGTTTATGAAACTTTGAAAACCTTGCTCTGATACCAATTGAAAGAAATGCGGAATATGGATCTTACAGATAGGATTAACACTAGAGGGGGGGGGTGAATAGTGTTTATAAAGAATTACTAAATCTTTTTGAATTTATGTTGAATTGAACAAGGATGTATGCAATATACAGACACGGATATGATCATAGAAACAAACACAAATGCAGAAATAAAGTAAAAGCAATAAAGGAAAGAACACACCGGATTTTATACTGGTTCGGAGTTACCCTGAATCCAGTCCAGCAACACAAGTACGGATTTCCTTTCAAAAGCAATTGTACAATTACACCCTCGATTTCAAGGCTACGAGGTACACCCTCCAGAATCACAATCCTCTGGGTAGAGATACTTGATTTTCGGGCCACAAGTTTACCCAATTGATTTACCAAGGCTACAATCACATCTTATCTCGCTTGATTGATTTTCAAGGCCACAATCACACCTTTTCTCACTTAGTAGATTACAAAGAAGTCTATAACTCTGAATAGCACTGAGAACGTTGTTGAGATAGTGATAGAGAATCAAACTAGAAAAGATCGAGTTCGATTCAATGTTGATTTCGGCAGAGTAATGGTAAGAACATGTATTAAGAAATGTGGAAGAAGAAGAGGAGTGAAAAACCAGAAAATCTGATATAAAATTCGATGAAACTGACCCCTATTTATAGAAGAACAACAACCATGTCCATTCGTGAAGAGTTATGGCGAATAGACACTTCTTTTGAAATTTAAATTTTGAACTCAACTGACACCATGTCGACATGGTCACCATAGGCATGTCGACATCCCAAAGCAATTTTTGATGATTTGATTTTCTTTGAAAATAACCGTTATCTTATATTAAAACTATTTTAAACTTTTCTAATATACTTGACTATAGTTAAAATACATAAGTAAATATAGAGAATAATATATATAAAATTTAAGTATAAATTTATATTTAAATCTTAAGTATAAATATTTAAAAGTTAAATATATTATTTTAAAAGATAGTTTAAAATCAGGAGTAATTTGGCTTTGAAATTAAAGATAATTTTAAGGCTAAAATTATTTAAAATCAGGATAGAGGTTTTTGATGCTTTTAAAAGAAAGGTTTTGAAAACATTTTGAAAATAGGATATAATTTTGAAAAATCATTTTGAATAAAAAGTTAGCGGATACAAAACAATGTTCCACTAGATTTTTCGTAGGTTCCATCCTACTTTAGGTTCCATCCCTTTAACAGGCTCGAAGTGGATTCCATTCCACGAATAAATTGGATTTAAGATGCCAGTGCTTTTCAATGAGTTTTAACAAAATTTCTAATTAAAGAATAAATTACTTCAATTTTTGAACTCTTGATAATCTTGATACTCATGAGTCTTCAATCTTGATATCTTGAATCTCTATACTGTACAATCTTCATTCTTGGTACCTACATGGTTAAATCCTGCATATACATATTTATCTAAACTTATAATGTTAGTATTTATATTTTATAATCTATTCTAAGGTTGTTTTCATCAAAACCATCATCTCACGGACTAACAAATTCAACTCAAGGAGGGAAGCTTCCCCAAATGCAAACATCATGTCATGCATTAAGCAGTGCGAGAATAAGAGCCTATGCAATTTTATAAATGCTTCAAGTTTGAGGTACTTCGGATCGAAGGGACCAATAAAGGAGTACTAGTGATGGAGGCCAAGCCGATATTAGAAAGGGAACATCTATGTAGGACAATAATAGTAGGAAAGCCATGTCATAGCATGAAGGCTTTCTACAAAGAGCTAGCAGCTATATTCTAATGGAAGAAGCTGGGTCCACAGCATAAACTTGGAGATCTTCTACCCCTAACTACAACAAGAAAAGGGGGTAGAAGGATATCACCCAACAATAGAAAGATAAAATCAAATTAACCTCACAATAGCGATACCTTTCACCCATACCTTGGACAAATTTATGAAATGACCAAGATAGAGCATGCATACAATGTGCCCATAAAGAAAAGAAGGTATAAAAAAACCGAGATGGATGCACTACTGCTTCCGCAGAGTCAATGGTTACCTACTACAAAATGCAAACATTTGAAGAACGACAAGGTTGATCCAGAAAGGATACCTGGACAGCTTCTAGAAGGCTAATGGAAAAATAGGACAAGAAATCTTACTCCCGGCCTGAATGAGAATCAAGCTAGAAAACCCTTTAACCTTATAGCCTCAATTTCATGTAGGACCATACCTTAATGCTGCAATCAAAAAGGCCTAAGAGAGGTATGTATAGGAAGCCAGAGTCCCAGGGTTGTTGATTTCCATGTTAAGCAAAAGTCTGCACCGAAGATAACATTTACAGTAGTTGATTCGGTAGGATTTATGTTCCCATACCAAGATCCAATTATTGTCACAGTGCATATTTCAAGCTATATTATGAATAAAGTTTTCTTTGATTATGGAAACTCATTCAACGTCATCTTCAAGTTAGCATATGATAAGGTGAGGCTTCCATTAGAAATCCTAAGGCCCAGTCCTGAGCTGATCTATGGCTTCAATAATGCTGCAATCATCCTATTGGGATCATCATGACTGCTTATCACAACTGAAACTTCCCCATTACACAAATCGTTCTATGAAAGCTTCTTAATCATCGACCAAACCTCATCATACAATGCTTTCCTTGGAAGACTTGCATTGATGGACCTGGGGGAAATTATATCTTAAAGTGACCTGCTTATGAAATTTAACACTGCTACGGGAATAGGGTCAATAAGAGGAGAATAATTTTTAGGCTAGGGAGTTGTACAATGTAAATCTTACTTCTAGCAATAAACTATTCAAAATTACTTAGATGTCTCTTCTAACACTTGTGTTGATAATAAAAAAAGAAATCAAGCCAGTTTAGAGTGTTGCATCGGAACCAAATACCACAACTGACGTAGAAGCAAGTTATCCTGCTAAAGCAACATCAGTAAGAAAAAAGAAAAGAACATATATGCACATGAATGACACTGATGAAATAAACTCAGTCTATGCATAGTACTTTTTTGAGAGGCTCAGAAACAAGCACTCTCACTCACCTCTAAAGCAGAAGAGGAAGTAGAAAGTGAAACTGACCCGAGACTAGGGGAAATAAAGAGAAAGTTAAAGTCGATGGACGATCATGAAGATGTACAAGAAGACTCGAAAGTCCCCATAAAGGTTATTAAAATTGAAAAAACCTCAGTGTAGAAGCCCGTGTTGAATTAATAGACTTCTTGATGACATCAATGGATGATTTGCTTGGGCATATTCGGACATAGTAGGAATAGATCCTGCCATCATCTGGCATGCACTCAACATTGATCTTGACTCATCCAGTTGGACAAAGGCGTAAAACTATAGACCACGAAAGGTAAAATGCACTTTATGAAGATGTCAAGAAGTTAAAAGAAAATGGGTTCATTAGGGCAAGTGTATTACCCAAAATGGATTGCTAAACCAGTGCTTATAAAGAAACCTCATGGGAGGTGGAGGACTTGCAAAGATTACACCAACTCTAACAAGGCCTGTCTGAAGGATATCTTTCCCTTACCCAAAATTGATCAGGCAGTGGATGCAACCAGTGGAAATGACCTATTCTTTTTCATGGATGCATCTTCAGGATACATTTAATAGATATGTTCAAACCAAACTAGGAGCATATCAATTTTGTAACAGACAAAGGATTGTATAGCTACAAAGTCATACCATTCAAACTTAAAAATGCTGGGGTAACCTACCGGAGGTTGGTTAATATCATGTTTCAGACCAGATCAGAAAGAACAATGAGCGTATATGGATGACATGTTGGTCAAATCAAAGGCAACATCGAGTCATGTTCAAGACTTAGAGCAAAAGTTTAAGGTCTCAAGGCAGTGCAATATGAAGTTGAACCCTTTGAAATGTACTTTTTCTATTCAATCAGGTAATTTTTTGGATATATATTAAGTGCACGTGGCAATGAAGCGAACCATGAAAGGTTGAAGCTGTAAGGAAAAAGGAAATCCTAGAAAATCGAAAGGATTCATGAGTTTAAATGGAAAAACTGCAGCACTGAGTAGGTTCAAATCCAAAGCAACAAACAAGCGCATGTTGTTCTTCAACTATGTAAAAAAGGGCGAAACTTCGAATAGACTAAGGAATGCAAAGCTGCATTCCAAAACCAAAGTTTTTGTCTGCTTAGTAATCCTATACTATCTAAACTAGTAAGCTAAGAGAACTTGTATGTCTATTTAGCTATAATAGATAAATCTATTAGCGGTGTTATAATATGAGACGAAGAGGGTACCTAAAAAATTATCTACTTCACCAGCAAGTGGTAGTTAAGAGAAGAGCTAAACTACTCAGTCATTGAAAAGCTACCTTACAACCTATTCCTCGTAATAAGGAAGCTGAGGCCTTATTTCCAAGCACATCCCATAAAAGTCTTCATAGATAAGACCCTAAGACAGATACTACAAAAAGCAGAGATGTCAGGCCACTTATTCATAGGGGTAATGAAGCTCGGCCAATAAGACATCGTCTATTGTCCTAGAAAGAAATTCAAAGAATAGGCATTGGCAGACTTCATCACTAAGTGCACGCTACCAGTTGAACCTCAACCAGAGAAAGAAGCATCTACCCCACAGTTCGGGTAGCTAATCATAGATGGAGCATTAAATGAAAAGTGCATAGGAATTAGATATGACCCCAGATAATGAAAAGCTATATGCAGCACTACCGCTTGGGTTCAAGGTGACCAACAACATGGCAGAGTATGGAGCTCTTCTCGTAGACTTTAGAATGGCCTAGGTAATAAACGTATCTCAAATTGAAATTCACAGTGATTCTCCATTAGTTGCGAACAAAGCGCAAGGAAATTATTGAGAAAATAAGCAACCTTAGCCAAATATGTAAAACTTTCAAAGAATTTACCAGAAAAGTTCAAAAGGTTTGGAATAGAACAAATTCCGCTTGAGAAAAACTCAGATGTCGATTCATTAGCTAAACTTACGAGTGCCAAAGTGGAAAATGATACGAAACCATTGCCAATAGGGCAACAGTCAGAGCCAAGCATAATAGAATCAAATCAAATACTCATCCTAACCCAAGCCCAACGTGCAGTAATTCAAGCAGCTCAAGATTAGAAAACAACTGAAAATTAGGAGCAGTCCCCAGTTGAGCCCATGCTTCAAGAAACTGAGGAGGACAACAAATTAACCCCCATCAAATAATTCATGCTAAGTTGAACCCGACCCCAGAATAGGAATAAATCCTAAAAAATAAGATACCAGGCTCTGTACTACTCTTTGATGGCACATTATACAAGAGAGGGTATTCAACCCCTCAACTTTGGTTCTTTTCCAGAGAAGAGACGAGAGAAGTACATGAAGGCTAATGCGAGGATCACTTAGGGGGAACAAAGTAAGAAATGAAGGTATCGAGGCACAGTTATTATCGGTCCACAGCGCTTCAGCATGTGGGGGAATTCGTGAGGAGATGCAATAATAGTCAAAGATTTGAAAGTATCCCTAGACTACCATCCCATAAGCTCATCTCATTATCCAACCCATAGTCATTCGACATATGAGGCAAACACTTGATAGGTCCTCTTTCTATGTCAAAGAGAGAAGCAAAGTATGCCATAGTGGCAATCAACTACTTACTAAGTGGGTGAAAGTAGAACCCCTAGCTTTGATCACCGCAAAGAAGGTAGTCACTTTTGTACTAGGTTCAGAATCCCCCACAAGATAATTTCTGATGGCGGCACCCAGTTTGAAAGTAAAGCATTTACAGATCTTTAAGAGAAGAATGGAATAATCAAGAGTCTTTCCTCCATCCCAAACCCATAGGAAAAAGGTCAGGTCAAAACTGTAAACAAAGTCATTAAAAGCTTTTTAATAAAAGACTATATAAAGAAAATGGGAAGCGGGGGAGGATTTATCTGTAGTACTATGAGCCTATAGGACCCTGACTAGATCTCCAATAGGTCATAACACTTTTTCACTAATCTATGGATGTGAGGCCATGCTCCACGTCGAAGTAGAACTTCCATCCCATAGAAGAATATCGTACATGGCAAAAAAGAACAAAAAACTAAAGGAAGTTTCCCTCAATCTCATTCAAGAAAGAAGAAACGAGGCAGCAGTAGTATCCTCTATATACCGTTAAAGGGTAGCAAAGAGCTACAACGATGGGCTCAAGGAAAGAAACTTCTATAAGGGGGATCTAGTACTGCGAAGGGTAATGGCCAACCCGAGAGACCTAGTAGATAGAGCTCTACGTCCAAACTGAGTAGGTCCATTAGTTGTGGCAGAAGTTTTGGTTAACGAGGCATACCAACTACTAAAATCTGATGGCAACTTAGTTCCAAGAATATGAAACTCAAAACACCTCCTTATTTTATATGACCTAAATTTGCTTTTGTAACAAATATTGTAATTATTATAAGGAAGTAGTAATACAATGAACTGGACGTAGGGACACTAGATGGCCCGAACCAGTATAAAAATCTCTCTGTATTAATATCCTTGACATAGCTAAATAATCAAACATGGTATAGAGATATTAGATGATCCAAACCAATTATCAAAACAAAACTGCATAAAATGTAGCAAGGCTTTATCAGCCGAACAACTGAACTACACGTATGGATATTGGATGGCCCAAACCAGTACAAAAATCCCTTCGTGTTTATACCTTGAACATAGCCATACTTGACGTAAGGATATTAGACTGCCAGAACAGTAAAAAAAACCATGCACATGAATCAAGAAGGTTGTAAATATGTGGCCAGAATTCACAGTCAAAACAATAGTATGCCCGCAAACAAGGGGGTAGACCGTGCTAAGAGCACGAGAAGACTAACACATGAAGGACAAAGTTTAGAAAGCATGAACTATGAAAACAACAAAATACAAAGATGGCATGAAAAAGACAACCCATGGAATGCATAACAACTATCGAAACAGATATGATCCTAGAAATTACTTATAGCCTGCCAGGTGAACTTCCAAAACCAACAATTTTCTTATGTTTATTCAGTCCTATCAATAGCCATCGAATACAATACTTATGTGTACACAAGCCATACTTTTACAAACACTTTAATAATATAAAAGAGAAATGATAAACTACAATGAAATAAAACAACATCACAGATCTGACTCAAACTTAGAGGAAGAGTCGGTTATAATCATTCTTCAACGATAAGGCCTGTGGGAATCTGAGGTCGACCATTGAGTAGAAGTGCCCCTAAGATGGAGAGCGAGAGATGGCTCATGCAATTCTGTGCTAACGACCGATGAACAAATAGGAGCAGCATGATCGTAAATGATTTAAGGTGTAGTTAGCACCGGCCCATGGGTCATTATAGTCTAGCAAGTCAAATACATAGTCCGCACGATTATATAAAAGGACATATCAAACCCTGGCCAGAAGCGAGTGAAAACATCGATCACACGCTTCATAGAAATCTCTATCATAACCTTTTTTACCTTCTCATGATGGAGCTGCTCTACTAAGGAAGCCTTATCGAACTTATCTCGAGAAACAACAACAGAATACAAGTTGGCTTGACACTTTAAGGTGTATATTTTATTTTCAAGGGCATTCATACATTCCAGAGCCACACTTCTTGTTCGTTCAATTACATTCAAAAGTTGATTCTTTAATTTCTTAGTTTCTTTAGATTAAAGGTCGAAAAGTTCTTATGCACTTGAAATATAAGGTGAGAAATCCAGAGGTTTCCGATTCTTTTCTATAATGGTCTTTTAATACAATAAACTTAGTCGCATAGTAGTTCTTCAAGTCATTCTTTCATTTAAGAACATCATTTGGATCAGCCCTAGGAGGTGGTGTAGGAGCGGTACCAATCCTTGAAGTTGCACCTAGAGTTAAAGGAGGGTAGTAAGGGCATCTTCAATACTGATCTTCCTTGAGATTTTTCACTTAACTCCTCGACTTTATGCCCCAGAGCCTTAATTTCATCCACGTATATGATCTTATATATGCGTTTTGCATTCTTTAATAAACCTTCTAGCTTAGTAACCCTAGTCAAAGTAGAATTAAGCATTCCTTCTAGGTCAGTCATCTCCCGATCCTGAGTGAAAGACGCAGATTGAAAATCAAATGGGCCCACACAAAATGAAATTAAAGAGAGGTGCAACCAAGTGAAATGCTCATAAGAAATATACAAACTATGCAAAGAACCCACACAGTATATGTACAGCTTATAAAAAATATACCCAACAATATAAAGTTACAAATCCATTCTCAATTGTAAGTTCCAACAATACTACACTAAGACACACAAGGCATATTGGCCAAAGGTAGCGCTAAACTAATAGAGAAAGTCTTTCGATCAAGCATAGGAAACCTTACATAGGAAACTCAGATCAAGCATATGATAGTAATACTCAAAACATCCCTGACGCGCTGCAAGAAAACCTCCCCTACCTTATTCTTAAGTTTCTCTCGTCTAAGCTTTTCTGATAAAGAGGATATCTTACATCGAACTTCACGTAAGGAATCCTTAAGCTCATAAATCATCGGTACAGCTTTCTCTCTCGTGTTTTCTAAAGTAATAATCAACTCATCCTTAGTCTTCTTAGTATTCCTCGAAAAACCGCCAAAGTACTTAAGGGCATCAATCCTCCATCCTTCTCTTCTTGATTGAGAAAACTCCTTCGGCCTCAATTTTCCATCTGCCCCTTATAATGAGCTTTCATCCTTCTTAATTTACCCTAAAAGTGAAGTTCCACTTTATTTTTCCAATCAACGACTGAAGAAATGTCAAACCCACAGGAGGAGCAGGAACTATACCATAGAAAAGCAGGGTGTCGCGGCCACTTTCCTTGCCCTCGACCACTTCTTCCTCTTCAATTTGGCAAGCGATCTAAGCAGATATATCCTCTATAGTTCTATTCAACTTTTTTATTTCTGCTTTATAAATATTTCAATAAGTTTTTCACCATCTTTCAAAGACTAATGTTGCCCAATCAACTTTGATTCAGCTGCTTCAACTCTTGTATGCAATTTAGAGTTATGTTCACGCGGACATTTTAGCGCATCTTTTGTTTCTCTAAGTTCCTCGAGGGCACCCTCCAAGTCCTTCCTAAGCCTTTCATTAGCAAGTGTTAAATGAATATTTTTCTCTTTTAGGGATTTAGCAGGGTTTATTCCCGCAACCTCGAATTTGGGAATGCTCATGTCATCAGGACCATGAACAATGAGGGCAGAAGGAATGTTTGACTCAAGGACTTGATTAAATTCAGACATAGGATCATGGGGTCCGACCAATTTGGTAATAATTAAAAATTCGAATCAAAGGAATTTGAAATTCAGCATGTTAAAATAAAATAAAAACACATATTGTTAACTACATCGTCATACGATGAATACAACAAACCCATGTACAAAAAAGTAAAGATAAGCAGTATTTGATCCCCATGGAAATTTCTAAACCTATGCCTAAACCATTCCAAGTGAAGGCTACCAAGTGGGAAAGAGCCACTTTCTAGGTTATATTTCCATTAGTGAAGTAAGAAGTCACTATGGACTTCCTTCTCTTTAAATACTTGATCAATCCTGGAAAGTAAGTGTTTCGTCCTTAAGTTTTGTAAACAGCTCATCTAATTCTTTCTCATGCCTACATATAGCCACAACACTAAGATTAAGACGATCTGGGGTTTGAGTTTTAAGCATGTCCTTGCTTTCCTTTAGAAGTTTATTAAATAAAACTTTTTTAAAAGACTGTAACAAACAAATAAAGTGATAAGGATGACATGATCATTCATAAGACAATGACGAAATAAAATATAATCAGACAAAAGTTTACCATAACAAAGTAAAAGTAACAAACTTCCTTTATAGCATACTGAAATTTTTAAAATTTGTGTACGTAAGTTAAGTAATTACATTGGTTGAAGTAACCACAGTTTCCTTAGACATCTAATCATCCCTAGGACCTTTGCCCTAATTAGACCTCACATCCTCACTCGGTTGTGCAGAAGTTGAAGGAGAAGCATTTTCTTTAACTTGATCCCCAGCCCACATGGATTGGTAGCAGGAAAGAGCCATATCAATCTAGGCTTATTCCTTCATAAAACTGAGGTCAACCTCTTTGCCAAGCCAATGCCGGGCTGAAGCATACAACTTATGGACCATGTTGTAAGTGATCTCATGGCGAACGCAGAAAGTTTCTTCTGGGACTTAGCCAGCGCACCCTCCTTCTCCTTCAGCTCATGGTCCTTGGTTGCTAGGACTCTTCCGTAGATTTTACCTCCTTCACCGCCTTCTCGGCTTCGGCATGACATACCTTAAGCTCTTCCTTGACCCTTTTTGTAATAGAAGTTGATGTGGCGAGGTCCGCCTCAAGTTTTGCATGTCGGGCGATAACCGTGACCTTATCAGCTTCCCCTTCTTTTGCACCTCCATGACTATGGCCATAGTCTAAATACAAAATAATCGTCAGAATAAGGAAAATTTAAATAGAAAATGAGGGGGAGAAAATCGAAAGTAACGCTTATGTAAGTATTGGCCCACTTCACTTCAGCAGTCAAGTCGAAAAAAGTAACGGGCACAGAAGGTGGAAGAGCAAGAGGGGTAGGAGAAGTAGAGGCAATACTAGAAAGATTATCCAGGACAACTTATCCTAGTCTCTCAGAAAGGCTACATAGAGAACCTTCAAGTTGTTAGTACCTTCGATATTGCTTTTGACGACAACAACCATATGAAATCATATAAAGCATAGATACTAATGTTCATCAAGTTGTACATAGTATATAGTGCAGGGTATTAGACAGATATTGATTATGAATACTATACAGTATCAAGAGTAGACTCAAGAGGCCGATATAGAGATTATAAAGTTAGAGATTGAAGACTCAAGAGTTCGAAGGTTCAAAATATCAGAAAAAGTTATAGAGTCATAAATTATTTTATTAAAGCCCTGGTAGCACTTGTTCGATCTTTCTACATTTTATTCAAAAGGATTTTTAAATCTATTCCCTGCTTTTAATGGTTTCCTAGTTTTCAAGAAAAATGATTTTTAAGAATCCTTGTTTTCAAAATGATTTTTCAAACATCTTTTCAAAATAGCTTTCAAATGATTCCTAACGTTTTAATTATTTATTTACAAAATTATTATATTAATTTTTAAGTATTTTATCTTTTAATTTATTGTATTTAGATATACATTTTATTTTTATGTTTTCAAAATGTTTTTGATATTTAAAAGTATATTTTAACATTCATTAATACTTCGATATATATTTTCTTACACTTTATATATTATTTATTTTTCAAAATAAATTTATATTTAAATCTTTTATATATTAAAATATTTCAAAATAATTTTATAAAGTTTTCTTAAGTTTTATTATGAATAAAATTTATATAAACCATGTTTAAATGATTTTACAAAATACCAAAATATTTAGCAAAGCTTAATATTTTCAAAATATTTTTATAAAGTAAAATTTCAAAATACAAAAGGAAATGTCGACATATCCTCCTTATGTATGTCGACATATAGGCCGAGATTTTCAAAATTAAAATTTTGAATAGAAATGTCTTTTCGTTGTATCTCTTCACGAATAGACATGACTGTTATTTCTCTATAAATAGGAGTTCTCTCAACGAATATTAAAGAACCGCTTTCTTATATTTTCTCTCCTCTTTCACCCTCTTGATTTCTAAAAGGAATTCCACACAAGATCTTCTTAAATTAAATCGGAATCAACTTAAACTCTATTGATTTTATTCTCTATTGAGTACTCTCTGATCTCTCTCATCTCTTTCACTCAAATCATGGTCAAAATGCTATTCAAGAGGCTATAGGATTATTTGTATTAAAAATCAAGAAATTGATTTTGTAAGATCTATCAAATCATACTCAAATACTCTTGGGTGTGCATGGTGTCCCTGAAATCTAAGTAGGAGTGCTTGTGTCCAAGGTGTGCTCCTGTCCTATCCGAATCCAGCGAGTGTACCCAAAGCTCGAAAAATCTAGAGGGTGTGTCCCATAGCCTTCAAATCGAGATTGTATACACTTGGATATTTGAAAAGAAATTCGTACAAGAAATTATATGAGACTGGATGTAGGATAACTTTGAACCAATATAAAAATACTTGGGTGATCTCTCTAACTCTTTCTTTTTACATTTAGTGCACATATTTTTTTATGTTCGCATCTATGATTGCAAATTTGCATTATTTAAATTAAAATATTAAATAATTCAAAAAGATTCATAAAATTTAGTAAATACTATTCACTCCTCCCTCTAGTGTTAAATTAGACTTAAGATCCTTACTTTCGCAAACTAACATTTGGTATTAGAGCATTGGTTTCATAGTATTCATAATTTTGATTTTTGAAAAGTTTTAATGGAAAAAGTTATTAATTCTATTTTTAACACATTTATTGAAAAACAATTTTGCAAAATCAACATAACACTATTTCATAAACATGCATCCATTCATTATGAAAAGACACTTGGTCTTTTGGAAAGGTATAACTTGCAGGAACAGACGTGTTATATGGCATTTGATGTATAGTCACCTGATGATTTAATGTTACAAATAAAAAAGGATAAGTGAATATTAGATAGTAGATGCTCACGGCATATGATTGGAAATCTAGAAATTCTGACAAATATAGTTTACAAAGATGGCGGATCAGTCAGTTTTGGAGATAACTCTAAAGGAGATGTGACTGGCAACAGCAATGTCGATAACTCTAAAACTCCTACTATTTCTAATGTTTTTCTAGTTAGGATTTAAAACATAACTTGTTAAGTATTAGTCAATTACGTGATAAGGGCTTTAAAATTAAATTTGAAAAAGATAAGTGTCATATTGAACATAATAAGTCAAACATATCTTTAAAGTTATTAGAAAACAAACATCTAAATATTAAGTATGAAAGTGTTAAATGATAATTTGTCTTTTGGCTGAACCAAATGACCCTTGATGGAACAATTTGAATTTCAGACGCCTACCTAAATTGCCAAATATGATCTAGATAGAGGTCTTTCTAAAATGAATTTTAATGTCAACAGTCTAAGTGAAGCGTGTCAATTAGGAAAACTTAAAGAAAGTTCCTTTAATTTAAAAGATATGATTTCCACCTCTCAATCCTTGAACTTCTTCATTTAGATCATTTCGGTCTTTCGCAAATACAATTCATAAATCATAATACATGTCTTACTAATCGTAGACGATTTTTCTAGGTTTACGCGGATGACTTTCCTAAAACTTAAAAGTGATGCTTTTGAAATGTTTAAAATCTTTGTTAAAAGAATTCAAAATCAAATGTCTATTAAAGTTAAAGCAATTTGAAGTGATCATGGTGGAGAATACGAAAATGAAAATTTGTAATAAAAAGATATTACACATAATTTTTCATTTCCAATAACACCTCAACAAAATGAAGTAGTAGAACGTAAATTAGAACAATTCAAGAGTGCGCTAGAACTATGTTAATTGATTGTAATTTACCTAGAAAAATTGGGATGAAGCAGTTGTTACAACATGTTATATATTAAATAGAATTTTAATAAGACTTATGACTGAGAAAACATCATACAAAATTAGTTTATAACAAAAAGCCTAAAGTATCATATTTTAAAGTTTTTGGCAGTAAACGCTTTATATTGAACCATTAAAGGAAATTTAGAAAAATTTGATGCTAAAGCGGAAAAAGGTATTTTTATTGGATATTCAAACAAGAATAAATCTTATGGAGTTTTCAATACTAGAACTAACACTATTGAAACAACGTCGCATGTTTCATTCGATGAAAATGTTAAAATCGATATAAAAATTGTGATGAAGAAGAAAATTTCATTAATGAAGTCACATATACAAAACAAAAAACGATGATAATAATAATACTGAAAATATATATCCAAATGAGAGAGCTAAAATATTAAAAGATCATCATATAGAAAATATCCTAGGAAATAGTGAATCGGTAGTAAGAACAAAGATAAATAAAATGAGTGATGTAGAATTCATCCCAACTAATGAAGCTAAGAATCAAAAAGAAACATCATTAGATGATTCATGGATTTTTTTCTATACAAGAAGAGCTGAATCAATTCACTAGAAACGATGTTTGGGAATTTGTTCCTAGATCAAAAATTAAATCGCTAACTGGAATTAAATGGGTATATGGAAATATATTAAATGAATAGGGAGAAGTCGTTAGAAATAAGGCCAACTTAGTAGCTCAAGGATATAGTCAAGAAGAAAACATAGATTTGATAAAACTATTACACCCACAGCCAGGTTAGAAGCAATATGAATATTACTTGCGTTTGCAAATCACAATAATTTAAATTATTTCAAATAGATGTTAAATGTGCTTTTCTATATAGTTTTATTAAAAAAAGATTTGTATGTTGAACAACCCCCTCTATTTGAAGATGAAAATTATGCAAATCATGTTTATAAACTAAAGAAAGTTCTACATGGTTTAAAACAAGCTTCTAAAGCATGGTACACTATTTATTAAAAGAAATAATAATGATATTCAACTAATACAAATATTTGTAGATGATATTATATTTGGATCAAAAATCAATAAATAAACAAAGAATTTTCCGATATCATGACAAAAGAATCTGGGATGAATCATATAGGAGAACTAACACTTTTTTAGGATTACAAATAAGACATAAATAATGGAATCTTCATAAGTCAAGAAAAATATGTCAAAGAATTAATTAATAAATTCAGTATGTCTAATACCAGAGGTAAACCAACTCCTCTAGCAATCAATGAAAAATTAAATAAAGAAGATAACTCAAAGGATGTAAATCAAAAACTTTATAGAGGTATGATGGATCTTTATTCTATATCACTGCAAGTTGACTTGATATAATGCACAATGTTTGTCTCTGTGCAAAATATCAATCTCAAACTAAGGAAACTCGCCTTCAATCCATAAAACGAATATTAAGATGTATAAATAACACACTAGACTATGGACTGTTCTACCCAAAAGAAGATTCCATTGATTTTCGTATAATGATGCTGATTATGCTGATTGCAAATCAGAATGAAAAAGTACTAGTGGAACTTGTCATGTTTTAGGACACTCTTTAGTTTCCTAGTTTAGAAAAAGGAAAAATTATGTGTCTTTGTCCTTAATAGAAGCAGAATATATTTTAGCAGCATTAGCCTATTCACAAGTTATTTATATGCAATAAACATTAAAAGATTTTGGTTTAAATTTTACTAAATTGCCAATATACTACGACAATATTAGTGCAATTAGTTTATCTAAAAATACAACTCATCATGCAAGAACAAAATAAATAAATATACGACATCACTTTCTAAGAGACAACATAAATAAAGAAATAATCTCACTCGAATTTATAAATATTGAAAATCAAATAGCAGATATATTAACAAAACCATTAACTCAAACATCATTTATTAAGCTAAGAAGGGAGTTAGGAGTATATTCTTTCTCATAAATATAAAAATAACAATCTACAAATTAAAAATAAAGAAAAGAAATAAAACACCAAAACTACACTAGACATGTCGACATATTTGTACACTGTATGTCAACATATGTAGTTATCTCCAGAAATCAAATTTCCCTCCTAAATTCAAAATTTGAAATGGCTATATATAACCACTATATTTCAAAAATAAACTCATTTCACTATCCTCTTCTTTCTGGAAATCATCAATAAAAAATAAATTAATAGATCTTACTAATTTCAAACGTCCAAGACATAAACCCACTTAAATTTCCTTCGACTCTCCCACATCGTGCCATATCCAAACTTATACAATGGCCAAAGTAACTAAGATTGAGAGTGACCTAAATCATACTCTCAATATGCTTTCCGGAATGAAAGCAATTAAAATGAGAATGATGAAGGAATACGAGAAACAAGGGCATATTCTCATGAATTTGCAAAAAATATATATTGGATAACCCCACAAATCCAATAGTGATTAAGGATGATGCTACAAATGTAGTCATTCATGATCTTGTTAATAACAATAAAGAGGAAGAAGAAGAGGAAAAATAGGAGGAGGAAGTAGAGGAAGAAGAGAAATTCGATGATGATGAGGTCAAATATGTTTGAGAAGTATGCTTTGACAAGTATGGAATTTTAGTTGAACAAAAAGGGAATTTCTATCTCTGTTACCCTTTCTATCATGTTCATATATCCTCAATTAGGAAATTATGTTAGTTTACATTGACTAATTTAGGATGTATATATTTAGGGTTGTTTGATTTGTTTAAATTGTTGTTTGAATTATTTCGATTGTTTAAAATGTATGATTGACTGAATTGGTTTGGATTGATATTGGCTTGGATTAGTGTGTATAGACTTATATTAAGATTAGGATTGATTTGATTTAACTTTGGTTTGGCTTGACCTAAGTTTGATTTGCATATATGTTTGTATTGGCTTGGATTAGTTTGAATATTTGTATGTACTGGATTGGATTGATTAATAAAAGTGGTTTTTCTTATTTATCAACATATCACTCTTATATATCACTTTATATATCATGTAGTACTTTATTTAGGGAGAGTTCTGGCTGTATTTTTGTTGATGAAAAAAGGGGATACATATATTAAATCTAGGCACATATTAAGGGGGATTTTTGTAACTCAGGGGGAGTTACTTCATAATTTATATACATGGTTGTCATCATCAAAAAGGGGAAGATTATTAGTACCTTACATACTGGTTTTGTGACAATAACCATACGAGATCGTATAACATATATATACACTAATTTTTTATCAAGTTGTATATACTATATAGTGTAGGATATTAGATGGATGTTGATTAAGAAGACTATATAGTGTCAAAATTAGACTCAAAGAAGATGATAAAGAGGCTGATATGGAGATTCAAGAGTTAGATATAGAAGACACATGAGTTTGAAGATTCAAAATACCAAGATAAGTTATAGAGTCGTAGATTATTTTATTAAAGCCCTGGTAGCACTTCTTTAATCTCTCTACATTATTTTCAAAAGGTTTTTGAAATCTATTCTTTGATTTATTTTCAAATATCCTGGTTCTCAAGAAAAATGATTTTAAGAATGCCTATTTTCAAAATGATTTTTCAAACATCTTTTCAAAATAGCTTTTAAATGATTCCTAACCTTTTAATTATTTATTTATAAAATTATTATCTTAATTTTTAAGTATTTTATCATTTAATTTATTATATTTAGATATACATTTTGGTTTTATGTTTTCTAAATATTTATGGTATTTAAAAGTATATTTTGACATTCATTACTACTTGATACACACACACACACATTTATACTTTATATATTATTTTATTTCTCAAAATAAATTTATATTTAAATCCTTTATTTATTAATATATTTCAAAATAAGTTTATAATGTTTTCTTAAGTTTTGTTATGATTAAAATGTATATAACTATGCTTAAATAGTTTTACAAAATATCAAAGTATTTTACAAAGCTTAATATTTTCAAAATAATTTTAAAAAGGTAATTTTCAAAATACAAAAGGATATGTCGACATATCCTCCTTATTTAGGTCGACATATGAGCTGAGATTTTCAAAATTCAAATTTTGAATGGAAGTGTCTTATCGTTATACCTCTTCATGAATGAACATGATTGTTATTTCTCTATAAATTAGGGTTCTCTCAATGAGTTTTAAAGAACTACTTTCTTATATTTTCTCTCCTTTTTTGCTCTTTTGATTTCTAGAAGAAATTCTACTTAGGATCTTCTCAAATTCAACCAGAATCAAATTCAAACTCTATTGCTTTGATTCTCTATTGAACAATCTCTGATCTCTCTTATTTCCCTCAATCAAATCATAATCAAATTTCTATTCAAGGGGCTATAGAATTATTTGTATTCAAGGTCAAGAAATTAATTTTGTAGACTCTATCAAATCATACTCAAATACTCTTGGGTGTGCTTGATGTCCTTGATATCCAAGGGGGGTGCTTGTGTCCCGTTTGAATCAAGTGGGTATGCTTGGTGTTCCATTTGAATATAAGTGAGTGTGTTGGTGTCCCATTCGAATCCAGTGAGTATACCCAAAGCTGGAAAATTTTGGAGGATGTGTCTCATAGCCTTGAAATCAAGATTGTATAAACTTTTATATTCGAAAAGAAATCTGTACGACAAATTATACGGGACTAGATGTTGGGTAACTTCGAACCAGTATATAAATCCTAATGTGATCTCTCCAACTCTTTACTCTTTACTTTTACTGCATTTATTTTTATCTGTTTTTGCATCTATGATTGTTAATTTGTATTTCTTAACTATAATCTTAAAAGGATTCAAAAGGATTCATAAAAATTAGTAATCACTATTCACCCTCCCCCATCTAGTGTTAAATTAGCCTTAAGATCCTTACTTCCGCAAACTAACATAGGCAAGGCCAAGTAGCAGATGCGGGGGTCAAAATGAGACTATAGAAATTGAAAGAGAGAACCTTTGAAGAAGGAAGAGGAGTGGATGCAGTAGGATTCTTGAGAGAGGGGCCAGAGTCCTCATCACCACCATACACCTTCTTTCGGGGCTTCTTCTTCGATACTTTCTTGTTATTAAGGAACGCCTTTACAAGATCATCATCCATTTTGCCTAAAAAAAGAATCTCAAGACCAGTAAAAATTCTTATGAGTATCTAAAACATAGAATCATAATAAAAAAATCTCCAATCTACCTTTTACAAATTATATCTGCAGGCTCATCCGAAGTTGAGAGAAACTTATAAATAGGTTGAGAGAAGTGATGATTTGAGCATAGAAATCGATGCTTTTTCAGCATAAGTTTGGTAAGAAGCGGTTGCATATGTCTCTCTTTCACATCTAATCCTAAAATATGATACTGTGGCCCTCAAACAACTTGGTGGCATCGTCAAAAAATGGGCCAAGTAGGACGTGTTAGTCACTATGTACAGGATCAAAATGGCCAATGGTGTAAACAATGTAAATGTAGCGGAAATACTAAAGTAGATCACACAGTCGATTTTATACTGGTTTAAAGCACCTTTGCTACGTCCAGTTCTTAAGCACCTCTTAGGAATTTCACTATCAACACCTTCACTTTGCCCAGAGGAATAGGTTTATAGACTCCGCCTGAACAACCAAATAGGACTTCAACAGCAGTTACAAGTAGTGTAACAAATGTTACTTTCTGACACGACGTATCTTGTTATACAGAATGTCACTTTGATGCACAATAACTCTTATAACCTGACCAAACTATATTGAGTGGAGTTGTAGAGGCTAAGGAGTTTATTCGACTAGAATAAGGATGTGAAGATGAAGTACACTAGTCGAAATCTCTGAATCACATGAATTTTGTAGAATTCAGGGTATTGCTTAGGAATTAAGAGTTTGAGGCCTAGAACTCAAAGCATAGAGTTATGTTCCAATGTGTATATGATTCAGAAATGGTTAAGAGATTATATAGTTGTTGTAGGAATGCCAATGTAGGGGTGCAAACTTCCAAATTCACCATTGACAAAGAGAAGTGGTTGCAGGGGTGAAGAGATGCGACTTCTGGAGTGAAGAGACAAGAAGGCACCAATTCAAAAAAATAGCCATTTTTATACTAGCTCAGTCGACTGAGGAACAAATTCAGTCGACTGAAAGTAGCCAATTTTGGTCCAGAACTTCAGGCTTGATTTAATCAGCTTTTTTTATAAGTTAGTCAACTTAAGCTAGTTCAGTCGACTAAGCAAGGATTTCAATCGACTGAATAAGCATAATTTTCAAAAACTTGCTTAGTTCAATGGTAAAAGCATGTGCTCATCTCTCATCCCAGCCGGGTTTGAGTCCCAGCTTTGCATATTTTTAGCCAATTTATTTTTTTACCTTTTCCATCACCGTTTTGACCTGAAATAACTTAATAAACATATTATATATATGGTTCTAACAGGACGAGGGTGAAAGGGAGGATGAAAATTATTAGAATTTGAGATGAAGAAATACCGATCGATCCATTGTTTGGTCTTACGAGAGACAAACGTCAAGATCGATTTCTTTGCCTGAGCATAATAAAAACCAGTATCAACTCCGATACGGCATTTATTGATATCGAACAAAAATAGAAGTTCTTAATGAGTAGGATCAAGATCAATCTCTATGCAAAGGATGAAAGTAACGGTTACAAGAGAAAGGGAAAAATGAGCGAGTTAATTAGGGATAAGATCAATCATGGATAGCCACTCTCAAAGAATCAAGTTTTAGGGCAGGTAAATCTCGCATCATATATGTTCATCTATGAGAGAAGTAAACCCAACACGGGGAGTGTGAATACGTTCATGTGGTTCTTGAGCCCTACCCTCAACCCACAAATCCAAAATGGTTCAAAATTTCCTCAACGCCTCTTAATCGAGTTATTTTAAGGGGAAAATATAAATGGGAACAAGAAGAAGAAGAATCCATTTCTAAATCATAAAGTTAAGTATGACAAGTTACTAAAAATACAAGAAGGATTGCGAAGGAACAAAATCCTTACTTTGATTCAAAAATAAACCGGACTTAGGGAAGAATTGATTAAGCAGATAGAGACTTTTGTTTATGTCCCTCTTTTTTCTTTTGCAACAACAAAGGAGCATAAAAGAACAAGAAGTAGGAGGAAATAATTATATACTTACCTTATATAACACGTTATATCAAGTACATAATAAAATATCTTTTATCCGAACAAGATTGGTTATAAAGTTAGATATAAATATATATAACAGATTACGTAATTGCCCAAGGGAATACTCCTAACTCTATTGATTATAAGCACATGAGGTCCATTATGCTACAAAGAATTTGAAGTTGGTTGTTATTGGTTATGCTTATAAGATATGAAGACATTACCTAGTATTAAAATAAGCTTATATGATATTGGTTTTCTCTACTACTAATAAAGAAAATTCGTTAACTAATTTACTCGGTGCCTTTTTGAAATTCCAAAAATGCCCTTGCTTTCCGTTTATATATTTGCGCTTAAACAATATATCAACATACACAATAACACAAACAGTTCGTGTGTGAAGCACGGGCCCATACTAGTGCTTATAATTCAAATTTTAGTACGAATAACAACATAGTAAGCCTACATCTTGACAAGCTTATCGTAGGACTCACAAGGTTGAGGCATCAGATCAGTCCACCAATAGTGTTGGTCAAATAATGGTTCAAGTAAGTTTTTAGTGTGTTATCCATTAAAATTCACTTAAACCATATGTACATATATATACATGTACAAAATTCTAGTGAATATATAAAATGCAAGATAGGCTAAATCATGAGTTAGGATTAAGGAGCTTCAGAGTCAAAATGTGGAGATATCAAGAGAAGTGGATGAAGTGGTATTCAACATATTTTGTGGAGTTGCTGCCAAAAGGGTGGATCATAAGCCTAATTAATGCAATATCCTAAAGGTAATAGCTTACACATTAATTATATGTTGGAACTGGACCAGCACGCAGCGGAAGTTATGGGTGAATTTCAAAAAGTTTACTCTATTGGATCTTTATTGGGCCTATGAAGTCTAACTGAATTAGAACTTTTTAATTTCATTTAAATAAATCATTTATTTTATTTAAATTCAAATATATTAAGATATAAAATTAATTTTATTTGATTTTATTCATACATAAATGTATCATATACATATATGTGTGAATGCATGTGTAACATAATGATCCGTGGAAGATAAAACATGCCAATATGTAGATGTTGGGATTTACATCGCAACAAACATATCAGCTCATTTTGTATGTCATGTATGTTGTCCAAATATATGCATGTATAAGTGTTACAATACACAAACACACACACATGTATGTATAAATATATTATATATAATATATGAACATAAATTTTTTATATATAGATAAATATATATATATAGAGAGAGAGAGAACAATTATTAAAAATTATATATAATTCAAAATTGACATAGTTTTGCAAACATAATGATTTTAGTATTTTAGTCTGTATATATTATGAATAAAATAATGTTTTCATCCATAAATAATTAATATTATATTATATATTGATGAAAATTAAAATTTTATAATTTTTGAAAATCTAGGATCATAAAATGTAGCTTAGGAAAAATCGGGAGATTTTTCAAAGTTGAAATGTTATTTTTAAAAACAAATACACATTGATTTCAAAAATAATTATTCAATACAAAATAATATATTTTTAAAAATTCAAATTTTAAAATTTTAGAAATTCTAGGATCATGAATGAAGGGCTGCGAATAATTTTAAAGAATTTTTCAAATAAATTATTATTTTTAATAAATCATAAAAAAAAATTGAAATAATATTAATTATTAAAAGTAATAAATTTTATTGAAAAATTACTATATTATTTTCTATATGTTTCTAAAATGATATAATAGTTTAAAAAAATATAAAACTAAATTTTTAACGTAATAATTATTTTATATATAATAAACAATTCAAAAATTCAATAAATATTAATTTAAAATATGAATATACGTATGGTAATTAATTTTCGAATTTGTAAATTCATATTATATATAAATAAGTGTAATAAATTTTTTAAATCGCATATACGTCTTATATATGCATATATGCTATTATGAGAGAGAAATATACACTAATATATATATATATATACACACATGAATTTATTATAATTATATAAAACTATTATTAATGACAAAAATTGATTTTGTACAGTAAAAAACATTTGTCTATATATAAATCAAATAGTCTAATAAACAAATTATGCATATAACCAAACTGATTTATGACAATCATATCTACTTATAAAAATCTCACTTAACTAAACATATGAAATTGCTCATTATAGGATCATAGAATATAATTTAACTACTCTAATATGAATTAAAATTACCAATTTAATGATGCCTTTGAATCCATGTTGAAGCAATGACTTCCCTTCCTTTTACCGTCATTGATTCGTCAGATTGCAAGTCCGGAATCACTGACCTTTAACTATTGAATAGTATTATTTTAATTTGAAATATATTTGAGAATTTTGAAGTGGATTGAGCGCAATGTTTTAGCCAGCAATGTAGAAGGTAATGAGGGCCAAAAATGTTAGTTATTATTTTTAGACATGCGCGTGCGCGGCACACCCACATATATATGGTTGTATTAGAGAGGAACGAGGAAAACCTTTTTACCCATTCTCACTTGATCTCGACCCATTATCTCCATGCCAATTCCCTATGTTTTAGCCACCTCTAGACCTTCCCAAAACCAATGCAGCTTTAATGATGGGTCTAAACCCATCTAAGCCCAAGCCAAAATACTATGCAATTAAATCTAATTCAATTGCTTGTCGATATTGTATATCGATCGATATATTTATAACCGTTATAAATATATAAAACCTTATTTATTTCTCAAATCATATTCAAATTTTATAACTAATATTTCATAAATATTAATTAATTTATAATAATTACAAACTAATTAAATTGTTCGGTCTTAAGAGAATTCATCATTTCGGTTGTGTAACTCTTGGGTGTAAATTTGGTCAGTGATTAGCATCGAACTATTCTAATGTTAACGTTCATATGTCACTTAGCAGGTGGTGTGGCATTATGAAAAAAATTTGGTTACACATTATCTGTAAAGTCCAATTTTAGTTTAATAAGCATTACCCGATTGTGACATTTGTTTACACCAATTATCTTCGTCAAAACTATATCACTTTGGACTTATGGAATTAGGTAATGGTCAAAATTCCAACCTCATCCACATTCAACTTTATAGTCTAAATACAAAATCCTTGGTTCAATAATAATTATTATTATTAACCGAAATGCTCTGGCAAGAGAATATGACTTTGAGTTGACTTGAGTTGCTGTGATACTACCGCATATAACTGAGGAGATGAATCCTCTCTTGAGTAGTGCTTCACTTCCAATACTTCCACTCGACCCAACTATAGTCACTCGAGGGACGCCATGCCATGATTTGGCTATAATCAAGGCGGAGATTTCATATTGAAGATCCACAGTATTCTCAAGTCGAGAAAACTTTGTAAATCAGTCACATCGATATTTTCTATTTGACCTTAGTTATATTAACCAACAGAAAACTATCGAGGGAGTTATTCCATAGTTATCCAACAACTATTAGTACGTAACCCCTATGTGCCCCTAGCAGTCATAAGTAGTACACTATCCAACAATTGGAGAGTGTTACGTACTCCAGTTGTAACCGATACATTGATATCCAATCTCGATACATCTTGACTAGGAATATTTAGAATGATATATTTG
Organism: Allium cepa; assembly: GCA_030765085.1. Taxonomy (NCBI): domain Eukaryota; kingdom Viridiplantae; phylum Streptophyta; class Magnoliopsida; order Asparagales; family Amaryllidaceae; genus Allium; species Allium cepa. The sequence goes on along the minus strand of CM060935.1, from coordinate 783,800,099 downwards.
TTTCATTGTGATAAATTACTCATGGTTACAACACTTTTTAAGTACTATCACAAAATATACCATTTATGGATTTTTCTATTAAATATACTTTTAATTAACTTAATTAATTAATATAATCACATTATATCAAGTATATAATAGAAGAAAATACCTTTTATTTCTAACAAGATTGGTCAACGAGTTAGATATATGTAACAAATTACATAATTTCCTCTAGGGCATACCCCTATGTCAATCTCTCACTTGCACATGGGGTCAATTATGGAATCTAATTCCAACTTCTCCAATCAGTTTTTTCAAAACCAATTAGGTCAGTCCCTTAGTGAATGGGTATGCTATTATTTTTTAACTATCTAATTTGTCGATTAACTCTGTTTGATACTGATAAACTGCCTTTATCACATGGAACGATTCAAAGTATGTCTTTCGACTTTTAGTGAGCTTTAAGTTCTATCATGACCAATTTCATGACATTGTTATCTTATAACAATATAATGAGATTCTCAACATTTGGAATCACCTTTTGCTCAATTATATATTTGTGCATTTACATCTATATACATTGTTTTATTGTAGCACTATTCAAGTTAATGTTCTCAACATTTCGTTGAATCGACCACAATCACTTTTATTTTGCAACATTTTCAAATTAAAGATTTCAACTTGAATTTTATCATTGAAATGTTATACTTAATATCATTTATAAAAGTTTGTGTCCAAACGTTCCATCATAATGAGTTTGTTGTTTCTATAAACAATTCTCTAGTATTTCATAAATACACGAGAACACATCAGACAACCATTTAGTGATATCAATTTGGATTTTGTATTTTCTCCATGTGTCAAATACAAACAAAACAATATCATACACAACACAACCTGTATGATAATTCCAATTGCTAATGCACAAGAAATCCAATTTATATGTTCCCCTTTAACTTAGTGTTTTTGTATATCGTTTTGGGTAATCTCTATATATTTTATACTCACCATAAAAGATATCATTTACAACCCAAAATTGAGTGTTAAAAGAACTAAAGTTGATTTTAATACAATCATATTTTAAAATCAACAACGTATTGTTTACTTGTAGTTTAGAAATATCAATGTACCTTCCAACGTTCTTTCTTATGAACGCACGCTTCCTCTGCGCTTTGATTGAAAATCAAACGATTTGATATCTCTATCAAAATACTTATTCAATCTTGATGCTTATTAAATGATACATTCATATCGTTTCTTTGATCATATCCAAAGACTCACAAACCCAATATTGCTCCCACCGACTTCGAGATATTTTTAGTTAATATGTGTAAACGGCTTGCTCTAAATCATTATTTAGAATTTTCTATTTCAATACATAAGTACCAAACACTAAGTCTTATCGAGTGATAATTTTGTGTGTAAATCTTGTTAGTCCTTGAGATGATGGTTTTGATGACAACAACCTTAGAATAATATTATAAAATATAAATACTAACATTATAGTTTATATATATATATATATATATATATATATACAGGATATAACCGTGCAGGTACCAAGAATGAAGACTGTACAGTATAGAGATTCAAGATATCAAGATTGAAGACTCATGAATATCAAGAATATCAAGAGTTCAAGATTTCAATAATAAGTAATTTAATTAGGATTTTTTTTTAAAACTCCTAGAAAAGCACTGGCATCTTAAAATCCAATTTATTCGTGGAATGGAATCCACTTCAAGCCTGTTAAAGGGATGGAACCCTAAGTAGGATGGAACCTACGAAAAGTCTAGTGGAACATTGTTTTGTATCCACTAACTTTTATTCAAATGTTTTTACAAAATTATATCTTGTTTTCAAATGATTTCAAAACCTTCCTTTTAGAAGAATCAAAAACATCTATCCTAGTTTTAAATACTTTTAGCCTCAACATAATCTTTATTTTCAATATCAAATTATCCTTGGTTTTAAACTATTTTTTAATAATAATAAATTTCACTTTTAATATTTATACTTAGATTTAAAAAATTATAGTAAAATTTTATATATATCAAAATATTATTCTCTATATTTATTTATGTATCTTAACAATAGTTAAGTATATTTATAAAGTTTAAAATAGTTTTAATACAAGATAGAAGTTATTTTCAAAGAAAAGAAAATTACCAAAAATACCTTAGGCATGTCGACAACCTCAAGTACGCCTTGTCGACATGATAGCAGTTTATTTCAAAAATTTAAATTTCAAAGGAAGTGTCTATTCATCATATCTTTTCATGAATGGACATGGCTTATAAATAGGGGTAGTTTTGAACGAATTTATATTCATATTTTCTCTGATTTCACTCCTCTTCTTCTTCCACATTTCTTTATACACATTTTTACCATTACTCTGTTGAAATCAATTTTGAATCTAACTAGATCATTTCTGGTTTGATTCTCTATCACTTTCTCAACAAGATCTTAGTGCTATTCAGAGTTATATGCTTCTTTATAATAAATTAAGCGAGAAAAGGTGTGATTATAGCCTGTGAAATCAATCAAGCGAGAAAAGGTGTGATTGTAGCCTTGGAAATCAATTGGGTGAACTTGTTGCCTGTGAAATCAAGTACATATCTCTACCTAGAGGATTGTGAATCTGGAGTGTGTACCTCGTGGCCTTGAAACCGAGGATTTAATTGTACAATTTCTTTTGAAAGGAAATCTGTACTTGTGTGCGAGAATAGATGTAAGGTAACTCCCAACCAGTATAAAATTCGGTGTGTTCTTTCCTTTATTGCTTTTACTTTATTTTTGCATCCGTGTTTGATTCTGTGATCATATCTGTGTCTGGATATTGCATACGTTTGTGTTCAAATTAACAAAAAATCAAAAAGATTTAGTAATTCCTTAAAACACTATTCACACCCCCTCCAGTGTTAATCCTAGCCTTAAGATATGTATTCCGCATTTCTCACAAATCTGAATTAACTTGAGCATGTTGAATACCGAATCTGTTATGCTAATTTCAACAATTGAAATTTGCGATATCATTCTTATCAACATTGCTTATTTAATTCCACCACGTTAGTATTTCCAATAAAGACACAATCTCGGTCGATGGATCACATCTCTTTGGCTATGACCACCAAAATCATATTTTGATAGCATACTTGGAATTCTTTCAGATCTGTGCATCATACCACAATCTCAATGGTTTAATTGAACAACCGAGGGTAATGTATATTTTGAACATTAATAAGAAACTCATAGTTTCTCTTCGATGTACGAGAATACTTATTAGACATTCTAATGCTACGTGTTCATTTAGGTTAGTTACTTTCACTTCATGTCATATAATCAGTTCTATCTATGGATCGTATCCAATTTTGTTTAACTACCACCCTTCACAATGAAGTTAATAAATCTTGAAATAACAATTGTTTCTCAGTGCAAATAGAATAAGGATTCATAAACGCTTTATGAACCTTTTTATTTATAAAACTGATTTTAGTTTACAAAATTATGTTCAAAACATAAATATGTCATTTAATGATAGACCTTTCCAAAAACATTTTTGGAGATTTATACAAGATCCCTCATGAACAATTATCACGTGCAATCTTTCGACTCGCACAACCTACCAACTCCTTGACCAGGATATGTTGGGATTTCTTACAAACCCTTACATTGTGTGATTTTGTAAAGTGTCGTTTAGATGAAATAATATCAACCTTATGTACTAATCTTAAGTACATGACCTTATAGAAAGAAACTAACTCAACTTCACTCAAAATTAATCGTAAATTGTCCAACAAAATCTGAATACGCCATATCGATGCTTCATTATTTATCACATGGAGGAATGATTTTGAGATTGAATCTAAATTCATTTTTAGGTACATTTGGAACTCTTTCCAATATACTCACTTATTTGACCAAATCAAATCATTTTATTCTATTGCATGTTATTTTATTTCCTTTTCTTTGGTATTCTAAGATTTTATCGTAAAATTACTACATGTGTATCTAATACACATGTTCATGTTGGTAATAAATTATCGATGAATATAACAAAGTATGTGGAACCCTTTTGGTATTAATAGACTTGTGATTGCATACGTTAATATGTATTAATTCAAAGAGTTCGTCAACTCTTATGATGCATCCACTGAATGGGTGCATAGCCATTAATTGTTTGAGATATAATTAACCTGTATCATATGTTTCATAATCATGTAGTAAAATTATTTCTCAAAACTATGGCTTAGTCTATAGTTCCAAAACAACTGTAAATAATATTAGATACATATGTATTTTTGTTGCATCACTTTTACTATGAAAACAAATTTCATAATATAGTTCCATTTCATAATGAATATCATAGTACTCATATTGAAATATAGTTATATATATTTTTCAGTCAATACCAAAAATACATTATTTCATAAATAACGTTCGATACATTTTACGAAAACAATTTTTGTAATTTGATGCAATCATTAGGTGCTATATGGCATGCTCCCACTATTTCCGCCGTCACTATAATAGCATACTAAATTTAGAGGTCCACCATTCACTTCATATTGTTTACTTCTTTCACATGCTGCAACTAGTTTACAGAGGAGAGTTCTTTATCAGATATCCTGCACTCAAAGAAATAAATGTTATAGAAAACAATTTTACATATGAAAATACATTTCGTAATAAAAATCATATTTTATATTTCAATATTAAGCGTCGGTTATTATTACAATTCTTGTTTCTAATGTTTCTCTATGAAGCAGAAGTGACTATTCATTCTTTTCATTCCAACTTTACCTTAAATTACATCTATTTTTATACACTCGTTTTTTTCTTTCAAATGGTCAAGAAAACCTTGCTACAATATCATAAAAAACCTTTTACAAAGGCGCATATTCTTAACATTTAAGACATCAAATATATTGCACTTTATGTAAATCGATCAAGATGATATTTCAATGATCGAGTTCTTAGATGTACCTCATAGTTTATGGTATTGTGTTACATTAACATAATATGATCCTTTTTGAAATCATTGAAGTTGAATACGTGATCTTAAAATATTGTTTATTGGCTTACTTCGAATGAACTAACTTCGTCAAAATATTATGCCTCACAAACTATGACTATTCACCGTATAACCTTAAAGTACGTGGATCAAATATCCATAGTCTTGAATTGCATTTAGAGTTCAAAAACTCATAAAATGCAATACACGGTCTAAATCAAATAAACATATAAGTGACCAACTTATGAATGTATTAAGTAGTTGAAATTGGGCACTTGCATGGGTATAGAAACATTATATAATATGCAATTAGAATTATTAGTAAGTATATGTTATATTTCTATTTGTCAACTTTCAATTCCTGTTTGATTATATATGTTAATTGACAAACATTTTATCGATCATATTAAATGCAAAAATTATCATTGTAGATAGTTATAATATTATATAGCATATGTTCTTCTAATATTAGAAAGGTTAAATGTTAACATTTCATTTTTCTAACAAGGCACTCACTAGTCTTTTATATTTCTCTAAACCTTAAGATGAAACATAGAAGTCGTACAACTTCACTAGTGGGTGTTAAGACTCGTTTGTTTTGGTATTCTGACCTTAAGTTTGCTCAATAAATCATACCCTACAAACGATGGATAACTCCTTATCGATTTTATCATATACAACTCCTAACCCATTTTCATTTCGACCTTGATTTTGCTCAACTAATTGAAAGAGATTATTCACTCATACCTACCATATCGTGATGGCCTAAGTATAGTATATGTACCTTGAGTTTGCTCATATAGTTATCTTACATCATCTGTTCAATTTATCAATAATACTGCGCATAACATCCCTAACTTAAGTTTTCTCAACAACACAGTATGTAAGTAATTTATTAATATATATGGTAGAGGACAACATTATATTGAAGATTAATATGAATTTTCAATATATATGTTGAGTGATATCGACTTATAGAATAATATATTTCTTATGAAATACTCCAGCGATTCAAGTGTTAGACACATCAGAAATCATGGTATATGTACATTTACATATGTATTTATTTCTCAAGTCAATTTGGGTTTCTTTAGTATTCCACATTTAGTTTATACACATATCATATGAGTTTTATTGTTATATAACTTTATATTTCATATTACTTATATTTTTTGGCAAGGCTTTCATATTAATTATATGATAGTCTTACATATAATATATCATTAATTAAATCTTACCTAATTAATTTTAATCAATTAAATCTTTAATTAATTTTAAATTAGTATTCCAATGTAACTTTTCTATTGGACATATCTACTATAACATTTGTAGTGTATACAATAACCTTCATAGTGTAATACACATATAACATATGTGTGTGTGTGTGTGTGTGTTTTATTTAATTAATTAACCTTCAATTGATTTATTCAATTAAATAATTTTTATTAAAATTTATCTTGTATACATATATGTATACTTATGTTATCTTAAGCGTTTTAAAATAGCATAACATATACCAACATATGTAATACATGCATATATGCATTAATTAATTAACATATTTAATTAATTTATTTTATTAATCTTATTAATAAATTTGAAATTTGAAATTATTATATAAATATTTTCAAACATTTTGAAAATATCATTATCCTTTCAAACAGTTTGAAAACTTATGTAGTATTATAACTTTTATAATAAACATGTTTTATTTTATATATAACTATTAAATTTAAAATCTTTAATATTAATTTTCAAAATGATTTTAAAAATTAGCCTAAGGCCCAAATTAAATTGGGCCTTTTCTATTAGGCGCAACCTTTGGGCTCACTTCACCTTTTCGGCAAGGCCGATAACCAGGTAGGACAAGGTACTTGATTGCCCAATTCCAATCCTAGATATTACGTTTCTAGACACCGTATTAAGTGGGCAAGCTTAATTAGTTAGCCATAATATTACTAATTTAGACCGTATAGCCTATTGGGCTCTAATACCATTGTTGGAACTGGACCAGCCCGCAGCGGAAGTTACGGGTGAATTTCAATAATTTTACCCCATTGGATCTTGAGTGGGCCTATGAAGTCTAACTGAATTAGAACATTTCTAGATTTCGATTAAACAAAATCATTTGTTTTATTTATATTCAAATATATTAAGATATGAAATTAATTTTATTTGATTTAGTTTATACATAAATATATCATATACATATATGTGTGAGTGCATGTGTAACATAATGATCTGTGAAAGGTATAATATGCACATATGTAGATGTTGGAATTTACATCGCAAAGGACATATTAGCTCATTTTGTATATCATGTATGTTGTCCGGATATGTGCATGTATATGTGTTAATATAAATATATATATGCACACACACATACACACACGTATGTATGTATAAATATATTATATATAATATATGAACATAAGACATTTACATAATGATAAATATATATATATAGAAAGAGAGATAGAACAATTATTAAAAATTATTTATAATTCATAATTAACATAGTTTTGCAAACATAATAATTTTAGTATTTTAATCTGCATATATATGAATAAAATAATGTTTTCATCCATAAATAATTAATAAAAAATTATATATTGACGAAAGTTCAAATTTTATAATTTTGAAAACCTAGGATCATAAAATAGAGCTTAGGAAAAATCTGAAGATTTTTCAAAGTTGAAATATTATTTCTAAAATTAAATACATTGATTTCGGCAATAATTATTTAATATAAATAATATATTATTAAAAATTCAAAATTCAAAATTTTGGAAATTCTTGGATCATGTATGAAAGGTTGCGAAAAATTTTGAAGAAATTTTCAATTAAGTTATTATTTTTAATAAATCATAAACAGTTTTTTTGAAATAATATTAATTATTAAATAATAAACTTTATTGAAAATTTACTAGATTTTTCTTTTTGTTTCTGAAATGATATAATATTTTAAAATAATATAAAATTTAATTTCTAATATAATAATTATTTTTGATACATAACAAACAATTCAAAAATTCAATAAATGTTAATTTAAAAATATGAATATATGTATGATAATTAATTTTCGATAAATTCATATTATATGTACATTAATGTACTAAAATTTTTAAATCATATATGTGTCCGATATATGCATATATGCTATTATGAGAGAGAAATATACACTTATACATATGTGTGTGTGTGAGTTTATTAATAAATATATATAAAACAATTATTAATGACAAAAATTGAATTTTTATAATAAAAAACATTTGCCTATACATAAATCAAATAGTATAATAAAAAATTATGCACATAACCAAACTGATTTCTAACAACCACGTCTACTTGCAAAAATCTCACCTAACTAAAAATATAATAGCGATATATTTAAACAGATATGAAATTTCTCATTGTAGGATCATAGAATATAATTTAGTTACTGTAATATGAATTAAAATTACCAATTTAGTGATGCTTTTGAAACCACGTTGAAGCAATGACTTCCCTCCCTTTTACTATTCTTGATTCATCGGATTGCAAGTCCGGAATCACCAACCTCTAACTATCAAATGGTATTATTTTAATTTGAAATATATTTGAGAATTTCGGAGTGGATTGAGAGCTATGTTTTTAACTAGCAATATAGAAGGTAATGGCAGTCAAAAAGGTTAGTTATTATTTTTAGACATACATACATACATACATATATACATACATACATATAGGGTTGTATTAGAGAGGAATGAGAAAAAACTTTTTATCCATTCTCACGTGATCTCAACCCATTATCTCCAAGCCAATTCCCTATGTTTTAGCCACCCCTAGACCTTCCCAAAACTGAAATATTGCAGCCCTATTGATGGGCCTTAAACCCATCTAAGCCCAAGCCAAAATACAATGCAACTAAATCTAATTTAATCGCTTGTCAATATTGTATATCTATTGATATTTATAACCGTTATAAATATATATAACATTATTTATTTCTTAAATCATATTCAAATTTTATAATTAAGATTTCATATATATATTAATTAATTTATCACAATTATAAACTAATTAAATTGTTCGGTCTTAAGGAAATTCATCATTTCGACTGTATAACTCTTGGGTGTAAATTTGGTCAGCGATTAACATGGAACTATTCTAATGTTAACATTCACACGTCACTTAGCAGGTGGTGTGACATTATGGCCATATTTACCGCTTACTCATTTTTGGTAAAATCCAATTTTAGTTTAATAAGCGTTACCCGGTTGCGACATTTGTTTACACCAATTCTATTGGTCAAAACTATATCACTTTGGACTTATGAAAATGGTAATGGTCAAAATTCCAAACTCATCCACATTCAATTTTATAGTTTAAATACAAAGTTCTTGGTTCAATAATAACAATTATTATTAGTGAAAATTAGGCCCATGTCCCTAAAATCAATTTTAATAGTCCAAAACACCTTCCGTTTTAAACTTGCAAATCTGATCCCTATTTTTTATTACAATATTTTGTTTCCCTAACTACCCTCATTTATTTCATGTCGACTATTCTCGTATGATTGTATTGGCGATCAACATTTGAAATCTTCGTAGGGAAAACAAATTTAAGTCGATCTACTGTTCAATTTTATTTTTTCGATTCATTATGGCTTCATCATCTAATGTAAATGCAGAGTTGTATGTAGTTAAGTGAAATAACTGCAGACTCTGCTGCAATTATTGAAAGTAATTGCATTCATGGTTGTACAAAATCTTTAGTTATCTAAATAAATGTATATTTTTCAGCAGTTATCGAGAATTATTGTAGAATTTTATGTGTGTTAATAACTGCATATGTAAAAGCAGTTAAAATTTACATATTTAAAATGCAGTTGACCTTTTTAGTTTTTAATTGCATATGTAAAATGTAGTTAAAATTTGCATTCAACAGCTGTATTTATTAATTGCATATCAAGTATGCAGCTAATAAACACATTTATAATTGCAATTTTAAAGTGCGTACAATATATGCAGTTAAAAATAATACATTTCATAACTTTATGTTAGATATGCATGCAAGAATAATAAGAATCTTATGAATTTTTAACTACATAAGTGAAATGCACTTCAAAATTTGCGCGATTCAAGTGTATGTTTTAATTGCATATGTTATATGAAGTTAAAAATTGCATTTAACATGTGCTATTTTTTACAACATAACAGACATGCAGTTAAAAATGGTGCAATTTATAACTGCATAAGTGAAATGCAGTTAAAAGTACACTTGTTCATAAATAATTGCAATGTAGTTATTCATAATATTTGCATATATGTCTTCAAGTATAATAAAAATCTTATGACTTTTTAACTGCATAAGTAAAATGCACATAAAATTTGCATCTTATTGTATGTTTTAATTGCATATTTCATATGTAGTTAAAAAATTTCTATAACAGTTGTGATTTTAAGATGCATATCATACATGTATTTAAAAATGATGCAATTCATAAATGCATTTAAAAATGGAATTGTTAATAGTAATTACAATGATATATGCAACTATTCATAATAATTGCATTTATGTCAGCAACTTTTCAATAAAATTGCATATAACTAGAAATAATCAACATATCTGTATATAGATGAGAATATAATTGCTGAAATTTTTTTGTATTTTTATTCGTAATCAAGTATGCAGTAAAAAAACACATTTAATAGTTACAATTTTTAACTGCATACGATATATGCAGTTAAAAATAATATAATTTATAATTTTATATTAGATATGTATTCAAGTATAATAAGAATCTTATGTTTTTAACCGCATAAGTGAAATACACTTCAAAATCTGCATGATTCAAGTGTATGTTTTAACACATTTAACAGCTGCAATTTTTAATTGCATACGATATACGCAGTTAAAAATAATATAGTTCATGATTCTATATTAGATATGTATACAAGTATAATAAGAATCTTATGAATTTTAAACTGCACAAGTGAAATGCACTTCAAAATTTGCATGATTCAAGTGTATGTTTTAACTACATATGTTATATGCAATTAAAAATTGCATTTAACATGTGCTATTTTTCACCACATAACAGATATGGAGTTAAAAATTGTGCAATTTATAACTTCATAAGTGAAATGCCGTTAAAAATGCAGTTGTTCATAAATAATTGCAAATATGTATGCAACAATTCATAATAATTGTATATATATCTGCAAGTATAATAAAAATCTTATGACTTTTTAACTGCGTAAGTGAAATGCGCTTAAAATATGCATCATTTAATTGTTTGTTTTAACAGCATATTTCATATGCGGTTAAAATTTGCCTATAACAACTGTAATTTTAAGATGCATATTAGACATGCATTTAGAAATGATGCAATTCATAACTTTATAAGTGAAATGCATTTAAAAATGCAATTGTTAATAGTAATTGCAAAGACGTCAGATATCTAAAGGGGGGTTTCTGGACTATGCATGAGGATATTAACTCTTCTGGGGTTTGGAAATGTATCTTAAGGAGCAGGGATGTTTTAAAAACATGTATCTCAAGGAGAATTGCTAATGGTAGGGATACTTATCTTTGGAGGGACCCATGGATTAATGGACACTCACTTGCTGACAAATATGGCTGGGGTATGATTTCATGTATTGGAGAATATGATGATCTAGTTGCTTCCATTATCCAACATGGTGATTGGATTCCTGACCAGAAAGGGCTTCATGTTATTGCTGAGGATGTCAAGTTTGTTCCTATCTACTCCTCTGAAGCTAATGATACTTGGACTTGGAACTACACTAAAGATGGTATCTTTACTACCAATAGTGCTTGGGAAGCTATACGTACTAAACATATTAACAAATTTTGGGCAGCTCCTATCTGGTCCAGATCAAACAACCCTAAGATGGCATTCACGACTTTCAAAGCCATTAATTTAAGACTTCCTACATCTGACAGACTAGCTAGATGGGGTATGGAGGTCAATGTAAATTGTAAATTATGTAACTCCCACCCAGAATCACACAATCATCTATTTTTTGAATGTGAATACTCTACTCGTGTGTTAAGTCATGTTAAGAGTAAAAATCAAGACATGCATGCAATTTCTACCCTAGAAGATGAATTACTGTACCTGAGTTCCCGCAAGAAAGAAGATTTGCTGACCCAACTGCAGCTTATTTGCCTCACCACAACAGTTTTCCATCTCTGGAAAGAGAGGAATCGAAGAGTTTTATAGAATACTGCAAAGAATCATCACCAAATTCAGATCGCAATTGAACAAGATGTCAGGATCCTAGTGAAAAGAATTAAAAGCAAGATCTTTATCTGTGCGTCAGAACTGGAGAACAGAATCCTTCGAGATTGGAAAGTGGATCCGCCATGACTTTTAGCTTCAGTGCTTTATAGTAAGAGGCAATACTTTTGTTTATGCTGTGGAATATATGTTTAATATTCCAGTTTGGTTTTCGTGTTCTTTTTGTCGTATTCTTTTAATTTAACATGTACGAGACTTTGTGAGTCTTTGTATTGGTCTTTGTGAAGCATCAATAAAATTTACCATTCTTCAAAAAAAAAAGAAAAAAAAAGTAATTGCAAAGACGTATGCAATTATTCATAATAATTGCGTACATGTTTGCAACTGTTCAATAAAATTGCATATAACTAGAAATAATCAACATATCTGCATATAGATGAGAAAATATTTACTGAAAATTGTTTGCATTTTATTTGTATAATTAGACACCTCACTGTAAATGCCAACAATATTTTTGCAGTGTTTTATGCATTTATTTTCAATTTTTGCAGATTTGACTGCAAAAGTTGTACCACAATGATGGTTTGCAATAATTGAAGATTTGTCTGCAAATACTAAATATAGTCGCAGGCTGCAATTATTACATATAATTGCATAGAATGGTGCAATTATATAAAACTTCTACTACTATAAACAATTTACAGAAAATTCTAGATTAATTCAGAATATTGTATATTAATTTGGGAAAATATGGTTAAATTTTCATGTAACTATTTCGATGCATTAAATTAGGTATAATATTGTTTATATGTGAATGTTTTTGAGATTTTCTAACAAATATCTGCAAATTTTATCAAATTTAGTTATTAAAATAGAATAAAAATCGAAATGGTGAAATTTCTTAATAGATATCCTTTGATTTTCTGATTTGTGTTGTTTTCATCTTCTGAATCTCAAGTTTCTTCGGTTCTGGACTCGATTCGAACATCAATTTTTGAAGTAGCAACTAATTCCGATTTATAATTCAAGCAATTACGGTTTTCTTTTTTTAAGATGTTAAGCGATGAAAAGAGTTTGAAGGGTTTTGGATTTTGTTCGAAGAAGAAGTATGGTTATATAGGGAAATATTTTTATCGCATTTGAAAATAAGGATGAGAAACTTATATTTAAAAGGAGAGATGTTTTTTGTATTTTCAAACGTATTAAGGATGTATGTCAAATGTTCCATTATTATTAACCGAAATGCTTTGTCAAGAGACTTTGACTTTGAGTTGATTTGAGTTGACTGTGCTACTAACCGCATATAACTGAGGAGATGAATCCTCTCTTGAATAGTACTTCACTTACAATACTTCTACTCGATCCAAATATAGTCACTCGATGGACACCATGCCATGATTTGGCTATAATTAATGCCGAGCTTTCATATTGAAGATCCATAGTATTTTCAAGTCGAGAGAACTGTGTAAATCAGTCACATCAGTATTTTCTGCTTGACTTTAGTTATATTAAACAATAGAAAACTATCGAGTGAGTCGTTCCATAATTATCCAATAACTATTAATACGTAAGCCCTAGTTTCCCCTAACAGTCATGTGTAATACATTGTCCAATATTTGGAGAGCGTTACGTACTCAAGTCTTAACGGATATATCGATATCCAGTCCCGATGCATCTTGACTACGAACATTTAAAATGGTATATTTTTTCATTGTGATAAATTACTCACGTTTACAACAGTTTGTAATTAATATCACAAAATATGTCATTTATGGATTTTTCTATTAAATATCTTTTAATTAAATTAACTGATTAATATAATCATATTATATCAAGTATATAATAGGAAAAAAAAATATTTTATTTCGAACAAGATTGGTCAACGAGTTAGATATATGTAACAAATTACATAATTGTCGCTAAGGCATACCCCTAACTCTATCATTATATACGTATGACATTAAGTATATGTATACAAAAATATATATGTGTATGTGTGTATAGCATACTATATGTATGTATACAATGGTTATAAATCTCAATAACCATCGGATGTGTGTGTGTATTTTATACTCATGCTTAATATAATTATTTAGCTCAATCCTTATTTTCTACTAAATGTTATAAATCGTTGTTTTAAAAATAAGTTAAATTGAAGTTAAAATTTTTAAGTTAAACCACTCAATAGATTAAACGTATATATAATTAAGTTAAATTATAAATTGTATTTCAATAAATTAAACAAATTTATTTTGGTTAAAATATTCGTCTTGTTAAATCACCCAATAAATTAAAAGTATATATAAGTTAAATCACTCAATAAATTAATAAATATATAGTAAGTTAAATTACAAATTTTATTTCAATAAATTAAACAAATTTATTTGAGTTGAAATATAAATCTTGTTAAACCATCGAATACATTAAACAAATAAGTTAAATCATCAAATACATTAAACAAATAAGTTAAATCACTTAATAAATTAAACAAATATATAATTAAGTTAAATAATAAATTTGTTTCAATAAATTAAACAAGTTTATTTGAGTCAAAATATAAATCTTGCTAAAACTCTAAATAAATTAAACAAATATATGAGTTAAACCACTCGATAAATTAGACCAATATATAATTAAGTTAAATTGTAAATTTTGTTCAATAAATTAAATAACTTTATTTGAGTTAAATATAGATTTTGTTAGATACACAAATATAATAGTTAAAATAAAAATTTACTTATTATTAATGAACAAATTTGGTTAAAGTATAGATATCGTCATTAAATAAAGGTGCAGATTTGCCGATATAGAAGATGAAAACCGACGGTTGAAATCGCATGCTGGTAAGTTGAAGAAAAAGTCCATTAAGCTTGTCGATGCATTTCTACGATGGTTTCCAGATGAGGACATTTCTTCTTCTTCTTTTGATGATACTGATGGGCAATGTGCGAGGGAGTATGTAGTATTTATCTTGTTTGGATATTATTGTGATGTTCATTGCTATGTTTAGATCGTATTGTGCGGGAGATATTACTTGGATATTATTATATTTGGATGATATTATTTGGTTGTTCGGATAATTTTTGGATACTGTTTGGATGTAACTGTCGGATATCGTTTGAATATTTTTGGATTTGCTAATGTTTGGATATCGTTGGATGTTATTCTATTATATTAGTTTATGTATTTGTGATTAGGGTGAGAAATGCTGCAAAAATGATTCAGGTACAGTGTTGGAATGAAATTGGTAATGTGTCGGCAAATCCAAATTTATCATTTTAAAGGCGTGTCGGTAATGCATCGGTATCAGTAAGTCGCCAGCAGGTGGCAATAAATCTATTTGGTGCCGACATGTGACGTGCCATCGCGTCAAAATTTTGACATCGGTAATAAACGTCAGTATGTCGTCAGTAAGTATCTCATGGAAGCCGTCACCAATTTGTCCATAAATTTTTTTCAGTGCTTTGTTTACCGACGCCGTATATGGTGACGATGAGGGTTGGAAAACTGTTTGCCAATGCCATATTGACACCTTATTAGCGTCGATAAACAATGAATTTTTCTTTTAAGATTACCTCAAACAAGCGACGTAGAGGTGCCAAAATTGGAAGAATTTTGAGATTGGAGGAGGAGAAGTGTGATTTGGTGAAAAGAAATTGAGGAGGAAAAAGGATTCTAAAGAAGAGGATAGATGACCATGTGGCGTTCAAGGCGTCGGATACCAACTGTTCAATGCAAATGAAACATAAGGCTGACCCATGGTTGATGCGTTTGACGCAACGTCCAATTTAACTGATCATATTCAAGTCTACAGATCCTTTGGTTTGGTTTGAGTGATTAATCATTTATGAGGCCCTTATATTTCGAAGATCTAAATTCTAATGTAGGTAAGGTATTCTTGTGGGTATAGATAATCTTAAAAGAGAAACGTTCATTTATGCTAACGAACATGGTCTTGGCGCCTAAAATTGTATTCAACCATGATCTTTCCCAAGCATACAAATATTAGGGAGGAAAATTAAAAGGACCAAAAAATAATGGCAATGGGTAGAAAAATCTGAAAACTAAATCAAAATTTCGAGGATCCTAGTATACAATGGAAAAATACAATGTTATGATGGCAATCATAGTATCATTATCGCTGTTTAACACAAAAGAGGTGAAAAATACTGTTCTTGAATTCAAGAATCAATGAGGACAACGATATTTAAATATCAAGACTTGTAGGTAGGTCTGTCAATGGATAACCGAAATTCGAAATCCGTCTGCATTTGTATCCGAAAAGTAAATAAATATTTGATATTCGAAAAAATTATGCGGATGCACCAAAAATTATCCGTTTGATTTTTTTCAAGATTATAATTAATATTTGTGTATTTTAATACAATAATATGTGATTATTTTTTTATTAAGTTAATAGTTTGTATTATATGAATTTTGTGCATATTAATTGTGCATATCTATTTATTATCATCATATTTGTTTATTTTTCACCATTTTATAATCAATGTGATTTAAAAAATTACGTTAGATTAAAAAAATTTATTTATATTTTTCGATTTATCGATCATTAATGGATAGAATAATTATCTGATATCAGCCTGTATCCGTGGTTGTGGATACAGATATGACACCGTATGTATCCGTAAAAATTCCTTTAGAGGCCTACTTGTAGAGTAACATGTTAAATCAGATGGGGCAATGGATGTCCACGAAAGATTAGTATAAAATATAAAATTGAATTCTGCAAGTTCAAAACTTCTGGAAATTTTTGGTGGTGGAAATTTAGGGAAGTGAATAGTGATTGTTGAGGTATCCATAGAACGAAAAAGGATTCTTTAAAATTCTGCATTAGAAACAAATTTCAGAGGAGGCCAAAATGTAAATTGTCCCCTAAATCCCTCAAAATGCTTTATTCTTGCATTTTGATCGAAATTCATTTCTGTCAGGTACTAAAATCCTTTAGATAATTATGTGCACTAATTCTTCATTTAATTCTTGAATATATGTTTTCTAAAAATGCATTGTTTTGTACTTTTATTACATCGAACTGCATTATTATGAAGGCTGGAATGATAATGTAGTAAAAGATACTGAGAGTTTGACGTAAATCTTCAAACGTCTAACCACTATAAATTATGTTTCCTCTCTATTTATACATCATTATTTATTCGTACACTTTTATCTAATTTCATGACAACGCGTGTACCACTTGACTAAGAAATAAATTTCATTTGCATGACTAAGAAATAAATTTCATTTGCATGACTAAGAAGCGAAGTTAAAGCTCAATAACATACTAACAAGCAGAGAAGGGAAACCAGAACATTTGATGCGCACATTAGAAGCTTAAAAGATGTCATTTGGCAAATATAAAATTACAGTTATGAATTACACGACTTGTACCATTAGACATTACAACATAGAATACAACTGGCGTAGGCACAAAGTCCACTCCTCAAAACCATTGCAAATGAAATGAATGATTTCATTGATTTGAATGTGAAATAATCAGTAAATTCACAACTGTGCCCGCTGTCCAGTGCATTATAAAAAAACTTGATTTAACGACTGGATATAATTAGCGTATCTCTCATATCAATTGTACAAAAATCACAGGTTCATTTGTCAAAAATCAGTCAAACGTAAATAATCTTAAAACTTGTACGTGAATCAGCCAAGTCCATTCATGTGCAGAATTTAGAATTTTCAAGTCGGTGTAGTTTTCGATTCTATGCAATCAGTTGCAGCACAAAGCGCCTTCCACACTAGTCCCAATATACTAAGCGGCAGTTGATACCCCTGTAAAAGAAATTACATCTGTAAGCCAGCCATGAATTTCGTATACCGTATAACAAATCTGATTTACATGAATCTTAACCTGGAAAACTAGCAAAAGTTGCTGTTCATTGCGCAAAATTAATGCCAGGCTCCAGTAACATTTCACTGGGGTTACACATTCGTTTAACACTGGTTTTTGAATCTTTCCCATAGGTACAAAGCTACTACTGATGCTTCCACTGCATTCAAATTTATGAGAGCATCATATGAGAATAGCATGTATGTAAAGATGGAGATGATGAAGATGATAGAAAATTAGTAGAAAACGGCAAACAGGTGGTTGCATAATCTAGCATATTATATTCGCTTTTATCTGTAAAGGAAGAAATATAAGCATGCAAATGAAACTTGTGAATGATTTATGCTCCTGACATAAAAAGCGGTTAAATGCATGTGTGTGTTTGTGGTTTTGGGGGTTTGGGTGGGTGTGGGGAGGTTTGGGGTCGATTTTATTTGAACAGAAATCGGTGACACAAGATATGATATGATATATACATACATATATGTGTGTGTGGGGTTCAATGAGAATTCATGTATATGAAAAAGATAAGCCACATCCTCTTAATTTATACCTAGGACTAGGGCGAATCCATGCTACTTATACGGAAGTTAGTGTATGATTCTGTTAATAGTGTATTTTTTTGATTTTATAGTATAGGAAGATGAAAGCACATATCTATAAGATGTAAATTTTTAGATAAATTTTTTCATGAATACTATTAACAAAAATGTGTTGATAACTCTATTTAAATAGTCTTAGAGTATAATTAATACTTTAGAGCACAATGCCTTTATATAGAAAAGGTTATATCAACTATCTGTTGTTCCTATTTTGGTAAGTACTATATTACTATATATATCATTTAATTAATTTTCAAATGTAATTTACATATGTTCGACATAATTTTATCTTATTTTTAACATATAAATCTAAATATGTACATAATTTTGTTTGAGAATATTGTTCTAAACCTAAAATAGAGAAATTATGCTCGAAATGAGATGGTATGTAAATTTGGCTTAGTGAAACAACATTTTGATTATTATGTATTTTGACATTATACATACTAATTAAATTAGAGAAAATATTATAGTAGTTTTCAACATTGTGTCTTTAATACATATAACATAATATGACATGAAAAAAGATATAAAATGAGCAATCAAATTTTGTATCTTTTGTGTCTAGAGTATCATTTTGGTTTAGATCATGCAATAATTTGTTAATTAATAATTATGTATATAACACTCATTGTATTACTGTTACTATATTAAGCTTCTTAAAAAATCTTGACCGGTTAACTATGCATATTCCAACATTGATAATTCCAACAAATTAAACATTATCCTTATTTCCTTCAACTAATCTGAATAAGAACTACACGACATGATTTAATAAATGTGGATTTTGAAATATACAATGAAGTAAAATTAAAAATTAGTTTTAATCCATCAAAAAATAAAATGTTATATTCAACTAAAAGTGAATACCAATTGATTAGCACTAATGAGAATTAGGATGATTTAGCGGACAATTATGATTTGAGGTTGGAGGTTGTGGTGTTCGTGGACAAATTGGATTAGAGATTGGACAAGACATATTTATGTAATTTATAGTTTTTGTTATATATATTTTTCATAATTATTAATTAATTATTAGGGGATTTTCACTTCAAGAGCTTATTTGTGCACGGTAATAAGTTTTAAAAACACTACTTTTGAAAAATTAGTTTTATGGACATTTTACAGAAAAAAATAAAGAATTTATCATCTTCAGTTATACAGAAATAAAGATAATAGGATTTCTCATTTTTTCTGTATAACTTGAAAAGATAAATGAATTTATCATTATGCTATAAATTATCCTTAAAACTAATTATTCAGAAGTGTCATCCTTAAACTTGTTAAGCTACAAATTGAAGCCCTTCAACCTAATTTTCACTAATTATTATCAACTAATGTATAGTATTGAATAGGAAGTATTACTAATTATTTACAAAAAAATTCAAAATTTCAAAAAATAATAATAATAGAAATCACGTCTGACTTATCTCAAATAAGTCAAAAATGGTTAATACATCTTGTAAAAAAGCTACATTTTAAAGAATACGAATCGTTAAACTGCACGTATCAAAGATAAGTCTGACGTAATTCTAGTTAACCGCTTTTTGGTTAACGTTTCCGGTGTCCATGAACGGGGACTTGGCATGTAACTATTCCCTAATAAGATTAAATATTAATAAAAGAAAATTAATTGTAATAATTATCAAATTAGTTTGAATTGGAATCAAATGAAATTAGTAGCAATTTATTCATTTTTAACACAATTCTTTCCGTTTGAAATTAGCCTACTCGTAATCATTATTATTAACCTATTTTCAATTCGTAATGATTTATAAACATCTCCACACTTCAAAAAAATCAAAACAATATAGTATAACTAATCGTTATAGAAAATAAAAAATAATTGCCAGTGTTAACCATGCATTAAATAGGAAAATACGTGCCACTTATGAATATTTCATGGTCAATGAAGCATTACCATAGAAAAATGTATTATCGTAGGTCGATTAAGATGGATAATATCTAATATTGTAAAAAAAACAAGTCTAAGCTACGTATAACAAAATAAAATATGTGGATAAAAATTAAGTTTATAGAAAGCCTATTAAAAACTAAGCTTTCAACGTACTTTTCTCGAAATGCAATATAGAAATTTATTATTTGACTATTTTTTTACATCATAGATGACATTTTTCTGACTTGATTTTCTTAAATACTTATAGTTCAAAATGGAAAATATGTTAACTTTGCCTTAGGTTATACTCAATTAAAGATTCTTTGATGTACATGTGTTAGCAACCCAATTGTGCCTAATTTACGAAGGAAATGAAATTCATGATCATACTAAAGAATTTATTATGTATTAATTATCTTCGATAGTAACTTGAGAAACTAATTTTCCATAAATATGATCATATAAATTTTCAAAAAATTTGATTGGATTATATTGTGACATCAAACAACCGAATTATAAAATAAACATATTACCAAATTACCAAATTAACTAAATTGCACATACTTTATATCGAGCTTAATTTTATTTTTATTTTGAATTAATGCATTTAGCTTTAAAACTATTTTCGAAACTAAAAGCATATATGGGAATTAGTAATCGACCTATAACCATTTGACCTTTTATCTTTTGTATCTAGACTAACGTTTAGGTTTATAGATCATGCAATAATTTTTAACTAATAGTTATGTATATAGTATCTATTGTATTATTTTTACTATATTAGGCCTTTTCAAAAAACATGACTTGTTAACTATGCATAATCTAGCTTTAATGATTCCATCTACTTGAACATGATCCTAGTTTGTTTGGAAATGTACAAATAATATGAATGAGAGCTATACAACATGTTTAATTAAACTGTACTTTAGAGATATGCAATTAAGTAAACTAAATATTAGTTTTAATCCATTATAAAAATAAAATGTTATATTGACTAAAAGTGGACACTAATTGATTAGGATTAATGAAGATTAATATATAACTCTTCTCCAACGATAAATTTCAATAAAAGAGAATTAATTGTAATAATTCTCAAACACAACACCAAATAAGCCATTTTGCAACACTTTTTCATTTTCAATTTGTAACGGTTACTACCATTACCAATACTTCACGGTTATTTCCGTTAAAAGCAGTTACAACGGTTATTACCGTGAGTAAGTATGGCAATTTCGCAAATAGAGAAAACTAAAGTGGATAAAATTGTAATATTCTATTTTATTATTTCTAAATCCACTTCTAACGCTTCTAATACGTTATCCCCATTTCAGTATTCCTTCCTCTTTCAATCTAGGGTTACTGTCTCCAGATCATTCAAGCACCGCCTCCACCTTGCTTTGTCAACGTCTCCGTCTCATTTTGTAAGCGCTTCCCCATCGTCTTGTAAGCGCCTCCCCCTCCGCCATCGTCTTGTATTGTCAACACGTCCGCTTCGTCTTGTCGGCGCCTCCACCTCGTCTTGTCGGCGCCTCCACCTCGTCTGCTCACCGCCTCCACTTTGTTCTGGTATTTTTCATTGTTTAATTATCTTATATTGAAATGGAATTTCCACTTTCTGTTTGAATTTAGGTTCAGGTGTTTTTTTTTTCTAGCTTTTGCTTGTAAACAGTCTGGAACGGGACATGTGCTATATCTGAAAAGGTGAGCCTAATTTAATTCTTGAATATGTTTTCTTTTGAGTAATTTCTCAATATAAAAAAGAAGCTTTAATAAATTGCAAAACTTTCCATCGAAACTTCTTGTTACCATATTATGTATTTGAAATGTTCAGTTCAACCTGGCCTTGTTTAAATAAATTGTCGTACTTCAGTTATATAGTTTATGTTCAATGACTCATACTATCATGTCAAAAGCTTTGGCTTTCTATTTTCTTTAATCAAGTAGTTTTAATCACTTTTGAACATTTGCAAGTATGTTATCAGATTTAGCAGTATAACATTCACAAGTGGTAATAGTAACATGCCAAGGAATATGATATATGTAGAATATTATTCTAGTGTAAAATACTTTAATTAAATTTTAAGAATGTGTTCCATAATTAGTGTTATCATGTGTCTCAAACCTTTGTTGTATCTAAGTTGATTCCCAGCTCCTCAGCGTGCAATAACAAATCATGTTATTACATAATACATAGAAAAAAAACTGTTGCTATTCATGTTCAAAAAAGAAAAAGCTGTTGTTATTGCTATGAAAAAATTATATATGCCAAAAACGCAGGGTGTGAGGAAGTAAAAAACAACAATAGATAAAGCTGTTGAGATTGCTACAGCGAGAAAAGTCAATAGAAGAATGATGTTGCTAGAGCTGCCCATTTTGAAAGAAAAGAAAAGGAAAAAGATTAGTATGTTCTCAGTGCAAAGTGCACACCAGTTTCGAAGTACTTATAAGATCAATAACCGAGTGCTCCAATAAATGAAAAGTTCGAATGAATTGCTAATATATTGTCATGACATTGGATGAAGGAAGATAAAATGATCAAGGAAGCAAAGGTATAATTTTAATGTTATAAGACAAGGACATTTGAAACAAAGATATTACTGCCAAATCTCCTCAAAACAACAACGATTACTTAGGACCAGCTTGCGAATTTTCGACACCGTAGTAGAATCATTACCAACTATTAATCTACCCTTCTACAATGATTCGGGGTCTCCTAAGTGCAAAAAGACAGTCCAAGCTTTGATATGCCGAAACCTAAATGTGAAGTCAGCAACACTTCTAAATGCCACTTCTTCCCGTCGACTTTTGCTATCACTAAAAGACGTTTTATTCTAAATTTAACATATTTTAATTCTAGTAATAGCTATTTTGGAATAGAGAAGCTTTAGATTGGAATCAAATGTCATTGATAGACCTTGTATTGTACTTAGGGGTCTTAATAATGTGTTAAACCAATCTGACAAAAGTAGCAACAAATTCATCCTTTCTGGCCATACTCAAGATTTGAGTAACTGTTTTCTTACATCAGGATTAATGAAAATAATTTTATTGGGGTATAGATATACATAGAGGAATAGGAGGCTTTCAACGAAAATTGATATACTTCTCACTAAAAGACATTTTATTCTAAATTTACACAGAGCAGTTCTGTAACATATCAATTCTCCTCTGTAGTTCAAATTTCAGCATATCCATAAAATTCTCATTTCATTCTTTCATCAAAATGTAATTTTCAATTTCGCAATATATCATTACTTTCATAATCTTATATGTATATTATAAATTGAAAAAATTGAAGATTTAGCTGTCATAACTCAACAGTTGAGCTACAATGACAGGAAATGAAAACTTTTTGGTCCACTGCTTGGAGCATTATATGTTAGGTTTTGAAAAATGACTTGTCAAACCTGTCAAATTATTTGCAGCTTATTATGGTTCATTTTTTGTGTTAGATTTGGGTTGTTAGGTTTATTAAACAAATTGAAGAACAAAAATAGACGTTACAATTTATTTATTAAGCAAGCTTTGAAAGTTGCTTTTGCTTGTCCAAGTAATGGAGCAATTAAAATATTGACAAAAAGGTTGTATGTCATTTGGCAACTGCAAAAGCTAGTTGCTTGTTTAAATGGAATTGATGAATTTGGGGTATAAGTTTGGGCATAATATGATGAAGGGCCCACTATATTTTCATATTCGTATTCATCATATAGAAATGCGACTAGTTGGCCAAGTTGGTAGTTTAGAAATCTAGGGATCGATGCATGTCCTCAACATCAATTTTTATTTTATTGCCATGCTTGTTTCTTGCCGCCTTTTGAAATTTTACTTCTGTTAATATACTTCTTCCTATGCAAACTTATGCACATATTATTAAGTGAGTGTTCCATGTGTCTCTTCGGCTTTATTGCAGATGTATCTACTGCATTACTCTGGTAGACGTAGCAAGATTCCACAACTAAACAATGCAATAACAGATGGATGGTGTTTGTGTCTAGGTTCAAGATATGGTTTTTGGTTTTGGTTTTCTAAGGCATTATTTCAATACTTGTTTTATACAAACATACATTACAAATCGTTGCAAAGATCGAATTCGCAACCTTTAATTTCGTAGTCTAAACTACCAACCGACCGAGCCAAACAAACCCTTTTAACAATAAAATGTATTTATTTTTTCTAAAATAACCTTTGCAATGTATTTTTGAATAAAAAGTGAAGATTTAAATGAACAATGTTGATATTTATTACAAATGTTCATAACACGAATAGAAACAATATATATAGATGTTTGTTTTCCAGAAGGATTGCATTGATGTATTATGATTATTACAGTGTTAGAAAATGAAGCACTTATCCTAGGGGTTCAAAAATAGGGATGATGAAGGATAAACTAATTTGTTTTCAGCGTCGGTAAAAATAATAATTTGTTTTTCAATTTTTTTTATTTATTTTACCATTTGTATGCTTTATAAATTTATTTGTTTTCATGTCTGTTGTCTGAAGGACTGATCTTAGGGGTTCGAAAACTGGAAATGATCAAATATGAAATATTTTGTTTCCAGTTTTCATTTGAATAATTATTTATTTTTCAATTTTTTTTAATTTATATTCGTATGCTTTATAAATTTATTTGTTTTCAGTTTCTGTCTGCAAAGCACATTTCCCATGGGTTCAAAAAATGGGGGTGATGAAGGGCAAAATAATTTGATTTCAGTTTTGATAAAACTAATGATTTGTTTTCAACTTTTGTGTTTTACTATTCACATACATTAAAAACTTATTTGTTTCAAATTTTGTTGCGTGTTTATTTAATTTTTTTTCCATATACGAATGAAATTCATTGTTTAGTCTTCGATCAAAACCAAAAATTTGAATTTTGATCGATACCTTAAACCGTCTTTTGTTATATGGGGCATTGTTGCTTTAAATAAAAGTTGGTAAATCCTTATGATCTACGTAGGTAGCTGTTTTCACATCTCAGTTTTTATTATATTCACATGTAGGAATTTGCTAATTTCAGTCGGTAAAAGTAGCATTTTTTTTGGTTGAGGCTATAAAAATTGATATTAATTCACATAATAATATGTGCTTTTTCTGCGATAACAGATATTGGAGCTTGGAATAGTTTCACATTCAGTGATAATAGGATTATCTTTAGGTGTATCGCAGAGCCCGTGCACTATCAGACCTTTGATAGCTGCCCTTTCTTTCCGCCAATTCTTTGAAGGATTTGCACTGGGAGGATGTATCTCTCAGGTACATGCTTCTTCAATCACTTTGAAATAGCTAAATCATGCATATATGAGATTATTGAAGGGACTTCAATTTTGGATAAATGTGGTCATTTTTTTAGTATTTTTAATATTTTTAAGAGGTACTTAAAAATGCAGTCTTCCATAAAAGCATAAATACAATTACATAACTAGTCTCTTGCCATCGACATTGAGAATGCTGATAAGAAGAAAAAACAATGCAAGACGAATGCTGATAATAAAAGAAGAACACCATAAATCATACATTGGGAAGAAAATCTTATAGTAGACTATATAAAGAATTGGTACGTAGTAAGTCTTTCACAACTAATCGCGATAATATTGTATAATTGTTTAATATATTTACATTTATTCATGTAGGAAACTGATAATCCCGAATGCAAAATTACACGAGCAAAGGCATGGAAAGTGGCGCACACAAGTAAAAAAATTGGAGAGGTGCTTCCTTGCGCCGCTGAAAAATATGTAGTCTTTGATTTATAGCTTTGATTTATAGTTGAGTTTGTATTAACACTGAATTGATTATCTAATTTTTTTAGTTTTTCTTGGTTGGGTTTGCGTGTAATTTATAAGATTTCTATGCACATCAAACACCTTGCAACTTCCATTGTAAAGTACTAAAAACTTTCACTTCCATCTCACTGCGCATAACATCAAAACTTCCACCTGACAACAACCAAACTGAATTTCTGAATTGGATATGTGATATTTTATGATACCCTGCTGGTGATGTTACATTTTGTGTTAGTATATCTACTTGAAAAGCAGATATTCACTTATAGGTACTTATGTCGGCTTCAATATTGGTGATGTTAGCAGAAGTGTATAGATTGTTTATAGACTACTTGAAAATATTATTGTTTCTAAAAGCAGATATTCACTTCAATCTATATGCAATCTATACACTTCAATATTGTTTCTAAAAGCAGATATTCACTTACAGCTACAAACAATCTATACACTTCTGCCAACAATTCTAAATATTTATTTAGAATAATCTATCCACCCAGCGTAAATACAATTTCGAATACAATTTCAAACGTAAATATAATTTCAATATATCTTGTTCACTTTTTATTTCCGATTAAACCGATAACTTTCAAAGGTTTGAAATTTATAATAAAAATTTAGTTATAACACTTTTAAATTTTATTTGTATAACAAGAGAAATATTGTTGTTAAAGGCGACTAAGTTAATTGGTTAATTGTATGAACTTTAGGCTCGTGTTTTAAAGATTATGAGATCGAACCTCTAATACATCAAAATAAACTATATATAACAGCAGTAACTTTATTTATCAATTTTTCTCAGATACTGGTAAAATAAAATAAAAACTTTTTTTTACTTTAGTCAATTTCTATAACTTGTGAAAGTTTACCAAGTTGCATGCACTGTTTTCTATGAAAATATGACCGCTCAACATTTTATGTCCCTTTGGCAGGATTCGAGTATTTGACAAAACAATAATCGGTTCATTCAACTTTTTTATTTGAGAAACTGGAGAAAAAAAATTGTACCACAATTTAACCATGCTTAATTTCCACATTTTGACAGACCACATGTCAATAATATCCAAATATTATATGTTTAACTGTAAGAAAATAATGTTATGTATTACAACATTTCCTCTTGTCAATATGAACGCTTTTTGTTTTATTTACATCAAACTGGAACCATAAAATAAGACCACAGGCAAAATCCTCAAAGCCAGAGATCTCGAAATGAATATGTATACAAAACACACAATTGAACAAAGTACATAACACAACAGAAAAGTTAATTAACATAGCTTGGGGAAAGTAATCAAAGGCTCTAGTTACTGTGGTTTACAGCAGGATGTTATATCCTTGTCAAACTGAAATTACAAAGCATTGTCTGTAGGACTATATACTACTTTTTAATAATATTGTAAATGATGTTCCCAAAGGGTACTTAGAAATTGAAGACAATCTTTACAGGCCTGAGATTTTTTCAGGAGGTAGAGTAGCCTGTAATTAGTGTTCTTGTTGCTTATAAGATATGTTTCGTTCTTTTTTGTTCTTGTTGCTTACAGGCCTGAGATTTTTTCAGGAGGTTGAGTTTTTAGGTGCTGCGGTGGCAGCATATGCTCGATATGTAATAGCTGATTGCTAGCAATTGTTTCATGCTTGTTGGTGTTTGTTATTTTACTTGTTTATCATTTATATGGACATGCATGTTTGAATGAAACATTAAAGTTTGGTGTTTGAATGAAACATAGATGTTGGTGTTTGAATGAAACATAGATGTTGGTGTTGTTTTAGTTATTGATCGTATGTTTTCTTAATGTTAATATTATATATTTTTTGGATAGATTGTTTGTAGCTGTAATAAAAAAATTGGTGCTATATAGTTTGTTTGATACTGCTTTAGTTATCACGGTTATAAGTGTTAGAAAATAGTCTTTCGTAATGGTTATAACTGTGATATAATTTGCATTTATATGGACAATGCTTTGTAATTTCAGTTTGACAAGGATATAACATCTTGCTGTAAACCACAGTAACTAGAGCCTTTGATTACTTTCCCTAAGCTATGTTAATTAACTTTTCTGTTGTGTTATGTACTTTGTTCAATTGTGTGTTTTGTATACATATTCATTTTGAGATCTCTATCTTTGAGGATTTTGCCTGTGGTCTTATTTTATGGTTCCAGTTTGATGCAAATAAAACAAAAGGCATTCATATTGACAAGAGGAAATGTTGTAATACATAACATTATTTTGTTACAGTTAAACATATAATATTTGGATATTATTGACATGTGGTCTGTCAAAATGTGGAAATTAAGCATGGTTAAATTGTGGTACAATTTTCTTTCTCAAGTTTCTCAAATAAAAAAGTTGAATGAACCGATTATTGTTTTGTCAAATACTCGAATCCTGCCAAAGGGACTTAACATGTTGAGCGGTCATATTTCATAGAAAAAAGTGCATGCAACTTGGTAAACTTTCACAAGTTTATAGAAATTGACTAAAGTAAAAAAAAAGTTTTTATTTTATTTACCAGTATGTGAGAAAAATTGATAAATAAAGTTCTGTTGTTATATATAGTTTATTTTGATGTATTAGGGGTTCGATCTCATAATCTTTAAAACACGAGCCTAAAGTTCATACAATTAACCAATTAACTTAGTTGCCTTTATCAACAATATTTCTCTTGTTATACAATTAAAATTTAAAATTGTTATAACTAAATCGTTATTATAAATTTCAAACCTTTGAAAGTTATCGGTTTAATCGGAAATAAAAAGTGAACAAGATATATTGAAATTATATTTACGTTTGAAATCGTATTCGAAATTGTATTTACGCTGGGTAGATAGATTATTCTAAATAAATATTTAGAATTGTTGGCAGAAGTGTATAGATTGTTTGTAGCTGTAGGTGAATATCTACTTTTAGAAACAATATTGAAGTGTATAGATTGTGTATAGATTGAAGTGGATATCTGCTTTTAGAAACAATAATATTTTCAAGTAGTCTATAAACAATCTATACACTTCTGCCAACATCACCAATATTGAAGCCAACATAAGTACTTGTAAGTGAATATCTGCTTTTGAAGTAGATATACTAACACAAAATGTAACATCACCAGCAGGGTATCAAAAAATAACATATATCCAACTTAGAAATTCAGTTTGGTTGTTGTTAGGTTGATGGTTTTGGGCAGAAGGAAGTTTTAACGTTATGTGCAGTGAGATGGAAGTGAAAGTTTTTAGTAGTTTACAATGGAAGTTGCAAGGTGTTTGATGTGCATAGAAATCTTACAAACTACACGCAAACCCAACTAAAAAACTAAAAAATTTAGATAATCAATTCAGTGTTAATACAAACTCAACTATAAATCAAAGCTATAAATCAAAGACTTACATATTTTTCAGCGGCGCAAGAAAGCACCTCTCCAGTTTTTTTACTTGTGTGCGCCACTTTCCATGCCTTTGCTCGTGTAATTTTACATTCGGGATTATCAGTTTCCTACACGAACAAATGTAAATATATTAAACAATTATACAATATTATCGCGATTAGTTGTGAAAGACTTACTACGTACCAATTCTTCATATAGTCTACTATAAGATTTTCTTCCCAATGTATGATTTATGATGTTCTTCTTTTATTATCAGCATTCGTCTTGCATTGTTTTTTCTTCTTATCAGCATACTCAATGTGGCAAGAGACTAGTTACGTAATTTTATTTATGCTTTTATGGAAGACTACATTTTTAAGTACCTCTTAAAAATATTAAAAATACTAAAAAAATGACCACATTTATCCAAAATTGAAGTCCCTTCAATAATCTCATATATGCATGATTTAGCTATTTCAAAGTGATTGAAGAAGCATGTACCTGAGAGATGCATCCTCCCAGTGCAAATCCTTCAAAGAATTGGCGGAAAGAAAGGGCAGCTATCAAAGGTCTGATGGTGCACGGGCTCTGCGATACACCCAAAGATAATCCTATTATCACTGAATGTGAAACTATTCCAAGCTCCAATATCTGTTATCGTAGAAAAGGCACATATTATTAAGTGAATTAATATCAATTTTTATAGCCTCAACCAAAAAAAGGCTACTTTTACCGACTGAAATTAGAAAATTCCTATATGTGAATATAATAAAAACTGAGATGTGAAAACAGCTACCTACGTAGATCATAAGGATTTACCAACTTTTATTTAAAGCAACAATGCCCCATATAAAAAAAGACGGTTTAAGGTATCGATCAAAATTCAAATTTTTGGTTTTGATCGAAGACTAAACAATGAATTTCATTCGTATATGGAAAAAAAATTAAATAAACACGCAACAAAATTTGAAACAAATAAGTTTTTAATGTATGTGAATAGTAAAACACAAAAGTTGAAAAACAAATTATTAGTTTTATCAAAACTGAAATCAAATTATTTTACCCTTCATCACCCCCATTTTTTGAACCCATGGGAAATGTGCTTTGCAGACAGAAACTGAAAACAAATAAATTTATAAAGCAGACGAATATAAATTAAAAAAAAAATTGAAAAATAAAAAATTATTCAAATGAAAACTGGAAACGAAATATTTCATATTTAATCATTTCCAGTTTTCGAACCCCTAAGATCAGTCCTTCGGACAACAAACATGAAAACAAATAAATTTATAAAGCATACAAATGGTAAAATAAAAAAAAATTGAAAAACAAATTATTATTTTTATCGACGCTGAAAACAAATTATTTTATCCTTCATCATTCCCATTTTTGAACCCCTAGGATAAGTGCTTCACTTTCTAACACTGTAATAATCATAATACATCAATCCAATCCTTCTAGAAAACAAACATCTATATATATTGTTTCTATTCGTGTTATGAACATTTGTAATAAATATCAACATTGTTCATTTAAATCTTCACTTTTTATTCAAAAATACATTGCAAAGGTTATTTTAGAAAAAATAAATACATTTTATCGTTAAAAGGGTTTGTTTGGCTCGGTTGGTTGGTAGTTAGACTACGAAATTAAAGGTTGCGAATTCGATCTTTGCAACGATTTGTAATGTATGTTTGTATAAAACCAGTATTGAAATAATGCCTTAGAAAACCAAAACCAAAAACCATATCTTGAACCTATACACAAAGACCATCCAGCTGTTATTGCATTGTTTAGTTGTGGAATCTTGCTACGTCTACCAGAGTAATGCAGTAGATACGTCTGCAATAAAGCCGAAGAGACACATGGAACACTCACTTAATAATATGTGCATGAGTTTGCATAGGAAGAAGTATATTAATAGAAGTAAAATTTCAAAAGGCGGCAAGAAACAAGCATGGCAATGAAATAAAAATTGATGTTGAGGACATGCATCGATCCCTAGATTTCTAAACTACCAACTTGGCCAACTAGTCGCATTTCTATATGATGAATACAAAGATGAATATATAGTGGGTCCTTCATCATATTATGCCCAAACTTATAGCCCAAATTCATCAATTCCATTTAAACTAGCAACTAGCTTTTGCAGTTGCCAAATGACATACAACTTTTTTGTCAATATTTTAATTGCTCCATTACTTGGACAAGCAAAAGCAACTTTCAAAGCTTGCTTAATAAATAAATTGTAACGTCTATTTTTGTTCTTCAATTTGTTCAATAAACCTAACAACCCAAATATAATACAAAAACTGAACCACAATAAGCTGCAAATAATTTGACAGGTTTGACATGTCATTTTTCAAAACCTGACATATAATGCTTCAAGCAGTGGACCAAAAAGTTTTCATTTCCTGTCATTGTAGCTCAACTGTTGAGTTATGACAACTAAATCTTCAATTTTTTCAATTTATAATATACATATAAGATTATGAAAGTAATGATACATTGAGAAATTGAAAATTGCAGTTTGATGAAAGAGTGAAATGAGAATTTTATTGATATGCTGAAATTTGAACTACAGAGGAGAATTGATATGTTACAAAACTGCTCTGTTTAAATTTAGAATAAAACGTCTTTTAGTGAGGAGTATATCAATTTTCATTGAAAGCCTCCTATTCCTCTATATATATCTATACCCCAATAAAATTATTTTCATTAATCCTGATGTAAGAAAACAGTTACTCAAATCTTGAGTATGGCCAGAAAGGATGAATTTGTCGCTACTTTTGTCAGATTGGTTTAGCACATTTTTAAGATCCCTAAGTACAATACAAGGTCTATCAATGCACATTTGATTCCAATCTAAAGCTTCTCTATTCCAAAATAGCTATTACTAGAATTAAAATATGTTAAATTTAGAATAAAACGTCTTTTAGTGATAGCAATAGTCGACGGGTAGAAGTGGCATTTTGAAGTGTTGTTGACTTCACATTTAGGTTTCGGCATATCAAAGCTTGGATTGTCTTTTTGCACTTAGGAGACCCCGAATCGATGTAGACGGGAAGATTAATAGTTGGTAATGATTCTACTACGGTGCCGAAAATTCGCAAGCTGGTCCTAAGTAATCGTTGTTGTTTTGAGGAGATTTGGCAGTAATATCTTTGTTTCAAATGTCCTTGTCTTATAACATTAAAATTATACCTTTGCTTCCTTGGTCATTTTATCTTCCTTCATCCAATGTCATGACAAAAAATTTGCAATTCATTCGAACTTTTCATTTATTGGAGCATTTGGTTATTGACCTTATAAGTACTTCGAAACTGGTGTGCGCTTTGCACTAAGAACATACTAATCTTTTTACTTTTCTTTTCTTCCAAAATGGGCAGCTCTAGCAACATCATTCTTCTATTGACTTTTCTCGCTGTAGCAATCTCAACAGCTTTATCTATTGTTGTTTTTTACTTCCTCACACCCTACGTTTTTGGCATATATAATTTTTTCATAGCAATAACAACAGCTTTTTCTTTTTTGAACATGAATACCAACAGTTTCTATGTATTATGTAATAACATGATTTGTTATAGCAGGCTGAGGAGCTGGGAATCAACTTGGATACAACAAAGGTTTGAGACACATGATAACAATAATTATGGAACACATTCTTAAAATTTAATTAAAGTATTTTGCACTAGAATAATATTCTACATATATCATATTCCTTGGCCTGTTACTATTACCACTTGTGAATGTTATACTGCTAAATCTGATAACATACTTGCAAATGTTCAAAAGTGATTAAAACTACTTGATTAAAGAAAATAGAAAGCCAAAGCTTTTGACATGATAGTATGAGTCATTGAACATAAACTATATAACTGAAGTACGACAATTTATTTAAACAAGGCTAGGTTGAACTGAACATTTCAAATACATATTATGGTAACAAGAAGTTTCGATAGAAAGTTTTGCAATTAATTAAAGCTTCTTTTTTATATTGAGAAATTACTCAAAGGAAAACGTATTCAAGAATTAAATTAGGCTCACATTTTCAGATATAGCACATGTTCCGTTCCAGTCTGTTTACAAGCAAAAGCTAGAAAAAAACACCTGAATCTAAATTCAAACAGAAAGTGGAAATTCTATTTCAATATAAGATAATTAAACAATGAAAAATACCAGAACAAAGTGGAGGCGGTGAGAAGACGAGGTGTAGGCGCCAACAAGACGAGATGGAGGCGCCGACAAGACGAGGCGGACGTGTTGACAATACAAGACGGTGGCGGAGGGGGAGGCGCTTACAAATTGAGACGGAGACGTTGACAAAGCAAGGCGGAGGCGGTGCTTGAATGATCTGGAGACAGCAACCCTAGATTGAAAGAGGAAGGAATACTGAAATGGGGATAACGTATTAGAAGCGTTAGAAGTGGATTTAAAAATAATAAAATAGAATATTACAATTTTATCCACTTTAGTTTTCTCTATTTACGAAATTACCATACTTACTCACGGTAATAACCGTTGTAACTGCTTTTAACAGAAATAACCGTGAAGAATTGGTAACGGTAATAACCGTTACAAATTGAAAATGAAAAAGTGTTGCAAAATGGCTTATTTGGTGTTGTGTAATCATGTATTAAAAGGAAAATGTATGCTATTTATGTATATGTCTTGGTCAATGAAGCATCACTATAGGAAAATATATTGAACTGTAGGACAATTAAAATGGATAATATCTCATAGTACAAAGATGAGTCTGGGATGAGAATAAAAAATAAAATATTTAATTAAAAATTAAGTTCATATAACAATTTTTTAAAAACTAAATTTTCAACATAAAGTTACATATAGTGGATTGAACAAAAGTAACATTTATACATTTATATTTCTTTTCTCAAATACGACATAAAAATTTAATATTTGACCATTCTTTTAGTTCATAGATGATATTTTCCCCAATTTGATTTTCTTGAATATATGTTTAAAAATGGAGAAACATCAATTTTGTCTCAGGTTATACAGAATTTAAGATTGTATGATATACATGTGTTAGTAGACTAATTATGCTATTCAAAATATACAAAGAAAATAAAATTCATGATCATACTAACAAAACACAAATCTGATGAACGTCGATGTAAATATAAAACTTAAGAAATAAAAAATAGCTCAGCATTACATATCAAAGATTTTATAAAAAACACATATGACATCGATGTATCAATCAATCCAATAACCTCATGGAGAATATGAAGAAAACCAGGTTGATGACGATACATATTGAAACTAAAATAATAAGAAAGTATAAGATTTTTCCTAACTTGATTTTTGTATATACTTATATTTCAAAATGAAAAAGATCAACTTTACCTCTTGTGTATTATCAAAGGTTTAAGATTATTTTATATCTATATGTTAGTAAGCCAATTATTCCCTACAAAATGAATTAAATGAAAATCATTATCGTACTAAACAAATAAAAATAAGGTGAATATCGACGTAAGTAGAAAACTTAAGAATAAAAAGTAGTCAAGCTTCTTGTATTATAGATTTAACAAAATAACCAAAGATTATATGATACTTATGTATTAATAAATCCAATAACCTTCTAAAAATAAGAAAACCATATTCACATCCATACAAATTGTAACAAAAATAAGAAGAAAACATTTGTCCAAAATTCGAAATAAAGATCCGCAATAATATATTAGAGCTAAAACAAAAAATTAAATCTTAAATTAAATGAAAATAAAAATAATAAAATAAAAATCAAACCTTTAAATCCAGGTTGATAGATCAGTAAGCAAGGTGTTTTGAAGGCTATTAGACAATTTTTCCATGAAAACTACAACACTCAAAACAACAGATAAAAACACAATATCCGCAAAACATGATTAAAATGATAATTATATTAAATGAATAGAAATTAAAGAAATGATGAATTCAAACAAATTATAGTTAGAAATAAAAAGAAAGAGACTGACTAAGAACTATTTGGATAGAATCTTTAAGTTGAATTAGATTGAAAATAGATATTTTAGTTTTTTTTCTTTTTGAATTGCAGTATACGTATGAAACTGATATATGGAAAGAGATAACATAAGAATTTTAAATGGGATGGATGTAAAAAATGATATGAAACAAATAAGTAATGAAAAAAACGTAATGATAATATGGAAGAGGAAGAGATCTGATAAATTACAAAGAAATAGATGGATTTATAAAAAGAAATATACATACATAAGAGTATTTTATCAAAAGAAATAATGATAACATTAATTGCTATGTTAATAATTATAGCTTTGTGGAATATTGAAAAATTTTAGGGGGTCTAAAAGGAAAATTGTACCAAAAATTAATATGAATGCACAATTCAGTCCGGAAGTGAATGAGAGATAAGAATACTAAGAGTTATATATTCTCTTTCTTATGTAATAGAATAAATGCGTCTGCTACTTCATCCCTCAAATGGATGTTCTTTTAAGCCAAACATATAGCTAATACTGAAATTCTAACCTTTTCAATCAATAGGCTTTCAATTTTTTGTATTGTAATTAATGAACAAAACGAACATGAATTCTAAAAGCAATATTCATGGATTTTCCTTTCATGTTTCCTAACCAAAAGTTCCAATGAAGTTTTGTTTTGTTTTTGTTTTTCTAATTTTTTTTCCCTTTTCCAATGACTAATGCGAATGCATAGATATCTCTTCCTCTAGTGTTAATAAAGAGAATTTAATGAATAGATTTCCACAACGCCTTTTTGAAATTTCAAAAACCCGTCAAAGAATCGGTTTGCAAACTCCATCATTATCCTCTTTCCTACCACCCATCGATGGGATTTTGCTATCAATTTACCATCAACAAAATTGCTTGAAATAAAAATGTTGTGACTACCGAAGGTTTTTCACTTTAGCACATATCCGTCCATTACTTTTTTATTAAATAAAATTAAATATTTTCAACCATTAGATGCATGTACGTGCGTTTTATACTAGTATTAATAAGATATTTATTCCCTGAGCATTGGTTATAATATGGATATCACATTGTCACTGATGCCTAACTAAAATTTAAAAGAACAGGAACAAAGAAAATTAGGTACAACTTGGTGTTATTTTTTATATTACAAGTATTCATCTTGGTAGAAAAATGTAAACCAATCCCATATGAATACGTGCTCATAGATGACAGACCACACAACATAAACAAACCTCCAATAATGAGTCTCCAGTTGCACTCCAAATTTTGGTATGATTATAACGGGCTCTTCATAATTTGAAAATAATATTGAAATCTTTTATCCACATAAAAATAAAATAAAATAAAAGCTAGTCAACCAATATGTTTATTATGTGACATCGGACACAAATGAATTATGAAAAATTGCACTTTTGCAAAACTGCCTTGTACAAAACTGTAAACATCAAGCATATATAGCAAATAAGAGCAATTTGTACATAATAATACTTCAAACAATAGCATAGATGTTTATCTAGACTCGATATGGTTAACACTACTATTAATTTAAGGAATACACAAACATGTGTGTGCGTGCACGCGCGTGTGCGTGCATACACATCCATTCATTCATTAGTGTGGGTATACATCAAAAGTGAAAGTTAACATGACATTTCATCAAATCATTCAATTTTATAACAACAATTACATTACACACTATGCTATCAGATGATCATGATTTTTCTAGCATGACTGATTTTTACTAGGCTTATCAAAGAGTGGATTCATATATATACAAGGCCAACATTTCTAGTAATGAACATGGATCGACAATTTTTATCTGGAAACTTGTGGAAAAATAGAACATACAAGCAAGTTTATATATGAACCAAGGTTCGAGAACTCGGTTTCAAACTAGGTCTCGATCATTTGAATTTTGTTTAGTTTCAGACAATTTCAGAAATTTTAAAGGTTTTTGGTTTCGGTCCCAGTTTCAGTTTACAATGTTTTGTTAATGAAATGTATACTAAATACTAATTAAAACCAAGTTAAGTCAAAACATAAAACTAAATTACAATAAATATTGATAAAAATTAAGTTATACTAAATACTAACTAAAACTAATTAATACCAGAGCACAATAGTTAATGCTAGCGCAATACATTTCTAGTTAATACTAGGCCAGCACTAGTTAACATTTTCAACCCTACAGAATTTCAGCCCATAATTATTTCAGCCCTCGTGCTAATCAAACATGCATTTTCAACCCACAACACGTACTACACAAACACATACATGCCACTCAAACGCACACACTAGGGCAGAAACAAAAAACGCGACGATGTCACTGAAGAAGACAAAGATATCAAAGAAAAGAAAGAAAAAACTGATGTCGATACGAAGATGACTGAAGATGAGATGATTGAATAAGGCAAGTCGTGCTCGGGTAATTTTTTTTTGATTTTTCGCTTTGATTTCTACTGATTTCACTTTGATTTCTCGTGATTTTTCTTTGACTTCTCAAAAATTTTCTTTGATTTCTCGCAATTTTGTTGCAATTAGGGTTTCATACTGCTATCGATTTTTTTAGATCATAACAGAAACTGATAAACTTGGCCGGTTTCGGACCGCTACTCAACGGCACCAGTACGGTACCATCAAAATTTCAGGGTACCATCCAATAACTCATACCATGATATGAATGCATCTTTTTAGAATCAAAACGTTTTTCTGGTAAACTGACTGAAATTAAAAAAAGCTGAGAAAAAGTACCAAAGATTCAGTAATATAGTTTACCAAATTTGGATGAATAAAAGAGCATAAATCATATTTTACCTTGGTTGGTTAAAGTAATGTTGTTATGTCAATAGCATGTACGAGGACGAGCACATACACACACAAAGTAAGCCATGTGTATATTTTATTCTAGCTAAACATGATCATTAAATTATATACTATAACTAGTGCGAACTCGTGCTATACACACGGCTTTATCTAAAAGGTTGCCAACGTTTTTTGTAATTATTATCAAATTTTTAATTGTATTATTACAGGAATACTACTAGATGATGACTAACTTCAACATTTTATTTCAATCCATTTGGTAAATAATGTAAAGATATTATAACCGGGATTGTATTCATTCTGTTCATTGTAGTTAATGCAATTATATTGGTATTTCCATATTTTTATGCTTGACATAAAGATGTAAATAACTATATAAACTATCCATTACATGAGACATTTGATGTTTGAAAATGGTCCAAACTCTCAGTGCACTTGGATGTTGTCTCACTTTTTATTTTGCTACGTGTAATCTGTTTAGTTAATGATAAACCTAACATGCTGTGTCTTATATTAGTTAGTTTTCCAAATATCTGTGAAATCATTTTCTTATATGGTTCATCTAAAATTTATTTTAGCAACACTATTTAATATTGTAGAACAAAACAGTAGATGTTATAGGCAAGTTATTTTTGGACACAACCTATCTCGAAAACTATCTGACAACTCTTAGACATTACACTTTCAAGTGGGATTAATAAAATCGTATGCAACATTTCATAAAATTTACATATATCTCATATTGCTGTCAATATTGCTCATTTACACAATGTATATAATTCATAAACACTCCATATTGACATTAATACTACTCATCTATACAACGTTACCAAAACAATTTACATATTGACAGTTGTGAAAATAAATTTATCCTCTCAAACTGAGTAATATATCACCAAAAGAAACGTGTAGGAGGATTTAGATTGTAAAAATGCATTAACATACCTTGGGCAAAAAGAAGGGAAAACTTTAGACAAAGTGCACATCAATTCAAAATATGATATAATCTTACTCTCTTTAAGTACTAAACAAATTACAAATCAATAATAAGAAATTGAAATAATTGGAAACTTCTGGAAAAAAAGCACTGTTTTGAAAGCGGCAAGGTGGCTCTTTGTGAGATGTTCAGTAACCAAAGCTCCTACAACAAAAAATTCAAAACTAATTAGAAAATAAAATTCCTAAGTAAATAAAAATGTAGAAATCATTTTGAGAAAAAAAATATACTTGTAAATTGACATTAATAATTTGTTTAAGGAATAGTGCAATCCCCTCTTATTTTTATCTAATTTTATTTAAAAATTCTTATGCAATCACATGATGTATTAGAATTTCTGAAATCAGTTTCGCATTATAAACCATGTTTAGCAAGTATTTATGCATTTCTAATGAAATAGTTTTGTTTTTCTTGATTAAAATATCATACTCCCTACTCTGATTAAGAATTTACAAAATACAATGTTTGAAAGGTTAAACGTCGAAAAGGTTGGCAATAATTAATTTGTACTATTTAGACACCATAACAAAATTGAGACAGAACTATTGATGTTTATTTAATTGAACATAATCGTTGGTCAAATGACATCCAATCAAGTAAACACGCGGAGTCTAGTATAATAAATTAGTTAACATGGATGGCTGTGGAATAAAAAAATATCACTAATGATAAATCAAATGGAGAATAAAAAATCGACTGGTGCAAGGATCATCTATTCCACTTATTTCTCTTCCTATGATAAAACCTTTCATCCCAGATCCCATACTCCTCGCAACTCCATTCCCCTTGTCATCCAAGCAAAGCTAAAAAAATAAACGTCCACTAGCAATTTGCCAACCTCCACAAAAAAACATGATAACATTAATAACCTACCACTGCAGGCATAAAATTCAAATTTTATTTCATTTTCTTACCATAGCCCAAGGGAATCTTCATCTTACAAATACCTACCCAATAACCTCTAATCAAGATACATCAAACTTCACCTTATGCCATTAACAATCAATGTTGATCCTCTTTAATTCGATGAAATTAAACCTCTCCGCTATTTTGAGAGGCAACAATAATCAATATTCAAAATTAACTAATTCAATGATATGGCACTAAACACTGTGAGTATAAGCATAATATTTTTGTTATTTGCACTGCATATTACTTTCATTGTACTCATTGGTATTGTTTCAGAATGTTATCATAGAAACTTAAACAGTCAAATCATTTGCATGAACATATACAAACAAAATCAAAAAAAAATAACAATAACATGCATGCATGCATTTGTATAGAAAGTAAAGAGAGAATTTGAATTTCTGTATGTTCTTCAGAATTATAAAGCGGAGCATGCATATTCACTTTTGTCGATGTAGATTTTAAATAAATTTCGATTTAAACCAGTTAGCCAAACATTGAGATCCAATAAAAATACAAATTAATTTTGGTTGTCAAATTAAACAAATCATACAAAAGATAATCAAACAATTATATTAGCAAATTATCATAACAGTAGGAGCCTTAAAGTAGAGATTGACTGAATTTAACGGTAAAGTTATCCATTCATATAACTGAATATTATACCATGAAATTCATTTTAGCCATCATACAATTATAAATTACCTAAAATTGACTCAGCATTTAAATTGAATTACAGTAGAACAGGTAGGATTTACTTATTGTGCTTAAATTTAATAGTAAAGTAGATATCATATTTAGAAGTTGCATTTAAAAAACTGATGTAATCTAAATCGTGAATTCTAGATTTAATTTGCTCGCTTACTTATTTTAACATGGCCATCGTTAGTTAAATTTTAAAGTTTTAAGATATTTTAAGGAAGATGGAGGATAAAATGCTCAGATAAAAGAGCATAACAGTTTTTATTCTTGCCCTTCAAGCAATAATGGCAGTCACAATTATTTCTATGACTTTGAGACGTTGGATTGAGTTCTTAATCATAAAATCATCAAATATGTATGAAATATGAGTGACAAAATGTAAATTAAATATAAATTAGTTAAGCAAATTATGTATACTATAAATGAAACCTTGTTTCCTTTATCTCTTGTAATATTTGGAAATATAATCAAACGGTTAAATTCTCTATTATCATAAAAGAAGAAACTTTCAAGTAGAGATTGATTGAATTTAACGGTAAAGTTATCCATCTATATAACTGAATATTATACCATGCAATTCATTTTAACCATCATACAATTATAAGTTACCTAAAATTGACTTGGCATTTAAATTGAATTATCGTAGAATAGGTAGGATTTACCTACATGTGCCTAAATTTAATAGTAAAGTAGATATCATATTTAGATTTGTAAAGGATTTCTTATTTTAAATTTGTAAAGGAAGTTTAATTTTGGATCATATTTTTAGAAACGTTTTGAATTTGTAAAGCATGTTTAATTGTTAGATCATACTTTTAGGGGCGTTTAAATTGGTAAAAGAAGTTTAATAATAGATCTTATTTTTAAGTGATTAAGATTTGATAATATATAGAGTGGCCTTTTTGGTAGTTCACCTTGATAAAAAAAAGTATGACACCAAATCTATTACAACTATTATTAAAGATATTAATAGAGTGGTATGAGGATGATATTTACGGTGTTTCCAATCATAATAGCATAATTCCTAACATTTGAGCCATATGAAGTGAATAGTAATTAGCTGTTTGATAATTAAGTAAATTGATCTTCATTTTAAATTATACACTGTAGATGATGCAATATCCAAAGGAAACACCATACATAGAAATTGAAGTTGATCGCCGTTACAATTATGAACCACTGACCTTATCACCACCATGATATTGCATATATGGGGAAAATGTTCTTCACATCTTTCTAGATAACAAAGGAAAATGAGAATATATCCATGGAAAGAAATAATCAAGATAAAAGCTACCATTTTACATGTGTTAGGAATGCAGACAGAGAATACTGTATAAATGAAAAAAAATAGAATAATGTATAGCAGACAATGTAGCAAGAACTACATTTGAATATAAATTCACTTTGGATACTCCTTATACATATCATACTTGTTAAATATTCAATATATACAAACTACCATATTGTTTTTTCATGAGTAAATATTATTAATAGCATTTTTGAAGTAGATGGTGCATATGACAACTGATGTAAATTTAAAGAAATATTTACCCAATTAACAATAGTTCTTACCCATAAGAAAAGAGAAAGGTTGATCATAATAGATGCTAAACTAATGGTACTTGCCATTATTTGTAAACTTATTTTAAAAACTTGCTCAATTTATGCCTTATCTACTTTGGGCATCATTTTCATAAATGCCAATCTAAAATATATGATTGCATAATTTCAATTACTTAAAATACTGAGAAAAATACTGTTAGCAGAATAAAACGGATTTTGAATACTCATAACTATAAATTGATCAATCCAAAAAAAATATGCATGGACACAAATAAACAATAGGGATCGGTGCTACTATGCAATTACAGTAGCAACAAAATACCACAGGTATTTAAAGTAAACAAAAAACACACATCCATTAAAGATTTATGAAAATTTTGTTTTAGTAAAAACCAATACGGGCTATTGCAATAAACTGACAAAATAATGAAGCTAATTAGATTAGTTGATGAAAAGAAGCCATATAATAAAAAACATGATGTACAAAATCACATGTATTCCAAAGTAGAAACACTATTAAAGTAATCTACATTTTTTCATTATTAGTATAATAGTAATCATGATGATGAATGCAAACATCTACCTTTATGAATATCAAAATGCAAACATTTAAGAAACCAATTTTATTTCATACGGTAAGAACATTCATGTAAGGATTTTTTTGTTTTTGTTTTATCTATTATCTATTCCCAAATTATGTACACATAGGTAAAAAGATTTATTAAGTGTAGTGCATATAAATATATTAAAAAAAATATTGCCAAGTTTTTTTGGAATGCACATCCATGTTAAAAGGAGTTCGTAAAAATAGTAAAGGTTTCATATTACGGGAAGAAGTTTGAACATTAGTGCATGAATATGGTAAGAAAAATTAATAAAAATTAATAATATAATTAGTTAATAATTAATTATTCGCTTAGGAAAAAGAAGAGTAAGTGTATATTACATGTAACATACCCACCTTGCTTTATTTATGCTTCATGGTTCATTCTCAGTCATTAATGCCTCCATAGTTTTACCCATCATTGTTATGCACCTATTTTTGAAACCATTAAGCACCTAGTATAATATGTCTAGAATAAACTATATTACAAAGTAAAAGGAAAAATACATGTCCAAAATTACAGACTAATTTGTGGCAATAATTAATGATAAACAATATTCCACTTAGTGCTGTTTGATTGATGAATGTGAACAGATTATGACAATATAAACATGAAAATTTAAAAAAAGAGGATTGGTAGAATACCTTAAAATAATGAGTATGCAGATCAAAAGTTTAATGGAGGACATTATGGAAGCTAATTAATTTTAATAGCAGGATTCATTATCTCGTGTTCTTCGTTTCGAGTAAAATATAGTTTTCATTAGTTGATATTCATGGGAAATTTTATAATCTATATGGAAATACACATTTTACTCCTACCATAGTCATCCAAAATAATCTATCAAGTGAA
Organism: Allium cepa; assembly: GCA_030765085.1. NCBI lineage: Eukaryota > Viridiplantae > Streptophyta > Magnoliopsida > Asparagales > Amaryllidaceae > Allium > Allium cepa. The sequence continues at coordinate 783,755,920 of CM060935.1, read as the reverse complement.
ATTAATAAATAATGGTTAACTAATTACGGCACACATAGTCTCACATGATAAATTTACCGACAGTTTATTTACTGCTATGTTTCCAGGGTAAGAAGTATATTGTACGTGCTACATTGACGAAGATTAGGACATCAGCTGAATAGAGTTATCTCTCCTTCCTGCTTTGTAAGGAGACTGTATCAAAGGAAGCAGCATGTTTACAAGCCCGAAATGCAACAATACTATTGCCAAGCCAGTTAATAGCTCTGCCTGCTTCAATGTGATGTACACTTTACACTCGGTTACTGGCAACTTGAGGCGAACAAGTATCGGTTAGTAATGGAAGTCTTTTTACTATACTGGTTCTCCCACTATAGTAGTTTTTGATACAGAGACTGCTTGCTTGGTTAAATGGAGCGTAGACAAGGTAAATAAGACTATCATGTCAGTTTTCGCCCTCGGGTCTACTTAATCACCACTGTTGAAGTCCATGAGACCGGTGAAATTCTTCTTCGCGGTTATGTTTCCTGTATCTGATTTTCACAATCGTGAAGTTCGAGGTTGATGCCCAACACATCGACGAGGAAACAAAAACAAATGTTTTGGCAAACAGAGACTGATTTAAAATGGTAATTCATTTTCATGAACCCTAATCTTTTTACAAACACTTTTAATAATAGATTGATTTTCAATTCATTAGCTTATTATTTGAAATCTATCCTTTTGATGTAAGTAATTATATTCTGTTAAATTTCACTGGTCATTATGATTTGGTCAGGTTATAATATTGTTTTGATAAGAAGCAATAACTTTATTGAATTTCTTTACGAACTGGAGATATGAACAATGGATTAGAAAAAGAACACCATTTCGTTTATTTTCTATTTTCGTTTTTCTCCTAGAATCAAAGTTTATCCAAGTTTATGACCTTAAATATAATATGGTTTTTAAGGAGAAGGTAATGGAAAGGATAACAGACTACAAGTCGGTATCCATTTACTAATTAATATTATGGTACGATAGAAATACTATTGGGTAACTTGGGTTTTGCAGCAACATAGTTTGATTTTATGTCTGTTTTGTATACTCCTACAACAACCTAGGGCTATGTTGTCACTACATGCAAAGGTGCATGTAAGAGCATCAATCACTAGAAATTTGGAAAATAGGCACATATAATTGTAATGTTAGCACTATGGTACCAAAAGTAGTAGCTAATGTTAACCCTTGAATTGTGTTTCACATGAAGTAACTATGATAACTTTTCTTCATAAATTTCTATACAAAACCTAACCAAAATTAGTGTTAAGTTAAAGAGTAGTAGTTTTTATATCAAAGTGTAGGACTCAGGCAGTGTTCTAGAATTTGAAAACATACTATTAGTATGGTGGAATAATTTATATTCTCGCATACTTAATTGTTATTTTATCCTACCTAGAGTAAAGTATATAACATGCTCGCATATAATGTCTCTGAGTATGAACCACTAAATTCGCAAGTCATAACCGGTTACTTTTTAAATTGACGTATAGTGTCATGTTTTGCTTAATTTAGCATGGTTTGATATATTTATAATGATTGGATACTTAGATTTTATCATTTCATGTAGCTATGGAAATCATTTCCAGTCGTACCTCACAATGTTAAAGACGTAAAGAGAGGTTGTGAGCTTTATGGCCATAATTTGTTTGATGAAGTAAAATGCTTAAATACAAGTATCTACTATGATATTTCTTGATAAATCCGATGCTTTTAAAATAAACATGTTGGAAAGAATGCACAAGACACACTAAGAAATGAAAATTGATTAAACCATCAGGAAAATGAATGTGAAAGTTGAATTTCTGTACGTAAGTTGTATTACTGACTTTTGTCATCCTATTCAAATTTAAGAGTCATATTGTAGTAAATAAAAATTGTTTATTTAATGCTAAATTTAAGGTAAAAGATTTGATACTTATGTTGTGGTTGATTAAGACAAAAATCAAGTCGGAGGCTTAATCACAAAGCATATTGTTTGCTACAATAGACATCCAATGATTTCTAACCGACCATTTGTCTACAGATCAATGCATCTGTGTGATGCAATGATCATCATTTTTTCGCCCACTGCATATTGTTTTATCGACCAGTTTATCTCCCCGCTGAACATCATTTATTGTCCACTGAACCGCGTACTGACATAAGAAAGAAAATAAATAGACTATAAGCTAATACTTACATCCCAGTTACCAACTGTCAGCGCTAGGATTTTGGTTACCAATAGTTGTTGCATTCTCTGTTGATGTTCCCATTAGATAACGAACTGAGCTTGATTTCCGATTGCTGATATGTTTGGTTACAACATTTACCTTTCCCTCTTATCTTTTAGTCAAAGTGCAATAAGACTTTATGGACTGTTTAGTGAATCTTATATGAGATCTTCCAATGTAGCAAAGACAAGAATTTTGTTAAGTGGGTGTTTTTTCTTTCCTTTTTTTTCGTTGTTTTATGTGTAATTGTATTAATAACACGACAATTATGATTAAAAATATTACATGATACCCTTATTTTGCTTGATCTTTAGTTCCACAATATTTTCATATTTGATAAGTATCTACTAATTCTTTATAGCTGGTAGACTTAAGTCGTGGTTTTGTGCAACATGATATAGTATTCATTTTGCCCTTTGTGAAATTGCTGATAATGAGCATAAACTTAAAATATCATTAAATTAAGTGGATCCCGAAAGATGGTAGAATTTACGATATTTCTTTAGTTTCCATGTTTCTTTACTTCTGGTTAACGATATGTGCAGTACAACCAGATGAAGTGTTGATGTTGGTTTCTCAATCAATACAGTACAAAAAATACTCTATTTCATCGACTTCTCATTTACTGCTTTGGTCTTGAAGCACATGATTGCTACTCCTGTAAATGTCCTCTGACTGTGTGGTAGTTAATAACGAATCATATAAACATGTCATATAAATGGTTATTTCCTGCCCTTCGACACTCTTGATTTAATGTTTTTCCAATCAACATATGTTTGTTCCACGCAGTTAATTTTTAAGTTTTCTACATATCATTTAAGGTAATTCAATTTGATCCTCGCCCTAAAAACCCCAATCTTTGGAAGCTTGATTACGACTTTACACAATTTTTCGACGTTTAGTTCTGTTTTAAAAAGGTCTACTCATACCTGATTTACCAAATGAATTGATTTTGATCGGTTTCCCTTTATTTGGTACTTATGTTAATACTTGACAGGTTAGAGAAGATGGTGATTTGGAAAAATGGCCAAAAAAAATAAGGTAACCTACTTAGTTCTACCATTCTCATTTTGTATGGGATCTGACCCTGTATGATATATTTGATGTTTCACCCTTTATAACGTTTGTCAGAATTAGCTTACTGTCAGTAGGATAGGACAAGAAATATCTAACCTTCCCTGTTGTTTCAGTAATACATAATCTGGCCTAATGCAACCTGTGCGCTATAATAAAATGGTATGAAACATAACAGGACAATGCAAATTGAAGTACAATTCCAAATACTAATTTCTACTTCAAATGGAATTCACATGCTTCCTTAAATTTTTCAGAAGCTTTCCACTTATTTTACAAATTTGAATTGTTCTACTTCATTTTATTTTGAAGGATTTTCCATACTACAATTGCTTAGGTTAACAATATGTTTGTTTTTGATGAAATCGATCAGGTGCTTAAAACAACAATTTAACCATACCAAAAGCTTTTTATTCTCATCCTACAAGACACGTAATCTAATTGTTTTCTGCTATTTGCCTTACACTAATAAACAAATATGATTTATTTTATGTTTTTTAACTGTTATTTGAATATTAATCAAATTTAATTCAACTTGCTAGAAATAAGCTTAGTAAGAAAAGCATGTAACCATTGCCGTCTTCTACTCTAGCTAATTCTGAAGTTAATGTCTTTTAACTGAAATATTTTTAAATTATTATTACTATTATTATCGTTGTTGTAATTATTTTTATTATTTGATTTTTTATATCAGATTGTGGTGTGATAATATATAGATTGATTGGATATTAGAAGCTTAGGTGAGATACGTTGGCCGGTATGCGTTATATTTCTATGCTTTAATGGTTATGTTCTGTCTGTCTGCTTGATAAACTGTTAACCTAGGTCATAAGCTATAACAAAATAATACGCTCACTAAACACATATGTTAAGCCTTAAAAATGAAGAGTGTTAAAGGATATTGGAGATGCATATACTATTGCGAAGTTTTACTCATCAGATTGGTTCATACGAGTCTAATTTCAACTTTTTTATTCAAATGTTACCTCAGGCTATTTTCAATAAATCGTAATGACTGGAGATGCCCTAAAAAGCAAGTAATATATTTTTACAAGTCTAATCGTGTTATTATATTATACAAGATGATCAATTAATTTCAAACATATTTTTTTTGTAAATAAATTGTTTTCCTCGATAGATTATATCTAGATGGTTATGTATATATTGATTTAACTATCTGTTGTGAGGTACCTGATGCAAATGTTGGAATTTTCTGTGACATCTGCAAGTTATATTGTCAAATATATCAGTGTTTGCCATTGTTTGACTGTTTGTTAACATGGCTGTTAATAAAGATGTTAAAGGACTTGAAATTTATTTTCACTAAGTTTAGTATGTATACTTGACTATGCCTTTTATGTTGTTTGTTTAATGGTCTTATTAGTTTTACAGTGAGAGAGAAAAAATTAACGTTGTCTATCTAAGCAATAGTAAGATAACCAAAACATATATACTATGTCTGTAATGTAATGCATAATTAAATATGTTATGTTTTGTTAACTATGATTAATTTTTTAGCTGATAAAAACAAGTAGGAGAAAGTATTGATAGCAATAAACTACGACTAGAAAGTTGCACTGAAAAATAAAAGAGCAAACAAATTCTTCCACAGTCAAAGAGAAACGTGTTAATTATATTGATTATGTTGCCTTAGCATAACTAAAATAAATCTGGTTTTGATAGTGTAAGTTTGGAATTTTAATGCTGTAGTTTAAAAGGTACAACATTAGTAATTACATTTACCCTTTTCGTTTCTAATCATGGCTTATCAGTTTTATAAGTAAAATTATCTCCTTATGTGCCAAATCAAAAATAAACGTTCATGTTCTGTTTTTGATAGTTTAAACTGGTTGGTTTCATTACAATATGTTTAACTGTATGTATTTAACTTTACCTATAATACTAAGATCCAATACTGCAAAAATTATGTACCAAAGTTAATTATAAGGAAAAATATATATTGATTCGTATCATATGTGTTTACTTTTTTTGCATGTTACTTTTCAATTTGCATACTACAAGTATTCTACCCATGTCTCCATGGGATTGAGTTGTTTGACAAATTTAAAAAAAATAGGTATTTGTTGTTTCTGTAAAAAGTTGTATTTTTACTAACTGCGACATAACGATGCCAATATGCTGCTTGTTGATCACACGCTGAGTTGGGGTACTAATAACAATTTTACCCAACCCGTCCGCATGAAAGAAGGTAAATTTACAGTTAATGCACTATATTTCTGTGTACGGTATACTAAATAATTACGTGGTTCCTTACTGTCTAACAGACTATTTGGTATGTGTTGTTTACTGTCGTACACGGCGTATACAGGTAACAGTTGGCACAGTTCCAATAGTTTACACCCATAATTGACATACTTGGAAAAGTTGCATTAAAAATAAAATACACCATGTTCTCTCACATTTACCACTATTGAATTATATTATAACTATCTTTTTAAATCCATTTACTATGTACGAATAGGTGTTTCTGTACATTGGTTAATGTTACCGTCTTCGCTCTCTAATAGGTTGCCATTGATCAGAATTAATTAGTATATAGGTGGATATATGTAACTTTTTTGTGCACTGAAAATTACACTCTCTGCAACAAACACCATATGGTCGCTGTTTGAAAATGCTTTCCTGCTGTGACTTTTTACTTTACATATAACAAACCGTACATGTACATGTTTTTCTAATTAATCATCTTATTCCATTTTAGCATTTCTGACAGTCAACATTCTGCACATGTTATGTTTGCTCTCCTATAATTTTAGCTGTCAAGTTTATCGGTCATAAGTATAAATTATTTTCTTCTACCTAAAAATTTATATTTCTGTATAGTCTATGATTCAATATCAGCTTCTACTCTTAATTTCCACTTTTGTAGTTCATACGAGTGGTCTTTATGTAGAAAACTGTAACTAAGGCTGAACGAATGCTCTCAATATATTTAATTAGATCTGGAGTGAAATATTTTGCCCATTACCGATTGCATTGTTTGCCCTAATACATGATAGTAATTTGATTTACCATTTCTCTTCTCAACTTGCATGTCCTATGTCCTGTCATTCTATTTATATTTTATACAAATACAAAATTAATATTTTTGTTGAGGCCATCAATTCATGTACGTGTGTTGTAGATGCAAACTGGATAAGTATTTATTTTCAGTACCGTTGTATTTATTCGTTTGTGATCACTACTAAACTGCACGAATATACTGTAATCATGACATGGGTGAATATTAAGAATTTTTTTTCCCTAACCGTTGTTTTCCACATTACATGATAATTTTTTTTTCTAATTCAAAAAATAAATACTAATCGGTTTTATTGCTTTTTAATCCACCAGGACTCATATCTCCTACCAGTATTCATCATTATGTATGTCATAGCTTATATAACTAATGGATCTATTTACCTTTATTTTCCACAATACACTTTTCAAACTGTTTGTATTTAAGATTGACATTCGCATCACTTCCAAATAGGGGAAAGCATTTGAATAAACTATGTTTAATGACAAAATGTAAAACATTTGCATAAACTTTGTTCACTACCATATTTGCCCGACTTACAACAATTTACGGAGCACGCTTGTATAACCGATTGCTTAATTACTACTGTATAATTTGTAAATATGATGATAACCTGGCATTCTTTTTTTAATTGCATCATGGCATTGAACAATTCTCATTTTCCCGCTGCCAGAGTCATCTTTAATCACTTGTTGTCTATGTTGTTTAGATCTATTAACATAATTCACTATCGTGGTCTTCATGTCACTTAATTTAGGTATTTTAATCATGTTATAATTTTCCCCCCTTCTAAAATAATTTTGTCAACATTTGTTCTCACTTTATCTACGCCATCAAACCACCGTCCCCTACTCAGTAAGGAGGGTACCGTAATTTTGGTTCATTGTTATGCCTTTTTCCTGTTTATTTAAAGTTGTAAGAATTCGTTCTCCCTTCATTTGAGCACTCCAACTATCTTTACTTCCTGCATCTCATGACTGAGAGGGGAGGCACCGGTATTTTTCACCCACCCGATATAAACCACATTCATATCTCAGTCTGATTTTGGAACAAATTCTGTAGCATTGCCAGTGTTATTATTAGGACCGAGTTTAAATAAATAAGGTACTTCGATCATGTGATCACTTATCTTTCCGATTTACAGCTGTACATTATATTCTCATACTTCAATTTTTATCATTTGTTATATGAGCTATAAACTAAAAAGGTTTACTTGCTAATACTTATTTTACTGATAGAATGGACAAATAGACATTTGACCAAAATTCTTCAGTACTGTTCTAATTCTGAACCATTTAGTATGTCCTGAAATACATATGATGTCATATTTCTTTTGTTGTGGTTTGTTTTAGAAATGCGCTTTACAGTTTGAAATATAAAATAAGTGCACGTCAAATTGTTTGCACATTATGACTATCTACAGTTTTCTGTCCGACTATGAATTTAAATCCCTTAAATACTCCTACATATTTGAATACCATGCATACAGTAATATAACTTCAATTTGTTTTATTCTTCGATTGTTTTACCGTTCTGTATTAGTACAGTTCGTTATGATTTGCAAACAAGTCCAGAGCTGTATGTCCACCTTTTCCTTTCCATATCCTGTTAATATTGTGCATGATTTCTTCCCCACCTTATATTATGTGATAACAGGGAATATAGAGTAATGCAATGCTATTATTTTATGATGGAAAACATTTAACAAGTAAACCATTATTTTGGTTAAAACATGAAATCGAGGATTTTTCCTACTGTTTATGTCTGATAACACACTCAGTTAGGTGTTTATATTCCTTATTTATTTATGCCCAAGAATTCATATGAGAGAATGCAAGTTATATTTGTGTAACCAATCAGTAGCCTGTAGGTTTTATTTCTCTAAATAAACAAATCCCATTTTCCTACACGGCATTTGTGCTTGTCAGTATTTGCTGGCAACAAGTATGAAACAGATATAGTGACAAAATAGGCATTGAAAACAATAGAAGAAAAGCAAGCATAAAAGCTTACAGGGTGATTTACATGCCTATTTTGTCACTCTATCTGTTTCATACGATAGGAGGCATCCCACTAACTATTCCAGTGGACGCAAGATCACTAATTAAACTATATAGGATCTACTACACGAACATTCAACTAATCCAGGTTCTGTTACTTGCAGATCTGGTGATTGGTTCAACTGTAATAACAACGAGAAAAGTGAAAGATAATGCATTTATCCAACTGCTTTGGAGCAGTTTGTTTTCTGTGATAGTGGTGAAAATATGTTAGACTGAGCTACTCACTTCTACTGATGGAGAGATAAGGAAATACTTCACAACTGTTAATTGATTGTTTACTGTGTTCAATTTATGTACTCGGTTGTTATTGTGAAATGATATTGCCATTTCATATATACAACGTTTTACCATAATATTCTTCGTTTCTAATTTCTTTTTTGATAAGCTCGATTTGCTTCTGACATCGAACAATTTACCAGTATGCTATCAAAGTTTGGTATATGTACTTTCCACAGTAGTCAACATTGGATGCAGCTCATTCCACGGATTGCATTATTCTCTTTCATCAACCTATGTATGATAAAAGGAGTACAGTGCCATCCTCTATTATTTGGTGCAATCTGTGTGGGCCTACCTTTTTCATCTTCACTATTTCAAACGTCTACATTTTTGTGGCATGTAATTGATGATCTACAAATATGCGTATAACTTATTCATGTACTTCAGTCCACTTCCAAGTGCAGTGCCTGCCAATAAAAAAATTAACATTGGAACTTGGTGTAACCTTACTTTGACATTATTTGATTATATTTTTGAACACGGCAAGCAAATTTGATTTTTTCTTGAACATCATAAATATTGATCAAAATTTATGGTTTCCATATTTTCAATCCATACAATTCTACATGCGTATTACAATACTTTAAACTGTGGTTTTGAAGTAAAAATTGAACATGTCAATTCTACATGCGTATTACAATACTTTAATCATTGCTTAAATTTAAGTCAAGCATAGATAAATGCCAATTAAGCACGCTTAAGCGCTCATAATTTCGTTCTACTGCTCTTTCACAAAATTAAGCTTTGTACAAGTCTTCAGCGCTTAAGCGCATTTTTCTTCATATGTGTGTACGCGCGTGTGCACATATTACATTTACACATATACATCAAAATATATTAGAAATCTGTTAAATTTTGGTGATACAGAATCACAAATAGAGGGAAAGAAATATGCAAAAGAAAGAAAGAGAAGATTTTGTTTCTCCCTAATTAATAGGCATATTGAGTATGTTTATTTCTTTCTCTAATTGGCTAATCAAATTATTTTTTGCCATCTAATGTTAACTTGGGCATTAAGTAATTGATTATATAAATAGAGGCCATAAGAGAGGGTAAATGTATGGTGGAAAATCTATTTGCTAATTCCCTATTCTCCATTTTTATTATTCTTCTCCAACAATTTTAGCCATATAGATATTTGCTCCCTTTCTCAATTTGGTTATTGATTCAATGGTATTTTGTTTATTTTAGCTTTGTTCTATTAATTGTAAACAAAAATTTTAGTGAATCAATAAAGTGGGTGGTTGGGTGGAATATCTTGTCTTATTGCTTTTAGTTTCAATTCCGTCTTATTTTTAATCCAAGTTATCTCTTTGTGATTTGGGTGACAAAGATCCGTTGATATAAGCTTCCGCAAAGCGCTGCCTTTTTTTCACAACAGATTGGTATCGGAGCACAGATCATCGCAAAGCTTAGAGTAATTTTGGATTGAAAAATTATTGATGTCGGATATGATTTCGTTTTCGAAGATGGCTATTTTAGATGGGAAGAATTGGGGTATTTGAAAGCCTAAGATGGAGGATGTTCTGTACCTCAATCATCTTCATGATCCGATTGATGGAGATAGAAAGAAGCCGTCTAATGTAGATGAGGGAAAATGGAAGAAGATGGATAAGAAGACGATTGCTTTGATTCGCCAATATCTTGATGATTCAGTTTTCCATCATGTGGCTAGTTGTGAATCCGCAAAGGCTTTGTGGGATAAGTTGGTATCTTTATATGAGTCAAAGAGTGCTACTAGTAAGCCTTTTCTGGTTCGAAAGTTGGTACAACTGAGATTAAATGAAGAGAAGTCTGTTGCAGAGCATTTGAATGAATTTCAGGATGTAATAAATCAATTAGCAAATATGAAGGTCAATTTTGATGATGAGTTACAGGCTCTTTTATTGATGAGTTCGCTTTCAGAAAGTTGAGAAACTTTGGTTGTTTCATTGAGTAATTCCAATGCTAATGGAACTATCTCTTTGGAAACTGTTCGAAGCAGTCTTTTGAATGAGGAGCTTAGAAGAAAAGGGTCAGGTATGAAATCAATTCAAAGTGAGGCTATGGTGGCAAGGGACTTGAAGAAAGATAAAATTTGGAAGAAGAAGGATGCTAATGGTAAATGCGTTATCACTTGTCATTATTGTAATAAGAAAGATCACATACGCAGCAAGTGTTATGCTTATAAAAGAGATCAGAAAAAGGCTGCGCACGGTGATACTAGCAGTGATGCACATGCAGGTTTTGCTGAAGGTACCGATAGTGATGCTTCTTATGATGTCCTCTTTAGTGAAAATAAGCCTTGGAAGATAGATTCGGGAGCCAGTTTTCACATTTGTAGAGATGTGAATTGTTTTTCTTCTTATGAGAAGAGTGTCGACATGATTAGGACGGCCAATGGAGAAGAGCTACCGATTTGTGGTATTGGATCTATCCGGTTTCGTATGCATGATGGTGTGGTTAGAGAAGTCTCTGGAGTGAGACATGTACCCACTTGTTCGCATAATCTTATTTCTCTCGGTCAGTTGGATCGCCGTGGTTGCACTTATGAGACTCAAGGTGGAGTTTTGAGAGTGAAGAAAGGTGGTCGTGTAAGGATGAGAGGAGTATTGGAAGATGGAAACCTTTATAGCTTGGTTGGTTCTGTAGTCGACTATGAAAAGCGAGTGACGGTTGAAGAATCTAGTCCACAACAAGGTGGAGAGGTTAATGTGGTCACTGCTCATGATTCTAGCATTGGGGATCATATTTTAGACAGGGGTCTTCATGTTGATGATGCTCGGGGGATCGATAGTGATCAGGTAATGAGCTCAGATCGAGTGATAGACGGGTGTCGAGTTGCAAAATCCACAAAGACAAGACGGAGATCTTTGTGGTATTACAAATATTTTTGAGACCGGATTTGTGTGGTGCACCTCATGTGAGAGATGCATCATTTGCAGTCGGTGGTAGAAGTTTGTAATTTGGTATGATTGAGATACAGGGAGTTGTGATAGATCTAGATATGGCATGTTTGATATGTTGGAGATATGTGATTTTGCATCAAGATGGAGTATTAAATTTTGGTGATACAAAATCACAAATAGAGGGAAAGAAATATGCAAAAGAAAGAAAGAGAAGATTTTGTTTCCCCCTAATTAATAGGCATATTGAGTATGTTTATTTCTTTCTCTAATTGGCTAACCAAATTATTTTTTGCCATCTAATGTTAACTTGGGTATTAAGTAATTAATTATATAAATAGAGACCAGAAGAGAGGGTAAATGTATGGTGGAAAATCTATTTGCTAATTCTCTGTTCTCCATCTTTGTTCTTCTTCTCCAACAATTTTAGCCATATAGATATTTGCTCCCTTTCTCAATTTGGTTATTGATTCAATGGTATTTTGTTTATTTTAGCTTTGTTCTATTAATTGTAAACAAAAATTTTGGTGAATCAATAAAGTGGGTGGTTGGGTGGAATATCTTGTTTTATTGCTTTTAATTTCAATTCCGTCTTATTTTTAATCCAAGTTATCTCTTTGTGATTTGGGTGACAAAGATCCGTTGATATAAGCTTCCGCAAAGCGCTGCCATTTTTTTCACAACAAAATCTACATTCCTCTCCTATATAAAATCCCTCTACATTATATATTCTAAAATAACTTTTAATATCAATTGGATTACCAACAATACCCGTGTGCGTAGCACGGGCCACACACTAGTTAATTTTAATAGCAGGATTCATTATCTCGCGTTCTTCGTTTCGAGTAAAATATAGTTTTCATTAGTTGATATTCATGGGAAATTTTATAATCTATATGGAATATACACATTTTACTCCTACTATAGTCATCCAAAATAATCTATCAAGTGAAATTAATAAATAATGGTTAACTAATTACGGCACACACAGTCTCACATGATAAATTTTAGCAGCGCCACTACCGGTAAAGCGTCATACTATAATTCCACTTTATAATTTGATGATATCAAGTAAATAACCAAGTAAAATTTGCAACAATCCACTTCCTAACACCAAACCTTTAAGGACTACCAAATTCAACGGCTACATATTGTTGAAGGTGTTTTATTGCTGTAGAAAATCAATATACTCTATTGCTAATCACCGAAAGATTAGGAATAAAGTCAGCTGAAACAACAATACAAAGAACTAAAAGCAAATTGAAATTAAGATTAATTCACTAATTCAAAAGTACTACGAAAGTGCAACCGAATGTCCTTAGCATATAAAAATTCATTTGAACTAATCAGATCTTGCAATTTTGAAGACGAACTTATTTAGGTCACGGTACATGTTTCAATTTTAGAGAAATATAGTAAAATAATACCACCATCTAAAATAATAAATTATGCAAATTGAGTAGATGAACATGGAAACAAATCAATTAGAGAAGTAAGAGAAGAGGAACTTACCTAAGAGTATTGAACAACATAGCGACATCTCCAAATCGGAAGCAATAAGCAAGTAGACTATCCAAATGATGAGCACATGATTATGGAATACAGGTGACGGTCCATCCTTCAATTTGAGTGCACAGTTTTTTATCCAGTAGCTGTCAAATCAATATAAGCGTAAAGGTTATCGATTACTTCAATGGATGATATTGGAAAAATAGGGCAATTAATTTTATGAAGAGGAATTGGATGGTGAGAGAAAAGAAGAAACATAGACTAATTGTAGGAAGAAGATGGAGGAAATTTCAAGAGATAAAGGCGAAGTTGATTAATCGTGGAGTAGGTAGTTTGAACTACTGAAAGAGCATTATGTTTTTTCCATAACATAATTTAACGTCGTCTATGCATACTTAACAAAGTTAAATTTGGGTTACCTGGTAAGCTCAGAACCATCCAATGTCTTTCTAGATATTAAATCCAAACCTTCCTTTATATTTGTTTGTCTCTTGCCGCTAAATTTATTGAATTTTATTATATAGACATAGATAGAGAGGGAGGGGACATAAAGTTGAAGAGCTAAGCCTTAGGATATGTAATAGAAAACAAACAAACGAATAAAATAACCATTAAATTTTTCTCTAAACTGTGTTGCATACATACAAATGATGTATGTCTATGTCCCTAACTGAAAAGTTGAAAAATATCTATATATAATAAATTTGCATATCATTTGTTCTTTCATTCCTAGTAGTAAGAAACTGGAACATCTATGAATGGAGAATCATTGATTAGCTCCCCCCAAAATTAAACCTGAGCTACCACAGCTCCACGATGGTTCATAGCATACAAACGGATAACATCATCTTCACAAAAAATTCATTGCTTTACAATATATGGATGTGAAAACAAATAAATGAACTAATTTCAAGGGTTAAATAAGTAATGCTTAGTGATAGATGGAAATGAGCGTAGATATGTAATTGTTATTTGGAATATTAGATACACTGAAGAGCATAGTTAAATATTTCTATCTAGATAATATCTAAAAATTTCCATTTCTACCCCATACTCTTTCACTGCTAGCATAATTCTAAATGGATGGTATATTGGCATTTGTAGTGGATCAAGAAAGAGCTTTTTGATTCTTATCTAACCATATAATCAATATTTTCCTTCATGTGTGAAAACATCGTTTCCAACCCAGAAAATAAACCGTGATGGTCCACAGAGGACAAAGACAGTGCCTGTAGTAACATTCTGATTTATTCGAACCATGAGTAAAATGGTAAATCATTCTAAAACATTTAATGTGGGGAAATATCTGAATTGGTTTCCATATTGCAGTAATCAGTAATGAAATGACTGGAAAACATAAATCAATTTACTTGATTGGAACATTAACAATACACATAAGTTGATATAGTTAACTGCATATAACATGAGAACAAAATCGAAACATGAGAACAGTATACAAACCAAAATTTGACAGTAAATTAAGTACAGTTGAGGGAAAGGAAGAATGAAAGGTTAGGCATTTCACTGCAAGAAAAAAATTCTTAACTGCAAATTTGAAATGTTGCGTCATAAATAACAACGGTACCAAATTTCTGTCGAATCCTAAAGTGCTGTAAAGCCACAAAGATGTGATTAATTGAGGTGTGGCGAAACAATATCTGAAATCTCCTAAACCAAAGAAACACTCGTACTCAGAAGGCTTCGGAGAAGACATTGTCTTACGTGAGTAAAGATGTTGGATGGTTGTGGCTATAGATTAGGGAACCTGATTTAGGTTAAAGGAAAATTGACATAGATTGTAGGTAGAAAAGGGGAAAAAAGTTGTATGTGATGCCATTAGCCAATCTGTCTTCCATGGACAACAGGACGAAGGCAGATCGATCATTTACCTTCGCCACACAGGTAAAAGTTCATGCGTTGCCCAAATTTTTGTAAGATCGTGGTCAGAAAACATGGAGGAAATAGCAATTTACGATAGAAGAAAAATGATATAGATCATAGGCTACGTGCGAAGGAAGAGAGACTGGGGATGGAAAGGAAGTGGAAAGATACACGCGAACAGAGTAAAATAAAATTGGTGACCGTTCATTTCTCAAAATACCTAGATACCTTGAACGCTCTTGAAATGGAACTCACTAATAATATAATAGTATAGACTATATGCATGTACTTTAAAAAACACACATAATATAACTACAACATATACAAAACCCTACAACTTCTTCAAGTCAAAATTTGAAAATTTTCACTGTGGATACATCTAGCAAACGAACAGTCAATATACTGACAGCTGGAGCTTGCACAATTGACCGGTGATGATAACAGTTCTTAATTTGACTATTGATAAAGATGGTAAGGAAAAAATTTCTAGCATTGATGATGACACTTTATATTAAGGTGCGCTAATTGGTTAGCAAACTTAATTTAGCATCATTATTTAGAAACTAGTGACACTTTATAGTAGGATGCACCAACTGATTTGCAAACTTAATTTAGCATCATTTAGCACTAACTTAGCTTGCAAACTTAATTTAGCACTAATTTAGCATCATTTAGAAACCAGTGACAATTTTTAAACTAGCTTCATTACAGCAAATAAAATTTGATGAATGCTTTTCTAGCTTGGGAGTACAAGTGGGATTTGGAACCTTGGTAATAGCAATAGTTGCACCCTGCAAACTAATGACAATTATTATTAGTTATATCGATAATATGCCAAGAGGTTAAAACTCAATCAACAAAATTACTGGAAAAGATCTGATTAAAGTTTGCTTTCACTGTTTTTGATGTTGTTAAAATCTTGGCATAAATCTTACTTGGCACGAGTCTCTCCATATATCAAATGACAAATCAACGGAAATAGCGTGTACGGTTAGCCTCATCAAGATATTAATAAATATGTAGCAACAAACTAAAAATACTTTAACTTGTCACTTCATGAACATACTCATTTGCATTTGAATCTATCAACAGGAAGAAAAATGATCATATGCTAAGCATTATATATTTAACTCGCCAAATCATAACATGAGCAAGATAGACACAGCACCCTTTCTTCATTGGTTTCTGATGCAATAATCTGGCAATGATTATGATCAAGAACATGCTCTTCCAAGTCCCAACGTAATTGGTATTAAGTTTTGTCCTAGCAAGACCGACACAGCAATAAATTAGTAATCAGTATAAGAATTAAAACAGGTTTAAAGGGATTTAACTATATAACATCAACATATATCAGGTACTCTTGAACATGCACCATGCATCCATTTAAAATAATAATAGTGGAACATTTACTCGTTAAAATATTGCAACGTTGAAGCGAATTCCAAAAGATGGTTTCCCAGCTCTATGCGATAACAATTGATAAATTAACAAAAACTCGTTCTGCAAATTTGTACTAGTACAAACTTGCACAACTATGGACAGTTCTACTTCTATATGTTTATCTCGTTTCTCTGTTACAAAATTACGTGCACTTGCGCAGCCCATATACACTTCAAACAATAACCATCAAATACTATCATCACAGCCACTATACGCTATATTCATCAATTATAATCATTATATATCCATCATATAACATCACTATACATTCAAACAATATAAAATCCAACAAAACCAAACAAAATCATATACAATCCCAACAACAATACATATCATGTCAACCAATACAAGTCATCAAAATATGTACATAGTTTTCCAACCACAAGTACAAACCGTTAACCCAAACAAACCCGTTAACACAACTACAAGTCATCAAAATATGTACATAATATCCCGAAATATATATACACCAAACCAACCAAAATGTGTATATACCAAACTGTAACATGAGCAAGCAAGCATACCCACTCCTCACCGTCGCTGCCATCCTCTCCAGGCATCCTCTCATGCTGTTGCAAATAACCTGCAATCCGCTCATCCATCTGTTGCTCGAAAAAACTCTTCCTCCAACCATTTATTTCATCCACTGTTTTCTTCAACTGAACAATCTCCTCTTCTTGCTGAGACCTCCTGTATGCACTCTGCAATCTCATCACCTGTAAAATAGTTCATAATTATTTATATATTAGTGTGTGTGTATATATATATATATATATATATATATATATATATATAATATTATTAAAATTATTTAACTATTCATATGCATGTGTAAATTTATATATTAGTACATGTCAAAATTTACCTCAAGATTTCCATAGCTATACCGCACATTGGTCCGAGAAGGCAGATCAATAATAGCATCCCAGATATTGTTCGCCTCCTCTAGCGTGAGCTCTTCCCGATCAGTGGACTGTGCTACCCGAGCCCGCTCAGCTTCGTACCTCTCCTGCAATTACAAACAATTGTTTTACACGATAAAAACCGAATTTCAAGTTTTTAAAAATAAAATAGAAAAAATATTATTATTAACAATAAATTAGTTTACCATTACGGATTGGGATTTGTCATCCGTCCACTCGTACGAAATATTGCCTTCTTCATCGGTCCTCTCCACGGCATGCGTCACCTTGAACAACTCGGCCATAGTGGGCTCGCGGTTGTATCTCGTTGACTGAAAATATATAAATATTATTGCTAATCTGATTATAAAATATTTTAATAAAATGTAAACACAGTTTATAAATTTAATTACCAGCTCTCTCTTATGCTCCTGGAAGGATTTGGAGCCACCACGGTGCAATGCAGGATTTTTATTCCTATTAGCCCGGTTCCGCGCAGATAATTCTTACAAATTAAGATAAATTATCACGTATATATCTTGCGAGATTTATATTAGATTTAAATAACAAAGCAAACATATATTACTTACTTTTGCTGCCGGAGTGTTCCAAAGCCGAAGAAAATCAGTCCATACACCGTCACCCATCCAGTTCGGCTTTTCGCCTGAATTCTTAGCCTTGGACAATGTATCCCTGTAATTTTTCCTCATTCTTTTGTTCCAGTGATTTAAGAAAACGTCCATATCATCAGGGTCAACGCGGACTGCAGCCTGTAAATTAAAATTATTTTAAGTTATATAGATTATATTAGTTTACGACTGAAATTCAAACTACTACTTACAAGTAAATTGGCTTGTATTGCGTTCTTGAAATGAAGGGGTATGTCGTCCCAGCGAGGCCAACAACCATCCATCCGGCTCTGAAAAGCCTTCCTCGAAACCTGTAGAATATAATCTAATGACTCCACCTCAAAGCCCCTACAAAAGTTATGATATACATGTTTAGTGAATTTTAAAACTTATACTTTAAATAAAATTGATACTTACCCAGCACTTTTCGAAACAATTTCTACCATCAGACGTAAGTCCGGTGCAGTGCCACTGCCACCTGCACCGGGAGATGGGGATGGCGTGCCTGTCATACTTCGTCTCCTGCCAGACATATCTACTATAGAAAAACAATATCATCACAGAACAATTATAAAAATTCACTACTACATAGCATGTTTCAATCACTTTCATAGAAACAATTATAAAAATTTACTAGTACAAAACATGGATAAAAATTAAATAAACGATCATCACAGAACAATAATAGAAATTCACTACAACATAGCATTTTTCAATCACTTTCACAGAACAATTATAAAAATTTACTAGTACAATACATGGATAAAAATTAACTAAATGATCATCACAGAACAATTACAGAAATTTACTATTACATAGCATGTTTCAATCACCATCACATAACAATTATATCTGTAACGATCAGTCTTCCTCGTTTTCTGATTCAGACCCAGTCTCTTATTCTATCTCATTTTCTTCGGTACTTTCGAATGCATCAAATAAGACGTTCGATTCATCATTCAAAGGCCCTACATCAATATCATCAGTTATTATCATTTCTGTATTTGGTTCAAGATCGGTTTGATATGCTGCTTCATCTGGAATATTATTTCCATCAAACGTAAACCTTGGTTTTGTTTTGAAAACAGCAGACCAATCCGTTTTATCTTTTTTCAAAGATGGATACGGAGCAAAATAAACTTGTAACGCTTGCTTGGCTAATGCAAAAGGATCGTAGTTATAGTAGTGTGATGTATGCCTTATTTCAATAAGTTTATACTCTTTATGCACGTTGATTTCGGAACCAGGAACATTACCGAACCAATTGCACTTAAATTAAAAAACATTTTCTAAAGGTTCAACATAATATGTCAACTCTAGAATCTGTGTTCTGACTTCATACATCCAAGTACGGTCGAGAAAATAATTGAACATTTTTCCTGATTTGAAAATGTATGTTAGACAATTTAAATCATTAATTTTCAACCATTCTCTATTGCCGTTCCGTTACAAAATGAGCATCCATATAACGATCATATACAACACTTGCCAGACGGGGCCAAAGCCAATCTAAGGGATAAAAAAATTTCTTTAAATTTTATCAAATATTGTTGTTCTTTTCAAATTTGGACAATGTTTCAACTATTTAAATTTTATTTCATAAATTTGTGTATTTAAATTTTAGTTCCACATCCAATTAATAATTTTAGTTCAATATTCATTTCTTTATTTTTTTACGACATAGATTTTAGCGGAATATTTGTTGTTGTTATATTCATTTCTTAATTTCTTTCAAAATCGATTTTAGTACAATATCAGTTGTTTTTAAAATCATTTCCTTATTTTTTAAAAAAATTTAGATATTTGCAGAATTTTTAATGTTCTCATATTTATTTTTTAATTTTTTGTATAAACTTTATTTTTGTACAATATATACAACCTTTTGCATTTTGGTCGTCGCTAGCCGTCGCTAAAATTATTAAAATGGTCGTCGCTAGCCGCCGCTAGCCATCACTAAAATGGTCGTCGCTAGCCGTGGCTAAATCAACAAGATAAATAGAAGAATTATCGATGAAGATAATTATAAAACAACAAAACTAATTATCATATAGATAATTAGAAAACAATAAAAATCTAATTATTAAATAAAAATTTGTCAATTTAAATTCACTTGACAACTTAAAGTTGTAATTTATCAATTTCATAAACTATGAAATACTTTCATGTAAATTTATCAATAACCAAGTTAATCATTAGTATACACTAATTTTTCACCTAACACAACTAACCATGTTAATCGCCAACACTAATTATCCACATTATTCAAATTCATGATAAACTAATTAATCTAATACCTAATTTAACTTCATGATAATAAACTAATTAATCTACCAAATCAACATACAACACTACTAATACCTAATTTAACAACACTACTAATATCTAATTTAACAACAAATCCTAATTTAATTAGGGTTTAAACTAAACCTAAAAAACATCAAATTTACATTCAAAATAGAGATTAGAAGCATAACTAGCCGAATTTGGGTGATTTGGAGGCGGCGGAAGGCGGGGCTGCGGCTGCGGTGACTGGGGGCGACAGATTGGGGGAAGAAGGGTTTAATTTTGGTGGGAAAGGAATGAAAGTTATGCTCGCCGAAAGCAGCATGTATATTTCGTATAGCGACGGCTGCATTTTTTATCCGTCGCCAGCCGTTGCAAAAGCCCATCGCTATACGAAACCGTTCTAGCAGTGTAATAAGTAAGTTCTAACCTCGTTATTCTTAGCAACTCGAACATGTGAATACACACAGATGTGTGTGTATAGGTGGGATCAGTAACCCATTTATGTATCCCCTTCCATCTCTTTGCCTAAAAAGAATGAAACAAAACAAAATTATGCAGAAATAGTCTATTTAATATCTAGATGTCCTACGTAAAAATATTTATTTTTTCGAAACCTCTTACTCCTTCAAATTCTATCATTCAATGGATCATATTGATTTATGATTTTGAAAAAGTTAGAAGTCCCAGCATGATCCAAATTTTTGTGTAGGTGATAGCGACATTAAATAGATTACATTATAAAAAAGTTTTGTTTCGAAATTTATTTTAAAAAAAGACAGAAAAGGGCTCAGAGGGGCCATAAGAAGGCGGTTGCAGATTCCACCTTATACGCGTGTGTATGTAAATTGAGTTTATGTAGCATCAAATGTGAGCTACCATAATAACGTTTTAAATAAAGTACCAAGTATTAAAGAATCCGAACAACAAACCTTCAGCAGAAACAAAATAAAACTTGCTGGGACCAAGAAGGCTGCATATAGTATGATAAAAGAAATGGTTTCTTATTTATGATGGTCACATCATGAACATCAATTAAATGTGATTGATCTTTCAAGTTGTGATGGGTGTGGCTATACTAGCATTTTGAGTTGAGAGGTTTTGGCATGGTATACCAACTGGATTGAACTACATCAATTTTTTTTGTTTCCAATTTTGCTCTAGTTTACGTATCATTTAACATGCTTGCAACCTGCACTGATATGATAAAATTAATAGGTGCGCCAAAATATTTATTCATCCAACCTCTCTGCAAACGCATAAGATGTCATTCAAAAAGAGTAACGATAAAAGATTTATACATAACATTTTGTAATCCAATGTATAGTTAAACCATTAACGCATATGATCCCATTAACTAAGAAATTGCACAAAGTCATGAGGCATTGTGAACTAATAACAAGAAAAATAGAGAAAAAAGATAATAATGAAAAAAATTATAACATTGAAATGATATAATATAGAAAGAAATTATTCCAAAAATAATTGTAGGAAGGAAGAGAAAATGAAAGTCAAAAGAGTTTAATCTCTAAAAGTTGTGAATTGATTTATGTGTGTATGAGAGTCTTGCACATTAGATCTCTATTTCTGATGTTGTTTGTTATCAATGTGCATGTCTACACTAAAAAAAGGCTCAGGCACACATTATGTGTTTTTTTGCAGTTTGAGACGCTTCTTTTGTAAATTTTAAATTTTAGTTTACAACATAGTTAAATAGAAAATCTAAATAGTTAAATGAATTACAAAATATAGTTTAAAATTTAAAATTTTGATAATAAAATATTTAAATAGTAGAATAAATTATAAAATATGGTTTCAAATTAATATGTAGTTAGCAAAATAGTGGATCAAACTTGTATAAAAGGCACGCAAAAAGGTCTAAGCCTAAAAAAAAACCTAAGGCTCAAGGCTTGAGACTTGGCAGCTTAATTACTATATTAAATATGTAAATTAGACTCCTGTTTTTCTAAATAAAAAACATAAACTATATTGCGCTTACCCCACTTTCTAGATAAAAAAAGTAAACTATATTGCACTTTCCTGATAGAAAATGTAAGTTAACTTGCGCTTTTTAAAAGTTTTTCAAAAACTGAAAAGTCAAATTTATTTATTCATAATTAGTAATAATTGTTATTTAATTACAATTTTAGTAAATAACTAAAAAAAATCATTATTATCGAATTTCATATGATTTTTTAATTTTTTCCTGGAAACTGCGAGCCAACTTACATTTTTTATCATAACAGTGCAAATTACCTTGCCTTTTTTTTGTATTTTGAAAAACATGAACCTAAGTTATATAATCATTGCTACATGGAGTTTTCTTATTACAACATCAAAAACAGAGGCCAGTAACTTTATATATGTGTGTATATATATATATATATATATATAATATAGGAGAATGATCATCTGCACCTCTATTCCCCATTGATTTCAACTGCACGTTCTAATTTAAATAATATAATTATTTTATTTAAATTGGAATGTGCGGTTGAAATCAGAGGATTTGATGTGCAGCAAAAGTGAGGTGCAGTCGATTCTTCTCTCTTTGTGTGTGTATAAGCAGCGTTCAACGACACCCCTTGTAGTCCCTTGATTTCCACTACACATTCTGATTTAAATAATATAGTTGGTGGAAAGAGAGAAAATAGTATTATTTAAATTAGAGTATGTAGTGGAAACCGGAAAGGAGGGGGGCACAAGGGTACTGTTGAACGCTGCTATATGTGTGTGTATGCAAGAATTGACTATAGCTCATTTCTGTTACATCTCTATTCCCTCTCGCATCGGATGTCCAACTCACATTCTGAATTAAATAATATATCTTTTCTCTCCTGAAGTGACAAAAGGAAGACATGTTGTTTAATTCGAAATATGTGGTTGAAAGGGGGATTTGAGGTGTATCAAAATTGAGGTGTGCGTATATATTTATAGCACCAAGAGATTGTGTTTTTGATAGTATCGGTGTTGTAGTTAGTACGATCTTCTTCCCCAAGACCGGAGGGAGATTATGGAAATGCCTTTTGAGATTCCGATTCTATTCTTGAGCTCGGTGTTGTGGAAGAAATTGAAGTTTCGCCTAATTTAACTTATGAGCAACATCCTACTCGTATTATTGCTTCGGTTTTCTCGAAACTGGCTACTCCTTATGATTATTCTTTGGAGTTAAAGTATTCAACAATTTCATAACAACGAAGGTGACATAAGTTATATCGGAGCAGCAATTTATCAAAAAATAGTATATGGTTCTGGAATAACACAGAACTTCTAAGAATTATTTACATATGTATGAGCAGTAGTTAGGTGTAAGAATGCACTAAATAACGTGTGTTGACTAAAAGTTTAGTCAATCTTGGCACTACAAGAGAAACGGCTATTTTCAACGGCGAATGACCGTTGGAGGCCGTTGGAAAGCCGTTGGAGGCCATTGGAATTGCCGTTGGTATACACTTCAACAGTTTCCAACGGCATCAACGTGGATATACCAACGGCTTCCAACGGGAAATTTGCAAACGTGGCAAAGCCTGTTGACCAACATGCCGTTGAAAATCGGTGGAATATGCCGTTGGACGCCGTTGGAAGCCGTTGGAGTTAAATGGCCAATTGGCCGTTGGTAGCCGTTGGAGTTAAATGGCCAATTGGCCGTTGGTAGCCGTTGGAAGCCGTTGCAAATCTGAGTATTTTTTTATATATAAAAGCAGCGGTGCTTGCTTCCTGCCACACATAACCACAATTATATCAAAACAGCTCCATTTCGAGCATATACATATAACAACTATATCCAAACATATATATATATATATATACATACATACATATATATACATACATACATATATATACATATATCTAGATACATATATACATACATATATGTATATACATATATACATACATATATGTTATATATATATATATATATATACATATATGTTATATATATATATATATATATATATATATATAACACCAAATCTTACATATATTTCAACATAAACCAACAACCAAACAAAACACAACATAACCATCATTAAAAAAATCTAAACCAACATCAACAAATCCAAACCAACATCCACAACCAAACCGTCAGAATGTATGAGATCCAAATATACACAAACCATCACATCAAAATGTATCAAATTCTCACCAACTCCAAAATATACATGCCAATAACAAAACATACCTAAATCACACAGCACCAGAACCACCAGATGAAGGAGTCTGTCCATACTGTGCGATGAACTCCGCCATACGCCGGTTCAACTCCTCCGTCCTCGCTTCATGCAGCAAATTGCGTTCTCGCATCTCAGCAAGCTCGGCTCGTAGCTGCGCAATCTCTTCTTTATCTTGAGCTCTTTGATATTCTTTCTGGGCTGTCTGAACCTGTAAACAAATTTAAATTACCAACTGCACTAAAAAATTAGTATTAAAATAATTGCAAATTAACTAACCGATTGGCTTCCATATCCGTAGCGTCTGCCGCGGGTCACTGGATCCATGACGGACTCAAAAATGGCGTCCTCCTCATCGGGGGTCAAGTGAGCTCGTCCCGTACTCTCAAGTAAGGCTGTCCGCGCTTCCTGAAACTTTTGCTGTCATGCAAAATATAATTGAATTTAGTTAATTACGTTATTTCAATTAACTTGTAAGTTTTAGTTACTTATGTTATACTTACATAGGCAGCACGCGCTTTGTCATCATGGTCCCAAGAGTAAGAAACTGCGCCGGAATCATCGACCTGAGTCAATGCATGTGTATGGGTAAACACATCCCAATAACTAACAGTCCCCCCCCCCGCGTTGTCTCTCCTGAAATATGCACATATAAATATACATTATTTATAATTTAACAAATTAAAACTTAAAATAATTAACTATTTGTCTTATTTAATAATTATACCAAATATTCCCGGTGATGCTGGAAAGACTTGGAACCACCGCGATGTGTAACGGGGTTCCTGCTCCTGTTTGCAGAATTCCTCTCGGACTGCCTCTGCAAATTTAAATTGAAAACAAAAATTGTTTTGACAGTTTTAATTATTTATATATTATTTGCCTCAAACAATTTAAATTAAATATATGATAGAGATTTACCACAAAATCCTCGTTGCTCCACCAGGTGGCGAACTCATCAAAAACAGCTTCACTCATCCAATGAGGCCTCTTTCCCGATGTTTTGATGTTGTTAATCGTTTCGCGATAGTTTTTTGCAATTTTGCTGCTCCAATGGCGACGGACATCTGAAACATCAGAATCGGCGAAGTCCACTTCCCCCTGCACGTTTGAAAAAATATGAGTTATACAGTTGCTATAAATAGTGCATACATGAATTGGCGTAATGTACATGACTACATAATGCAATAATTGCTATACCACACATACCAAAAAGTCCTGCCAGATAGCCTCCCGCACCCCCTCTGGTATCGCAGTCCACCTCGGCCAATACGAGGTCATACGAGGCATATACGCCCGTCGCGAGATCGTGAGTACTATGTTGGAAGGCTCCAACGAAAACCCACCGCTGTGTAAAAACAGAAGAAACATTTAATATTCCGTTATTGCTATATATATTTGATAAAAGATTGTATGGAATAAAATTCAATTTTGAAACTTTATACTTACCTGCCATCGGCTTTGGGCTTCAGCCATACCATAGGCCGAACACCCGGCAGTGAAGGACCAGCATCATCACCTCTCTGTGAGCTGGAAGATCCGGAGTGTGAACGTCTGCGTCCCGACATACCTATATGAAATCATAGTATAAAGAAAAGCAAGGGTAAAATTGATTAATTTAATATGCAAATGGTGTCAGAATAATGAACATGGCGTAACATACATTATGGCGTAACATAAAAGAGACTTTGTGATACATATCATATAAAATTACTTTGGAAATAGAAAAATTAAAAAAATTACCTTCTCAAAATATTGATTAGTGGTCAATCCTCATCGCTTTCGGATTCTGACTCTTCTTCGCACTCTATATTTTGTTCCTCTATACTCTCAAATGCTTCAATTAATGCATTTGATTCATCGTTTAGAGGTCCAAAATCTATTTGATCGTCGGTTAATATTATTCCTCTATTTTCCTCGATATCTACTTGGTAAGCTTGCTGTTCAGGAATATTTCGTCCATCAAATGTAAACCTTGGTTTGGTTTTAAAACAGCCGACCAATCTATTTTATCTCTTCTTAAAGATGGGTAAGGAGCATAATAAACTTGAAGAGCTTGTTTGGCAAGTACAAAAGGGTCGTACTTATAATACCTCGAAGTATGTTTTATTTCTATAAGATTATATTTTAGATCCACGTTTATTCCAGAACCTGAAACGTTGTTGAACCAGTTGCATTTAAACAAAAATACTTCTTCCGCGGGTCGAGTGAAATATGTCAACTGCAAAATCTGGGTCAGCACGCCATAAAAGTCATTTATGTGATCAAATGTAAACCTTCAACTCGAGCTTTCTGTCTCACTTTTTTCTTTAGATGATTTAAATACCTAGCAAAAATTATTTTAATTTAATTTTGTATACATTTAATTAAACCAATATTTAATAAACTAAATAGTAATATACCTTTCAAATGGATGCATCCATCCATATTGCACAGGCCCTCGAAAACGTGCTTCAAGTGGAAGATGAATTGGTAAATGCTCCATAACATTGAAAAAACCTGAAGGAAATATTTTTTCCAGTTTGCAAAGCAATATCGGGATTTCTTCCTCAAGTTTACGTAGACGATCAACTTTTAATGTAGTTGAACAAATCTCTTTATAAAACAGACTAAGTTCTGTTACAACAGTCCAAACTTTTACGGGAAACAGTTCTTTAAAAGCGACGGGTAACAAATTTTCCATCATAACATGACAATCATGACTTTTCATCCCGCCAAGTTTATTGTTCTTATAGTCAACACATCTACGAAGATTAAAAGATATGCCATCTGGGTATCGTAATCCTTCCACCCATTTTAAAAGTAATTTAACTTGATTATTGTCTAGCTCATAGCAAGCTTTTGGCTTTTTTGTGTCATTTGGTTTTATATGAAGCTCAGGACGATTACATATTACTTCGATATCACGTCTTGATTTCAAATCATCTTTCGTCTTCCCTTTAACATTCAAAATTGTATTAAACAGATTATCAAACACGTTTTTCTCATTATGCATCACGTCAATATTATGACGAATCAAGAGATTTTTCCAATAAGGCAATTCCCAAAATATGCTCTGTTTGCACCAGTTATGTATCGATGATTTACCCTGAATTTCAGTTTGTTCTCCGGTTTCATGTATCTTTGGATAATCCTTTACAAGTTCATAAATTTCTTCGCTTGACCAAACCGTAGGTGGTCTCAAAGTTTCATGTCTATCAGCTGTAAAGTTTTTTATCTCTTCTAAAAGGATGATTAATATGAAGAAAAAATCGATGACAGTCAAACCATGAAACTTTCTTTCCATAAGGTAAAAAAATTGCTCGTGTTTCTTCCATGCAATAAGGACAAGCTAGACGACCGGCCATACTCCAACCTGAAAGCATTGCATATGCAGGAAAATCGCTGATTGTCCACAATAAAGAAGCATACATGCGAAAGTTCTTTTTTTGGAAAATATCATATGTCTCTACTCCCTCGTACCACAATTTTTTTAATTCATCAATCAATGGTTGTAAATAAACATCGACTCCTTGTGTCGGATCATCGGGACCAGGGACGACAACTGTAAGAAACATATATGGAGTTTTCATACACATCCAAGGAGGTAAATTATAAGGTGTGACAATTATAGGCCAGGACGAATATTTTGAACCAAATTGAGAGAATGGGGAAAATCCATCTGTACATAAACCAAGTCTAACATTACGAATTTCGAACGCAAAATCGGGATATTTCTGGTCAAAATGCTTCCATGCTTCCCCATCAGCTGGATGTGTTAACGTACCTACTTTCTGTGTTCTCACACCGTGCCATCTCATATGTTGCGCAGTTACAGAAGATGCATATAACCTTTGAAGTCTAGGAGTAATTGGTAAATAATGCATACGCTTATACGGGACTTCCTTTCCCTTTTTCTTTCTTGGTTTGTATCTTTCCTGATTACATATTTTACAATTTCTAAGGTTGATATCTTCCTTCCAAAACAACATGCAACCCTTTAGACACGTATCTATTTTTTGATATGGTAAACCGAAAGCCGACATCATTTTTTTAATTCGTAATGATTTTCGCACATTAGATTATTAGGAGGCATATGTCGTTTCGCAGCTTGTACAACAGCCGTAAATCCAGATTCTGTGAGGTTGTATTTGGATTTCATCGCAATGTATTCAGCAGTTACTGATAACTGGCTTCCGCTTGTGCAGCCTTCCCAAAGGGGTTTTTTCGCGGCATCTAACAAATCATATATTTTTTATGCCCCAATATTTGGTTCTTCTTCAGCATTACCATCGTCATCAGTTAATTGAGGAACAAGAAACATTGAACGTGCAGCATCTTCAACCATATGTTCTACAAGATTTGTCGTACCAATTTCATTACTCACCACCTCCTCATCTTGTACAGGATTAGATGCCAACTGTTCCCCATGACGATCCCAATCAAAAGTTCGATACGAAACCGTACTGACGCAAATGAACTCTAACCATTTGTGGTATCAAATGCTTTAACAGTTTGCATTTACTACATGGACAACGGATTTCTTTGTAGTTTCCGTTATTACGTAAAGCAAAATCCATAAATACGCTAACACCATTATTAAAATGTTCACTTGTTGAGCCTTCAGTATTGACCCTTCGTTTTTTGTACATCCAGCTCCGATCAGTAAAATAATTGTCCATTTACCTACGCATATAATTAAAAAGTACGATATAATTTTGCGTTGACATTTTTTATTAAAACAATTTTATAAACATTCTTCTTGTTTTTGTTATATCTGTTAAAATAATACTTAAAGCTTATTTTGAAATGAACATTATATTCTATTTAAACAATTTTATTAGCGAATTTGATATTAATTGATCATTGACACTTTGTTGATGGGTCATCCTACCTCCCATTACAAATACAATAACGTAATTAAATCGCATAAATCATTGCAATTTAAACGATCCAACAAAATTTCGACAGCACTTCGCTTTAGTTTCCTGAACAGTACATAAGTGCGTGTACACACGGAACATAAAGGGAAGCGCTGTCGAAATTTTGCGAACCGTTTAAACTGAAATGATTTACGAGATTTAATTACGTTATTGTTTTTGTAACTTGTCCAATACAGGGACAAATCCAACAAATACTGTATACGATGAATATAGATGTCCGTTCTGTTAAAAAACGAATATCCACACAACGATCATATACAATACTTATCAGACGGGGCCAAAAACACTCTAAGGGTTTAAATTTTTAAATTAGCGATATAAAAGTTTAAATTTTATTTTCATAAAATTTAAACTTTTATATCAATAAACAAATTGTTGAATCAACGCATATATAATGATTTTTTCCTAAAACAAAAAAAAAATCCAGTGTGTGCGCGCAACGTATAAAATAAACGAACAATGCTATACATATAATCGCATCACAAATCACATTCAGTCATACACAAACTGTATCACGTATATATCATATCATAACATGTCAAAAGTGAACAATTTATATGTCAATATAATTACTTAATTTCTACGTACGTTTTTACGCAATTCAATCACCAATATAATAACAAGTGAGGTTCATGCTTAGGTTAGTGACAATTATTAAATTTGAAACTAATTTAATAATAAACCTAATTTAACAAATCATAGTTAAACATGCAATAATTAGTTTAATAATAGTAATTAAGGTCCAATACACTACACTACACAAACAATAGCAACATACATTAAAATTACCAATTTAACCTAAAATAAAAAATTTAACAAAATTAGGGTTTTAGCAAATAATACCTGATTTTGGAGGTTGTGAAGCTTGCAAACGAAGATGGGGACGCTAGAACGTGTAGAAGGGGATAAAATGGGGTTGGAAATGTTTTAGGGGGGAAAATGGGGGGTTTTTGGAATAAATTTCGGGTGAAGATGGAATGGGGAAGAAGAAGATCGAGCTGCAGGTTACTCTCGGTTTTTCAACGGCTTGCAACGGCCGCCAACGGCATATTTCCAACGGCTTCCAGCGGCAAGTGTTCTTTGTTATTAAAAAATTCTGGGAAAAAGCTTGCCGTTGCTAGCCGTTGGAAGCCATTGGTCAATGCCCGTTGGAGGCCGTTGCCTCCACCCGTTGCTATAAACAGTAATTCTTGTAGTGTGGATTGTAGTTGAGACTCAATATTAGCAAAGACTACTTACTAATATCTTAATCTAAAAACGAAAAATGAGAAAATAATAACGCGGTAAGTAAAAATACAAGACTTAGAATGGTTCGATCAAAAATTAATCTATCTTCGCTATTTTAATTATCTCTTATTATTTTGCTTTCCTTACGATGGCTTGTTTTACGAGAGACAATAATAAGAAAAATGACCCTCAAGAGTTTCCAATTGACCAATCCTTGTACAAATCCATGACATGTGGTATTTATAGCTGCTGCAAGTTGATTTGAACGGCTGAGATCACGTTGCCAAAGTCCAGGAATCATTGAAGCTTGTAGATTATGTCGCTTGGCTAATACGTGTGCTAGTGGTTCAGATGATCATCGACTGATAATCCATACTCGAGCATGCTTTAGTTAGCCTGAGGCGGCATGGGAATAAAGAGTAGTTGTGCAGTGTCACTTTTCAATGTAGCAGTAAAGGACAGGGAATGGATGTCATACCGTGCTGCCTTTGTAAGATGAACATAACCTTATGTGTTAGTCTTTCAATGTAGTCGTTGCTTCTTTTTACAATGGCGGTAAGGAGCCCGTGGCCAAGGCATGCCTAGTGACAAGATGGCTGCAGACGAAGCGGACGGTCTTGTCGGACGACGAGTAGGGGAACCTATCAAAGAGTGGGCAAGATCATTATCTGGATCGCTCACCTGCGGAAAGCCACTGCATGTTAGGCCGCCTAAGGTATGGGCGAGGCAACTGTCAAGGCAGCCCCTTTTTGAGAATCATTTGCATGTCGGGCTGCCATAGTGCCATTTGTTGCTCCGCCTGGACCAACGCAAATTTGGGTCCAGGGTAATTGGATTTTTTTAGAGTTATAAGTATGGTCCATAGACACTGCTTTTGGGGAAAAAGTCTACCTACAACTTAGTTATAATATTTCCAAAAAATTACAGTTGGTAGGACTTAAAAAAACACCAACTAGACACAAAACACAAGCTCTACCGTTGAACTACCTCATATTTTGCATTCATTCACTAAAATAAATAAATTATTTACTATTTTTGAAACAGATATTAAAATATTAGGGGCTTATCGTCAAATTAGTCTGTGGGATGTCACTCGACTAGCCCGGGCATGCCCTATTTGTTGCCATCGTCCGTAGATAGTTATAAGGTTTTAACATGGATTGTGTGTATCTGCGTCGAGCGGATTGCTATACAGCAGGGTCCATGTAATTCGAGAAAGATGCAGCGTTCTAGAACTGTGCGGGCTGACCCATATTAACTTGCAAGAAAATCATGTAACAGTTTGTGGCCTTGGCAAAGTGGTAAAAAGACAGGCTGTTGAAGACAAGGCCAGCAGTTCGATCCCTGCCTCTGGCATATTAAATTGTGCATTACCATGATTCTTGTGAACTTATGTGATGCCTACTTTGTAAATATAAGTAACCAGTTAAAAAAATCGAGCAACAATGTGGTACAGTTTTCCTAATTTATTGTTTTAGCTTTGGACAGCCTCTTCACAATGCAAGAGAAAGATTACGTACATTATTGACCTCCGCAGAGCACGCTATCATGCGGAAGCCTTGTATACTGAGTTCCACCTTTATTGTTTTGACATTGGATGGCGTTGGTATTAGCTGACCAACTGTAGATGTTTGTTATAATGAAAAATTATAGTGCTCAAGGTCCATTTTGATGATTTCATGTTGTAATAGCATCGTTTAACTGTCTAGAGACTAGTAATAAAGACTAAATGTTCGGATCATGGGTGTTATGAGCCTACTTAAGATATTTGCCAACTAATTTGCATTTAAAAAAAAAGAGGTACATAAATGAAGTACATTTTCTCCATGCTATTTCAATATTCTTTTGAACTCTATGATACATGGTGATGTGTAAAATGGTGCTACAAAATAATTTTGATTCAGAAATCGAAATGAAGCTAGCATTTGTTTTGGCTCAAACGTATATTATGTTAGCATAAAAAATCAAACCAATGTTCATAGAATAACTTTTTCACTTGTGGTTCCACAAATTTACCGTGTTCATTTGTTATGTTAACCCAAATTTTGTACTTGTAGATGAACAAAAGTATGCAAGTAAAAAATAACAATATTTTAAGGCTAAACGCTTTCCAAAATGATATTTTAACCATAAAATCTAACCTTGATTTAAAGTTGAAATATAGTCGGTATTTCATGTTGTGTTTTACTATTTCATTTCAAACTACATTATGACTTGGGTCAAAGTAAAAATTCTCACTCACGCTTGTTGGCGCACGTGCATTCCAACTTTGGTCAATCTCATATAAAGTATTGATCTAGGATTGCCCTAATGGAACCTCGATGCCTCCTTTTGATTTCCAACTTGTAAAAATAATAGTTAGGTTATCCGCATGGTGATCTAGATGTACATGTTCTAGTCCCAAAATAGCCTCTTCTCAATGTAAGAGAAAAAACTGCATATGTACCTCCACATAGCCTGCTATCGTGCGGAAACCTCGTGCATTGGGTTCCACTTGTAAAGACAATTTCCTTATATAAACAACATTTTTTTTCATGTACAAACAAAGAAGAAAATATGGCAAAACAATTTATAGGTCAAACAAAAATCAAAAACTAAAGTTCATCCAAAATACATTGGTGAAAGAAAAAAATAATAATATTTATAACAATTGTTTTTCAACAAACACACATGTATTTGAGTTTTTTCTTAATTATTTGAGATAATCTTATAAGTACTGTCATTATACTTTAGCGTGATAAAATTTATGCCATCTTATTTTTCAATTTGATTTCGGTAGGAACCTGAATATTTCAATCATGTATTTGAGTTTTATTTTAAACTCTCTGATACAGAGGACATCCGGAAGGGACAGCGGACCGAACAACTTCAAGCAGGATTAAGTTGTTTATGTCATCTTCAACTCATGACACCTATTACCGTCATGACATCCATTTTTTGCTTTTGCGAGAAGTGTGTGCAAGACAGCTAAACCTGGGTCTGTGACTAAACCTAAACACTCATTTTCCATTGCGAGAAGTGAAGAAAATTTATACTTGATTTATGTCGTATTATTATATGACAAATCATGGAATCAAAGCAACAAATGATACTTGTGTGCTTTGGTTTGATTTATTTTATTTCTGATGTTTGGTTCTTTTTTACTTATATATTTTTGTTTATGGAGAAGTACTAATTTTAGCTGATGCAACAAATGGTTAGATGAACATGTGCAACTGTAAACAATAAGAACCATTCTAAAAATCTGATTTGATTTTGTTTAAGCTCATAAAATATAAGTTTGATTCAAAAACAAATATAGGTTTCATCCTATCAGTCGGCCCTAATTTCATAACATAGAAATTTTAGGAATTGAAAAAACATTCTCCTAGACATTTTCTATTTGTATTAATAATTTAGAAAAACATAAATCATTAAAAAAATACTTTAGAAACTAACTTTTTGTTGTATTGTTCGTTCACTTCAAAAAATGATTAAATTTTTCAGAAAGAAATGAAACCACTCAAAATATTATAAAACTGTAATACTTCATAAAAATTCAAATTTTTGTAGAGATTTTGATAAAGGAAAAATCCTCCAAATTCAAAACCTAAATAAGAATATATTCAAAATAGGTGTATATTCCGACGGTTTCATTAACAAATGATTGCGTAAAAACGTAGTAATTGGTTACTTTGGAAAACATGGAATGAAGTATGGTATGAGTTATCAGACAGTACCCTGAAATTTCGATGGTACCATACTAGTGCCGTTAAGTAGCGGTCCAAAACCGACCAAGTTTATCGGCTCCGGTTAGGGTTTAAAAAAAATCGATAGCTACATGAAATCCTAATTACAGCAAAATCACGAGAAGTCAATGCAAAATCTCATGAAGTCAATGCAAAATCGCGAGAAGTCAATGCAAAATCAGGAGAAATCAAAGAGAAAACTCAAAGAAAAATTACCTGGTCGTGACTTGCCTTCTTCGATCATCCTCATCTTGCCCTAGTGTATGTGTTTGAGTAGTATATGTGCGTTTCTGTTTGAGTAGTACGTATTGTGGGGTGAAAATGCATGCTGGCTTTGCACGAGGACTGAAATAATTATGGACTGAAACTCTGCAGGGCTGAAGATGTTAGGTAGTGATGGGCAGATATTAACTAGAAATGTATTCAGCTGGCCTTAACTATTGTGCCGTAGTATTAATTAGTTTAGTTAGCATTTAGGATAACTTAATTTAGTTTTAATTAGTATTTACTACAATATAGTTTTAGGGTTTGACATCACTTGGTTTTAGTTAGTATTTAGTATTACTTTTCATTAGAAAACCATTGTAAACCGAAACCGAAACCAAAACCGAAACCTTCGAAATTTCCAAAATCGTCCGAAACTAAAGAAAATTCAAATGACCGAAACCGAGTTCTCGAACCTTGATGAAATATATATGTATATATGTGTGTATCATTGTATATTGATCAAATCATATAAGAAGGTGAAGATACACATGCATATATCTTAAGTAAATACATAGTTTACTTGCTCAATGCCTCCATAAGCTCAGGTCCTGAACTCATGTCAAAGCTCATCAATCGAATTCAAGGACTATAAGAATGCAGGTAGTTGGCACTAAGTTTATTAACTGTAAAGGATAAATTGCTTTAATGGAAGATAAATGATAAAGTACGCATAATAATATATATTTTCATTGCGTAGTGAATTTTTGTGCTTCTTGTTAACTTTGTAATATAAAAGATAAATTACTTTGATAATAATTTTATCTTTTATGTTTAAACAAAAAGGAAATAGATAAAAGATAAACTAAAAGGTAATAGTGAAAAAGATAAACTATAGAAGAATAGAAAATAAACTGAAAGATTAAATGATAAAAGAATAAAGATATACTTTTATTAAAAATAATAAAGGTAACATAGCAGGACATAAATCTTTACTATTAATAATGAGAATTCCATGACCTGATTCAACCGTGTCTTTTTGAAATACCATAATTACCCTTCTATTCATTTTCTTTTCGCACCTGGTCATATAGAAACCTTCTCTTTTTGCATTGTTCTCCCCCTCAAATGAAAAAAATGAAAACCTAAAAAGTCACAGCTCTCAATTTGGCTGCAAATGGCACTTAAGCAGTCTTCTTCCTCCCCTTCACATTTCTTCTCGATTTCATATCGTTCCTCCCCTTCACATTTCTTCTCGATTACTTAACGATGCGTTCTTTCAATGAATCGGCTGTAGATTTCCTCTTTAGTTTGGTTATTACGATACTTTATTCAGGTTGTCCAGAATTAGAGCTTTTATGGGCTTTCAATCGTGCATGGCTTCCAATTGATGATGATCTCAAAGGTAATTTACTTATGGGCTTCAGATAGAGTTTTTGAATTGGAAATTCAATTGATAGTTTCATTTAGGGTTTTTTTGGATTTATGGTATACTATGGTTTATATTTGTCCATTATTCACAAAAATCACGGACTGAAGGCTGAAGTATTAGCGCCTATGGTGTCTTTGAAGCGTATGCTTCTTAATTAGTGGTTAGACAATTGTTAACATCTTATCATATCTATTATTTTGAACATAAATTGAAATTGTTTTTGAAAGTAAAATTTTCTTACAGTTCAAAATTTCATTTCATTACCAGTTTTAGGTCGATTTTGATTGATATAAATATTAGAGGTTTGCTTCATCTATTTCTTGAGCTGATTGAATCTTTTTTTGTTACTTTATGTTCCTCATCTATAAACGGCAGTAGGTTTCCGTTTAGGCCTTAGGAGTATATATGGTTGTGGATCAAATGTTGAACGATATATCATTTTTCGGAGGAGTGTTATATAATTATATAGACCCATGTATTGAATTTATTGATTCGGTGTTAATTTATTAACTAAGAGATAATAGTTGATTATGTTTAGATTTATAATCTTTTATTTGATTTTAGAAGTTTGGTATAATGGTTTTTTCTTTGTTCACATATCATGAGGGCAATAACAATTTATTATCGTTGTCTTGGATTTTACAGTTGAGTATTTGCTCCTTTGTTATCTAACGCCTCGTTGCATTATACTATTAATCACTTAGTATAACGTTTTTATTTTCGTTTTTGATTTTAGATATTTATTTGTTTTGAATTTTTTTAGTTCCTGTACAATTAAACATAAGCATTCAATTGAAATGTGTACATTCACCCCCCAGTTTGGGCTCTTCAACATTGAGTTTGCTGCAATTTATCAACACCATTTTGATTGATATGCAAATGTTTGCCATGTTCTTTTCCTATATGAGCTGCCTAGGTTGTCTTTTTTTGGTTGACATTTTTTATTTTCCTAAATGACTTATTTTTAATATTGTGTTAAGATTACGTATATGTGTTGGTTCTGGAGAGGAAAGAATAATCCTAGAATAGTACTAGAAAAATGACATAAATGTTAGTCTTAGAGTCATCCTCTCCCCATTCTTCTCTTTATCTTCTGCTGGAAATCATCAGATTTGCGTGTCGCATCATACTCTCTTTTGAGGCGCACTTTTAATGCAGTCACAAGCAAGTTACCTCCCTTAACAGATCCTGAACTAGAATATTCTTTCAAGGATTTAATTATGGGCATGACTCGAGATAAATTTCTATATTCTACATTTAGTATAAAGAATGCATCATCAAAGATGACAATGATAAGGTCGGCCAAGAAGCATTAAACTCTTGAAACCTTTTCCAACTAGCAAAGTATTAATGTTTGACACCTCAGATATCTCTATGTCCTATGTAGAATAAAGTGCTTGATGCAAATGAACTATTTCCTATGTTTTGTCACAACCAGTAATTTAGTTTATTGGGTCTGCAAATAGATTTATCAAGTTAATAGTGTTGGTTGTTATTATCAGACACCAAATTCTAAACACCATACAGACCCGCTACCTGCATCTATTGTGGCTCCAACACTTCTTCTTAACAAATATATAAAATAAGAGGTGCATGTTTTAATTATGTCCAAAAAAATTAATGTACATAGTGAGTTACATTCCTATATGATTTACATGCACATTTTACCATAGAAATATTTATAATTCTATTTATGTGATTAATATTTTTTTGTTTAAATAATCTAAACGATACTTGCATTATAGGTTAATTTTGTGAATGTCAGGGATGTGTAAGGATTTTTAGAGCAAGGCCTTTGACCTGAGATAATTTAACATACAATAAATATGGAGGTACATGAGATTGAGAAGTGAAACAAGTTTTACTCTCCAAATATTTATTTACACATATTTTACATGAGTAGTCATTTACATCAGTAGTCATTTACACCATATATGGTATTCCCTATGTATAGCTCTTTATTATTTATTTTAAAAGGTAGTCAAAATAATGTAAATGCGGTTATCAATGGTAGCTTTCTATGCCTCCTTATATTTTAATATTATTCAGAAGAATAATATGTATCTTACATTCAGCCCCTTGGTGAACGTGATTCAAGTGGAGTAAAAAAACAAGGAAGTAAGGCGGATTAAAGTTATAGTACAAATAATGAAAAGCTTTGCTACGGAGAGAGGTTGCGGAGTAAAATATGGGTGAAAATGCTTTCGGTGGTTTTGTTTCCTTATGCTAAGAGAAGAAAAGTCATAAAGGTTTGTTAAATTATAACTTTTGGTAGCATGACATTCAGCTGCCAATTGACAGTAATTCATTTAAGATTTTAAATATATCAAATTGGATTTGTAAAATATTTTCCAATAAATAGTACAAATAGCACTTGCAAACGTTAGGGCATTTCAGTATTTCACACACACACACAAAAGGAAAATTCAATTTTAAATTTTAATGGTTTAAATGTTTGTTTCATGTTATATTATATTGATGTGAAAACGGCTTTTAATATTGAATGTGGTAACAATGGGCAATTGCTTTGAATGATTCGCAATTGCTTTGAACTATCCTTTTAATTTAACAATGAGGACAATCAATATTCCAATTACACAAATGTGAACGTGAATCCAAAGGCAAAAGTCTTTAATGTAAAGACACAGTTACTCCATTTTTTCTTACAAATGAAGCGCCATTTATGATTAATAAGAAATACAAAGTTTTAATTTTTTTCTAATTTATTTGAACCAACTCAACGCTTAGTTGAGGATTGGTTTAACTTATGTGTATAAAAATGTCATTGTTCTAATTGAGGAAGTTGGAATTCAAAGGATATTTTGTATAGTTCACACATAAAAAGGAAGTATGGGCCTTTTTGCTGAATAAGGGTGAGTTCCAAACAAATTTTAGATTATTGATTAGAGTTAGAGTAGCATGATTGACATTTCTATAAATGAGTTTGATTAGAGTGTGATTAGAGGTTGGATATGAAGTAAAAATTTAGATATTTTCGTTCTGATATTATCAGTATATTTTCCTCTGTAATAATAAGTATTGATTCTTATTTAATTTTTAATGAATTATAATTCGTATTTAATATCTAATATTTGTTAATTACTATTTATTATTTAATAGTTAATACTAATGATCAATAATTATTAATTCTTAATTAGTTAACTTTTCTGATAACTTACCGTACATACATATGAAGTAAAGTATATGTTCCCTCCATGCAACTACAATTTTTCAACTTCTAAACTCTATTCTTATAATTCGGATGTATATACAAAAAAACAAACGTTAAAAATGTAGAACGCTTTTGAAAAAATGTATTTTGATCCGAGATTGATGGCTAAATTTACCACCAAGCAAATTTTGAATAAACTTAATATTGATCAAATCGTACATATTCAATGCATCATATTGTACGTTGTATCAAGCAAAAGTTGTATATGTGCCATCGGCACGGGCTACATACTAGTTATAGATTAAACAAATAGAATGATCATGGAGTGTAACTACATTTTTAATGAACTGTGCATTTTAAAACATAGTCTATCAATATTATTTTCAATTTTTTTACTAAAGATGCTGGTATGTTTGGGTAGAAAAAAATGTTGAATCAAACTACTTAAACTCTTTGGAATCATAAAGTCATATTTTGTGCATTTGAAAAATAGTCAACAGAGCAAAAATAAGTTAAACTAAACAATAGCTCAATTCTTGGATGTTTCACCCTATTTCCTTAGCCTGTTCATAGAAGAATTAATGTTAATCAGATTGTTTGGTCTGGTCTGTAGTTAACTATGCATATTGGGATTTGTATAACATACATTTATTTGACAAAAAAATATAAAGATAAATTATAAAAGGTAAATATAATTAGAAGTATAAAAGTTAAAAGATAATATATAATTACGATAAAAGATAAAAGCATAATATTGGATAAATGATAAAAGATAAAAGATAAAATTATATTAAAAGATAAAAAATAAAAGACAAACAAATTGTGATAAAAGATAAAAGACAAATAAATTGTGATAAGGGAAAAAAATTTAAAGGACAAATTAAAGAAAATATTTAGTCAGAAGCACACGCGTATAAATTTTTTACCGTAAGGACAAAGCCCAAATACAATTTCAAACAAAATATTCTGTTCGTCTTCCTCCTCCTTCCTTAACTCAAAATTTGACAAAATTTTACTCGAAAGAAAAAATGGCACCGTAAACCAGAAACAAATCTACATCTCCAACACAACCTCAGAAGTCGACGGTAGATGAACAACGAGCACAACAATCGATAGCCGATGAAAACCTAAGTATGTCGGAAGTGAATCAACAAAACGAAAATCGAAATGTCGAATCACTACTGGCAGCAGACGTTGAAAAAGAAAATGCAATGATAGAAGACGAAAACCTACATCTAGCGCAAACGATAGCGACGACAGTAAAGGCAAAAAGCAACAAGTTAAAGCTTAGAAAACCTACATCAACAGAAGAGGAAAAGCAAAATAGAGAAAAAAGAACAAAGAGAAGACATGAAAAAATTACAGCAAGTGGAAGCAGACCATAAATAAGCGAAAGCATACCAAAGAAGGTAACTGCTAATGTAAAATCAAACATAACAAAGTTAGTATAATATTATTACAGTAACTTTGAATTTTTTTGCATAGAACGAAGAAGAGAACATGCAGCAACAAATACCTACGAAGAAAAAAGTTGAAGACAATATGCAAAAAAAGAACAAAGAACAAAAAGAAGGAACGAAAAAATGATTCAGAACAAAATACAAAAAGAAACAGAGGTAACTGAAATTGAAAAATTATAAAAGTAATACTAATAATTTCACACTGTTAAAATTTTCTAATGTTATGAAAAATTTTAAATAGGAAAAAAGAAGGGAAAAAAGCTGCAGATGAAGAATCAGAAGAAAACCAACTCAATTCGGTAAAATAAAAAAACATCATAACTTTATACCATGATAAATATGTCAAAAATATTACCTGTGAATCATTTGGTAAAAGAAAAGGCTGATAAGTACAATAAACTGATACCTAAATACAAGTAATAATAGTCAGTATCATTAAGCGTAAATTGTTTGACAAAATAGTAGTCGGTATCATTTAGTTGAAATGTGATACAAACAAAAAACTGATACCTATATACAGAAGAACTGATACTTATTCACAAAGCAACTAATACCTACTTGAAAAAATGATACCTGATTACAGAAAATTGATACCTACTTAGTACCAACTGATACCTAGTTACTGCAAACTGATACCTAGTTACTACAAACTTTAAATTGTTACAAACTTTAAATTGTTACATATTTAAACATAATTTGTTTCACAAATAACTTATAGTCTTTATTTTGAAATAATAGGATGATGATGATTTTGTTGATCCACATCCAAAATGCATAAAAGAAAGATCACAAACAAAACAGCAAACTGAAGATAAAAATCATGAAACTGCTTACAAATGTGGATTGCAAGTAGTATTCAAAATAGTAAAACTGAAAAAATAAAAAAATGATCTATCCAAGAAGCAAATGGACATAATGAAGAGCACTCATTTCTACAAATTCTTTAAAGTTTCCTATGAAGAGAAAATTTTGATGAAAGAACGCAAAAATCATCAACACAATTTGGATGCTTTATACAAATGCTACTCAGTTGTGGAAGATGCATTCTTATTTTCCAAAGAAAGGATGAAAGTTACAGCAACGGATATAAGTTTGATTTTTGGCCTACCACTAAAAGGAATTAACATTGAGCCAACTCAGAAAATGACAAACAGAACAATTCCAATGCAATGTAGGGAATTTGCAAAGAGAAACTTCGGTAATTGCACTTATATAACAAGAAATGTTATTGAAAAAAGAATAAAGTAAGAAGTTACGAAGAAGAAAAAGAGCATGAAGAAGACTTGCCATTGTTAATAGTAATTGAAATACTATTAACATTCTTCTTTCCAAACAACTAGCAAAAGTTAAGATGAGGACTTCTACCATACTTAATTTATGTAAAGACAATGCAATTGGTTTCTCGGCCACTAACAATAGAAAAGAATTTCAATAAATTTGTTAAGAAGTTCATCCATAATCCAAGAAATATGTCGGGATACTCCATGCTTCCATTGGTAAGATAACTTAATCAAAAATTTATTGCTTAATTTTTTTTAAACAAACATATCTAATCAATTCTTTTTATGTTAACAGTATCGCATTTGTGAGAAACTGAGTCTCATTCAACAAAGACAATGTTATACTCTAGATTTACCAAGATTTGCAAAATGGGATTTAAGGAAACTCAAAGACAAAGCACTCAAAGCAGTTTTTGACAATGTGAAAGAGGGTGATGTAAGTAAAAATTCCATTTAATTTTTGTTAATTAATATGTTTTAACTCTTATGTAGAATAAAGTCTAATTGTTTATCCTCTCTTCTATAACATAAAAATGATACTACAGTGATCAAAAACTGATACCATATCATTACATGGTAAATAACATCAAAAACAAAAAATAGAATGCAAAAAAATGATACCATATGTTTACTTGCTTGAAACGAATACTAATAGTATCATAAACTGATACAAAAATTGCAAAAACTAATACCAAATAATTATGTGCTAGAAACTAATTGTGGAAATGTTCAAAACTGATACTAGAATCCAAAAACTGATACCTTATAACTTCACAATTTACGCTGATACTACAATCCAGTAACTGATACCATAGTTGTACATCCTTGAAACTGATACTAATATTATAAGAAACTGATACTAATATTATTAGAAACTGATACTAGAATTCGAAAAATGATACCAAAGTTTTACATGATTAAACCTAATACTAATAGTATCAGAAATTAAAAAAATAGCTATTAGTTTGATTGCATACTATTTCCTTTTTCATAACAGTAAAAACTCAATTATCATTGTTGTTTGAAATCATATCTTAAAACTAAAACAAATTTTTCAACACCAATTTTCTATGTGAAAGAAATCACAAATCTCAGCCCATATGAAGAATGTCTACTTCAAACAGAGACCGTTGAACACAATTTCCCCAAAATTCAAAAAGAAAAGCATGGAAAGAAAAGAAAGTTTGAAGAAACCAAAGAAAGTGCACATTCATTTGAGGAAGACATAAGCATTAGGATCTTCCAAATGCATATAAAAGATTTGGAAGAAGAAACAAAGAAAACAAAAAAATAATTGGAAGTAGAAAAAAAGAAAAGAATTAAAGCAGAGCAAGAAGTTTTCAGGTTGAAAGAAGAGTTGAAAGAAATTAAGTTGAAGTTGAAAGATAATGAAGAGAAAAGATCACAGGCTGAAGACAACACCAGTAAATTTGAAGATGAATTGAATGACATTGAAAAAAACGGCGAAAATAAAAAACAAAGTTTCTATGTAGAAAGCGACATTTTACAAACTGAACTAAATGCATACGCTTTTGAAGAAATGGAAATTGGAAGAAATGAAGAAAATAAAGAAACAAAAGCTGAAGAGTGTGTACAAAAAAGAGCAGATAAAACAGAAGAAATGGAGAAACATATGCCCAACGAAATAGAAAGTGAATTGGGTAAATAAATACAATGAAGAAATACAATGTCAACAGGAAGAAAAGAAACAAACTCCAACTAAAGTGCATCAAAAAGAAGAGTTGAAAAAAGAAAGTCAAGTGCAGAGAGACAAAACAGAAGATACTCGACATCTTCAAGAGGATATAAATGTAAAAAATCAAAATGCACCATCCGTCATTTTAGTGCTTGACTTTACCCCTCCATCTTTCAAACTTTACGACACACAAGATTTTGAAAGTGAAAAAACGAAGAAAAAAATGCAGAACAACCTGTGCAACTAGCTGTTAGGAAAGAGAAAGAAATAGTCACAAAATTAAGGGACAAAAAAAATCAAAGCAACACAAAAAAGGACAGCTTCTTATATTCAAAGATTGAAGGCAAGAACAAGAGTAAAAAAACAACATGATAGCTTTGAATATGGGATGAAACAAAAAAAAGTTGTAAACAAATCAAAACCTAAAAAAAAAGATGTTGAAAACAAAAGTGAATAAGACAACAGTCCAAAGCCACTTGCAATAATAGAGCCAACACTTTCAGAGATAGGCCTTGGACATTGCAAATGTTTGATCTATCTCAACATCAAACAACAAGACGTGATCAAAACTTTCTTTTCATTAACGATATCAGCCGAAAAGTAAGTTTACAAATATGTATATTAATTTTAAATATGAAATTAAGTTTATCTAACATATACAAATTGTTTTTATCAAAATAGTGCAGTGGCATGGGAAGACAATGA
This sequence comes from Allium cepa, assembly GCA_030765085.1. Taxonomy (NCBI): domain Eukaryota; kingdom Viridiplantae; phylum Streptophyta; class Magnoliopsida; order Asparagales; family Amaryllidaceae; genus Allium; species Allium cepa. The sequence continues at coordinate 783,711,700 of CM060935.1, read as the reverse complement.
CACAATCAGAGTGGGTTGTGTCATAACAAAGAATGCACTAAAACATCTACTAAAAGGAAACGACACAGACGGACAGGTACATAATATTTTTTTCTTAACATCAGCACTAATACCAAATTAAAAACAAAAATGATACCCAAATCCACAACATACTTAAATTCACTTGATGCTTTATTATTTTTATACCAATCAACATACACAGCCACTATTAACATTACTGATACTATTAACAATTTAATATTGCTTCACCAATAAAAAAACTTATACTTTTCTGATTTTAATACAGATTATAGATTGATATATTTCAAAATGTGGACTGGAAGAACACAACTTTGCTTTCACAACTACAATGACGGTAAATAAAAATTTAATATTCAAGTTCATAATAATTGCTTCATTTATTAAATCATAACTTATTTTCATATTAAACAGAAAGCAGTTGTGTGTAATATAAATGGTGTGATAAAAAGTCTTGTCCTCCCTAGCTAGAATCTATTGTACAAGATAAATTTGCTGAAAGTATATATTTTCCTTTTCATTGTGAGAACCACTGGACATTAGTCACTTTAACATACCCAACAATGCAATGGTGCCATGTTGATTCGAACCGCCGTAGAAGATCAAACGAAAGAAACAATTCCAGCTTAAAAGAAGCTACAAAATTGGTATGAGATTACTCTTTCTTATAAAAAAATACTTATCATGGTGAATATGATCTAAAATTTTAATATATTACCTGTTCTAGAGACATCAAATAGAGGACATGCTCAAAGAAATCTGGAAAAGAAATAACATAATAGACATGGTGATGAAACAAGATGATATACATCAAATAAAGTGTGCCCAGCAAGCGGAAGACACGCAAGTTTTTTTGTTCATAAAAATGTTATCTACTGAGAACACAATGAACAATACAATTGAAGCTACTAGTCATAATCAATTGACAGTTCCTCATTATTCAAACTATCTATGTTTTTGCATTATAATTTTCCATACATACTTCTATACATTATTGTATACCTTTTATATTTAATTGAATTTGATTCTTAATAAAAATATTGAAAATTATTATCTCTCAATTCAATAAACTTTTAATTCAGAAATAAATAGTTACTACAGAAAGAAAACTGATACCTACATAAAAGAAACTGATAACTATGGAAACAAGATTGACACCTACAAAAAAAAATGATACCTGCAGAAATTAATACTTAGTGTGCTAGTACAACTGTTAAATATTTTAATTCAAAGCATACTATACGCTTGTACCATTATCTTTGAAATTCAAATTTTTGTATTAATTATAAACCTGTTAATATGACATATGCAAATTGATACTAATATTACATTTTGGTTTCAACAGGCTTGACTGTGGGATATTTGTAATGGTATTCATCATTTCGCTAAACAGAAGCAGGATACCAATAAAAATTAAAAGAAAGAAGTATTATCAACAAGAGCAAGGATTGCACATGCAATATTAACAGATGATGAACACTGCTGGAGTTTGTCGAAACACATGTCAAGCCTAGAAGAACAAAGAAAAAAAAGAACTAAATTCCCATTGCGTTATTTCACAATTAAATTTGGTACCTGAAAAGTAATGTTGTTCTGTTGAAATGTGTACTTCTGAAGTAATGTTGTTCTGTTGAAATGTGTACTTGTGAAGTAATGATGTTCTGTTGCAATTTCATTCTTATGAAGTAACGTTGTTCTGTTGTTAAAACAATGCTGTTTTTACTTGTAAAAACAATACTAATCTCCTGGAATGATATGCTGTGGGTGATGTTCTTTTCTTTTCCTGTTGTTTATATTATAACAAGATTAACTAGTGTATGTTCTATCATCCAACTATGTATCCCACATCATATTATCAGTTTTATGATGCAACAATCAGTTGTATAATGATATTATGAAATTTCATATAATATTTCAAAACAAATCAGTAACTGGGCATCAGTTCTTGTGATTTATAGTATCAGTTTTTGTAAAACTTACAGTCAACATACTTTATGAAACAACAATGAGTGCAGGTCTCAGGTTTTGCAAACACCATATATCATTCTAATTAGTACTACTGATGTTACTTCTAGCATGTATGATAATACACGAAACTAATACTAACAACAAACCAAAAATGATAATAAAGCCGTTTATATCCAATCAACCAATCATCATCTCCAACAAAGCTAACTAATACCAAAAATGTAAAAAATGATACTAGAACGTAAAAAAACTAATACGTATAAAAACTTATAAAAACTGCTACTGTAAAAAATGATACTGTAAAAATGATAATGGTAGCAAAACTTGTAAAAACAAACAACAGAACTGATACTGCAATTACAAATAACTGATACTATCATCTATACTAAAATAGCTGAAATTAAAATCAATTTCATAATATGCTATACTAAATACAAATTAATAACAAAAGGTTCAATTACTATAGACCACCGAAACAACTCTCACATACACTTATTATTATTACTCTGAACAAATTAAAAATGTAAAATCAAATATATTCTCTTTGAAGCTTGACAATTCTGTTTGTTATGACCAAATTGCTTGCACTCGCCACATCTATTTTGCTTGTTATGAAAATATGAAAATCCTCATTTGCGCTTCACTGATGGTCTACCAGCGCCACGTTTCTCCTTTGGTGGCTTAATGACATCTTGAATGCTACCATCAACAATAGGCCTATCATAATTTGGAATAGGATTTATAACATTGGCATAAGAACAACGATAAGCATCAACAGTGAAATAATTCTCAACAAAATCATATATAGACAACTTAGACTTGTTCATACACTTTATAGCATGAGCACAAGGAAATCCCGTAATTTTCCATTGGTTGCAACTACAAACCCGCTCCTTCAAATCAACACAATAAGAGTTTGGAGATTTCACTTCAAAAGAAAAATCAGAAGATTTATATACATCCCACCGAAATCCTTCTTCAATCAATTCATCTAAACGTAATTCCATAGAAGGACAAATACTTGTTATCCACAAACGACATTCTTCTCTTCTTCTAACCATTTGTTCCATAATCTTAACACGAATACCATCTAAATACAAAGTAATAGGCAATGCTCGTTCATTTAAAATCCAACTGTTAACTATATTCACCATAACGTTTCCTTGGAAAAAATAAATCAACCCACTTATCAAATGGCTTATCTTTTAAAAAATTCACACCAGAAACACCACCAATTTGATAAAACTTAGAATATGCTCCTTCAAATTCATATAGATTAGAAGCTCTAGAACACATTTTGAATAGATCAACGATAGACACATTTGCATTTTTGACTTTCATCGCTGAAAGAAGATTTTGCTCCATATTCAAATAGCAATAACTATGATAATCTGAAGGAAAAACATCACGAACACCCGAAAGCAAACCTTGGTGCCGATGTGACATAAAAACTAAAGTACGCTCTTCTTGAAGCATTTGTTTTAAATGGTTCAAAAACCATGTCCAGTTATCCACATTTTCTACAGAAAGTACACTCATAGCTAAAGGGAAGAAACCTGCAAATGCCAAAATAATTAGTAAAAAACTAAAAGTAATCACAACCATAAATATAAAACAATTCATAGAAAATGATACTGACAGTAACAAAACTGATACCTAAAACCTGAAATGACCATTATAAAAATATTGAAAACCACAACATTATGCACATTAATCTTCATTTTAAAACAACAAAGAAACAAAAATTGACATATATTATGATATAAAGGAAATATCAATACTACAAAACTATAAATAATACCATATATGAACATACTTACTTGAAACTGATACTAACATTATACACAAACTGATACTAATCTCCTGTGTAGCAGTATGAGATTATTATACCAAATACAAACTTAAAATTCAATACAATGAAAATTCTGATACTAGAAACTTGCTACTTATAAACTACAATTCTTAAAACTGACACCAACATAAAACAAATTATGATAAAAAATGTATATTAATGATTATGCCAAGTATTATGATCTTAATACAAATAACTCAAATCTGAAAACAAAGACATACATTGATCACCATTTTTTGCAGTAGCACCCATCAACACACCAGGACGTCCCTTCAAGTGAGTAGCATCTGAGAATATCATAGGACGACAAAACTTGAAACCAAGTAAACAAGCGCCAAAAGCAATAACCACCCTTTCAAATTCATTACTACAAGGATCAACATCCATATCAACATAACTATCTGGATTATATTTCTTCACTGCTTCCAAATACCAACTCAAATCATTATAAGACAAAGCATCATTACCATGAAACTCCATCAATGCAAGTTGTTTCCCATGATAAGCATAATCATAAGACAACTGAAAATTGTATTCTCTTTTAAAATCAAGTATAATATCCGTAGGCTTTTTACTTGGACAATCGCGGATCTCGTCAATAATCATCGATTTAACAAACGAACTAGATATATGTGGATTATTCACATGTCTAAGACCAGCCCCACAAGAATGATCAGGAACCAAATTTCTCATAAAGAACCTTTTCAATTCTCCAGAATCACAGGAACCATGAACTTTGAAAAGACAACCATCTTTATATGAAGATCAAATCGCAGTAACTCTTGTAGCACAATTCTTTAAAAAAACTAATTCATGCCCCTTTGAAGTTGACATGCCATCAAAAACTCTCTAAAATGTTCAGCTCCTCCAAAACAAAAACCAACAAAATCGGAAATGCTTAATGTTGACCCTCTCCTCAACATATCTTTTAAATAACTTTTACCATTAACAACAACATTTGAACAGACAGATACAGTAGAAGATGAAGAAGCACGAACATAGGATGAAGTTGGAATAGAAGCACCATCAACAATTTCCAATTCAGAATCCTTAACCTTAACAGTAAAACCAAAGAAAGAACTTTTCTTGTATAACTGAAAACAAACTATGCTCTGAATATCAGAATCAGTGTCAACCATAATAACTTTGTCCTCAAGTACATAAGAAATCTGAATAGAAGAAGGAGTTAATTGAGACCAATATTGACATATCTCATTCTTCAAATCATACAACGAGCAATCAATAAACGATCGAGAGCTAAAAGTGTTATTATTCAACATAAACAAACAAAGAAGGCTGTTATACCCACTGCAAAAAAAAACATTAGTAAAAATATTTTCAATTTAGAACAGTAATTATTCAATTTAACAAAACTGATCCCTACCGTAGACAAAACTGATACCTACGTACTGATAAAAAAAAATGATACTAAGAAAAAATAAAAATGATACCAAGAAACTGAACCTAAAATACAATAGTTTTCCACTCTATGACAACTTTAAATACTACCCAAGCAATGATACTTTTCCAATCATCTTAACATCAATGCAAGAAAATGTAAGAAAAATTAAATGAAAAGCTAATTAGATGACAACATTGCATAAAGAAACGAATATAACAATAAAAAACCTGCTGCTACTTGCATAATTTTCCATCGACGAACGAACAAACAATCAGAATAACAACACTGCATATCATTCATAAAAATGAACACAATTAGAAATCACGGACAAATATTTTTAACTCGAATAGAAAAAAAAAACAGAATAATATAATTATACCTAAGAAAAACGAGATCACGGTACAAATATGAAAAGAACGGGATCAATAAATCCACGTAAGAAAAAAATGATCGATGAAGTACAATTTTCGAAAGGAGGAAATTAAAATAAAGGAACAAAGTTGATCGATATTTTAATTGCGAGAAAGATATTTGATCGCGACTGAGAAAATTGATCGAAAGAATGAAAAAGAATAAGCGCGCGAAATTGAGCTGTAAGGGAAAAACGATAATTTATCCTTTGAAGAAAAATATTAACGAGCCATCCTACATCCATAAAAAGCCCTAAAACGTGTCCTTGAGGAAAATTTTCTGTTGTGATAAAAGATAAAAGTATAATAATATATAAGAAGGCAAACTAATTATGATAAAAGATAATATTCAAAATATAAAAGATAAAAGATAAAAGTAAATAGGTCATTGTTAAATCGTTGCTGATACTAATTGTTTATGACCAAGGAATATGATGGATGCAAATTTTTACACACTTGCAGTTTCATAAGAGTTCTTAAAGCTAGCCAAAACGCTTATTACAATGTTCCATTAAGTTACCTGACCCTTGAACAAGCATGTCAAGTTATATTGTCGTTTGGTCTAATATCATAACAGTATGAGTTGTACAAGCTGTGTAATTGCACAATGATAGCTCATTTGTTTCCATGTTCACATGAACACACTATAAAGCGATGTAGAGAGGACTTAATTGGAAAGCATAAGTTATCTCTACAGTGACTAATTATATAGAAACGTCATGGGTACATGAAAAAACATCATGTCATAAAGTAATATAATAGCATAATAAAAAACGATGGCACAATTCAAGGTTTGTCGCAAACTTTATTTATACCAGAATATCATCAAACGTATGGTTTCTTATCGATATCTTTTAAACAATTTAACTCGGAAATTACAACATCACCTTCAATAATTGCTTAAAGTATATACTGATTAGAATCCAAGAGTTATTGACAAATCAATAAGTACACTTTGGGCAACAGAATTTTTGATTACTTTTATCTAATCAGCTTACATGATTTTGCATGTTTATTCAATTGAATATTGTGTGCGTTTACATAACCATTATGAACGTTATAATTTATTTTTTCATCCTTTTCTGTCCAACTATTAACTGTCCAGATAACGGAACTATGGAGGAGTTGAGAAAGACAACTGAGGTAGACATGAATAATGAATATAAGAAGGATTTGGTGCTGCTACTGTTTGAGACTGCTTTATTGACTTCACGGTTCAGTTTGGAAGATCCTAATAATTTTGACAAAAGGATGCATAGGATGTTGAAGTCGGGTTTGACCGTTGATGAAGAAGAGAGTGCAGATGATTTGAAGATGCTTGTTTGGAGGAAGATGCCAATGAATAAAGCTTTATTAAAAAAACAAAACATTTTGACTATTAAAACAAAACAAAGAAACAAGTTTTTTCTAATCATATACAAAAAAAAACATACAAAAGAAAAAATTATTGGAAATAATACGAGTCTGTTACAGAATAAAGAGAATGAAGGCAATTAGAGAGAGAACAATTCTATGACGACCTGCCTTTCTCAACCCAGAAAGACGTTTCATCATTAAGAAAGAAAGGGATAGAAATAGAAAAAAATAGAAAGAAAGAACACAACATCAGAATCTCACAGCGGAATGGAACAAAATAATACATCAACATACTATTACATAGTTATACTTACATCAGAGTCATACAATATCACATAACAGGACTGTCATATACATACATGTCCATACATATATCCAAAATACAGCATCACTAACTACACAGCGGAACTACATATATAGATACATACGTCTGGTCTTCTCCCCAAAATAGCTCCTCCAGAAAATCAACACTCCTAAATACCTATCACTTGGCTACTCGTAAAAATTTGAGTACCCAAGAGTTTATGAAAACACAAAATATAAACTCCGGGTCAGACATGGGTCTGGTATGAGTAAACAGGTTAAAGTTGCTTAACTTTGAAAATCATTTGGAAATAAAGGTATCACGTAAGACTTCCCACAAATAAATACGGGTAAGTTTTTACCTTACGCTAACCGAAACATTTTATAGGAAATTCTGTGATATTATAATAATGTCTAGGGTTTTCAAGTAAAATAGAAAATAGCCGAAATTGTTACATGATTAAATTCCAGCTACTAGCCACGAAAGTGGGTAATACAAACCAAAACCGTAGGGTCTCGTAGGGAAAATGGATTTCCAACAATGGCAGGGCTACTGGGGCACCGCCCGTCATAGTACGGGGCCTAGATCACCGTAGCGAGGATCACTCCCGACCCCCTACAACACAAGGCCGGAACCATTCCTTACTGAACAGTCCCGAACAAGATAACCCCGCAGTTGTGGCCAACAACTGCTCACACAGCCGAAATAAAAAGGGACATCTAGACAGGGGAATATATTGTCCTGCTTGGGCATGACCCACAAAACCTTGCTGCATCTCCCCTGTTTTAGTCATTCCCGGTTGATGAGGCATGAGGCTACGATTACCGTTATTGAACATATCTTAGAATGCTCATCGTCCGCCTGACGATGTGTTGAAAACATTCAATCACTACAAGTTCGTTCCGGGTTCGAACGAAACCGAAGGCATTATCTCGTTACACTCATTTTGGAATCACCCTCAGAGTCAACGACGATAACCCTTGCATTCTGATACTCCATCTCGATTCACCCTTTGATAAGTCACGACCTATCGTTTAATTTGGATCGATGTGGTTTTCGGAGAATCAAAAGTTGATTCTTCCGATCCCGATCTCATCGGAATCCAAACGCCATTTTAAGGGTCAAGTTGTCTATTTAACTTAACAGTTCAATTTAAGGTCAAAAATTAACATAACAGATATAACAGATAAATCATACACAGTTAACACAGATATCCATAATATATCACAACATATCACAGAAATATCATCAAACAGATATTAAAGTCAATCAAACATAATCATCAAGGCATACCAAACAGTTTGGATTTACTTTACTTAATTGATTGCTTAAGAATAAACTATATTTTATTCTGCTTAATTAATTACTGATTAATAGATGATTAATGATCAATTAATTAATAAGTTAATCATTAATTATTAATTTGTTAATTATCTAATCTTTAATTACTTATTTAAACTAATTAACTTCTATTAATTACTGCTACTTAATTACTCAGTTCATTAGTTTATTCTTAATTATCAATTAATAACTTACTTATTAAAATGAATTAATTATTTAATTATCACAAATTACTTTAATTATCAATTTAATAGTATAATTCCTGATTAATCACTTAAATAAATTTCCATTAATTAACTTCCAGTAATTAGCTAACGTTATTAAGCTTTAAATTGCTTTAACATATGATTTATTTTAATTAACAAATTTAAAGTTATCAATTTAAATTTTCAAGTATAAATTGATTAACATTCTAATTACTTATTATTAATCACCTGTCTTACATACTTACCTTAATAAACCTATACATTAATATTAACCTAACTAATTAATTACTAACTTAGTTATAAAATGCTAAACCAAAATTATGTTGTACGTTCACTTGGTAAAGGACCCGAGACAACTCCCCTTTCTTCTCGTGACGGTCTCGAGTTTTCCCCCTGCCTTTCCCGTGTCTCTCTCCCATCCCCTTTCTTTCTTCTCCCCAGTTTATATTCTTCTTCTCACTTGTATTATTTTATTTTTTATTTTTTTTAAGCATCAGTTAAGAGTCAAACTGCAGTAACACGCACAAGCAAATGGCCCGAAGACACGATCGAGGCAACACTCAAATTTCTCGAGTACGAGCACGCGACTATTCTCGGACCAACGAACACCACTTCGCCACCGTGCACGTGCACAGTGGCTCGCCTCCCCTGCGGCGACTCGCGACAATCCCCACAGATCACAAATTAACCACTCAACCGAAATCGAAACCAAAATTTCAATTACAAGCCGAAAACAAAAATTCGACCTGTAGCTCGAACATAGCAACAACAACGCCACTGACAAATCAATTGCGCGGCCACCACACATCACCGGAGGTGATGAAAATTCACCAGAGCGTCACTCACATCTCCCCCTAACTCCTCTAAAAATCGCACTTCACTCGGTTGCCTATTGGAGCCGCAAACTAATTTTTACAGAGCATTGAAATATAAGCTTAAACCCTATTCTAGATTCAAGCCCAAAATCCTTGCATTCGAAAAACAATTTGACATTTTTCTTGAATCAAAAGGTTTACAAACTTGCTTCCTGCTGATTTACAGAAGTTAAAATTAACTCAATCTTCTAAAATTGACAAAAACCCATTTTTGATTCATTTTAAAACTGCTCTTTTGATCTTTGCTTAAAAAATCAAGATTTTTATGTTAAAAATCATAATTATGTCTATGAAAACTAAATATGTTATTGGATTTACAAATTTAAACATTTAAATTTTAAACTTTGATTTTTTTTTTACCTGTAGTTTGATAATACAGTATGAATATCATGCTGTTAAACTTTAAACATGTTTGCAGGCCTTGTTTAATCTAAACAAACTCGAATTAGCACAATACAAAGTTCAAATGGTTATATGAATAAGTAATATAGATTTCTTGCTTTAACCTTTATCAGATTTCAAAAGTTTGAAAGAAACAACTGCCTGTACTATTCAAACAACAGAAGATACCAAGGCTAATTATGTAGACAATATCCAAGCACTTACCATTTACAAACTAAAAATACAAATTTAGATTTAAAATGGATATGTTTACTCACCAAAAATATTTGAACAGAAGGTAATGTTGAAGAAGACACTGCAGTTGAACTACCCTGAAACTCTTCCTTGTTTCTTTTCTCTGTTTCCTATTTTCTTTGTTTGATTTTCTGTTTTAAGTTAGTATATATTTTTGCAAAGCAAATAAATGTTTCTCAGGTTTGTTTTTAAGTTTAGGTTTGTATAAATGAACTGATAATAGAAAGGTGGATATATATAAATGCTTGAACAAAACAGATGATAACTGGACAGCCTCCATTTTTGACCAAACAAGACTTTTGGTATTAAATTTTACTGCAATATGAAAAGATATTGTGATCTCGGCTGCATGTACTTATTTAAACAAGATGTTAGGCTAATTAATGCTTATGCCCTTAATCATGATAGCAAGTAATTAATGTTTACTGACAGTTGCAATTTTGTACAAAGATATTTATCATTTCGGCCAAACATGCTTTGTAAGATACAGGTTTTGTTTTTATTATCTTTGAAGTGAAAACTTGGTTTGTTTATACCTATAAACTGTACAAAAGCACAAATATGTTTATTACTGGTTTACATTTATCTTTAGTTTATAAAAAAATTCTGTGGACAAACACTTAATTGTTGTACAAATGTATATGTGTATATAGGCAATGCATCAAGATTCTTATATTTGACTTTGTTTTCTTATGCATAAATAAAATTAAACTTTTATTATTCCATACTCCATTTATTTGTTCATTTACACTGATATTAATATTATAATGTTCTTATGTTCATACACTTGTATTAATATAGTTCAAGTTATAACTTATATTCGTAAATTTATATCTTAGTTATATTTTATGTTTTGTAATTTATGGTTTATACTTATGTTTATAATTATGATTCATACTTGTTTTTCATGTTATGTTTAATATTACTATGTTTGTTTATTTTAAACATTATTATTTAAAAACTAAAATTGTATTCATATAAATTATCAAATAACAAAAATATAAAGTCTTTGATTTGATTTTATTGAATAAGTCAGATTTGTTTTAATGGTTTTGAAGCATTCTATTTTAAAATTTTCAAATCAAAACTTTCTTTTACAAACATACATAACTGTTAAATATCCAAAATCTCATTAATTTAAACATTGACAAGCTTATATTTAATTTAAATTAGATTAAATATTTATTAAAATATATCGTCAAAATTCCGGGTCGTTACATTCCTCCCCCCTTAAAAGAATTTCGTCCCCGAAATTTAAACAACAGTTAATTCAAAAGCTTTTTATATTAACAATCCAAACATACATATCATTCATACAATAGCAAACAAAAACAGTCTATTCTAACAAACAACACTAGTTATTCGAACATAAATCCGGATAAGCACTCCTAAAACTATCGAGCGTTTCCCAGGTACAATCTCCGGGATCCTCACTCCATTGCACCTTGACGAGTTTCACCACTTTGTTCCTAAGTTGCTTCTCGTCTTGGTCCACAATCTGAACTGGATTTCTGACCACAGTTAAATTGGGTTCCACTTCCAAATCTTCTTGAACTACCGGTTCTACAACCAGTGAGGGATCATGAACAAATTTCCTCAAATGCGATACATGAAACACATTGTGAATCCCATACATCCGCTCTGGTAATTCAATCCTGTAGGCTACAGTTCCAATTCTCTCCAATACTCGAAATGGTCCAATGTATCTCGGAGCAAGTTTTCCCGTCTTTCCGAATTTTATAGCACCTTTAATTGGGGAAACTTTAACAAAAACCAAGTCTCCGATCTCAAATTCCAATGGTCTTCGTCTTCTATCCGCATATTTCTTCTGACGATCTTGAGCAGCTTTCATCCTTTTCTTGATAAGCTCAACCTTCGCAGAAGCTCTAAAAGAAGATCGGGTCCGAGCACAAGACGATCCTTCGATTCAATTCAACAAGATGGAGATCTACACGGTCTTTCGTATAAAGCTTCATAAGGAGCCATCTTAATACTTGCTTGATAACTGTTATTATAAGAAAATTCCACTAGATGAAGATGGTCCTCCCAAGATCCTCCAAAATCTAAAACACAAGCCCGTAGCATATCCTCAAGATTATGATTCAGCCTCTCTGTCTGTCCGTCCGTTTGAGGATGATAGGCTGTACTCAATCTCAAATCTGTACCCATTGCTGATTGCAGAGCTTCCCAAAATTTGCTAGAGAAAATAGGATCACGGTCACTTACTATGCTGACTGGAACACCATGCAATCGAACTATCTCCTTCAAGAATATTTCCGCCAAAGAAACTGTAGTGCGGGTTGCCTTAATTGGTACAAAATGGGCACTCTTAGTTAAACGATCTACAATAACCCATATACCGTCATTTCCTTTCCTGGTTCTAGGCAAACCATCGATAAAATCCATCGAGATCATTTCCCATTTCCAATTCGGAATTTCTAAAGGTTGCAATAACCCAGCAGATTTCTGTTGATCACCTTTAACTTGTTGACAAATGGCGCAACTGTTCACAAAAGCAGCTACATCCACCTTCATGCCCTTCCACCAAAAGACTCTCCTCATGTCCTTATACATCTTCGAGATTCCAGGATGAATATTCAATTTGGAGCGATGACTCTCGGATAAAACTTCCTGCTTCAACTCCTTGTCATTCGGAACACAGATTCTCCCGTTGATCCTTAGTGTTCCTTGGTCATCAATTTAAAAACTAGGACACTGACCTTTCCTGACTCTTTTAATGATCCTCCTCAACTTCTTATCATATCCTTGCTTGCTTGAGATCCTTTCAATAAGAGACGGAACCACTTCCAAAAGAGATAAAACCGAGTTCCTACTGAGAGCATCAGCTACGACATTTGCTTTCCCCGGAGTATACAGAATATCCAAATCATAAGATGCAAGAAATTCAACCCACCGCTGTTGTCTCAGATTAAGGTCTTTTTGAGAGAATAGATATTTCAACGGTTTGTGATCCATGAACAATTCGAATTTCTCTCCTAAAAGATAATGTCTCCAAATTTTCAAAGCAAAAACAATGGCTAGCAATTCAAGATCATGCGTAGCATAGTTTTTCTCATGAGGTTTCAACTGTCGACTATCATACGCAATAACTCTTCCGTTCTGCATCAGAACTGCTCCCAACCCAACAATACAAGCATCAGTGAAAACCTCGAATTTGCTCTTCCCATCCGGAATAGCAAGTACTGGTGCACTAGTGAGCCTTATCTTCAATTCCTGAAAAGCTTCTTCGCACTGAGGCGTCCATTTGAATTTTGCCCCTTTCCTGGTCAGCTTAGTCAGATGCGAAGATATCTTGGAATAATCCCTGATAATTTTCCTGTAGTAGCCAGCCAATCCTAGAAAACTGCGAACTTCCGTCGGTGTCTCTGGCTGTTTCCATTCCAGAATAGTTTCAACTTTCGCTGGGTCTACAGAAATGCCTTCACCCGAAACAATATGCCCTAAAAATTTAACTTTCGATTTTCAGAAATGACACTTCGAAAACTTCGCCTTCAGCACATTCTTCCTCAGAGTCTCCAATACGATCCTCAAATGCTCCCTGTGCTCTTCTTCGGATTTGGAATAGACCAAGATATCATCAATGAATACCAGCACAAACTTATTCAACACATCTCTAAAGACTCGGTTCATGAGGTCAACGAAATAAGCAGGAGCGTTGGTTAATCCGAATGGCATAACCAACCACTCATAGAAATAATTCGGTCCCCTAAATGCAGTCAAGGGAATACTGTCTTCAGCTACCCTCGACTGGTGGAAACCTGAAGCTAGATCCAATTGAGAAAAGATAGAAGCACCATGCAACTGGTCAAAAAGATCATCGATGCGAGGAAGAGGATATTTATTATGGATAGTCACTTTGTTCAATTCTCTATAATCCACACAGAACCTCAGTGATCCATCCGATTTGGTCACAAACATTGCTGCCGAACCCCAACAAGAAAAACTGGGTCTAATCAATCCCTTCTCTAAAAGATCCCGAGTCTGCTTAATCAACTCTTCTCTTTCCCTAGGAGCCATTCTCCTACTGGGCTGAATCACTGGTACAACTCCTGGAATCAAATCAATACGGAACTCTATTTCTCGATGTGGTGGCAGACACTTAACTTCTTCAAAAACATCCGCAAAATCTTGAACCACATCGATATCTTCAACTCTCTCTTCAGAAGGCTCAATTCCATGCAGAAGACTGCTCAAGTGAATTCCAGAATTATCACACGACACTCTGGCAATTCTACCCAGATCAGTTTCCAACGAAACTGTTCTCTCATCACAATTCAAAACGGCTTTATACTTATCCAGCCAATCCATACCCAAAATAAGATCAAATCCCTTAAAATTCAACACATACGGGTCACAAGAAAAACCGTGGGATAGATAAGAGATCTTCAAGTCCTTACAAATAGTGTCTAATTTAGTCACCCCTCCTATAGGATTAGATACCAAGATAGAACTATCTACTGAACTAGGGGTAAGAGAAAACTTTTCAACAGAATCCAAAGAAATAAAACTCAAGGAAGCTCCTGAATCAAACAAAACTCTAATATATTTTCCATCTAAAAGTAAAGTACCTTCTAGTACTCCTTTGCCAATCGAAGAAGAAGATGGTCCGACTTCCAAAGCAAAAACTTTATTCTGAGGCACCCTCTGGAGAAGTGGACAATTCTTGATCATGTGTCCTGGCTGATGACAATTAAAGCATAATGATTTCTGAACCATAGCTGATCCTGGACCACTCTGGTGCGGTTGCTGCTGTTGCTGCTGGAATCCCTTCCTAGGACACTTATTTGCCAAATGTCCTTCCTGATGACAAATGTAGCACTTTCGGGGTCCGTTGTTATTCCCAGGTTTCTTCTTATTCGGCTTCCTCCATTTAGGATCGAACTTTCGCTTATTCGGATTAGTGAAATCCCACTTGAAGTTGCAACTGGAGCCCCTGGTTTCTTACTCATCAAACTTTCATACCTCAATGCCATATCAATCAAATCAACAAAAGATCCCTTCAGAAGCACTGTCAATTTTCCATGGAATTCAGGCCTCAACCCTTGCACAAATTTCTCATTCTTTTTCAAAGGAGTATCGATGAGTCCTGGTCCATAACAAGAGAGTTCGTTGAATCTAGTTTCGTACTCCGAAATGGACATACTACCCTGCTTCAAATACGGAAAATCCTGATATAATTGGGTTCTCCCTGCCGTTGGCACAAACTTCTCTTCAAACAACTCCTTGAATCTGTCCCAAGAAATGTCATCCTCAGAAATATTTGAAATAGTTGAATCCCACCATGCTGCTGCACCACCTTGCAACTGCCACGATGCCATATGCCTCTTACGCTCATCAGTCAATCTCATGCTCTTGAAAATGCGTTCGCAAGAGCGTAGCCAGTCTTGAACTTCAATTATTGACTCTGGACCTTTGAATGGTTGCCCTCCAAGATGTTTGAAATCCTTGCATAAAGCTGCAAAACTAACTTGAGACGGTACTGGATTGACAGCCTCACTAGCATTTTGACTCCGTCCATTATCTGTCGAAGTACTGGCCCTAACTCTACCTCTTCTTCCTGAACTCATGTCGGTCACCTGAACAGGTAACTCAACCAATTTAGATAGATATATATATATATATATATATATATAATATTATATGAAAATACAAATACGCACTCTCAAGATAAATGTAACACGAGAGCCTAGGTACTCGCTCTACCTAGCGCTCTGATACCAACTGTGACGACCCGCCTTTCTCAACCCATAAAGACGTTTCATCATTAAGAAAGAAAGGGATAGAAATAGAAAAGAATAGAAAGAAAGAATACAACATCAGAATATCACAGCGGAATGGAACAAAATATAATACATCAACATACTATTACATAGTTATACTTACATCAGAGTCATACAATATCACATAACAGGACTGTCATATACAAACATGTCCATACATATATCCAAAATACAGTATCACTAACTACACATCGGAACTACATATATAGATACATACGTCTGGTCTTCTCTCCAAAATAGCTCCTCTAGAAAATCAACACTCCCAAATACCTATCACTTGGCTACTCGTAAAAATTTGAGTACCCAAGAGTTTATGAAAACACAAAATATAAACTCCGGGTCAGACATGGGTCTGGTATGAGTAAGCAGGTTAAAGTTGCTTAACTTTGAAAATCATTTGGAAATAAAGGTATCACGTAAGACTTCCCACAAATAAATACGGGTAAGTTTTTACCTTACGCTAACCAAAACATTTTATAGGAAATTCTGTGATATTATAATAGTGTCTAGGGTTTTCAAGTAAAATAGAAAATAGCCGAAATTGTTACATGATTAAATTCCAGCTACAAGCCACGAAAGTGGGTAATACAAACCAAAACTGTAGGGTCTCGTAGGGAAATGGATTTCCAACAATGGCAGGGCTACTGGGGTACCGCCCGTCACAGTACGGGGCCTAGATCACCGTACCGAGGATCACTCCCGACCCCCTACAACACAAGGCCGGAACCATTCCTTACTGAACAGTCCCGAACAAGATAACCCCGCAGTTGTGGCCAACAACTGCTCACACAGCCGAAATAAAAAGGGACATCTAGACAGGGGAATATCTTGTCCTGCTTGGGCATGACCCACCTAACCTTGCTGCATCTCCCCTGTTTTAGCCATTCCCGGTTGATGAGGCATGAGGCTACGATTACCGTTATTGAACATATCTTAGAATGCTCATCGTCCGCCTGACGATGTGTTGAAAGCATTCAATCCATACAAGTTCGTTCCGGGTTCGAACGAAACCGAAGGCATTATCTCGTTACACTCATTTTGGAATCACCCTCAGAGTCAACGACGATAACCCTTGCATTCTGATACTCCATCTCGATTCACCCTTTGATAAGTCACGACCTATCGTTTAATTTGGATCGATGTGGTTTTCGGAGAATCAAAAGTTGATTCTTCCGATCTCGGTCTCATCGGAATCCAAACGCCATTTTAAGGGTCAAGTTGTCTATTTAACTTAACAGTTCAATTTAAGATCAAAAATTAACATAACAGATAAATCATACACAGTTAACACAGATATCCATAATATATCACAACATATCACAGAAATATCATCAAACAGATATTAAAGTCAATCAAACATAATCATCAATGCATACCAAACAGTTTGGATTTACTTTACTTAATTGATTGCTTAAGAATAAACTATATTTTATTCTGCTTAATTAATTACTGATTAATTAGCTGATTAATGATCAATTAATTAATAAGTTAATCATTAATTATTAATTTGTTAATTATCTAATCTTTAATTACTTATTTAAACTAATTAACTTCTATTCATTACTGCTACTTAATTACTCAGTTCATTAGTTTATTCTTAATTATCAATTAATAACTTACTTATTAAAATGAATTAATTATTTAATTATCACAAATTACTTTAATTATCAATTTAATAGTATAATTCTTGATTAATAACTTAAATAAATTTCCATTAATTAACTTCCAGTAATTAGCTAATGTTATTAAGCTTTAAATTGCTTTAACATATGATTTATTTTAATTAACAAATTTAAAGTTATCAATTTAAATTTTCAAGTATAAATTGATTAACATTCTAATTACTTATTATTAATCACCTGTCTTACATGCTTACCTTAATAAACCTATAGATTAATATTAACCTAACTAATTAATTACTAACTTAGTTATAAAATGCTAAACCAAAATTATGTTGTACGTTCACTTGGTAAAGGACCCGAGACAACTCCCCTTTCTTCTCGTGACGGTCTCGAGTTTTCCCCCTGCCTTTCCCGTGTCTCTCTCCCATCCCCTTTCTTTATTCTCCCCAGTTTATATTCTTCTTCTCACTTGTATTATTTTTTTTTAATTTTTTTTAAGCATCAGTTAAGAGTCAAACTGCAGTAACACGCACAAACAAATGGCCCGAAGACACGATCAAGGCAACACTCAAATTTCTCGAGTACGAGCACGCGACTATTCTCGGACCAACGAACACCACTTCGCCACCGTGCACGTGCACGGTGGCTCGCCTCCTCTGCGACGACTCGCGACAATCCCCACACATCACAAATTAACCACTCAACCGAAATCGAAACCCAAAATTTCAATTATAAGCCGAAAACAAAAATTCGACCTGTAGCTCGAATATAGCAACAACAACGCCACTGACAAATCAATCGCGCGGCCACCACACATCTTCGGAGGTGATGAAAATTCACCAGAACGTCACTCACATCTCCCCCTAACTCCTCCGAAAATCGCACTTCACTCGGTTGCCTATTGGAGCCGCAAACTAATTTTTACAGAGCATTGAAAAATATGAGCTTAAACCCTATTCTAGATTCAAGCCCAAAATCCTTGCATTCGAAAAATAATTTGACATTTTTCTTGAATCAAAAGGTTTACAAACTTGCTTCCTGCTGATTTACAGAAGTTAAAATTAACTCAATCTCCTAAAATTGACAAAAACCCATTTTTGATTCATTTTAAAACTTCTCTTTTGATCTTTGCTTAAAAATCAAGATTTTTGTGTTAAAAATCATAATTATGTCTATGAAAACTAAATATGTTATTGGATTTACAAATTTAAACATTTAAATTTTAAACTTTGATTTTTTTTTTACCTGTAGTTTGATAATACAGTATGAATATCATGCTGTTAAACTTTAAACATGTTTGCAGGCCTTGTTTAATCTAAACAAACTCGAATTAGCACAATACAAAGTTCAAATGGTTATATGAATAAGTAATATAGATTTCTTGGTTTAACCTTTATCAGATTCCAAAAGTTTGAAAGAAACAACTGCCTGTACTATTCAAACAACAGAAGATACCAAGGCTAATTATATAGACAATATCCAAGCACTTACCATTTACAAACTAGAAATACAAATTTAGATTTAAAATGGATATGTTTACTCAACAAAAATATTTGAACAGAAGGTAATGTTGAAGAAGACACTGCAGTTGAACTACCCTGAAACTCTTCCTTGTTTCTTTTCTTTGTTTCCTATTTTCTTTGTTTGATTTTCTATTTTAAGTTAGTATATATTTTTGCAAAGCAAATAAATGTTTCTCAGGTTTGTTTTTAAGTTTAGGTTTGTATAAATGAACTGATAATAGAAAGGTGGATATATATAAATGCTTGAACAAAACAGATGATACTGGACAGCCTCCATTTTTGACCAAACAAGACTTTTGGTATTAAATTTTACTGCAATATGAAAAGATATTGTGATCTCGGCTGCATGTACTTATTTAAACGAGACGTTAGGCTAATTAATGCTTATGCCCTTAATCATGATAGCAAGTAATTAATGTTTACTGACAGTTGCAATTTTATACAAAGATATTTATCATTTCGGCCAAACATGCTTTGTAAGATACAGGTTTTGTTTTTATTATCTTTGAAGTGAAAACTTGGTTTGTTTATACCTATAAACTGTACAAAAGCACAAATATGTTTATTACTGGTTTACATTTATCTTTAGTTTATAAAAAATTTCTCTGGACAAGCACTTAATTGCGTACAAATGTATATGTGTATATAGGCAATGCATCAGGATTCTTATATTTGACTTTGTTTTCTTATGCATAAATAAAATTAAACTTTTATTACTCCATACTCCATTTATTTGTTCATTTACACTGATATTAATATTATAGTGTTCTCATGTTCATACACTTGTATTAATATAGTTCAAGTTATAACCTATATTCGTAAATTTATGTCTTAGTTATATTTTATATTTTATAATTTATGGTTTATACTTATGTTTATAATTATGATTCATACTTGTTTTTCATGTTATGTTTAATATTACTATGTTTGTTTATTTTAAACATTATTATTTAAAAACTAAAATTGTATTCATATAAATTATCAAATAACAAAAATATAAAGTCTTTGATTTGATTTTATTGAATAAGTCAGATTTGTTTTAATGGTTTTGAAGCATTCTATTTTAAAATTTTCAAATCAAAACTTTCTTTTACAAACATACATAACTGTTAAATATCCAAAATCTCATTAATTTAAACATTGACAAGCTTATATTTAATTTAAATTAGATTAAATATTTATTAAAATATATCGTCAAAATTCCGGGTCGTTACAAATTCTATTGAATTGAGAGATATATTTACAATACAATCAAGCTCCATATTTATAGACTACTATACAGTGCAGATTTCAATAATGCCTTTCATATTTAGCATATTCATCCCTATTATTAATGTATATTACAACACTCCCCCTTGAATATGCGTATGTAAAGATGATAAGAGTAATCGCCTCATTAAAAACCTTGTTATGAAAAACCCAGTGGGAAAAAAATCATAAACAAGGAAAAGGGTACAACATGATTTCATCTTTAAGTAACATATATTTTATAATGTTACTACAAGGGTTGATTCTTCTGGATCAAGATAATGCCTCATTAAAACCTTACTAATAAAAACTCAGTGGGAAAAAATATTAGTGAAGGAAAAAGAGTACATTGTAGCGTATTTCATACGCTCCCCCTGGATTATAACGCATTATTCAATTAGTTTGTTGATGTAGCCGACGCATACCAATTTTGTACACCATCTTCTGAAATGTTAATTTTGGAAGCGCCTTTGTGAATAAGTCCGTTGGATTTTCTTGGTATCGGATTTGTTTCACTTCTATCTTATTATCTTTTTGTAGCTCATGTGTGAAGAAAAATTTAGGAGAAATGTGTTTCGTCCTATCACCCTTAATGTAACCCGCTTGAATTTGAGCTACACAAGCTGCATTGTCTTCATAAATAATGGTTGACCTTTCCGTTATTGATGGAAATTGGCAGCTTTTTCGAATATGCTCAATCAGTGATCTTAGCCAAATACATTCTTTACTTGCTTCATGTAGTGCTAGTATTTCAGAGTGATTGGATGATGTTGCTACCAATGTTTGTTTTGTAGATCGTCATGAAATTGCTGCATTGCTGTTATTGAATACATATCCAGTTTGTGATCTTGCTTTACGTGGGTCAGAAAGATAACCTGCATCAGCATAGCAACTAGATTTGGATTATTGCCTGTGTTAGAGTAAAATAAACCCAAATTTGTCGTTCCATGAAGATATCTCATGATATGTTTTATACCATTCCAATGTCTTTTTGTTGGTTCTGAACTGTATCTTGCAGGAAGATTTACTGAAAATGCAATATCTGGTCTTGTGCATTGGGCCAAATATAATAATGCACCAATGACACTAAGATATGGCACTTCCGGGCCAAGCACATTTTCATCTTCTTCTTTTGGACGGTAAGGGTCCTTTTTAATATCTAAAGATCTAACAACCATTGGCGTACTAAGTGGATATGCTTTATCCATTTGAAAATGCTTTATAATTTTTCCAATGTAGTTTGATTGATGGATTAATATGCCATTAGTACTATGCTCAATCTGTAGACCAAGACAGTGCTTAGTTTCGCCAAGATCTTTAATTTCAAATTCCTTCTTTAAATAATTTATTGTTTCATCAATCTCTTCTGGAGTTCCAATCAAATTTATGTCATCAACATAAACTGCTAACATAGCAAATCCCTTTACCGATTTCTTTATGAAGACACATAGACAAATGAGATTGTTTTCGTATCCTTCTTTTACCAAATATTTGCTAAGACGGTTATACCACATCCTTCCAGATTGTTTCAATCCATATAGTGATCGTCTTAGTCTTAATGAGTACATGGACTTTGATTTTGCTTCAGACAATTTATATCCATCTGGAATTTTCTTGTAAATGTTGGTATCTAATTCACCATAAAGGTAAGCTGTCACAACATCCGTTAATCTTATATCGAGTTTTTCAGAAACTACAAGGCTTATCAAATATCGGAATGTTATGACATCCATGACAGGGGAGTAAGTTTCCTTAAAGTCAAAACCCGGTCTCTGCAGGAAACCTTATGCGACAAGTCGTGCCTTGTACCTCACAACTTCATTTTTATCATTTCATTTTCTAACGAATACCCATTTATAACCTACTGGTTTAACATTTTCTGGTGTTTTCTCTATTGGCCCAAATACACCATGTTTTTGAAGTGAATCTAGTTCCACTTGGATAGCATCTTTCCATTTTGGCCAATCGTGTCATTTTCGACATTCATTTATGCTATTTGGTTCATTATCATCATTCTCATTATTCTCATTATGGTCATGACTTTCAATTATTTCAGTAGCTACTGCGAATGAGAATACATCATCAATTATTATTTTACTTTGATCCCATATTTCTCCGTAGTTCGTATAAAATATTGAGATCTCATTATTATTAGGTACCATTTTATCGTTGGAATCTTCTTTTATTTCTTCTGGGATAATATTTCCTTCCGCGCTTCTAGGAGAATTGGGATTTTCATTTGAGTGATCTTTTTGATCATTTATAACCTCTTCAGGAGGTTCCTTAATTGATGATTTTTCATTAGACTTTCTTTTTCTAGGCGCCAAGCCTTTTGAACCAATTGGCATTCCACGTTTTTGTCTTGCTTTAGATTCCTTTGCTGCTATATTTACTTTTGATCCTTCAGGGACATCAATTTTTGCTGGTGTTTACTGCTGGAATGTGAGATTTAGTTATTTTTGCAGTGTCACTAAATACATCCGGCAGTTGATTTGCAATATTTTGCATATGCAAAATTCTTTGTACCTCATATTGGCATTGTTTAGTACGTGGATCCAAATAAGACATAGATGGATTATTCCATGATATTTCACGCCGTTCTACTGGAACGGTCTTTTCTCCCCCTAACGGCGGGAAGATTGTCTCATCAAATTTACAGTCTGAAAATCTTGCAGTGAAGACATCACCTGTAAGAGGTTCAAGGTAACGAATTATCGATGGGGAATCAAATCCCACATAAATTCCCAACCGTCGTTGAGGACCCATTTTAGTACGAAGTGGGGGATTAATAGGTATATGCACAGCACAACCAAATTTTCGTAAATGTGAAATATTTGGTTGAAATCCAGTTAAGAGCTGTGATGGTGAAAGCTGATGATAAGCTGTTGGTCTAATTTTAACCAATTTCGATGCATGCAAAATTGCATGCCCCGAAGCTGAAACGGGTAGTTTTGATTGCATAAGCAATGGTCTTGCAATAAGTTGCAAGCACTTAATTAATGATTCTGCTAGACCATTTTGAGTATGAACATGAGCTACTGGATGCTCAATTTCAATCCCCAATGATAGATAATAATCATCAAATACTTGAGAAGTAAATTCTCCAGCATTATCTAGTCGAATCGATTTAATTTGATGATCAGGGAAGTGTGCTCTCAATTTTATTATTTGAGCAAGTAGCTTGGAAAATGCCAAATTTTTTGTAGAAAGTAAACAGACATGTGACCAACGAGTTGATGCATCAATCAATACCATAAAATATTTGAATGGTCCACATTCAGGGTGGATTGGGCCACATATATCACCTTGAATTCTTTGTAAAAAAGTTGGAGATTCAGAATTGATTTTACTATATGAAGGTCGAGTGATTAATTTTCCTTGTGCATATGTGGCACATAAGTAATCACTTGGTAAATTCAATTGGTTTGATAAATCATGCCCGTTTGTGTTTTTGGCAATTTTACGCATCATAGTTGATCCAGGATGACCCAAGCGATCATGCCAAAGAATCAATGTCTTCGTATTTGTGAGCTTCTAGCTCATGTTTATAGAGTGAGATTCAACTATGCCAATTTTTGTAAAATATAAACCAGTTGAAATTGTACCAAATTTTTCTAGGATAAGCTTCTGGCTTTCAATTCTAGAAATAACACAAAGATATTCTTTGTTGTTTTCATTTATAGTTTCAATATGGTATCCGTTCATTCTTATATCTTTGAAACTGAGCAAATTTCTTTTAGAGTTGCTTGAGTATAATGCATTCTAAATAAAGATATGTGTACCATTTGGTAATATTATATGGGCTCTTCCGGACCCGTCAATTATATTAGCAAATCCAGCTATAGTGGAGACTTTAACTGAGAAATTTTTAGATAGTTCAGAGAAAAACTTCTGGTTTTTCAAAATTGTATGAGTAGTTGCACTATCTAGTAAGCATATATCATCACCCAAATGGCGTTCCATACTTTAAGAATTAAAGACAATGATTAGTCAATCATTAAAAATTTGTATGCATAAATAAATGTAATGTAAACAAACAAAGTAATATGATTAAAATAGGCTATTGATTAAAAACAACATCCACATTACACATTACTAGTACTGCAAAAGGAAATAGAATTAAATGAACACAAACTTCAAACTGATTTATTGATGCAAGCTAATGAAATAAAACGAAAGTCACATAACAAACTGCAAGACATTTCTAATTGATCAACTCGGTCATATCACTGATCATTGCACTTAGATTTTCATCATTAATGAAATTTTCATTGTCATCTTCGAAGAAATCATCTAACTTCAGGTTAGTGTTTTCAGGTAACTTTTCGGCATTATTTGCCTCAATATTCTTGGAGCGATGATATTCTTCAACTGTTTTCTTTGATGATCTACATGTACGTGACCAGTGACTAGATCGTCCACATCTATAACAAACTTCCTCATAATGCCTTTTATTTTCTTAAGCTGAATCATTGTTCTTTATAGGCTCAATTTTATTTTATTGCTTTTTAAAGTTGGTGGTTTTATTACCTTTAAAACCACCATAACCACCTCTGCTAGAGTTATATCCACGTCCACGACCATGTCCTCTACCTCGACCTCGACCCCTACCTCTTCTAGAGTGGGCAAAATTAGCATTAACTTCAGGTAATGCAGTTGAACCAGTTGGTCTTGAGGAATGATTTTTTAAAAGCAATTCATTATGTTGTTCAGCAATTAGTAAGCATTCTATGAGTTCAGAATATTTTGTAAAATGACGCTCTCGATATTGCTGCTGCAGGAGTATATTCGAGGCATGAAATGTTGAGAAAGTTTTTTCAAGCATTTGTGCGTCATCCATCTTTTCACCACATAATTTCAGTTTAGAAGTGATTCTAAACATTGCAGAATTATATTCTCTTACGGACTTAAAGTCCTGAAACCTCAGGTTCAACCACTCTTGCCTAGTGTTTGGAAGTATGACCGTCTTCTGGTGGTCATAACGCTCCTTCAGGGAGTTCCATAAGTGGAGAGGGTCTTTTTCAATCAAATATTATGTTTTTAGATCGTCATGGATATGACGTCTTAAAAATATTAGAGCCTTTGCCTTGTCTTGCTGGGACATAGTATTGCCATTTTTAATGGCATTTTCTAAGCATTGAGATTGTAAATGAATCTCAGCATCCAGTATCCATGATAAGTAGTTGTCTCCAGATATATCCAAAGCTTTAAATTCAAGCTTGGCAATGTTTGTCATTTTGTGAACTGTTCATAAAATAAATTGCGTAAGGTGAATATATTCGCCACAGTAGCATTCACTATTTGTTTGTTTCCTGCTAAAAAGAAGAAAAAAATGGAAAGTCTTCATTCATGGTATCAAACAACTATACCAAAAAAAAAATTCGTATCAACAAAACCAAACATTTGGATTTTGCAACTTTCATGTATTTATCAAATAAGAAAGGAAAGTCAGCTTTTGCGTATATTCCATTCCAAACTTTTGAATTTTATTTGGCAATAGATCCGCAAAGGGAAAAAAATATAATAATATGGAATTTAGAAGCCAAAGAATAAAAATAAGAGTGATACAAGAAAAGGCATGAAAAATATAGAAGCGAACCCCAAACTAGCATATGCTGACTTGATAGCTTTAAAAAAAAATCAGATATTGACAATTACCTTTTTGAAGAGAGGAAAAGTAACGAGTTTATAAAGGAATGCAAGAACAATTCCTTTACCTGCTGTTTTAAAGGAAATAAGAAATAGAATGTATGTAGATATATTCTAAAAGACTCGTCTGCACTAATATATATAATAGGATTTTGAATATAAATAGTCTTAGAATTGGAATGGTCAGAAGAGAAACAGTCAGAGTAATTAATATTTAATTACTTGCTGAGAAGTTGGAAAGTTTGAAGGTGAACAGGTTGAGGTCAATAATTAATTCGCATTTCTTCGTGCTGATAACGGGTTACAGAATAAAGAGAATGAAGGCAATTAGAGAGAGAACAATTCTATTGAATTGAGAGATATATTTACAATACAAACAAGCTCCATATTTATAGACTTCTTATGCAGTGCAGATTACAATAATGCCCTTTCATATTTTGCATATTCATCCCTTTTATTTATGTATATTCCAACAGAGTCGTCGTATTACTCTGATGTATAATATCATTCAAGCTTATGTGTGATGTCCCGGAAATTTGAGCAATATTTATTTAATAATTTCATTTATAATTAATTTAAAATGTGAAATATTGATTTAATAATCCAATTCAAACATAATTTTCTTTTGAAAATTTATAATTATTTTGTTAATAAATGATATTTTTTTGAAAATTTATAATAATGATTTAATTTGAGAAGCTTATTGTTTTAAAATGTTAAAAATATTTTTATGATAAAATTTCCTTTCTAAGCTGATTTAAAAATATTTATTTATAATGTATATATGTGTATACATTGTAAATAGGAGTTTTGATTTTAAATTTAATAAAGGATCTTTTCAAATTTATAATATATATAGGTGTATAATTTATGAATTGATTTATATTAAATTGAAAATAGTATTGAACTTTTCAAAAGTTAATTTATAAATCTATCTTGTATTTTTAGAAGGATATTATAGTAAATACTTTGTTATAAATATATAGTTAAGAATTGATTTTTATAATAAAGTTTATTTTGTTTTTAAATTTGTTTGAAATAAATTCAGTTTATTTATATTTAAGTATAGTATGTTAATTTGAAAAACTCTTGAATAATATAATTCAACATGTGTTCTTTTCTTTTTAAAAGTTTCTCTTTTGTAAAATTTGTTTTAAATAATTTTTAAGATATTCAAGCAAACATTTAAATATGTAAAGATAGTTCATTTGTAATTATTTAGAGAATAAATGTAAATAAACATATATAAACATCTTAAATTAAATTAGATTAGTTTTGTCTTTAATTAAAAACATTTGAAAACAAAGAAATTTATTTATATCTTTAATCTTACATGTGTTTAACATTCATGTTTTAAAGTAGACACTTGTAATTTATTTTCATACTTAAGCAACAAGTGGCATTTCTAAATCAATTTTGAATAAAAACTTTAACAAATCTCTTTTGTTCAAACCCTTATCTTCTCTAATGTATCTAAATTCAGTTTTGAGAAAACTGAAAATCATTTTCATTCTAAAACCCACAACCTAAATTCAGATCTATGAAAACTAAAATCCATTTCACTCTAAATTCTTCAACCCAAATCTATGCTCTGCAAAATCAAAACCTTTAAACCTGCAAATCAAAGAACCCAAATTGAAATTAAGACCTGCAACCAAACTTCTTCAACCTGTAGATTCAAATCTTCAATCTGTAAGATCAATGCAAGCAATGATGAAAGGGGTCTGCATGCAAATTCCAAAGCCTGAATCAACATGTATTGTAACCAAATCATCAAATGCAAATTCAAAGTCCTGCAAGCATCAAGCACATACCATTTTCAACTAGGAGCAAGCTCTGATTCAATCCATGCAAGGAATTCAGGCTGCAGGGATGAGATCGAACATGGATTGCTCTCTGCTTTTTCAAATTTAGGTGAGTAAATCTCTGTTTTAAAAACAGTTACTACTTTTAAAATCAAACTAACAAGGTTTGCAGAACACAAAGTTTAATTTAAATTATCTTTCAAATAGGAAATTTAAAACAGTGGTGGATAAAATAATTAAACTGTTCTGTTCTTCTTTTAGTAAGAAACCTCAAAAGTTTATAGGATGAACTAAATCTGTCTGTGCATGAGTTTGAATATGTTTATTGACTGTTGTAATATGCCTGCATACATTAATCTCGAGTATGCAGATATGTGTGTTGTGAATTTTCTACAGACATGTTTCTGTTATTACTAGGATTTAAATACAAATCTACTTATTTATGTATAAATCTTAGTTAGGACTTATTATGTAAACAATTTGAGTTGTGATTGCATAGATTTAGGTTTGAAAAAAATTAGTTTAGGAAGGCAGAGCTGTTACTACAGGAAATAAGTAACAACAGACAAAAGTTTTCAATGTAAAAGTTTTCCAAACATCTTTAAAATTATTAAAACAAGTTAAAGCTTAAATGCATGTTTAAAAACATGTATAATAAAACATGCATCAGGTTTTAAATCAACTGAGGTGTAGTATTTTAGATTTGTGCAGTAAATTTTGGGATTGTGGGGTATCTGTCTATTTTGTAATTCTGGAGCTTGAAGAATAAGGAAAAGTTATGGAGAGAGTGGGGGTATAAGTGGAGAAATGGCCGGAATTAGAGGCCATAAGATGACCAGAGGGAGTTGTTATGAAGATTGACAGGTTTTGATATGTGTGGGGAAGTTTTCAGGTTGATGTCTTGTTGCTTGAATCTGTTTTCAAGCAACAGAGAGTTTGTTGGTGTTTGTATCAAGTGGAGAGGTGGATAGCTTCCTGGAGGTGTTAGTGAAGGTTGCTGGAAGTCGCCGGAGTAGTGGTCGTAGTTGCACAGTGGAGTTTGGTCACTGGTGGAAGTTTTGGTGGTGTGCAGGGTTGGTGACTCGAAGTCACACTCGTGCGTTTTGTATTGTAGCTCGGGGTAAGCTAGGGATAAACTCGAAGTAAACTATGGATGGCCTCGGGTTAGTGTGCAGGGTATAAACCTGAAAGTAGTGTTTTTAAAATCTGAAAAAAAAAATTCAATGTTTAAAAGCTATGAGTTAAATTCAAGTATAGTTTGAATTGAATTCAAATAAGTTTATGAATTCAAAAAGTTTAAATGATGAATTTAAATTTAAAATAAGGTTTAAGTTAAAAATTTGGAACCAAGTGTAATATAGGTTTCAGGTTTTTTTTTGAATCCAGTTTTTATTTTGAAACTGTTTGTTCTTTTAAAAATTTAAAAGCAATGATTTAAAATAGGTATAGGTTTGAATTGAATTCAAATAAGTTTATGAATTGAAAAGTTTAAAATGATTTAAATTAAGGTTTAAATTCAAATTTGGAAACTGTGTAAAGATAGTTCAGTTTTTTTTTTTAATCCAGATTTTAATTAAAAACAGTTTTGTTCATTTAAAAATTTAAAGGTGGATTCAATATTTAAAACAAGATTCAAATTTAGGTTTGAATTGGAATTAAGTATAAATTCAAATCTGGAAAACAGTGTAAGTGTAGAATCAGGTTTTGGATCCAGATTTTAATTAATGCAGTTTTGTTTCTTTTTAAATTTTTTTTTATTTAAGGAATTCAATGTTTAAAATTTAGATTCAAATTCAGGTTTGAATTTGAATTAGATTCAGGAATATTTTGAATTCAAATGAAACATTTGAATGATAAGCAAGATTTAAAATTGGGTTAGAAATCAAATTCAAATATGATTTCAGTTTTTACTTTAAAACCTGTTTGAATTCAAATCAAGTTTGAAAAGTTTTAAATATTGAACAGAAATGTTTTTAAGAAGAATTTAAATATGCATCTGATTTTGAATGAAGGTTTAAATTGTAAAAGAATTCTTTCTTTTAAGTATTAAATAAAATTATGATATGTTAACTTTAAATTGAAAGTTGAATTAAATTTTAGGAATGTATTATTTTAATACATTTTGAATATTAATTAAGTTATAAATAAGTAAATGAATTATTTTGAAAATAATTAAGGATTTACTTATTTATTTGATTTTAAATAATAACTTGAATTAATTTATAATTAAAGATGATTAATGAATAATTAATTTAAGGGAATTATTCTTAAGTAAGGAATTAATGAAAATGTTGTTAATTATCTAAGGATAATTAATAATTAATTAATGTAATTAATTTTGATGGATTAATTAGATTAATTATTTTAAGAAAATCAATTGTAATTTGTTAAGTAATTACTTTATAAAAGTAATTAAGGGATTAATTACATATTGTAATTAATTCTGATAATGTATTTTGTTAAATTAATTAATTTAGTTTAATTAATTTAAGAATAATTTAATAATTAAATGATAATAATTACTTAATGTAATTTATGGAGCAGGATTTCTTAGAGAAGTTTTAATTGATAATTACTGGAATGTAATTAAGGAAAGGTGATTTACTTAAAAGTAATTTGGATAATTACCTTTGTAATTAATCAAGGATTAATTAATATAGATAATTAATTATTGATAATTAATTTATTAAGGAGTAATTAAGATAGTTAATTACTGGATTTAAGTATTAATCAAGGTGATTAATAATGGTATTTAATTTAATTAGTAAATGTAATTAATTTTTAATTGAGTAATCAATTTAAATATTAATTAGAGATCATTAATTATTATAATTAATGATATAATTAAGAATTGTTAATTAATAAATAATTAATTAATTAAGTGATTAATTAATTGTAATTAACTAAGGATAAATGTAATTAATTATAGTTAATTAATAAATGAAGTAATTAAATATTAATTACTTATGATTAAGGTTAATTAATTTTTAAAAATTAAGACTAATTACTTATTGTAATTAGTAAGTGATTAATCAAGGTGTTTAATCAAATTGAATACTTAATGAATGATTAATTAACTAGGTTGATTAATCAATAAATGTATTAGCAGGATTTATAGGTGAGTAATTAATTTAATTTATTTAAATTAATTAGAGATAGAAGTAATTAATTTAATTCATTTTAAATTAATTATAAGTGATGGATAATATATCATTACTTATGGATGATATTGTTATACCTTTGGATGTTGTGATCTCAGAAATGAGATGAGTAGTATCTATAGGATATGGATGCTTAGTTATAGTATGATGGATTATTTGGTTGTGATGATTGTTGTTGTGATGTTTGACTGTTGTGATGATTATCTGTTATGATAATGTTATGGGTTATCTGCTATGATGATATATGTAGTTTATCTATCTGTGTGAAATAGATAAAAATTAAATGAGTTAATTGTTTAAACCCTTAAGTATAACTTGGACATTAAAATGGCGTTTGGTTTCGGTGAGACCGGGATCGGGTTTCCATATTTGGATATCCGAAAACCACATCGATTCCAATTAAACGTTAGGTCGTTTATCCAAGTGGAGCAAGTGAAGACTCGAGGTGTAAGGGCTATACGTCAGTATAACTCTGTGGGTGATTCCGTAATGAGTTTGACGGAATAGTACTTATAGATTCGAGATGGTGGTTTAGAGTGCAAGGGTTATTGTCGTTAACTCTGAGGGTGATTCCAATACGAGTGTAACGAGATAATGCCTTCGGTTTCGTTCGAACCCGGAACGAACTTGTATGGATTGAATGCTTTCAGAACATCGTCAGGTGGACGATGAGCATTCTAAGATAGATGTGTTCTCTAAAGGTAATCGCAGCCTCAAGCCTCATCAACCGGGAATGGCTAAAACAGGGGAGGTGCAGCAAGGCTTCGTGGGTCGCGCCCACTGGAGGGCAAGATACATCCCTGTCTAGAGGTCCCTTTATATTTCGGCTGTGTGGACGGTTTTTGAGCTCCAACCGTCGGGGTGGTCTTGTTCGGGACTGTTCAGTAAGGAACGGTTCCGGCCTTGTGTTGCAGGGGATGAAGGGAGTAATCCTCGGTACTGTGATCTAGGCCACGTACTGTGACGGGCGGTACCCCAGTAGCCCTGCCATTGTTGGAAACCCATTTTCCCTACGAGACTCTACGGTTTTGTTTGTATTACCCACTTTTGTGGCTAGTAGCTGGAATTTAATGAATGTAACAATTTCGGCTATTTCTTATTTACTTGAAAACCCTAGACACTATTATAATATCACTGGATTTCCTATCAAATGTTTTGGTTAGCGTAAGGTAAAAACTTTTCCATGTTTATGTGTGGGAAGTCTTACGTGATACCTTTTGTTTTCAAAGGATTTTCTAAAGTTAAGCAACATTTAAACTATTTACTCACACCAGACCCCTGTCTGACCCGAGTGTTTATTTTCTGTTTTATTAAACTCTTGGGTACTCATATTATGTATGAGTAGTCAAGTGATTCAGGATTGCTTTGACGAGTTATGGAGGAGCAAATGGAGCAGGAGGCTTCTGCGTTGTAGTTATCTATTTTCCACTGTGTTGGTATCTCTGAGTCATCTCTCTGAGTTGTATCTTGTACTGTTTAGAGTTGTATAACTAGACAGATGTTTATAACTGTCTAGTATGTGTTGTATTGGCTGTAAAACTCTGATGTATATGATACTATGTAAAGTTTTATGTGGTATATTATATTTTATTCGTTCCGCTGTGAGTTCTCTGATGCTGTTTGTGTTCTTCTTTCTCTTTCTTTTCTTCTTCTATCCCTTTCTTTCTTCTTAGCGATGCAATTTCCTGGAGTTTGGAAGTTGGGTCGTTACAACGTGGTATCAGAGCGTTAGGTTGAGTGAATACCTAGGCTCTGTAGTGGTGTCTTTCTCGAGAGAGCGTACTTGTAATTTTAAATATATAAATATATTTAATTCTACCTATCTGTTGGGTTACCTGTTCAGGTTTTCCAATATAAGTAATAAAGGTAGATAGGGTAGTGGTGTGTGTAACACAACTACCAATGGTTGAAGTTCCGAGTGTTTGAGCTTGGAAGTGATCTGCTAGGGCAGTATTGGGCATCTTGAGTAGTTTGGCAGTTTGATGTGAAGGATTTTTCTGATCTCTGAAGGAGAATCTTTTCAAGATTCGGAGTGTATCTTTGGATTTTTAAGCTTGATCTCACTCGTGTGAGTGGATTTTTCTTGAGTCTGGATCAGTTTGGATTACTAAAGCCAGCAATGGTATTTTGGCAACCTTTGATAGGAGTTCTGTCTGTATTTGAGTTCGAGACTCAGTTTGGCAAAGTGTTTTGTGCTTGATAGGAGTCGAGTTTCCTGAGGGATATCTGTCTTCTGAAGGCTCTTTTGTGGAAGTGGCTGGTATAGTTTTGAGGTTTGATAAGTTTTTGGTAAGAAAGTTTTTGGCAGCAGTAGCAGCCGTGAGTGGCCTGTTTCTTCATTGGTTTTGAAGTCTCTGTGATTCTTTTGTCAGTAGGCCAGGCTGATGGTGAAGCTTGTCCGTTTCTTCTGGAAGATCAGCTGGGTGTGATGTTTGTGGTTGAAGGCGGACCACTAGTTTTTTTTTTTTTTTTTTTTTTGATTTGAAGGCTTTGGCTGTTCTGATTGTTGAAGAGAGAACAATCTGAACTGAGTTGAATCGCAAAAGTGACTTGCGATGATCCGGAAGTTTTCTGAGTAATCTTTGTTTGGATTGGAGCATCTCTAGAAGATGTTTGAGATATCGAAGTGGGTTGATATTTTCTGGATGTCTTCGAAGGAGTTAAGTTTTGCATCCGCATCAGGAGATTGAGTTCTGTTTCGACTTGGTTTTTTGGAGATTTTATGGGATTTGATGAACAATGTTTTCGGGGTAAGTTGATCAAGTTTATACCTGTGTTCGTCAACAGCATTCTCAAATCAGAGTTGTGCAGTGGAAGCATGGTGGCAGCTATTCCAGAATAGGAGCACCCGATTCATTTGGGGATTTGTGTTTTGTCTTGGATCAAAGAATTTCTACAGGAAATTCATCTTTAATCTGGAGATTTGGATGTCTTGTGCATCTGTTCTGTTTTCCGAATAAGTGTAGTTTGTCTGAAGTCTTCTGTTATCTGTAGTAGAGTTTGTGTGATGGATTGGATTGATCTAGAAGTTGAAGGCAGCCCAGGATCGACAGGAAAGATTTGTGGATAAGAGATTAGACCTTTCTGTTTTTCTTAAAGGTTAAGTGATTGATCTACAGGATTGGATTGCCAGTTTGGATAACTGAGATTCGATGAGTTTCACGTATCTCTGAGGGAATACGTGTATGATCTATCTCTGGTTGTAGAACCAGCAGTTCTGGAATTTTGGTTGTTGAGTCAGACTCGTCTACAGTCTGATATCTTGTCTAGTGTTGTAGATATAGTTGTATAGGAGTTTTGGAATTTCTTAGTATTGATTGTTTGGATTCTCTTGAGCGAGTATCCCGGTATATATTTATACCTAGGGGAAACTCGATAGAATTTTATCCAAAATTTGTCAGGATAATTAGATTTGTTTGATTGATTGAATTGGTTGTCTTGATTGTTAGCATATGTTGATATGTGCTTGTGTTTTAAATAAAATCTTTAAGGAGATTATTAAATTACCTTTGCTTTTA
Source organism: Allium cepa (assembly GCA_030765085.1). Lineage (NCBI taxonomy): Eukaryota > Viridiplantae > Streptophyta > Magnoliopsida > Asparagales > Amaryllidaceae > Allium > Allium cepa. The sequence goes on along the minus strand of CM060935.1, from coordinate 783,677,005 downwards.
AATTTCGGGGACGAAATTCTTTTAAGGGGGGAGGAATGTGATGTCCCGGAAATTTGAGCAATATTTATTTAATAATTTCATTTATAATTAATTTAAAATGTGAAATATTGATTTAATAATCCAATTCAAACATAATTTTCTTTTGAAAATTTATAATTATTTTGTTAATAAATGATATTTTTTTGAAAATTTATAATAATGATTTAATTTGAGAAGCTTATTGTTTTAAAATGTTAAAAATATTTTTATGATAAAATTTCCTTTCTAAGCTGATTTAAAAATATTTATTTATAATGTATATATGTGTATACATTGTAAATAGGAGTTTTGATTTTAAATTTAATAAAGGATCTTTTCAAATTTATAATATATATAGGTGTATAATTTATGAATTGATTTATATTAAATTGAAAATAGTATTGAACTTTTCAAAAGTTAATTTATAAATCTATCTTGTATTTTTAGAAGGATATTATAGTAAATACTTTGTTATAAATATATAGTTAAGAATTGATTTTTATAATAAAGTTTATTTTGTTTTTAAATTTGTTTGAAATAAATTCAGTTTATTTATATTTAAGTATAGTATGTTAATTTGAAAAACTCTTGAATAATATAATTCAACATGTGTTCTTTTCTTTTTAAAAGTTTCTCTTTTGTAAAATTTGTTTTAAATAATTTTTAAGATATTCAAGCAAACATTTAAATATGTAAAGATAGTTCATTTGTAATTATTTAGAGAATAAATGTAAATAAACATATATAAACATCTTAAATTAAATTAGATTAGTTTTGTCTTTAATTAAAAACATTTGAAAACAAAGAAATTTATTTATATCTTTAATCTTACATGTGTTTAACATTCATGTTTTAAAGTAGACACTTGTAATTTATTTTCATACTTAAGCAACAAGTGGCATTTCTAAATCAATTTTGAATAAAAACTTTAACAAATCTCTTTTGTTCAAACCCTTATCTTCTCTAATGTATCTAAATTCAGTTTTGAGAAAACTGAAAATCATTTTCATTCTAAAACCCACAACCTAAATTCAGATCTATGAAAACTAAAATCCATTTCACTCTAAATTCTTCAACCCAAATCTATGCTCTGCAAAATCAAAACCTTTAAACCTGCAAATCAAAGAACCCAAATTGAAATTAAGACCTGCAACCAAACTTCTTCAACCTGTAGATTCAAATCTTCAATCTGTAAGATCAATGCAAGCAATGATGAAAGGGGTCTGCATGCAAATTCCAAAGCCTGAATCAACATGTATTGTAACCAAATCATCAAATGCAAATTCAAAGTCCTGCAAGCATCAAGCACATACCATTTTCAACTAGGAGCAAGCTCTGATTCAATCCATGCAAGGAATTCAGGCTGCAGGGATGAGATCGAACATGGATTGCTCTCTGCTTTTTCAAATTTAGGTGAGTAAATCTCTGTTTTAAAAACAGTTACTACTTTTAAAATCAAACTAACAAGGTTTGCAGAACACAAAGTTTAATTTAAATTATCTTTCAAATAGGAAATTTAAAACAGTGGTGGATAAAATAATTAAACTGTTCTGTTCTTCTTTTAGTAAGAAACCTCAAAAGTTTATAGGATGAACTAAATCTGTCTGTGCATGAGTTTGAATATGTTTATTGACTGTTGTAATATGCCTGCATACATTAATCTCGAGTATGCAGATATGTGTGTTGTGAATTTTCTACAGACATGTTTCTGTTATTACTAGGATTTAAATACAAATCTACTTATTTATGTATAAATCTTAGTTAGGACTTATTATGTAAACAATTTGAGTTGTGATTGCATAGATTTAGGTTTGAAAAAAATTAGTTTAGGAAGGCAGAGCTGTTACTACAGGAAATAAGTAACAACAGACAAAAGTTTTCAATGTAAAAGTTTTCCAAACATCTTTAAAATTATTAAAACAAGTTAAAGCTTAAATGCATGTTTAAAAACATGTATAATAAAACATGCATCAGGTTTTAAATCAACTGAGGTGTAGTATTTTAGATTTGTGCAGTAAATTTTGGGATTGTGGGGTATCTGTCTATTTTGTAATTCTGGAGCTTGAAGAATAAGGAAAAGTTATGGAGAGAGTGGGGGTATAAGTGGAGAAATGGCCGGAATTAGAGGCCATAAGATGACCAGAGGGAGTTGTTATGAAGATTGACAGGTTTTGATATGTGTGGGGAAGTTTTCAGGTTGATGTCTTGTTGCTTGAATCTGTTTTCAAGCAACAGAGAGTTTGTTGGTGTTTGTATCAAGTGGAGAGGTGGATAGCTTCCTGGAGGTGTTAGTGAAGGTTGCTGGAAGTCGCCGGAGTAGTGGTCGTAGTTGCACAGTGGAGTTTGGTCACTGGTGGAAGTTTTGGTGGTGTGCAGGGTTGGTGACTCGAAGTCACACTCGTGCGTTTTGTATTGTAGCTCGGGGTAAGCTAGGGATAAACTCGAAGTAAACTATGGATGGCCTCGGGTTAGTGTGCAGGGTATAAACCTGAAAGTAGTGTTTTTAAAATCTGAAAAAAAAAATTCAATGTTTAAAAGCTATGAGTTAAATTCAAGTATAGTTTGAATTGAATTCAAATAAGTTTATGAATTCAAAAAGTTTAAATGATGAATTTAAATTTAAAATAAGGTTTAAGTTAAAAATTTGGAACCAAGTGTAATATAGGTTTCAGGTTTTTTTTTGAATCCAGTTTTTATTTTGAAACTGTTTGTTCTTTTAAAAATTTAAAAGCAATGATTTAAAATAGGTATAGGTTTGAATTGAATTCAAATAAGTTTATGAATTGAAAAGTTTAAAATGATTTAAATTAAGGTTTAAATTCAAATTTGGAAACTGTGTAAAGATAGTTCAGTTTTTTTTTTTAATCCAGATTTTAATTAAAAACAGTTTTGTTCATTTAAAAATTTAAAGGTGGATTCAATATTTAAAACAAGATTCAAATTTAGGTTTGAATTGGAATTAAGTATAAATTCAAATCTGGAAAACAGTGTAAGTGTAGAATCAGGTTTTGGATCCAGATTTTAATTAATGCAGTTTTGTTTCTTTTTAAATTTTTTTTTTTTAAGGAATTCAATGTTTAAAATTTAGATTCAAATTCAGGTTTGAATTTGAATTAGATTCAGGAATATTTTGAATTCAAATGAAACATTTGAATGATAAGCAAGATTTAAAATTGGGTTAGAAATCAAATTCAAATATGATTTCAGTTTTTACTTTAAAACCTGTTTGAATTCAAATCAAGTTTGAAAAGTTTTAAATATTGAACAGAAATGTTTTTAAGAAGAATTTAAATATGCATCTGATTTTGAATGAAGGTTTAAATTGTAAAAGAATTCTTTCTTTTAAGTATTAAATAAAATTATGATATGTTAACTTTAAATTGAAAGTTGAATTAAATTTTAGGAATGTATTATTTTAATACATTTTGAATATTAATTAAGTTATAAATAAGTAAATGAATTATTTTGAAAATAATTAAGGATTTACTTATTTATTTGATTTTAAATAATAACTTGAATTAATTTATAATTAAAGATGATTAATGAATAATTAATTTAAGGGAATTATTCTTAAGTAAGGAATTAATGAAAATGTTGTTAATTATCTAAGGATAATTAATAATTAATTAATGTAATTAATTTTGATGGATTAATTAGATTAATTATTTTAAGAAAATCAATTGTAATTTGTTAAGTAATTACTTTATAAAAGTAATTAAGGGATTAATTACATATTGTAATTAATTCTGATAATGTATTTTGTTAAATTAATTAATTTAGTTTAATTAATTTAAGAATAATTTAATAATTAAATGATAATAATTACTTAATGTAATTTATGGAGCAGGATTTCTTAGAGAAGTTTTAATTGATAATTACTGGAATGTAATTAAGGAAAGGTGATTTACTTAAAAGTAATTTGGATAATTACCTTTGTAATTAATCAAGGATTAATTAATATAGATAATTAATTATTGATAATTAATTTATTAAGGAGTAATTAAGATAGTTAATTACTGGATTTAAGTATTAATCAAGGTGATTAATAATGGTATTTAATTTAATTAGTAAATGTAATTAATTTTTAATTGAGTAATCAATTTAAATATTAATTAGAGATCATTAATTATTATAATTAATGATATAATTAAGAATTGTTAATTAATAAATAATTAATTAATTAAGTGATTAATTAATTGTAATTAACTAAGGATAAATGTAATTAATTATAGTTAATTAATAAATGAAGTAATTAAATATTAATTACTTATGATTAAGGTTAATTAATTTTTAAAAATTAAGACTAATTACTTATTGTAATTAGTAAGTGATTAATCAAGGTGTTTAATCAAATTGAATACTTAATGAATGATTAATTAACTAGGTTGATTAATCAATAAATGTATTAGCAGGATTTATAGGTGAGTAATTAATTTAATTTATTTAAATTAATTAGAGATAGAAGTAATTAATTTAATTCATTTTAAATTAATTATAAGTGATGGATAATATATCATTACTTATGGATGATATTGTTATACCTTTGGATGTTGTGATCTCAGAAATGAGATGAGTAGTATCTATAGGATATGGATGCTTAGTTATAGTATGATGGATTATTTGGTTGTGATGATTGTTGTTGTGATGTTTGACTGTTGTGATGATTATCTGTTATGATAATGTTATGGGTTATCTGCTATGATGATATATGTAGTTTATCTATCTGTGTGAAATAGATAAAAATTAAATGAGTTAATTGTTTAAACCCTTAAGTATAACTTGGACATTAAAATGGCGTTTGGTTTCGGTGAGACCGGGATCGGGTTTCCATATTTGGATATCCGAAAACCACATCGATTCCAATTAAACGTTAGGTCGTTTATCCAAGTGGAGCAAGTGAAGACTCGAGGTGTAAGGGCTATACGTCAGTATAACTCTGTGGGTGATTCCGTAATGAGTTTGACGGAATAGTACTTATAGATTCGAGATGGTGGTTTAGAGTGCAAGGGTTATTGTCGTTAACTCTGAGGGTGATTCCAATACGAGTGTAACGAGATAATGCCTTCGGTTTCGTTCGAACCCGGAACGAACTTGTATGGATTGAATGCTTTCAGAACATCGTCAGGTGGACGATGAGCATTCTAAGATAGATGTGTTCTCTAAAGGTAATCGCAGCCTCAAGCCTCATCAACCGGGAATGGCTAAAACAGGGGAGGTGCAGCAAGGCTTCGTGGGTCGCGCCCACTGGAGGGCAAGATACATCCCTGTCTAGAGGTCCCTTTATATTTCGGCTGTGTGGACGGTTTTTGAGCTCCAACCGTCGGGGTGGTCTTGTTCGGGACTGTTCAGTAAGGAACGGTTCCGGCCTTGTGTTGCAGGGGATGAAGGGAGTAATCCTCGGTACTGTGATCTAGGCCACGTACTGTGACGGGCGGTACCCCAGTAGCCCTGCCATTGTTGGAAACCCATTTTCCCTACGAGACTCTACGGTTTTGTTTGTATTACCCACTTTTGTGGCTAGTAGCTGGAATTTAATGAATGTAACAATTTCGGCTATTTCTTATTTACTTGAAAACCCTAGACACTATTATAATATCACTGGATTTCCTATCAAATGTTTTGGTTAGCGTAAGGTAAAAACTTTTCCATGTTTATGTGTGGGAAGTCTTACGTGATACCTTTTGTTTTCAAAGGATTTTCTAAAGTTAAGCAACATTTAAACTATTTACTCACACCAGACCCCTGTCTGACCCGAGTGTTTATTTTCTGTTTTATTAAACTCTTGGGTACTCATATTATGTATGAGTAGTCAAGTGATTCAGGATTGCTTTGACGAGTTATGGAGGAGCAAATGGAGCAGGAGGCTTCTGCGTTGTAGTTATCTATTTTCCACTGTGTTGGTATCTCTGAGTCATCTCTCTGAGTTGTATCTTGTACTGTTTAGAGTTGTATAACTAGACAGATGTTTATAACTGTCTAGTATGTGTTGTATTGGCTGTAAAACTCTGATGTATATGATACTATGTAAAGTTTTATGTGGTATATTATATTTTATTCGTTCCGCTGTGAGTTCTCTGATGCTGTTTGTGTTCTTCTTTCTCTTTCTTTTCTTCTTCTATCCCTTTCTTTCTTCTTAGCGATGCAATTTCCTGGAGTTTGGAAGTTGGGTCGTTACATTATGTCTCAGCCACATATCAAGATATCAACGGCTCTACACAATGCCGATAATATTCAGAGAGGAAGCGTTGGATCCGGGCTTATAACACTCGGCCCATACTAGCAGAAATTCCGTATAAATACTAACCATTGTGTATTGTAAAGATATTTTCATTTTTTCTCTTTGTAAACATTTTATTCTTGCAGATTCAAAACTGTATTATATTTGAAATAAACTACAATCATTCAATTTCGTAGAATCCAATTCATATATCTTTTGCAATTCTGAATATGGTAGCGGAGCCTTCTGCCTAACGGCATCAAGAAGATTCAACTCATCAGAAAAGAGGACACAAGAAATCATCGTTTGAGTCAAACTTTCCTTCCCATCAGATTGTAATATCATCACTTAAGAAGGAGATTCAACCATCAAGTATCGGTTATCTGGCTACAGTAATATTCCATAGTGAATCTGAATTTGAAACAGCAAATTTCAAAGAAAGAAAACATTATCAAGAAATCAGAATTCATCTACACAAATTCAAGGAAAGTGCCATTCCAAGAAGAACACAGCAGAAAAGGTTTCATCACCTGAGTTCTCGAGTTGCACATAACCTGTTTGTGATCAAACCTACGTTTCTTGACTCAACTTTTTTCAAGAAACGACCGTTTCCCTCTTTCTCTCTATCTCCGGTGTTTACAGTTATCATCATGTCCTTAGAAGCTCATTCTAAAACCCCCATCCGTGGCAATGCAACTCAAAGCACCACTTCAAATGTTGAAAATTTAGTAAAAGTTGTAATCAGTCTTCAAAGTAAACTGGCTACAGCTAATCTAAATGAAGATAATAATCTCTTGTGGAAACTGCAAGTTGAGACAACACTTCAAGGATATGATCTTGAAGGATTCATACAAGGAACCCTCTCAATTCTCCCAAAGTGTATCACTGATCAAGAAAACAAGATAGTTAGTAATGAAGAATATGTTCAGCATCACGGACAAGACAGACTCAATGGCTGCACCATCTATAAATGCAAATATGTTAACACATGTTATTGGGTGTAAAACTGCCAGTGAGATCTGGACAACTATTGAAAAAAAAATTAATCGGCAATCTGCAGCAAAGGTTTTATTTTATAAAAGATAACTGCACAACATCAAGAAAGATAATCATAGTATGACAGAGTATTTTTCAAGATTAAGTCTATATGTGACACACTTAAGGCAGCAAATCAAAAGGTGTTAGATTCGGAATAGATTATGACCATTCTGAATGGATTAAGTGATGAACATAAAACAGTAGTGGTAGTTATAACATCCTAAAGAAATCTACCATCAATAGATGATGTGCGCTCTATTCTAGTACTATCACTGGAGGCAAGAATTGATATAAAGAAACCACATGAATCAGATCTTTTTGCTAATTTTGCTGCAAACCACAAAGGCAAAAATTACAACAATAACATAGGAGATCAACCTACTCAAAGGGGATGAAATACAAATAGATCAAGAGGAAGCGGCAGATGGAATAACAATAACAGGCCCAAATGTCAAATTTGTGAAAAACTTGGCCATACAGCAACCAAATGCTATTTTAGATTAAATCTCAATTATGTTCCAGGTCAGGGATCAAACAATCAAAGAAAGACAAATTATAGTGCCAATATGGCACACATTCAACAAGAGACAGGCAACCAGACAGATACAAAAACTACTCAAAATGAAAGTTCAAAGGCAGAGCATATTTAGGGTGAAGATTGGTATCCAGATTCAGGAGCAACCAATCATATCACCAGCAACTTGGGCAATCTAAATCTTGGAATCCTAGAATACAAAGGTATGAATACAATACGTATGGGTAATGGTAAATCTGTTGCAATTACACACACTGGTAAGTCATATATTATGGGTAAAAGAGAATTATATCTGAACAATCTATCGAGAGTTCCACTCATTAGAAAGAACTTACTAAGTGTGTCTCAATTTGCAAAAGATAATAATGTTTATTTTGAGTTTTACCCAAATTACTGCTTAGTTTAGGACATCCTAACTAAGGAAATACTTTTGCAGGGTAAACAGTGTAGGGGGCTATAGAAGTTCAATGTGGATAATTCAAGAAAATCAGATCCTAAAAGAAATTAGTGTAATAATTCAGTGTGCAAACAACTAGAAGCCAGTGAGATATTTGTTAAGTTGGCGGCCGTCGTAAGCCGTCGCTAAATGCCATTGCAAAATACCTCGTTGCAACCAAAGAAAGCAACGGCCTTAGCGACGGCTCCGCTGTTCTTTTTGCAACGGCTTGTAACGGCTAAATGTACACGTGGAAGCAACCATTGGTTTGTGGGTTTCCTGGGTTGTTGATGCAAACCGCTGCAAATCGTTTTAAATTGGTCGTCGCTTATTTTGACCAAATGGTCGTCGCTAGCCGTTGCAAACCAGAAATATTTTTCCAGCCAATTTGCAGCACCTTCAACCCTCAATCTCAATCAATCCAAATAATATAATTCCATCATTTCACACATATAATACATTCCATCATAATGTATAATCAATATCAACACAACCAAATTATCAAATATTGCATGTTCTAACATATATTTACAAAATCATACAAGAAAATCAACATAACCAAGTATGAAAATCCACCAAACCAAACCACATTATTCAAGTATCAATCATAATAACCAAAATACCAAACCCACCAAAACACTAAGTATCAATCACAACATCCATAGTACCAAATGTCAGACTCATCATAAAATGTACACATATATATAATGCGTACCCATCAAAACAAACCAGCTAAGCATCATCATCATCTGCACCTCCTTTCCCGGGCATTGATCCATGCTCCTGATAGAACGCAGCAATACGCTCATCTACTTGCGTCACCAACTGACTCTTCCGCCAATCATTGAGCTCATCCGATTTTGTTTACATCCGAGCAATCTCTTCCTCATCTATGGATCTCTTATACGACCTTTGAAAATTAAGAGCCTGTAAAATAATTCAAGTGAACAAGAAGTTCATGGCATACAACAACAATAAGAAAACTCAAGTTATTGGTAATAAACTCAAGTGAATAAGAAGTTCATGGCATACATGTTTCTACTATGTAAACGTTGAGTACATACCATATTGTCGAAACTGTAACGCCTATTTCGACTTGCCGGTTCAATGATTGAATCCCATATTCGATTACACTCATCAACCGTAAGCGACTCCCATCCACTCGCTTGTATCGCTCGTGCATACTCTGCGTTATATCTCTCCTATAATTACAAACAGATATTTGACACAATTAGTATACAATTTACTTATTTACTATGAAATAAACGAATATGAAATATTTCCATTACATAAATAAACATATTTACCATTACAGAAGCAGCCTTGTCGTCCGACCAATCATATGAAACATTCCCATCCTCATCTGTATGCTCCACTGCATGTGTGATTCTGAAAACCTCAGCCGCTGTGGGCTTCCTACCATACTTTGCCCACTGAATATATACAAGAATAGGTTATATTGATAATTTGCATGAGTATATACAAGAATAGATTATATACAAGAATAGAATATATGGTAAAGAGACACTAGTAAATATATACATGCATAACATAAATATTGGTTAATTTATTTACCAATTCCCTCCTATGTTGTTGGAAGGATTTCGAGCCACCACGATGTAAAGCGAGATTTTTGTTCCTATTAACCTTGTTTCTTTCCGACAATTCCCATTAATTTATACACACTATTAAGTAAAATAATTCAACACATTTAAATGTAAACATATAGTGACAATATAACTTACTCTTAATGCTTCAGATTCCCAATATTGTTGGAATCCAGTCCAAATATCATCCCCCATCCAACTTGGCTTTTTCCTCAAACTCTTAGCCCTCGACAGAGTCTCTCTGTAATTTTTCTGCATCTTTTTATTCCAATGATTTACAAAAACATGCATATCCTGCGGATCCACATGTACAACTGCCTGCATATTGAATTATCATATGTATTATGTAAAAGAGATTGTATAATTAAAAAAGAATCAGCAAAACAGAATACGTAAAACTGATATCATAAGGCATGATGGCATATTGTTTTTGGTTTCATATAAGGCATAATTATATATTTCAAAATTGTATTTACCATAAGATCGGCCCATATTGCGTTTTTTATATGTGTTGGAATGTTATCCCATTGAGGCCAACAACCGGACATCCTACTCTTGTATGCCTCCTTCGATACTTGTAAAATGAAATCGAACTGCTCGAACCCTCTGCAGAAATGTTGATGTATATATTCAATATATTTCATATAATATAATTCAAATAAGTTTGATACATACACAGCACTGTTCGGAACTATCTCTGCAACTCGACGGAGATCTGGCTCAGAGGTACTCGGACCTGCTCCAAGTGAAGGTGACCGAGATGTACTACGTCGATCACGTCGTCTATCAGGCATAACTGACAAACATATATACAATATCACATAATCGTTAATCAATATCATCAATCAATATCATAAGCATCACATAATCATCAATAATCATCACATAATCATCAATCAATATCACATAACATAAGCATCACATAATCATCAATCAATATCACATAATCGTTAATCATCGCATAATCATCACATAATTATTAATCAAGTGATAATCATCACATAAACATACTTTGCACATAATCATCGAAAAAAGCGTACATGAAAAGATTAATGCATAACTCAGAATGATACAGATCATATATAGTCATCATTATTATTACATAGCTCAGAATATTACAGAGCATAGTCATTATTGTTAATACATAACTCACACTTATACAACAAGCGATGCCATCTATGATCAGACTTCGTCATATTCTGATTCATACTTGGTCTCGTACTCTATATCATTTTCTTCAGTACTTACAAATGCATCTATTAAAACATTCGATTCATCAGTCAGCGACCCTACATCAATGTCATCGGTTATCACTATTTTAGTATTTGGCTCGAGATCCGCTTGACATGCTGCTTCATCTGGAATATTATTTTCATCAAACGTATATCTTGCCTTCGTTTTAAAAACAGCCCACCAGAGCAAAATAAACTTGTAAAGCTTTCTTAGCTAATAGAAAAGTATCATACTTATAGTAATGTGACGTATGCCTTATTTCAATTAGCTTATAATCTTTGTGAACGTTAATTCCAGAGCCAGGAATATTGCTAAACCAGTTGCATTTGAATAAAAAACTTCCTCTGCAGGTTGTATATAATATGTCAACTCTAAAACTTGTGCTAAGACGCCGTAAAAATCTTTTATATGCTCCTCTGGATCATCACTTCCTTTGACAAATACACCACTATTATATGTTAATTTTTAGCCCCGTAATCTTTGGTGTTGAATTTAAATCCATTGACGAAGAATATTGGATAAGTCTTGACATTTCGTTTTGGTCTGATAGCAAGATGTCGTAATCCTTCGTCAACAACACAGTTTTCTGTATCATGAACGTAGTTTGAAAACCATCCAGCAAATTGTTTGCTGAGATCGCCAAATGGATGTTGTGATTCGTATATGCTGCAAATATGTATTATATTCCTTTATAATTAATATATACATGTATAATTTAATTATATATGAATTCATAATTACCTGACAAATGGTGCAACTTCAACACAATTTAAAAGAATATATGTGTGTGCCATATGTTAATCTCTATCATCTAACCATATTTCCACACATTTTCCAGCAGGTCTTCCATGTTGTCTAAAAATAGATAACATTGTTTGAGAAGAATCCTGCTGAATAGTGTCTTCGTTACGAGGAACACTTACGAATGATAAGTTCACATCGTTACTAAAGTAATGTGAGAAAAAAATGAAGCTTCTTCTTCAAGGTATGATTTGCAAATCGAACCTTCTACTCGTGATTTTTGTCTAATTTTTTTCTTCAAATGATTTAGGTACCTAAAACAGAATTAATTAAATTCATATAGTGGTACAAAAACCGAAATTAATTAAATTACCCCTTAAATGGATACATCCATCCATGTTGCACAGGACCACGAAGGAGTGCTTCAGATGGAAGATCAACAGGTAAATGCTCCATTACACTAAAAAACCAGACGGAAATATTCCTCCAGTTTGCATAGAAGTACAGGGATTCTGCTTGAAGTATACTTATACGATCTACCTTTAACGTCGTAGAACAAAGCTGTTTATAAAATATACTCAATTCTTGTAACGCCTCACTCCGAGACCCACTCTAGTAAAAAGTATTACGGAGTAATACCGTCTACTAGAACGGAGAATAGAGTATAATGGAAGCGGCCATATGTAATCAAGCTATAACTAACTACCGAATACGTCGAATAGGTGGTTTTCTTTTTCTCAAGTGGTTCGACGTATCCAATAGATATTTATAACGAAATTACAATGGCTAAGGAAAATAGGTTCAGAACAAACATAATACTAAATGATAACATCATCATCACAGAATAGTCACATAACAGTCACAGAACATAGGTACAATATATCGTCAATACAGATCCAAATATCAAAAGGTGGGTACAAAGCCACCGCTCACACATGTGAGTCAAAATATGTACATAAGAGACTGAATAACTAGAGTATCAAAATAGTGGACAAATATAAAGAGCTATCTATCAGCATAGCAATAATGTCCAAGCGGAAGCACAGAAAGCTAAGTCCAGAGACCTAACCTGAAACAACTCGGTCTGACCCGAGCGAAAAACACTCGGGTCAGGCTAGCTAAACAATCAGTTAATAAACTGAGATAAACATAATAATGTGGTACATAAATAAAACAGTACTTCTCCAAAGAGAAGAGTATTATGGACTACATGAATATAATGACGATTCCTCATCATCAATAAACAGTAAAAATCTCTAAAGAGAATATCAACACCAAAGTGTTAAATAAATTAAATCGCCTCATATCATCGGCGCAGCCAAAGCTATATAAAGTTGCCCATTGGTAATAATCCCAAGAGTGACCAAAATCTGTAATCAATGCCCAAGCAAAGATCGATGCTCCAAAGAGCAATAGGGATATACTGAAAAGTCAATGAAATCGAATACTGAAAAGCAGTGTCCAGAGACACTGTAAATCCACAGGGTAATCGCACTTACATCGTATGGTTCCATAGAACCAACACCGAATGGCGGTACTCGAATGGATATAAAAATCATCAGATAATACAATTATTGCACGTGCACCGACCAGAGTCGTTATTGCCAAGTACTGTAGAGTTGTGATCGATCACTCGCACAGATGCGGAACGCGCGAGACGGCGAGATCCTTCCCAGAAGGATAAAGCCCAGAGGCACATACCGAAAAACTGCTCCATAGAGCAGGTGTCCAGAGACGGTTGTCCAGAGGCATGGTGACCAAGAGGTCCAGTACTGGCCGCCCAGAGGCTAATGTGTCACAAACTTCTTGGAGAGGAATCCGTAAAGTGTTAACAATGAGTCCCATACCTCACGTTCGCACTAAACAGTTTACTAACCAATAGCAAGCTCACACTCCAAACAATAAAAAGTCCACCTCGTATCAACGCTAAATTAGATCCAAAGGTCAAAACGATCAATCGAATAGGTCGGGGATTAACCGGAAAGAAAATACACACGGTTCCATAGGCCGAAGATTTCCTAACCGTTTAAGCACCTTTCCACTTCGCTCGACGTGCTAAAAGTGAGTGTGAGATTTTTATTATAGAAAATAATGGTGCGAAACAGATTTATAATTGATCTTGAAATCACTTTAAAACGGCTTTTGAAAACTCTCCTATTATGGAGTAATTAATTTAATAATTAAAAAAATATTATATAATAATTTCGAAAGCCATTTAGGAGTGAAAAATCCTTTTAAAATAGTTCATAAAAACCCGTGTACGAAATCCAGAGACAAATCTCAAAGAAATCAATAAATCAGAAAATCACTGAAAACCAATATCCGCGTTGGAAAATATTCCGACTGGTCGCGAACCAAAGTTCGACAATTTTTAATTAGCAATTGAAGCCCAAAGGTTCATTGCAGAAACAATCAATTTGAAGCGGTTGCACCAAAATGGTGCAACCCGGACTCGGTTGCACCAAAATGGTGCGACCGGTGGGTCGGAACCCGGCTGCACCAAATGGGTGCAGCCCTTCTTTTTTTTTTTAGAACCAGCTGCACCGCATGGTGCAGCCTGGTTCGGTCCAGCCCCCAGCCTGCATGGGCTGGGTGAATTAACAAACCCCCCAGCCCGCCTGGGCAGGGGACATATAACAAGCCCCCCAGCCTGCGCGGGCTAGAGGAAATAACAAGCCCCCCAGCCCGCGCGGGCTGGGGGAAATAAGAGGCCCCCCCCCAGCCCGCGCGGGCTGGGGGAAAGTATAGGCCCCCCCAGCCCACGCGGGCTGGGGGCGTGCGGGCCAACGCGCCAGCCCATGTGGGCTGGCCTAGTACCGGCTAGCCCAACCGGGCTAGCCTGCTGCGCCCGGGCAGCAGCCTGGGTGCAGCCCAGGCCTGCCTTGGTGCAGTCAGACCACTGTTTCAGCCTGTTTTCAGGCTGAAACATTCCAGCATGTAGATATTGCTCATTTTAGTGATTTTGGGGTGTTTTTTTAAAGTTTTTAGCATCAAATTTCACTAATATCAATCACTAACTATCATACAATGATTACTACACTATATTAAAGGAGACAAAGGGCCAAAGCTTAGCATTACCTTATGAAGCAATATCACAAAAAACATGTGTTACTAAATGATTACCGAAATCAAAAGAGGATTAAACACATATTAGAAGAAGTTTTTAGCAATATACCTCTCTAGAAAGCAATAAAGACCACTATAGCATCAACCCAAATTAGCAAAAGATGATTAGGAGGCTATAAGATCAAAAAACACATAAAACATGTGTTACCAAATAAATTTCAGAAATTAGAAAGATATAAAAATGGATTTGATGTGGGTATTTGCATTACCTTTGCATAGAATGACTTGCATAAGCTAAAACTAGAAGGAGATGAAGATAGAGGCCATTTTTGTTAAGAAAGCTTTAGGAAATGATTAGGGTTTTGATTAGAGATGCATGAATGAGGTTAAGAGAGTTTGAGGTAATTTATAGAGGAGGTTTAGGGTGGGTTATTGGGTTAAGTTTAGTAACCCAATAAGAAGAGGGTTATTTACATGTTTCCAAAAATTAGTCTAAGTGTTCATGTATGTTTATAAAACTCATTTTTCTTACCCAAACCCGTTTTAAAATCTCTCCTAAAATATTTAACTTTCCAAAAATAACATTTTATCCTCATTTAAAAATCCCATATTTCCCATTTAATTAAAATAGCCTTTTTCAAATAAATTTTGTTATTCCAAATCCTTTTACGCTTCATTAAAATAAATAAAAATCCTAACTTTTATTTATTAATTGGTAATGCAAATCCTGGGTTGTTACAATTCTGTTATAACACTCCATATTTTTGTAGGCAGCAGTTCTTTGAAAATCACGGGAAAAAAATACTCCATCATAATGTGGCAATCGTGACTTTTCGTCCCACTCAATTTGATGTTTTTAAAGTCAACATATCTACGGAGGTTAGAAGAAATCTCATCAGGACATCTAAGTCCTTCCCCCCACTTTTGAACGAGTTTTACTTGCTTATTGTCTAGCTCATAGCATGCTTTGGGTTTCTTTTTATCGTCGTATAATTGAAGTTCATGTCGCTTACAAAAGTGTAATGTATCACGTCTTGAATTCGCATCGTCCTTGGTTTTCCCCTTCACATTCAAAATTGTATTAAACACGTTGTCAAACACGTTTTTTTCGTTGTGCATGACGTCAATGTTATGTCGGAGTAGGAGATTTTTCCAGCACGGTAACTCTCAGAATATACTTTGCTTGCACCAGTTATGAACGCCCGATTTACCTGTAATCTCAATCTGTACCTCGGTTTCATGTATCTTTGGTTAGTCTTTTACAATTTCATATACCTCTTCACTTGTCCAAACCTTAGGTGATAGCATGCTCTATATTCTGTTAGCTTTAAAGTTCTTTTTATCCGTTCTAAATTTATGATTGATATGTAGAAAACACCGGTGACAGTCAAACCAAGAAATTTTCTTTCCATACTTTAATGAAAATGCTAGTGTTTCATCCATACAATAAGGACAAGCTAACGTCCAGATGTGCTCCAACCTGAAAGCATGCCATACGCTGGAAAACTACTAATAGTCCATAATAAAGAAGCAAACATACGAAAATTCCTTTTTCTCGAAATGTCGTACGTTTCAACTCCTTCATGCCACAGTGTTTTCAACTCGTCGATTAGTGGTTGTAGATAAACATCAATTCCTTGAGTCGGATCATCGGGACAGCGAAACGACAATCGTTAGAAACATATATGGAGTTTTCATACACATCCATGGAGGCAAATTATGAAGATTAATAATAATAGGCCATGATGAATATTTACTACCAAACTGAGAAATGGCGAAAATCCATCCATGCATAAGCCAAGCCTAACATTACGGTTCTCTGCCGCAAATTCAGGATAAGTCTTATCGAAACGTTTTCATACTTCTCCATCAGATGGATGTGTCGAAGTTCCTTCTTCTAGTGTTCTCACACTGTGCCATCGCATATGACATGCTTTGGCAGAAGATGCATATAACCGTTGAAGTCTGGTAGTGATGGGTAAATAATGCATCCTCTTATATGAAACTTCTTTTCCTTTCTTTTTTCTTGCTTTGTATCTTTCCTCGTTACATATTCTGCATTTAGTAAGACGAGCGTCTTCTTTTCCAATACAGCTTGCAACCTTTTACACATGTATCTATCTTCAGGTACGGCAATCCAAAAGCATACATAAGTTTTTTTACTTTATAATGACTATCACACATCAAATTATTAGGTGGATGTGTCGTTTTGCAGTTTGTACAACTGCTGTAAATGCAGCTTTTGTAAGATTAAATTTCGATTTCATAGTGATGTATTCGGCGGTTACAGATAATTCGGTTCCACTTGTACATCCATCCCACAATGGCCTCTTAGCAGAATCCAATAAATCATAAAATTTATAGCTTCCGCGGTCGGCTCTTTGTCAACATTTTCGTTCCCATCACCACCTTGGTCAAAGGTAGGAAACATTGATCGTGCAGCATCTTGCACCATGCTTTCTATAGGATTGGTCATAGTATTATCGTCCTCTAACACTACAGGATTAGGTGTAGGTTGAACAAGTTCTCCATGACGATCACATAAGTAATAATTCGGCACAAAACCAAGTTTGTACAAATGTGCTTCTACTACATCTGGTTTCCAATGCTCCAGATGTTTGCACTTACTACACGGACAACGAATGTCTGCGTTATTTCGATTATTAGATTGAGCAAATCTAATAAATACGTGTACACCGTTACAGAAACGTTCTTTTATTGATCCTTTCATACCTTTTCGAGGTTCATACATCCAACTACGATCGTTAAAATAATCGAACATATTTCTTGATTTTAAAATGTGGGTTAGAAGATTGAATAAAACATTTCATATTAAAGTCTTATAAAAATTCATATATAACCCTTTACTATTTTAACAAATTCAAATAAATACCGCATTAAAATTTTCAATTCTTAAATTTGTTGGTTTTTTACTTTGACGGCCGGTTATCCTACTTCCTATTACAAACACAATAACGTAATCATATTTTATAAATCATTTCAGGTTAAACGATTCTAAAAAATTTTGGCAGCACTTTCTTTTTTTCCCTGTATCGTACACAAATGCGTGTACACAGGGAAAAGAAAGTATCATCGAAATTTTCTGAATCGTTTAAACTGAAATGATTTATAAAATATGATTACTTTATTGTGTTTGTAACTTGTCCAAATACTAGGACAAATCCAACAAATGTTGTATTCGATGAATATAGACGTCCGTTCGGTGGAAAAACGAATATCCATATAACGATCATATACAACACTTGTTAGACGGGGCCAAAAATTCTCTAAGGGGATCACATAAATAAAGCACAAATTAAAAAATATTAATATTGAAGTGTTAGTCGTCTGTAGTGAAATAACGATCTTAATTTTTTTTAGTAATGTAGCCAAATAGAATTCGTTTAATTATGAATCAAAATCCATGGGAACTATCAATAGCTCGAAAAATATTACTTATCTTACAAATGGGAACTATGAGTTACCATTTTAACAACTACAAAAACTATTTTATATTTCATTTAACTATTTAAATATTTATTAATTAAATCTAAAATTTTAAAACGTATTTTAACTTTTGTTTAACTACATAAATTTTAATTAACGATTTTGTGAACTAAATAATTAGTTAGCGCTTACAACGGTATAACAAACATTCTTGTAAACTTATCAATAAACATATTATTCAATGATCATGTATTATTTTTTGGATTTTAAAGTAGCCATAATTTTTAACAACAAAGCGAACAATAAATTCACTAATTATCATCACCAAATACGCAATAATCACCATTTTTCAAACACATAAACAACTAATTTTTTAAATTAGGTTTAGCATTATATACCCAATTCAAATAATAAACTATATATCATAAATTAATAACAATTATTCATCAATTTCAAACCCCTAAATTATCCAATTTCAAATTGCTAAATCATCAACTAATTTAATTTAAACCTAAATTAAACAAAGATAATGAAAAATAGGAGATACCGGCAAGTGTGGGGAGGTTTAAATTAGCGACGGAAGGTTGTGACGGCTTCTGGTGGCGGATAGCGGCGACTGGTTGCAAGTGTGGAGGAAATGAGCTGAGATAAGGGAAGAAAGGGAAGAAATGTTTCTTTCTGCCACAGATTTGTATATCCGCGACAAGCGACGGCTAGCGACGGCCGTCTTTTTTAGCCGTCGCTAGGCTCCGTCGTTTTAGAAGCCGTTTCTAGTACTGTAAAAGTAAATAGGTCATTGTTAAATCGTTGCTGATACTAATTGTTTATGACCAAGGATTATGATGGATGCAAATTTTTGCACACTTGCAGTTTCAAAAGAGTTCTTAAAGCTAGCCAAAACGCTTATTACAATGTTCGATTAAGTTACCTGACCCTTGAACAAGCATGTCAAGTTATATCGTCGTTTGGTCTAATATCATAACAGTATGAGTTGTACAAGCAGTGTAATTGCACAATGATATCTCATTTGTTTCCATGTTCACATGAACACACTATAAAGTCATGTAGGGAGGCTTAAATTGGAAAACATAAGTTTATCTCTACAAATACTGACTAATTATATAGAAACGTCATGGGTACATGAACAAACATCATGTCATAAAGTAATATAATAGCATAATAAAAAACAATGGCACAATTCAAGGTTTGTCGCAAACTTTATTTATACCAGAATATCATCAAACGTATGGTTTCTTATCGATATCTTTTAAACAATTTAACTCGGAAATTACAACATCAACTTCAGTAATTGCTTAAAGTATATACTGATTAGAATGCAAGAGTTATTGACAAATCAATAAGTACACTTTGGGCAACAGAATTTTTGATTACTTTTACCTAATCAGCTTACATGATTTTGCATGTTTATTCAATTGAATGTTGTGTGCGTTTACATAACCAATATGAACGTTATATTTAATATTCAATTGAATGTTGTGTGCGTTTACATAACCAATATGAACGTTATATTTAATTTTTTGATCCTTTTCTGTCCAACTATTAACTGTCCAGATAACGGAACTATGGAGGAGTTGAGAAAGACAACTGAGGTAGACATGAATAATAAATATATGAAGGATTTGGTGCTGCTACTGTTTGAGACTGCTTTATTGACTTCACGGTTCAGTTTGGAGGATCCTAATAATTTTGACAAAAGGATGCATAGGATGTTGAAGTCGGGTTTGACCGTTGATGAAGAAGAGAGTGCAGATGATTTGAAGATGCTTGTTTGGAGGAAGATGCCAATGAATAAAGCTTTATTAATAAAACAAAACATTTTGACTATTAAAACAAAACAAAGAAAAAAGTTTTTTTCTAATCATATAAAAAAAAACATACAAAAGGAAAAATTATTGGAAATAATACGAGTCTGTTACAGAATAAAGAGAATGAAGGCAATTAGAGAGAGAACAATTCTATTGACTTGAGAGATATATTTACAATACAATCAAGCTCCATATTTATAGACTGCTTATGCAGTGCAGATTACAATAATGCCTTTCATATTTAGCATATTCATCCCTATTATTAATGTATATTACAACACCCCCTTGAATATGCGTATGTAAAGATGATAAGAGTAATCGCCTCATTAAAAACCTTGTTATGAAAAACCCAGTGGGAAAAATCATAAACAAGAAAAAGAGTACAACATGATTTCATCTTTAAGTAACATATATTTTATAATGTTACTACGAGGGTTGATTCTTCTGGATCAAGATAATGCCTCATTAAATCCTTACTAATAAAAACCCAGTGGGAAAAAATATTAGTGAAGGAAAAAGAGTACATTGTAGCGTATTTCATACGCTCCCCCTGGATTATAACGCACTATTCAATTTGTTTGTTGATGCAACCGACGCATACCAATTTTGTACACCATCTTCTGAAATGTTAATTTTGGAAGCGCCTTTGTGAATAAGTCCGCTGGATTTTCTTGGTATCGGATTTGTTTCACTTCTATCTTATTATCCTTTTGTAGCTCATGTGTGAAGAAAAATTTAGAAGAAATGTGTTTCGTCGTATCACCCTTAATGTAACCTGCTTGAATTTGACCTACACAAGCTGCATTGTCTTCATAAATAATGGTTGACCTTTCCGTTATTGATGGAAGTTGGCAGCTTTTTCGAATATGCTCAATCAGTGATCTTAGCCAAATACATTCTTTACTTACTTCATGTAATGCTAGTATTTCAGAGTGATTGGATGATGCTGCTACCAACGTTTGTTTTGTAGATCGCCATGAAATTGCTGCATTGCTGTTATTGAATACATATCCAGTTTGTGATCTTGCTTTATGTGGGTCAGAAAGATAACCTGCATCAGCATAGCCAACTAGATTTGGATTATTGCCTGTTAGAGTAAAATAAACCCAAATTTGTCGTTCCATGAAGATATCTCATGATATGTTTTATATCATTCCATTGTCTTTTTGTTGGTTCTGAACTGTATCTTGCAAGAAGATTTACTGAAAATGCAATATCTGGTCTTGTGCATTGGGCAAAATATAATAATGCACCAGTGACACTATGATATGGCACTTCCGAACCAAGCACATTCTCATCTTCTTCTTTTGGGCGGTAAGGGTCCTTTTTAATATCTAAAGATCTAACAACCATTGGCGTACTAAGTGGATATGCTTTATCCATTTTAAAACGTTTTAGAATTTTCTCAATGTAGTTTGATTGATGGATTAATATGCCATTAGTACTATGCTCAATCTGTAGACCGAGACAGTGCTTAGTTTTGCCAAGATCTTTAGTTTCAAATTCCTTCTTTAAATAATTTATTGTTTCATCAATCTCTTCTGGAGTTGCAATCAAATTTATGTCATCAACATAAACTGCTAAGATAGCAAATCTCTTTACCGATTTCTTTATGAAGACACATAGACAAATGAGATTGTTTTCGTATCCATCTTTTACCAAATATTTACTAAGACGGTTATACCACATCCTTCCAGATTGTTTCAATCCATATAGTGATCGTCTTAGTCTTAATGAGTACATGGACTTTGATTTTGCTTCAGGCAATTTATATCCATCTGAAATTTTCATGTAAATATTGGTATCTAATTCACCATAAAGATAAGCTGTCACAACATCCGTTAATCTTATATCGAGTTTTTCAAAAACTACAAGGCTTATCAAATATCGGAATGTTATGACATCCATGACAGGGGAGTAAGTTTCCTTAAAGTCAAAACCTGGTCCCTGCAGGAAACCTTGTGCGACAAGTCGTGCCTTGTACCTCACAACTTCATTTTTATCATTTCGTTTTCTAATGAATACCCATTTATAACCTACTGGTTTAAAATTTTCTGGTGTTTCTCTATTGGTCCAAATACACCATGTTTTTGAAGTGAATCTAGTTCCACTTGAATAGCATCTTTTCATTTTGGCCAATCGTGTCTTTATCGACATTCATTTATGCTATTTGGTTCATTATCATCATTCTCATTATTCTTATTATGGTCATGACTTTCAATTATTTCAGTAGCTACTGCGAATGAGAATACATCACCAATTATTATTTTACTTCGATCCCATATTTCTCCGTAGTTCGTATAAAATATTGAGATCTCATTATTATTAGGTACCATTTTATCGTTGGAATCTTCTTTTATCTCTTCTGGGATAATATTTCCTTCCGCGCTTCTAGGAGAATTGGGATTTTCATTTGAGTGATCTTTTTGATCATTTATAACCTCTTCAGGAGGTTCCTTAATTGATGATTTTTCATTAGACTTTCTTTTTCTAGGCGCCAGGTCTTTTGAACCAATTGGCATTCCACGTTTTTGTCTTGCTTTAGATTCATTTGCTGCTATATTTACTTTTGATCCTTCAGGGACATCAATTTTTGCTGGTGCATTTGCTGCTGGAATGTGAGATTTAGTTATTTTTGCAGTGTCACTAAATGCATCCGGCAGTTGATTTGCAATATTTTGCATATGCAAAATTCTTTGTACCTCATATTGGCATTGTTTAGTACGTGGATCCAAATAAGACATAGATGGATTATTCCATGATATTTCACGCCGTTCTACTGGAACGGTCTTTTCTCCCCCTAACGGCGGGAAGATTGTCTCATCAAATTTACAGTCTGAAAATCTTGCAGTGAAGACATCACCTGTAAGAGGTTCAAGGTAACGAATTATCGATGGGGAATCAAATCCCACATAAATTCCCAACCGTCGTTGAGGACCCATTTTAGTACGAAGTGGGGGATTAATAGGTATATGCACAGCACAACCAAATTTTCGTAAATGTGAAATATTTGGTTGATGTCCAGTTAAGAGCTGTGATGGTGAAAGCTGATGATAAGCTGTTGGTCTAATTTTAACCAATTTCGATGCATGCAAAATTGCATGCCCTCAAGCTGAAACGGGTAGTTTTGATTGCATAAGCAATGGTCTTGCAATAAGTTGCAAGCGCTTAATTAATGATTCTGCTAAACCATTTTGAGTATGAACATGAGCTACTGGATGCTCAATTTCAATCCCCAATGATAGATAATAATCATCAAATACTTGAGAAGTAAATTCTCCAGCATTATCTAGTCGAATCGATTTAATTTGATGATCAGGGAAGTGTGCTCTCAATTTTATTATTTGAGCAAGTAGCTTGGCAAATGCCAAATTTCTTGTAGAAAGTAAACAGACATGTGACCAACGAGTTGATGCATCAATCAATACCATAAAATATTTGAATGGTCCACATTCAGGGTGGATTGGGCCACATATAACACCTTAAATTCTTTGTAAAAATGTTGGAGATTCAGAAGTGATTTTACTATAGGAAGGTCGGGTGATTAATTTTCCTTGTGCACATGGGGCACATAAGTAATCACTTGGTAAATTCAATTGGTTTGATAAATCATGTCCGTTTGTGTTTTTGGCAATTTTACGCATCATAGTTGATCCAGGATGACCCAAGCGATCATGCCAAAGAATCAATGTCTTTATATTTGTGAGCTTCTGGCTCATGTTTATAGAGTGAGATTCAACTATGCCAATTTTTGTAAAATATAAACCAGTTGAAATTGTACCGAATTTTTCTAGGATAAGCTTCTGGCTTTCAATTTTAGAAATAACACAAAGATATTATTTGTTGTTTTCATTTATAGTTTCAATATGGTATCCATTCATTCTTATATCTTTGAAACTCAGCAAATTTCTTTTAGAGTTGCTTGAGTATGATGCATTCTGATTAAAGATATGCGTACCATTTGGTAATATTATATGGGCTCTTCTGGACCCGTCAATTATATTAGCAGATCCAACTATAGTGGAGACTTTAGCTGAGAAATTTTTAGATAGTTCAGAGAAAAACTTCTGGTTTTTCAAAATTGTACGAGCAGTTGCACTATCTAGTAAGCATATATCATCACCCAAATGGCATTCCATACCTTAAGAATTAAAGACAATGATTAGTCAATCATTAAAAATTTGTATGCATAAATAAATGTAATGTAAACAAACAAAGTAACATGATTAAAATAGGCTATTGATTAAAAACAACATCCACATTACACATTACTAGTACTGCAAAGGGAAATACAATTAAATGAACACAAACTTCAAACTGATTTATTGATGCAAGCTAATGAAATAAAACGAAAGTCACATAACAAACTGCAAGACATTTCTAATTGATCAACTCGGTCATATCACTGATCATTGCACTTAGATTTTCATCATTAATGAAATTTCCATTGTCATCTTCGAAGAAATCATCTAACTTCAGGTTAGTGTTTTCAGGTAACTTTTCGGCATTATTTGCCTCAATATTCTTTGAGCGATGATATTCTTCAACTGTTTTCCTTGATGATCTACATGTACGTGACCAGTGACCAGATCGTCCACATCTATAACAAACTTCCTCATATGCCTTTTATTTTCTGAAGCTGAATCATTGTTCTTTATAGGCTCAATTTTATTTTGTTGCTTTTTAAAGTTGGTGGTTTTGTTACCTTTAAAACCACCTCTGCTAGAGTTATATCCACGTCCACGACCATGTCCTCTACCTCGACCTCGACCCCTACCTCTTCTAGAGTGGGCAAAATTAGCATTAACTTCAGGTAATGCAGTTGAACCAGTTGGTCTTGAGGAATGATTTTTTTATAAGCAATTCATTATTTTGTTCAGCATTTAGTAAGCATTCTATGAGTTCAGAATATTTTGTAAAATGACGCTCTCGATATTGCTGCTGCAGGAGTATATTCAAACATGAAATGTTGAGAAAGTCTTTTCAAGCATTTGTGCGTCATCCACCTTTTCTCCACATAATTTCAGTTTAGAAGTGATTCTAAACATTGCAGAATTATATTCTCTTATGGACTTAAAGTCCTGAAACCTCAGGTTCAATCACTCTTGCCTAGTGTTTGGAAGTATGACCGTCTTCTGGTGGTCATAACGCTCCTTCAGGGAGTTCCATAAGTGGAGAGGGTCTTTTTCAGTCAAATATTCTGTTTTTAGATCGTCATGGATATGACGTCTTAAAAATATTAGAGCCTTTGCCTTGTCCTGCTGGGACATAGTATTGCCATTTTTAATGGCATTTTCTAAGCATTGAGATTGCAAATGAATCTTAGCATCCAGTATCCATGATAAGTAGTTGTCTACAGATATATCCAAAGCTTTAAATTCAAGCTTGGCGATGTTTGTCATTTTGTGAACTGTTCATAAAATAAATTGCATAAGGTGAATATATTCGCCACAACAGCATTCACTATTTGTTTGTTTCCTGCTAAAAAGAAAAAAAAATGGAAAGTCTTCATTCATGGTATCAAACAACTATACCAAAAAAAATTCGTATCAACAAAACCAAACATTTGGATTTTGCAACTTTCATGTATTTATCAAATAAGAAAGGAAAGTCAGCTTTTGCGTATATTCCATTCCAAACTTTTGAATTTTATTTGGCAATAGATCCGCAAAGGGAAAAAAAAATAATAATATTGAATTTAGAAGCCAAAGAATAAAAATAAGAGTGATACAAGAAAAGACATGAAAAATATAGAAGCGAACCCCAAACTAGCATGTGCTGACTTGATAACTTTAAAAAAAATATGATATTGACAATTACCTTTTTGGAGAGAGGAAAAGTAACGAGTTTATAAAGAAATGCAAGAACAATTCCTTTACCTGCTGTTTTAAAGGAAATAAGAAATAGAATGTATGTAGATATATTCTAAAAGACTCGTCTGCACTAATATATATAATAGGATTTTGAATATAAATAGCCTTAGAATTGGAATGGTCAGAAGAGAAACAGTCAGAGTAATTAATATTTAATTACTTGCTGAGAAGTTGGAAAGTTTGAAGGTGAACAGGTTGAGGTCAATAATTAATTCGCATTCCTTCGTGCTGATAACGTGTTACAGAATAAAGAGAATGAAGGCAATTAGAGAGAGAACAATTCTATTGAATTGAGAGATATATTTACAATACAATCAAGCTCCATATTTATAGACTACTTATGAAATGCAGATTACAATAATGTCCTTTCATATTTAGCATATTCATCCGTATTATTTATGTATATTACAACAGAGTCGTCGTATTACTCTGATGTATAATATCATTCAAGCTTATGTCTCAACCACATATCAAGGTATCAACGGCTCTACACAATGCCGATAATATTCAGAGAGGAAGCGTTGGATCTTGGCTTATAACACTCGACCCATACTAGCAAAAATTCTGTATAAATTCTAACCATTTTGTATTGTAAAGATATTTTCATTTTTTCTCTTTGTAAACATTTTATTCTTGCAGATTCAAAACTGTATGATATTTGAAATAAACTTCAATCATTCAATTTCATAGAATCCAATTCATATATCTTTTGTAATTCCGAATATGGTAGCGGAGCCTTCTGCCTAACGACATCAAGAAGATTCAACTCATCAGAAAAGAGGACACAAGAAATCATCGTTTGAGTCAAACTTTCCTTCCCATCAGATTGTAATATCATCACTTAAGAAGGAGATTCAACCATCAAGTATCGGTTATCTGGCTGCAGTAATATTCCATAGTGAATCAGAATTTGAAACAGCAAATTTCAAAGAAAGAAAACATTATCAAGAAATCAGAATTCATCTACACAAATTCAAGGAAAGCGCCATTCCAAGAAGAACACATAAGAAAAGGTTTCATCACCTGAGTTCTCGAGTTGCACACAACCTGTTTGTGATCAAACCTACGTTTCTTGACTTTTTTCAAGAAACTACCGTTTCCCTCTTTCTCTCTATCTCCGGTGTTTACAGTTATCATCATTTCCTAAGAAGCTCATTCTAAAACCCCCATCCGTGGCAACGCAACTCAAAGCACCACTTCAAATGTTGAAACTTTAGTAAAAGTTGTAATCAGTCTTCAAAGTAAACTGGTTACAGCTAATCTAAATGAAGATAATAATCTCTTGTGGAAACTGCAAGTTGAGACAACACTTCAAGGATATGATCTTGAAGGATTCATACAAGGAACCCTCTCAATTCTTCCAAAGTGTATCACTGATCAAGAAAACAAGATAGTTAGTAATGAAGAATATGTTCAGCATCATAGACAAGACAGACTCAATGGCTGCACCATCTATAAATGCAAATCTGTTAACACATGTTATAGGGTGAAAAACTGCCAGTGAGATCTGGATAACTATTGGCTGCAGCAAAGGTTTTATTTCATAAAAGATAACTGCACAACATCAAGAAAGATAATCACAGTATGAGAGAGTATTTTTCAAGATTAAGTCTATATGTGACACACTTAAGGCAACAAATCAAAAGGTGTTAGATTCGGAATAGATTATGACCATTCTGAATGGATTAAGTGATGAATATAAAACAATAGTGGCAGTTATAACATCCTAAAGAAATCTACCATCAATAGATGATGTGCGCTCTATTCTAGTACTATCACTGGAGGCAAGAATTGATATAAAGAAACCACATGTAACAGATCTTTTTGCTAATTTTGCTGCAAACCACAAAGGCAAAAATTACAATAATAACATAGGAGATCAACCTACTAAAAGGGGATAAAATACAAATAGATCAAGAGGAAGCGGCAGATGGAATAACAATAACAGGCCCAAATGTCAAATTTGTGAAAAACTTGGCCATACAGCAACCAAATGCTATTTTAGATTAAATCTCAATTATGTTCCAGGTCAGAGATCAAACAATCAAAGAAAGACAAATTATAGTGCCAATATGGCACACATTCAACAAGAGACAGGCAATCAGACAGATACAAAAACTACTCAAAATGAAAGTTCAAAGGCAGAGCATATTTAGGGTGAAGATTGGTATCCAGATTCAGGAGCAACCAATCATATCACCAACAACTTGGGCAATCTAAATCTTGGAATCCTAGAATACAAAGGTATGAGTACAATATGTATGGGTAATGGTAAATGTGTTGCAATTACACACACTGGTAAGTCATATATTATGGGTAAAAGACAATTATATCTGAACAATCTATCGAGAGTTCCACTCATTAGAAAGAACTTACTAAGTGTGTCTCAATTTGCAAAAGATAATAATGTTTATTTTGAGTTTTACCCAAATTACTGCTTAGTTTAGGACATCCTAACTAAGGAAATACTTTTGCAGGGTAAATAGTGTAGGGGGCTATAGAAGTTCAATGTGGATAATTCAAGAAAATCAGATCCTAAAAGAAATTGGTGTAATAATTCAGTGTGCAAACAACTAGAAACCAGTGAGATATTTGTTAAGTTGGCGGCCGTCGCGAGCCGTCGCTAAATGCCGTTGCAAAATACCTCGTTGCAACCAAAGAAAGCAACGGCCTTAGCGACGACTCCGTTGTTCTTTTTGCAACGGCTTGTAACGGCTAAATGTACACGTGGAAGCAACCGTTGGTTTATTGGTTTCCTGGGTTGTTGATGCAAACCGTTGCAAATCGTTTTAAATTGGTCGTCGCTAGCCGTCGCTTATTTTGACCAAATGGCCGTCGCTAGCCGTTGCAAACCTGAAATATTTTTCCAGCCAATTTGCAGCACCTTCAACCCTCAATCTCAATCAATCCAAATAATATAATTCCATCATTTCACACATATAATACATTCCATCATACCGTATAATCAATATCAACACAACCAAATTATCAAATATTGCATGTTCTAACATATATTTACAAAATCATACAAGAAAATCAACATAACCAAGTATGAAAATCCACCAAACCAAACCACATTATTCAAGTATCAATCACAATAACCAAAATACCAAACCCACCAAAACACTAAGTATCAATCACAACATCCATAGTACCAAATGTCAAACTCATCATAATATGTACACATATATATAATGCGTACCCATCAAAACAAACCAGCTAAGCATCATCATCATCTGCACCTCCTTTCCTGGGCATTGATCCATGCTCCTGATAGAACGCAGCAATACGCTCATCTGCTTGTGTCACCAACTGACTCTTCTGCCAATCATTGAGCTCATCCGATTATGTTTACATCCGAGCAATCTCTTCCTCATCTATGGATCTCTTATATGACCTTTGGAAATTAAGAGCCTGTAAAATAATTCAAGTGAGCAAGAAGTTCATGGCATACAACAACAATAAGAAAACTCAAGTTATTGATAATAAACTCAAGTGAATAAGAAGTTCATGGCATACATGTTTCTACTGTGTAAACGTTGAGTACATACCATATTGTCGAAACTGTAACGCCTATTTCGACTTGCCGGTTCAATGATTGAATCCCATATTCGATTACACTCATTAACCGTAAGCGACTCCCGTCCACTCGCTTATATCGCTCGTGCATACTCTGCATTATATCTCTCCTATAATTACAAACAGATATTTGACACAATTAGTATACAATTTACTTATTTACTATGAAATAAACGAATATGAAATATTTCCATTACAGAAATAAACATATTTACCATTGCAGAAGCAGCCTTGTCGTCCGACCAATCATATGAAACATTCCCATCCTCTATGCTCCACTGCATGTATGATTCTGAAAACCTCAGCCGCTGTGGGCTTCCTACCATACTTTTCCCACTGAATATATACAAGAATAGGTTATATTGATAATTTGCACGAGTATATACAAGAATAGATTATATACAAGAATAGAATATATGGTAAAGAGACACTAGTAAATATATACATGCATAACATAAATATTGCTTAATTTATTTACCAATTCCCTCCTATGTTGTTGGAAGGATTTCGAGCCACCACGATGTAAAGCGAGATTTTTGTTCCTATTAGCCTTGTTTCTTTCCGACAATTCCCATTAATTTATACACACTATTAAGTAAAATAATTCAACACATTTAAATGTAAAAATATAGTGACAATATAACTTACTATTAATGCTTCAGATTTCCAATATTGTTGGAATCCAGCCCAAATATCATCCCCCATCCAACTTGGCTTTTTCCTCAAACTCTTAGCCCGCGACAGAGTCTCTCTGTAATTTTTCTGCATCTTTATATTCCAATGATTTACAAAAACATGCATATCCTGCGGATCCACATGTACAACTGCCTGCATATTGAATTATCATATGTATTATGTAAAAGAGATTGTATAATTAAAAAACAATCAGCAAAACAGAATACGTAAAACTGATATCATAAGCCATGATGGCATATTGTTTTTGGTTTCATATAAGGCATAATTATATATTTCAAAATTGTATTTACCACAAGATCAGCCCATATTGCGTTTTTTATATGTGTTGGAATGTTATCCCATTGAGGCCAACAACCGGACATCCTACTCTTGTATGCCTCCTTTGATACTTGTAAAATGAAATCGGACTGCTCGAACCCTCTGTAGAAATGTTGATGTATATATTCAATATATTTCATATAATATAATTCAAATAAGTTTGATACATACACAACACTGTTCGGAACTATCTCTGCAACTCGACGGAGATCTGGCTCAGAGGTATTCGGACCTGCTCCAAGTGAAGGTGACCGAGAAGTACTACGTCGATCACTTCGTCTATCAGGCATAACTGACAAACATATATACAATATCACATAATCATTAATCAATATCATCAATCAATATCATAAGCATCACATAATCATCAATAATCATCACATAATCATCAATCAATATCACATAACATAAGCATCACATAAGCATCACATAATCACCAATCAATATCACATAATCGTTAATCATCGCATAATCATCACATAATTATTAATCAA
Source organism: Allium cepa (assembly GCA_030765085.1). Classification (NCBI taxonomy): domain Eukaryota; kingdom Viridiplantae; phylum Streptophyta; class Magnoliopsida; order Asparagales; family Amaryllidaceae; genus Allium; species Allium cepa. The sequence goes on along the minus strand of CM060935.1, from coordinate 783,645,881 downwards.
GTGATAATCATCACATAAACATACTCTGCACATAATTATCGAAAAAAGCGTACATGAAAAGAATAATGCATAACTCAGAATGATACAGATCATATATAGTCATCGTTATTATTACATAGCTCAGAATATTACAGAGCATAGTCATTATTGTTAATACATAACTCACATTTATACAACAAGCGATGCCATCTATGATCAGTCTTCGTCATATTCTGATTCAGACTTGGTCTTGTACTCTATATCATTTTCTTCAGAACTTACAAATGCATCTATTAAAACATTCGATTCATCAGTCAGCGACCCTACATCAATGTCATCGGTTATCACTATTTTAGTATTTGGCTCGAGATCCGCTTGACACGCTGCTTCATCTGGAATATTATTTCCATCAAACGTATATCTTGCCTTCGTTTTAAAAACATCCCACCAGAGCAAAATAAACTTGTAAAGCTTTCTTAGTTAATACAAAAGTATCATACTTATAGTAATGTGACGTATGCCTTATTTCAATTAGCTTATAATCTTTGTGCACGTTAATTCCAAAGCCAGGAACATTGCTAAACCAGTTGCATTTGAATAAAAAAACTTTCTCTGCAGGTTGTATATAATATGTCAAATCTAAAACTTGTGTTAAGACGCCGTAAAAATCTTTTATATGCTCCTCTGGATCATCACTTCCTTTGACAAATACACCACTGTTATATGTTAATTTTTAGCCCCGTAATCTTTGGTGTTGAATTTAAATCCATTGACGAAGAATATTGGATAAGTCTTGACATTTCGTTTTGGTCCGATAGCAAGATGTCGTAATCCTTCGTCAACAGCACAGTTTTATGTATCATGAACGTAGTTTGAAAACCATCCAGCAAATTGTTTACTGAGATCGCCAATTGGATGTTGTGATTCGTATATGCTGCAAATATGTATTACATTCCTTTATAATTAATATATACATGTATAATTTAATTATATATGAATTCATAATTACCTGACAAATGGAACTTCAACACAATTTAAAATAATATATGTGTGTGCCACATGTTAATCTCTATCATCTAACCATATTTCCACACATTTTCCAGCAGGTCTTCCATGTTGTCTAAAAATAGATAACATTGTTTGAGAAGAATCCTGCTGAATAGTGTCTTCATTACGAGGAACACTTACGAATGATAAGTTCACATCGTTACTAAAGTAATGTGAGAAAAAAATGAAGCTTCTTCTTTAAGGTATGATTTACAAATCGAACCTTCTACTCGTGATTTTTGTCTAATTTTTTTCTTCAAATGATTTAGGTACCCAAAAAAATTTATTTAAATTCATATAGTGGTACAAAAACCGAAATTAATTAAATTATCTCTCAAATGGATACATCCATCCATGTTGCACAGGACCACGAAGGAGTGCTTCAGATGGAAGATGAACAGGTAAATGCTCCATTACATTAAAAAACCAGGCGGAAATATTCCTCCAGTTTGCATAGAAGTACATGGATTCTGCTTGAAGTTTACTTATACGATCTACCTTTAACGTCGTAGAACAAAGCTGTTTATAAAATATACCCAATTCTTGTAACGCCCCACTCCGAGACCCACTCTAGTAAAGAGTATTACGGAGTAATACCATCTACTAGAACGGAGAATAGAGTATAATGGAAGCGACCATATGTAATCAAGCTATAACTAACTACCGAATACGCCGAATAGGTGGTTTTCTTTTTCTCAAGTGGTTCGACGTATCCAATAGATATTTATAACGTAATTACAATGGCTAAGGAAAATAGGTTTAGAAAAAACATAATACTAAATGATAACATCATCATCACAGAACAGTCACAGAACATAGGTACAATATATCGTCAATACAGATCCAAATATCAAATGGTGGGTACAAAGCCACCGCTCACACATGTGAGTCAAAATATGTACATAAGAGACTGAATAATCAGAGTATCAAAATAGTGGACAAATATAAAGAGCTATCTATCAGCATAGCAGATAATGTCCAAGCGGAAGCACAGAAAGCTAAGTCCAAAGACCTAACCTGAAACAACACGGTCTGACCCGAGCGGAAAACACTCGGGTCAGGCTAGCTAAACAATCAGTTAATAAACTGAGATAAACATAATAATGTGGTACACAAATAAAACAATACTTCTCCAAAGAGAAGAGTATTATGGACTACATGAATATAATGACGATTCCTCATCATCAATAAACAGTAAAAATCTCTAAAGAGAATATCAACACCAAAGTGTTAAATAAATAAAATCGCCTCATATCCTCGGCGTAGCCAAAGCTATATAAAATTGCCCATTGGTAATAATCCCAAGAGTGACCATAGTCTGTAATCAATGCCCAAGCAAAGATCGATGCTCCAAAGAGCAATAAGGATATACTGAAAAGTCAATGAAATCGAATACTGAAAAGCAGTGTCCAGAGACACTGTAAATCCACAAGGTAATCGCACTTACATCGTATGGTTCCATAGAACCAACACCGAATGGCGGTACTCGAATGGATATAAAAATCATCAGATAATACAATTATTGCACGTGCACCGACCAGAGTCGTTATTGCCAAGTACTGTAGAGTTGTGATCGATCACTCGCACAGATGCGGAACGCGCGAGACGGCGAGATCCTTCCCAGAAGGATAAAGCCCAGAGGCACATACCGAAAAACTGCTCCATAGAGCAGGTGTCCAGAGACGGTTGTCCAGAGGCGTGGTGACCCAGAGGTCCAGTACTGGCCGCCCAGAGGCTAATGTGTCACAAACTTCTTGGAGAGGAACCCGTAAAGTGTTAACAATGAGTCCCATACCCCACGTTCGCACTAAACGGTTTACTAACCAATAGCAAGCTCACACTCCAAACAATAAAAAGTCCACCTCGTATCAACGCTAAACTAGATCCAAAGGTCAAAACGATCAATCGAATAGGTCGGGGATTAACCGGAAAGAAAGTAGACACGGTTCCATAGGCCGAAGATTTCCTAACCGTTTAAGCACCTTTCCACTTCGCTCGACGTGCTAAAAGTGAGTGTGAGATTTTTATTATAGAAAATAATGGTGCGAAACGGATTTATAATTGATCTTGAAATCACTTTAAAACGGCTTTTGAAAACTCTCCTATTATGGAGTAGTTAATTTAATAATTAAAAAAATATTATATAATAATTTCGAAAGCCATTTAGGAGTGAAAAATCCTTTTAAAATAGTTCATAAAAACCCGTGTACGAAATCCAGAGACAAATCTCAAAGAAATCAATAAATCAGAAAATCACTGAAAACCAATATTTGCGTTGGAAAATATTCCGACTGGTCGCGAACCAAAGTTCGACAATTTTTAATTAGCAATTGAAGCCCAAAGGTTCATTGCAGAAACAATCAATTTGAAGCGGTTGCACCAAAATGGTGCAACCCGGACTCGGTTGCACCAAAATGGTGCGACCGGTGGGTCGGAACCCGGCTGCACCAAATGGGTGCAGCCCTTCTTTTTTTTTTTAGAACCAGCTGCACCGCATGGTGCAGCCTGGTTCGGTCCAGCCCCCAGCCTGCATGGGCTGGGTGAATTAACAAACCCCCCAGCCCGCCTGGGCTGGGGACATATAACAAGCCCCCCAGCCTGCGCGGGCTAGGGGAAATAACAAGCCCCCCAGCCCGCGCGGGCTGGGGGAAATAAGAGGCCCCCCCCCCCCCCCCCCCCCAGCCCGCGCGGGCTGGGGAAAGTATAGGCCCCCCCCAGCCCGCGCGGGCTGGGGGCGTGCGGGCCAACGTGCCAGCCCGTGTGGGCTGGCCTAGTACCGGCTAGCCCAACCGGGCTAGCCTGCTGCGCCCGGGCAGCAGCCTGGGTGCAGCCCAGGCCTGCCTTGGTGCACTCAGACCACTGTTTCAGCCTGTTTTCAGGCTGAAACATTCCATCCTGTAGATATTGCTCATTTTAGTGATTTTGGGGTGTTTTTTTCAAGTTTTTAGCATCAAATTTCACTAATATCAATCACTAACTATCATATAATGATTACTACACTATATTAAAGGAGACAAAGGGCCAAAGCTTAGCATTACCTTATGAAGCAATATCACAAACACCTTATGTGCACACCCAAAATGAAAGCAAAGATGATCAAAGAGCTATGATTCACATGTTACATAATAAAACATGGGTTACTAAATGATTACCGAAATCAAAAGAGGATTAAACACATATTAGAAGAAGTTTTTAGCAATATACCTCTCTAGAAAGCAATAAAGACCACTATAGCATCAACCCAAATTAGCAAAAGATGATTAGGAGGCTATAAGATCAAAAAACACATAAAACATGTGTTACCAAATAAATTTCAGAAATTAGAAAGATATAAAAATGGATTTGATGTGGGTATTTGCATTACCTTTGCATAGAATGACTTGCATAAGCTAAAACTAGAAGGAGATGAAGATAGAGGCCATTTTTGTTAAGAAAGCTTTAGGAAATGATTAGGGTTTTGATTAGGGATGCATGAATGAGGTTAGGAGAGTTTGAGGTAATTTATAGAGGAGGTTTAGGGTGGGTTATTGGGTTAAGTTTAGTAACCCAATAAGAAGAGGGTTATTTACATGTTTCCAAAAATTAGTCTAAGTGTTCATGTATGTTTATAAAACTCATTTTTCTTACCCCAAACCCGTTTTAAAATCTCTCCTAAAATATTTATCTTTCCAAAAATAACATTTTATCCTCATTTTAAAATCCCATATTTCTCATTTAATTAAAATAGCCTTTTTCAAATAAATTTTGTTATTCCAAATCCTTTTACGCTTCATTAAAATAAATAAAAATCCTAATTTTTATTTATTAATTGGTAATGCAAATCCTGGGTTGTTACAATTCTGTTATAACACTCCATATTTTTGTAGGCAGCAGTTCTTTGAAAATCACGGGAAAAAAATACTCCATCATAATGTGGCAATCGTGACTTTTCGTCCCACTCAATTTGATGTTTTTAAAGTCAACACATCTACGGAGGTTAGAAGAAATCTCATCAGGACATCTAAGTCCTTCCGCCCACTTTTGAACGAGTTTTACTTGCTTATTGTCTAGCTCATAACATGCTTTGGGTTTCTTATTATCGTCGTATAATTGAAGTTCGTGCCGCTTACAAAAGTGTAATGTATCACGTCTTGAATTCGCATCATCCTTGGTTTTCCCCTTCACATTCAAAATTGTATTAAACACGTTGTCAAACACGTTTTTTTCGTTGTGCATGACGTCAATGTTATGTCGGAGTAAGAGATTTTTCCAGCACGGTAACTCTCAGAATATACTTTGCTTGCACCAGTTATGAACGCCCGATTTACCTGTAATCTCAATCTGTACCCCGGTTTCATGTATCTTTGGTTAGTCTTTTACAATTTCATATACCTCTTCACTTGTTAAAACCTTAGGTGATAGCATGCTCTATATTCTGTTGGCTTTAAAGTTCTTTTTATCCGTTCTAAATTTATGATTGATATGTAGAAAACACCGGTGACAGTCAAACCAAGAAATTTTCTTTCCATACTTTAATGAAAATGCTAGTGTTTCATCCATACAATAAGGACAAGCTAACGTCCAGATGTGCTCCAACCTGAAAGCATGCCATACGCTGGAAAACTACTAATAGTCCATAATAAAGAAGCAAACATACGAAAATTCCTTTTTCTCGAAATGTCGTACGTTTCAACTCCTTCATGCCACAGTGTTTTCAACTCGTCGATTAGTGGTTGTAGATAAACATCAATTCCTTGAGTCGGATCATCGGGATAGCGAAACGACAATCGTTAGAAACATATATGGAGTTTTCATACACATCCATGGAGGCAAATTATAAAGATTAATAATAATAGGCCATGATGAATATTTACTACCAAACTGAGAAATGTCGAAAATCCATCCATGCATAAGCCAAGGCTAACATTACGGTTCTCTGCCGCAAATTCAGGATAAGTCTTATCGAAACGTTTTCATACTTCTCCATCAGATGGATGTGTCGAAGTTCCTTCTTCTAGTGTTCTCACACTGTGCCATCGCATATGACATGCTTTGGCAGAAGATGCATATAACCGTTGAAGTCTGGTAGTGATGGGTAAATAATGCATCCTCTTATATGAAACTTCTTTTCCTTTCTTTTTTCTTGCTTTGTATCTTTCCTCGTTACATATTCTGCATTTAGTAAGATGAGCGTCTTCTTTTCCAATACAGCTTGCAACCTTTTACACATGTATCTATCTTCAGGTACGGCAATCCAAAAGCATACATAAGTTTTTTTACTTTATAATGACTATCACACATCAAATTATTAGGTGGATGTGTCGTTTTGCAGTTTGTACAACTGCTGTAAATGCAGCTTTTGTAAGATTAAATTTCGATTTCATAGTGATGTATTCGGCGGTTACAGATAATTCGGTTCCACTTGTACATCCATCCCACAATGGCCTCTTAGCAGAATCCAATAAATCATAAAATTTATAGCTTCCGCGGTCGGCTCTTTGTCAACATTTTCGTTCCCATCACCACCTTGGTCAAAGGTAGGAAACATTGATCGTGCAGCATCTTGCACCATGCTTTCTATAGGATTGGTCATAGTATTATCGTCCTCTAACACTACAGGATTAGGTGTAGGTTGAACAAGTTCTCCATGACGATCACATAAGTAATAATTCGGCACAAAACCAAGTTTGTACAAATGTGCTTCTACTACATCTGGTTTCCAATGCTCCAGATGTTTGCACTTACTACACGGACAACGAATGTCTGCGTTATTTCGATTATTAGATTGAGCAAATCTAATAAATACGTGTACACCGTTACAGAAACGTTCTTTTATTGATCCTTTCATACCTTTTCGAGGTTCATACATCCAACTACGATCGTTAAAATAATCGAACATATTCCTTGATTTTAAAATGTGGGTTAGAAGATTGAATAAAACATTTCATATTAAAGTCTTATAAAAATTCATATATAACCCTTTACTATTTTAATAAATTCAAATAAATACCGCACTAAAATTTTCAATTCTTAAATTTGTTGGTTTTTTACTTTGACGGCCGGTTATCCTACTTCCTATTACAAACACAATAACGTAATCATATTTTATAAATCATTTCAGGTTAAACGATTCTAAAAAATTTTGGCAGCACTTTCTTTTTTTCCCTGTATCGTACACAAATGCGTGTACACAGGGAAAAGAAAGTATCATCGAAATTTTCTGAATCGTTTAAACTGAAATGATTTATAAAATATGATTACTTTATTGTGTTTGTAACTTGTCCAAATACTAGGACAAATCCAACAAATGTTGTATTCGATGAATATAGACGTCCGTTCGGTGGAAAAACGAATATCCATATAACGATCATATACAACACTTGTTAGACGGGGCCAAAAATTCTCTAAGGGGATCACATAAATAAAGCACAAATTAAAAAATATTAATATTGAAGTGTTAGTAGTCTGTAGTGAAATAACGATCTTAATTTTTTTTAGTAATGTAGCCAAATAGAATTCGTTTAATTATGAATCAAAATCCATGGGAACTATCAATAGCTCGAAAAATATTACTTATCTTACAAATGGGAACTATGAGTTACCATTTTAACAACTACAAAAACTATTTTATATTTCATTTAACTATTTAAATATTTATTAATTAAATCTAAAATTTTAAAACGTATTTTAACTTTTGTTTAACTACATAAATTTTAATTAACGATTTTGTGAACTAAATAAATAGTTAGCGCTTACAACGGTATAACAAACATTCTTGTAAACTTATCAATAAACATACTATTCAATGATCATGTATTATTTTTTGGATTTTAAAGTAGCCATAATTTTTAACAACAAAGCGAACAATAAATTCACTAATTATCATCACCAAATACGCAATAATCACCATTTTTCAAACACATAAACAACTAATTTTTTAAATTAGGTTTAGCATTATATACCCAATTCAAATAATAAACTATATATCATAAATTAATAACAATTATTCATCAATTTCAAACCCCTAAATTATCCAATTTCAAATTGCTAAATCATCAACTAATTTAATTTAAACCTAAATTAAACAAAGATAATGAAAAATAGGAGATACCGGCAAGTGTGGGGAGGTTTAAATTAGCGACGGAATGTTATGACGGCTTCTGGTGGCGGATAGCGGCGACTGGTTGCAAGTGTGGAGGAAATGAGCTGAGATAAGGGAAGAAAGGGAAGAAATGTTTCTTTCTGCCACAGATTTGTATATCCGCGACAAGCGACGGCTAGCGACGGCCGTCTTTTTTAGCCGTCGCTAGGCTCCGTCGTTTTAGAAGCCGTTTCTAGTACTGTAAAAGTAAATAGGTCATTGTTAAATCGTTGCTGATACTAATTGTTTATGACCAAGGATTATGATGGATGCAAATTTTTGCACACTTGCAGTTTCAAAAGAGTTCTTAAAGCTAGCCAAAACGCTTATTACAATGTTCGATTAAGTTACCTGACCCTTGAACAAGCATGTCAAGTTATATCGTCGTTTGGTCTAATATCATAACAGTATGAGTTGTACAAGCAGTGTAATTGCACAATGATATCTCATTTGTTTCCATGTTCACATGAACACACTATAAAGTCATGTAGGGAGGCTTAAATTGGAAAACATAAGTTTATCTCTACAAATACTGACTAATTATATAGAAACGTCATGGGTACATGAACAAACATCATGTCATAAAGTAATATAATAGCATAATAAAAAACAATGGCACAATTCAAGGTTTGTCGCAAACTTTATTTATACCAGAATATCATCAAACGTATGGTTTCTTATCGATATCTTTTAAACAATTTAACTCGGAAATTACAACATCAACTTCAATAATTGCTTAAAGTATATACTGATTAGAATGCAAGAGTTATTGACAAATCAATAAGTACACTTTGGGCAACAGAATTTTTGATTACTTTTACCTAATCAGCTTACATGATTTTGCATGTTTATTCAATTGAATATTGTGTGCATTTACATAACCATTATGAACGTTATAATTTATTTTTTCATCCTTTTCTGTCCAACTATTAACTGTCCAGATAATGGAACTATGGAGGAGTTGAGAAAGACAACTGAGGTAGACATGAATAATGAATATAAGAAGGATTTGGTGCTGCTACTGTTTGAGACTGCTTTATTGACTTCACGGTTCAGTTTGGAAGATCCTAATAATTTTGACAAAAGGATGCATAGGATGTTGAAGTCGGGTTTGACCGTTGATGAAGAAGAGAGTGCAGATGATTTGAAGATGCTTGTTTGGAGGAAGATGCCAATGAATAAAGCTTTATTAATAAAACAAAACATTTTGACTATTAAAACAAAACAAAGAAACAAGTTTTTTCTAATCATATAAAAAAAACATACAAAAGGAAAAATTATTCGAAATAATACGAGTCGTCGTGATGTATAATATCATTCAAGCTTATGTCTCAGCTACATATCAAGATATCAACGGCTCTACACAATGCCGATAATATTCAGAGAGGAAGCGTTGGATCCGGGCATATAACACTCGGTCCATACTAGCAAAAATTCCGTATAAATACTAACCATTGTGTATTGTAAAGATATTTTCATTTTTTTCTCTTTGTAAACATTTTATTCTTGCAGATTCAAAACTGTATCATATTTGAAATAAACTTCAGTCATTCAATTTCATAGAATCCAATTCATATATCTTTTGCAATTCTGAATATGGTAGCGGAGCCTTCTGCCTAACGGCATCAAGAAGATTCAACTCATCAGAAAAGAGGACACAAGAAATCATCGTTTGAGTCAAACTTTCCTTCCTATCAGATTGTAATATCATCACTTAAGAAGGAGATTCAACCATCAAGTATCGGTTATCTGGCTGCAGTAATATTCCATAGTGAATCAGAATTTGAAACAGCAAATTTCAAAGAAAGAAAACATTATCAAGAAATCAGAATTCATCTACACAAATTCAAGGAAGGTGTCATTCCAAGAAGAACACATCAGAAAAGGTTTCATCACCTGAGTTCTCGAGTTGCACATAACCTGTTTGTGATCAAACCTACGTTCCTTGACTCAACTTTTTTCAAGAAACTACTGTTTCCCTCTTTCTCTCTATCTCCAGTGTTTACAGTTATCATCATGTCTGAAGAAGCTCATTCTAAAACCCCCATCAGTGGCAATGCATCTCAAAGCACCACTTCAAATGTTGAAAAATTAGTAAAAGTTGTAATCAGTCCTCAAAGTCAACTGGTTACAGTTAATCTAAATGAAGATAATTATCTCTTGTGGAAACTGTAAGTTGAGACAGCGCTTCAAGGATATGGTGTTGAAGGATTCATACAAGGAACCCTCTCAATTCTCCCAAAGTGTATCACTGATTAAGAAAACAAGATAGTTAGTAATGAAGAATATGTTCAGCATCGCAGATAAGACAGACTCAATGGCTGCTACCATCTATAAATGCAAATTTGTTAACACATGTTATTGGGTGTAAAACTACCAGTGAGATCTGGACAACTATTGAAAAAGTTTTTAACCGGCAATCTGCAGCAAAGGTTTTATTTCATAAAGACAACTGCACAACATCAAGAAAGATAATCACAGCATGAGAGAGTATTTGTTCAAGATTAAGTCTATATGTGACACACTTAAGGCAGCAAATCAAGATTATGACCATTCTGAATGGATTAAGTGATGAATATAAAACAGTGGTGGCAGTTATAACATCCTAAAGAAATCTACCATCAATAAATGATGTGCGCTATATTCTAGTACTATCACTTGAGGCAAGAATTAATATAAAGAAACCACACGAATGAGATCTTTTTGCTAATTTTGCTGCAAACCACAAAGGTAAAAATTACAATAATAACATAGGAGATCAGCCTATTCAAAGGGGAGGAAATACAAATAGATCAAGAGGAAGGGGCAGATGGAATAACAATAGCAAGCCCAAATGTCAAATTTGTGAAAAACTTGGCCATACAGCAACCAAATGCTATTTTAGATTAAATCTCAATTATGTTCCAGGTCAAGGATCAAACAATCAAAGAAACACAAATTACAGTGCCAATATGGCACACATTCAATAAGAGACAGGCAACCAGAAAGATACAAAATCTACTCAAAATGAAAGTGCAAAGGCAGAGCATATTCAGTATGAAGATTGGTACTCAGATTCAGGAGCAACCAATCATATCACCAACTTGGGCAAACTAAATCTTGGAATCCTAGAATACAAAGGTATGAATACAATATGTATGGGCAATGGTAAATCTGTTGCAATTACACATACTGGTAAGTCATATATTATGGGTAAAAGACAATTATATCTGAACAATCTATCGAGAGTTCCACTCATTAGAAAGAACTTACTAAGTGTGTCTCAATTTGCAAAAGATAATAATGTTTATTTTGAGTTTTACCTAAATTACTGCTTAATTAAGAACATCCTAACTAAGGAAATACTTTTGTAGGGTAAACAGTGTAGGGGGCTATAGAAGTTCAGTGTGGATAATTCAAAAAAATCAGATCCTAAAAGAAATTGGTGTAATAATTCAGAGTGCAAACAACTATAAACCAGTGAGATATTTGTTAAGTTGCATTGCAAACTTGGGCACCCAAATGCCATAATTGTTAAACATGTGTTGAATAAAAATAATATCTCTGTTAATAATGTTTCTTTACCATACATTTGCACTTATTGTCAAATGGGCAGGAGTCATAAATTACCATTCACAGATTCAAAAACCCTAAACCACTTGAATTGGTAGCTACTGATTTGTGGAGTCCTGCTCCTATACACACTGATTATGGCTTTAAATATTATATTTTCATTATTGATGCTAACTCTATATATAAGTGGATTTATTTCTTAAAGACAAAATCTGAAACTCATAATGCAGTTCTACATTTTATAGCTCAAGCTGAAAATCAAGCAAATTGCAAAATCAAAACTCTCCAAACAGATGGAGGAGCAGAATATTTACCATAAAAAGATTTTCTTCAAGAAAGGAGAATTATTCATAGAAAAACTTGTCTCTATACTGAGCAAAATAGGCTCATAGAAAGAAGATACAGACAAATTGTTGAGACTGGGCTTACTTTTTTAGCTCAAGCATCTATGTCACTAAAATTTTGGCCAGATGAATTTGCTACTGCCGTCTACCTAATTAATAGACTGCCATCAAAAGTCTTTAATTTAAAGTATCCTACTGAAATGCTATTTAATACTAGTCCAGATTAACATAGCTTTAAGATGTTTGGGTGTTTATGTTTTCCATAAATCGGACCTTATAATGCACACAAATTGAATTTTAGGTCATCCCCATGTACATTTTTAGGCTATGCTGCAAACAAAAAGGGATGCAGGTGCTTAGATAAAAACGGTAAACTATTTAATTCTAGACATGTTGCTTTCAATGAAAATACTTTTCCTTTTAAAGATGAAAGCATCAAAACTACTACTAGAGTATACAACACAAAAGAGTCATTACCACCAATATCTTGTCCACCATTAGAGACAATACAGTCTCAGGGAGAAACTGTTCAAAAAAGCAGCAGGCAACAAGCCAGTCATCCGGAATCTCAAAGTCATGATTCCAGAGATGTAATAACTGATACTTATGTTGAGACTGTCTCCATTCTTGATCAATCACCTTAGTAGAGAACAAGTGTTCAACTTATATCTCATCAAATACAAGACAACTCACAAAACAATGATACCAATACTCAATCAAAAACAGAGAGAACTAGTCAACAACAAGCTACAAGTAAAGTCAAGCATCACATGGTGACCAGATCAAAGAGTGGCATATTTAAACCAAATTTTTTTAATACAACACTAGATACAGCCGAACCAAATACACATGAACATGCCATGCAAAACAAAAATTGGAGAGCTGCCATGGTGGATGAATATGAAGCATTGATGAAGAACAAGAGATGGTATCTTGCTCCCATGCCAAAGTATAAAAATATTATAGGGTGCAAGTGGACCTATAAGTTAAAAAGAAATGCAGATGGTACATTTTCTAAGTATAAGGCAAGGCTAGTAGCTAAAAGTTATTCACAATAGAGTGGTTTCGACTTTAATGAAACATTCTCTCCTGTCGTGAAACCTACTACTATCAGAATAGTTATTACAATTTCCTTGTGTAGAAATTGGACTATCAAGCAACTAGATGTTAACAATGCTTTTCTGAATGGTATACTACAGGTGGAAGTCTACATGGAATAACCACTTGGATTCATACAAAAAGGAAGAGAAAATCATGTGTGCAAATTACATAAAGCAATCTATGGCTTGAAGCAAGCACCAAGAGTATGGTTCGAAAAGCTAAAGGATACAATGATTAGATTGGGTTATCATCCAACAAAATCTGACAACCTCTTTTCACAAAATTTAGTAACAATGCAATAATATATGTGCTAATATATGTTGATGATTTTATTATTACAGGCAACAGTGAGCATGAAATAAGTAACTTGATAAAGTAGTTAAATCAAGAATTCACTATGAAGGATTGGCAATCTGAGTTATTTTCTAGGCATAGAAGTTAAAAAGGATTTCCTGTAGGATCTAGATTAACCCTAGAGGGGGGGGGGATAGGGTTATAGCAAATTTTCTCGATTTAAACACAGAAACAAACTGCAGAAATAACTATGCTGAAAAGTAAATCACACACAAAATTTACCCAGCTTCGGCAACCCCTGCCTACTGCTGCATTCCCAGATTTCTATTAGAATTAAAAAGTATCCCACTTACAAACACTCTACTAGACTCGCAAACCTTTTGCTCCCGCTCACAAACACTCTCATAGACTCGCACACCCTGCTCCGCCTATAGAGTTTCGCTCACTCGCAAACTCTGCTCCGCCTATAGAGTTTTGCAAATTCGCACACCCTGCTCACTGAACTAATTCTAACTAGACAATCTGACACTACCAACAACCTAGGTGGTGATTTATAAATTCTTTTGACTCGAAAAGAAAAACAACTTCAAAAGTAAAAGCAGGAGCAAAAATTAAAATATAAACTTGAATCCCTAATTTTTGCTCAAATAAAAAAAACAAATTTAAAACTAAAACCCCTTTACAAACTAAAGCCCTCTTTCATAAACTAGACCGGCCCATTCTTTTGCTTTATCCCGTTTCTCTTTTGGCTTGTGAAAAATGGCGGCCTCTGTTGTTTTTTTCGTACTGAAATAGGGCTTGCGATTCTAGCGATCCAAATTGGGGCTTTTTCTGAAATTGGAGATTGCGACTGTTTGATTTTCTTGCTCGGTTGGTCCCTCCTTCTCTGATTGATCAATTCACTGGTTTGTGTTGCTTTTGCTCTCTTGATTTTCTGATTTGCGTTGCTTGGGCTCTTTCGTTCTCTGATGATCGAGTTGTTGATTCGGTATGTAATTTCTTTCGTTGCTCGTTTAAATTGCTTGCTTTTTTACTCGATGCCTATGATGATGGTTTGGGTTTGATATTTATATGAATTCGAATACACTTGCTTTCTTTGTTTCAATTCGATACTTTCCAAAAAAATTCTATTGCTTAATGCGCACGGCTTTCCTGATTTACTTTCTGTCTTGATGCTCACGGCTTTGATTTTCACATGTACGATTTTTCTTGCAAAAACTTTCCCTTTTTCATTGCTGACTTTTTCAAAGATGCGAATTTGATTTTTGAATTCTGACTTCGTCCATCTTCTGTATCACTTGATACTGTTGTGTATTTGCATAGTACCATACTATTGACTTGACTTGTATAATTTCACCGTAGCTTCCCTTTTGCTTTGCATTGACCATGGCTTCTCTGTTGCACTCGAGTGGTTTCAAACATGAACTTGTCGTTTGCTTGTCGAACTTGCTCATGCGATTCCATATATCCTGCACTGCTTGTTTTTGAACCTGATCGATGTAGTTAAGTCTTTGTCGTCTGCACTTGCATTGCTATTTGGTCTGACCATCTTGTATTCATATGCCACTGTTTGTTCACCTTGATTCTGCATCACTTCTAGCTTGCTACTGTGTTGCATTGAGTTGCTTGTATCACTGGTTGGTCTGAATTTTTGCTGCAATCTTCATTGAGCTTGTACACCATGTTGCATACAGTTTTCATTCACTTGAGTCTGCCTTGTTGAGTTCCTGTAGTTGCATTCATTGTTTCTCGGCATTGACTTCTGTATATTTGGGCTTCATTGAATTTGTTATTGCACTTTGTCTTGATAGTTAAGTTGCACTTTGTTGCACTGCATAGTGGTCTTCATTGTTGCTGTGTCATTGCTGTTGACATGTGCATTGTTCATCTCAACTTGTTCTTGTATTCACTATCTATCCATACTGTTGACATTTGGGTTTGTTGTGCACTTGTCTTCTGTTCACCTGTATCATGCTTGTGCATTTCTCTTGGACTTGATCATGGCTTCTTCTGTTGTATACATGTCCACTGCAGTTTCCTCATTGATGCATTTGGACTTGACTTTGTCACCATATGTACACATGTTCATCAATGCATGCTTTGTACTTCATTCAGTCTTCATGCATGTTCTCTGTTCATTGCTTTTGATATCCATGTTACAACTGGTTTGGTCGAGACTTGATTCTTTGTTGGCACTGGACCTGATCTGCATACATGTGCTTTGATGGAGTTTTGATTTGTCGAAGCTTTGCATTCTTCAAGTTGCCTTGTGTTGAATCCAGTTTCAAAACTCGGATTTGACCTTGTGCTCATGTCGTGATTTTATTTATGTTGCACCTGAGTTGAATCCTGTATTTGGGTTTGACCTGTGCTCACATGTCCCTGTAATTTTATCAAGTGTATATATCGGTGTGCACGACCTTGTGGCATATACAGTGATAGACTGTGTAGGTCACAAGTTGTTCGTGTATGATGAATTTAAATTTAAATGATGACGAACAACCCAAATAACTGAGGCAAATATCATTTTCAAAATTCACATTTTATTTTATATTGCAAAAATATTGCTTTTTCAATTTTACTGTGTTAGTGTATATTTTTGCAGATTGCTCAGATGCTGGATTCAAACTGGAATGCACTTGAAGACAAAATACGAGTGTGAGTGATATGTAGTGAGGAAATTATGTAAACTGAATTGTGATGTAATGTAATCAAAATTGTATATGTATAGTGTGAGCTTGAAATTGTACTATTCAAAATTGTAATAAATATTTGTTTGAATAAAATATTCGTTTGAATTCAAAATCTGTGTTATTTATTTTATTCAGCAAATATTTATTTAATCTGTGAAAATAAATAGTACAAATACATTTAAATGAATATATATATATATATATATATGTTTATTATCATCAAACAAAAATCATATAAGCGCAAAGGGCATATTCAACATTCTCTCCCTTTTAATGATAACAAACATATATTTAAGATTTTGACTGTGTTAAATGTATTTGATCAATGATGTACTCTAATTGCTCCCCCTATTTAAATGCTTCCTCTCTACATGATGCTCCCCCTACATATATGCATACAAATAGAAATATATAAATGAGCCTAAATGCAAATGTAAAATTATTTGACCTTTGCTTGATTCTATTTGACAAAATCTTAACTTTTCTCTCCCCCTTTTGTTATCAGCAAAAGAATAATAGTGTTAGAGAAAAATCGAGATAAAGTGATTAATATTAATCCAACATTAAAACTCAAATTGAATATAAATATTAAACTTCAATAAGAATCAAACAAAAATCATAACTACCCTTGTTATGCGCATATTCCACTTTTAGAAAGAATGATAGAAATGATGTTATAATATAAAATCATATAATCGTATCAACTTGTGGTACATTTATATCAGGAATTTGAATATCTACTAATCATGCATAACCGTTAGGACTTTTAAATGAGATTAGTAGTATTCCAATTTAATTTTAAAAAAAATAAAATCAAGTATCTTCTAACCACGCATGACCGTGAGGAATTTTAAATGGGATTAGAATCAACTTGTCTATTAAATCAATTAATTTTGATATGCGTTCCATACATGCATAACTGTGAGGACTTTTAAATGAGCATGGAAGCACATAATCAAAAATCCAAGTAATTCACCCATGCATAACCGTGAGGACTTTTAAATGAGAGTGAATACTTTGGATATTTATTTATTTTTAAAAAAAAATGTGAATGAAAAACAAATGATTCCTGATTATAGTACCACATATCGACAAACTATATTTAGGATTTGATAAACCATGGTCGATAGAAATATGATAGATAAAGAAATGGTCATGGAATCTTTACCCAACAAAAAGTTTTATAACTCTTGTTTGAATTCCTAAAGAAATTTTTCAAATATACTTTCTTGAGTAATGTATGTTAAATATCAACACTTATCATCTTTTCAATCACTGTTTATCTTTTTGATAATTAGTAGGGAGTCGGATTAGTCAAAATTTATCATTTAAAATCAAATAAAATGACTAATCTGAAAATATGGTCAAACTATTATTTTCTCGAAGGGGTTATATGAGAAAAAAATTCTGCTATTTGAAAATTTATTTCAAGTGAAAAATATGCAGATATTTTCTTTGGAAAATGATGCAGTTACAAAATGTCTCAAAAATCACGTTCAACTAGTAATTTTTCTATCAAATAGATTACCAGTGTAATCTGCATCTGAGTTTCTCTTTCAATCCAAAATATCACTAACTAAAATTGATAAACCAGACAATGAAGTGTGCATCAAAAATTTCAAACCCAATTTTAGCAACAACTTTAATGACATTCTTTGAATTTGAATTGAAGCCATGTAAATAGTCAGAAACTGAGAATATAGAGTTAGCCGAATTATGACCAAATGTATCCAACAAAACACAATGTTTAATCCAAACAAATATGTATGAATTATTCAAAAACATGGTGTTTTTGGCATCAATATAATTGGCTAATTATGTAGAACAAGTCAGACTCAAAAATCATCTCTTAAACATCACAATATTTGGCTGATTTCATTCAGAATATGGTGCAGATTATCACATTTAATATACCTTTACCTGTTTTACCTTTACGATAATTTTTCATGGTTGCTCATTGTGATTCTGTCACCTTTGTACTAGGCTAAGGAACTTTGCTTTGTCGCCCGTTGTGTTTCTGGAACAGCCAAAAATCCAGAAAACACTGTTGTTGTTCCTTAGCCTGCCACCATACCTACACGGAGAAAGATTTTTGTGACCTATTTGTTTTTATAGGTCCATGATTGTTAGTGGCAGAAGCATTATGAATAAACAAACCCTTTGGAACCCAAACTTGTTTAGTCCTTTTATTCTTGTTCCAATAGACATGAAATTTGTTTGTAGAATTCTTAGGAACCCAAACTTGTATAAATTTTGTGTTCTTGTTCCTATGACTACAATTTTCAACACGATGTCCAATTATTTCACATCTATCAAAGACATTCTTACTTATTGCATTATCCTCAACTTGTGTTTTCCCAAAACCTAGTCCTTTTCTGTTGTTAGCAAAAATTTGATTTCCCAATAGCATGTTGAAAGATTTTTCACCTCTTGAAAAGTTATTCAAAGATCTCTCAAGAGTTTGGACTTTGCTTTTTAGTGTTGTGTTTTCAGTGACAAGTGAGGTGCATCGATTTATAAAATCCTTTTTCCTAGTGTCAATGATTTCCTTAAGACTCAAGTTTTCTTTTTCAAGATTCTCAAAGCTATTCTTAAGTCTTGTCAATTCTGAATCTAAAATTTTACATTTTTTACATTCTAGATTTTGAATATTTTCAAGTTCAGTTTCTAATCTAAAATTTTCACGAGCAAGTTCTCTCCTATCAGATTTCAGTTTTTCAATTTTAGATTCAAGAGCATCAACTACTTTAGTGAGATCAAGACACATAAAAACAAGATCTCTATAGGAATACTCACCTGCCTCACTAGATTCCTCGAAGCTTGCTTCTGATTCTGATTTTGCCATACAACACAAGTTAGCCTCCTCTGAGCTGCTATCCGAAACTTCCTCTCCTTCTTCATCATCCCAAGTAGCTGCAAAAGCCTTCTTCTTCTTTTTCTTTCCTTTGTTGTATTTGACAAGTGGGCATTCTTGTTTAAAGTGGCCAGGCTTGTTGCAGTTATAGCAAGTCAGTTCATTATCGGAATTGTCAGAATCTTTTGACCTACTACCCTTTGTTTTCTTCTTGCGTGGCTTGAATCTTGACCATTTTCTAAGATTATTGACAGCTATTGCAAGCTCTTCAATTGGATCTTCTTCATCTTCATCGCTCTCTTCTTTGCTCTTTAAGGCAGTTGTTTTCTTCTTTGATTTGGAGTTGTTGCGTTCTTCCTTTGCTTTTAGCTCAAGCTCATATGTCATCAAGTTACCGATCAACTCCTTTATGCTTAGTTTACTCAAATCCTTCGATTCTTGGATTGCCGTGACTTTTGCGTCCAAACATGTCCTTCATGCTCTCGCCTTTGTCCATCACAAAGTTTTCATATTCATTGCTGAATAGGGCTAGACGAGACTCCTTGACTTGAGAAGTTCCTTCGTGTGTCACCTCCAAAGTGTGCCAAATTTCATATGCTGTTGTACAATGAGAGATTCTATTAAATTCATTTTTATCAAGAGCACAGATCAAACCATTCATGGCTTTATCATTTGTGGTTTTTAATCTCTTATCGTTAGCATCCCACCTATCCTTAGGTTTAGGAATCTCAGTATCACCAACGGTTATAGTGGGAGATTTATAACCAGTTTCAATAATATCCCAAACATCATAATCAACGGAACTAAGATAAATACTCATCCTAACTTTCCAATAAGCATAATCATTCCCGTGAAACATGGGTGGCCTAACAATAGATTGCCCCTCAGAAAAAGCATTATTTGATGAATTCATGATTCTAGAGTTAACGAAAAATACTGTGCTCTGATACCACTTGTAGGATCTAGATTAACCCTAGAGGGGGGGTGAATAGGGTTATAGCAAATTTTCTCGATTTAAACACAGAAACAAACTGCAGAAATAAATATGCTGAAAAGTAAATCACACACAAAATTTACCCAGCTTCGGCAACCCCTGCCTACTGCTGCATTCCCAGATTTCTATTAGAATTAAACAGTATCCCGCTTACAAACACTCTACTAGACTCGCAAACCTTTTGCTCCCGCTCACAAACACTCTCATAGACTTGCACACCCTGCTCCGCCTATAGAGTTTCGCTTACTCGCAAACTCTGCTCCGCCTATAGAGTTTTGCAAACTCGCACACCCTGCTCACTGAACTAATTCTAATTAGACAATCTGACACTACCTACAACCTAGGTGGTGATTTACAAATTCTTTTGACTCGAAAAGAAAAACAACTTCAAAAGTAAAAGCAGGAGAAAAAATTAAAATATAAACTTGAATCCCTAATTTTTGCTCAAATAAAAAAACAAATTTAAAACTAAAACCCCCTTTACAAACTAAAGCCCTCTTTCATAAACTAGACCGGCCCATTCTTTTGCTTTATCCCGTTCCTCTTTTGGCTTGTGAAAAATGGCGGCCTCTGTTGTTTTTTTCGTTCTGAAATTAGGGCTTGCGATTCTAGCGATCCAAATTAGGGCTTTTTCTGAAATTGGAGATTGCGATTGTTTGATTTTCTTGCTCGGTTGGTCGCTCCTTCTCGGATTGATCAATTCACTGGTTTGTGTTGCTTTTGCTCTCTCGATTTTCTGATTTGCGTTGCTTGGGCTCTTTCGTTCTCTGATGATCGAGTTGTTGATTCGGTATGTAATTTCTTTCGTTGCTCGTTTAAATTGCTTGCTTTTTTACTCGATGCCTATGATGATGGTTTGGGTTTGATATTTATATGAATTCGAATACACTTGCTTTCTTCATTTCAATTCGATACTTTCCAAAACTTTTCTATTGCTTGATGCACACGGCTTTCCTGATTTACTTTCTGTCTTGATGCTCACGGCTTTGATTTTCACGCGTACGATTTTTCTTGCAAAAACTTTCCCTTTTTCATTGCTGACTTTTTCAAAGATGCGAATTTGATTTTTGAATTCTGACTTCGGCCATCTTCTGTATCACTTGATATTGCTGTGTATTTGCATAGTACCATACTGTTGACTTGACTTGTAGAATTTCACCGTAGCTTCCCTTTTGCTTTGTATTGACCATGGCTTCTCTGTTGCACTCCAGTGGTTTCAAACATGAACTTGTTGTTTGCTTGTCGAACTTGCTCATGTGATTCCATATATCACTGCACTGCTTGTTTTTGAACCTGATGGATGTAGTTGAGTCTTTGTCGTCTGCACTTGCATTGCTGTTTGGTCTGACCATCTTGTATTCATGTGCCACTGTTTGTTCACCTTGATTCTGCATCACTTGTAGCTTGTTACTGTGTTGCATTGAGTTGCTTGTATCACTGGTTGGTCTGAATTATTGCTGCAATCTTCATTGAGCTTGTACACCATGTTGCATACAGTTTTCATTCACTTGAGTCTGCCTTGTTGAGTTCCTGTAGTTGCATTCATTGTTTCTCGGCATTGACTTTCGTATATTTGGGCTTCACTGAATTTGTTATTGCACTTTGTCTTGATAGTTAAGTTGCATTTTGTTGCACTGCATAGTGGTCTTCATTGTTGCTGTGTCATTGCTGTTGACATGTGCATTGTTCATCTCAACTTGTTATTGTATTCACTGTCTATCCATACTGTTGACATTTGGGTTTGTTATGCACTTGTCTTCTGTTCACCTGTATCATGCTTGTGCATTTCTCTTGGACTTGATCATGGCTTCTTCTGTTGTATACATGTCCACTGCAGTTTCCTCACTGATGCATTTGGACTTGACTGTGTCACCATATGTACACATGTTCATCAATGCATGCTTTGTATTTCATTCAGTCTTCATGCATGTTCTCTGTTCATTGCTTTTGATATCCATGTTACAGCTGGTTTGGTCGAGACTTGATTCTTTGTTGGCACTGGACCTGATCTGCATACATGTGCTTTGATGGAGTTTTGTTTTGTCGAATCTTTGCATTCTTCAAGTTGCCTTGTGTTGAATCCAGTTTCAAAATTCGGATTTGACCTTGTGCTCGTGTCGTGATTTTATTTATGTTGCACCTGAGTTGAATCCTGTATTTGGGTTTGACCTGTGCTCACCTGTCCCTGTAATTTTATCAAGTGTATATATCGGTGTGCACGGCCTTGTGGCATATATAGTGATACACTGTGTATGTCACAAGTTGTTCGTGTATGATGAATTCAAATTTAAATGATGACGAACAACCCAAATAACTGAGGCAAATATTATTTTCAAAATTCACATTTTATTTTATATTGCAAAAATATTTCTTTTTCAATTTTACTGCGTTAGTGTATATTTCTGCAGATTGCTCAGATGCTGGATTCAAACTGGAATGCACTTGAAGACAAAATACGAGTGTGAGTGATTTGTAGCGTGGAAATTATGTAAACTGAATTGTGATGTAATGTAATCAAAATTGTATATGTATAGTGAGAGCTTGAAATTGTACTATTCAAAATTGTAATAAATATTTGTTTGAATAAAATATTCGTTTGAATTCAAAATCTGTGTTATTTATTTTATTCAGCAAATATTTATTTAATCTATGAAAATAAATAGTACAAATACATTTAAATGAATATATATATGTTTATTATCATCAAACAAAAATCATATAAGCGCAAAGCGCATATTCAACATTTCCAACACATCAACTCAACTAAATCAAAGAAAGTACATATCATACATTCTACACAAAGCCAAGATGAATCAAGCCAACCCAATATCTACTCCAATGATTAGTAATGTTCAACTATCCAAATATAAAGGTGAAGCTATTTAGAATGATAGGCAATACAAAAGCATGGTTGGTGCACTTCAATATGCAACTATCACTAGAAGATATCAGTTGTAGTGTCAATAAAGCAAGTCCGTACGTGCAAAGTCCAACAAACATACACCGGAAAGCAGTGAAAAGAATTCTAAGGTATCTCAATGGAACACTAGATTTTGGTCTAACTCTAGAAACAAGCAAAGTTATAAACATCAACGGCTATGCTGATACTGATTGGACCACAGATCCAGACGACAGGACGTCTAGGATACTGTATATATTTAGGACAGAATCCTGTATTCTGGTGTTCAAAAAAAATAGTCAACTGTGTCGAGATCGAGCATAAAGGCAGTACTCAGGAGTTTTGCTAATGCTACAGCTGGGATTATGTCGATTTGATCACTTCTAAGTGAACTACAATTCAAGACAGAAAGCAAAACAACAATTTGGTGTGATAACTTAAGCACAATTACTTAACAACAAACCCTATTCTTCATGCAAGGACAAAACATAAAGAACTGGGCTTATATTTTGTTCGAGAGCAAGTAAGCAAATGAAACTTAAATGTTAATCACTTAATTACCTTGCACTTACCAAACTACTGACATTTTAACCAAGCCACTATCAAAGGTAAACTTCAATTGGTTCAGAAAGAGACTAAAAGTTGAAAGAGTCGACAACTGCTCTCAAGCCTCAAAGCAGAACATTGAAGAAGATAAGTTACCATTGTAGGTTATCATCTAAAAGTTGAAAACTTATGATTACTCTCAGATCTCAAGCCTGAAGATTGAAAAAGATGACAACTTTCTGAAGTTTATCAAGCCTCTAAGAAAAATAACTGAGAAATATCATGATTGGAGATGGAAGCTTTACACCGAAGTCTTCCTTTAGTTCAAACGCTTTGCTAAAGCTATTTGCTCCATAGATTCTTCCTCATCTCTCACTATTTTGTTACAAATTTCACTAAATAGATGTACGATTTTGTTATAAATTTCACTAAATAGATGTACGAAATAATCTATTAAAGATTTCGAGAAGAATCGCCGCAAACCCTAGGACCCTAAGTGACCTAGGGTTTGAGGGAGTGTATTGAAAATAATACTGAATGTAGAGGCTGCTTGTTACTTTGATGTATAATATCATTCAAGCTCATGTCTCAGCCACAGATTAAGATATCAACCGCTCTACTCAATGCCGATAATATTCAGAGAGGAAGCATTGGATTCGGGCTTAAAACGCTCGGCTCATACTAGAAAAAATTCTGTATAAATACAAACCATTGTGCATTGTAAAGATATCTTCATTTTTTCTCTCTGTAACCATTTTATTCTTTCAGATTCAAAATTTTATCATATTTGAAATAAACTTCAATCATTCAATTTCATAGAATTCAATTCATTTATCTTTTCCAATTCTGAATAAAAATATCATACATGATGCCTAGTAACAAAAAGAAAGGGCATTTTGACCCAAAGGACTGAACTAGATATCCTCAATCATGACCCTTAACCACCTAACAAGATCAAGATAGAAGGCAAATGACTCTCGAATAAATGAATTGTTTCCCTTTGTTGGTGACGTGACTTGTTTAAAATTTTACCGCTTCATGAAGATTTCGGAAAAGAATAAGGATAACGAGTCATATTTCATATGGCCCTTGAAGTTGGAAACATACTAAAAATATAAAACATAAAAGATAAAACATAAAACATAAAAGATAAAATAGCAGTACTAAAGATCAAATTTAAAACATAAAAGTTAAATCAAAAATTTAGATAAAGTATAATGGATAAAATTAAAAATAGAAGAGATTAAATTAAAAACGTAAAAGATAAACCTAGAAGAAGAAAGAAAATGAAAGCTAGAGTATCAAAGATAAAGTATAACCAATGAAGATGCTGAACTGCAACATCACTGTATCTAAACAAACTATCTGGCTTTACCCATAAGAAGCAAATGACTACAGCATATGCGTTATTTTTGAGTGCACTATATAATATAAAAAATAAAAGGGTACATATATTACTTTTTTCAAACATGCCATATTTTGGGTCTACAAATAAAATAACAATTAACATTGGTCTTTGCCGGTCATTTCAGAAACATAGTCTGATTCAGTGCAGCACTTATTTAGAATAGCCATTCACCTTAAAGCGTTCCCAACTGAAGAGGGTGGGTGGGGTCGATTCGAGGCAATCAACCTCAAACCCACTCCTAACCGATATAAATTTAGTCGACTTTTTTTTAGCCGGCTAAGAAAATATTTCCTAAGCGGGTTAAAAGAAAGCCGGCTAAGTTTATATATTTTCTTGGTCTGCTTTCTTTTGGTCCGCTAAGGAAATATATAAACTTAGCCGGCTTTCTTTTAGCCGGTTAAGAAGCAACCCTGAAGGCCGCAACCGACTTATCATTGGAGGTTGGTTGCTTCCAGGTGGTTTATAGTTAAGTTACAGGCCGATAGATTGTTGAAAAAAGAAACACTGGCATGTTTTCATGGATATATAAGTTACAGATTTTGACTGATATTATGTTACCATGCAATCAGAGTTCCGAGCTTCTCGACACTTTAACTCATAGAAAGACTTCATGCATAATCTGAACGATCGAATGCATAAAAACAAACCGACTTTTGAAAGATACTATTATTTTAATAAAAGCAAATCAATTTTGCTTTTTAACATCGAAAAGTGGAACGTGTTTTATTACTTTTAATCTTTTGTTGCTTAGAAGGCATGTTTTACCATATTTCCTTTTTTCCCTTTCTGACTTGTTAAACGCAAAGTGTTTTTAACAAAAATAAAATACATTTATTTTGGTAGCTTCAACATGATCAATGGCATTGGCACATAAAAAGCTTTAAAAAAAATGAAGAGAAAAGCACTTCGCAAAAACAAGGTGAAAACTCACCCATGCAACAAGATTATGCTCTCTGGCAGATGCATAAGGGTAGTACAAACTTTGAATTTCTTTAGTTATACTAAAATTATTAAATCCAAAAAACGTAATTTTGTAACGATGATTCAACTAATATTTTGTACCATTTATCCATTTGCAGTACAACTAACATGTAAACTACAAGTTATCACTTTTAGTTATATAGAAATAATGATAAATGAATTTATCATTTTCTTGTATCACTTAAAAAATAAATGAATTTATCATTTTTCTGTAAATTGTCCTTAAAATTAATTATTCAAAAACGTTGTCAACTTATTTCCCCGTAATTAGAAGCCTTTCAACCTAATTTCCACAACAAAAAGGATCATGTCTACGGGGAAGTAATTAATATCATTATCATTTCATTTAAATTCAAACTAATTAGAGATTCTTGACAAATTCTTTTGCTGAAATACAGCTTAATGTGAGAATTAGTGACATAATGATTCTTTTCAATGTTAATAGATTGGTCTCTAATTTTAGTTCAATAATACATTTGATTTTTTAAATGATTAAGATTGATTTTTAGTTTTACCTAATTACATATTTTCAAAATATACCTTTATTTATGTTGTGCGGTTCTGATTCGTAATGTTTGCACATTTTCAAACAAACTAGAATCATCTTCAAGAGTTGGAACAGTCAATGTTGTAATATTCATATTTGGTTAGCCAAGTCTCTTTGGAAAGTTAAATGGAGTATATTTGAGGCATGGTTATTATACATACATATTTATTGGTTTAATTTTTTTATATGATCTTCAAATCTAAATAATACTCTATATGAAAAAGTCAGAATGTCATGTGGCTAAATTATTAATTATCACCAATACTATCAGTTTCCAAACCAATATTAGATTTCATTCTTTTTATGTTTTAGAATTAAAAAATGCTTTGATTCAATTTTTTTTAATAGAATTCTATACATTGTATATGTAATTTAGTTAATTTGAAAATTTGATATCATGTTGTTTTATAGTTTAGTTATCGACATCATATTAATGGGACATTAGTTCATTTAGTCAACATTGAAGGGAACTAATATTTAGTAAACATTGAAATGTAATCAAAGAGAAATAAAGTAAAATTAATGGAGTTAATTCTCTATTTATGTGATGCAAAATATAAATAATAATGCAAATTATATTAGAAAATATATTAATGTATTTCAAGTTTAGTCGCATGTATTCATTCTTGAGTTCATCCTAATTTTACGTTTACTTGAATGTATGAAATTCATATTAATAATTGTCCACAAATTGAAATCAATTTTATGTCATTACTATTTTTATTTATAATAGTTGGGCCGTATTTTTTGTACAATCTATAAATTTAACTTCAAAAACAACGATGTGTATCAGTGAAATGTCCAATTTTCTATGCATTTGGTTTTAAGATTAGTCAATGTTTGACTCATTTGATGCATCAAGTTTATAAAATTCTTACTTTGTTGCTTTTGGCATGTTTTGAGATTATTAAAGGGAATTAAACTATAGTACACTCTCCGACTCTCTAATCTCAAATTCGAAATCAAAGCAAAGAGAATAATGAAACTAACGGAATCAATTCTCTAGTTATTTTGAATTCAAATTAAACGTAGTTAATACATTAATTTACTTTCACTTTTAATTGCATATAACAATAAATATATATTCATTCTCAAGTTGAACCCAATTTTATATCTATTAGTATGTGAATTTACGTACCGGTAGTTGTTTAAGAATTGAAATGAATTTTATATCATCATTTATTCCTTTTTATTATGCTGGTACAGGTTGAATTTGTTATGCAATCTATTAACTTAAACCTCATGTGAATCACACAAAAAGTATCAGTTGATGAAATCATGAATTATATTTACTTTCGGTTTTAGGAGTAATTGTATGTTTGGTTCTTTTAATGCATCAAGTTTCTAAAATTATTACTTTTTGTTCTAAAAAAATTTGAAGCTATCAAAAAATAAATTTAGTTTTGTTTATAATATATACAAATTTATTAGAGTATATGTGTAACTAACATAATTGAATACTGCAAGCTATAACTATATGGCCTGGAGCAATTATAGGTTAATATGAAACTTATCGTAATTTACTCACATTCTCTCAAGTTCGTACAAAATTAAATATGAGTTCATTCTCATGATATTTGTTCTTATATGAATATATATATATATATATATATATATATATATATATATATATATATATATATAGAGGTTGATTTTTATTTAGGCATTTCAACCCGAAAGATGATCGGCCCAAGTCACATACAAACAAAAGTTAAGTATATAACTTAACTTTCCAACTCGTATGGGATATTCTATTCTCAAACTCCTAACTTTTCAGATTTATCATTCCTCTCTCTCTTCAATTCATTCAAGCTTCTTCTCCATGGCGGCCATGTGTATGTGTAGATACTGAAAGATTTTCAAATAATTAAGTCATCATAATTTCCAATAATTGTTTATAAATTTAAAATCTATTATGCTAGAGATGCTTCTTTTTAAAAGTGAATCAATGTCAAATAGGATGTTCCTTCATATTATGAACTATCATAACTATTCTTAGTATTGAAAAATATGAATTTATTAGAATATATGCATAACTTAGTCAATTCGAAACTTTGATGATATTCTTTTATTTTGACTTACTTGAAAGCTGGCAATATAGCATAATGATGTGATTAACATTAAACATTAAAAAATTGTTGAGAATAAAAATGAACCTCGCTAGGACTTTTCTTAATGAGTTAAATACTAAACATGGTTGGTAGCCGATTTACAATAGAAATTTGGGCGAAAAAATTTCATTAATTTTTCTTTCAATATCTAGATTAAAATATTGTATCTTTGTATATATAATACACAATACAATGAATTTTCTCACATGTTTTTATACGTGTCCAACGGATGTGTCCGCATACTATCAAAATTCATAAGTAAACCGAATTCAATTAGTAAAGATCAAGCCAAATAATATTTCTCATGAGCACATAAAGGAATTAATATAAATTTCAACCGAATAATTTCGATGACATTTAATACAACTTCAAACTAAATCGAGAATTAAAAATAATTAATTTTATTTGATTAAAATTACATTTAATAAACAAAATCAGTTACATATTATTTCTCTTTAATTCCTATTAATCGGAGAACTAACTTGAAATCAATTGTTCATCATTCCTTTTAGCAACAACATTTCAAAAGCATTGTAAATACCAATTCTACGAGAGAACACATGATGTGCTTGTTTTATAACTTCTACAAATGCTTTTTTACTTTTAGAAGAAATAAAGTGTAAACACACCATTCGTTCTTTACAAATATTTCTTTCTTTACGCTCTTTTACAAAAAAATAAATGAGAAAAAATATCTACAAATAATCCTTTTCAATAAACGAACAAAATATTATCAGAGTAATAATTTTTTTTACAGTTTTAAAGATAACATTATATTTTATGCATATTTGTATGCCTAAAATAATATGGCAAATATAAATATATAACAAAACATATTCATATTCATGATCTTGCATGATATCATACGAATTAGGTTAAAATTATATTGGGCTCATGTTCAATGTTTGAATGGGTCCATGAATAAAATCACAACCAATGTTTGGACGATGAATAAAAATGAATGAAGGCTAATATCTTGAAGAATACATGGTGATGAATTATTACATTGAATTTAAATGAAAATCATGTTTGAATATAAGTTTGATGTTAAGTGATGTCAATTTGTTGAAGGAGGAGAGGTTTACATGTGTATTAATTTAATTAATTATTTTAAAGATTCTGTAGGAAAATATTGAAGATTAGTAATTAACATAATGGATGTTGAGGTCTTAACTTCTCTATTGATGGAAAACAACATAATTTATCTCCAATTGACCCGTAATTTCCACAAATTTTGGTTCATAATAAAATGAAATTAACTTCGAGCACTTCTTGCCTTTTTTAAATCCTTATTTTACTATGTATAATTCATACTTTCATTTCAAGAATTTTGCTTCCATGCTTTTGTAGGTGCCTATTTTATAAATACAAATGATAATCTATTTTTATTACTTTGCTTCATTAATAATGTTTCTTTGCACCACTTGATCCAAATCTTACCTTTTGAAATATCATGTAAAGTAATTTTTGTGATCATAAGTATTTTTTTAATGGTGGTATTAATTTATTTGAACTATGCTTATTATTATATTGCTTTAGTTACTTTATTTACATGAATATTTGAAGCAAATGGGAAATTATTCGGCTATATCGAATAGGTGTGCTTAATAGTGTAATATTTAGCAAGTTAAAAGCAAATAATAGCTAATGTTACCATTTGTTTTATAAAATCATTACGTCACAAAATATTAATTATCCTCTATATGCTTCGAGATTAGTTATGCAAATTTATTAAAAACCATTTCGGTGGTGTTCAACAAAAGCTAATCAAAAGAATTAAAATCCCTAAACATGTGTTTTTAGCTTCATATAACTTAAAGTTCCAGAAAAAGAACTAGAGAAACTATGTCATGCACCCCTATGCTTATCATGGGATCACACTAGTATTATGGAAAACTGAATGACATTGTGATCAATATTAATTACCGATAATAGATTTTATTTGATCTGTTGAGCAGTGCTAAAGTATTTTTGAAACTTGATCTAAAGGCTGGTTTTCACTGGCTTATAGTGGTAGAAAGCAATATATCTCATATAGCCTTTTGAACAAGATA
Source organism: Allium cepa (assembly GCA_030765085.1). Taxonomy (NCBI): domain Eukaryota; kingdom Viridiplantae; phylum Streptophyta; class Magnoliopsida; order Asparagales; family Amaryllidaceae; genus Allium; species Allium cepa. Next base: position 783,615,357 of record CM060935.1, on the reverse strand, counting down.
TGGTTTATATGAATTGCTAGTAATGTCATTTAGATTGATAAATTCTTTATCTTATTTGAGTTTTCATTAACTTATATAGACAATTTTGTACTAGTCTATATGGACGATATCCTTATCTAGTCAATATTGGAGGAAGTGCATGCAACTCAATTAGGAATGGTGCTAAAAACTCCGTGAATGCACCAACTTAAACTAAGTTTTCAAAATTCCATTTCTGGTAGAAGGAAGTTAATTTTTTAGGACATTTTATTTCTAAAAAGGTATTTAATCGATCCAGCTAAGGTTAAAGCAACTCAAAAATGGAAATGTGTGGAGATTATGATAGAAATTCACACTTTTGTAAGATTGATCGGATACTACCATAGATCTATTAAAGACTTCTCCAAAAATTTTGCCCACTCACTCAATTGACTAAGAAAGGAAATGCCTAGACAGACAAATATGAAGATGCTTATTTAAAATTGGAGAAGTTACCTTCGAATGCTCTAATTCTAATAGTTCCTGAAGGAAATAAAGATCTAGTAGATCATACTGATGCCTATGGGATGGGTCTTGGAGTCATGTTGTTGCAGAAAGATAGAGTTATAGGTTATGCATCTAGATGGCTTGCATAATGAAGTTAAGTATGCCACTTGTGATCTTGAGCTAGCAGAAGTAGTGTTTGCTCCAAAGCTTTGGCAACATTATCTGTTAAGAAAATAGTCTTTTTTATATATTGACCATAATTAGCTAAAATATTTATTCACTCGGAAGGATTCAAATATGTGACAGTAGAGATGATTAGAATTTCTAGCTACATAAGGCATGGAAATCCAGTGCACTCATAGAAAATAAAATAAAGTAGCAGATGCTTCTGCAGAAAACATTAAGCTATGGTGTCTGTGATATTAACTGAATGGAAAGAGCTAGAATTGTTAACTTCCTATGATATTCAAAATGGAAGGATAAATGGAATGGTAGCTATACTAAGAAGTTTGAAAATTAGGCCAAGCTTACTCCATTGAATCCAAACTTATCGGAATGAAGATACAATTATAGAAAATTGGATTAAGAGCTTGCAAAGTGATATTATCTCAGGAAACATTAATAAGTTAGAGTTTTTGAATGGAAGTTTAAAGGAAGGCTATGTGTTCCCAACATAGATTATTTTAAAAAAGAAATCTGCAATGAGTGCCATCGATCAGTATTTCCAATACATCCAGGAGGAACAAAGATGTATAAGGATATAAAGTGGATGTTTTTTGTGCCAAAATCAGTCACAAACCCCAGAAATAGTGAAAGCACTAGTGTATATACATAGATCCTCAATTTCCATACGCAGATCTCAGATCCAGATTAAGTAGAGAACAAAAATGAAGAAATAGAAAAGTTAAAAATGCAAGAAAGCAAGAAAGAACACAAGATATATATAGGTTCGGGTATCTCCGGCCTACGTCCACGTTGAATTAATCCTTTTATTTTTTACGGTAATTACAATTACAAGTCTTTGAAATCAATAGCAAAAATGGCAGAGTTTCTCCTAGGAGAGAAGAAGAAGATCCTTTTTTAGTCCAATCAAAATAGTCCAATCAAGCTGCGATCGATTATGAACATTCTTTGGTGCATCAGGAAGCTACTACGAAAATTTCATAGCATTTGGACTTGTAGATTTTGAGTTATGACCGAAACAAGTTTGAATTTGTTGAAGGCTGTCGAGTTCGCATCGCTTCTGTTCGCAATGATTCTGTTTGCATTGCTTCAGTTCGCATCACTTCTGTTCGTATCTCTTCTGTTTGCATCTCTGTATGGATATGAACTATGGGCTTTGATTTTGACTTTGGTTGATCAACATATTGAGCATGCGAACTCCGATTGACTTGAAATTTGGAACGCTGACTCTCATAGCTCTGCTTGTCGTCTCATGTTAATTGTGGCTTGATATGGACTCAGGCAAAATTTATCAGTATTCCTAGTGAACCTATGTATAATCGATCTCCAGGACGAACAGCCCTTGGTTTCTAGTCAAGTTCTTGGTGTCACGGCCTTGCCAAAAGACAGGATAACATTTGCCCCCTAAAACATGCCTTATGGTAATAAGACGTGTTTTTAATAGCTCCGAATCCAACATCCAAAGTCCATATTCTATTCATAGCCATACCACACAATTCATAATCCAACTAATTACCAAGCCATCATATCCAAGTGTCGTAGAAATATCCAAGTCTGCACTGTGCCGAGTCGATGTCCGATTCACAGTCCAGTAACCAAATCCTTAGCCAATTCCATAGCTATCCGAACTCATCAACCGAGTCGTAATCCGTCAGTATCCAATGACCAATAATCGAATCCAGGACCTCTACGGGTCGATATCCAAATCCAAGACCACTCCAGGCCCTTAGCCGAATCCTTAGCTATTCATAGCCAATATCAAAATTCATAACCTCTCTGGTTTCTGCTAAGTGCAACCCACACTCGACAACCTATATTAAGCAACGCCTTGGTGTTCTTGGTTTAGTGTCTCTGAACGCTGAGTAATGCTACGGCTTAAGTCCTAAGCCGAATCCTACCCAATGACCTGAAAAAGTAACCGATATTATTGGGTCTAAGTACTAGGCCGAATCCTGGTCTCTTCAGACCCTTGCCGAGCATAGTCCATACTCGACGACCTGAATAAGCCGACTCGCCATGTTCGGACGAGGCGACTTACCTCTTGCCAGGCATAATCCATACCCGACGACCATTTACCAGAAACCAAATAAAACTCCAATCAAAATCCTATCCGAAATGTAGATTAAATCAAAAAACCAAAAATCCATACCATAAATCCAAACCAATATCCAAACCAAAGTCCAAACCAGAAAAAAAAACAAAAAAATGAATTCAAACCAACTCCAAATCGAAACCAGAAAAAAGCAAATGTCCAAACCAAAAAAGAAAAACAGATTTCACAAACTATAGCATCATGGTTTATCTTCATCTTAGATCATGCCTAGGGGCTATCTCCGTCCCTGTATATGAGTAAGTTACTTAATCGTTTGCCCAAAGTTTGCTACTTATTCCATATCGTCCCTGTCAGTTGATAAACAATTGACCATCATTCCTGGGCCTAGTGCCATCATCATTTGAAGTAGACGGTGGCTGCTCTTATTCCACCGTAGCATTTTGATTTTCGATATATTACCGCAGCTGACCATCCCTTACATGATTCTTAATTATATCCTTTAGATGCCTACAGCTGTTGGTATCATGCTCGTCCAGGTTATGAAAGAGACAATGCCTTCCGGATGCCCTCTTGCATTCTAAGGGTTCCCTCCTTGTCCGCCTTAGGTAAGGAAGGCGATCCCGAGTCTTCCTGAATATCTGCTCCAAAGTTTCATTCAATCTGTGTAAGTGAAGAATTTAGGCTCTCCCCAGCCTTTCCTTGCCTTGCTAGAGTTGTCATCAAACTTCCTCTTTCCTTCATTCTTATCCTTCCCGAGCTTTCGCAGGATGGTTCTCCACCCTCAACCGCATACACTTCCTTTAACTTCATATCCATGCATCTTCCTGTCGAAGAAATATTTTGGCCTTGTGAAAGGACTTCCCAAGATCCATTGGTTGATCTCGTATCAACGATACCTTGAAATCCTAGTTATCCCTGACTCTTGACACTACTGCCATCAAAACCATCGATGGATTCGGTCGATCCACCGAAGCAACTACTGCATTGAACCGAGTCAAGAAAGCCCTGAGCGATTATCTTGTCCTTTGCTTCACCTATGTTAGTGTCATTACATTCTTCGGCCTTTTGATATGAACCCGAAACTACTTCAAAAACCTATCCACCAATTCCATCCATGTCTTGACAAAACCATCTTCCTACTGCCGAAACCACATAGCAGCTATATCCATCAAGTACAGAGGGAAACACCAGGCCATAACTTCCTCCGATGCCCCCAGCACTTCCATGTGTCTTGGATACCTCATCAAGTGATCGGTAGGATCAGCCTTGCCATTGTATACCTCTAGAGTAGGCAACTTGAACTCTGGTGGATTCCGAACCATCCTGGTGTCGCGGGTAAATGGACTCCTTCTTCCTCCTTCCAGATCTCTATTTTCCAAGCCTCCATGCATAGTTCGCCTGATAATCTCAGCTAATCCAGTGTTGTCCACCAAGGGTTGCCCTCGAGTCCTTGAGAGAATTCTGGTACATGCTCTTCATCACGTACTCTTGTGCTCCTGCCAGCATCCTGTTGTGTGGTGCCATATGGAATCCCTCTATGAATTGGTCTATCATTGCATGGTGGTGTGCCCCTGAGTCTGGATCTATCCAAATTGGTAACTGGTGCTGATTGGGGGCTATGCTCAGCTGAGTTGCTCCATCCGATTGCCTTTTGGGTCCTTCTGTTCCAGCTTAGTGGATCTGAACTCCTGAATCTCCAACTGTTCCTGCCTACCCAAATAGTCTAAGAAGGTTCTACATCATGTCCTCCTGCCTTTTCAACAATGCTTCCTACATAGCTCCCATCATCAACTCCATCTCGTTCCTAGTGATGAGAACCAAGGCCTGATTCACCCCTGAGGAAGCCTCTTGATTTCCCTCTTGATGGCTCCTTTCTGGTAATGTCTTTCTAACTGATCGCCTAACCATGGTCCCTTTTATATCTGATCCTTTAGCTTTCCAAATCTAAATTCCAAACCTGAGTTTAAGTCTCGGTGAAAGCACCAAAGTGTTTGCACCAAAATTGATCACAAACCCTAGAAATAATAAAAGCACCAGTGTATATACACAGATCCTCAATATCCACACACAAATCTCAGGCCCAGATTAAGTAGAGAACAAAATTGAAAAAAATAGCAAAGTCAAAATATAAGAAAGTAAGAAAGAACACAAGATTTATAGTGGTTCGGCTATCTTCGGCCTACGTCCACTTTGAATCAATCCTTTTCTTCCTTTTATACTATAATTACAGTTACAAGCCTTTGAAAATCAATAGCAAAAACCAGTTACATGACCAATCCAGAGTGATCTGGGATCGATCCAAGTGTAATTCGTATCGATCCCAAAATAATCCAATCAAGCTGGGATATATCATGAACATTCTTTGGTGCATCAGGAAGCTTCTACGAAAATTTCATAGCATTTGGACTTGTAGATTTTGAGTTATGATCGACGCAAGTTTGAATTTGTTGAAGGCTATCGAGTTCGCATCGCTTCTATTCGCATCGCTTCTATTCGCATCTCTTCTTTTCACACCGCATCTTTTCGCACCGCATCTGTTCGCACCGCTTGTGTTCGCATCGCTTGATGGATACGAACTAAGGGCTTTGCTTTTGACTTTGGTCGATCAATATCTTGGGCATACGAACTCCGATTGACTTGAAGTTTGAAACACTGACTCTAATAGCTTTGCTTTTCATGTCACGTAAATTGTGGCTCGTTCCGGACTTGGAATTTTTTTACCAGTATCTATAGTGAACCTATGTATAACTGATCTCTAGGACGAATAGTCCTTAGTTTCTAGTCTAGTTCTTGGTGTCACGGCCTTGCCAAAAGATGAGATAACTTATATATTACCAGGAAGGCATGAAACAGGACATTGAAGAATGTGTAAAATGACATGTCATGTGCCAATTAATAATGTGTGAATATGAAAAGCCCAGTAGATTTATTTTACCTTTAGAAATACCATAATGGAAATCAGAACAAATTTCTGCGGACTTCCTAAATCGTGCCAAGGAAATAAAATCATATGGGTAATAGCCTATTCACTCACCAAGAGTGCTCATTTTATTCCTGTTAAAGTAAACAGAACTGTAGAGACTTTAGCCAGACTATTTTTAAAATATATTGTATGATCACATGGAACGCCTGCGATCATGATCCTTTGTTTACAAGTCAATTCTAGCAAAGCTTACAATTAGCCTTGAGAGTACAAATTAATTTAAGCAATGCATATATCCTTAAACAAATGGTTATACAATAAATAAAGTTGTAGAGGACTTAATAAGGATATGCGATTTAGAATTTGGACGTTTATGGGAAGAATATGTCCACTTAATCGAATTCTCCAATAGTAATAGCTTTCAATCTAGTATTGACATGGCGCTCTTTGAAGCATTGTAGGGAAGACTATGTCATTCTCTAGCTTATTGGTTGGAAACTGAAGTTAGGCCAAATATGGTACGAGAGATGGCTTAGAAGATCGAGCATATCAAAGATAGTATGAGAACATCTCGGTCTAGGTAAAAGAGTTATGCTATAAGCGTAGAAAGGACTTATATTTTTCAGTCGGAGGTCATATATTTATAAAATATCTCCGACGAAAAGAGTAATAAGATTTGGAAATGTTGGGAAGTTAGCACCAAGCTATATTGGATCTTATGCTATTATGAAGCGTATTTCAAGCTTAGCATATCAGGTTGATTTACCTGCTTATCTATTAGGAGTACACAACGTATTCCATATGTCCTAATTAAGGAAGTGTCTACAAGGTTCAGATGTTGTTATGGAACCAAGACAAATTAAGGAACCAAACCTGACTTTCGCTAAGCCATCGTGGATTGTAGATTAGAAGGTAAAATAGTTGAGGAACAAGCAAGTTCCACTATTTAAGGTTCAGTATTTAGGCAATCCTAAAAAATGTACTTGGAAGACCGATAAAAAAATTAAGAAGGAGCATCTAAAGCTATCTAAAAATCATTAGTTATTGCTTATTTATTTTATCGAGTCATGGATATTTGGATTCAATTCATTATCTTGTCTACATGTCTATAGAAATAACCTGGTACTCTCTAATAAATTGCGATGACACAATTATTTTAAAGAGGAGACTCCATAACATTCTTAAATTTGACTGTTTACAATAAAAATATTGTTAATCCACCTTTTGCCAAGATAGTATATAGCGGATTCAACCCAACAGGCTTCACGATTTTCAAGGTCGATGAGATCAAAGTGATGACTGTGGGGACCAGAAATCTAGTACAGACAATGATATAAAGTTGAGATTGAGTAGAATATATAGATATGCAAGGCATAATGTTTAATTTATGTGTTGAATATGCTAGTGTATGATTTTCGTTTGATGATAATATATATATATATATATTCTCTTTTAAATATATTTGTTATTATGCTATTTTATTTTTCATTTAATTAAATAAATATTTGATGAATGAAATAAATAACATGGAATTCATATTCAAACAAATATTTTATTCAAACAAATATTTTATTACAAATTCGAACAGTACAATTTTAAGCTCTCGCTTTAAACTAACACATTGTCATTTTACAATACAATTTCGATTACATGAAAATTTTCAATTTACAGTTTATCATCTCACTACATATCACTCATTCACTCATATTTGTTCTTCAACTCTGTTCCATCCGGTATCCAGCATCTAAATTATCTGCAAAATAAAAATTGACGCGGTAAAATTGAAAAGGGAAATATTTTGCAGTGCAAATTAAAGTATGTGTTTTGAAAATACTATTTGCCTTGGTTATTTGGGTTGTTCATCATCATTTTTTTGAATTCATCATACACGAACAACTTGTGACTTGCGCGGTGTATCTACCACAAGGCCGTGCACATCGATATACACTTGCTTGTTAAAATCGCAGGGATAGGTGAGCACAAGGTCAAACCCAAGCCTGTGTCGGATTCAACTCAAGTGCAGACTCAAGTGAAACAAAGACCATCACAACCAGAGGCAACGACAAATCAGAGTCCAACTGGATTCAACTCAATGTGTTCAAACCAAATCTCAAAATAACTTGAAGCAACAGAGAACTGAACTCAAACCAATATGAAAAATCGAGTAAGCCAGAGTACACACATCAGTTTCAGAGGCATGTACAGAAGCAAAATAATGGAAGCAGTGCACGGGTAGTTGTGAACAAAAGAGATGCACCCAGAATAACATAGTGAACCCAGACCAAAATCACGTCAATGCATACAAAAACTACAAGCATTAGGCCGCAAATTTTCCAGGCATGAACAAACTTCGAGTGGAACAAGAAAAAAAAGAAACCTGACATGTACCATGACCAGAAAGTCAAAATGCTCAAATACAAGGAACCAGACTGTACAAGCCCATGAAACATAGACATGGTAACAAACTCAACCAGAAATGTACTCAACACAAACCAGTCAAACATGAGCTGACGTCAATGGCAAAAAGGCAAAAATAATGACCGGCATACTTGTGTATGCATGTACAAATATGCAGTAACATTCACTACACATATATACATGCATATGTATGCATGTAAATACATGAATATGTGCGTATTTTCCGAAATCAATGAGCTATAGTTCAAGTCCACATGCATAAAACATGAATACCCGAACCAGACTTCAAAAAAAATCGTACAAACATGCTCAGTGCACATGTATAAGGTGATGTACACATGAAGCTAGTGACAACAAGCTCCAGGCCAGAATCAAGTGAAACCAAATCACACTGTGCACCACACTAGAGCTCATATGGCACAAGTACTTGTAGTTCAGGTAAACCAGATGAGAAAGTGAAACAAAACACAAAGCCACAACAATACAATATGCATAGACTCGAAACAATATGCACACATAGACCAAGCTCATAAGCAACATGAAATCAGTAATGCGATGGCCAAACTCACAAGCACCAGATCACATGATACAAGTGCACAGAGACAACATATATAGAAACATAAGCAATATGAACATATGGTGATGATCAACAGAATACAAGTTCAGTGCAGTGGCAACAAGCTACAAATGGGATTAAACACAAGTATAACAAAACCAGTTTCAACAGCTAAGGAAGAAGTAGCAAGTGTGAGCAAGCAGTTCAACATAGACTGATACAAGTGCACTCGTCACATCAATATGCAGTGACAACTAGTACAATGCAAGCTAGAATGAAGTGCAACCGAGACATATCAAGCATGGTGACATGGGCAGGTGGAATGTAATAAACAAATACAACATGACAACAGGCACAAGCAATATAGGGCTAACAAAACCAGATGAGTCGAAGCAACTTTCATTTGAGTATGAAGAAGTTTACAATTCTACAAAACAATGAAGTAGAAGATCCATGAACAAAGTAAATGCCGAAGGGATTTCAAAATCAGAGAGTAACACAAAAATTGGAACAAAGTCAAGAGAGTGAACATGACAAGTTTATCTCAAATATTTAAATGCCGAATTCAATTTTTATCTCGTAGTAGATAATGTTATGAACATGAATTAACCAAGTTAATTATCTTAAGAATTCAAAGTGCCAAAGTCATAGAAGAAATGAACGAGAAACAAATTCAAATGCCAGAAAAGAATGGAACCAAATCCAACCGAGTATGACTTGAACAAGTCAGTACATTCACAAGTATACAAGCAAAATCGAACGGTGAAACAAGATTAGTTGAAGAATTCAAATTGAAAATACGAACGAAAATTAGGGGATTCATTTCCTATAAAACCTAATTCATCATTGGCATATTATTCATTCCAGTTCAAGACAAAAATCCAAAGTATACTCTTAAATCGAAAACAAATTTATAATCGAATCAAAGTCGAGAATTAAAAGAGGCAAAATTCATGTACCAACGCAGAGCACAAAGCGAACTCGATTGAAATGGAGCAGCCGCGTATTAATCAAAGCAAGCTAATCGATTGACGAAGAAACTCAAAGCAGAAACATAGTTCAATCGATCTAAAGGAATCGGCAGCTTCAAGTTTTCACGATGCCTTAATTTTTGATGAGGAACGAAGCAGCCATTGGACTCACAAAGTAAATAACAAAGTCAGCCGAAGTATTGAAGTTATCTTGTTTCATATTGGGTCGAAAAAATATTAATGGAAACACATTTTCTTGTGATATAATTTAAAGTGGGCCGGTCTTTATAAATTTTATTTAGGCTTTAATTTTATAACTAGGGTTTTGTATTTGCTTTATTTATATTATAATTTTCCTTTTTGTAAAAATTAACTCTCCAGTCGTGTGACTAGGTTACGAACTACGGTTGTGTAGTTCGAGAATTCACAACTCCGTGGCTGAGTTGTGGCAGGGTTTTGAGCGTATAGTTAGGTTAGTCGTTAGCGGGTGTCGCATGTTTACGTGTGTAAGCGTTCGGCTACTTAATTTCTAGTAGAAACCTTGGGGGCAGCACGTAGGCAGGGTTTTGCCGAAGCTGGATAAATCTGTGTGTGATCTCTTCTTCTTTTATTATTCTGTTATTATCTGTACTGTAGTTACTATATATATTTCCGCTTTAATTTTTATTATTATTAGTTTCATCCTATTCACCCCCCTCTAGGGTAAAATCGATCCTACAAGTGGTAACAGAGCTAGGAGCAAAATCCATTTTTTGTTTTAAAATTTTGAGTTTTCAAAAACCAATTTTCATTTTAAAAAATTGGTTTTTTTAAATGGCTTCTTTTAATAATGCTTTTGTTGAGGGTCAGTCCATAGTTAGACCATCCGAATTCAATGGTGAATAAGGTTACTAGGAAAATAGAATGAATTTTTTTCTAAAAGCCATATATGCATGGAATACTATTGAGACGGGATATAGGACACAAACTATAGTGGTAGATAATCAAGAAATTGAAAAACAGATGGATCAATGGACAGATCTTGAAAATAAACTGCAGAATGCTAACGCTAAAGCTATGAATTCTATTATTTGTTCATTAAATCAAATTGAATTTAATCGTGTCTCACATTGTCTAACTGCGTAGGAAATTTAGCACACACTTGAAGTGATTCACAAAGGAACCTCCTAAGTCAAAGAATCTCGCCTTGCCATGCTTAATAGCGAATACGAGAACTTCACAGTGGCCAAGGATGAAAATATCAAAGAATTGTATGGACAACTATCTAATCTCACATATAAATCAAAAGTTTGGAAAAACCATACACAGAATTATAAATAATTTGAAAAATCCTCAGAGTCCTTCCGTGAAATTCTGAAGCAAAAATTACTGCCATTCAAGAACCAAAAGGTCTGAAACAAATCAAAGTTGATGAACTTTTCGAAAATCTCACCACTTATGAGCTAGGAATGAAATTCAAGGAAGAACGTGAAGGAGGTGATACTCGAAAGAAACCAATAACTCCCAAAGGAACAACTGAAAGTGAAGATGATGATGGTGCAGCAGAACTAGATAATAAAGAAATTCAAAAGGTGGAATCACAAGTATCGAAATCCAGCTCTAAATCAACAACTGAAAAGCAGAATAGTCAAAGTTCTAGACAACTCAGAAGAGCAAGAGATCATTTGTCATAAGTGCAATAAACCTGGTCACATTAAACCCAATTGTCCTCAAAATTGACTCAGCTAAGGAAAGAAACTGAAAAGGAGAAGTTTTGCAGCTACTTGGGATGAAACTAATGAAGTTGATAAAAGCACTGGCAGTGAGAGTGAAGTATAAAATTTGTGTCTTCAAGGAGAAACAACTGACAGTGATGATGACGAGCCAAGCGAGGTATCAAAACTTACTCATTCAGAATTACTTATCTATTTTTATGAAGTAAATGATGATTTAAAAAGATTCAGGAAGAAGTATGCAAAAATTGAATCATAAAGAGATAGTTTGAAGGAATTAAATAAACACCTTGATCAATTGGTTAAAAACTATCGAAATAAGAGCCCAAAGTGTGGTAAGTGTCCATCACTTTAAGAAGAAATTAAAAAAACAGAAATTAAAATTAAATCACTTGAAATTTTGATTTTGAAAGAAAGTGAAAACACTAGGAGATAAAATTCTATTAAAAAGCGCACCTTGTTATTGAATGAAAATGAATCACACTATAATTTTAGGAAAACTCTACAGAGGAGAAAAATAACTAAATATGCTAGTAGGGAAACAAACTATTAATACTGTTAGACAAGGACTTGTGTGTAATCAATATGAACATGTTAGAAGTGAAATTAGTCATGTCAATTCCAAGTGCACGATTTATGGAAAAACCTGACACAATCACAATAATTGCTGTTATAGACCCAAACACGTGAAAATCATACCAATTTGGGTTCCAAAAGGAACAAATATAAAATCCCTTAAAGTCAAACAAATCTGGGTGCCAAAAGGAATAAATATAAATTGTCTTGGGTCTACACAAACTTATTTTTCAAAATCGTTCATCACTAACAACCATGGACATATAAAAACAAATAGGCCACAAAAATCTTTCTTTGTGTAGGTATGGTGGCAGGCTAAGGAGAACCAATAGTGTACCTAGATTTTGGATTTTCCAGGCACATGATGGATGACAAATCAAAGTTCCTTAGCATAGTACAAAGGTGGAGTCACAATGGGTAAAAACAAAATATTATCGATAAAGCTAAAATAGGTAACGGTACGTTTATCTTGAATGATATATTAAATGTAAAATCTAGACCATAATCTGTGTCAGCCAATTATGTGATAAGGAAATATATGTTGATTTTGATTATGAATTATGCCAAAATGTTGACCAAACATCTCTTCATCCTCGAACTAATTCATATAGATTCGTTGGACTAACGATATTGAAATTTTAGGTTGTAAGAGATAGTGTCTTGTGTTGGTTGATGATTACTCTAGGTACACATGGATATATATATATATATATATATATATATATATATATGTATGTTTATCTTACTACTTCTAGATCCGACACTTTGTTCACTAGTTTTTTATGTGCACGATTTCAAATTCAAATCCAAATGAATTTCATTTAAAAGATGTACAAAGGATTTTAAGGTATTTGTTGCAACTTCACGGTCTGGTCTATGATATCCAACTTATGATAACCTTGATTCAAAAGTTTTTCAGATGCAGATTATGTTGTTGTCTAGTTGATCAAAAAAATACTGGTGGAACGAGTTTTATGTTGAGACATTAATTTGTTGCATCACATTATTCAAAGAAATTATCTGCATATTTTTTCATTTCAATGGATTATCTATTAGCGGACCTTTTTTTAAAACCCCTTCCAGAAAATAGTTTTTGTTGACTTCGTTTCAGATTAGACATTTAGAAATTGGATTTTATATTTATTTTTGGATTTGATCTTAAATGACTACATGAACTAATCTGACTCCCTACCGATTATCAAAAAGCTAAATAGTGACTGAAAAAGTGATGAGCGTCGATATTAATAATATATTATGATTAAGACATATATTTAGTAATTTTCTTTAAGAAATTTAAACAAGAATTGTAATAACTTTTATTAGTAAAAATTCCATTACCATCTCCATTTCTATCATATTTCTAACGACCATCACTCATCAAAATCTAATATAGTATGTCAAAATATGGTACTTTAAAAGGGAAACTAGTCATTTTTAAAATTAAGTAGCAATAAAAACATCCAAAGTATTCACTCTTATTTAAAAGTCCTCACGGTTATGCATAGGTGAATTAACTTGGAATATTTGATTATGCTTTCATGCTCATTTAAAGTCGTCACGATTATGCATGTATGGAACACATATCAAAATTGATTATTAAATAGACAAGTTGATTCGAATCCCATTTAAAAGTCCTCACGGTTATACGTGGTTAGAAGATGCCTGAAATTCATTTTTTAAAATAAAAATTAGGAATACTACTAATCTCATTTAAAAGTCCTAATGGTTATACTTGGTTAGTAGATATTCAAATTCCCGATATAAATATATCACAAACTATATGGTTTTAAATGCCGACATCACCCCTAATACTCTAAAGAGGAATATGCGCCTAACAGAGTATTTATGACTTTTGTTTGATTTTTTTATTGAAATTTAATATTTATACTCGATTGGGTATTAATGTTGTATTAATGTCTCTCACTTTATCCTTATTTTTTTAAACTATTACTCTTTTGCTGATAACAAAAGGGGGAGAGAAAAGTTAAGATTTTTGCAAATAAAGTTCAAATATTTTATTTTTTATTTGCATATTATTATCTAGGTTCATTTACATATTGTTATTTGTTTTCATGCATATATGAAGGAGGAGCTTTGTTGTAGAGATAGAGAATTCAAATAGGGGGAGCAACTTGTCAATGACCGAATACATTTAATAAATTCATAATCTTAATATATGTTTGTTATCTCAAAAGGGGGAGATTGTTGAATATGCTAGTATATGATTTTTGTTTGATGATAATAAACACATACACACACATATATATATTCATTTAAATGTATTTTTTATTGTACTATTTTATTATTCGCGTAATTAAGCAAATATTTGATGAATAAAATAAATAACACAAAATTCATGTTCAAATAATTATTTTATTCAAAGAAATATTTTATTACAAATTCGAATAGTACAATTTTAAGCTCTAACCATACAGTTACACATTGTCATTTTATAATACAATTTCAATTAGATTAAAATTTTCAATTTACAATTTATCATCTCACTACGTATCACTCATTCACTCGTATTTGTTCTTCAACTCTGTTCTAGCATGTATCCAGCATCTGAATTATCTACAAAATAAAAATGAACACAGTAATATTGAAAAAGGAAATATTTTGCAGTGCAAATTAAAGTGTATGTTTTGAAAATATTATTTACCTCAGTTATTTGGGTTGTTCATCATCATTTTTTTTGAATTCATCATACACAAACAACTTGTGACATGCATAGTGTATCACTGTACATGCCATAAGGCCATGCACATCGATATACACTTGCTTGTTAAAATCGCAGAGACAGGTGATCACAAGTTCAAACCAAAGCCTAGACCGGATTTAACTCAAATGCAAACTTGAGTGAACCAGAGACCATCACATCCGGAGGCAACAACAAATCAGAAGCAACAGAGAATTGAACTCAGAGCAATATGAAAAATCAAGTAAGCCAGAGTACACACGTCAGTTTCAGAGGCATGTACACAAGAAAAATAATGGAAGCAATGCACAGGCAGTTGGGAACAAAAGAGATGCACCCAGAATAACAAAGTAAACCCAGACCAAAATCAAGTCGATGCTTACAACAACTACAGGCATCAGGTCGCAAATTTTCCAGGCATGAACACACTTCGAGTGGAATAAGAAAACAAAGAAAACTGACATGTAAAACGACCATAAAGTCAAAATGCTAAAATACAAGGAACCAGATTGTACAAGCCCATGAAATAAAGACATGGTAACAGACTCAACCAGAAATGTACTCAACACAAACCAGTCAAACATGAGCAGACGTCAAATGGTACAAAGGCAAAAGTAATGACCAGCATACATGTGTGTTCATGTACAAATATGCAGTAACATTCTCTACACACACATGCATATGTATGCATGTATATACATGAATATGTGCGTATTTTCCAAAATCAATGAGCTACAGTTCAAGTCCACAAGCATACAACATAAATACCTGAACCAAACTTCAAAAGCAATCGTACAAACATGCTCAGTGCACATGTATAAGGTGACGTACACATGAAGCCAATCACAACGAGCTCCAGACCAGACTCAAGTGAAACCAAATCATAGAGTGCACCAGACCAGAGCTCATATGGCACAAGTACATGTAGCTCAGGTAAATCAGATGAGAAAGTGAAACAAAACATAAAGCCACAACAATACAATGTGCACAGACTCAAAACAGTTGCACACATAGACCAAGCTTATAAGCAACATGAAATCAGTAATGCAATGGCTAGACTCACAAACACCAGACCAAATGATACAGGTGCACAGAGACAACATATATGGCAAAACAAGTAATATGAACATATGGAGATGATCAACATAATACAAGTTCAGTGCAATGAAGACAAGCTACAAATCAGACTGAACACAAGTATAACAAAACCAGTTACAAAAGCCAAGGAAGAAGTAGCAAGTATGAGCGAGCAGCTCAACATGGACTGATACAACTGCACTCGTTACAGCAATATGCAGTGACAACTAGTACAACACAAACCAGAATGTAGCGCAACCGAGACATATCAAGCACAGTGACATGAACATGTGAAATGTAATGAACAAATACAACATGACAACAAGTATAAGCAATATATGGCTGACAAGACCAGACGAGTCGAAGCAACTATCATTTGAGTATGAAGCAGTTTATAGTTTTACAAAATAGTGAAGTAGCAAGTCCATGAACAAAGTCAATGTCGTAGGGATTTCAGAATGAGAGAGTAACACAAAAATTGGATTAAAGTCAAGAGAGTGAGAAAAGTCAAGAGAGTGAGCAAGTCAAGTTTATCTCAAATATTTAAATGCCAAAGTCGATTTTTATCTCGCAGTAGATAATATGATGAACAAGAATTAGCCGAGTTGATTATCCCAAAAATTCAAAGTTCCGAAGCCGTAGAAGAAATGAATGATCAAATGCCAGAAAAGTACGGAACCAAATCCAACCGAGTATGACTCGAACAAGTCAGTACAAGCATAAGTATTCAAGCAAAATCGAACGGCCAAACAAAACTAGTTGAAGGATTAAAATCGAAAATACAAATGAAAATTAAGGGATCTGTTTCTTATACAACCCAATTCATCATCGGCATATTATTCATTCGAGTTCAAGATAAAAATCCAGTGTATACTTTTAAATGAAAAAACATTTATAACTCGAATCAAAGTCGAGAATTAAAAGAGGCGAAATTCACGTACTAACTCAGAGCACAAATTGAACTCGACTGAATTGGAGCAGCCGCAAATTAATCAAAGCAAGCAAATTCGATTAATGAAGCCACTCAAAGCAGAATCATAGTTCAATCTATCTATAGGAATCGGTAGCTTCAAGTTTTCACAAAGCCCTTATTTTTAAAGAGGAATAAAGCAACCATTGGACTCACCAAGTAAATAACAAAGTCGGCCGAAGTATTGAAGTTATCTCGTTTCGTATTGGGTCGAAGAAATATTAAGGTGGACGTTTTTTTCCTGTGATATAAATTAAAGTAGGCCGACCTTTATATATTTTATTTATGCTTTAATTTTATAACTAGGATTTTGTGTTTGCTTTATTTATATTGTAATTTTCCTTTTTTTTAAATTAACTCTCTAATCGTGTGACTTGGTTACAAACTACGGTGGTGTAGTTCGAGAATTAGCAACTCAGTGGCTGAGTTGTGGCAAGGTTTTGACCGTAGAGTTAGGTCAGTCATTAGCGGGTGTCGCAAGTTTACGTGTGTAAGTGTCTAACTACTTAATTTCTAATAGAAACCTTGGAGGTAGCACGTAGGCAGGGTTTTGCCGAAGCTAGGTAAATCTGTGTGTGATCTCTTCTACTTTTATTACTTTGCTATTATCTATGCTGCAATTATTATATATATTTCCGCTTTAATTTTTGTTATTATTAGTATCATCCTATTTACCCCCCTCTAGAGTGAAATCGATCCTACAGTATGGAATATGATTCAACACATAGGAAGGATCGACAAAAATCAACTTCCATCTTAAGGGTCGACATGTTTCAGGGAGCAAGTGTATTTCTATAGAAAATAATTAATAACTCAACAACAATAAGAGCGATCGAAGTGAAACTCCAAGAACAGGAAGAGGGGGCCCTAAGGACTTCACCCTAGGGATCACACTCCAAAACATGCAACTTAAAGGGATCAGCACCTTTCCCTCCATAAGTACCGGTACTCTTCCCTTATAGGGATCCGCTATATTCAATTTTGGCAGTGATTGGTCAATATCTTAATATCTATTGATCCAATTTACTAGAAACTTGGAGCACAAGATAATTACAAATCGTGAGTCTAAATGGCATGAAATTTGGAGGACAAGTAGCTAACATCAAGGGGAATCCCTTAGAGGGATTGCCCTCTCCCTCCCCCATTTGTATACCAAAATAGGGATCAGTACCGATCCCTATTGGGCTTGAAAATTCTTATGTGGCCTCATCGTGGCCCGGGGTTTCTTCTGCCGAAATTTCAGCCCGATCCGTGCATGTCTTTCCCTATAAATATAGCAAGCATGACGTTGAAAAAAAATTTCTTTCTGCTTCTCTCTACCTTGAATCTAGAACCTAGGCTACACAATGTCAATTTTATTCTTGGATTTTGAATTGTAATTGTAAACAAACTACAGTATAATAAAAAGGATTATTCTAGAGCGGACGCAGGTCAGAGTTAGCCAAACCACTATAAATCTTATCTCTTTTTACTTGCTTTCATTTTCAATTTGTTTGTTCTTAATATTATATTCTCAGTATTAAATACTATCTGAGATCTATGACTGGATATTGGTGCTTTTGCATAACTGAGCGTTGGTGGCCTATTTTGACGCCAACAATTTTGTTCTTTCACTGAGAAAGCCAGCCCTTGTGGATTTGGAATTCGAATTCGGAGTTTGGAAAAGATCTAGAGCTTGGATTTAAAGTAATGGTAAAGCAAGCTATAAGAAAACATGCAATAGATAGGAGCCATCATGAAGGGAGTTAAGAGGCTTCCAAGCTAATCAAACCTCCGCCTACATCACTAAGGAGGAGATGGAAACAATGGTAAATGCTATGCAGGAGCGAATGTTGAAAAAATAAGAGATGGTATAGAATCTACTTCAAAAAATCGGATAGGCTGTAGAAATAGAAGCTGCTAGAATGTAAAACCAAGGAGTTGGAATGATAGGAAATACCGGAACTATGGACCAAGAAGTTGAGGTGGCAGGAATCGCTGAAAATCAAAACCACGAACATGGAAATGGAGCCAATGGACCAGGGAATAGACTAGAGCAGCAAGGGGTAGTCCCAGGCCATCTTAGAGGGATCAACACCGATCTCCAAAGGCTAAAGGGCATGCCCCAGGTCTAGACAGTCATGCTACTTGAGGATCTGCAGCTGATGCTGTGCGGTTTGGAGTGAGGCGAAATGCTGACACTCGTCTTGAAAGGGATGATATGGGATCCCCTTGCGGACTCGAGGGCGGGTTGGAAATGATGACTGGAGACCACTTATGGATGCTGGAATAGCTAAAAATTGAAATCCGAATTGGAATGGAAACTAGCTAGCCTGATATGGATTGGAACAGGCAAGGGCAAAACCCAGCCAAGGAAAGTGGATCGGAACTACTCCTCATGGAACCGGGGGCATGGGTTTGGATGGGTTTTTATGAAAATGGATAGCGGTATTGGAACGGGAGCAACCATCATCTGCTGCAAATTGCAGCGAGCCTGGCTTAAGGGAAAAGGTCGTCATCTCTTGATCGGGATAGCACAAACTAAATAGCTAATAACCAACTCTATAGTAAAAAGGTTAAGTCACTTACACATGTATGAGATCGAGGATGATCCCTAGGCATGCTTTGAGATGGCGATAAACAATCATAACCAATGAATCTCAAACACTTAGATCCGTGGTTATGTGATGAACAAAACCGGTCATCAGGCATGGATTATGCCTGACAAGGAGTAGGTCGCTTTGCTCGATCACGATGGATCGACCTACTCATATTTTCGAGTATGGATTGTGCTCGGTAAGGATCTGGAGAGATAAAGGTCATTAGGTATGGACTATGCTTGTCCAGGGGTAGATCGCTTCGCTTGAACGCTGTGGATCGGCCTACTCAGGTCGTTGAGTATGGATTGTGCGCTGCAAGGATCCGGAGGGATCAAGGTCATCAAGTATGGCCTATGCTTGGCAAGGGGTAAGTTGCTTCACTCGAACGCGATGGATCGACCGACTTAGGTCGTTGAGTAAGAATTGTGCTCCGCAAGGATCTAGTAAGATCGAGGATTCAAATTAAGATAACAACCTAGAGAGGCCATGGATTTGGATATCAACTTCAAACAGCAAATGATTTATCTTTGGATGGATATGGATTCGGATAAAATAAACCAGAGAGACCGTGGATACGGATTGGATTCTGGATTGAAAAATACAGCTATCAATGGATTATGGATTATGGATTTTGGATTTGTGGCAATTCAAAAACACACTTTCCTATCGCAAGGCATGTTTTGGGAGGCAAAGTGTTAACCCATCTTTTGCCAAGGCAACATACATGCAGATTTAACCCAATAGACTTCACGATAATCAAGGTCGATGAAAGTAGAGTGACGATTGTAGGGCCCAAAAATTAAGTATAGATAATAACGTGAAGTCGAGATTGTATGGAATTGATAGATATGCAAGGCAGAATGTTCAAAGTATGGAATATGGTTCAACACATAGGAGGGATCGACAAAAATCAACTTCCACCTTAGGGATCGACATGTTTCTAGGGGCAAGTATATTTCGACAGAAAATAATTAATAACTCAACAACCATAAGAGGGATCGAAGTGAAACTCCAGAAATAGGAAAAGGGGACCCTAAGGAGTTCACCTTAGGGATCACATCCCAAAACATGCAACTTGAAGGGATCGGTATCGATCCCTCCATAGGGATCGATACTCTTCCTTTATAAGGATCTACTATATTCAATTCCAGCAGTGATTGGTCAATATCTCAATATCTACTAATCCAATTGACATGGAACTTAGAAATTAAAACATGTGGAACACCCCATATGATCATACATCATATGGAGTAAGTTGTAGGGATCAGCTATAATCAGCCTTCACATGATATTGCAACAAAGATCGATCAATAACTTGAGTTCTACTAATCCAATTGGCATGAAACTCAGAGGCTATACATAATATAACATGGAGAATCTCCCCTAAGGATAGCGTGTCTCTTGGAGGATTTTGGAGGGATTGACTCCTACCCTTCCAAAGGGTTCAGTTGAAATTGGAATATATGTAACATCACTTCATGTAAAATGCGATATCTCACAAAATGCAAGTCGAAATGACATGAAATTTGGATGCAAGTAGCTAAGATCATGGAGAACCCTCCAGAGGGATCGCACAACATTTGGGCACAAAAATAGGGATCGGTACTGATCTCTATTATGGGCCCTAATGGGCTTGAAAATTCTTTTGCAGGCTCATCATGGCCTGGAGGTTCTTCTACCGAAATTTCAACCAAATCCATGCACGTCTTCCTTTATAAATACAGCAGGCATGAGTAAAAAAAGGATCTTCTTTCTGCTTGTATTTACCTCGAACCTAGGCTACACTTCTTCAATTTTATTCTTGGATTTTGAATTGTAAATGTAAACAAATTACAACATAATAAAAAGGATTATTCTAGAGTGGACATAGGTCAGAATTAGCCGAACCACTATAAATCTTGTCTCTTTTTGCTTGCTTTCATTTTCAATTTGTTTTTTCTTCATATTATATTCTCTACATTAGATACTATTTGAGATATGTGACTAGATATTAGTGCTTTCATATAACTGGACGTTTTTTGGCCAATTTTTACACCAACAAATATATTTTTGGGATTCAATTATGATAAATGGATTTGGAGAATATTTTTGGAAAATTTACTTAACTTACTTCAGTAAAAGTGGGTTTTAGGTTTTGTTTGAAAAATAATGATTTAAAATTCATGTTTGAATTATATTTAAAAAATTTGGAAAGTTGTTTAGTAATTTATTTGGGTAAATAGATAATATTTTTAAAATTTTGAAATTATTCTAGAAATATATCAATTACTTTATAATTGTTGAAAATTGAAAATTATATTTTAATATTTCATAAAATAAAATTTTGTATAAGCATCTTAAGTGAATTTTTAAACGAGTATATATAGGCGGTTGGGGTTATAATGCGATTAAGTGCATGGATTTATTTAAAGGAAAATTAAAATAACTATATTATTATTATCGGACCTCACTTTTTATTGTTATCTACATAATTGTTATAATGTAACATTTATAAACTACTTAACCCTAAACTATCTCACCCAAATCCAATATAAACTCCTCCTCCTACTGCCATTCCCTAGATTCAAACAATTCAACATTGCCATTTTTCTTCTTCATCTTCCTCGTCGGCTTCATATGCTTTAGCAAAAAACAAAGCAAAATGAGTATATATAGTTTAATTAACCATTTATATATATACATGTGTGTGTGTATGTGTGTGCATGTGTAAATATAGTGTCAATATTTTCTCTGCTATAATTCTATGCAAGTCTTTTTCTCCAATCGAGATATAATCAAAATTGTATATGTGGTATAAAGCCAAATAGAACCATATTCGAATCCAGGTCAAAATCAGCCATTAAGCACCAGAGAATAGTGACCGAAACGATGAAGTTCTAGGATTACCATCAGAATTTCACCACAACCGGTCATCCACTCAAAAGTCCAACAGTCGATCGGTT
Source organism: Allium cepa (assembly GCA_030765085.1). Taxonomy (NCBI): domain Eukaryota; kingdom Viridiplantae; phylum Streptophyta; class Magnoliopsida; order Asparagales; family Amaryllidaceae; genus Allium; species Allium cepa. The sequence goes on along the minus strand of CM060935.1, from coordinate 783,593,234 downwards.
ATGTCATTTTGCTGGGCAGTAAGTCTCGAAATTCAACTAGTTTGCTAATGCTTGATTTATACCTCTACATTTGATTGTTTTGCACCTCTGTAATGATCATAAGCTTGTTTTACAATTTCACAAACACATTGCAGTATGATTTATAGCAAAAAATGATTTTTGACAAGGAATTTAGCTTACTGCACACACATATAGTTTAAATGTGATTATAGAAAGTGAATAAAGAGTTTGAAAATCATTTAAAAATCAGGATTTTAGATTTTCAAATTTACAAAAACTTTAGAGAATAACTATGAAATATGTATACATATGATATCTCAAAAACTTTAAACATGAAAATTATAAAGGAATTTAAAGTAATTTTAATTTAATTCAAGAGAAGGATTTTTGAATATTTGAATTTTTTCAAATGATGTTAAAATTATTATATGTTATTTTTAAAAAATTACACAAAATTCATTTGATGTATTTCAAGATTATATATATATATATATATATATATATATATATATAGGTTAAATTTGAATTATTTAACTATGTTTTAGGATTTAAATTCAAATTAAAGGAATAACTCTTGTTTAAAAATAATTCGAATTAACTTTGGCTTGAATAATATGAATTCGTGTTAATATGTTCTTGAATTTACGATGTTATACAAGTTATTATAATCGAATTCCATTATTGCAACTTATTAACTTTAAGTTAGCATAGATATTAATATTGGATGTCATGTTTTATAAATGCTTTTGCTGTAAATAATGGTATAAAGTGCAAATTTGAACCATGATGCATGAACTCCACAATCATATGGGTTATGTAAAGAGCTAAAGCAATATTTCAGGAATAAGTGTTATATGGAAGGTCAAATGATTTGAAAGCAATAAATTTAACATTTATCAAGAATGACATAGGGCTTTGACTGCTAGACGCTTGTATCTATTCTAGCAGTTTGATTAAGGGTCACAACTCGAATCTTGATGACCTTGTCCCTTGTTACTATGACCAAAATTGTATGTTGCATGAACATATGAAGAATTGAATTTTTTTGGAAGCGTAGTGCAAATGAAGTGAAATAGCGCCATTGTTTGGAAACTTAAAGTGGGCTATAGCATGCATAAGATATATCATGCTTTTAGACGTTAGAAAGGCAAGTGCAACGAAGGGGTCGTGTCAATTGCACTCATTATTGATTGAAAGTATGCAGGTGAAAAAGATCATGATAATTTGTTAAAGCAGTTAGCCTAGTAGAGGTTATTTCCGTAGAGGAGATTTATCAAGTGCAATCCTACTGAGATTCACATAAGAAAGTATGATATAACACTCTCATAAGGAAAACTAGAAACGACAAAACCTCTTAAAATTATTGACTTGAATAATGATATGAATTCATACGACCACAATGCAACTCATAAGTAAATATATATAGGATATGATATTCCAATTGATTAGAGTTGCAACTGTATGTTATATTGAATAGTACCATGACATGTGTGTTCATATCGATTTGTGAAAATGAGGATTGGGGAATTTTTTTTGGTGTGAGTAAACTATGTGTAACTATTATTCCCATACATCAGACATGACATATTCACCTATTTTTATTGCATGACTATAATCATAGCTAAATTTCTAACCCAACTCGAGGTTTTGTTTTAGGACATCTCCTTGAATCAGACTGAGGTTTACTGCTAGGATGATTTTGTTTTCCCATTTTGAAGTCATTCCCTATGTACATAGAGATCAACTTAGATAGGAATACTATATAAGTATAGAGTTATGGTTGATCTGAAGCTACATGGACGTTCACTTTCTACCAGTATAAGAGGAACTATTTGAGTTATCTAGACTAAGAATAACTTCAGGACCATCTAGAGTCGGTAGAGTTATGTATATAGGTGACTTTTGTTAGGATGTTTTGGTTTTGGGGTAGTTTTTTATATAATCAGCCTAGTTGACGATGTTATACATATGTCATGTTTTGATTCAACATCAATTTATATATACATTTTGATATGTGTGTGTATGCACTCTTTTATTCCCTTATGTTATAAGGCCTTCATTTATGTGTTTTTATATGCGACCTTTACAAATTCTTAAAATCAGGTATATTTCCTTTTGCCGAGATGGGACATGTATCATTTAGAATGGGTTTCAGGTATTTAAGCATATCTGCGTTGACCTGAAGTAATGTATACAAGGATCGCCCCTCCGGTATCCTTTGATCTAGGCTATCAGACACTGATTTTACTCTTTGATAATCTAATCAGTGGAACGGGGCATCACATGTGTAGTCACTTTAAAGCCTACTATTACAAGCTAGAAAATTTTTCATTTTCTCTCTTTAATTTGAATTGATTGGTTCATAAATGTCATTAATTAATAATTTATTCATGGCATGAAATATTTCAATGTCCATATGTGTTCTAACTTTACAAATTGTAGTCTATAAATTGTGTACAAAGATTTTATTAAATTTAAAAATTGCGGTTTGAGAATTATTTATATAGTTTATTTATTTGTATAAGTACATATATATTATATACATATATACATACATACGTGTGCGCATATGTGTAACATAACAATCCGCGTAGGGAATAACATGCCCTTATATAGATATTGGGATTTACATTGCAAAAGACACATTAGCTCATTTTGTGTGTATTGTAATTTATTAAAATACGTGCTTGTACATTATGGTAAAACAACATATTACAATATATATATATATATATATATATGGATATATATACATATATACATAATATATATGTGTATATATATAAAAATTTATTTAATTATTTTATTAAACAAAACAGTTTCTGCCATAATAAATTAATGTAAAATAATTATATGATAACATTATAAGTTTTATAATTTTGGAAAATATGGAAATACATTTGGCCTAAAAAAAATTTATGGAATTTTTTCAACTAAAATAATATATATTATTAAAGAATTGATAACAGCCCGAGATTAAACTAATTCTAAAAAAAATATGAAATCTTGCTGTAAAATTCTAAAACCTTATCTGAAGGTACCCGACATGTTGGGCTTAGGAAAAATTTCTAAAATTTTATCAATTGAAAATATATTTTTTAATTAAATAATTGATTTCAAGCAGAAAATAAATTAATTTAAGAAAATAATAAATAAAGTTCAAAAATTCTGAAAATTTTACAACAAGCTTCTAATATGATGCGGAAAATATTAAGAATATAAAATTGAAATTTTGAACCATTATTTATTTTACACATAATAAACAATTCACAAAATCATTGAATAATAACAATATATGTATATATACGCTTAATAAAATATTTTTGCATTTTATGATTCATAGTAAGTAAAATCATTATAAGAAAATTTTACGTTCAATTATATACGATACGTAATCATATATGCAATTATACATTTTGATAATTTGTAAATATTATACATTTAATCAATATCTAAATATCTGTACTATAAAGCAAAACCTTTGGTCAACCGATCAAAGTGAAGCCTTTTTCGCATCGACCAAAATACCCACTTTGACAATTAAATCAGAAATTTTTGTCCAGGTTAATTTTATCATTTGCTACGCACAAGCGTTTACTTCGAAATGTGTAGTTGTATTTCTCGGCCTCATGCATACGCATACCGCATAATTTCATAACCGCCCCCCTCAAACCCCCTTCTCTTCTCCTAAAATACATCCAGCACTGTTGAAAGCAGAGCAAAAAATTAAATCCCAAAACCAAAATCAAAATTTTAACCATCAACTAAATTAATCTCTCACTTTTATACCATTTAGTCGAGTCTATGGAAGATGAGGATCATTAAAGAAGAGGCACAGTGGAGGAATATAGGAGACGGCTGTGGATCTAGGGTTTAGAACGCCACAAATCAAGTGTCTAGTTTGTTGTATCCTTCCAATTTAGCTTTTACATTTTTTATTTAAAAGTTGGTTTTCTAATTGGATGTTAGCAGAGATAAATTATCGGTAATGCTAACCCTTTTAGGTGTTGGATGATCCTAGGAACAGATCGGGACAAGTTAGGAGGGATGATGCAGGTTTCCTAACTCATGATGCTTGGATCTAATTGGAAGAGAAAATCAATTAAAGCTGAGATTTTTGAATTATTCACTGTAAGTATTATTTATCTTTCTCCCATTTATCTTATCTGTTACTGGGGCATATTCATTTAGATCAATAGATCCAAACCATAATTTTTAATCCTACAACGATATTAAAATGTGTATATAATTCGATTAAATGCATAACAATTGCTAAGTGATTTCTTTTCTACTATTTTGCACTGTGTTCATACCATATTGAATTCAGTTTGATGTGTATTTTCATTATGTGAACAAATTAAAAACAGAGATTTAACGTTGCCTTCTTACGTATGTAATCAAAACTATATTGAGCACACTCAACACAATTGATACTTCATTAACCCTCATATATATTGGAAAGATTATAGTTTGTATCAAGTACACGGTGAATCATCTTAAAAATTCTTAAGCTTTAACACATTCACGTCAGATACAGTAACGAATTAATAAATACAATTGTAGGCCGAACATTGGGTATATGGAATATGTTGCCTAAAACGTTTTAAGTGTTTTTAAATTGGTTTATTCTATTTAATAAGCTAATGTTGTTGCAAATTTTGTTGACTATAATGATCCCGATTTTTAAATAAAATTAAATTGATAATTAAAATAAATTTTGGAATAAAATTGTAAATTAATTTGAATTTTTCGAATTTAATAGGATATTTGTTATTTGGACATTGACTTTACAATTTAACTATGGATTCGAAATTGTATATTTAAAATCTTATACATAAAAAATTAATATCCTAAAAATTTATCAATTTAAATTAATAACATATTTTAAACCTTTGCAAATTTAATTTGAAAATATAAAGAAAAATCTCAAACAAATAAAATGAGTAATAAACTAGACATAAACAAATTCCAATTTATTTTGAGTTTAAAAATCTTGCAATAATAAATATTTTAAAAGAAAAATAAATCATTTGAATTCAAATTATACATATATATAATACATACTTTCTTTTGAAATGAAAAAAAATCACTTATTAATAAAATTAGATTTTAAAATAATATCTTTCTTTAAATTAGTATAAGTAGAAATAATAGGCATAAATGAATTTTTGTTCAAGTGAATTGGAATTTGAAATTTAATTTAAAATAAATGTTTTTGAAGTAAGTGGCATTTAAACATATTAAGGAATATTTTATATAATGTAAATATTGGTTAAAAACAATTTTTCTTTTAAACTTTGTATATGCACATACAAATGAATGAAAAGGTGTATTCATTTACAAAGCAAATATGACATAAAATTTATTTAAAAAATTCTTTTGTCTTTGAAAATTTTAAATGTAAACATACACATAAAAGAGATGGAGTAAAGGAGTTAACAAAATTTAGGCCTCATGTTGATTTTTTAACAAATGGCATCTAACATATTTACTTGAATAAAATAATTAAATTAAAAATAACAAAGAACTCTTCACTTCCCCATATGTAATTATAATAACTCTCAGTAAATCTAAAAAAGTCAGTAATCAAAGATTTAGCTTTTCAAAACTTCAACACCCAAGAAAGCAAATAAAGATAGAAAGAAAGAAATGATAAAACCTGAAAACAGAAATTCAAAACCAAGAAGAAAATCACACGAAGCTTTCAACCTGATTCAATGAGCAAAGCAATATAAGGATCAAAGCATCTAAATTCAGTGGTAATCAGGAATCAAAATTCAGATCAGAAAGTAACTTCAACCTGGAATTGCAGATCATAATCAAAGCTGCAGTTCTTTTGGCCAGAGCAATGCAAGAATCTCTGGAATGAATTAAGTAAAGTAAAATTATTTTAAAAGATTTGAATTTTTATGTTGTAAGTCAGTAGTAGAATCTAATCAATAAATTTAATCAATTGCAGGAAAACAAATCAAGTGCAAGGCAAATTTGTTTCTGTTTTCAAATGTAGGAATTCCTCTGTTATATATATAAAATTTCAAACCTGCAAGTAATTTAATTTTTTTCCCTTTTGTATTGAATGTATTAAGAACAACAAAGAGTAAATAGAGATCTGTATTTATAATTTACAGATCTAAAACTCCAAGATTTAAAGAAGAAAAAAAATGCAAGCCTTCCTCTATCTTTGAAATTGTCAGAACAAACATTTCTGTTTCTGGAAAAAAATGTGAGCAAACCCCTTAACCCTACTATGTTTTTGTCTTTGAAGTATGATATGAGTGATGCTTGAATGATTGTGTTTGCATTCTTTTATATAGACACACACACACACACACACACACATATATATATATGAAAGATTGTGTGTATAATAGTGTACAGGCAGACAATAAAATAATAAACCATGCCTCTGTTCATATGCTTTTCAACCTGTATAAACAAAAATTCAAAAATCCCTTTGCTTGAATATTTTTAGGTTAGAAACGTTAAATGAAACATGTATGTATATGGATAATATAATTTTTAAAAATAGGTACAGGTGTTTATATGAGATAATTATTTCAAGATAAAAAAAATTTACAGTTAAAATCAAAATAGGTCAGAAAATTGATCATGATAATTTCACGTTTTGATTATTGGTATAGATTCGTGGTTAGGAATGGTGATTTTTAAAGCTATTTTCTTGATTTTTAAGCAAGTGAATGTTGGGAAAATTAGAGTTGAACAGAAAATATATTATCGTCAAATTTCGTCGTTCATCGTCGAATTATGGGCCGTGGTTCTTGGTGAAGCTAGCTGAGGCATCGATGGGTTTGGGAAAAATATGAACTCAATTTATAAATCACCGTGGCATTAGGAATTGGTCGATCTAGGGTTCGACAGTATTTCTTTGTTGATGTGATTCTCGGTGGAGCCGCGTTCTCGTCAGAGGATTCTATTCGATCACGACTGGGGGAATGGATTCGTGAGCTACCGGAGCAACTCTGGTTGAAGTATCTTGGTCAACGATGGGCGAGATCATCGGTGCAAGGCGTTTTTGGCGATCTTACTAACTCCAGTAAATGGATCTCGCTGCTCGATTTTGCATTTCGATCGAAATTGGAAATCTAGGTGGTCGTGGCGTTTGTAAAGCCTACCATCGACTTGTCGAGGGCCACTGCGTCGATCAGAGTTCGTTGGCGGTGACGTGCACATGCACGTGCAAGACTCTGTGCATCTGGAAATATGGTGGTTGGAGAAGAAAAGGGGGAACTCATGTCGGCCTTGAGTTTGTAGCGTGAGTGAGTCGTAGAAAAGTAGGGTACACGAGATGCTCAGAGATGCTCCGGTTGTTGTTTGAAGTTTTAAAGCATTTGACTCGAATTAATTTAACTTGGGCTTGTTGAATTGAAACATGTTTACAGTTTTTTTTAAATTTTGAAAATAAAATCTGTATCAGGTTTTAAGTTATAAAGATCATACCAAAGTCTAAAACTAAAGAAAGAACAAGACCTGGTTTTGGAAACCAAAGTATTAAAATAAGTTTGTAAACTTAAAGATAAAAGCAAAAGTTTTTATTTAAGTAATGTTAAACAAGGTTTTTAAAACAAAGTGTTAACAAAATTTCCCAGTAAAGTTTTTTCCAAGTTTAGCATGAAATTTAAATGTTTTGAAATTCAAATTTGTTTTGATTTGGAAATTTTATCCCAAAGTGTTTTTCAAAATAAAATAAAGTGATTACTTAAAGCTTAACTACTTAATGAATGATTAATCAATTAAGGATAATTAATCAACGGATTAAAGTATAATTACTCGATGTAATTAAATTGTGATTTATTAAAATAAGTAATTAAGGATAAGCATTTATTGTAATCAATTAAGGATATTTAGTTAAATGGTAGTAATTTAAAGATTAATTAATTAATGAATTATAGGCTAATTATTTAATGAAGGTAATTAAGGAATGATAATTAATTGAAGATTACTTAATTATTGTAAGTAATTAAGTAGGGATAATTGATGATTAAAGATTGATTAATCAAGTAATTAAAGGTTCATTAATTTAGAAAATTAATTAAGGAATGATTAATTAATGAAGGTGATTAAGACTTAATCAATTGAAATTAATGATAATTAATCATTGAATTTTTTTTTTATTACTAATGAAAGTAATTATATGAGTAATAAATTTAAAACCACACAATTTACTCACCTTAATCAAAGATGTTTGATTGTTATTGAATGCTATATGATGGATTGATATTTTGATATGTGATGTGATGTGATGTTATTTGATGCTTTGTGCCGAGCTGTTATATCTGTGATGAACATATTGTTGTATGAATATGAAAACTCTTGACTAGTAAATCAGATCAAAAATTATTTGGTTGCCCTTTTCTACGTCCATCAGATGTGTCTTTCCATTTACATGTCCATTGACCATGGATGCATTCTGAAAGTTAGTATCCAAAACATGCAACATTACATGTATGTCAAAGTCATTGTATAAAATTCAATATACCTCATACACATTGTTTCTTAACACCACTTCCTTTTGCGCACTTGCACCGCACGTGCCAACCTACTCGTATATATTAGCAAAAAACTATTTATTTTTATTTTCTAGAAAGTAAATTGAATAATTAGTAATAAATAAAATATTATTACAAGCACACAACCAATCTAATTGTAACAAATATATGTACCCACAAAAATCTCAGCCAATCTAAACAATAAACAAATCTGAATACAAATAGGTGATTTGGATGTGAATCAATCTTATATGACAGACATGATATCAAAACAAAATAATAAATGAAAAATTGCCTCCTAACGAAGCCTTTTAGTCCAGGTTGAACAAATAATTTTCTTCTTAGAACACTTCCCAATCCGTTAGGTCGCTAATCCAGGATTGGAGACCTTCTACTATAAATTAGTATTTTGAATTGAATTGGATTTGAGATCTTAGATTTAGGGAAGGAGGGGATAATGGCGGCTAGAATATGATAGAGGGAGAGGAGGTTCTAAACGGCAAATTGGGGTTTGGAAAAACATACATATATATATACACATACATACATATATACACACATACACACATACATATAATATATATATACACATGGGATTGTTTAAGGAGATTTTAGGCCAAGCTTTTTCCAAATATCTCTAGGTTTCAACCCATGTTTTCCAAGCCCAAACCCATATACAAGACACCTTGTATTTGCCTCATTTCGAGCCGAAAATCACCTCCTAACATCACGGGCCATGTGCCCATTTGGTCCAAATCAAATATATTCAATTATATTTAGTTTTGTCTATTATCGAATATATATTATAAATATATATAACATTTTAGGGAAATTAATTTAAAAGGACAAAGATTTGTATTTTTTTTTGCCTCAAGGATATGACCTCAATATTTTTACCGCAAGGACAAACGTTCTTCTAAAAATTATTCATAAGGACAAACATTTTTCAAAATTATTCATAAGGACAACAAAACTGCTACCGAGCTAAAAACTGATACCTAAAAACTTCTACCGATAACTACTAACTGATACCTACAAACTGCCATCAATAACTAAAAACTGATAAGTACAGAAAGTTGTCCTTCGGGATAAAATATTGAAGGTCTGTCCTTGAGGCTAAAAAGCTGTGAAATTTTGTCCTTCACTATAATTTCCTGTAACATTTTATTTCTCAAATAATTTTCATAATTTAACTAATATTTCACAAATATTAATTATTTTAATTCATTAATAACAATTATAAACTAATTAAATCATTTGGTCTTAAGAGTATTCATCGATTTGGTTGTGTGACTCTTGGGTGCAAATTCGGTCAGCTATTAACGTCAAACTATTCAAACGTTAACGTTTACACTTCACTTAGCAGGTGATGTGATAATATGGCTAAATTTATCACTTACTCATTTTTGAAAAAAATTCATTTTAATTTAATAAGAATTACCCAGTTGTGACAATTATTTACACCAATTATCTTTGTCAAAACGATATCACTTTGGACTTGCTGAATTTGGTAATGGTCAAAATTCCAACATCGTCCGCATTCACCTCTATAGTCCTACCACAAAATCTTTGGTTCAATAATAACAATTATTATTAACTGTACTACTCTAGCCAAAGATTTTGACTTGGGTCAAGTTGGGTTGACCATGATACTAACCCGGTATAATTGAGGAAACAAATCTTCTCTTGAATAGTGCTTCACTTCTAATACTTCCACTTGACCCAACTATAGTCACTCAATGGAACTGTGTCTTGATTTGACTATTATGAAAGCGGAGCTTCCATATTGATGATTCACAATATTCTTAAGTCGAAAGAACTATGTAAATTATTCACATCGATATTTTTAGTTTGACCTTAGTTATATTAACCAACAAAAAACCATCGACTGAGCCATTCCATAGTTATCCAACAACTGTTAGTACGTAACCCCCAAGTTCCCTTCGCAGTCATGAGTGATACACAAGCCTACATTAGGAAAGCATCGCATACTCCAATCTCAACAGATACATCAATATCCTGTCTCGATACATCTTGACTAGGAAAATTTAAATGATGTGTCTTGTAACAATGTGATCTAATACCCATGATTATAACTATTGTAATTACTATCACAAACACACCATTTATGAATTTTCGATTAAATATATTTTAATTAATTATTTATAACACATTATAACTAATATATAATAGAAAGAAGAAACACCTTTATTTCAAACGAGAATTGATTTTAGGGTTAATTAATTTACAATAAATTATAGAATTTCCCTTAAGTTGTACCTCTAACACCATTAATCGCTCACTTGCACTTGGGGACAATTATGGAATCTCAATCCCATCCCTTCAATTAGTTTCTTGAGAATTGACCGAGCTAGGCCTTTAGTGAATGGATCTGCGATGCTGTCCTCGGTATCTACCCTTTGAATCATAATTTCTTTCTTCTCAATGAATTCTCTTATCATGTGGAATTTTCGAAGAGTGTGCGGTGATTTCTTGTGTGCTTTTGGTTCCTTTACAATCTATATCGCCGCATTGTTGTCCTAAAATAATGCCATAGCATTCTTGCTATCGGGAAGTAATCCCCAGCTCACTTAAAAACTAGTGAATCCAAACCGCCTCTTTTATTAGGGCGATGTACTCGACCTCTATCGTGGAAGCAACAACTGTTTCTTTCTTGGAACTTTTCAAGCTAAAAACCCCACTGTTTAGTGTAAAGGCATAGCTACACACTGATTTACTATCATCTATGTCACTTTGAAAGATCGAATCTATTTACCCCTTCATAAGAAGTTCTCCATTCTCATATGAGGAATAAGTCCTTAGTATTTCTCAAATACTTGAATATACTTTTTATGGCCATCCAATGTTTTTCTCTGGGATTAGACTGGTATAGGCTTACGCATCCTAATACATATGCCACATCTGGTCTAGTATATAGCATAACATTATGGATCCTATGGCTGAAGCATAGGGTATCCTCTTCATATGCTCTTTCTCCTCATTGGTATAAGGAGCGTCCTTTTTAGAAAGGACGGTTGTAGATTTCGTTAGAACACTTCCACGCTTGGAATATTCTATACTAAACCTTTTAATGTGATGTCTATGTATAAGGGTTGGGACAATCCCTATGGCCTATTAGATCTATATGTATAGATTTTTATCCCAAGTATGCAGACTGCTTCTCCTAAATCCTTCATAGAGAAGTTTTTGGAAAGACAACACTAATTGCAACAATGAAGTGTTATTGCCAGTCAATAATAAATCATCGACATAGAGTTCTAAGAATATGATAGTTTCCCTACTCCTTTCTATGTATGCACGCTTCATCCATGTTCTAATAAAAACCAAATTGTTTGATTACTTTATCAAAACACTTATTCCAACTTCTCGAAGCTTGTTTGAGTCCATAAATGAACTTTAACAACTTGCAAGCTTTGCCTTCACTTCCACTGACCACAAAACCCTCAAGCTGTGACATATAAATGGTTTTTCCTAAATCATCATTTAGAAAAGTTGTCTTTACATTCATTTGCCATATTTCGTAGTTATATAATGCAACAATGGCTAGCATAATCCGAATTGACTTAAGCATGGCTACGGGTGAAAAGATCTCATCAAAATCAACACCTTAAATTTGATGAAATCCTTTTGCAACTAGTCTTCCCTTTTAAGTCTATATTTCCCCGTCTGCATTTAGTTTTTCTAAAAATCCATTTGCAGCCGATAGGTTTCATCCCTTTGGGTATGTTCGACAAAGTCCAAACATTGTTTTCGTATATGGAGTCCATCTCGGATTTCATAGCTCCAAGGCAGAGTGTAGAGTCTTACTCTGTAGTGCTTGTTGGAAAGTCATAGGAGTGTCGTCATCTAAGACATAGTCCTCCTTCTTTCCATCCATGAGAAAACCGTAGTATCTCTCTAATGCGTGAGATTCCCTACTAGATTTTCTAATAGATTGCTTGTTTTCATATGCTGGTGAACTTGTTTCTCCTACTGTTTCGGCATCAGCGTTAGTTTTTAGGATATCATCCAAGTCTACAACTTCATTGTTAATTTCTTTTAACAGAAATTTCTTTTCTAAAAAGACAGCGTGTATGGAAAAAATCACTTTTTATTCCGCTATGTTGAAATTCTTAGAATATCATATAAACTTACACAAGGCTGATCTTGCCTCTAGTTTATTTGGTCCAACATTCTTAAACTAGGCTGGGCAACCCCATGCCTTCAAATAATTGTATTGGGTATTTCTTCCAATGCCATATCTCATAAAGCGTCTTAGGGCATGTATTTAGTGCGTTACAAGTTTAACATATGCACCGCGGTTTCTAGTGCATATCCGCAGTAGGATAGAGGTAACTCGGCCTTACTCATCATGGAACGAACCATATCTAATATGGTTCAGTTCCTTCGCTCCCACACACCATTGTGTTTCGAAGTATAAGGTGGAGTAATCTAAGAGATAATCCCATTATCTCTTTAAGTACTATTGGAATTATTGTCCAACATACTCGCCTCCTCGATTAGATTGAAGAATCTTTATCTTAGGCACGTTTGGTTTTCTACTACATTTTATATTCCACAAATTTTTCATAGACATTGCATTTGTTCTTCATAAGAAACACATATCCTAGTCTAGAGAAATCATCAGTGAATGTAACAAAGTAAGAGCTATTATCTTTGGTTATTATGGGCATAGAGCCACATACATATCTATCAGCCCCAAAAATTCATCAACTCTTTTGTTGATGCTACTAAAGGGGTGCTTGGTCGTTTTACCTTTGAGACACGACTCACACGAGTCAAATGATTCAGAGTCAAGTGACAGGAGAAAACTTTCCGTTTTCGGTTTATGAAGTTGTTTCTCACTAATATGACCTAGTCTACAGTGCCAAAGATAATTATCATTTATGTTGTTAGAAGATTTATTCATAGGACATTCATAATTAGTATTGATCACATAAATGTCATTTTCAAGAACACCAACATCGACCTTATTTCCATTCAAACTAACGTTCATAACATTGTTCACACAATGAATAGCATATCCACTCTCAAACAATCTAGAAACATATATAAATCTACAAACAAAGTATTTCACAAAATAGCAATTATTTAATATTAATACTACACCACTAGGCAAAACTAAATTATAATCTCCTATTGCCATTGCATCTACAATAGTTCCTGCAGCAACTTGGAGGCATATTTATCCTTTTCCATGCGGAGCCAGTTCGTAAGACCCTGTAACGAATTACATATATGAGTTTCAGATTCAGTATCTAAAACCCAAGACATTTTATTGGTTGTAAAACTATTTTGAATCATAAATGTACTTGATAGACCCACATAACCATTCTGTTTCTTTTCTCCAACAATTTTCAAGGACTCGGGACAGTTCCTTTTCCAGTGACCATTCTTGTGGTAGTGGTGACACTCACTATTTTCATCGGTCTTCTTACTTTTATTTTTCTTACAATCTCTTTTCTGCTTCTTCAAACCTTTCAAAGATGATGCATTACCCTTCACACCAAGTACAGAACCTTGATCCTTAGATGCAAACTCGGTTGAGCTCAACATATTGAGGAGCTCCACGAGATTCACATTTAAGTGGTTCATATCGTAATTCAATATGAATGGTTCATACTAAGAAGTGAGGGAACCAAGGATCAAGTCTACTTGCAATTTGTTGCTTATCTCTATGTCTAATTGTGCAAGTCTATCAATATAGCCTTTCATCATTAGAATGCAATCGTCCTCTTTCTATCCCTTAGTCATTTTGGCGTTGAACAGTTTCTTCGAAAGTTTGTACCTTTCAAAGCGAGAGTGTTCACCAAAAAGAGCTTGAGACTATTAAAAATTTCACGGACAGACATGTTCACATGTTGCCATTGCAATGGTTTGTCTAAGATAGACAACATGAAAACTTCGGTGATCTCCGGGTCAGATTACCATTTTAAATAAGCAAGTCGTTCTGCAGGGTTTGCATTAGTAGTGGGTTTAGTTTTGGGTTCACATGTAACAAATGTCCAAAGGCGCTCGTAAGTTAATGCTATCTTAATTGATCTTAGCCAGTATGTATAGTTATGTCCAGTGAGCTTTCGCTTTCAGAAAATGGTTTTTGAGTTGACATCTTCTACAAGTTTAAGTGGTAGATTATTAGGATAAATTATAGTAGATGTTCTTATATATTAGTAAGGTTAAACTTTATGTTTAATTTAACTAATAAGCACCCACTAGTGTTTTATGTTTAACCAAAACCTAAGTCGAAACGTAGAAGTCTTCGAGTTCACCAGTAGGTGTTAGGACTCACATATCGTGGGATTCAGATCTTGAGGAAAGCTCAATAAATTATACTCCCATATGCAATGGATAACTCCTTATCGGTTGTATTAAATACAACGCCTAACCTACGGTCCTTTTTCCTAATCTCATCCTTACCTTTAGGAAAGCTCAACAAATAAAGGGAGATTATTCACTCGTACTCACCATTTCGTGACGGCTTAAGTATAGTGCACATACCTTGAGGAAGGCTCCGTAAATATCTGTGGCTATCATACCTCGTCCATTCCATATATTAATAACACTACACATAACATCCATAGTTTGAGGAAAGCTCAACAACTAAGGAGTATGCAAGAGATATATTAATATATAAATGGTGGAGGAAAACATTATATTGAATATTCATAACATTCAATGTATTATATCGAGTGATATCAACTTGTGGAATAATGTAGTTCTTACGAATTACTCCCGTGATTCAAGTGTCGGACACATCCAAAATCATAATATACGTACATTTGCATATATATTTATTCCTTATGTCTACGTTTCTTTAAAATTCCACCTCTAATTTATATTAATTAAATTACATTTAATTGATTTTAATTAATTAACATTTTAATTAATTTTTTTATTGATATAACATTTATATTTGTATGTACCATAACCTTTATAGTATAACACACATATCATATACATGTGTACATTATTTAATTAATTAACTTTTTTTAATTAATTTATCTAATTAAACTATTTTAATAAAACTATATTAATTTCAAACTTAAATTCATAAACGTACATGTATACTTATGTTATTTTAAGCAATTTAAAGCAACATAACATATACCTATTTATATATAATTCATGCACTTGTTTATTAATTAATTAACCTATTTTATTAATTAATTTTATTAATCTATTAATAAATTTAAAATTTAAAATTGATGTGAATTTTTTTTCAAACATTTAAAAAAATTACATCTTACTGTATCTTATAATAAACATCTATTTTAAATTAAACAATTAAATTTATAACCTTTAACTTTACTTTTCAAAATGATTTTGATAATTAGTCCAAGGCCCAATTCAAGTAGGGATTTTTCTATTAGAGGACCTTTGGGCTCACATCACCTTTTAGGCTAGGCAGATAACCAGGTAGGACAGGGTACTCGATGACCCATTCCAATCCTAGACATTACCTTTCTAGACCGTACTAAGTGGGCAAGTTTAATTAGTTAGCCCTTATATGACTAATTTAGACCACATAGGCTATTGGCCTCTGATACCATTGTAGGTTCTGGGCTATTTCGTAGCGGAAGAAATGAATGAATTTCAAAAAAATCTATCACTTTGGATCTGTAATGGGCTTATGAAGTCTAAATTTCATTTAGAACTTTTCTAGATTAGGTTTAAATAAAATCATGTGTTCTATTTAAATTAGTTAAAGGGAAGTTTAAATAAATTTAGTTATAAATATATAGTGTATCAAATACACCTAACATTTATTAATAAGAGTTATATATATAGGGAAAGAAGACTTTCATTTCTTTCTTTATAACAATTAATTAATTGAGGCCATTAATCGCATTAAATAGAGAGAGAAATTTTCATTTTCTCTCTTTAATTTGAATTAATTGATTCATTACTCAATCATTTATTCATGGCATGAAATATTACCATGTCCATATGTATTCTAACTTTACAAATTTCGTATAAAGATTTTATTAAATTTATAAATTGTAATTTAGGATTTATTTGATTTTTTTATTTATATAGGTATACATACATACATACGTACATACATACATATGTGTGCGCGCGAGAGTCTATTATGTATGTATGTATGTATGTATGTATGTATGTATGTATGTATGTATGTATGTATGTATGTATGTATGTATGTGTGTGTGTGCTTGCATGTGTAACATAACAATCCGTGTAGGGAAAAACATGCTAGTATATGGATACTAGGATTTACATCGCAACGGACACGTTAGCTCATTTTGCGTGTACTGTAAGTTATCCAAATTTATATAATATAAAGAAACAAAATATTAATACACACATACATATACATACATACACACACACACATACATATGTATGAATGCACACACATAATATATATGTTATTGAACAAAACAGTTTGTGCCATAATTAATTAATGTAAAATAATTATATGATACAATTACAAGTTTTATAACTTTGGAAAATATGGAAATACATTGGGGCCTAAAAATAATTTATGCAATTTTCTTAATTAAACTAATATATATTATTAAATAATTGATAATAGGCCGAGATCAAATTAATTCCAAAAAATATGAAACCAAGTTGTAAAATTCTAAAACCTTTTCTGAAGGTACTTGAGACATATTTAGGATTAGGAAAAATTTCTAGAATTTTATCGACTGAAATTATATTTTTTAATTAAATAATTGATTGTAGGCCAAAACTTAATTAATTTTAAAAAATAATAAATTAAGTTTAAAAAATCTAAAAATTTACAATAAGCTTCTAATATTTAGAAAAAAATTTAAAAACATAAAATTGAAATTTTGAACCTTTAATTATTTTACACATACTAAGCAATTCACAAAATCATTAAATAATAATAAAATATGTGTATATATGCTTAATAAAATATTTTTACATTTTTTGATTTACAATAAGTATAAGTCATCAAAATTTTAAGATCAATTATATATGATTCATAATCGTTTATGCAATTATACATGTTGGCAATTTGTAAATATGTACACATTTAATCAATATCTAAATATATATTAATAAAAATAAAAAAAACTATTTATATTTATTTTATAGAAAGTTAATTCAACAATTAATCAAAAATAAAATATTATAATAAGTACATACTAATCCAGTTGTCAAAAATCTTACCTAATCTAGACAATAATAGATCTACATAAATATAGATGATTTGGATGTAAATCAATCTTATATGACAAACATGACATCAAAACAAAATAACAAATGAAAATTTACCTCCTAATGAAACTTTGAGTCCACATTGAAAAAATGATTCTCTTCTTAGAACAATTCCTAATCCGTTAGGTCGCCAATCTGGGATTGGAGACCTTCTATTACAAATTAATATTTTAAATTGAATTGCATTTGAGATCTTGGATTTGGGGATGGAGGTGATAATGGCAGCTGGAATATCACAGAGAGAGGAGGCTCTAAAAGAATGAATCAGGGTTTGGAAAACATATATATATATATATATATATATATATATATATATGGGATTATTTAGAGAGATTTTAGGCAAGCCTTTTTACCAAGTCTCTCTTGGTTTCAATCCATGTTTTCCAAGCCCGGACCTATATCCAAGCTGCCCCATATATGCCTCATTTCCGCTGAAAATACCTTCTGACGTCATGGTCTATGTGCCCATTTGGTCCCAATCAAATATATACAATTATATTTAGTTCTGTCTATTAACGATATCTCATATCGATCTATATATTTATAACTATTATAAATGTATATAACATTTATTTCGCAAATCATTTTCAAAATTTAACTAGTATTTCAAAAATATTAATTAGTTTATAACAATTACAAAATAATTAAATCATTTGGTCTTAAGAGAATTCATCGATTCGGTTATGTGATTCTTTGGTGCAAATTCGGTCAACTATTAACGTCGAACTATTCAAACTTTAACATTCACACTTCACTCAGCAGGTAGTGTGATAATATGGCCAAATTCACCACTTACTCTTTTTTCGAAAAATATCGTTTAAATTTAATAAGTTTTACCTAGTTGTGACAATTATTTACACAAATTCTCTTCATCAAAACTATATCACTTTGGACTTGGTGAATTTGGTAGTGGTCAAAATTCCAACATCGTCCACATTCAACTCTATAGTCCTAACACGAAGTCCTTGGTTACTAATAACAATTATGATTAACCATACTACTCTGGACGGAGATTATGACTCTGGGTTAACTAGAGTTGATCGTGATACTAACCTTATGTAACTGAGGAGACGAATCCTCTTTTGAATAGTGCTTCACTTCCAATACTTCCACTCGACCCGACATAGTCGCTCTGGAAGTTGTGCTTTGATTTGACTATAATTAAAGTTTTCATGTTGTAGATTCACAGTATTCTATGCAAATTATTCACATCGGTATTTTCCGACCTTAGTTATATTAACCAGCAAAAAACTAACGAGTGAGTGTTCCATAGTTATCCAATAACTATTAGTACGTAACCCCAAGATGCCCTCATAAGTCGTGACCGATACATAGCCAAACATTTGGAGAGCAACACCTACTCTAATCTCAACAGATACATCGATATCCAGTCTCAATGCATCTTTACTAAGAACATTTAAAATGATGTGTTTTATAACAATGTGATCCGATACTCATGATTACAACTATTTGTAATTACGATCACAAACACACCATTTATGGATTTTTCTGTTAAATATATTTTAATTATTCATTTAATTATTTATAATACGTTATAACAAATATATATCAGAAAGAAGAAATACCTTTATTTCAAACAAGAATTGATTTACGAGTTAATTAATTTACAATAAATAACAGAACCTCTTGGGCATACCCCTAACTCTACCGATGATATGGGTAAAGAAATTCCCTATTTGGATATGAATGGGCCTATGTAATCTATTAACTAGCGTTTGTCTGATCTAAGTATTAGTAATATCATATTTTATTTAAAAGTATTTTATATTGATGTTTGAATGTAAAGTGTATAAATTGTGCGATATAACAATATAACATAATAAAGTATAAACGTGTATATAAATACACACACACACACACTCAAACATCGATATTTGGATTTATGTCTATTGTATATACATATATATTATACCTCATATGCATTTGACAATTTCATATGAATATCTAAAATGTAAATTTCATATATTTATATCCATGTATGCGTAATTATAACATGTGCATATTTTATATTCACGTATATTTATAACACTATGTATATAGTTTAGACATTACATGTGATATCTATATAACCACGTATATGTGTGTATGTGTGTGATAAACAAATCTATATAATGAATTTGGATATCTTCAAATTAAAAGAATGCTTGGTGTAAAAGTGAAGATGGAAATAAAAAAATACATTAGATGTAGATCTAATCAAATTGGGTTAACCCAAAAAGAAAATAAAAAGGCTATATTTTAGATGATTCTAATTTCCCCTTTTACAAACACAAAATAATAATATGTTCAATATCTTTATGAAAAGAATTTTATACTTAATCATAATCAATATATCTTAGCATTAATAATATGGATCTAAAAAATACATAACCAACGTGTAAACAAGATTGTTTTAAGGCACCATCATAGTTAATATATTTTTCCAATAACATGCTTAATTTTAAAAGCATTCCATATACACAAACACGGATGCACATGCACGCTCACACATATTGTAATGTAAATTAAAATTTTAATTTTATATTCATTAAATAATAAAATGATGAATATATTAATCTAAAAAATATATTAATTTAAAAAAATAACTTAGCGGATTTAACTTAACGATGGTTTACGATTTTAGATACCTTAAACATGAATGTGTATAGTAATGTACAATTTAATTAACTGAATATAAAATCCATAATTATGAGTAAATTAAATTATGAAAGCATATGTAAATTTTATTAAAGTAAACTAAATATCCATTAACAAAATAATTTTAGACCTAATGAACAATAATAGTAAACAAAATTGATTTTTTGATTAGTGACAATACGCAAAAAGGTTTGAGATTTAATCCAATAAGTGGCAACTCAATATATATATATATATATATATATATATATATCTGTGTATGTGTGTGTATGTATGTACGTATGTATATATAGACACATGTAAATTTGGTTATGGTTAAACATCATGAATGAATAAAATAAAAACGAATTGAATCTAAAAGAGTATAGCCCTTTGTAACACCGTGATTTAAATTCCTCCTTTGATTCCTTTTATCAACATCAAGACTTCACTAGAATCAGATGAACCAACTTTTTATATTTTATTTTAATTGATTTTATATGTAACGAAAACGATATTTGTGCATAAGAGATATGAGGTAGGAAGCTATGATAAGAGGAAGGAGACTTTTATTTTAAGAAGAATAAACTAATCGGGGGATTTTTTTTAATGGGGAGAATGAAACCTTCCAATTCTCCATATTAAACTTCCGTTCTTTATTCTCATTTGATTATCAATCATGCCACTTCATCCCTTTTAAGCATGATTAACCATTCTTCCCCTTAAATGGAGAAAAGTTTTCAAAATCCTGTTTGAGTAATTATCTTTATTTAAGCTAGTTTAAATGTATCGATATCATATTGATACGTGTATATATAAATTTTATATACACTTCGTATAATTATTAACAATACCTAACATATCAAATAAATAAATTATTATTATTATTTATGAAATATTAATTAATTTAATTAGTTATAAAACTTTAGAAACTAATTAGATCGTGTGGTTTTCGAAGAATTGACAAATGTGGTTGCATGACTAAGACATGTGAATTCAATTAGCGATTAATATTGAACAAGTTAAATATTAATGTTTGCATGCCATCTTAGCTATTGGTGTGACAATTTCGCCGAACTCAAAGATTACATACCATTCCAATAATAAAAATCATATTTTATATTACCTTATGCGGTACCAATAGTGACAATGATTTACACACATTAGCTTCGCTAACACCATGTCACAATAGGATGTATGGAATTTGGTATGGTCAAAACTCCAGTATTATTCACATTTAACTCGATTATGTCCATAAACAAAGTCCTTAGTTCAATAATGTAACATCCTAGCTCTAAGTCCATACTACCAAAGGGTATTACTAGGTAATACTTCTGATAATATAGAGAATAAGACAATATTGGGCTATTGCACATGAATATTCCCTTGGGCTAATATGGATATGTATTCCAAAATCATATACAATTCATTGATATTTATTCTGTATTAGCACAAAGCAATAAACGCTTGCATTTATAGGATAGAAAAATATATAAGATAAAATAAACCAAAGAGGACACAGAGTCATCAATTTAGTAGTAACATGTCATATAGAATATATAAAAGTCCAATTGGGTCTGCATAAAAAAATCAAATGCCCACCATCATCAAAAATAAATACAATGTATTCATCCAATATAAGTACATCACCATGTGACATAAATACATGAAGTAGTCACATACAAAACGGTATGCAAATATACTCTATCCTCCATCTATGCCCAACATTTACAAATTGGTCAACTTGCCTCTAAACTTGAAATGTCTTACCCTAACCTAGTTGTTGTATGCATAACACATGGATCGGACTATATCAAGAATGTAGATGCCACATATCATAACTAATAACATGGTATAACAACAATATCATAAATAACATTGGATCTCAACAAATCAATATATCACAAAACCACACATATGTATCCTCACCTAAATAAAAGTCATGTCAAACTGTATATCATGCATACCATATCAAGTGGGTGAAGCATCCATACATCAAACTATCATCAAGTATATGAGAACATCAACATCACATGGAATACACTCCACAGTGCCTAAGATTATCTCTGAGATAATCTTGAAGTAGACATACCCAAGGTATGTCATACACAACATATATGAAAATACACAACAATCATCCAAATCAAGCGTACATGAAAATACAAATATGACATACCACCGGTAGCCAAGGTCGTCTCTTCGATAACAATGTGAAAAGTATGTATAAGATCCACTTATATGCTATCATCATGTCTATCTATCCTCGATAGCGCTATAAGGTTACACAACTTCATGGACTCACAGTCTTATGAATAATTCAAGGGATTGATAAGCATATAGTGATCATCTAAACTTTCAATTACATATTAATTGACTCGGCTCTCAGCCAATGAGATAACTATAAGGTCTTTTAGACCTTTATTACTCCATTCAAATTTTAGTATTATGGATCATTATCTGGCATCTCAGTCCTATGTGCCCTCAGCATCATAAATAACTATTTCAGCATAAGTTTCAATGAATAATCTATCTCTCATCCATACACACAATGACCTCATATAAGTGAATACGTATGCATCTATATCATATCATCAATAATAACCAGATAGGAGACTAATAGCTCTCATCCTGCTCCAAGAGCTTTCCTAACATGCTCTCAGAATTACGCTTGTAGTCTTAGTTACCTTGACAACTAGACCTAATATCCATTGGTTGTAAGTCTACACTATGCGATGGTCACGACCTTAGAAGTGCCTCTAATGTAAAAGATTGCTAGCCTATGTGACATAAGGGCAGTGGCTTCCAACCATGGCTCTCAGCCATATACATCAAAAGGTGTATCATGCATTCAGAGAGCGATCCCACAATCAGGTTGCTATGATAAATACTGGCCAACCCGATTTACTCTATGTCATACAATAGCAGTATACACACGATAGATTGACATACCTATAGCTCTCACCCTACTCAATCTTAGTTCGCATCACCATAGCATAATACTCCGTATATCTAACCCTAATTGAGCGATGTCTACTGGTAGAAGGTGATTGAACAAATCAGCTTAGGCATCCCGTACCACCCAGCGTTGTTCACTTATTTACTCAATGCTTGTAAATCACACTCGATAATATTCTATACTACAAGTTAAAAGAATAATTGAACATGTATTACCGAAGGTCCCATATCGTTCGATATTAATAATCAATTTACCCAGAATTCCCATGATATAGGATTTCATACAATAATATTCTATAAAACAAGCCCAAAGAATAATCAAAGAAATATTATTTGAACTTCCATATCAATTGGCATTATAAATTTGTTTATTCCATATCCTTATTATGTAGAAATACGCACAAACACACAAAACACACAATTCAAATAGAAAAATGTTTTTATTTATAGGAAAAATATATTTATTCATCCTAAATATTTTCTTATAAAATGATAATAATTTTTCCTTTTCATTTATCCCCAAAATCGTTTATTTTTTTTAAGTTTGTTGCATGAGTTTGATTTGGGCTTCCAGGGCAAATTTGGAAACCCAATGGAATCGAGTTTTGATCTAGGATCAAAACTAGAAGATTCGGAAAAGAAAACGAGGGATTGGAAATTATTAAATAAAGATGTGGACTTGGGCTTTGTTTTTGGGATCTATTAAATCAGTTAATTTTCCTTTCTCTTCTTTTAAATATTGTAAATAAATTCCAATCTGATTTGATTTAATTTACACTTCATCTACAAACTATATTTCGATAACTACCGATTTTCATCCATTTTAATTATTTATTTTATCACATAAAAATTATTCACAATTTAAATATTTTATATTGATTAAAACAATTTATTTAGTTTTAGTATATTATTTGGAAGGAATTTAATAATTTAACTAAACATTTAATACAAAATCTTTTATTACTAGATACATATAAGTAAGAATTTATTTTCAAAATAATAATCATCAAAAATTGAATTTGAATATTTCTGTTTTTGTCGAATTTATTATATTTTACGGCATAGAAGCAGGGTTGTTATAGACTTTGCCTTATGAAAATTTTGTCCTCTCAATTTCCTATAGGAAAACATCATAGACAACTCATATTCTGAAATTTCTTCAAAATTTCACAATCTTCTATATCAAACTATAACGTACTCAATTGTTTCTACGGCTCTCACTGCACAACTTCTCTTATTATATGCCATTATTTAAATAGACACATTCAATAACATTCTATTTTCATATATGATAAATTTTATGAAAATATTCAAAGTTTCGTATTTTTTGAAAAATTTCGGTGGAGCCTTCTTTGTATCGAGAGCATCTCGAACAATCAAAACACAATATATTCATAATACATATATGTAATAACCTGGATTTTTGGACATCCGGTAACTGGATAAATAACTGGTTTATTCAATTGACATATAAAAAATTTTGATAATGAAAGATATCTGGTTATGTAAGTGAATTTGAAAATATAATGAAAATTGGAATTTAAATCTCTAAATAAATATTTGATAATCTCCTAACATAATTACTAAAAATTTGACAAATTATCTTTTGAAACAAATAATAATGGTTGTTTATATATATATATATATATATATATAAGAAGATTTTAAATAGAAATATTATTATTTTCAAACAAATTGAATCTATGTTTATTTAAGTAAAAAAATTTGTGTGAGTTGATTTCAAATTGGATTTTAAATTGTATTTGAATTTGAATTTAAATTTGAAATTTAAAGGAAAGATATATATCTTAATATATTTTGGATTTTTAAATTGGAAAATTGTTATTTTCAAATAATAATAACAATATGTTGTTTTTATATATAAATATAAATATATTTTTAAGGAAAATAGAATTGTTATTCTCAAAATTGAATGTGTTGTTATATTTATATATATAACTTGATTTTTAAATAGGATTTTTAATTATAATTTGAATTTGAATTTAATTTTGAAATTCAAAAGATAGATATTTAAAAATATTTGGGTTCAAAAATATATGTGTAAGCTTTTATTTATGTATAATTGGTTTGATTTTATATTTTCTTTAAAGAAATTTATATATATATATATATATATATATTTAAATAAGAATTTATAAAGTAAAGGCTTTTTATTTAAATTTAAAATAAATAAAAACAACTTGAGTGACAAATGTAAATTTATAAAGGCTTGGTTTTAACATATGTTAACTAATAAATAATACTATATGACAAATGTTGAATGTTTCAACAAGTGTCCTTTATAATTTTTTATTTTTCTTTTATTTTAAATAAATCACATTTTTCACTTATATAAACATATGTTTTCCTACTTTCATTTTTTTCTCTATTCTTTTCATTCCTAAGGCTAAGAACGTCAGCCTGTAAAATTAAAAGCCTGCAAATTTTCTCAAAGATAAATATGAAAATCAGTTCATTCTTCAAACTAAAAACTTATCAAATTCAACAACCTATAATTCATTTTCAAAGATCAAAACCAAACCTGAACATCTTCTTCCACCTGGGATTTACCTAAAACAAGCAAACCTGAGACTCCAACAAAAGTGAAATGTTTCGTCAGTAAGCAAATTAAACTTTTTCAAGTTTTCAACAGCAAAGTAAGATCAGACCCAACTCTAACATCAAGATAGATTTAAGCTTCAGATCAAAATAAATTACTAGATCAAAAATTCAAATCAAGGCAGTTTCAAATCAAGTCCAGTTCAACCTGTTCTCTGGTTTTTCTTTTCAAAGCCTGGTGAGTAAATTCTCTTTTAAAACCAATTTTAAATTTATGATTATACGGATGCATGTGATAAATTGCTTAGAAAAATAGAAATATTGTTTGCATTGATCTGGAATAAGTGATGGATTTGCTTTGTTTATATGTATGATTGTCTGCATATATGCATGTCTGTCTCTATTACTTCCTCAGGTTTGATTTACCATGTAAAATTTATATTTGCTCTTGAAATCAGAATTAAGTTCTAATCTATGAATGGAAAATAATCATTATAGCCTAAGGTTAATTCTAAGAATAGTTTTAGGATTTTATAATTAGGAATTAACTCAAATTTAAAAAAAAATTACAGGGGAAATCCAGTTTGGTCGAAAATCAACCAATTTAATTTGTGATTTGAATTACATGAGTGAATTCATGACTAAAAATCATGATTTTTAACATACATTTCATGATTTTTAAATTGATATTTGATTAGAATTTTTGAGTTGATTGTTTTCAACATTTGGGTCGACTGCCGTTAACTGGCACAGTGGATGGATGCGAGGTTGTAGGCGATGATGGTCTGAGGCATGGGGACCTTAGGAAAAATGCTGAAGGAATTTTTCGTGGACCATGGCAAATGGAAGTGGATGATGTAGGGTTTGGTGATGTGTTTTTTGGTCGATGAGAATCTTGGCGTTTGCGCCGCCGTATGATTACAGGACCTGATCGCATCAGTGTCGTAGCCGTTGGTGGACGAGGTACTTCGATTGGATGGGTCGGCGGAGTTCAACGAGGTTTGGTTCGTCGGCGATGGTCGATTTTCTAATGAGGTTGGCTTTTGACTTTGGTCCAGAGCATTGGATTTAGATTGGATTACGTGCTCACTGATCTAGGTTCACGTGAGTGTTTGTGTGGGATAGAGTGGTCGTCGAGGGTCGCCGTGATGACCTACGGTGGTCGGAGGTGCTGGTGTATGTGCACCACGTGCATGTCGTGTCTGGAATTGTTGTGCTCGGGTTTGGTCTCCTGCGAGTGATGGAATGTCTCGAAGCAGAGGAGAGCGTGGATAGCTTCGTGTAGATCAGGAGAGTTTGGTGTTTTGCTCGGGTTTTATGATGAACAAGTTGTCCAGGCTTTAAGGTTTGTACAGGTAACATTCAAGTTTTATAAAAACAAATGAATTTGATTTTTCTATGCTTCTAAGTTTTAAAAACAAATGTAAACAAGTTTTGACCTATAAAACTAAATTGTTTTCTAGAATGATTGTTAAAAAAAATTATATATATAAATAATTAAGTTTTTAAGGGTAGAATAAGTGGTTTTTGAAATAATTATGTATTAAAATTTGTTAAACCATTTTGGAAGGCTTCAAAGATTTTAAAGATTTAATTAGACGTTTAAATTGTTTTAATTTTAATTGATTTTTAAATGTTTTATTTTTAAAATAATGTTTAATGATGTAACTAAGCAAAATTAATTATAAATGAAGAGTTTATCTTTAAGTAACTAAGAAGTTGATCAATTTAAATAGTTAATTTATGAAGATAAATAAGGGTTAATTAATTATTGTTATTGATTTAAGAATAGTTAATTAATGTAAGTGATTTATTAGTAAGTAAAATTTAATTAAGATAAATGATTTTGGATTTTTAAATATAAGTACTTAATTAATTATTTTTAAATGATTAGTTAATTGTTTGATTAATTTAAAATGATCACTTAACTATGAATTAATTAAGTATAATTACTTGATAGAGTAATTAATGGATAATTACTAGATGTAATTAATTAAAGAAGGATTTCATAATGAAGTGATTAGAGAATAATTAATTAAGTAATTTAGAATTAATTACTTAATGTAATTAATTTAGTTAATTAATTTATGTAATTAATTTAGTTAATTGATTAATGTGTTTAATTTAAGTTAATGAATGGGATTCATTAATTAATGAAGTAATTAGAGGACCATTAATTAGTATGATTAATGAAATTAATCAAGGTTGATTAATGAAAGTGATTAAATAAAGTATGATTAATTAATTGTAATTAATTAAGGATCACTGTAGTTAATTATAATTAATTAATTAATGGAAGTAAAAGGAGGGTCATTAATTAATGTAATTAATGAAAGTAATTAAAAAAATTAATTTCTGCAAATGGTTAAGGATAATTAATTTGTGTAATTAATTAAAGGCTAATTACTCAATGTAATTAGAGAATAATTAATCAAGAATGATTAATTAAGATGGAAAATTAGAGGATGATTAATCAATTGATTGTAATTAATTAATGTTGAGTAAGCAGGATTTAAAGATGATGAAGTAATTAATTTAAATTAATTAGAATGGTAGGGCTAATTTATCTTGCTTATGAATGATTGAATGATATTTGACTACCTTGGATTATTTGTTATCCATAATCTATGATTGTGATGCTTTGTGAAATGAAAAGTTTTTGTAATATGATATGTTGAGTTGAATAGGGATAATGTGGTTATCTATGATGAATTTCTGTGTAAAAGTGACATCTAGTATTTAAATTTAATCACTTGAATAACTTGGGTTAAGATGACATTGGATTCGAAGAGACCGGGGTCGGGTATTAGTTACTACCCGAAACCACTTCGATTCCTTATTGATTGATATGTGAAATCAATAGGCTGGTATGGAATGATTTAAGTGAAATGGACCATTTAATCTAGTTTTGGTACTTAGAAATGGAGGAGTGATGTCTATAACAAATTGTGAATTTGTAAATTGATACAAGTTACCCCGGATTTTATGCAGTTTTATGTTGTTGTATTCCATGTTAGATAGGTTTACTCACGCTAGTTTCCAGCCTGATCCGGGTGTTATTTTGATGTAATGCTCGGGTCAGACCGAGTATTACAGATTTTTAGGTAAGGACGTTCTGGAGCTCAGGAGGCGAGCTGGACGGTAGGAACGTATGGAGTGTTTCCGCTGTGTTATATTGTTGTATATTTGGAACAAGTTATTTTAACTGTCCAGTGATTGTAAAATGATGTAACTCTGATGTATTAAAATGTAATTGACTGATACAACTTTCTTTGTGTAAAGAATATTATTTGATATTATATTTTATCCGCTGCGAATGTGAGATTCTGAGTTTGGTTTTCTGTTTCTTTTCTTCTTCTATCTCTTTTCTTCTTTTTCTAACTATCTGGAATTTTCGGGATCGAAAATTCCGAGTCGTTACATTATACATCCCACTCAGCTCAGCGGGGTATCCTGAGATATGATGAAACAACATTATATTACACATTTATCGATATTGCCTAAATACTTACCTTATTTAGAATTTCAAAGCATGTTATTATTCTATTTTGAGAGCTAAAGCAGGATAAAGGTGCCACTTTATCCTGCGAATCATTTTTAGAGTACCTATATTTAACTCAAATTCAAACATTAGTCGCATATAGTATGATAAGATTACCATGCATAAGTTTTACACACACACACATACACACACACACACATATATAAACAATTGTCACTCTAAAATAGGCCACCTCTTGGAAAGGCTTTAAGGATAAAATCACAAATTTAGACAAGGATTTCAAAAGTAGATTTATTACATGATGTTTAAGTTTTCAAAATTAACTTTTGATACTTCAAAATGCAATGTTCGTAACAAGCTATGCAATTTTTCCCAAAGGTATCATAATCTGGAATTTCTAATAAAGCACATGCCCACTTATAAAAACTGCATTTTTGGCTAAAACACTCAAGATTTTGAGAAAAATTCAAAACAAAAGTCGTTGCTTATCTTATTAGATTTCCAAAAAGGGGAAGATCGTTGAAATTGGACAAGGTGTTTGAAAGTTACAATCAAAATAACATAGCAACATTGTTTAAGTAATTCATGTTTGGACAAAATTTGATTTAATTTTTAAATTGATTTTTGCATTATTAGACATCAAAAATTTAAACAGTAATAAACATAAAAGTTGTTAGTTATGAAAACACCTTTTCAATAAAAGAAAGGTCAATAAAATTCGATCTAAAATTCAAAAGTTATATCTATTTTACTACAATATTTTAGACTTTAAATTTCAAACTCACAAATATTTATTACTTTTTATAAACTTTCACTTTACGACTTAAATGCAAAATCAATACTTTATTTCAATTACTTAATTCACTTTATTCTTGAGAACTTTTTATAAATTTTAAAATTAAAGTTGTTGCTCGTCTTATTAGATTTCCAAAAAGGGAAAGATCGTTTAAATTGGACAAGGCGTTTGAAGGTTACAATAAAAAAAACATAGCAACATTCTTTAAGTATTCATGTTCGGAAAAAATTTAAATCAAATTTTGAAATAGATTTTTTCATTATTAGACATCGAAATTTTTAAAAAGTGGCAAACATAAAAGTTGTTACTTATGAAAATACCTTTTCAATAAAAGAAAGATCGATAAAATTCGACCTAAAATTCAAAAGTTATATCTATTTTACTACAACATTTTAGACTTTAAATTTCAAACTCACAAATATTTATTACTTTTTATAAAATTTCATTTTACTACTTAAATGCAAAATCAATACTTTATTTCAATTATTTAATTCACTTTATTCTTGAAAACTTTTCTCAAAATACTTGTTATTTACAAAATTAATTTTTCTTAAAACAATCAATCCTTCACTTAAGCTTTATAACAACATATTAGTCTCAAAACTTATTTCCAATTGAAAACATATACATACACATATACACACTATTATACCACAATGCATTATATCAAAAATATATTCACAACACTCATCCATGTCACAATCAATCATACAACATGGCAGGCTTACAATCACATCATCACATACCATACAAATTTGAAATTCAAATATATCTACAAATTTAGCGTCGATGCCTAGTCATGAATCCCTTTTTATTGGTTTTAAGGATAGATGCCTGCTGCGTCATCTGGTAGAAAAGATTCATAGATATGCATGTAATTAGAAAGAAGAACCGCCATAAAAATCTTCCTCGTGTATCATATGTAGTAGAACTATGAATGGGAGCTAGCAATCCATATCGTGTTGAAGAAGTTCCTGAGACACAGCATAGAAGACTCTATTAGTCTGAGTCTGATATGATAGTAGAGTGCTTCGTTTTGTAAAGTAGTGACTATTGTCATGTTTTAGCAAATAGAAGAAGTAGAGTTCAAATGCCTCTGATTCTTTGGCATGGTCTCTCTTTCTCATTTAGTTAGGTTTTTTGACCCTAAGAGACTGAGTCATTAACAAGGGCTGTAGCAAGACTTTTAATAGAGATGTGTTGGGCAAAGGAAAGGTGAAGCGCAATCTAGAGAGCTGCATATTCATACCACAAAAAATTGCAGCCCTCAATATCTATCATTGTGTGGAAAGCCATGTTCGATGAAAGTCTTATGTATGACTTGGAGGGAGATCTTTCATATCTTTCAGGACAGCCAAAAATCCAAAATAAGTGATTCATTGCATTGGGAAGTCAAAATGAAATCCCCATTTGAAACTTTTTAGGTAGACTATCAACCCACCTCATTTTCGGCTCTTTCTCATATAGAAAGTACAGTTTTTTTTTTGGGGAGGGAAGGAGCCAAACAGGGTCCCCTCACCGAGTCGGCCCAAGTGAGGGAGGTGGTGGGCCTATCCATCCCAACCTAAGGTATGTTAGGATTCACGAAGGGTCGCATCTTACGATGTCCATGACTAGTGGTTTGCTCTGCCAATTGGGTGCAGTATTAACCATGTGATCAACATTGTCCCGCCAACGACTTCAGCTATTTACGAGCGCTCCATGGTTACAATCATCATATAAAATATCAAAACATATGAAAACACTTTTGTTACTTGCAAATCAATTTATTGCTTTACCATAATAATACTCACACTTATATATAGGCCTGTTAATGGGCCGGGTTTGGTCCGGGTATCTTAAAACCCGGACCTAAGTCCAATTACAATAATTAAAATCCAAGCCCAGCCCGTACCCGTAGGGTATTTCAAACCAATAACAGAGCCAGACCAGTCGGGTTTTTAAGCCAGTTGGGTAATACCTATATACCTAACTCAGAATATTTATGTTAAAAGAATATTTTAAAATTAACACTTTCATAAAATTTGTACACAAATAATGTTAACATATAAATTGGATGGTGATGTAGTCAAGTTCATAACAAAAGTATGAAAAAACATCTATATGTAAACAAACAAAATGGTGAACAATTAATATATGCACTCATGTTTTGATACAACAGAAAAATAATAGTCGAGTCGGACCCTAACCAGGTCGGGTTTCGATAAAACCATACTCGACCGTAATAGTAACCGGGTCGGACCTGGATCGGGCTTGGTTAGTAAAAGGCAAAACCCATACCAGCATTAGTTGGGCGAATTTGGGCTTGATTCGGACCAAAACCCGTACAATTGACATGCCTACTTACACACACACACACACACACACACACACACACACACACACACACACACATATATGTACACACACACGCGTGCACATATATGTCCTCAATTCAAAACAATTTCTATACCCTCAAAATTTTATACATATCACATAATTTATCGAACATCATTTCAAAATAAAATTTCTCTCATCAAAGTGTCTTACTACATTTCTTAAACCTTCATCTATATTATTTTCAAAATATAGCTCAGAAAATGTTTCTTTAAAATATCATTTTCTTTTCAAAGCATTTTTTTAAAATATTATCTATACTCTTCCTCAAATTATCCATTTCTTTCAAAATAATAGCTCTTCATTCTCTAAAACATTTTGCTCATTTCAAAATATTCCTTATATCATTCTAAACTCTTCAAAACAGTGAACATAACTTTCTTCGAAAAACTATTTCAAAACATTGATTTCAACGTAGCATATAATATTTTACTACTTTTTAAAGTATTACATTACTCTTCAAAACTTTGTGTCCATATATCTCATCTTAATACTTAGGAATCCCTGTCGTTAACATTAACTAGGCTCATTGATTAGAATTCTTAAAGCATTCAACGAACATATTAACAAGTTATTAGTTTCAAAAATTCTTTAATATTTACTTGTAGATATACTTTAACAATTTGATCTTTATGAAAAGAATTGCTTGCTTCTAATAAGGCTTCATTCCATAACTATATATATATATATTCTAATAAACTAGCTTTAATAAAGTTTTATTTAATTACATTAATGCATCATCTTATACCGCACTTGATATACACCTGTATATTTTACCGAAAATAGTTAATCCTTCATATGCTTGTTTGTATATAGGTATATTTATAAATAATCTTTACAATCAAAATCAAATAATAACTCAAATACACAATCTAAACAACCACTCTTCTACCACTCATGCGTACGAGGAAGCAAAAATTTCAATTTAAACATATTCAATTAAATATCGCTTTATTCTGCTTTATAACTAAAGTGATTTTTCTATTTTCCCTAGCGGTTACTTCTCTATCGGAGACGCCGCAAGGTTCAAATCATCAAAACTCATATGGGATACAAACCTTAAGTGTAAGTCCAACTGATCACTTCACTCAAGACCGATCTAATTAATTAGTCAAGGAATTCACATAATAAAATAACATAAATCATCCAATCGAAACAAACAAACAACCAAGATGCTCAATGGAAAGTAATCTATATAATCCCGCTGCACTACTTTGGTAACTACGGGATCTTCTTACACATCCTACCGCATTATAATGTGGAATTGTGAAGTATTCAATACGAGATTCGAATTAGGGTCTTTTATAGCTTCCTAAATCGAAGAACTCCATTCTTACTTCCAAGCCACACGGAGGTCTAATATTCACCATCAATACCAACACTACTAGTTGGAAACCACTGTTACCTTCACAACTTCCATCAATTTATCTGCGTCTCATACAGAGATTTACATTCAGAAAAGGTAGGAGAAATACCTTATATAATAAGAAAAATGCAAATAAATCCCTCATGATTACCCGGTTATCATCGTATACACCTAATACCAATTAAATACAAACAATAATTAACCATACATCTACGGGACACGAACTCCAAATCTCATCTAAGGTCAAGATTTCAATCTCTTGTACTCTATATTGTTCTAAACCTTCTCCGATACCAAAATGCCACACCCTACCACTATAATACCAAAGAGTATTGCTAGGTTTTGCTAGTTGATATTATGGAGGATGAGGAAATACCGGGCTATCAAACATGAATATTCCCTTAGGGTAACATGGGTTTTATATGTACTCTATAGGAAGAAGTCATAAAAACACAGAGTCATTAACGCTATGATAACATGTAATACAGAATGTACATAAGCCAAGCAGGTCCGCATAAAAGATCAAATGCCCACTATCATCAAAAATAAATACAAGGCATATTTCCAATATATATACATCACCATGACACATATACATTAAATAGCCCCATATAAAGTGATATACAAATATAATCTATCCTCTATCTATGCCCAACATTCACAAGCTGGTCAACTTGTCCTTGAACTTGAAATGTCTCAACCTGGCCTGAGTATTAAGTAAATAATACATGTGTCAAACTGTATTTGAAATGTAGATGTAATGTGTTATAACTAATAGCATGTTATAAGAAGGATATCATAAATAACATAGGATCTCAACATAGCACAAAGCCATGCATAGCTATCCTTACCCAAATAAAATTTATGTCTAATTGTATATCATGCATACTATATCGAGTGTGCGAAGCATCCATACATCAAACTATAATCAAGCATAAGAGATCATAAACATCAAATAGCATGCACTCTGCAATGCCTAACATTATTTCTCGGATAATCGTGAAGTAGACTGCTCGGTATCCGTTATACACAACATATATGAAAAGACACAACAATCATCTAAATCAAAAATACATGAAAATATAAATATAGCATACCCTCAATGGCCAAGCTCATCTCTTAGAGAATTGTATAAAAGATAAGTATATGGTCCATCTCTATGCTCTCAACACCTCTAGCCATCCTCGATAGTGGTATAATCGATGTATATGAGGTAACACAACTTCATGGATTCACAGTCTCATGAATAATCCAAGAGATTGATAAGCACATAATAATCATCTAGACTTTCTACCATATAGTAATTTCCTTGCTATTAGCTAATGAAATAAGCATATGGTCCCTTAGACCTATACTAATCCACTAAACTACAATATCGTGGACTATCATCTCAACTCTCATTCCTATGTGCTCTAAGCATCATAAATAACTATTTGGGAATTAGTCTCAATGAATGATCTAATCGACTCTTAACCATATACACAATGGTTCCATATGTGTGAATAAGTATTTGTTTATTGTGTCCCATCAATAATAACCAAACGTGAGACAACAGTTCTCAGCCTCCTCCAATAGCCTTCCTCACATGCTCTCAGTGCTACACCTATAATCTTAGTCACCTCTATTGTGGCCAATATCCATGGGTTGCAAGTCTACGCAATGCAATGATCATGACCTTGCAAGTGCTTTTAATGATAACAAAGTGTTGGTCTATATGACACATGGCGGTGGCGCCTAGCCATATACATCAAAAGGTATGTCATGGATCCAAGGAGCGACCTTGCAGTCCGCTTGCTAAGCTGGATACCAGCCAATCTGTTTTACTCTATGCCATATTATAGGTGTATACCCATGATAGATAAACATATTACTGCTCTCAGCCTGCTCATTCTCAGTTCGCATCATTATAATGTGATACCCCATATATTCGACCCTAATTGAGTGAAGTCTACTCACCGAAAGTAATCGAATATATACTAGGTCAGGCATCCCATACTACTTGGTGTTATTCGCTCATTTACTCAATACTTGTAAACTACACTCGATAATATTCTATAGTATGGTTTAGAAGAGTAATCGAAGAAATATTATCGAATGTCCCATAACACTCGATATTACTAATTTGTGTACCTAACATTCTCATTTTATTGAATTTCACACAGTAATATTTCATACAACAAGTCCGATGAATAACCAAAGGAATATTACCGAAAGTCTCATGCCAATCCATAATATAACTTCGTTTATTCCATGTCCTTGTTATGTAGAAATGTACGCATACAAAGCACACTATTTAAATAGAAAAGAGGTTTTATTTATAGGGAAATTATATTTATTTATTCCGAAGCTTTTCTTTTAAAATGATAATAAAATTTTCTTTTTTCCAAAAAAGAGGTCTTGTTATCCATACAATAGGTTTCTCCGCCTCTTTTCAACATCAAAAACTCTTGGAAATCACTTATGTAACAAAATATTGCTTATAAAATGATTTTTTAAACGAATTTATAATTCTAGACCATATTCCTTTTATTTCAAATCCATAAAACATATTCTTCCCAAATCTTGTCTACACATAAAAATCATGAAATATACTATACTTTGTAAATAATCAAAAGTTAAATAAAACACAATTCATAATTTCCTAGAAATTTATAGGATTTTAAATAATTACTAAAGGTCAAAAATCAATTTTTCTTTAATAAATCGATATCTTTAATTAGATAATTAATATTCTATTTAAATAAAACTTTTTCTCTAAAATAATTTTACAAACTTGGCTTTCCTTCAAAACAGATTGCATACCTAAATCCCTTTTTCCTTGAATGCTCTTTAAAATCTCTATTTTCATTTTTTAAAAGAACTTTTATATCTAAAACAATATCCAAAAAATCCTTAAAATAATTTTTCCAAAGGTATTCAGAATCTTTCAAAATAAGGAAATACATAAATCCAAAAATTAAAACCATGGAGAAAATTTCTCCAAAATAGCAACTAATCGTTGACTAAATTTCTCGCGTGGCCTGAGTCGAATTTCATCGAAATTCGGCCATCCATACAGTATACACAATAATGTATAAAGATCAACTCGCAACCGATAGACAACTGTTTGCAAGTTAATACTTTTAACCAATGCAAACAACCAACTATCTTAATGTCAACCAATTCCAAACCAATACACAAAGCAATCCATTTAACTAAGTAATTCAAGCATTATATGGAAAAAAATATGCAACAAACAATGTGATACAGACATAGATATGATTTTAAGAGCTCATAAAAATTTCAAGCAGGAACACATATTTCTAGAAACTACATTACTGCTATTTTCTATTGTCACTACGGGAAACACCATAATCCCAACCCTACAGCAGTAGTTCCTAGCACCACCGGCATGTTCCCACTGCCATCAAACCCATAGTAACTTCATAACCGACCCCCACTTCTTTCTCTTGAGTCATTCTTCATGCCAGCACCCACATGCTTCTCCATCATCGCTTTTTGACCATGCTATATCACCCCTTTACATGCACGCATGTAGGTACAACATCACACGAGATCATGCCTCCTAGTAGCACAGTTGCCATCCACCAACAACCGCTGGTCGGCTATCGCATTCAAACACGGTCTCTCATTTTTGTTACATAGGTTTGTTTTTGGTTCCTCAGACAAATTTAGACCGAGTATTAAAGAAAGAAAAAGAGGTTCAAATTTATGATTAAAAATGCTGACTTGGGCTTTGTTTTTGGGCACCACTTTAAATAAACTAATATTCCTTTCTCTTCTTTTAACAATCCTTGTATTTTTTGTAAACAAATCCCAACCAACTTTAATTTTATCCGCACTTCATTCTACAAACTATATTTTGATGATTACCAAATTTCATTCACTTCAATACCTGTTTATTTTACACTATTTTAATGAGATAAAAAATTATTTACAATTACAATATTTTATATTGATTAAAACATTTTATTTAGTTAAAATATATTGTCTAAAGGAATTTATTAATTTAATTCAGTTTATTAAAGAAGTTCTTCTTTAAACTGACTTCAACTAAGTAAGAATTTATTTTCAAAAAAAATAATCATCAAAAATCGAATCGAATATTTTTTTTAATTAAATTTATTTTAATTTACAGCATTGAAAGCAGGATTGTTACCAATAATAACATTTATTATTAACCTTTCCACTCTTTGCCAGAAAATTTGACATTTATTTTGTATAGTTGATAGTGATACTGACCTCAAACGAGGGGTAAAATTCTCTATCGAATAGTTGTAATGGCCTGGAATTTTCGACCTCCAAAAATCGACATCAATACGTTCACTGTATAGCATGCTGAGTAATCGAGTACCGGAAATAATAAATAATTTGGGTTAAGAAGAAAAGGGATAGAGGAAAAACAGAAACAACAATACACAAAATCTCACAGTCGTGGCGGAACAATATATAGTATATAATAACTAATCCTTAAACAAAAAGAACCGTAACAGTTAATATACATACATTCATCAGAGTACAACAGTTAACAAATCAATTTGGACATTTACAATAACTTGTCCTCACATGTATTGAATATACAATATAATCCACACAGCAAAATAATCATGAACGTGAAATACGTCTGAAATCCTCTAGCTCGTCTCCTGACCTCCATAGCATCATAACCGGAATCTGTAATACTCGGTCTGACCCGAGCATTATAATTAAATAACACCCGAGTCAGTCTGGAAATCTAGCGTGAGAAAACATACTCAATTTGAATTATTACTGTTATCAAAAATCCTTCGAAAACGAAGGTATCTCGTAAGACCACGCTATACGTAAATACAATGGGATTTTACCTTACGATAACGCAAAACCATTTATATCAAAATCATCTGATATTATAATAGTTTCTACAGAAAATAAACTATAAAATAGCAAAAATGTTTGCATCTCACGTTCCAACATAGTTGGGCACATCTAAAATGGTATAGGCTCGTATAGTATATTGGATTCCATACAATGACAGGGCTACTGGGGTACCGCCCGCCACAGTACACTTCTAGAAAAATGTATCGAGATCAAACCTATCGATCCTTGCCAACACAAGACCAACCTACCCCTTACTGGATAGTATCGAATATTATCACCAATAATGGGCCCGAAACGCATACAAATGATAGATAGTGATGATGATAAATGTCCACTCTAGATGAGTGATGAGTATACCCTAATCAGAGCGACCCATATTGCCTTGCTGCATCTTCCCTGTTTTAGTCATTCTTGGTTGATGAGGGTTGAGGCTACGTATTACTTAAGAATAGAATTCATTCTTGGAATGCTAAAATTCCCCTTCAGGCAACGATGCAATGATAGCATTAATCCATACAAGTGGTTAAAGGACTGAACAAACGGAATCTCCATAAATACGTCATCATTATCTTCACGATATTAGAATTCGTAACGCACAAATCGAATCGAAGTGGTTTTTGGATAATTAAATCCGATCTTGGTCTCTTCAAAACGATTAACGAATTTGGCTAGATTTGATAGTCGATTATTTAACAATCAAATCACACACATAAATAGTCACTAGACCATCAAAATATTTATTTCAAAATATTTTTACATACACACGCACATAGATATATATATATGTATGTATGTATATATACATTCAAATCTCTTCTAGCATTCCAACGTGTAAAAACAATTTCAAATCCTTATATCCTTAACGGGTATTTTCAAACCATATTAACTGTTATAAATATTTCTATATAACCCTCCCATAGTCAAAATATTTCCAAATCATTTTATTGCAATACTTAAAAAAATATTTATAAATATATTTTCCAAAATCACTTACTTCTAAACGCTTAAGAAATATTTATAACTTATCGATTTATAGGTATATTCAAAAACGAGGAAATCTCCCCTTATTCCAACCATTTACAACCCCTTTTGTAAAGGCACAACTCATTATAACTCATTTCATAAATCTCCGAAATTTATATTAATTTCTTTTACAATTTCCAAATTAGATGTTACTCACTTATAATCTCGTCTAACCATTTATAACTTCTTTATGAATTCAGATTCATTCTCGAAGTTCTCTTATTTGAACATTTAGGATATTTTCTCAAGTTTTCGAAATTTCATTATAAGATTTCCCTAATAAAATCACATCCATTAAATAAAACCAATTTACAAATCTCATGAGTATTTATAAATAACTCGAATCGAATTCCAAAACTCTATATTATAAAATAAGTATATATATATATATATATATTTTAAAAAATAGTAATAAAATTCAAACCATTTAAGTGATTCCTAAAATATCAAACACTTTTAAATAAACAACGATAACAAATTTTCAATTTATAAATAAAACTAATCGATTTACATGCTTATTTTAAAATTAGAATTCATTTCAATTAAGATTAAATATTTGAATAATCAACTTTCCGAAATATTTCAATGTTAAAATAGTTTTTAAAATACATAATTTAATAAATAAATAAAATCTCTCTTTTAAAAAAATAATTAAACATTGATAAAAAATTATTTTTAAAATCAATCATAACCATTTTACATTTGTAAATCTCTCTGGAATTATCAGTCGATTTTCATTACCAATTTCACAGCTATTTCCAATTTCCAAACCAGATTCGCTATCTCTTTCTAATTCAATTTTCATAACTTGATATAAATTCATATGGTGAATTTATATTCTCAATTCATCGAGCGATAACTACTTCACTTTATCTATACCATAGTTTATAATTTTGTAAACTCATTTCCAGTTTCAAATAATTTCATTTATAAACCCATCCCTTCATAAATCCCTTTTATTTTTCAAACCTATTTTGAATATCACTTTCGACTCCTTTTCTATATTTTTAAAAATACCACTTTAAATCCACTGTTCAAATTTTCTTATATAAATTATTTTAAAATCTCTGTTTGAAATATCTTTCGAAATAGATAAGTGCAAATCCCAAAATCAAATCATTTATTTTATCCAAATCAATTCCTTTTTAAATAATCCAAAATTAAATATAAAAATTATCAATTCCAAAACCACCTTTGATTTTCCCTTTAAATTCAAATTTTTTATTGATGTTATATAAAATACCAAAACTAGCGCAAGTTCTACTATAGCATTCAGCATATCAAATCACACAATAATCCATAACAGATTATTCAATAACATCGTATATCACTATATATGAAACAATCTATATGTTTTTGAGGAATCCAGTTGG
The DNA here is from genome assembly GCA_030765085.1 of Allium cepa. Taxonomy (NCBI): domain Eukaryota; kingdom Viridiplantae; phylum Streptophyta; class Magnoliopsida; order Asparagales; family Amaryllidaceae; genus Allium; species Allium cepa. The sequence goes on along the minus strand of CM060935.1, from coordinate 783,552,052 downwards.
ATCCCCCCAATCTGTTTCCCTGCAACCACAAATGTTATATAACATAAAATACCAATCCCGCTTCAAGGTGGGATATCGTGGTAATATAGGGTCATCTGCGATTATGCAAGGCGCATAGTGTCTCATCCGCTCCAATTTGCAGGAATATACCCAACTACTAATATATATACTTCTATATATACTACCATATACAGTATAATATTCAACTGATAATAATATATCAATTCAACAATTCATCCAATAATTAATTTTAATTATTAAAAATTAAACCCAATAATCCAAATGAGTGAGATTTACTCACCTTTATTTTTAATTTGCCAAACGGTCCAATTTTAAATTAAATCAAACGAAGTTCGATTTAACTTAAAATTCCTGTTATCCCAAATCCATTCCTAATCAATTCCAAATTGTAGATTTCGCAGCTATGAATCAAACGTGACTTGTTACGTTTAATTCGGACCATTTAATTTACTTGCTGCAGTCCTTTCCCTCTCCAGTCTCTTGAACCCAGTCTCCATTGCACTCCAGATTGAAGACGAGCCCCTATCGCGCCATGCCTGAACGTCGCCGAACTCGTTCACGCAGCAAATCTAGATTTCGAAAATGCATTTCAGGTTGAACAAAAGGCACTGCCCACTCCTCATCTTTGATACTCTCTGCCCTAGACCCACTTCAGACGCCACCATTTTCTCCATTCACGACCCTCCATCTTGCCGTACTTCGGAAGGAAACCCCACGAATTGAAAAGCCCTAGTCGCGAATGTCGTCGCCCTCATTAACACTACCGCGACCCAAATATCCCTCCCCCATATCTCGACCTACACCCCATCGTGATACATGATCGCCTGATTTTCATGGCAACTCTCCCTCCTCGCGTTGAAGTCTTTAGCCGATGCACGACTCTTCCCCTTTCACCCAGTTTTTGAGTCACGACCTCTTTTTATTTCTTTCATTTGAAGAATCGAAGAGGGAGAAGATGAATTCAATGCGATTTTAAATGAATGGAAGGCATCACATACATGCGATAGGGTGGCGCTGGTTTAGTCATAGGGTGGCCGATTTCAGTTAGGATGGCTATTAGGTCCGCTGAGTCGAGTTGAGTTGATTTTTATTATTTCTTTTATTTATAAAATATCTCGAAATCCCAATCTCCTATCGAGGCATGCCACCTAGCATTCTATATGTTATACCCCTATTCCAAACTTAATGGAACTAGTTTCGAGGCCTAACTTGATCATATGTCGAAGATAGCTTTTTAAATCGACGAGTTTAATTAAATTAATCCTGTGCGTTTTCAGCTCGCATGACGAAACCTAATTCCAATCGCTATAAAATTTGAAATTCGATAATAATACACTATTACGGATTCGATGAAACTGGTTTTTTCGAATTCCAAGACTGTGCCCCAGATCGCTATTTTAGCTCGTCGATTAAAACGACGATTTCGAAAATTGACGAAATCAATTGAAATTTCAGTTTCAAAAACTTAATAAATCAATTCTAGTTCAAATATAATTTTCATTTACATAAGAAATCGTTTCCATTGATATTCAACTCAAACTTCAGTTATTTGCACTATTTCCGTATTACAATAATCGCTATATTTGAAATTGAATGCTATTTCTTGAGTTCAACCAATAATTCCATATTCAAAATAAATTTGTATTTCAAACTCAACATTTAAAACATCTAAATTTTCAAAATCAAACGACGGAAAATACGGGTCATTATATTTATTCCCCTTAAAAGAATTTCGTCCCCGAAATTACGAAGGTAGGAAAAATGCTCCAAACTCATTAACTTATCCAAACCCACTTAGTTAAAATACTACATTTCACTTCACTTCCCTAATCCTTTAGACCTTCATTTACTAAATAGTTTTCAAACATTCATCAAAACCCTTTATTTCACAATAAAGTTTCAAATCGATTTTAGTTAACAAAAGTTTTCAAAAAAATTCTACTACCCTAAATCACCGTAAAATTTTGGCATAGTCTCCCTTGTATGAGGAGCCTTTTGCAATTTCACAAATATGATAAAAATATACGCATCGGCTCTCATGGTCAAGAAAAGCAATATATAATAATATTTTTATTTTACGCCCGCTAAATTCGTAAACGTACCTTATTAAGTGAGTTCGCTTAATATAATGCAATTTGAACAACCAAAATCAAGTCAAACAGCTCCATGTACCTGTACTTACTCAATTAAAACACATCAGTTTTATAATTTATGAAATCTTATAACATTACATGCATTTTACTACTTTAAATACATAGTTCCAAAATGCAAACATTGCATATCAGGTATTTAGAAGCAATCACAAGGTTCCGTCATTAATTTAGTTACTTTCGATCATTTTATATACCATTTCATTCAATTTGAATGGTTTACAAACAAATCATGAGCATTCAATTCATATCAACACATATTATACACATATGTATTTCAAGTTGATTCTAAATCAGTTTATTCACTTTTCATTGATTGCATATATTTGTTCAGTTCCATTTACGTCGAATGACAATTCTTTTTCATACAAACTCGGTGACATATCTTTAATCAAATAACCACCCCGGTTTATAGCTATTTTAAATCAATTCCAAATCAATTTATTAATTTTCTATTAATTCATATTCAATCTATTCACAAAATCTTGTTCGTTCGGTTTTTATATCAAACAGCATTTCATTTTTATGCCAATTCACTCGATAAGCCTTTTATTATAACATTCCTTACCTTTACCTAAGTTCATATTTGACTTTATAACTTAAGTTCATTCTTGATTTAATCAAACAACACTTCCAATTCATGTTCAACTTATTTACTTCTTGGTTGAATTTCATTTCCAACTCAAATTTGTATTTAACAGATCTCTATTTATATAAATTAACCTTTCCTGATTAATATTCATATTATCTATATTTAATCCTTTTATATTTCCAAATTCAGTGAAATTCTAAATCTTATACTTAAGTTTAAACCCATTCACTTTTTCTTAACTTGAATTACGTTCCATTCCAAAATTTTCCTTTTTGATTTGACTTAAATTTAATTCCATTTTATTTAACTCATTCCCAAATTCATCTTACTTACCTAAGTTAAGTTCTATTTCTGAAATCACTTCATTTAACTTGATTTGAGTTAATTTCATTTAAAATTTATAACTTATAGTTATATCGTCATTTTACAACTCAATATTTATATTCACTTCAATTCGATGTTATTTCTAATCCAATCCAATTTTATTTAACTTAGCTTAAGTTAAATTTCCATTTGATACAATTCATTTTAACTTAATCAAGTTAAAATTCAATTCCAAATTCAATTTTCCACACTTTCTTTCCTTATTAACATCATTTTAAATTATAAGTTCAAAACCTTTTACACAATGCTTCCACGCATCATTTAGACGAAATTCCAGAATTCAAACATCCAGATTTAATTCAATCATTTTGAAATAACATATATACATATAGCTCTTTTGGTTTAACAAACCATTCTTTTGGAATTTTCAAAATTAGCTTGATTTTACCCAAAATATTTCCATATTCAATCACTACGGTAGCAATCCGCCATTTAAAAACTCGAAAATGAATACTGCAGATGCTGCAGCCAACACTAGAATTCTTTTCTAGCGACTGAAGTGAGTTCAGTGCCTTATCAGTTCCAAAATCCATTTAAAACTATTTTTATCCAAAAATCCTTTCAAAAATAATGCTATTTTATTTTCAAAACACTTGGGAAAATATTTCCAAACCTTCCTGGATTTAAATCTCTAAATTCTAGTTTGAATCCATTTTTATTTATAACTCATATGCATAAATCATCCTTTTATCGATTTAATTTGGTTATATAAACAATTTTAATTTTATAATCTTGTTTCGATTATGATAATAACAACCAAATACATCAATATACTATAATAATTTCAGAAATTTTTTATTTCATATCAAAATATAATTTGGGAAAAATTATTTCATTTACCCACTTCAAACCATTACTGTGTCGTTTTACCTTGTTTAGGCATTTAGAAACTCCTATTGATATCATGGCGTCCCACTACTCGACCAAGATTCATAAACCAGTCAACATGTAAATCAACACAATATAAAACATTTTATATTCACTAACAAATACGCGCTCATATTTATTAATACACTCAAACTCATTCTGAGGTACTACTGACGCTATATCTAATGAGTAATCCCCACCAAAGCCTAGGTATTCACTCAACTTAAGCTCTGATACCAAGTGTATTGGCCCAGAGTTTTCTACCTTCGAAAATCGATATCTATACGTTCATTGTATAACATGCCTAGCATACGATTACCGAAAATACCAGATCAATAGATGTTAAGAAGAAAAGGAATAGAGGAAAAACAAAAACAACAATAGACAGAATCTCATAATCGCGGCGGAACAATATATAATATGTAATAACTGATCTTTATATAAAAAGAACTGTAATAGTTAATATACATACAATCATCAGAGTACAAAAATCAAAAAATCAATTTAGACATTTACAATAACTTGTCCTCACATGTACTAAATATACAGTATAATTTATATAGCGGAATAATCATGTACGTGAAATACGTCTGAAATCCTCCAACTCGTCTCCTGAGCTCCATAGCATCCTAATCGAAATTTGCAATACTCAATCTGACTCGAGCATTATAATAAAATAACACCCGAGTCAGTCTGGAAAGCTAGCATGAGAAAACACACTCAATTTGAATTATTATTGTTATCAAAAATCCTTTAAAGACAATAGTATCTCGTAAGACAATGCCACACATAAATACGACTGGTTTTTACCTTACGATAACTGTAACAACCCTGGTATGGAGATTACCTGTCAATAATTATAATTTAATATTGACAGGTAATCTCCAAAGCAGGGTTGTTACAATAACCCAAAACCATTTATATCAAAATCATATGATATTATAATAGTGTCTATAGAAGGTAAACTATAAAATAGCTGAAATGCTTGCATCTCACGTAACAACGTAGTTGGGCACGTCTAAAACCATGCGGGCTCGTATTGGATATTGAATTCCATATAATGACAGGGCTTATGAGGTACTGCCGGCCACAGTACACCTTTAGAAAAATATACCGAGATTGAACCTATCGATCCATGCCAACCCAAGACCGACCTACCCCTTACTGGCTAATACTGAATATGATCACCAATAATGGGCCTCGAAACACATACAAATGGTAGATAATGATGATGATAAATGTCCACTCTAGATGAGTGATGATTATACCCTAATATAAGCGACCCACATAGCCTTGTTGCATCTCCCTTGTTTTAGTCATTCCTGGTTGATGATGCTTGAGGCTACATATTACCTTAAGAATAGCATTCTTCCTAGAATGCTAACACTGCCCTTGAGGAAAGGATGCAATAACAGAATTCATCCATACAAGTTGTTCTGAGACTGAACAAACCGAATCTCCAAGAACTCTGTAACAACCCTCCTATTTAACGATTACATATTTAAATGTTTGATTTAAATATGGCGTCGTTATTCGGATTTTGGGGTCCGAAATGTCACTTTTTGCAAACGGTCGAATTGGAGCTCAAGACCACTTCCATTGAGTTCAAAATGTCGGTTGCAATCTTTTTAAGTATAACCTTCGATATGTTTGGAGTAAGTCGCAATTGGCTACTTTTCCTAGTTGGGTTTTGGGTTTGGGTTCAGCCACTAGCTAACTAAACCCACTTAACCCCTCTACTTCAGCCCTCTCCTCTCCATTCACTCTCATTTCATTTCATTTCTTAAGTTAAAACTGAAATGGGGGAAGAGAAAAGGAATTAGGAAATTCCAAGCCCTAGTTTCCTTTGCAAAGCTTGAATCCTTGCTCCAAAATCAAGTAGAAACCATTGGTAAGCCTCCTCTTCATCTTCTCTATCTCTTTCTCTCTTCAATCTCAGAAATTCCTAAACCTAAATTTAGGAAATACTTGTTTTGATCTTAGATTGAAGCTTGTTGAGCTGAAGTGGAGATTGGTTGATCTTCTCCTTGCAATTGTGCTTCTTCTCCTTTGTTTTTGTGTAAAAAGGTGAGTTTTGAACTCACATCTACCTCTTTTGATATCATAGATGTTGGGTATGAATTCCTAACACCTTGTTCATATGCTCTTGCTTTTGGTTTGGATTGAATTGGAGAATATCCAAATTTTTAGTGTTGGGTTCAATTCTTTAAAGATCCTAACTTTGATGTTTGAACATGTTTTTGGTAGCGAATCGGAGAGCTAATGAAGCTGGGGTATCTATTGGCTAAGGCTCCTTAGGTCCATTGCTCGAACGATCGTGTTTTGGAAGAAATTGCATCTCATTGGAAATGGGCAGAAACTGCAGAAATATGCAGTTCGGCCGACCGAGCCCTGTAGCCGGTCGACCGACCTGCTCATGTCGAGTTTTTTTTATTTCCTGCATCTGGCCAGCCGACCGAGCCCTGCAACCGGTCGACCGACCTGCTCATGTCGAGTTTTTTTTATTTCCTGCATCTGGCCAGCCGACCGAGCCCTGCAACCGGTCGACCGACCTGCTCATGTTTTGCCTGTTTTGCCTATTTTTGCATATTTTGATTTGTTTTCCAAATTTTATCGATTCAAGTTGCTTTTTAGTGGTTGTCATTGCATCTTTGGCTTTGATAACTTATTCTTGACTTCATCCACGGGTTTTTATAAAATAATCTCTCGGATCACATTTAAAAGCTCGTTTCTTCAATTTATAAATTCTATTTAAAACACACACTTTCGCACTTCGAGCGAAGTGGAAGGGTGATTAAATGGTTGGGCAAAACACGGACCATGAATCTGTGCGTTGATCTTTCCGATTAGCCCCCGACCTATTCAATTGATTGTTTTGACCCTCGGGCTTGGTTTATTGATGACATAAGGTAAACTTTGTACTGCTTTGAGTGTGAAAGTGACTGACGGATAGTAAATCATCTAGTGCGAACGAGTGGTTATGGGACATGCGTTAACACTTTTGGGATTCCTCTTCGAGAGTTGTGACACATTCTGCCAGTTAGTGGTGTCCAGTACTGGGTCTCTGACCTTCACCACTACGGTTTGTTGCCCTATAAAGTATCGCTCCGATGTTGGCCTTATGTGCCGCATGAGCGATATTGGGTTTGTTGCCTTTGGGTATGTTGCCTTCGGGTATGTGGCCTTCGCGTTTGTACCTTCGGGTGTGTGCCTTCGGGTTTGTTGCCCTATATAGTATCGCTCTGATGTTGGCCTTATGTGCCTCATGGGTGATATTTGGGTTTGGAGCCTTCGGGCTCACAGATCCTTGTTTATACAGTACTGAGCTCGAGCATCTTTTGTTGTTTTGATTGATATGTATATTCCCTAGTGTTTCGCCTTTGGTGTTGGTCTCTTTGAGCCGCCTGATATGTAGCGATAATCTAGTGGAACTTGTATACCTTTATTGGTATTTGTTATTTGCCTTTTGGCTTGATTTGGGATATGATATCCTTTGTTTATTTGAGTTGCCGATAATATGAGGCTTGTTTTGTTTTGTTCATCTTATGTTAGATGAGTGTGTTATCTCATATAGAGATATTTGTTATATACTATATGACTCTGCAGGTTTATTGTTGTTCAGTTTATTTAACTGATTTGTTATCAAGACTGACCCGTGTATTTTATACTCGGGTCAGACCGAGATGTTTCAGGTTAGGTGCTTTGGACTTAGCCTCTTTTGCTTCTGCATGGACTATTCCGCTAGTTTCTTTTTGTCTTAGCTTTCTTGTAGTCCTTATATGTTGTAACTCTGATATGTATTCTTGTGAACTCGTCTGTATATTGTGGTTTGCTATACCACTTGATATGTATCATTTTGTATACTCTTTTATGTATCTATACATGTGTATGTGATGATTTACTGTTCTGTGATGTATATTACATTTGAGTTATATTCTGTTCTGATAGATCCTATAGCCATTGTAGTCTTGCTTTAAATATTTATTGAATACGTCGAACTGTTTGTGATTCTACTTTTCGACGTGTTTAGTGAATAGTTAAGGTAAGATTACACATGGTCGCTCCTATCCAGCATTATTCTCCGTGTTAGCAGACGGTATTATCTATACAATACTCTTTGTTAACGTGGGTATAGAGGTGGGGCGTCACAGCGGTATCAGTGCTGCGTTCAGAACAAAATATGATAAACACAGAACAAAAGCACATATAACAGTACATCAAAGTGTAACAAGTGTTACAGATCTTTGAATCATCGTGGTTTTATTCCCTCCGTGTTTTTAGGGTAGATAGGATTTGGGGAATACGTCTAGGAATATATTTTATTCCGTAGTATTCCATATTGAAATATCTACCTTGTAGTTAATCTTTATCTTCTTCAACTTTCAGCTTATGGCTGGAAGAGGCAGAGGATGACGCTCGGGTGATGGGCAATCCAGTGGCTCGCGTCCGGATGGCGTTTATATGTCTGCCGATCAGTTTATGGAGTTGTTTAGGAGCACTCAGCCTCCAGTTCCTGCTCGAGTGTCTCCACCTCGCAAGTCTACGTTTGCACGCTTGTGCAGTGATTTTACTCATCTTGGAGGAAAGCCGTTTAAAGGCTCCGAGTCTGTTCTTGAGACCCAAGCTTGGTTTCGCACGTGTGAACGTATCTTCTCTAGAATGGATATTTCTAATCATGATAGAGTTCTTGTAACTTCTAGCTTATTGCGAGAGCGTGCCCTTGATTGGTACGAGCTTCTTGTAGCCGAAATTGATGAGTCTGCTCTTTCTTGGACTCAGTTTCGGGAATGATTCGAACTCAAGTTCGTTCCTGAATCTGAGAAAGCTTTGTTGTCCCGGCGCTTTCTTGAGTTGAAGCAAGGGGAGTCTTCCGTTTCTGAATATGTTGCATCTTTCGAGGCCTTATCTATGTATGGTCTTGAATTCATTAGCACTTCTTATAGGAAGAATCTGAAGTTTGTATCTGGTCTTAGGAAATATCTGAAGAAGTTTTTATTACTTGAGCTTAAGCTTTCCTTTGAGGAGTTAGTTGATTCTGCACTTCATCTCGAAGCCATCGAGGGGGAGTGTGATAGTAGTGATGATGTTGAGGTTTGCAAGAACCCCAACAAAAAGTAGTCTCCATTGGATGAGCCGGAATTTTTCCCTTCCAAGAAGAAAAAGTCCGTTGAATCTGATTCTCCGTCTCAGTCTGCTGGAACACCTTCCATTCGAAAGTGTTTCAATTGTGGTTCCCCTGATCATACGAGCTTGTCCTAAGCTTCTCTTCTGCCGCTATTGCAAGAAGGAAGGCCATCGTATTTCCACTTGTCCCATTGCTCCGAATAATTCTCAACCAGGCAAGCCAAGTATAGCAGATGCTCCTGGAGGTTCTTCTCGAGCATAAGGTATGTCTCCATCTATTTTGGTAGGTCTCTATTTTCTTTGTGATTTCGATTCCAATTTGATGGTATCATTTTATTCTTTAATCCCTCATGACGAGGAAAGTGTTGTTTCTCTCATTCTTGTAGTTTGAGAATTTTATGGTATTTCTAGTCTTGTCTTAGGATTATCACCTAAGCAATCTTTTGTTGTAGTGTTAAGGTGTTTTTAGCTCGACCTTACCACCGGTTTTCATTTGGCTACGAGTTGCGGAAGTTAGCACTCCACTTACCGCATTCTGCACTCGTTGTAATTCTTATAAATGATTTGTTATGTCATTCAGTTTGTCTAGCTCATTTCATCCATTTTATGAATCGAGTATTCTGTGAATATCTCGATGATTTTGGTATTTATTGATTTTGGATGGAAAATAACAATTTAAAGAATTTTGCAAATCTTTTTCATAAGATTTATTTATAAGTATAATTGGATTTTGTTCTTTAAACGAACAAAGAATATTTTTAAAAGTTGTTAGAAACATGTTTATCATATAGAAGATGATTTTGTGATTGTATTGCCCATTGAGTGCTTTAAGAATTCTTGTCGATGCGCTTGATCAACGTTATCGATAGGAATTTCCTAAACGCTTTGATGAGACAATCAGGCACAGTAAATTGATTTGGAATAAGTAAATTTTTCTTGAAAGATTATTACATAAAGATAATTGTAATTTTGAAAGTCTTAGCTTTTTGGGAAAGAAAATTAATTTAAAAGAACTCTTTCTTTTCGATATCCCTATTCTTGTTATTCCCGTAGGGAACCAATGCTTTATCTTTTGTACCAATGCTAATCGTATTGGTTTGGATGCCGTTCACTTGCAAAAGAGAATGTGCTATCATTTATTCTTCTAAATAGTTATAGCCTATCGAGACTAGATATGCCACTCATGATTTAGTGCTCGCGGCTATCGTTTTCGCTTTTAGAGTTTGGCATCATCGTTTATTTATGGTGGAGAAATTTGTTCTCCACCTCGATCATAAATCTTTGGAATATTTATTTTCTCATAAGGAGCTTAATGATGGCTTGAGTTCCTTGCATCTTATGACCTTGATATTCTTTGTATACTCCCGGAAGGGGGATCGTGTTGCCAATGCACTTTGTTGTAAGCAACAAGTGATTGTTTCTTTGTTGATGTCCGAATGGAATGATCTTTTTACCAAGTTCATCGGATGTTTTATTGTGCTTCTTTTTGTTGGGCTTCGGTTCATTGACGTATTGTTTGCATTACGTCGGTGTTTCGAATATTCGAGCTTAGGAATCTAGAGAATTCTCTAAGCAAGCAAGTTCGGGCTTATCTTTTCGTGCCCTTTATTGTGAGCTTCTTCTTCGGATATTCTTTTGTGTTGATATGCCTTTTGGTTGTTACTATTTATTTTCTCCTTAAGTATTGCGAGGACGCAATTTCTTTAAGGACGGGAGATCTGTAACAACCCTCCTATTTAACGATTACATATTTAAATGTTTGATTTAAATATGGCGTCGTTATTCGGATTTTAGGGTCCGAAATGTCACTTTTTGCAAACGGTCGAATTGGAACTCAAGACCACTTCCATTGAGTTCAAAATGTCGGTTGCAATCTTTTTAAGTATAAGCTTCGATATGTTTGGAGTAAGTCGTAATTGGCTACTTTTGCTAGTTGGGTTTTGGGTTTGGGTTCAGCCCACTAGCTAAGTAAACCCACTTAACCCCTCTACTTCAGCCCTCTCCTCTCCATTCACTCTCATTTCATTTCATTTCTTAAGTTAAAACTGAAATGGGGGAAGAGAAAAAGAATTAGGAAATTCCAAGCCTTAGTTTCCTTTGCAAAGCTTGAATCCTTGCTCCAAAATCAAGTAGAAGCCATTGGTAAGCCTCCTCTTCATCTTCTCTATCTCTTTCTCTCTTCAATCTCAGAAATTCCTAAACCTAAATTTAGGAAATACTTGTTTTGATCTTAGATTGAAGCTTGTTGAGTTGAAGTGGAGATTGGTTGATCTTCTCCTTGCAATTGTGCTTCTTCTCCTTTGTTTTTGTGTAAAAAGGTGAGTTTTGAACTCACATCTACCTCTTTTGATATCATAGATGTTGGGTATGAATTCCTAACACCTTGTTCATATGCTCTTGCTTTTGGTTTGGATTGAATCGGAGAATATCCAAATTTTTAGTGTTGAGTTCAATTCTTTAAAGATCCTAACTTTGATGTTTGAACATGTTTTTGGTAGCGAATCGGAGAGCTAATGAGCTGGGGTATCTATTGGCTAAGGCTCCTTAGGTCCATTGCTCGAACGATCGCGTTTTGGAAGAAATTGCATCTCATTGGAAAAGGGCAGAAACTGCAGAAATATGCAGTTCGGCCGACCGAGCCCTGTAGCCGGTCGACCGACCTGCTTATGTCGAGTTTTTTTTTATTTCCTGCATCTGGCCAACCGACCGAGCCCTGCAACCGGTCGACCGACCTGCTCATGTCGAGTTTTTTTTTATTTCCTGCATCTGGCCAGCCGACCGAGCCCTGCAACCGGTCGACCGACCTGCTCATGTTTTGCCTGTTTTGCCTATTTTTGCATATTTTGATTTGTTTTCCAAATTTTATCGATTCAAGTTGCTTTTTAGTGATTGTCATTGCATCTTTGGCTTTGATAACTTATTCTTGACTTCATCCACGGGTTTTTATAAAATAATCTCTCGGATCACATTTAAAAGCTCGTTTCTTCAATTTATAAATTCTATTTAAAACACACACTTTCGCACTTCGAGCGAAGTGGAAGGGTGATTAAATGGTTGGGAAAAACACGGACCATGAATCTGTGCGTTTATCTTTCCGATTAGCCCCCGACCTATTCAATTGATTGTTTTGACCCTCGGGCTTGGTTTATTGATGACATGAGGTAAACTTTGTACTGCTTTGAGTGTGAAAGTGACTGACGGATAGTAAATCGTCTAGTGCGAACGAGTGGTTATGGGACATGCGTTAACACTTTTGGGATTCCTCTTCGAGAGTTGTGACACATTCTGCCAGTTAGTGGTGTCCAGTACTGGGTCTCTGACCTTCACCACTACGGTTTGTTGCCCTATAAAGTATCGCTCCGATGTTGGCCTTATGTGCCGCATGAGCGATATTGGGTTTGTTGCCTTTGGGTATGTTGCCTTCGGGTATGTGGCCTTCGCGTTTGTACCTTCGGGTGTGTGCCTTCGGGTTTGTTACCCTATATAGTATCGCTCTGATGTTGGCCTTATGTGCCTCATGGGTGATATTTGGGTTTGGAGCCTTCGGGCTCACAGATCCTTGTTTATACAGTACTGAGCTCGAGCATCTTTTGTTGTTTTGATTGATATGTATATTCCCTAGTGTTTCGCCTTTCGGTGTTGGTCTCTTTGAGCCGCCTGATATGTAGCGATAATCTAGTGGAACTTGTATACCTTTATTGGTATTTGTTATTTGCCTTTTGGCTTGATTTGGGATATGATATCCTTTGTTTATTTGAGTTGCCGATAATATGAGGCTTGTTTTGTTTTGTTCATCTTATGTTAGATGAGTATGTTATCTCATATAGAGATATTTGTTATATACTATATGACTCTGCAGGTTTATTGTTGTTCAGTTTATTTAACTGATTTGTTATCTAGACTGACCCGTGTATTTTATACTCGGGTCAGACCGAGATGTTTCAGGTTAGGTGCTTTGGACTTAGCCTCTTTTGCTTCCGCATGGACTACTCCGCTAGTTTCTTTTTGTCTTAGCTTTCTTGTAGTCCTTATATGTTGTAACTCTGATATGTATTCTTGTGAACTCGTCTGTATATTGTGGTTTGCTATACCACTTGATATGTATCATTTTGTATACTCTTTTATGTATCTATATATGCGTATGTGATGATTTACTGTTCTGTGATGTATATTACATTTGAGTTGTTATATTCTGTTCTGATAGATCCTATAGCCATTGTAGTCTTGCTTTAAATATTTATTGAATACGTCGAACTGTTTGTGATTCTACTTTTCGACGTGTTTAGTGAATAGTTAAGGTAAGATTACACATGGTCGCTCCTATCCAGCCTTATTCTCCGTGTTAGCAGACGGTATTATCTATACAATACTCTTTGCTAACGTGGGTATAGAGGTGGGGCGTCACAAACTCCATCTTCAACACCTTCATGATATCAAAATTTGTAACGCACAAATCAAATCGAAGTGGTTTTTGGAGAATTAAACCCGATCCCAGTCTCTTCGAAACGATTAAAAAATTTGGTTAGATTTAATAGTCGATTATTTAGCAATCAAATCACACGCATAAACAGTCACTGGGCCCTCAAAATATTTTTACATAGACATATATTCAAATCTCTTCCAGTATTCCAATGTTCGAAAACAATTTCAAATCCTTATATTCTTAACGGGGTATTTTCAAACCATATTAATACTTAGAAATATTTCCATATAACCCTCCTATAGTCAAAACATTTCCAAATCATTTTATTCTAACACTTAGAAAAATATTTATAAATATATTTTCCAAAATCACTTACTTCTCAACACTTAGGAAATATTTATAACTTATCAATTTATAGGTACATTCACAAACGAGGAAATCTGCCCTTATTCCAACTTCATAAAACCATTTACAACCCTTTTTTTGAAGGCACAACTCATTATAACTCGTTTCATAAATCTTCGAAATTTATAGTAATTCGTTTTACAATTTTCAAAATCGATTTTACTCACTTATAATCTTGTCTAACGATTTATAACTTCTTTATGAACTCAAATTCATTCTCGAAGTTCTCGTATCCTAAAATTTTTGATATTTTCTAAAGTTTCCAAAATTCTGTCATAAGATTTCTCTTATAAATTCACATTCATTAAATAAAATCCAATGTACAAATCTAAAAAGTATTTATAATAACTCCAATCAATTTCCAAAACTCTATATTATAAAATAAGTATATTTTTTAAAGAACAAAATTTCAAACCATTAACATGATTATTAAAATGTTAAACACTTTTGAATAGATATGATAATAAAATTTCAATTTATAAATAAAACTAATGGATTTACAAGCTTATTTTAAAATTAGAATTCATTTCAATTAAGATAAAATATTTGAATAATCAACTTTTCAATATATTTCAATGCAAAAACAGTTTTTAAAATACACAGTTTAATAAACAAATAAAATCTCTCTTTAAAAAAAAAATTAACTTCTCGATAAAAATATATTTTAAAAATTCAATCGTAACCATTTCACATTTATAAATCTCTCTCGATTTATCACAAATCTATTTTCATTACCAATTTCACAACTATTTCCAATTTCCAAACAAGATTCACTATCTCTTTTTATACCATTTTTCATAACTTAATAGAAATTCATATTGTGAATTTATATTCTCAATTCATCAAGTGATAATCACTTCACTTTATTTATACCATGATATATAAATTTTATAAACTCATTTCCAGTTTCACTTGTTTATAAAATATTTTCATTTATAAGATTTCATCCTTTCATAAATCCCTTTTCCAATTTCACTTGTTTATAAAATAATTTCATTTATAAGATTTCATCCCTTCATAAATCCCTTTTATTTTTCAAACCAATTTTGAATATCGATTTCGACTCCTTTTCCATATTTTTAAAAATACCACTTTAAATCCATTGTTCAAATTTTCTTATATTAATTATTTTAAAATCTCCATTTAAAATGTCTTCTGAAATAGATAAGTACAAATCCCAAAATCAAATCATTTATTTTATCCAAATCAAATCCTTTTTAGATAACCAAAATTCAATATAAAAATTATCAATTTCAAAATCGCCTTTGAATTTCCCTTTCAAATTCAAAAATATTATTGATAGTATTTAAAATACCAAAATTAGGGTCAGTGCTACTATATCATCCAATATATGAATTAGGGCCAGTGCTACTATAATGCATGCTTATGGACATTTGTAAGCTAGGAGAGACATATGCATACAAGTGTCAAAGATTATTTTCTTCATTAAAAAAAGAAAAAAATGAATAAGTTATGTCATCAATTTACAAAAGAAATAAGGACAGCAAAGATGAAGCAAAAATCGAGAAGAGCAAAATCAAACCCAAACTAGCAGCTTAAGGAAATCAAACATCTTAAGTAAATAGGAAGCGCAACATCAAGCTAGTAGTTATTTTTAGAAAAAACAACAAGTGCTGCTCTGTTCAAGGAGGAAAGGTGAGTAAACTAGGTCTTTTATGCTAATCAATGAGTAAGTTGGTTATAGAAGTAGAGGTGTCCAAATAAGTTAGTTAGCTCTGGAATGCATGCATACAAAAATACATATATATGGATGTACATAAAGCATTGTTACTGAAGCCTGTTCAACATCTTTAGATCCTGCTCCGTTTCTTCTTTCTTTCCTTTTTTGTTCTGTTAACTTCAAAAACTCCAATCTCCTTTTCTAAATTGATTTAGGTAATGATGAAAAAGTCAAAGTGGTTTATTTTTAGATAAGCAATGTTTTAAAATTTGTTTGATTAAGAAAAAGTCAAAGGGTGAGTTTTACAACAAGAAATCAAATACTGTAAAATTTTGATTATCAAGATATGGACTTTCACTTATGTAGATGGGTTCGTCGATTTAAATAATAAATTTTAGGGGTAGTTTCACAATTTCTAACTTCTTATATGGTGAGATATATGGAGACGCTCGTCTTTTGGTCTCTAACCAAATTCCGGGGAGGCCATCGATGAAGAGGGTCAACGTTGGGTCAGAGGGAAGCTAAGGAGATGGGGAGGGTAGGAAAAATGGTCAGAGGATTTTTGTCGTCGTGGTGGTGCGGCGAGGTAGAGATAGGGTTTTGGTTCGAGTTTTGGTCGAGGCTATTTTTTCTGGCTATGACGGCATCCTGGTGGGATTTGAAGGTTGCGGTGCAAGGGGAATAGGTGGAGAGAACAGCGGTGGAGTTTCTGGCAAAATGGCATGGCCTTCGGTGGTCAGGAATGGAGGTACGACACTGGGTAGGGTGATGATTGTTTTGCTGATGGTGGTGATATGTGCTTTTTTGTTTTTGGGGGTATCGTGGAATACTAGGGGGTTACGAGGGTTGCGCGGGTCGACGATGACTTGGAGACGGGATCGGAAGTGGTCAGCGACTCACCGCCGCTGTGTGCACGTGTACCCGCGAATAGTTCGTGCTGGTAGGAATTTGAGTGGAAGGTAAATTGGAAGGATGAAATGAAGAAAGGATGTAGGGTAAGGGAAAATCTGGGTTATGGATTTTGGGCTGATGGGCTTTCGTTCTTTTGAAATTTTCTTACAAAATGTTTTTAAGTAATTTCAAAATCAATTACCTTTAAACTATTTACTTTTAAACCCTAAGACTCTCTGATTTTGTAAATGTAGGAACCAAATTTTGTTAACTCAATAACCACTTGTTAATACCCTTATTTGTATATAAATTTGAGAATTAATTTAAGTAACGTAATCATTTAAACTATGTAACAGTATTTAAATATTGTTTGGTAATAAGTGATTGACTATGTCAAGTTAAGAACTTGTAGTGAGGTACGAGTAACCCCGGGATTTCAATTATGTTTTATAACTTAGTATTTCAAATTGTATGGGTTTACTCACACTGGTTTCCAGCCTGACCCGGGTATAACTTTATTGTAATGCTCGGATCAGACCGAGTATTAAAGATTTTTAGGTTAGGATGTTCTGGAGCTTAGGTGGTGAGCTAGATGGCTGGGACGTATGGAGTATATTCCGTTGTGTATCGGAGTTGATTTATGGGACAAGTAAATTATAACCATCCAATTTATGTGTGAATGGTTGTACTCTAATGTATTGAATGTAAATTGACAATTACATCTTTTCTTGTATAAATGCTGCTATTTGTATATTATATTTTGATCTGCTACGAATGTGAGATCCTGTGCTATTGTTTTCTGTTCTTCTTCTGCCTCTTTTCTTCTTTACCCTAACAATATGAGATTTTCGGTGTTCGATTGTTCGGCACTTCTACCGTGAACGTAGTAGTTCAAATTCTCGAGGTCGAAAATTTCGGGTTGTTTTATTTTGGTATCAGAGCTGAAGGTTAAGCGAGAACCTTCGCTCTGGTGGGTTTACTCATTAAGGATAGGGTCAATAGTACCCTAGAATGAGTTGAGCGTATTATATGAGGGTGTACTTGTTATTCTCTTATGTAAAGATTTTAAAATGATTTTAAAATTTGTTTTTTAAAAGCTTATATTTTGATATAAAAAAGCAATAATTTTTCTAATTGTATATTAACACAATTGGTTGATGGTTATTGAGATTAAATAAATTAATAAGATTTAAGTGGTAATATATATATATATATATATATATATATATATATATATAACCAAATAGGAATTGGATAATATGAACTATATAAATAAGATAAGCTTGAAATGGATTCGAACTACAAATAAAATCCTGAAATTTGTAGAAGTGTTTTCAGAATGTTGAAAAGGGTTACCTTGATTTTATTTTCCAACAGAACATGAGATAAAAATAGTGAATTGGTTTACAGATATGATAATCTTGGTTATCATAAAATGATTGTTGTGTCTAATATTGGGATGTTTGTTTTCTAATAATAAATAATGATAAGCAAAATGGAATGTTTTAAGGAAGTAACAATTTAGATAAGTATGATCTATAAATTGAAAAGAATTTAAATTGTGAAGTTTTAAATCTAAGCCCAGAAAATTTAAATTATTTCAAAGTATTAAAAGAAATAATGAATAATATTTTTAAATGTAGGAATCTTATTTTAAAACAAAAGTTGTTTTAAAATTTTAAAGGAATTTGTTTGAATTAAAAACCAAGAATGGTTTAAAATTTAAAATATGACTTGAAGTGCAAATGAAATAAATATGTATACAAGTAGAAATACGTAATATCAAGTTGATTGGAAGTAAACACTAAGTGTTGATTTTGAGTTTTCCCTGAAATGTGGTGTAAAAACCCAAAGTGAAATAAGTTTTTGAACTTATAAATGGGAAGGATATTGATAAGGGTTTAAAATTTGAAATGGAGAATTCAAATTGTGTAAGGTTGACTGGATTAAATGAATTGAATTTAACTTAGGTAAGCTAAATAAGTTTTGAATGAACAACCTGAATTGGAAATTTCAAGACGAAATTGAATTTAACTTAGGGAAGTTAAATGAGTTGAATTGAAAAGGGAGTTATGTATGATCTCAAAACGGGTTTGTGTTCTTGAAATTGAAAATGGATGCTATGGATGGATGTTTTAAATAATTTGGATGTCTATTTACTTTGACTTAAGCTGATATCATCCTGTCATTATTGATAAACTATGAATTGGATTAATTTAATTGAATTAAAAAGTGGATTTAGATAATATATATCCATTACTAAAATAAAATACAAATAAAGCTTTAAATTGAAGCTATTTAAATAATTTTGATTTTAAGAAACAAAAATTTATTATATGGTAATGGAATCACTTTGAACTTAAGATTTAAATGTTAAAAATAAACTTGCAAACTAAAATTATTAAGAACTGGTTTCAAAGTTAAAAGTTAAAATTTAGTAATAAATTGGATTCTGAAGATTAAATTGTTTAAAAAAGTTTTGAACTTTTACTTGAACCTTAAAAAAATTAAGTAAAAACAATTAAAAATGAATATTTGGAATTTGGACTCAAAATTAAAAGTAAAGGTTGATTTGATTCAATGGATTAAATCAACATTCAAAATTTTAACTCGAATTTATATAATTTGAGATGGTTTAAACTTGAAATTGAAATTGAAATTAGCTCAAATTTAATTTGATTTGAATAATTTGGAAGTGAGCTTAAAGTTGATAAAGTTTAAAATTCAAATGGAAATTGATTTGAATTTGGGATAGGAATTGAAGTTAATTCAAATTGAATTGGAATTGAATCAATGTAATGGGATGAGAAATTGATTAGAAGTGGAGATTGGGAAATTGAACCATTTTGACTCTGAAACTATTTTTCAAATAAATTGTTTTAATATAAACTGTTTTAAATCTATTTTCGTAGCTATTTACTATACAACCTTTCTTTTTAAAACCTAGATTATCTTATACTTATTTTACAACTATTTTGAAACTAATTACTATTTTACATCTTCTTTACAAACTAATCACTATTTTACAACTATTTTATAACTACTTAACTATTTTACAGTTATTTTACAACCAATAACTTCTTTACAACTACTTATTTTTTAAAATTTTCAAGCTATTTTCTAAACTCAAGCTGGTTAGAGTGCAAACTGTTTATAATTAAATACCAATTAAGATAAGAATTAAAGTGATAACGTAAATGGAAATTGAAGCGATAATGAATAAGTAAATAGAATCATAATTAAGGTGAATAGAAAGAAAAATTGATTTAGTTGATAATCAATGAAGCTAAATAAGTAGGGTGTACGTATATTTTCCTATTCGCATAACGATTTGATCCAGATTCGAGAACAGGATTTTGAGATAGTATATCGATCCGAGTTAGGATTTTTCACTCGATTTTCGACAGCGAACCCTGGATATGGATTTTTGATTGATTTTGAAAATTCTCTATCATAGTTAGGGCTATGCAAGGAGAATGATGGTTTCTGATCAGGAAACCAGATCTGCGTCCGCACTAGGAAGTCGGGTGGACGATACTAGTTCAGAAGTGAAATTGTGTGATCTAGTGAGCAATCAGATTTGATATTGCGTACGAAAGATATATGTACATCGTACGTGCTTGAATGAAATAGATATTGAAGATTTCGAAAAGAAATGTAAAAATAATTTTGTAATGGAAAAGTATATTTTGAAATATATGATGAATAAGAGTGAAAATTAGATATCACTATAGCTGAAATTCATTTTATAAAAAAGCAAGTAATAGAGCAAATAACTCTATAAAAGAAATCAAACCACAATATAATAAGGGAATTTATATAAGTATGAAGTGATCCAAAATAATTTTGTTCTAGTTAAAAGAATAAACTTTATATATATATAAATGATTTTATGAGAATGATTTTGGAAAAAAGGTTTTTGGAACCCACTGATTTTGAAAGGCTTTTGATTTTTGGGAAAAATAAATTTTGGGGATTTGGAAAGCCAAGTTTGGAACTATCGATTTTGAGATACCAAATTTGTTTAAATGAGATTTTTATCTGAACCATAAAGAGTATGATTTGAAAGATACTATATGTGTATAGTATAAAGTATTTTGATATTGGCTCTGGGGAAAAAGGCGCTCCGATTTAAATGAACTTTTAGTAGGAGATCTACGGGGGGGTTCTGCCTTGAGCCCTAAGGGGGTTCTAAATTTGATCCTGGGAGGAAGTTCAGACGAACTAAAGTTCCTAAGGATTGTGTATGGGTAGCGAAAGTCGAGGACGCTGATGCCTACAGAGACATTTGGATTATGCTATGACGATAGTGTAACTCGATGTCACTGCGATCTACTGCGGACAATAGCGGAAGTCGTGTGGCAGTCAGTGCCAACGGTCTACGTTTGATTTCGCTGTGAGGGCGACGTAACATCGGTGGACTACGTTCTATGAAGAAATAGCGAAAGTCGTGTGGCAATGAGTGCCTACAGGCTACATTGGGACTCGACTGATGTAATCTGCGATCTATGTGGTCTATGTGAAGAAGTTTCATTCGGCAGCGGAATTCGAGGGCGCTGATGTCTATAGTTACATGGGTTTTTGCCGTGATGGCGATGTAAAACCTAGGTGTAGCTGCGATCTGTGGTGGGTTCCATGGTGAAATCGAGAGGCGCGGAGGACTTATAGATTTACAGTTCTACGCCTGATCAACGTATGACCGAATTTATGTGAGAACAAGGATGGACTGCTGAAACATCGAGTTATAAAATGTATTTTTATAACACTATTTTGATAATATTATGTAGATTTTTTAAGTGTTTTAAAAATTTAAAAGGAGTTAAGAGTTAAAAAATGTTTAAGGGTAATTTAACTTATAATTCACAATATAATTTAAAATTCCTTCTTTGTTCCTTTTTAGGGACGCAAAGATTCAAAGAGGGGGAGTAATGTGATAATTCAGATTTTTGGACATCAATTAATTGGTAATTAACAGGATTTAATTTATTAAAATATTAATTTATTAGTTGAACAAATAATTCCGATAATAAATATATATCTGAATAAATATATATTTGTTAATATTCTAATATAATTATATAAATTTGCAAAACTCATCTTCCCAAACAAAAACAAAATATGTGTTTCCAAATTTCCATTGTTTATGTACATGCAGATTGAAAATAGAACTTGGATTTTGAAATTCAAAGTAATATCTTAAAAATAAATTTACAACTATTATATATATATGGTTATAAATTAGTGTATAATTAGGTTTTATATCATTTTTCTTTAAAGATATATAAATATAAGTAAAAAGAAAATGTATTAATGGAAAAAAACATATAAAAATATAATGTATGCTTATGGGCATTTGTAAGCTAGGAGAGACATATGCATACAAGTGTCAAAGATTGTTTTCTTCATTAAAAAAAGAAAAAAATGAATAAGTGCTGCCATTAATTTACAAAAGAAATGAGGACAGCAAAGTTGAAGCAAAAACAGAGAAGAATAAAATCAAACCCAAACTAGCAGCTTAAGGAAATCAAACAGCTTTAGTAAATCGGAAGTGCAACGTCAAACTAGCGGTTCTTTTTAAAAAAAACAACAAGTGCTGCTCTGTTCAAGGAGGAAATTTGAGTAAACTGAGTCTTTTATGTTAATCAATGAGTAAGTTGGTTATAGAAGTAGCAATGTCCAAATAAGTTAGTTAGCTCAGGAATGCATGCATACAAAAATACATGTATATGGATGTACATAAAGCATTGTTAGTGAAGCCTGTTCAACTTCTTTAGATCCTATTCTGTTTCTTCTTTCTTTTCTTTTCTGTCCCGTTAACTTCAAAAAATCCAATCTCCTTTTCTAAATTGATTTAGGTAATGATGAAAAAGGCAAAGTGGTTTATTTTTGGATAAGAATTGTTTCAAAATTTGTTTGATTAAGTGCTTCCAGGTATAGAACATAAAGAGTGAGTTTTACTGTAAGAAATCAAATATTGTAAAATTTTGATTATCATGATATGGACTTTCACTTAGGTGGATGGGTTCGTCGATTTAAATAATAAATTTTGGGGGTAGGTTCACAATTTCTAACTTCTTATATGGTAAGACATATGGAGATGTTCGTCTTTTAGTCTCTGACCGAATTTCGATGAGGCCATCGATGAAGAGGGTCGATGTTGGGTCAGAAGGAAGCTAAGGAGATGGGGAGGGTAGGAAAAATGGTCAGAGTTTTTTTTGTTGGTGTGGTGGCGCGTTGAGGCAGAGATAGGATTTTGGTTCGATTTTTGGTCAAGGCTTTTTATTTAGCTATGGCGGCGTCGTGGTGGGATTTGAAGGCAGCGATGCAAGGGGAATAGGTGGAGAGGAGAGCGGCGGAGTTTTTGGATAAATGGCGTGGCCTCCGATGGTCGGGAATGGTGGTATGAGACGGGGTAGGGTGTCGATTTTTTTACTGATGGTGGTGATTTGTGCATTTTCGTTTTTGGGGTATCATTGAATACTAGGGGGTCAAGAGGGTTACGCGGGTCGAAGATGACTTAGAAGCGGGGTCATAAGTTGTCGACGACTCACCGCCGCTGTGTGCACGTGCACCGGCGAATAGTTCTTACAGGTAGGAATTTGAGTGGATGGTAAATTGGAAGGAGAAAATGAAGAAAGGAAGAAGGGTAGGGGAAAATCTAGGTTATGGATTTAGGGCCGATGGGCTTTCATTCTTTTGATTTTTTTTATAGAATGTTTTTAAGTAATTTCAAAATCAATTACCTTTAAACTATTTACTTTTAAACCCTAAGACTCTTTGATTTTATAAATATAGGAACCAAATTTTGTTAACTCAATAACCACTTGCTAATACCCTTATTTGAATATAAATTTGAGAATTAATTATAAGGAGTTAATATAAATAAGATGATTAAACCTTTAACAAACTAAAAGCCTTAGGTTAATTTTACATGTAAATAAAATAGTGTAATTAAGTAAATGGTTAAGGAAAATAAAATGTTGTAAACCTCTAATTAATGAAAGTCTTAAGTGATTCTACATGTTAATAATTTTCTAATTCCAAATATTTAAAGTGAATAAAATTTAAATATAAATGGCTTGTAATTAGTCTGTGACAGTTAAGTAGGATTTATAAGTAATTAATTTATTTTATTTTAAATGAATTAGAAATTGTGTGACTATTAATCTTACTTATGAATGATCAAGCTGAATTGAATGCCTTTGTTTGTTTGACATCTCCGATGTGTAATTTGTGATGTGCTTAGGTATGAAATGGCTGGCTTAATCTGTTAATAAATGTGAATCATTTATTCAATTAGATATCCGTGATACATTTCTGTGTGCGTACGTTTATTTAGTTTAATTTAATTATTTAAACTTAAGACAACTTGGCTTAAAGATGGTATTGGATTCGAAGAGACCGGGGTTGGGTATCAGCAAATATCCGAACCCACTTCGATTAGTAATCTTCAATAATTCTTTATGGATTTGATTTTACAATCAAATAGGCTGGAATGGAATAATTTAAGTAACTTGACCATTTAAACTATATAACAGTTTTTACATATTGTTTGGTAATAAGTGATTGACTATATCAAGTTAAGAACTTGTGGTGAGGTACGAGTTACCCCGAGATTTCAATTATGTTTTATAACTTAGTATTTCAAATTATATGTGTTTACTCACGCTGGTTTCCAGCCTGACCCGGGTGTTACTTTGTTGTAATGCTCAGGTCAGACTGAGTATTATAGATTTTCAGGTTAGGACGTTCTGCAGCTTAGGTGGAGAGCTGGATAGCAGAGACGTATGGAGTATATTCCACTGTGTATCGAGTTTTTTTCTGGGACAAGTAAATTATAACTGTCCAGTTTATGTGTGAATGGTTGTACTCTAATGTATTGAATGTAAATTGTCAATTATAGCTTTTCTTCTATAAATGCTGTTATTTGTATATTACATTTTGATCCGCTGCGAATGTGAAATTCTGTGCTGCTATTTTATGTTCTTCTTTTACCTCTTTTCTTTGTTACCCTAACAATCTAAGATTTCCAGCGTTCAATCGTTCGACACTTCTACAGTGAACGTATTAGTGTCAAATTCTTGAGGTCGAAAATTTCGGGTCATTACAAAAATTCTTAGCTAAATACCATTTTTTATTTTCTTGAAAACATATACCTGTATAAATGATTTAACTCTTGAAATCAAACCTTTAAAACAAGAAAAATTCTAGCCCTTTACTTCATTCAAAATATTTATGCCATTATATATTCTTTTATAAAACAACGATGATGTATCTCGAAATCGGTTAGAGGTCTTCACTCCTCAAATCATAGGTCATAAGGCCAAAACAGTAAAACCTTACATACTAGCAAAGCTCGACGTCGTTATCGCTATTGGGGTCATAGCCCTTCTTTAATATAAACATGTTAAAACCTTTAACTTATAAAACATATGGCTATATGGCCGTTAGTGTAAATGTCGCTCTTCTTAGAGTGTTGACGTCAGAGAGTGTAAAACTAGGTTTGCATAGTATAAAGTCTTAGAAGGTAAATGTCGACATTGATGAGTCTTCACACCAATGCCCTTAAGAAGACATGCGGCAAGGAATAGAATCGAAGTTAATAAAACATGTCACCATATAGCCAAAGTTAATAGGCGCGTCTTTCTTTTCGTTTGGAGTTATTATCAAAACATGCGGCATTGTTATCGTCGCTATAAGTTACTTTGATAGTAATAGGGTCGACGACGTCGAAGATATGCGACATCAAGCCCTTTTTATATAAAATATAACGTCAAGATCAACACTTATATTTGAAGACATGTGGCCTTGCCCTCATCGAAGTTCATGATGTCGACTTCAATGTTGTGCTTCCTACTTCAACCATGCCGATCCATTCCATATCAACCGTAGTTGATATCCTATGCGCTGCACCTGATTGACGTCGAAGACCATGGAGGCGGCACGATAAAGTGCGATATCTTAAGATGCCCTTGGTTGATCAGAGGTAATAAATAGACAGATACAACTACTGTTATTATGTTTATACAGACATCAATCTTTCAACATAGAGGAATATACTTGTAAATAGAATCCTACATAGCTAGCAGTTGCTTGCTGCATGTCTTTGGAAGCTTTATTCGCCAAACCTAGTAAACCTGTGAACTCGTACTCTTAGCCTACTCAAATTAAATTTTGAGCATCCGAGAGTTTAAGGAGTCAAGTAAGACAATAAGCCTGGTGTGAATAATAATATGCCCTCTCGGTTAACTGATATTTAGTGAGACCACGACACTAAGGGTAATGGATTTTCCCCTCACTAAAATCCTTTAAAATATATCTTTTGCGAATCAAAGTCCTGCAACCTAACTGGTTAAGATAAACAACATTAACAATAATATGCATGCATGCAACATGGTAATCATGAACAATTAGTCTAATCCAATGGACTATCCATCCCAACATCATAGTTTTCTCATGCTAACTAGAAACCTATGGCTGACGCGGGCCTACTAGATATATCAAATTATCTAACAAACTTTTAAAAGGAAACCGGACGGTCTATCCGAAACTAGCACTTTTAGGGTCAATCTATCCTATTGATTTTGCGAGCTCACCAATAAAATATCTCATCTGTGTGTATTCCTTTCTGTGCGTAAACCTACTTTTAGTTTTACCCATGACAAAGCCCCATGCACTAAAAGTTTGGACTTATATTAGTTAGGGGATACTAGTTAAAATATAGGGCGCGACCCTACACCATTCCATTTGGTTTTCTAATCTCCGAGTCAATTCATCCTATCATAATTTATTTAAAGGTGATAAGAACATTAATCTTTTTAGTAAAATTCTAGGCTAAATATCCCTTTTATATTTCCTTGAAAAACATAACTCTTTCTAAATGATTTAACCCTTGAAATCATACTTTCAAAACAAGGAAAATATAACCATTTACTTTATTCAAAATACTTATGCCATAATATATGCTTCTATAAAACAATTGGTGAAATTCGAAGTCATTTAGAAGTTAACTCACATCGAAACCATAGGCCATAGAGCCCAAAATAATAAAAACCTTTACATTGGTAAAAATGGCATAGATATAGCCGATGAGGGTCTTTGCCCTTCAAAACATAGGCCATAAGGCCAAAACACTAAAACTTTATGTATTGATAAACTTCGGTGTCATTATCACCATTAGGGGTAATCTCCCTCTTCATTATAAAACATATTGAAAGTCTTGGATGTGTAAACATAGGGTTATATAGCTGAAGTCATCCTCTTCGTAGATCATAATTTTGAACCTTAAAAGATACTTAGCCAAAACAACATAGGCGACATCATTAGGGCCGAAGTGATAATAGGAGGCAACCTATACTTCTTCAATAACAAGTGTTAAGGGTTAAAAACTATAGCCAATGAGGCCGAAGCGATAAAACGGGGCAACATATAGCCGAAGTCAAAAGGTGTGGCATCGTTGCCATATAAAGTCATTATCAAAATATGTGGCACTATTATCACCACTATAGTCGCTTTGAAAGCATTGGAGTCGGTAACCTTAAAATATGCGGCACTAGGCCATTTTAATAAAACAAGCACTTAAGCCATGCGGCGATGGCCATGTCAAAGACCATGATACCAACTTCGACGATATGCCCTCCGCTTCAACCATATCAATCTATTCCATACGAACGTATCATTGATATCATATATATATATATATATATATATATATATATATCACCCGTGATTAGCTTTGGAGAGGGCGTGGCAACATGAGCCTGGCAAAGCCGTAAGTAATATTAAAATTGAATTTCGGCTAAATAAACTATATTCTTTTAACCAACTCCCTTTATTTGTCAAAATCTTATTGGACAACAAGTTTCTTTATCAAACCCGGCACCAGAAGCTATAGAACAGATTTTACATTTCCAAAATATTTTGCAAACCACCCCCTTTTACATTAATATTTAATTAAAACAATTAAGCTTTTTTTTGACCTAAATAATACATAATAAACCACAAACACTTCGGATAAATCCCCAAGAATCACAATAAACCGCGTTTTTTTATAAATTTCAAGGACAAAAACATAATTTATTATTTTAAACAATTAAAATGCGAAATATCTCATTTTCCAATCTTATAGAGTTCTGCAAATATTCTCACTAATTCAGGAAATAATGAAATTAAAAACCCACTTCCAAATAATGTTTCTAACATCATATTAAAATTTCAAGTCATTTGGGTGTCATATTATAGGTTTTCTAGCTCAAACATATCATTAAATTTCATAAATAAATTCTATAAATTCATCGAAAAGCATATAATCATTCAAACTATCATACCATGGCATAACATAAACAAAAAATTTGGGTTTAATTTTAAAACTGAAATAATATCGAAAACTTAAGATGCATAACTATTATTCACCTTTAATGGATTAAGAAGGATGAGATTTGAATTTGATCTGATTCCCCTAAGCTTTCTACTTGATTTCCTAGCTTTTTCTTCCTCTTGAATTTCTTGTAGTGGCCGGCAGTTGCTGTTTTAATTTTGTTTGTGTTGGATGGAATGAATAAGGGAATGGGAATGAGAGTATATGTTTAAGGGAGTATGCTCCTTTCCCATTTTTCCCTCCACATATATTCTTTCTATTATTAATGTTCTAATTAATTCTACTAGTTCATTAATTAGGCTCAACCCACATTAATTACTAAATCTCAGTCTCCTTATCATTTAACATTATTTTATTTTATTTACCCTATTAAATGTCCTAAATAATGTTAATCAAAATTAGGATTGTTACAGACTCCCCTTCTTAAAGAATTTTGTCCTCAAATTACGATAAGGTACACAACAACAATCATAACCATAAGTATAAAACATACCACCAAATAAGTCAAGATAAGTGCACCTATTCCTTCCTTCCATTTCTTAAGTATAGACTCTCCTGTCATCACTCTATAGGACTTTTATCAATCTGATTGTTTTGTTCCTTAACATTTTCTTATCTTAGCCACTATACGAATTGGATGTCTAATTATGGCCATATCCAGTTCCACTACTAAGTCTTCCTATGTAGTCGGAGAAATAGTAGTCTCTGGAACACACTTTCTAAGATGAGAAATGTGAAAAACATTATGGACTTCTGCCATACTGTTTAGTAACTCTATCTTGTTAGCAAGTTTCCTGATCATTTCCATAATAGGAAATGGTCCAACAAACCTAGGTGCCAATTTCCTAGACTTCCCAAATCTTACTACACACTTCATTGATGAAATTTTGTTGAAAACATAATCTCCAACTAAGAAATCTAAGTCTTTCTATCTCTTATCTATATAACTTTTCTGTTTAGACCGAGCTTCCTTCATCCTTTGGATTAACTCGATCTTTTCTGAGGTTTCTCTTACTGAATTTGGACCAAGAACTAGTATCTCTTCGGTCTTTGCCAACATACGGGAGATTTGCATGGCCTTCCACACAAAGCTTCAAAAGGTGTCATCCCTATACTAGTCTGATAACAATTGTTATGCGAAAACTCGACTAAGTGTAGATGGTCTTCCCATGATCATCCAAAATCCAGCATGAAAATTCTTAAAAAATATTCATAGATTTTGTTAACTCTTTCCATTTGCCCATTTGTCTTTGAATGGTATGCGGTACTCATCTTGAGTTTGGTACCTAAAACCTCTTGTGTATTTTTGTAGAATTCACTAGTAGATAAGAAATCTTTATCACTCACTATACTACTAGGAACTCCATGCAGTCTAACTATATTCTTCATGAATAATTTATCTAAAATAGGTGTCATCCTTGTTGACTTAACAAGAATAAAGTGTGCACTCTTAGTTAATATGTCCACTGTAACCAATATTCTTTTGTTTCCTTTATTCGACCTTGGCAACCTGTCTATAAAATCCATAGATATGAAGTTCCACTTCCATTCTAGAATATATAAAGGTTGAAGCAATCCACTTGGCTTTTACTTACTGACAGTTCAACCATTTCCTTATCCATAAG
The DNA here is from genome assembly GCA_030765085.1 of Allium cepa. Classification (NCBI taxonomy): domain Eukaryota; kingdom Viridiplantae; phylum Streptophyta; class Magnoliopsida; order Asparagales; family Amaryllidaceae; genus Allium; species Allium cepa. The sequence goes on along the minus strand of CM060935.1, from coordinate 783,522,512 downwards.
CTAACATCTCATTTCATTTCTTTCCAAGAGAAACTCTTCTTCATACCCTGATACATCTTAGTTCCTCTAGGATGAATAGTGAACTTTAATCAGTGAAATTTCTTAAGAATTTCGTTCCTTAGGTCTCCAACATCTAGAATACGCAGCCATCCCTTTTCCTCAAGCATCCATTCTGTTCAAGATAGAAGTCCTTCAAATCAACAATCTCAGTTCCACCTTCCAATCTTTTCATTGTTTCAGCTAAGACTAGATACTACAGCAAAACTTGCTTTTAGTTGCATTAATTTATAGCATTTCAGGCCATATGAAACTATTGGTAATTTTAAAATATAAAAATAAACGAAGAAACGCCACTAATCACTCTCGCCAATAAGTTCATAAATTTCTGCTAAATTTTTTGTGGCCGCTCTAATTTCCTTTTAACTGTTTTTCCTCCTCTCAAAACTACGATGAGAACAAAAAAATTTCGTCTTCAAAATTACTACTCCAAGCCCTAATTTTCCCAATTCAAAAATCACTACCGAATTACTAAAATGAACATTCCGATCTGGATCATGTCAATAATCATCGATGTCTAAGAGAGAGAGAGAGAGAGAGAGAGAGAGAGCCACGACGTATAGTGGCATGGGGATCTCGATGTGGTGTTTGACGATGGATGGCTACTACGCATGAGAAGTAGTCGCGATAAGTTCTGGTGGAGGGGAGGACGATTGGGGATGTGTATAGTTGGGGGATGAGACTCCGACGTGTGGAGAGGATGGTGTTGGAATTAGCATCGCGAGACAGCACTTGTGTTAGTGCTCGCTGCTACAGTGTGGGAGTTAGCGAGTGATGTAGGTGTGAAGGTGGTAGCTGCAGTGATGGCTAAAGCTCGAAGATGACAGTTTTAGGATGGGCAATCAATGCACTTTACTCAACCCCTTCTATTTACACAGGTGCAAAGAACTTTGCCAATGAGCCTTGGCCTTTCAAGGTCGATGACTTCTTTTTGTGATTTTTATGTTTGAAAAGGTATGGTTCTTCTAAAAATCCATTTAGTGATGTTATGCTGATAGTATTTATTCAATATATTATATGAGCTTCTTTGCATTTTGAGTACTACTTTGCTAATTTGCTATGAAATGAACTCCTTTGCATTTAAAGATTTCATCGCTAAATTCCAATAGTGAATATTTGTTTGAGTATAACTTCTAAGTACAAAATTCTTTGCAGTGTTATACTGTTATACTGTTTGAATATAATATGGTTATACTATAATTTTGCATATTAATAGTATAACAGAATTAAAAACATGAGACATTAATGCTAGACAATTATGTTGATATATGCCATCTTTGCTTATAGAATTTGTGCCAAATTAAATTATATTATAAACAAATACGCTTGATTTTAAAGAATATGTAATTATGCAGAACCTATTTTGTATGAACCATCAAAATTGCAATACCTTATAATATATATCTTGTTCAAATTTGTGCACAAGTGTTTTGTTCTTTTTTCCTAGTTATCTAGATTTGTGCTTAAATTTATATGAATCCATATTCACAGTAAATAATTTTAATCACTTTATAGGTTGGAAGTGTCTTTATTGAATAATATTATAAAATTATTCATGGATCACCATAGTCAGTTTATAAATTAGTCAGTTTATACATTTTAACTCGAGTTCTATAAGCCGCTAGGATGTATGTGGTATAACAACAACGTTAGTACCATAGAAGTAAGATCGAATTATGCTCATATTTTAGAATCCTTATAATAATATCTTGTTACATTTATCATGCAAAAAGTTTAGAAAAAATTAATGTAATTTAATTTTCATTTATAAAATCGATATTTCATATCTTTTCCCGTACATCAACTTCTTGGACTAATTGCATATACCATGTTGAAAAATCTATGCAATATTTTTTTATTTGTGTTTGTAAATAAATATTATAATAGAAAGAGTTGCGATATAGTAAGATGAAGAATTTTCATTTAGATTATGTACCTTAATACTAGATATACTCTTTCGTTCTAATTTGTTTCAACGAATTTCATTGCGTAGTTAGACTCCATAGCACTCATTTGGTGTAGTAGTAATAGCTTGTAGATAAAATTATTATTTATTGTTGATGAGACTAGACTTTGAAGTGCATAAATATAATCATTGTTTTGAATTTGTGGATAGGCCATTAGAAAGCTAATGGTATCCTTGGGATTCAAGAAGTACATGACAGAGGTAATTTCTGTCGATTCGCAGCAATCATACGGTGGTAGGGTATATCTAAATGTATGCCATCAGATAGATTGGTGGTGTCAGGCATCCAATGCTGAGGAAGGGTTGGAGGAGAGACGGGAATGGTGGTGCTAACTGTTGGTTACATTAGAATTGTAAGCTTTTTTCTTATGATTCCATTTTTATATACAATAGACTGTTTGGAAAACAATAATATTATGGCTTTAAATAGATAAATAGAGAAATGGAAATAAAATGTACAATCATATGGTAACCCTCCAAGTTATGGACAACATATTTATGAAGCACAAAGATAGGGTAGAATTTCATTTTACATGACCTCAAATGGAGAAGAAGCTATCAATATTGCATCTGCTGCTGCGTTTACTGGTGACGATATCATCTTCCCACAGGTTTATTATATTGTACTATCATATTGAACATGTTTATTTTGTTATTTAACTTATGTCATTAATTTCTTAATCTACTTTTAATTCAGTATGGAGAACCTGGAGTACTTCTATGGCGTGGATTCACTGTCCAGGACTATGCAAATTAATGCTTCAGCAATAAAGATGATAACGGAAAAGGAAGACAAATGCAGTTCATTATGGCAGTAAAAAGTTTAATTGCTTCACAATATCCTCACCTATAGCGTAAGTAACTCTGCATTGACAATTTTTACACGAATCCAAAATTTGCGAACGCTTTACATGGACCTACAACCTGTGATCACTTAAGTCTTACATTTTTACTTATGAATGCAAATCATATCAGCACACAAATATCTCAGGCTTCTGGGGCTGCATATTCACTTAAAATGGACAAGAAAAATGCTTGCTCTATTACTTAATTTGGGGACAGAGCCACAAGTGAGGTAACATACATAGATATGAATATATCATCTGCTACCAGAAGTTTATTTGCTCAAATTCATAGACGAATTTTAGCATGCTAAAGAAAAAGAAAAATGTTCTAACATGTATGCATTTATTTGGATCATCAAACTTTTGAGCTACAGTTGAAAACAAACCAAAGCACACCATCTTCTCTGTTTTTCCAGTTATATTTTTGTTTTGTCTTTTTACACAAATTTCTCTTAATTGCTAGTGATATCATGGAAAACAAACACTTATGAAGATTCTTAGTTGATGATCGTTTGGTCATTCAGATATTCTTATGAATTCTTATTAAAATTGTGTGCATCATTAGTATATAAAATCATAAACTTCATGTTGTATCTCATCAAAATTTCATGTTCTTAGCTTAAGAACAATTTTGAGAACTTAGCTTTATAATAGCACTTTGGGGTATTACAAAATTTAACAAATAACAATAAATATAGGGTGATTTTCATGCTGGTTTAAACTTTGATCTGTGATGGGGTTTCCAATCATAATCTCCTGTAGAAATAATGGTTGGGCTATTAGCACTCCTGCTACAGAGCAATTTCGAAGTAAATGTTTACGGAACTTAAGTTGTATTATTGTATATTTTTCTTCTTTACACATACCAAAAAGCTGCAAGATAACTTAGAATCAATGAACTGTGCAGAAGATGGAGTGGTAGTAAAAGGCCAGGCTTATGGAATTCGTAGCATACACGTTGATGGGAATGATACACTTGTACAATTTTGTAGATGTTTGATATCAGATTTGTAGTCCTACGAATTAACATAATTGTCTATCTATACATTGTGCTTTCACTTGTGCAGGCATTGGACTTTTGAAGAAAACGAGGTTGAACTTTTGTGGTGCTAGCTTTCACTTCTGCATGCAACAAAGAATTATGGGTAATCAAGCATTTTGTTAGCACCGGTTTGTATAACATTTTATTAGTACTAGATGTGTAAATTTGTATATGAATGGTTATTGTATGTTGGTTATTTTACCAAAAATCTACGGTATTAGAATGGTTATGGATATCTTATTTGATTATATGATTAATATTTTTTTTCATTGTTCGAATATGATGATTATGTGAGTGATTGTTGATTGATATAGTAGAAATAAAATAGACCATCAACAGGAAATAATAGCATGAAAAATGGTGCAAAATGATCAATAACTTTTAGTAGCATTTCAAAAACGCTACGAAAATACATATAGTGGCGTTGAGTAAACGCAACCGTAAAGTCGGGATAAAGTTGGAAATTCTATCGGTAGCGCCAAAAAACCTTTTGGTGGCGTTTTTAAAATGTTACAAAAATATTTTTGGTGGCATTTAAGAAACGCTGCAATAAATGGATTTATAGTGGCGTTGATATAAATGCAACAAAAAACCATGGATTTTTAGTTGAGGGCTTTATCACGGCGTTTATCAAAACACTACCATAAGTTTTGGTAGCGTTTTTTGTGCGCCGCCAGAAATAAAATTTGTTATAGTGAGATCATCTCTTTTCTTAGAAGCAATCCTTCTGATCAATACCTGTCAAACTTCCAAACAAGGTGACATTACGGTATCTTGACTAGAACTGACAGTCAATCTTAGTCACACACCACATGTAGCCAATGCCTCTAAATCTTTCCACTCCGATAGCTTTGCTAACACTGCATTCTGATGCTTCCCACTGAGAGCATATTCTACATTATTTTCTTTTCCCGATGTGTATTCAATTCCAAAATCATAAGCAGCTATAAAGTCTAACCGTGTCTGTTGTCTCATATTCAACTCCTGCTGAGAGAATAAATATCTTAAGGGCTTGTGATCCATATACAACTCGAATTGTTCTCCTAATTGGTACTATCTCCATGCCTTTAAAGCAAAAATTACCGTAACTAACTCCAAGTCATGAGTTGGATATCTAACTTCATATGGTCTAACCTATCGAGAAGCATAGGCAATCACTTTACCCCCTTTGCATTAACATAGCTCCTAATCATGTTCCGCAAGCATCGGTAAACACCACTAAATCTTGATTTCGATTTGTAACAACTAATACAGGTGCATTGGTCAATGAATGTTTCAGCTTTTGGAATACCTCCTCACATTTATCGGTCCAAACATATTTTATGTCCTTCCTTATTAGTTTAGTATTTGATGCTGCTATACGAGAGAAATCTTTGATGAATCTTCCATAGGAGCCAGCCAACTCGATCACTATCTTGGGTAACTTCCAATTATAAACTGATTCGATCTTAGCTGGATCTACCAACAACCTGTTTTCTAAGACTACATAACCAAGAAATTTCACTTCTTTCTTCCAAAAATGATACTTTGAAAACTTCGCCTTTAGTTGATGCTATCTCAACATCTTAGTACTATTCTAAGGTAAACTTCATGGTCTCCCCCATCCTTAGAGTAGATCAAACTTTCGACAATCAATACCAACATATATATGTCGAAATGCTCTCGGAAGATCGGTTCATTAGATCTACGAAGAAAATAAGCGCATTAGTTAATCTGAATGGCATTACTAACCACTCGTATGAACCGTATTTTGCTTCTAAACACCATCAAAGGAATGCTATCCTCTACCACTCTTAATTAATGGAACCCGTCCAAATCCAACTGAGAAAATACTTTGGCTCCACTCATTTGATTGAACAAACCATTAATTATCGGCAAAGGATATCTGTTCTTCATCTTCTTCTCACTCAATTTTCTATAATCGATGCACAATCTCAAAGACCCATTTGGTTTCAACAAATACTGCGGTCGCTCTCTAAGGCAAACTGCTTAGTCTTATAAAACTTTTCCCTTCTAAGTCTATGTAATAAACCAAATTTTTACTAACATTATTTAAAAAATTTAATTGGTTAAACTAAATAAAATAATGTAGATAGTTAAGAGATTAAGATTTATTAATTAAGAAGGAGCCGTGCCTTAATGAATTTATATGAAAAAAGAGAATTGAAAGTAACTAAGTTAGTAGGAGGAATATGGTAAGGGTAAGCAGGAATATCATATGTTCTTATACCCAAAACCCTTATATTCTTTATTCCCCATTCATTTTTAAATTTCACAAACAAAACTAAAACCTTAAAGGACACGATCGACCATCATTAAGAGGATTCAAGGAGAAGAAAAGCTACAATTCAAGTAAAAAGCTTAAGCAAATCAATCTAAGGGAAAATCTCAACCTTCTTAACACAAAACTGAGGTGAATAATTAATTTACATCTCACCTTTGATATTGATTTCAATTTCATTTTAGATCCAAACTATATTGCAAATTATATGCCATATTGTGTTTGTTTACATGGATATATATATATATATATATATATATATATATGCTTCTTGATCATTTATATGGTTTAATATGGATTTTTTGATATGTTTGGATTGGAAAATCTATTAAATGACATCCAAATATTTACAATTTTGATATATGATCAAAAAACATTATTTTAAAAGTGGGTTTGAAGTTTCATAATTTTATAAGTGATTGTGGATTTATTATGTATTTTCTATGAGAGAAAATAGTTAATTTTGGTTTTCTATGGTTTCGCCGGGATGGTGATGTAATCATCGGGCTAATTACGACCATGGAGGGGGTGTTAGGAGGCTGCGGTAGGTGGGGAAAAGGAAGGGGAGACTCTGGCGATGACACTGATGAATTTTTAAGGTCTCAGGTGTATGGAGGTGGTTGGGCCTTAAATAATATTTTTGGGTCTGAAATTTACATATATTAGAAAACATATTCAAAGTGACTTATGGTGATTTTTGGGGATTTTTCCTAAGTATTTTACTATGGTTAATAAATTTCTTAAGTTAGAGTACTTAAATGTTTTATTTGTTTTGTTTAGGGGAAGGACTTATTTGTTAAAATAATTTCAATTGTTAATTATTAAATTTGGCACCCTTTTTAGAAAAGAAATTTGATAAATAATTGGCAACTAATCATATTTTGACAAATAAGGCAAGCTAGGTGAAAATGAATTATTTTGAAAGGAATAAAACCGTATTTGTTTCGAATTACAACTTCGCCACTTCCATTACTTACTTTCACTACCATCTCTTAAAGGCCTTTCGTACCCATTCGAAAACAATGCACATGGCATCAAGCAATTGATATGTAGAGTTTTGGAGAAAGGCGAAAGGGACTGTGTCGAAGGCATGCTTTCGAAGGGGTTGAAGCCAATTTTTTTTCTTTCGAATCAATCAACTTGCTTTTATTTTTAAAAAGAAGCTTTGGAAAGAGTTGCCGCTTTTGAATCCATCCAAAACCTAGTTGCCGCATTTATACCTTTTGGATCGGTTTGAAGCCGCTTATAACCTTCAAACATGTATTCGAAAGAGGAGCTTTTGCCTTCTAAATTTTGAAGCCGCCTTCCCAATGCTTTCGAAAGGGTCTTTTTAGCTGCTTTTATCAATGGTTTCGGAGGTAATGGTTTCGAAGCTACCCTCTTCTCCAATCCTTTTACTTGAGATAAATGCTTTTAAAGTGAAGTTTTAGCTTCTGTTCTCTTTAACCCAAATGTTATATTGAATGTTAAACTCAATGATTTCGAAAGTAACACTTTTAAAATGGTTTCGAAGTTATGTTTCCATAAATTCGTAGTTGAACCTAATGCCTTTGAAAGGTACGTTTTTAATAGCTTCGAAAGAGGATGACTAAGATATTAAGTAGTGGTTCCGAAAGGGATTGTTTTAGGTTTCAAGCAATGGTTTCGAGTAGGGGTGGGCGCGGTCGGTTAACCGACCCGATCGGTTAATAATTTCGGTTAACCGTTTATTATTGGCGGTTCGGTTAACCGGTATTCGGTTAATAGCGGTCGAGGAACACCGACCGAACCGGTTAATTTTAACCGCGGTTAACCGGTTAAATTAAACGGTTAACCGGTTAAATTAAATGGTTAACCGGTTAAATTAATCGGTTAAACGGTTAAATTAAATGGTTAACCGACCAAACTGATACATATACATGTAAACCATTCAGTATAGCAATGTAGTAATAAACACATAAACACAACACAGTGCACCAGTATATGTTTAAAGTTCATTCGGACAACTAATGCAACATAGATAAACACAAGTCCAGATTAATACATATCTTAATTATGAACCAAAGATACAAACCACCATATAGTATAGTGCACCAACATAGCACACAGGGCAAAAAATAAAACAGCAGACTGCTGTCAGTAGTACACAGTTTTGAACTGCAATGTTCAAAGTCCAAATAATAAAAACATTAATGTGAATACAAAATATTAATACAAAATCCAATGACATAAACATACAATATAAGACTGAAGTCTCCATTCTCTGACGCTCCACTCTGACATGTTTGCCAACTCCAAGTCCAAGGGGTATTTTGAAACTAAATAGTTCCATTCTCCAATATTGATCGCAAACTACATATGTAGTTCATAATACAAGTCAAGATTAACACACATATTTATATGTCTACATATTTACTATTAACTGACATCCATTTAGCAATGCAATTTATGTTCTTACTAACTTCATTCATTTGTATCAGCTCTGTGTAATGTCTCATCAGCTTCAAATTCTAGCTTTCTGTATTTATTATAGTTAAGAAACCAGGACTATTCATCTCATTCAACTAAATGCATTCAAAGTAGTCAATGAATGTATTTAAATGGAGCTAGTATTACTAAAATTACTGGATTGATATGCTAGTTGTACACTAAAATTGCGAAACCAATTGGTAATATGATCTTGTGACAATTATCTCCCATGGTTGTATTCATGGTGACAGGGTTATGATGCATACAATCATCTTGCTAAAGTGTGTTTGTGAATATAAATATAATCTTAGTTAATACATCTTTGTTTATCTTCCTTTCTAAGATCCATTTTTGCTTCATAATAATGGTTTCTCATTTTGCTAATTTTTTTATGGTTTGGATTACTATTACTTCAGTAACCTTAATATGTTATGTTTGTATTATGGCAACTTTGTTCAAGACTAAAGATTTCAAGAAATCCATCATATATAAATCAAGCATGCTTATCTTTAACCTCTTCCTAATGTGTCTCATACTAACATTGTTCAGCATTTCCTGATGGTAAAGACATGACACTGATGACATATATACCTTGGAAGTAGAAGACAAACAACATTTCCCCATTCATTCTTGATTCTATGAAGGTCAAAGTGGCACACCCCACAATATAAAATTGTGACAATCAACTCCATTTTTTCCTACATTTTATTTTAGCAGTTTGGAAGATTATCTAATAAAATAATCATGTGTAAAGAAAAGTATTTCCAGTATCATGTACAGGAATTTTTTTTAGTTAATATGAACTCGGTTGAATGATTAAAAGGTTTTAGTTAATATGAATGAGTTATTTCATATGTATGATAATTAAACATTCTTATGAACTAAAACAAATAAACATTCTTATCTCATTTTTAATTCATATAAATGAACTAAATAAATAAGCATATATCTAACTAAAATCATTCTTATCAGTTATTAGTTTATATGTATATCAGTTCATATGAACTAAATAATCGAATCAAGGCTAAAACCAAAACAGAAAAAACAATTAAAATTATATGTATATCTTGTTTAAGCGTACACGAATTAAACACTCGGTAAAATTTAAGTAAAATAGATCAAACTAAAACTACACAAAATAATTCAACTCACATTCGTCCCCTTCTTGCTCGCATTCACCATTGCTCAAATCGATAATTCAGATAGCAAATAATGAAGGAAAAGGCGATGGATGATCGATTTGTATTTGGATTTATGAAGATTTAGCTAGGGTGAAATTTTTTGTAGATCTAGTTTTTATTTTGGGAAATTTTTTGAAGCATGATTTGTGAATAGCAGCTGGCAGGTAGGAAAAGGAAATGCAGTAATGCACAATTAGGCTTGGGTTAGTTAATGGGTGGGCCGGGTTTCAAATACTGGACTGGATTTTCATTGTTTGAATTAAAAATAGTTTCGGTTAACGGTTAACCGATACGTGAAATGTGATTAACTGTTAACCGACCCGACTTTGAACGGTTAACATCGGTCGGTTAACCGAAACTTCGTTTAACCGATTTTTTCGATTAAAGCGGTTCGGTTAAGGTCGGTTACGTCGGTTGGGTCGGTTAACTCGGTTAAATGCCCACCCCTAGTTTCGAGAGGAAGGTTTTGGCTTTATAGCCTAGTGTTTTTTAAGTTAAAAAGGCTTTAACTTATTTTAAGGGATGGATAATCCTATGGACTTAAATTTTCATCAACATTGTTTTGTGTAAAGCATATATCATGGCATAAGTATTTTGAGTAAGTAAAGGATATAATTTCATTATTTTAAAATGATACGATTTCAAGGGTAAATCATTTGTAAAGATTATTTTCGAGGAAATGAAATTTGAAAAGGGTGGCCAACCCTGATGTTTGCTAAAAGAATGACTTAGATATTAGAATACCAAATGGGACTGGTATGAGGTCGTACCCTATACTTTAACTAGTAGCCCCTAACTAATATAAGTCCAAAATTCTAGTGTGTATGGCTTTGTCACAGGTAAGACTAAAATGATGTTACACAAAGAAAGAAATACACATAGAAAGAAATACACAGAGAAGATTTAGATTATTGGTGAGCCCGCACAACCATTAGGATCAGTTGACTATAGGAGAAGTAAGTTAAGGACATATCATTCAGTATTGTATCTAACAAAAGTTAGAATATTTATTATGTTTGGTAGGCCTGTGTCAACCAGTGGTTAATAGTCAGTCGGATAAAACTATATTATTCGGACAGACAGTCTATTGATTACCTAATTTATATGCGCTTTTTTTTATTGCTATTATTGCTATAATCAGTTTGATTGTAGGATTTTGATTTGCACAAGATATGATTTTCAAAAGGATATTAATGAGGGGAAACCCGTTCTGCTAAGCGACATGGTCTCACTTAATATCAATGTACTGAGATGTAATAGAATTATTCACACCAGGATTTACGTCTGACTCGAGGTTTATGTTTTCCCCTTAAACTCTCGGGCGTTCAAAATTTGATTTGAGTAGACTGAGTGTTAAGGACTTTTCAAGTTTAATAGTTTGGACAAATAAGTTTCCAAAGACATGCAGGAGGCAAAGCTATCTATGTATGGGTTTTATTATTATTTCGGCTATAATATATTTATGAATGATATATCCATCTTTCTAGTACTCGGATCATCCAAGGAGACAACTTCATATGTCACTCTTGGCCTAATTTGTAATAGTTATATTTGATCAAAACCTTGGAATCGTTTTGGGATTATGTAATTGAATATGAAATATTCATGTGAAATGTAATCAAAAAAGCTGCTTTGACACTGTGATGATTTTATTTCATATTCAGGTGCTTTTGATATAAAGGGATACCATTAACATTACCATATTTTGTCGTTGGAAGTTAATACTATAGACAGCTACAACATCTGTAGCACTTATCTTCGGGCCTCAAAATAGAGGGTGTTACAATATGATATCAGAGCTAGGTTTATGGAAACTTAAAAGAAGTTCTAAAATTAAAATGAATTTTGAAAACTTAATTCTAAGGAATTAGAGAAAAGATTGGGGTATGAGATAATGCTACGATAACGTACTTGTATTTGCTATATTTAAGTATATGCTTTATCTCTATTATCCCATCTCTCTTAGGCTATTTCTATGTATCTTACATAGGCTTGAATGCAGATTTTAAGGAAGTAAGATACGGATGCTTGGAATAAAAGAGTTAACCTTAGTGGAGGAAGCACCAAAACTATTGAAAATGCCAGACCAAACACTAGAAGGAATCCAGGTTGGGCACAAGCTGTTAATGTGGGCGCTGGAGCACCGCAAGTTGATATGTGAGCTATGTATCGGTTCTTTATCAACATGATGCAAGCTAGAGCTGCTGCGGGATTAGTCAGAGGAAAGGATGGAGAAGGAAATCAGAAAGCTCAGGTGGTTTATAACTATGCAATACTAAGCAGAGATTATGGTAGGCTTGGAGGGAAGCCGTTTATCGGCACTGAGGATGTAACTGAAGTGGAGAATTGGTTGCTTCATTGCGAGAGGATTTTTGCTGATTTGGGACTCAATGATTAGCAGAAAAGAAGATTGGTGTCCAGACAGTTGCAAGGAGCAGCATTGTACTGGTGGAATAATGTTATTATAGGAGTAGTTGAAGAGGCTATGGCTTGGGTAGAATTGAGAAGGATGTTTAAGGAAAGATTCAGGTTAGAAATTACTAAGCCAGCTCTGCTCAAAAGGTTTGCTGAGCTGGTGTAGGGGATATGGTAGTGCGGGAGTATGCTAGAATATTTGAGAAGTTATCAAGATATCGATATTATATGGTTTATATGGTTATCAAAAGGAATAAGAAGTTCACTGGCAGATTGAGACCCAAGCTTGGCAACTTTACCATATATTACGGATCCGTGCGATGTAGTTGTTGAAATGGCTTTGAGAAATAAGGAGACGCTCGCTTTCTTTAATGGTAACAATATAGTGGAAACTCAAGGTGAGTAGAACCATAAGAGAAAGTTTTTCTATAAGAAGGGAACTCATAAGAGTGGAGTTGCCAAGAAAGGAAAGACAGAAGTTATCTACTACAATTATGATAAGAAAGGGCATTTCACCAACGAATGCTGCTCAGGAGATGGAAAGAAGGTGATCGGGAAGAAGAATATCAAATGCTTCAACTACGCTCAGATTGGACATTATAAGAACCAGTGCAAGGAACCAGCCAAGGATGGAAATGGCAAAGTGTTTGTACTAGAACCGGCTGCCTCAAGACCAAAAACAGAAGAAAAAAGAAAAGCTATGTTGGGAGGTATGTTTTGTATTCATGGTGTATCAGTTAGAGTTCTATTTAATATTGATGCATCGTATTCTTTTGCATCTTATTATTCGGAGGATAAGCTTAACCTAGAACCTTCATATCTAGTTACATCCTTAAGAGTTGCGAATCCAATAGGAGGGTATGCGACACTTGGGATGAGATGTGGCCACATAAAATTTGAGTTGTTAAGTCATATATTTACTTGCAGTTTGCATGTATTTGATTTTGGAGGGTTCAGAATTATTTTGGGTATGGATTGGTTAAGTAAGTACCGTGCTAGGATATTTTCGCATTGTCGGTGTGGTGGAATTACCTTTTGGTGAGAGATTCGAGTTGTATACAGATCATAAGTCGCTAAGATATTTATTCTCTCAGAAGGAGTTTAATATGAGATGGTAGAGATGGTTAGAGTTCATAGCCGCATACGATATTGGTATTGAGTACACACTAGGAAAAGGAAATAAGGTTGTAGATGCACTTACTAAAAAACACCAGAATGCAGTATGGGCAATGATAGCTAGTGGAAAGATTTAGAAGCATTGACTATATGTGGAGTACGTTGGAGATCTTAGGATAGTTCTAGTCTAGAAACTGCCATGTTATCGTGCATAGATGTTGGACCAATGATGATCGAAAGGATTGCATCAAAACGGAAAGATGATCCAGTGTTAGTTGAGAAGATTAGAAGGCTAGAAGCCGGAATCAAGATTGATGATCTGAAATATTTTAGGCTTGACAATAGAGGACATTTGAGGAAGAAGGGATGATTGTGTGTCCCGAATGTAGAAACACTAAGGAAGGAGGTCCTTAGAGAATTCCATCGTTTGAAGTTCACTATTTATCCAGGAGGAAATAAGATATATCAGGTAAAAGAAGTTTATTATGGGAAGGTATGTAAAGAGATGTGGGCTTATAGGTGAGGCAGTGTTTGAACTGGCAATAGGTAAAGGATGAATATCAGAAAACGAGTAGATTACTTCAGCATTTGGATGTTCTAGTCTGGAAATGGGATTCTATCTCAATAGATTTCATAGATGGGTTGCCAAGGTCGAATTGGGAAAATAAGAGTATATGGATTATAGTGGATAGGTTGATTAAATGCGCACACTTTATACACGTTAGCTTGACTAGGATAGCACCAGATTTAGCTAAGTTATTCATGAAGAATATAGCTTGAATGCATGGAATTCCTATTGGTATAGTTAGTGAAAAGGATTCCTTATTCACTAGCGAATTCTAGAAGAGCTATAAGAGACTTTAGGTACCAACCTCAAGATGAGCACCGCTTACCATCCACAGATAGATGGGAAAACAGAGAGAGAGTTAACAAAGTCTTAGAGGATTTGGTAAGAGCTTGTGTGCAAGATTTCGGAGGATCATGGAAAGACCATCTACACTTAGTCAAGTTTTCGTATAACAACAGTTATAGACTAGTATAGGGATGACACCATTTGAAGCTTTGTATGGAAGGCCATGCAAATCTATTTTGTTGGTTAGAGACTGAGGATATCCCAATTCTTGGATCAGATTTGGTTAAAGAAGTCGTAGAAAAGATTAAGTTAATTCGAGCAAGGATGAAGGAAGCTCAGTCTAGGCAAAAGAGTTATGCTAATAAAAAATGGAAATACTTAGAGTTCTCGGTTGGAGATCATGCTTTCGTCAAGGTGTCACCGATGAATGGTGTAATCAGATTTGGAGAATCTGGATGATTGGCACCGAGGTTGCTTAAAGAATTTCCTATTATAAAAAGGATCGGGAAACTCGCGTATAAAATAGAGTTATCGAATATTTTGGTAGGAGCCCACAAAATTTTCCATATTTCTCATCTACGCAAGTGTATTCGAGATTAGAGACTATCATTATACCGATTGTGTTAGAGGATATAGTAGTTGAACCGAATATGACTATAGTTAGAAAACCAGTTCGTATAGATGCGAAAGATGAAAATAGACCGAGGAATAAGACTATCAGATTAGTCAAAGTCCAGTGGAGTGATGACGAGTGAGACTGTACTTGTGAAACTAAAAGCAGGATTAGAGATACTTATCCTGAAGGTTGTTTTACCTTTATGTTTGATTGTTTTGAGTAACTTATCGTAATTTCGAAGACGAAATATTTTAAGGAGAAAGTGCGTAATGGCCCTAATTTTGACTAACATTATTTAGAATATTTAATTAGGTAAATAAAATATATAATGTAGATAGTTAAGAGATTGAGATTTGTAAACCAAGAAGGAGCCGTGTCTTAATGAATGTATAAGCAAAAGAGAATTGAAAGTAAGTAGGAGTAATATGGTAAGGATAAAATAGAAATAACCTTTGTTTTTATACCATAAGCCCTTATGTTCTTCATTCCTCATTCATTTTTATCTTTCACAAATAAAACTAAATCCTTACAGAACTTGACCGACGACCGTTAAGAGGGTTCAAGGAGAAGAAAATAGGATTCAAGTAGAAAGCTTAAGCAAATCAACCTAAGGGAAAATCTCAACCTTCTTAACACAAAGCAAAGGTGAATAATTAATTTACATCTCACCTTGATATTCGATTTCAATCTCAAGTTAGATCCGAACAATTTTGCAAGTTAATGCCATATTGTGTTTATTTATATGGATATATGATTGTTGATGATTTATATGGTTTAATATGGATTTTATGATATGTTTGGATTAGAAAATCTATTAAATGACATCTAAATATTTACATTTTTGATATATGGTCAAGAATATTATTTTAGAACTGGGTTTCAAGTTTCATAATTTTATAAGTGATTGTGGATTTATTTTGTATTTTCTATGAGAGAAAAAGTTATTTTTATTTTTAAATTATTTAAGAAAATTAAATAATGTTTTTAGGTCTGAAATTATATATGTTAGAAAACATATTCAAAGTGAATTATGGTGATATTTGAGGACTTTTATATGTATTTTACTACGATTAATAAATTATTTACTTAAGGGACTTAAACATGTTTTATTTGTTTTGTTAAGGGGAAGAGCTTATTTTGACAGATTGGGCAGGATAGATGAAAATAAATACTTTGAAAGGCATAAAACTAGTTTTGTTTCAAATTACAAATTCGCCATTTCCATTGCTTGCTTTCGCCACCGTGCCCAGAAGGCCTTTCGCACCCACTGGAAACAAGTGGAGATGGTATCAAGCAATCGATACGTAGTGTATTGGAGAAAGGCGGAAGGGACTGTGTCAAAGGCATGCTTACGAAGGGGTTGAAGCCAATTTTATTAGCTTTTGAATCAATCAACTTGCCTTTTTTTCAAAGAAGCTTTCGAAAGAGTTGCCCTTTTGAATCCATTCGAAACATAGCTACTGCATTCATACCTTTTGGATTGGTTTGAAGCTGCTTATAACCTTCAAACAATGTATTCAAAAGTGGAGCTTTCACCTTTTAAATTTTGAAGCCGCCTTTCCAATGCTTTCGAAAGAATCCTTTTAGCCGCTTTTATCAATGGTTTCGGAGGCAGTGGTTTCGAAACAACCCTCTTCTCTAATCATTTTACTTGAGATAAATGCTTTCGATAGTGAAGCCTTCGCTTCTGTTCTCTTTGACCCAATAGTTATATTAAATGTTAAACTCAATGATTTCAAATGTAATGCTTTTAAATGGTTTCGAAGCCGTGTTTTCATAAATTCTTACTTGAACCCAATGCCTTTGAAAGATACGTTTTTAAGCGTTTCAAAAGAGGATGTCTAATATTTTAAGCTGTGGTTCTGAAAGGGATTGTTTGAGGTTTCGAGCAATGGTTTTGAAAGGAAGGTTTCGGCCCTATAGACTAGTGTTTTATAAGTTAAAAAGGCCTTTAGATTATTTTAAAGGGACAAATAACCCTATAGACTTAGATTTTCATCAACATTGTTTTGTGTAATATATCGTGGCATAACTATTTTGAGTAAGCAAAGGGTAGAATTTCCTTGTTTTAAAAAGATATGATTTCAAGGGTAAATTATTTGTAAAGATTGGTTTCGAGGACTTGAAATTTGAATAGGGTGGTCAACCTAGATATTTGCTAAAAGAATGACTCAAACATTAGAATACCAGACATGACTGGTATGAGGTCGCACCTTATACTTTAGCTAGTAGGCCCTAACTAATGTAAATCCCAAATTCCAGTGTGTAGGGTGCTGTCATAGGCAAGACTAAAATGATATTACAAGCCGAAAGGAACACATAAAGTAGAGGTAGGTTATTAGTGAGCCTGCAAAACCATTAGGATCAGTTGACCCTAGAAGAAGTAAGTTAAGGACAGTTCATCCGGTATTGTATCTAACAGAAATGAGAATATTTATTATGTTTGGTAGGCCCGAGTCAACCAATGGTTAATAGTCAGCCTGGTAAAACTATATTATTCGAACATATGGTCCATTGATTGCTTCATTTATATGCATATATGTTATTGCTATCATTGTTATAATCTATTTGATTGTAGGATTTTTGATTCACCAAAAACACGATTTTAGAAAGATATTAGTGAGGGGAAACCCGTTCCGCTAAGCGGCATGGTCTCACTTAATATCAGTAAACCAAGTTGTAATAGAATTATTCACACTAGGCTTTATATTTGACTCGAGGTTTATGTTTTCCCCTTAAACTCTCTAGTGCTTAAAATTCGATTTGAGTAGATTGAGAGTTAAAAACTTTTCAGGTTTAGTCAGTTGGATGAATAAGCTTTTGAAGACGTGTAGGAGGCAAAGCTATCCATGTAGGAGTTAGTTAATATTATTTCTGCTATGATGTATTTATGGTTGATATGTCTATTTATCTAGTACTCTTGTCATCCAAGAGGACGTCTTCATATGTCGCTCCTAGCATAATTTATAATAGTTATATTGGATCAAAACATGGGATTCATTTTGGGATTATGTAATTAAATATGAAATATTGATTTGAAATGCAATCACAAAAGATGCTTGGAAATCTATGATAATTTTATTTCATATTCATGCACTTCTAATACTATGATACCATTAACATTATTGTATTTTATCACCGGAAGTTAGTATTATAGGTGATTGCAGTATATATAACGCCTAGCTTCGAATTTCAAAATAGGGGATGTTACAATCCACCAGCTGCACCTTTAACTCCTTCATCACGGTAGGTGTCGTTTTGCTAAGCGGTCTACTTATAGGTTCAGCTCCAGGTGCAAATCAATTCGAAACTCAATAGCTCGTTTCGGATGTAGTCCTGTAATAGGCTCAAAAACATATCCCAATTCTCTTACTACGGAACCCAATTCAACTCGTCTTCCTCCTCTACTGCACCCAACAAAGCACAAACATCAATACTTGGATTCTCTACTAAGTATATAATTCAGTCGCTACTATTAGCGTGTCTTAATGATATTTCCTTATCTTGGCGAAATATACTAGCATCATATTTACTTAACCGGCTCATACCCAAAATAATCCCAAAGCCCTCAAAGTCAAACACATGCAAACTGCAATCAAATACATGGCCTAATAATGTAAACTCTAAATGGTACATCTCATCCCAAGAGTTGCATGCCCTCCTATCGGAATCGCAACCTTTAAGGAAGTAACTACGTATGAGGGTTATAGGTTAAGCTCATCTACAAAACAATGGGATATAAAAGAATGTGATGCACCAGTATGAAATAGTACTCTAACGGGTATTCCATAAATTAAAAGCGTACCTCACATCACAGCTTTCCTTTCTCCTCAGCTGTTGGTCTCAGGTAGCTGGTTCCAATGCAAACACCTTTCCTTTATTAGCTTTAGCTGGTTCCTTGCACTGGTTCTAATGACTAATCTGATCGCAATTAAAGCACTTGATATCTTCTTTCCAATAACTGTCTTTCCGTATCTTGAATGACACTCTTTCCCAAAATTCTCTTTCTTGTCACACTTGTAACACACAAATTGGATTTTCCTTTCCTAGCTGCTCTGCCCTTCTTGGATCCTTTCTTGTGAAAGAACTTCCTTTTTTGATTCTGCCCAATCCAAGCTGCTACTGCCTTATTACCACTAAAGAAGGCAAGCATCTCCTCGTTTCTCAAAGCCATCTCCATGACTACATCACATGGATCCTTGAGATGTGGCAAGGTCGTCCTAGCAAGCTCATGTCTTAACCCATAGATGAACGTCTCATTTCTCTTAATCACCGTGTCCACGGTAGCATATCCATATCAAGACACCTACTCAAACCCTGTTGCATCTCCAACACAATCATATATCCTTGTATTAATTCAAAAAACTTCCTCAACGGAGTAAACTTAGCGATCTTTGACATAAATATTTCTCCAAACCTCCTTTCAAACTTAACCCACGTCAAAGTTTCCTCCTCTACTCCAACAGTCACACTGTTCCACCAGTACAGTGCAACTCCTTGCAATTGCCTGGACACAAATCTCCTCTTATTTTCTTATTCAAACCAGGATTAACAAAAATCCTCTCATAATGAAGTAACCAATTTTCCACTTCAATGACATCTTCCATTCCAATAAATGGCTTCCCTCCAAGTCTTGCATAGTCCTTACTCAGAACAACATAGTTATTAACAAACTGGACTTCCTGATTCACTCCTCCAATGTTTCTACCAGCTAAACCAGCAGCAGCTCTTGCTTGCATCATGTTTATGAAAAACCGATACATAGCTCCTATATCCACCGGCGGTGTTCTAGCTCCCACATTAGCAGTCGTTTGCCGACTTGGATTCCGTCTAGTATTGGGGCTGGAATTTTCATTGGCAGTGGTGCTTCCCTCACTCACTCTTCCATTTCCTGCCTCCATATCCTACTTGCCTTAAAATTTGCATTCTAACCTAACTAAGATATGAAAGAACAGTCTAAGAGAGAGGATGAATGAAGATAAAGCGCATAATTATATATAGAAAATACATGTACGTTACTACAGAGTTATCCCATACCCTAATCTTATTCTTTGATTCAATAGGATTAAGCTTTCAAAAACTCTTTTAAGTTCAATTTTTGTATTTTACATAAACCTGTGCTTTGATACCAAGTTGTAGCATTCCCCATTTTGAGGCCTGAAACATACCGCTACTGATGCTGCGGTCACCTATGGCATTAATTTCCGGCGATAAAATGTGGTCATGTTAACGGTATCCATAATATCAGAAGCACAAGAATATGAATAACTTAAACAGAACTTCAAAGCAAACTTTCACATTTTATTTCATAGATAATATTTAATATTCATTATTTAATATTCATTACATAACCCTATAGTGTTTCCCAGATTCAGTTAAATATAGCTATCACAAAATACGCCAAGAGAGATATATGAAGATGCCCCTTTGGGTTATCAAAGTTACTAAATAGATAAAACAACTATTGTCATTACATTCATATAAACATCAATCTTTCAACACAGCGGAATATACTAGTAAATAGATTCCTACATAGCTAGTTGTTGCCTCCTACACGTCTTTGGAAGCTTTATTCGCCAGACCTACTAAGCCTATAAACCCTTATTTTCAGCCTGCTCGAATCATATTTTGAGCACCAAGATTTTAAGGGGAAAACATAAACTTCGAGTCAAATAATAAGCATGGCGTGAATAATAATATTCCATCTCGATTAATTAATATTTAGTAAGACCATCCCGCTAAGAGAATGGATTTTTCTCTCACTAATATCCTTTAAAAAATATATCTTTAGCAAATCAAAGTCCTACAACCAAATTGGTTAAGATAAATGACATAAACAATAATATCATACATGCAACATTGGTAATCATAAACAATTTACGTGAACCAATGGAATATCCATCCTAATATCATAGTTTTCTCAGGCTAAATATAAACCTATGGCTGATTCAAGCCTATCAAATATATCAAATTATTGAACCACTATTATAAGGCAACTGGACGGTCTGTCCGAAACTTATTATTCCTAGGATCATTTGATCCAAATGGTTTAGTGGTATCACTAAAACCTATCTCATATGTGTATATTCCTTTTCGAGCGTAAACCAACTTTTAGTCTTACCCATGACGAGGCCCTACATATTGGAATTTTGGACTTATGTTAGCTAGGGGCTATTAGCTAAAGTATAGGGAGCGCCCTACACCAGTCCCAATTGGTTTTCTAATCTCTAAGTAAATTCATTATATCATAATTTATCTAAAGGTGATAAAAACACTAATCATTTTAGTAAAATTTTAGGCTAAATTCCCCTTTTATGTTTCCTTGAAAACATGACCCTTTATAAATGACTTAACTCTTGAAATCATATTTTAAAATAAGGAAAGTATATCCTTTTACTTTATTTAAAATACTTATGCCATGATATATGCTTTTGGAAAACTATATTGGTGAAACTAGAAATCATTTGGAAGTTATCACACTTCGAAACCATAGGACATACAGCCGATGAGGGTCTTCGCCATTTAGAACATAGGCCATAAGGCAAAACTAAAACTTTATGTATTGATAAACTTCGACGTCATTATCACCATTAGGGGTCATCTCCCTCTTCAATATAAAACAGATTAAAGTCTTGGATTTGTAAACATAGGGGTATATAGTCGAAGTCATCCTCTTCGTAGATCATAACTTAGAACCTTAAAAGATACTAGGCCAAAACAACATAGGAAGCATCATTAAGGCCAAAGTGATAATAGGCAGCAACCTATATTTCTTCAAAAGAATTCAGGGTTAAAAATATAGCCAATAAAGCCGAAGTGATAAAACACGGCAACATATAGCCGAAGTCAAAAGGTGCGACATCATTGCCATATAAAGTCATTATCAAAATATGCCGCACTATTATTACTGCTATAGTCCCTTCGAAAGCATTGGATCAGCAACCTTAAAACATGTGAAACTGGGCCATTTTATATAAAATAGGCACCTAAGCCATGCGGCAATGACCATGTTGAAGACCATTATACCGACTTTGACGTTATGCCCTCCACTTCAACCACATCGATCCATTCCGCATCACTTACATCTGTATCGCTTTTGATTAGATTTGGACAGCATATGCGTGGTGAGATGAGGAGCGACAACATGAGTCTTAGTATGGCAAAGCTTTAAATAACATTAAAACTGAATTTTTGCAAAATAAAATATATTATTTTCACCAACTCCCTTTAATGGTCAAAATCTAGTTGGACAACAAGTTTCTTTATCAAACCCTTTTCCAAAAAACTACTGTAGAGCGGATTTTACATTTCCAAAATATTTTGCAAACCACATCCTTTTGTATTAATATTTAATTAAGATAATTAAGCTTTTCTACTTTAAATAATTCATAATAAATCAAAATACTTGGTAAAAAATCATAATAAATCAGGTTTACTATATTCTTTAACATATAAAAATTGAAGGACAAAAAACATATTTTAATTATTTTAAATAATTAAAACCCAAAATATCTCATTTTTCAATCTTATAAATTCACAAAATATTCTCACTAATTCAAAAAATTATGAAATTAAAAACCCGCTTCCAAAATAATATATATAACATCATATTAAAATTTAAGGTCATTTAGGTGTCATGTGATAGTTTTCTAACTCAAACATATCACTAAATTTCATAAATTAGTTCTATAAATTCACCAAAAAGTATATAATCATTCAAACTATCACAGCATGACATAATATAAATAAAAGATTTGGGCTTGATCATAAAACCAAAAATAATATTAAAAACTTGAGATGCATAACTATTATTCACGTTGAATGCATTAGAAGGTTGAGATTTGAATTAGATTTGATTCCCTTATGCTTTCTACTTGATTTCCTAGCCTTTTCTTCCTCTTGAATTTCTTGTAATGGCCGGCCCTTGTTCTTTTACATTCGTTTGTATTGGTTGGAATGGATAATGGAATGTGAATGAGAGTATATGTTTAAGGGAGTATCCTCCTTTCCCATTTTTCCCTCCTCGTGTAATCTTTCGTCTTATTAATGTTCTAATCAATTCTATTAGTTCATTAGTTAGGCTCGACCCACATTAAGCATTAAATCTCAATATCCTAACCATTTAACACTATTTTATTTAATTTAACCAATTAAATATTATAAATAATGTTAATCAAAATTAGGGTTGTTACATATTCACCTTGATTAACTAAAGAAGGTTAACATTTGAGTGTTGATTGATTTATCCTAAGATTTACACTTAATTTCTAGCTTTTCCTTCTCTTGAATCCCTTGTTATTGGCCGACCCAAACTTTCTTTTTCTTTTGTACGAAGATAAGTGAGGAGGAAAGGAGAATGGGAGAGTATGTATTAAGGAACTACGCCATTTTCCTATTTTGCCCTCCTCATTTAATCTCCTTCATTTTTAATGTTCTGATCAACATTGTTAATTCATTAATTAAGACTCAGCCTATATTAACTATCAAATCTCAATCTCCTTATCCCTTTACATTAAATATTTTATTTATCTAATAAATATCCTAAATAATGTCAATTAAAATTAGGGTTGTTATACGAAGAGAACGTAGAAATCAATGGAGTGGACAAACAGTTCTCCCAAAGGCAAGGAAACCCATATATCGTGGAACTGGCTAAAATCATTTACAGAGCCAAACACTCGAAGGTAGGTTTTGATGGTCAACGCTTGTTCGATTAAATTGATTTGGAGTATCTTGCTAATTTTGCGTGGAAGCCGTTGAATGAGAACTTGCATATAAGTAATGATGATTGGGGTTCTTCGCCTAGTAGGAGCCCAATTACTGATAACATTTTACGGTAGGATTATCCTAGGAGATTTTTGATATTACAATGTCATCATATAATGAAATGACTGATCCAGAACATTGCCTTCTAAAGTATGAGTGGCACATGGATGGGGTCAGAACAACCGACACTGTGAGTTGTAGATATTTCTCAATATTTCTTAAGGAAGTGGCTACGATGTGGTTTACCCGGCTCATGCCAAAATCTATATCTTCATTTATCAATTAGGTAGGAAGTTTGTAGAGTAGTTCTGGCTTTATGTTGTTCATATTATGGATGTGATGGCTTTACCCAATATCTTTTAGGGTCTTGGAGAGTCTTTGAAGAAATTTCTACGTAGATTAACACTGCTATGATTGAGATGAGAAATGACAAGGAAGATATTGCACTGTTGGCATTGATTCAAGGAATTATCTAGACATTGTGTAACATTCCTGTTTTTAAAACAAATTTAAATTGATAATTAACTTAATTTTTGAAATTAAACAGTGAATTAATTTGGTATTTTTTCAAATTTAATAGATATTTGTTTGTTTATTAATATAAATGTATATCGAAATGCTTTTTAAAATAGAATTTCTAATTTGAAATTTAGAAATAAATATTTTGAATAATATATTGATTATAAATTTAATTGTGGATTAAATTGAAAATTTGGATAAATATATGTATATAGATTGATTTTGAATTGCATTTTGAATTTGAAACTCTAAAATAAATATTTTAGAAAATAAATTGAATTAAAAAAATTCTATGTTCAAAATTAATAAAAATTTGTTTTCTAGTTGTAATATAATTTTTTTGGAAGTTTTATTTTGAAATTAATACAATAATTTTCTAAAAGTTAAATTTGAATATTTTCAACACTAATATTATTTAGGTAAACTTAAGTATAATAACTTAAGTTTAATTTTAAAATTTATATATATAAATAAATGTAATTTATAGGTGTATATATATACATTTAAAAGTATAATAAATTAAGTTTAAAATAGTATAGGTTATAAAATTTAGAAAAAAATTCTTTTTAAATTATAGTTTGCAAAAATATAAAAATATAAAATAGTAGTATATATGTAAATAAATATAGAGCTTTAGTATGAATATATCTTTTGAAAGTATAAGTATAAAAAGGCCTAACAAATAGTTTGTATATACATAAAGACTTAAAAATACAAAGTTATGTAAATATAAGATATAATTCATTAAATTTTAAGAACATTAGAGATAAGTTAATTCACAAATTACAAAAAAATGATAAGGCTTAAACCATAATTTATAAATAAAAGCTTAACAAGGGTCTAAAACATAAATTTAAATATGTTAACAAGTGTAAGAAAAATAATAGAACTTTGTACAAGTGTTAACATAATTTAACAAGTGGCAAATTGGTTAAATTTAAAATTTAATATCATGTTTAAGGATGAGAGAATCCTATTCATTCATTTTCAGTTTAATCCTTTTACTCCTCATCTTCAAACAAAAAAAATCAAAAGCAACAGCTCAAACCTAGAAACAGAAAGAAAATCAAACTAAATCTGTTTGTCTAATGCAAAAAAAACCAAGCAAGGTTTAAAAAAATTAAATCTGGAAAACAAAAGCAAGTTCAAGCATGCAGATTCAAATGGCAACTTGACATCAATCAAGTTCTGAAATCAAACTAAAGTAATACAAAGATCAGAGCATCAAAACAAAAGTAAGATCAAATCATCTCAGCAATCAATCTGGAAGCAATTACAGATTTTGCTTGTCTGATAAACACTGAGCAACTCAAGAAACAAAAGCAAATCCTCATATAAAGCATGCAAGTTTAAGTCAATGCAAGGATTTGGCTTCAGAATCAAGATCAAATCAATTCGAGTCTCAGATCAAATAACAGATCAAAGAAGTTTCCCAGTCTTTAGAAAATCAAATATTAGGTTCCAGGTTTCAAAAATATTTCATGTCCTCTGTCTTTATTCCAGTTAAGAAAATCCTTAACCTTATATACATTCTGGTTTGCACACAATTAGTATTGATGTATGTTTGTGAATAAGTTTGCATATGTTATGAAATGTGTTTGAATATTGATATAAATATGCTATGCATGTCTCGGAAACAGATATGAGTATCTCTGTTTCAAAGATTTACAAGATGCAAACCTATTTGAAATCAAATTCTCATCCCACAATCATTTATAGGCTTTGATGTCTAAATAAATTATTTTTTTAAGATCAGGATTTAAGTTTTAAAATTAGTTTCAAATTTAATTACTAAAGGGTTTACTAGAAATAAATAAAATCAGTAAAAACAAATTCAAATCAAAAATTTAATCTTTAAAAATTCAAGTTTTGATCATATAAACAAATTCGTGTTGAAGAATAATGATTTTTATTGTTGAAATCTCGATCTTTAAGTTGGAAGATCCTGTGAGTTATTGAGTTGAACAGAAATGACACTTTTATCAAATTCTGTCAAACGACGAGATGAAGTTCATCGTGCTTTGGTCGGAAGATGGTTCGAGCATCAAGGATCAATGAAAAAATAGGGGAGGAATTTTTTGGTGGCCGTGGTGCCGTATCGATGGTGAAATAGGGTTTAGCAACCCATTTTGGTCAGTGTTAAAATCGAGTCGAGTTCGCCATCGGTGGTGAATCGAGCTTGACCAGAGAAAGGGATATTGTTGCGTGATGTCTGGTGCAGCTATGGTCGGAAGCACGTGAGCTTCGGTGGTGTTGTTTGTCGTCGCAGCGAGGTTCTGATAATCTGGTTGGCTCTAGATTTTCATTCGAGTTCTCAAATTCTATTTTGCTATCGGGTTCTTCCTTCTAGGAGGTCGTGTGCGACGGTGAGAGGTTCGTTGACTTGCCGAAGGGTGCAGGGTTGATCGGAGGATCTCCGATCATCGGTGCATATGCACAAGTGTCATCGTGTATCAGTGATGGTTGAAAGAAGAAGAAGAAGGTGGGAAGCTCGAAGTTGAATACGGGGGGTTTGTACTATGGCTCGGGTACTTAATCGGGGGAGGTTTAGCTTGGGCTCAGGTAGTTTTTAATTAGCTTGGTTTTAAAATATAAAGTCAGAAAGAAAAAAAATTGCTCGAGGGTTTACTCAGGTAAACCTACATCTGGCTCGAGTTTTACCCGAGATTTTCTTGGGTACTTGTGTTATCAATTTGAAATATAACTTAAAGTTTACTTTTAAACTTTAAACTATTGTCTCTATATAATTTTTTTTAAAGGTTTGGTTAAAGAAAGGTTGTATAATTTATGAACTTCAAATAATCCGGTTAATTTTTATGATGATAAAATGTTTTAATCGTTTTGTTAACAATAAATTATTAAACAAGTTTCCAAAATGTATGTATGGAACAAGATTTCAAGAGATTTCAAAGGTTGAAATTTTAAAATGATAATGTTTTTAACTTTGTTTGATTTAAAATAATTCTTATATAAATTATTTAGATCCCTGAGTCTTTTTCAAAATAAAATTTAAAGATGAAATGGAAAATAAAAATTAAGATAAAAGGTTTATCTTAAGTTAACTGAGATCTTAATTCAACTAAAAGATTATGATTAATTTATTAAGGATAATTAATTTAAATGATTAATTAATTAAGGTAATTAATTTGAGGATAATTAATTAATTAAAGATTAATTAATAAAAGTGATTAGGGATAATCACTTATTTTAATTACTTAAATGGTAATTAATTAAGGGCTAATTAATTAATGTAATTAATTAAAGATAGTAAATTAGAGAAGAATTAAATAATTAAAGGTTAAATATTAATTGATTTATTAATCAATTATGGTTGATTAATTAATAATCAAAGGTAAATCAATTAAAGATTAAAGATTAATTGATTTATTAATTAAGATTGATTAATTAATAATTTATGGTTAATTAAAATATTGTTAAAGGTTAATTAATAAATGTTTAAGGGTTAATTAATTAAGATGGTTTGTAATTAATTAATATTAATCAACCAGGATTAATAATTTAATCATAAGTGATTAATTTGATTTAAACTTAATCAGATGAATAATTAATCTTACTTATGGATGTTTGAATTGTATGAAATGCTATGAATTGTTTGATATCCCTGATGTGTGATGCTTTGTGATATGAGTTATTTGATTCAAGCTATGATGAATGTAATTTATTTTATCTGTGATGAATGTATATTATTTATCTATGAATCTGTGAATGGAAGATAAGCGTTATAGGAATATACCGCTTATCGATACTGATGTGCTTAAATATGTTTTGACTGATAATATTGCACTATTGTGTAAAACCCCTGGACTACACCATACTCACACAAATATGGATTTCACGGGGAAATTGGTTAAGCCATAGATATTTGAATTCAATGAAATGGGTTTAAAATTGAATTTCGAATCCAAATGGTTTTGAAAATGGAATTGTACTGAGTTTGAAAAGCTTTGGAAAAGGAGTTTTAAAAGATAAAAGTTATTTTGAATAACTTGATAAAGTTTTGAAATTTAAATAATTTGATTTGAATTTGAATTCAAGATTGGAAATTGGTCTTTATATTTGGAAATTATGGGTTTTAAACCATTGTAAAAGTATTATTTTGGGCACTAAGACTTTACCCAATTTTTATGCTTAAAAGGCTTTAACTTGTGCAAATGTAATCGGATTTTTCCGAAGCGGAAACTATTTGTTTTCAAATAATAATAGCTTTCATTTAAAGAAAGGATTTCCGGTTTGTGTTGAAAGGATTTAAAGTTTGAATAAAATTGTTTGGAAGCTATGAATGAATCTTTGTGAAAGATTGTTGAACTTGGTTTCAAAATTGAAGAGGATCTAAAAAGTGTATGTTTTGTATAAAGATTTGAAATGGAAATGGTTTTGAAAGCTATGAATTGAATCTTTGATTGGACGAGTTAATCCAATTTGAAACGGAAATTGTTTCGAAAGGCCATGAATGAATCTTTGTGAAAGAAGGGTGAACTTTATGAAGTAAACCTTTTTCGTTTAAGGATTTGAAAATGGTAATTTTTTCAAACCATTTAAAAGAAAGGTTTGGGGTAATAAGTTGTGACTTAACAAAGATCCCAATATCCAAATGCTTTTTAAATTAAGCGCTCACAATTCGGTTTAGCCAGGAGAGGACTTTATGTCATATAACCCATTTCGAATAGTGATACGACGTAATGGATAGAATTTGAAGACGGATGGTGAAGACCGGGTATTTTCGAGAATGAAAGGATAACCCGTCGAATGTCTCTGCACTATATCGCGCCGGTATAGAGATCTCCATATGTGATGGGGAGTCCAATAGGGATTGTGAATACCCGAATTGCAAGGGCTTCTTTTGAAGTGCCTTCAGTTATGTACGAACCCGTAACATACTTGTATGGATGTGTGTCTGACATTACACTTTGAGATGTAAAGCTGGTTTCTATCAAATACATTTCTATTTGGTGGTGGAGATTTATCCTCTTAGCTTAACACTCTTCTCTGATACGTATGAGCTCAGAGATATGTAATTGATATTTACCAGTGATATATTCCTAATTTGGTAATGTGGCATACGAAGTGCTGCTGATTATTTGTTGACCGAAGCATGGCATTTATGTAAAGCGTAGCTTTGTGGACGAGACTTTTTCGAGCCTCACAATGCGGTAATGGTCAAAACAGGAATCGTTGCAGCAAGGTTATTTGGGGGTACCGCCCGCTGAGGGTATGTCCATTTCCTTTTGGATTATAAGTGATATCATGGTATGGAGCCCAGATACTTAACTTTGTGGTTGCTGCAAACTTATTGCTTTGTGCTTGTTGGTTGAGAGGCGCTTTAGATAAAGGTCGGTAACGACCGGTGGGTGGCATACTCGTGTCAGTAGTTACCTAGTTATAGAGGTAACCTGACCTTGTGTAGCAAAGATCCGGTTAGGTTCTCGGAAACGTCCCTCCAGAGGCATTTCATTTTGTGTAGGAAATTCCTTTGCCTGACCATTTGTTGGAAATCCAATCATTCAATATGCTCCTTTTACGGTTTTAGCTGTATAACCTGCCATTTACTTATGGTGGTCACCACTGTTTAGATGGTAGCTATAGTAGGCATATAATAATGGTTGTATGTTGGCTAAGATTTATATTATACTTTCGAAAGGTTTTTTGCACTATGCACTAATAATAATATCAAAAGGATCTTGCGTATCAAGCATGTTTGACTATCATAAGGAGAAATCTCCTCCAATTCTACGTTTGCATTGTGTGTGCAGTGGGACGCCTTATGGTAGTTTCATTTTTCAAAAAGCATTTAGGATTTCAAATTTTAAATTCTTTTGTTTGTTTTAAAGATAAAATCTGTTTTCGTTTTCTCATACCAGTCCCATGACTGACCTGGAGTTTATTGTTCCCTTCCTAAACTCTAGGTGCCCATAATTTTCCACATGGGAAGTCTAGAGTTAGGATTTTAAGATAATCAGCTACTAGATGTAGATTTCGGTAGCCTCTAGCCTTTTGTTTTGAATCCTTTGGAGTCGTTGGATTTTGGCGATCGTATTCATGTCCGACCTTGCTTAATGCATCAATGATAGTGGTTCGAGCTTTTGGTTCAAGCTATCTTTGGTTTGGAGTTTTGAAGATGGAATTACAGGATGGTGTTGGATTCTTTTGGAAATGGATTCTATTGGAGTTATTTTTCCAATGTTGATGGTTGCAAAGTCTAGACCATCTAGTTGTTGTTATTTCTTCCGTTGTAGTCTTGATCTCTAATAGTATTTGATATCAATGTGTTGTAATCTGTTGTATCGAATATTGTGTATCAATGATATTACTCATTTTCTTCCGCTGTGTTGTCGTACTTAATGTGTTATAAGCTCCGGCACGAGTCAGATTTCAAAGGTTGAATCTGCGGCATTCGAGTACAAGTGAAGTACGGGTGTCGATTTTCGAACGCTGAAATTTGGACCGTGATAATTTGGTATCAGAGCTGAAGGTTGGACTTTAGCTCATGGGTATAACATATTAGGTAGCTCATTAGAGATAAGGTTAAGTATACCCTAGAATGAGTATATCCCTAAGATATCTGCTCTTATGCCTCGGTAAATTCTCTTATTATCCATTGATAGCAAGTATGAGTGCAAGAAGAGGACGAGGTAGGGGACATGGGAGTACCATTACAAATGATCAATACCTTGTAACAACAGAAATAACTTTTCTCTATCAATCTCCTTTGATCTAGTTTTAATTCTTCGATGGCTTCGTGACAGCTCAAGGGAGAAGCTTCGGTGTGATAATAGCCATGCGAATCGTATAGATAAGTTCCTATCTCGTATTCTCATTATCAGTTTTTCAATTCGACTTTAAAGAAATTGAGATTGAAATTGAAAGAAATTGGTTAATTAAATCCGAAGCGAAACTAAATTGAATTCGTTTGTCTATTCTTTGGGGTATTTCGACCTAAGTTTGGAATCCATACCTAGTGTTTGAGAATTATGGAAAATTGAATCTATCTACTCTCCGAGGTCCGATATATTCTACGAATGGTTAGTTATCCTTCGGACTAACCCATGCCCTACATAATTCGTAGACTAGGTGACCTGAGTATCTTGTGTAGTATCAAATGAGTTCGTTTTCAAAATTATTGACGATATTCTGATTTAGTAAGCCAAATGTGTAATAAATGTTCAGTTTAATCTAGTAAACCATCTCTCTATGTGTTCATATATTCTTTGGTTATCTCCCTGTCTAGCAAAGTTCGAGGACGAAATTTTCTTAAGATAGGGAATCTGTGACATTCCTGGTTTTAAAACAAATTTAAATTGATAATTAATTTAATTTTTGAAATTAAATAGTGAATTAATTTGGTATTTTTTCAAATTTAATAGATATTTGTTTGTTTATTAATATAAATGTATATCGAAATGCTTTTTAAAATAGAATTTCTAATTTGAAATCCAGAAATAAATATTTTGAATAATATATTGATTATAAATTTAATTGTGGATTAAATTGAAAATTTGGATAAATATATGTATATAGATTGATTTTGAATTGCATTTTGAATTTGAAACTCTAAATTAAATATTTTAGAAAATAAATTGAATTTAAAAAAATAATATGCTCAAAATTAATAAAAGTTTGTTTTCTAATTATAACATAATTTTTTTGGAAATTTTATTTTGAAATTAATATAATAATTTTCTAAAAGTTAAATTTGAATATTTTCGACAGTAATATTATTTATATAAATTTAAGTGTAATAACTTAAGTTTAATTTTAAAATTTATATATAACAAAATGTAATTTGTAGGTATATATACATTTAAAACTATAATAAATTAAGTTTAAAATAGTATTGGTTATAAAAATTAGAAAAAAATTCTTTTAAAATTATTGTTCGTAAATATATAAAAATATAAAAATAGTAATATATATGTAAATAAATATCGAGCTTTAGTACGAATATATCTTTTGAAAGTATAAGTATAAAAAGGCCTAACAAATAGTCTGTATATACATAAAGATATAAAAATACAAACTTATGTAAATATAAGAGATAATTCATTAAATTTTAAGAACAATAGAGATAAGTTAATTCACAAATTACAAAAAAAAAATGATAAATCTTAAACCATAATTTATAAATAAAAGCTTAACAAGGTTTAAAACATAAATTTAATTATGTTAACAAGTGTAAGAAAAATAGTAGGATTTTGTACAAGTGTTAATATAATTTAACAAGTGGCAAATTGGTTAAATTTAAAATTTAATATCATGTTTAAGGATGAGAGAACCCTATTCATTCATTTTCAGTTCCATCCTTTTAATCCTCATCTTCAAACAAAAAATTCAAAAGCAACAGCTCAAACCTTGAAACAGAAAGAAAATCAAACTAAATCTGTTTGTCTGATGCAAAAAAACCAAGCAAGGTTTTAAAAAATTAAATCTGGAAAACAAAAGCAAGTTCAAGCATGCAGATTCAAATGACAACTTGACATTAATCAAGTTTTGAAATCAAACTAAAGTATTACAAAGATCAGAGCATCCAAAAAAAAGTAAGATCAAATCATCTCAGCTATCAATGTGGAAGCAATTACAGATTTTGCTTCCCTGTTAAACACTGAGCAATTCAAGAAACAAAAGCAAATCCTTAGATAAAA
The DNA here is from genome assembly GCA_030765085.1 of Allium cepa. NCBI lineage: Eukaryota > Viridiplantae > Streptophyta > Magnoliopsida > Asparagales > Amaryllidaceae > Allium > Allium cepa. Next base: position 783,489,750 of record CM060935.1, on the reverse strand, counting down.
GTATGCAAGTTTAAGTCAATGCAAGGATTAGACTTCAGAATCAAGATCAAATCAATTCAAGTCTTAGATCAAATAACAGATCAAAGAAGTTTCCCAGTCTTCAGAAAATCAAATATCAGGTTCCAATTTTCAAAAATATTTCCTGTCCTCTGTCTTCATTCCAGGTGAGCAAATCCTTAACCTTATATACATTCTGGTTTGCATACAATTAGTATTGATGTATGTTTATGAATAAGTTTGCATACGTTATGAAATGTGTTTGAATATTGATATGAAGGTGCTATGCATGTTTGGGAAACAGATATGAGTATCTCTGTTTCAAAGATTTATAGGATGCAAACCTATCTAAAAATTGAATTCTCATCCTACAATCATTTATAGGCTTTGATGTCTAAATAAATTGTTTTTGTAAGATCAGGATTTAAGTTTTAAAATTAGTTTCAAATTTAATTACTAAAGGGTTTACTGGAAATAAAGAAAATCAGCAAAAACAAATTCACATCAAAAATTTAATCTTTAAAAATTCAAGTTTTGATCGTGTAAAAAAATTCGTGTTGAAGAATAATGATTTTTAATGTTGAAATTTGAATTTTTAAATTGGAAGATTTTGTGAATTATTAAGTTGAACAGAAATGACGTTTTTGTCAAATTCTAGCAAACGGCGAGATGAAGTAGATCGTGCTTTGGTCGGAAGATGGTTCAAGCATCAAGGATCAATAGAAAAATAGGGGAGGAATTTTCTGTTGGTCGTGGTGGCGTATCGATGGTAAAGTAGGGTTTAGCAACCCATTTTGGTCAGTGTTAAAATCGAGTCGAGTTCTCCATCGGTGGTGAATCGAGCTTGACCGGAGAAAGGGATATTGTTCCATGATGCCTGGTGCAGCTATGGTCGGAAGGAGTGAGCTCCGGTGGTGTTGTTCGTCGTCGCGGCGAGGTTTTGATAATCTGGTTGGCTCCAGATTTTCATTCGAGTGCTCAAATTCTATTTTGCTATCGGATTCTTCCTTCTAGGAGGTCGTGTGTGACGGTGAGAGGTTCGTTGTCTTGCCGGAGGGTGCAGGGTTGATCGGAGGAGCTCTGATCATCGGTGCATATGCACAAGTGTCATCGTGTATTGGTGAATGGTTGAAAGAAGAAGAAGAAGATGGGAAGCTCGAAGTTGAATACGGGGGGTTTGGACTATGGCTCGGGTATTTGATCGGGGGAGGTTTAGCTTGGGCTCGGGTAGTTTTTAATTAGCTTAGTTTTAAAATTTAAAGTCAGAAAAAAAAATTTGCTCAATGGTTTACTCGGCTAAACCTACATCTGGCTCGAGTTTTACTCGAGATTTTCTTGGGTACTTGTGTTATCAATTTGAAATATAAATTAAAGTTTTCTTTTAAACTTTAAACTATTGTCTCTATATAACATTTGTTTTAAAAGTTTTGGTTAAAGAAAGGTTGTACAATTTATCAACTTAAAATAATCCAGTTAATTTTTACGATGATAAATTTTTTAATCATTTTGTTAACAACAAATTATTAAACAAGTTTCCAAAATGTATGTATGGAACAAGATTTCAAGAGATTTCAAAGGTTGAAATTTTAAAAAGATAATGTTTTTAACTTTGTTTAATTTGAAATAATTGTTATATAAATTGTTTAGATCCGTAAGTGTTTTTCAAAATAAAATTTAATGATGAAATGGGAAATAAAAATTAAGATATAAGGTTTATCTTAAGTTAATTGAGATCTTAATTCAACTAAAAGATTATGATTAATTTATTAAGGATAATTAATTTGAGTGATTAATTAATTAAGGTAATTAATTTGAGAATAATTAATTAATTAAAGATTAATTAATGAAAGTGATTAGGGATAATCACTTATTATAATTAATTAAATGGTAATTAATTAAGGGCTAATTAATTAATGTAATTAAGGATAATTAATTAGAGAAGAATTAAATAATTAAAGGTTAATTATTAATTGATTTATTAATCAATTAAAGTTGATTAATTAATAATCAAAGGTTAATCAATTGATGATTAAAGATTAATTGATTTGTTAATTAAGATTGATTAATTAATAATTTAAGGTTGATTAATATATTATTAAAGGTTAGTTAATAAATGTTTAAGGGTTAATCATTTAAGCTAGTTTGTAATTAATTAATATTAATCAACCAGGATTAATAATTTAATCATAAGTGATTAATCTGATTTAAACTTAATCAGATGAATAATTAATCTTACTTATGGCTGTTTGAATTGTATGAAATACTTTGAATTGTTTGATATCCCTGATGTGTGATGCTTTGTGATATGAGTTATTTGATTCAAGCTATGATGAATGTGATTTATTTTATCTACGGTTAATGTATATTATTTATCTATGAATCTATGAATGGAAGATAAACGTTGTAGGAATATACCGCTTATCGATACTGATGTGCTTAAATCTGTAATGATTGATAATGTTGCACTATTGTGTAAAATCCCTGGACTACACCATACACACACAAATATGGAATGCATGGGGAAATTGGTTAAGTCACAGATATTTGAATTTAATGAAATGGTTTTAAAATTGAATTTTGAATCCAAATGGTTTTGAAAATGGAATTGTACTGAGTATGAAATGCTTTTGAAAAGGAGTTTTAGAAGATAAAAGTTATTTTGAATAACTTGATAAAGTTTTTAAATTTAAATAATCTGATTTGAATTTGAATTCAAGATTGGAATTGAATTCTATATTTGGAAACTATGGGTTTTAAACCATTTCAAAAGTATTGTTTTGGGCATTCGGACTTAACCCAAGTTTTATACTTAAAAGGCTTTAACTTGTGCAAACTTAATCAGATTTTTCCGAAGTGAAAACTATTTGTTTTCAAATAATATTAACTTTCATTTAAAGAAAGGATTTCCAATTTAAGTTGAAAGGATTTTAAGTTTGAAATAAAATTGTTTGGAAGCTATGAATGAATCTTTGTGAAAAATTGTTGAACATTGTTTTGAAATTGAAGAGGATCTAAAAGGTGTTTTTTTGTATAAAAAATTGAAATGGAAATCGTTTTGAAAGCTATGAATTGAATCTTTGATTGGATGATTTAATCCAATTTGAAAGGGGAATTGTTTTGAAAGGCTACGAATGAATCTTTGTGAAAGATAGGCGAACTTTGTGAAGTAAACCTTTTTCGTTTAAAGATTTGAAAATGGTAATTTGTTCAAATAATTTAAAAGAAATGTTTGGGATAATAAGTTGTGACTTGACTAAGATCCCAATATCTATATGTTTCTAAATTAAGCGCTCACTATGCGGTTTAGCCGGAAGAGAATTTTATGTCATATAACCCATTCGAATAGTGATACGACGTAATGGATAGCATTTAAAGACCGGTGGTGAAGACCGGGTATTTTCGAGAACGAAAGGATAACCAGTCGAATGTCTCTGCAATGAGTTGCTCCGGTATAGAGATCTCCATATGTGATGGGGAGTCCGATCGGGATTGTGAATATCTGAATTGCAAGAGCTTCTTTGGAAGTGCCTTCGGTTCTGTTCGAACCTGGAACAGACTTGTATGGATGTGTGTCTGACGTTACACTTTGAGATATAAAGCTGGTTTCTATCAAATACATTTATGTTTGGTGGCGGAGATTTATTCTCTTAGCTTAACACCATTCTCTGAGACGTACGAGCTCAGAGGTTATATAGTTGATATTTACCAGTGATATATTCCCAATTCGGTAATGTGGCATACGAAGTGCTGCCGATCATTTGTTGATCAAAGCATGGCTTTTGTGTAAAGCGTAGCTTTGTGGAAGAGACTTCATCGAGCCTCACAACCCGGTTTTGGTCAAAATAGGAATCGTTGCAGCAATGTTATTTGGAGGTAGCGCCCTCTGAGGGTATGCCCATTTCCTTTTAGATTATAAGTTGTATCATTGTATGTAGCCCAAATACTTAACTTTGCGGTTGCTACAAACTTATTTCTTTGTGGTTGTTGGTTGAGAAGCGCCTCGGATGAAGGCTGGCAACAACCAAGGGGTGGCATACTCGTGTCAGTAGTTACCAAGTTACATAGGTAACCCAGCCTTGCGTAACAGAGATCCGGTTAGGTTCTCAGGAACGTCCCTCCAGAGGCGTTCCATTTTATATAGGAAGTTCCTTTGCCTGACCATTTGTTGGAAATCCAATCATCTAATATGCTCCTTGTACGGTTTTAGTTGTATAACCTGTCATTTACTTATGGTGGTCACACCGTTTAGATGGTAGCTATAGTAGGCATACAATAATGATTGTATGTTGGCTCAGATTTATATTATACTTTCGAAAGGTTTTTTTGCACTATGCACTAATAATTATATCAAAAGGATTTTGCGTATCAAGCATGTTTGACTATCATAAGGAGAAATCTCATCCATTTCTGCGTTTGCATTGTGTGTGCGGTAGGAGGCCTTATGGTAGTTTCATTTTCCAAAAAGCATTGCAGATTTCAACTTTTAAATTCTTTTGTTTGTTTTAAAGATAAAACCTATTTTCGTTTGCTCATACCAGTCCCATAATTGACCTGAAGTTTATTGTTCCCTTTATAAACTCTGGGTGCCCACAATTTTCCACACGGGCAGTCTAGAGTTGAGATTTTCACATAATCAGCTAGTAGATGTAGATTTAGGTTGCCTCCAGCCTTTTGTTTTGAATCCTTTAAAGTCGTTGGATTTTGGCGATCGTATTCATGTTCGACCTTGCTTAATGCATCGGTGATGGTGGTTCGAGCTTTTGGTTCAAGCTATCTTTGGTTTGGAGTTTTGGAGATGGAATTGCAGGATGGTGTTGGATTCTTTTGGAAATGGATTCTATTGGTGTTAGTTTTTCACTGTCGATGGTTGCAAAGTCTAGACCATCTAGTTGTTGTTAATTCTTCCACTGTAGTCTTGTATCTCTGATAGTATTTGATATCAATGTGTTGTAATCTATTGTATCGAATATTGTCTATCAATGATATTACTCATTTTCTTCCGCTGTGTTGTCGTACTTAATGTGTTATAAGCTCCGGCACGAGTCAGATTTCAACGGTTAAATCTACGGCATTCGAGTACAAGTGAAGTACGGGTGCCGATTTTCGAACGCTGAAATTTGGATCATGACACATTGATTTTGGTAAGTGGCTAAATATGAAATCACCACCGACCACAGAGGAATTATATCAGAAAACAACCTAATTTATATACTTGGAAGAGGTAGCTATGGCCGCTTGTAAGGCTGATGGAAGATCATTAACTGAAGTTCTATAAAGCAAAGTCATTACGAAGAAAAGAGTTAAGACAGTGGTAACATTGTGATTAATGTTGATAATATGAATAATGATTTGAAGAGAGGAAACCAGGGCACTAGAGGTAGAAAACCAGACTTTAAGAAGCATCTGAGGTATCCAAAAAACAAAGATTATACCCCGTTGAGTGAAATTTTGGAGAACATTTACCTTTCCATGAATTTATTACAATATCTAAACACATCTGAAATAATACGTATCACACCTTGACACAAGACAATATACAGGAGTTTAAGAATTTGTACAGGTCACATGTTAGGAAAACATGAATGAAGGTCTTATAACACAAAGGAATAAAAGATATATGTACACACACGCATACACATATATAAAATTTATATACAACTGGACTTCAAATCAAGACACAACATATATACAGCATCATCAACTTGGCAAATTATATACAAATATGCCACGAAACCATGACGTCCTATCATAAGCCAACTATATACAATAATACCCATGAACATACTAACATGGATCTATTGGCTCTAGATGTCTCTCATAATTATTCTTATTGCACATCATCCAAACGGTTCCCCTAACATAGATTGATATGGCATGCTAATGAGGCTCTTGATCCATAGAAACTCTAAAGTTATAAATAATATTCCATTCTCCATCAATTATCGTGTCATAGGAAATAACTTTAAAATATGAGAATTAAATCATTTTGGAACAAGCCCTCAATTTGACCCATGGAGATGCCAGAAAACAAAATGTTGAGTAAGGCTAGAAATACAATGTGAGTATAATTATGCAATAAGAACAAGTAGACGTGCCGTGTTAAGTTTTATAGGGCATAGTAGTTTCATACAGGGTCACTCACACCAAAAACATTCCCCAAATCCCATTTTCCCAAATCAAGAATAAGAAACATGTCATGGCACGATATTCAATATAACATATAGAGTTGTTGCTCTAATCAACCAGAACACTTATGAGTTGCATTACGATGTAAAAATGCAAACCATTATTCTGATCAATCGTTTTACAAGGTTCTAACATCCCTACTTTCCCTTATTAGAGTGCTATGTTGCACTCTCTTGTATGAATCCAAGTAGAATTGCACTTGTTAAATCTCCTAGGATTTACCTTTTGCTAGACTATCTGCCTCGATAAGTCATAACGGTTTTTTCACTAATATACTTTTGATGAGATCTGAGTGCACTTCAATCAACCCCTTAGTTGTAGCTACATTATTGAAATATGAAAATGTGATTTATGCTTGTTGTAGTCCACTTCAAGTTTCCATCTACTGGTGCTATTTCCCTTCCTATTCCTACACTTTCGAAAATCTTCTACTTCTTCATATGTTCATGAGACAAATCATTTAGACATAGCGACGAGGGAAAAGATCATCAGGGTTCCTGTTAGGACCCTAAAATCTGTCTGCTAGGATGGATACAAGCATTTAGTAGTCAAAAGCCTATGTCATTCTTAGTTAATATTAAATTTAATACTTTTCAATCATTTGACTATCAATACGATATTAATTCCCAAAAGGTCACTCTAACCCATCACGTAACCCATATGATTATCATGTCCTTGCATTATAGTTTGAACATGTAATTTGTAACATTTTTCTATAACAGAAGCATTTATAAAACACGGCATCGAATATTAACATTTATGTGAAACTAAATTAAATAACTTGCAATGATGAAATTCAAATATAAATAAACTTATATAGCATAGTAAACACAAGTATATATCCATAAAAATTCATATATTCAAGGAAAAGTTAATTTAAACTATTTAAATAGGATTTATTCCTTTAAATTCAATTTAATCCCAAAATATTGTTAAATAATTCAAACTTAACCTTTAAAAATAAATAATTTATCTGAAAATATTTTAAAAAAATCTGGATTTTTCAAAACAATAAATAAGAATTTCAACAATAGTTTTCTTCATTTAAAATATTTTAATATTTGAAAATCTCTCATTTTGAACTTAAATTCAATTTAGTTAAACTATTTTGAATTTAAAAGTCGGCTCTTTTAGATATTTTATATAAGTCAAAGTTATTTCTGAAATATTTAGTAACCCAAAAACCTAAATTTTTAATTTTTAATTGAATTTTCAACTCTCAGGGTATTTTCTAGAAACTACCTATGCAGTAAGTTAAAAATCTTCCAAAAATCCTTCCAATGCTTAAACCATAGGTACATGGTGTTACAACCTATTTATGAAGTATATAACAAGCTAAAAACCATCACAATGAACTAAAACAAGTAATAGGAAAATAAGAAATGAAGCAAGAACAAAATGGTCAAGTTTTAGGCATCATTGCCCAGAAAAATTGACCTATCCAGTCGACCACTGGGATGATGAGTGATGGACTAGTTATGATGAATTTATTTTGTAGCAGTTCCCTAAACTTCTTCATTTCTATCACCGTTCTCTAGGATTTGATGGATGACTTCAATGTCACTTCAAGTATGGGATCACCTGAGGTTTCTGCTATGTTTACTACTATGATTACATGAATAACAGAAATAACTATAAGAAAAGTTGTTATTGTTGCATTGATCCATAGGGTCTCAATGTTGAATGCGACTACTGGCCATTATTTAAAAAACAAAAATAGATAAACAAACGCTACAACTTATTCCCGCCAATGGTTTGGCGAAATTTATTTTGGCCGCATATATCTCCTTTTCTTCTGTATAACGCTTTAAGCATTTCTGTTATTCTTCTCCCCTTAAATATTGAAGAAAAAACATAGTAGAAATCTCTTCATTCCAGTTCACCGTTAATTCTCTCTCGCCTAAATCAAGGGCTTCTTCGACATCGTTCCAACACAGAAAAGCACCTCATGAAACTGGATCGAATCCTCACCATTGCTAAACCCTCTCTAACATTATTGATCCGATACCATGGTTCTATATTAACATTCTTATAGTTATTGCTTCTTCTGCTTCATTGAATATACAGTCCAATTCTACTGAATTTGATTACGGTTAAATCATTTAATGTTTGAACCCAATTACTATTAAATATTATTCCATTCAATGTCTCACATGTTGTGTCCAATTTTAGGTATTTATTATCAGTGTAATATATTTTATTACACATCTTTTTGCTTCTAAACATGTTAAAAATATTTTTATTTTCTCTGAATAGGAATAAGCAATGATATTGTCCTAAACATGCGAGGCTTTCATCTTGTGCCAGCATAAAGGACAGGGATAAGATTGTTGTACCTTGTGACTTTGGTAAGATATATTAATTATTAGCAACATGTAGAATATTATAATTTATCATTAAAACCAAAAATACATTACACATGCACTTATTGAGGTGTTTTTATTCTATTAACTAGGTTTTCGACAAGTGGAATTCGAATGCAATTAAAACATTTAGATTAATCTAAAACAACTCGAAAATTGACCGAAAGACCTAAAAGAGCATCACAAGAGTCTCAAGAAGTATAATAACGCCCCACCTCTATACCCACGCTGACCAAGAACACTACGGTGTAGTGCTGTCAACTAGCACGGAGAATAAGGCTGTTGAGGAGCGACCCTCCATGTAATTGCTTATCACACGGTGGCTATAAATAATCTTCGGGAACAAACATAGAAATAAGCATAACACAAATCAGTCACAGACATCCATATCACAAAGGCGGAAGAAGATATGATTATATAACTAACACATGAAAGTGTACATCAGAGTAGTGGCCAAAAAGATCCACAATAATACAAAAGAATAGCAACACAGCTATACAAAAGAATACAACTATGAGTCTATATCTCATGTGTATACAGCAAAAACTGCTAATCTAAATAGTTAGCCAAAAGTCAGAGTAGCAAATCCTAGGAAGAAGTCAAGCAGAAGCACCTGTAACATCTCGGTCTGACCCGAGTATTATTTAAGAAAATAATAAACGGATCAGTCTAGCTATAAATATCAGATGACATGACATAAAATAAAAGATATGGCATAAACATAAAATATCCATACTGACATACTACTATAAGTATGCAAATGATGATCAACAGAAGATCAATCAATAAGAGGTAAATCAATATCACAAGAATCTTCTCAAAGATCCAAAGAGAGCATCATACCCTAAACTTGTACTCATAACAAGTCAATGACATAAATTCCAGCAATCCACACGAGAAATCCAGAAATCATAAAAAGAGAAAGAGGCCTATCACATGACGGTCCGAAGACCATGGGGAGCTACCCCATATGTGTGAGTGGAATCACACAAATGGTGTCTAGGCTAACCAAAAAGCAAAAAGGTATGTGTGAGTGGAATCACACAAATGGTGTCTAGCCTAACCTTGCAATGAAAGAGACATCGCACAATTGCTAGTCTAATTCATAAAATGATTATCAAGATCAACGAGAAGTGTCAACCACAGTAAGCTAGTAAATATATGAGCTTAGCTTCATGTCCCATAACCACTAGCTTAACTTAAATATTTACGAACAAATTATAGATTTCCACTAGAAAATTGTCACAAGAGATTCAATCGAACAAGTCCAAGAATTAAACGACGAAGTAAACGCAAACGTTTCATACCACTTGTTTTACTAAGTCGTTTAATTAGATTTCTCATACGAGTGAGGTAAAGGTTTGTATATACTAATAGATTGGAAATCGGTTTGAGAAAACGTGCTTCGTTATAAAATAGTGTTGAAATCATTTGAAGAAAGAGTTTTGATATTTACTACTAGTATAGAAAACCTTTATATTTTAAAGTGACCAATCATAGAAGTGATTGTAGAAACAATCAATCATAAAAATTCACATACGAAGACATGAATAAAATCCAAAGAAACCAATAAAGAATCCATTGAAATAGGTATTCAAAAATCCATAAAATCGACCGAGTGCCAAAGATAGTTTGTCTCGAAGAGTGGTCAACTCAGCATCACAACAAAGCAAGTTCTGTTGAATGTTTTTCAGATAAGATCCCCTACGGAGGGGGGTCCGGGGGGGTGGCAACCCCCCAAGGTGGGGGTGCGGGGGCAACGCCACCGCTACGGGGTTCGACCTGCCCGGTCAGGTCGCGGGGGTCCAGGGGGCAGCGCCCCCGGCGGGGTGCGGGACAGCGCCCCGTCCAAAACGGTACGACCTAATGGTTGCGACCTAGGGGTCTAAGGGGTCAAGCGACTTAGTGGTTGCAACCTAGAGGTGTTCGCGACCTAACGATGACTCGCGACCCAACATGGCCGACCTAACAGAGGTTGCGACCTAAGGTATTCGCGGCTTAGGGACAGAAGCAGGACCGAGCGACCTACGACCTAAGGCGACTTACGACCTACGACCTAAGGCGACTTACGACCTACGACCTAAGGCGACTTACGACCTACGACCTAAGGCTCGCGCGACCTAGTGAAATAGCAGTATTAGGTCGGAGACGACCTACGACTTAAGGCCATACGACCTACGACATAAGGCCATACGACCTACGACTTAAGGCCGAACGACGTAACACCGAATAAGCATTTAGATGGCCCAGCGACCTATGGTACTAACTCGCGAGCGACCTAACGAGTTAACTCATGAGCGACCTAATTCCGAAGTGCCAATTCTTCCAGAATGACCTAAGTGCAGTTTTTTCACCGAAAATACTAAAATTTGGAGTTTTTCGCCAATCCAATCCAAACCAAATGCAAATATACATGCAAAAATGATAGGGAATCATTTCCAACAGTCCAATATAGTTATAGGCTAGAATTGTGAGATAAAACTCTCACTTTTGCACTAAAATTTATGAAGATGAAGCTTGAAAGCAAGGAGAAGCAATCCAAAGCTTGAATCCAATATCTTATACTTGAATTTGGAGTTGAATGTTGGATTTGCAATTGAATTTGTTCTTGGAGTTTTAATTTCCCATTCTCTTCACCATTAATGCCAAAGCTTGAGTTAGTTAGGAAATTTATGAAGAGTGAGGAGAAGGGGGTTGGAACTTGGGCTTAATAGGCTAAACTAACCCAAAGCCCAAAGCGGGAAAAGTTAGTGAAATTTCACTAACTCCAAACCTATCGATGTTTATACTTAAAAAATTGTAAACGGCATTTCGAACTCAATGGAAGTGGTCTCGAGTCCTAATTTGACCATTTGCAAAAAGTATCTTTTCGGACCAAAATCCGATTAACCATTTAATATTTAAATAAAATATTTAAATATAAACTCGACAAATATGCAGGTTGTTACAAGTATGGGCTAAAAATAACCTAACCTTTTGGATCGGCACCGATCCAATTGGATTGGTACCTATCCGAATTACTTGATCATTGGTCCTCCTAACCTCTTGCATCACACTCATATGACTCCACTAAGCTCACCTAACAAGTTTGGTAACATTCTAAGCATCCGAGTTCAGGAAGTGAAGGTTTATCTGATTTAGAATACAATTCACTCTAATTCATCGGTGAATCATAATCAAGACAAATCAACAAGCTACGAAATTACATGAAGAGCATCATATTGAAGCAAGGAAGACAATCAGGTAGTCAAAGCATAAAAAATGCTTAATATTTCGATTGGTACCGATCTGATCCAATTGCTCTGATTACCTCTAATTTTTTTGGGCTTCCTCTGTATAATGACTACAAGCTTCTGGCAAAGCGGCTCTGGCCCAAGGTCTCTCCAACCCCTATAAATACCATCCCATTTGCAACATGAAAGGGATCGCTGGACTGGCTGCTGCAACTCTTCCATTACTGTCCTTCACCCTTCTTTTCCCATACAATTGTCACAAAGAAGCAACTGAGATCCTCCGATTGCCCCTAAGTACTTGAGATTTAGATCGAACTTAGGCCATTCAATTACATGTAATCCAAATCAATCTTGTAATAACAACAGTTAATAAAAGATATAAAGTGGATGTAGGCTTCGATAACGGCCGAACCACTATAAAATTCTTGTGTCTCTTTACTATTTATGCTTTTTTTCATTCATTTTCTATATTTTTTTCTTTGAAAAGCAAGGTGGTGCTTTCACATTCATTCTAGGGTGTCGATCCATTTTTTGGGTTAACATATTTACCCCAAAAGAGTTTTCTTAATGGTACCGGTAATATCATGCCAACTGAAACTGGGCTTCACTCAGTATATATTCTATTGGGTTACATAGCTAGTATGTTTCTTGTGATTAGTCATTTAGTCTTTCTATATTACTGAATTGAACCAAAGTTATTTTTGCACTTTACTTTAATTCTAAAAGCTATTTGATTTCACGACATACGATATGCTTTCTTTCATGACGACTGATATAGGTTGTGATATAATTATGTGACTGATAGAAGCTTCAGAGCATATGTTAGGATTTTTTAATATATATAACCGAAAATTCTAGTTATATATGACGCAACTTTAGAACGATACATAAGACGTCTTATGAATTTTTTGGCACTTGCAATATATACTTATTATCTTTGGCTACACAATATATTAGTAAAATTTGAATTTACATTTACAATACAGATTGGATAGTGTTCACAGTTATGTATGGATCTTTGGCATAGGGTGGTCTGTACCACTTGTAGCATGAATAAGGCATGTGATGATCTGAAACAAGCAAGAAATGGGGGATGCAAAGTACAAGCCATCGGAAGTTCGTACTGAAGCATGCAAGTACAGTTCTAATCCATGGCCTATAAATTGTGAGTGCTGCAAATTTCACAACAGGACATACAGTGTATTCCAACACCCATGTTCCAACGGCTTCCAACGGTATTTCTAACGGCTTCCAACGGCTTCTAACGGCTTCCAACGGTATTTCCACGCCTGGCCCGAAGTAGTTCTTGTTAGAACTAAAAGCACATATACGCCGACTCCCTTCAACCGAATGAGTAAATCCGAACCCTACATGCCGAACGGTAACCAAGGCCGAGCCGCAATGCCGAGTGGCTCTAACCGAACCTCAATGTTCGATCCGAGCGGTGTCCAATGCCGAACCACACCAAGACCGAACCATATTGTCCAAACCCTCGGGCCGAACGACCTCCAGCGTCGAACCATCACTACTGAGCCACTATAACGACCGTAATTTTATTATCGTCGTAATAAATAATTTAAAAATCTGTAACGAAAATGATTTTTGAGTTACGGTCGGAGTAAATATTTCAAGTAGAATTTTTTTTTTATTAAAATTGAAAAAATATATGTTGTAAGTCAGTAGTTTAAATAGCTGCAGCATGAAGAAATAAAAGGCTTTTGCCTTCACGTGCATACGAAGTGTGATTTATTTCAAAGCAAAAATAGTGAACACTTTACATTGCTTTGATATCTAGAAGTAAACCTAGTATATGCACATTTGTTGTGCTGTCACATTTTGCAAGAAAAACCCTTTACATTATTTTTCTCTTGTCTTTGCATTGCTGACATTCAAGGAATAGAGCAGTGTGAAAACAAACTTCAACTACCGTCGCTACAAATTATTGTAAAAGCAAACAATTAAACTTGCAGCCATCGTCACATTAACAAAGAGAGGTCCTTTTCTTTTTTAAGAACGTCTAGCCTTAAATGAAATTGTACAAACCTCTGCCAAAAGAATTACTTTATTTGACTTATACGCAAATTGAAAAAAATAAATCTTTGCAACATTCTCTTGCTCATTTTCATCTACTCACGAGATGCATTAATGGCTGATTCACTTTGTGCTCTCTATTGGATCTGAGTAGTTATTGGTTTTGAAGCTAAATATATGTGAGTTATTTACTCACATTTATACTTTATAGTCATCAAGCCTCTGACTTGTTCGAAACACTAATTTCATTGATTTTGAAATTTTGATTCTGTGTGATTTTTTTTTGCATCACTGCAATCTGTACTATTGCATTGCATTTTTCCACCGTGATTTCGACACTGTGCGTGAGCGCAGGCGTATACATTTATGCATTCATGTATGTGTATGCACGTTATCATCTTGTACATCTTTGTCTGGAGTAGTTTTGCATTGTTGTGGCTATACATTGTGGCCACTGCATGTGTTCAAGTATGTGGTCTTCATGCATGTTTTCATTTTAACCTTCAGCAACTTCATCATATAAATACAATAGAAAATATTGCCTGGCCATTGATTGCATTCAAAAAAAAAAAATGGTAAACTTGCTTCTATAAATCTAGTGCCAAGTCCTTGAAAACTTTAACGTGTTGCATGAGAAAGAAATTTTGTTGCATGTCATTTTTTTGGCATTGATTTCACGTATGTCTATATGGAGCCCAGTTACATCATTCTATTTACAACTGTCTAGTTTAAACGAGTTTAAGTCATTATATTTTGAAGTGTTATTCATGTGCTCGAAAAATGGTTCAATATTATAATGTATACAGGTGTCTCATATTATGTTCGTGTTCTGGTAATTCGTGCTCTGGAAATGGTCTTCAACTGTGTGTAAGTTGATCAAATATTTTTGAGTTAGTTGAATTTGTGTTTAAGTAAAGATATTGCCAGTTTAGTTGTAAAACATTTTCTCAATGGCTTAAAAATTGTATGTGCGTGTTATAATAGTCAGGGTAGGGAGTTTCAATGCATGCGTTTGTAGGAGCACTGTAGTGGAGTATGTGTTTTTATATGTAGTTATATGCATGCAAGCTGGAACTAATTGAAGTGTTCATCATTTTTGCGTAAAAAGGGAAATTTTGTTTATGAGTTACATATCAAAATGAACAAAGTTTATGTACAAGTGGACCAGTGCAAATTTGTTGAATTTATAGTAGATCCACCTACCGGTTAATTTACATTGAACCGATGTTTGGTTTTAAACGTAATTTGTTGCCGTTATTTTTATAACGAAATTTTTACGCCGGTGCTAAATTTTTGGAGTACGGTGTTTTGTTGACATTTTTGATAAATGAAAATTCACTGTTATTTTAATGTCAGTAACCGTTAATTTAAAGTGACTTTTCAAGCGGTTATCCCGCAACACTGATTTGGTATCCGTTTTTACGGTGTTTTGTGAAGCGCAATTTTCTCGTCGAAATTGCTATAGGTGTTACTGTTTTAATCACGTGTTTTAAAAATCGTTTTCAAAAATTTTACAATTTGCGATTTCAAAAGAATGAGGAAGCGATTTAAACGCTTCAGCAAAATTAAGGACTATGAACCCTCATTTTACTAATTCGCTTAATTCCGGACTTGTTCGTTTGAAAACGTAAAATGTCATTTATTTAAAATACACAATTTTGCACTTTCAAGGAAACGATGAAGATATTTAAACGATTTAGCAAAAGTGCGTAGTATGGAACCACACTTTTACTATTTCGGTTAATTCCGGACTCGTTAATTGAAACATCTGCTGTTTAATGATTCTGATGATTTTGTTGGGCTTTCAAGCCACTCTGCTGGACCTTCGGGTCATCTGATGGACATTCGGGTCAATTACCAGTACTAGACCTTCGGGTCACTCTACGGACCTTCGGGTCATCTGATGGGCGCCAAACTTATAGTACTTGGTAGGCTTCGGCCATCTGAGATGCACGTGCAGCGTAGCTAAAACTCGCCATCTGCTGGGATCGATCCACTTTTATACTGCCTTTTCTAGTTATCTTATTTTGATTTCTAGATTTTGCGACTGCCGATTTTCTAGTTATCTATTTTGATTTCTAGATTTTATGAATTGATGCTTTGAATTCAATTATGAATTTGGAAGTTGAGTTTGCGTATAATCTCATATGAGATTATAAATTTGCGTATTGCTGTATTAAATTCAATTGTGAATTTGAAAACTGATTTTGATGGAGTTTAAATTAAGATTTTTTCATTTAAACTATACTGATTATTTATGTTGTATTGTCTCATTCGAGACTATAATTATTTGTTTAAGTGTTGTTTATCATACACTTATTTCTAAGAATAAATTAGACTGATCCGTTTATTATCTTCTTTTAAATAATACTCGGGTCAGACTGAGATATTTCAGGGTAGTCTCTATCTCTGATTCTATAGCAGCTCCAGCTTTTGGGATTTCACATCTTCTTTTGTGTAGCCTTCGAGGAGTTATTTTGGTTATTTGAATCCCATCTTATGTATGTAGTTATCCATGTATATGTGTATTTGGTTCATGGGAACTATAGATTGTCGTAGCATGTATTCCAGACTTACTTCCGCTATATATCTGATATTTCTGTTCCGATGTAATTATACTATCAGTGTTGTTGTTGTTATGAGTTGTCCTAGATTTTTCTTTATCCACTTTAGTTTCGTTTTAGATTTGTATTGAATTTATATCTTTGGAAGTAAAATTTCACAATTCCTATCGATGTAATCAATACTCGTTTAAGGCATAACTTACGGATGATCGCTTCTAACAAACTTTATTCTTCGCAATAGCAGACGTTATTCCTTATAATAACCTTTGTTATTGTGAGCATAGAGGTGGGGCGTTACAGCCACCCTAATCGAACCACAACACCAAGCGACCCCGACCGAACCACCATACCAAGTGGCCCATGCCGAGCTACAATGCCGAGCGACCCTGACCGAATCACCATGTCGAGCGACCCATGCCAAGCAATAATGCTGAGAGACCCTGACCGAATCACCATGTCGAGTGACCCTTGCCGAGCTACAGTGCCAAGCAACCCTGACCGAATCACCATGCCAAGCGACCCATGCCGAGCCGTCAATGCTGAGCAACGCTGACCGAACCACCATGCCGAGCAACCCATGCCGAGCCACCTCATCCATCCATCCAGTTTACTCAAACCTATCGTATTCAATCCTCAACAGCCAAACGATCGATTTAGTTAAATCCATTTGTCCAAGGCCTTTCCAAAAGGCGGGTTAACAAGATGCATGGAGAGTGGATACCATTGAATCCATTGAAGCTGCAGTACATATCACTATCTAAATGTTGGGCAGTGTATTACTCATGACTACTGGAGGAACCTAGAGGTTACATAATAATAGTTTTTGGATAACTATGGAATGACTCGCTCAATAGTTTTCTGTGGTTAATATGACCGAGGTCAAATAGAAAAAATCATTGTAGCTGATTTACACAGTTCACTCGACTTAAAAATACCATGGTTTTTCAATATGAAAGATCTGCATTAATTATAATCAAATCATGGCATGACGTCCATCGAGTGACTATAGTTGGTTCGAGTGGAAGTGTTGAAAATGAAAAACAATTCAAAAGAGGGTTCGTCTCCTCAGTTATATGAGTTTAGCATCATGATCCACTCAGGTCAACTCAAATTCAAAGTCTCTGGCCCGAGCATTTCGGTTAATAATAACTATTATCATTGAACCAATGACTTTGTGTTTAGACTATATAGTTGAATATAAATGATATCAAAATTTTGAAAATTACCAAATTCCATAAGTCAAAAGTGATATAGTTTTGAAGAAAATAATTGGTGTAAATAAATGTCACAACTGGGTAACTCTTAACAAAGTAAAATTAGATTTTACTGAAACCAAGAAAGCGATTAATTTAGCCAAAATGTCACACTACCTACCAAGTGACATTTTAACTTTAATATTCGAATAGTTCGGTGTTAATCAATAACAAATTTTACACCTGACGAGTCGCACAACTGAAGTGAAGAATTCTCTTTTGACCAAATGATTTAATTAGTTTATAATTATTATAAATTAAGTAAATTCATTAATATTTATGAAATATTAATTTAATTTTTTTATTATGATTTGAGGAATAAATATTATATATTTAAATTGTGATAAATACATCTATCGATATACTACATTGATAAGCAATTAAATTGAATTCGATCAAATAATATTTTTTAGGCTTAAATGGAATCATGGCCCATGATGATGGATGAGTACTATTAGTGGAAATAGGGACTAAATAGAATGGCTCAAATAGGTTAAGGGTGTTGGATTTGGATGGCTTATATTGAGGGAGAATTAGTATGGGATGTGATCCACTTTTTCTCTCTTCCTTCATTATTTAAACAACCTTAACCCAAATTGAAAAGAATTTTTTGCTGCCACTCCTTCCCTCCATTGTTGGTCGACTTTATACCTTATGTGCCGAATTATATCAAGGTCAAATCTATTCAAAGCTAATGACCATCTGACAAAGGTCAGAGGTTCAAGGCTTAGCAATCTACCAAATCGAAAAGCTTTCAAAGTAGAGAGAGTACATCATTATAATGTGTGCTTTAAAGCATATGTATATTAAAGTTGTCACAAGCTCGACCAGTTATATGTATGTGTTTACTAGAAAAACAAATTATATATATATATATATAAGTTAGATATGTACGACCAAATATTTTATGTGTAAAAAATAATAATTTTATTAATTCATATATATATATATATGTATATAAATATATTATTTAGTTATACTTGTATGGTTTATATTTAATTATAATATCGTTTTATTGTAATAACTGATCATATAATTTTATAAATGTATACTTTAGCAATTATAATTTTTGAAACTTATAAAATATTTTTTTATAATTATTTGTTATTATTTAATATTACTATATAAATAAATCATATAATATAAAATATGTCTCAAAAATTATTTTATCACGAGGTAGGCTCCCAGCCAGAAAAATGAAAATCAAATTTATTTTTTCTAGTTTAAAAAATTTATCATAATAAATGGCTGAAAAATAATAAAACATAAATGTTGATCAAAAAAATCATGGAAAATAATTTCTAGCGTCAAAATATCATATAAGCTTTTCTAGGAATTTAAAATTTGCATGAAATATTCAAAAAATTGGTTAACATTTTATCTATTTTGAGTGATTTATCAATTAATATATGTTCTAACTTAATAAATTTTTATGGTGATGTGATAAAATCTAGAATTTTTTTAAATCATTTATTTTTTTAATTAACATACATACATATACATATGTATTTAGATATTATAAATATGTTTATGAATATATACATATATATTTAAAAAAATATTATTTTGTCATTATAGATATTTAGTATATGTTTAGTTCATAATATATATTATGTGTATATTATATGTTTTTTAATATTTATTACAACAACAAACACACACATATATATATATATATTATTACTATTTCATATATACATATACATGTGTATATAATATATATTTAAATATTTTCATTCACATAAAATTATTTAAACAGAATTAACATTTATATATATACATACATCTATCATATTTATATAAGTTAATAATTTAAATACATACATATATTAGGGTAACATGCAATACATATCGGTGAGCTAATGTGTCTGTTGCGAGGTAAATTCCTAGATCTATACACATGCTTGTTATACCTTGGACGGGCTATCATATTACACATGCACACGCAAAGACAAATATTTATATTTATTAAAATACAAATCAGATAAAACTATATAATCTATAAATTCACATAACATAAGAAATTTTTTTTAAATAAAATTTAGAAATGTCTAAAATAAATTATACTTCATAGTCCCAATATAGATCCAATAAGGGAATTGTTTTGAAATTTACCCATAACTTCCTCTGCGGGCTGGCCCAATTCCAACAATTTTATCTTTAATAAATGACTCAGACATGTCAAATGAGTCAGAACTAATTGATGGAAGAAAACCTTCGGTTTTTAATTTGTGTGGTTGTTTCTCATTAATATGACCTAGCTTACAATGCCAAAGATAACTATCATTTATATTGTAAAAGGCATTATTCATTGAACACACAAAATTAATATTAATTATATAAATGCCATTTTCAAGAATACCAACCCAGACTTTATTTCCATCCAAACTAATGTTTATAACATTATTTGCACAATGAAATGTATATTCAGTGTGAACAATTTAGAAATAGAAATAATACCACAAATAAAGTCTTTTACAAAATATCAATCATTTAATACTACTCTATGAGGAAAAACTAAACGATGATCTCCTCTTACCGTCGCATCTATAATAGATCCATCAACAACTTGGAGCCCCATCTCTCCTTTTGCTACGCGGTGCTAGTTCCTAAGCCCATATAATGAACTACATATATGAGTACCAGATCCAGTATTTAAAACCCATGACATTTTATTGATTTCGAAACAATTTTAAATCATAAATGTAACTGATGGAGCCGTAAAACCATTTACTTCCATTCCCTAGCAATCTTTAAGTGGTCAGGACAATTCCCTTTCTAAAGACCTTTCTTGTGGCAATATTGACATTCACTCTTGTCATCGATCATCTAACTTTTCTTATTCTTTTTACCTTTTCTTTTATGCTTCTCTAAACTCTTAAAAGATGATGCATTACCCTAAATAGCAAGTACAACCCGTTAATCCTTAGATTATGACTCGGTCGAACTCAACATATTGAGGAGCTCCAGGAGATTCATATTTAATTGATTCATGTTATAATTCAGTATGAACATTTCATAATCGAGGAGTAAGAGAACTAAGTATCATGTTTACTTGTAATTCGTTGCTTATATATATGTCCAACTGTGAATGCCTATCAATACAGCCCTTCGTATAATAGGTAATTATCCGCTTTCTGTTCATCGGTCATTTGAATAACTTTTTCATGAGCTCGTACCTTATGGAACATGACTGTTCACCAAAAAGGGCCTTGGGACCATCGAATATCTAATGGATAGATATATTTTCATGCTGCCTCTGCACGATTTATCTAAAGTGGACATCACGAAAACTTGGGTGATCTCTAGGTCCGACACCCATTTTTCGTAAGCAAGTCGTAGTTCAGAGTCCCTGTCATCGGCAGGTTGTTCTTTAGGTTCACATGCAATAGAAATCCAAAAGCGCTCGTAAGTTAACGCTATTTTTAATGCCCTTACCTGTCGGTATCGTTAGGTCTAGTGAGTTTGTCGTTTTTAGAAAATAGTTTTGAAGTGGTCATTTTCTGCAAGTTTGAATGGTAGATTTTTAGGAAAATTCACAGTAGATATTCTTATGAAATTAGTAAGGTTAAACTTTATGTTTCATTTCACTAACAAGCCCCCACTAATCTTTTATGCTTCACCAAACCCTAAGTCGAAACACAAAAGTCTTTCAACTTCACTAATAGGTGTTAGGACTTGATTGTCTTGGGATTCTGACCTTAAGGAAAGCTCAATAAAGCATACTCCAATGTACAATGGATAACCTCTTATCAGTTGTATCATATTCAATTCCTAATCCATGGTACTTTATCTTTATCCTGCCTTATCTTGAGGAAAGCTCAACAAATAAAGTAGGACAATTCACTCGTACCTACCATTTTGCCATGTCCTAAGTATAATGCATATACCTTGAGGAAAGCTCAACAAATATGTGTAGTTATCTTACCTCATCTATTCAGTTATATCAATACTACTACATATAACATCTTTAGCTTGAGGAAAGCACAACAACTAAAGCGTATGCAAGTAATCTATTAATATATGTAGTATATGACAATATAATATTGAAGTTTCATGATCATCAATATATCGTATAATATTGAGTGACGTCTACTTATGGAATAATATAGTTCTTATGAATTACTCTCGTGATTCAAGTGTTGGATACATTAAAAATCATAGTATATGTACAATTGGATATATACTTATTCCTTAAGTTTATTTAGGATTTCTAACATTCCACCTTTAATTATACATTTAAATTATACAAGTTTCATAATATATAACTTTTATATTTTATATTACTTATATAATAGTTGTATATATTACATTATATTAATTAAATCTTATTTAAATAATATTTATTAGTTAACAATTTAATTAATTTTATATTAATATGTAATAAATATTTACTATTTAATATATACTATAACCTTTATTGTGAAACACATATATCATATATATGTACATATTATTTAATTAATTTACTTTTAATTTATTTATTTAATTAAGCTACTTTAATTAAATTATTTTAATTTTGAAAATCATTATTTATTCGTACATGTATATTTATGATATCTTAAACATTTTGAAATATCATAACATACATCATAATATATAATACATGCACATAGTTATCATTGATTAACTTGTTAAATCAATTTGTTTAATTTATCAATCTTATTATTAAACATATAATTTTCAAATTTATTTTGTATATTTCAAACATATTTATTTGAAATTAGCCCAAGGCCTAGTTCAAATTAGGCCCCTTCTATTAGGGACAACCTTTTGGGCTCACATATCCGTTTGGGCTAGGTTGGCAACTAGATAGGGCATAGACTAGATTACTCAAACCCAATCATAGACGCTACCTTCCTAGACACCATATTATTTGGGTTGTGACCTTAATTAGTTAGCCCTAACACGACCAATTTAGACCGCATAAGGTATTGGGCTCCGATACCATTGTTGGATTTGTGCCAGCACACAACGGAAGTTATTGGTTAATTTCAAAAACTTTCTCTTATTGGATCCATATTGGGCTATAAATTCTAATTTATTTAGAACATTTCTAAATTTATTTAAATAAAATCTCTTTTTTTTTAAATTTATAAATAATATAATTTTATTTAATTTATATTTTAATACATGTAAATGTGCACATATGTCTCATATATATATATATATATATATGTGTATATATGTATATGTATAAATATATATATATGTGTGTGTGTGTATGCATGTTTAATATGATAGCCCATGCATGGTACAACATGGCACGTATAAATGTTGGAATTTACGTCACAGCGTACACGGTAACTCATCTGATATGCATTGTATGTTGTCCAAATGTTTATATGTATTTGTTTGTACCAAAATTGGGCACAACACTCTTCAGAAGTGTTTGAAGAGATAAAAATGAAAAGAATAAATAGAAAAGGAGGATTATCTAACAAACACTCCAAATTATAAGAAGAAAATAGCAGAGAAACACAAAGTTTTAGATCGGTTTGGTAGGTTGCCTATGTCTACTATGAAATGGTCGATCATTATTAACTTTTGCTTGTTGGTTACAATGGATTACAATAGTGAATTTTGAGTACAATAGTAGTTTTTGAGCACAACAATGATTTCAGCCGACTTTGGACTTAGGTGAGCCAAAAAGTCCCCTTTTCTCTAGGTCCTAGGTTGCTATTTATATGCGTAGGTTGCAAGTATCTCGCTCAGATCTCAGAAGATCCCTTCTCTCACATGGGCGGGCCCACACGATCGATCCCATGTCGTTTGCACTCGGTCCGTAACGATATGGACGAATTTTGTATCGATCAAGATTTGGCCCAATCGAGTCGAAATTGAGCGTGAACATTCTTTAGGTTGTATGTAAGGTCCTGTGAAAATTTTGTGGCATTTGGACTTATAGATTGCGAGTTATGACCGACGCAAGTTTGGGCTTTTCAGTTGCTTTTTCCTGCGCATCGATCCCCTTCGTATCGATGGTTTCGCATCAATATGAGCACATGCTTGCTTATTGACATGGCGATTGTTTTTAGGATCGATCCACATTTCATGCCAAATTGACCGAGTCTTTCCAATGTTTACACCTCGTTTGTATCGATGGGATTCGGCCTTGTTCATATCGATTAGCTATGCTTCATTTTGTATCGATCCTGTGTATTCTATTCGTACCGACGTTTTGTGTCTCATTACATGTCGATGGAAAGCACTGATCTCGTATCGATCATTTGAGGTTCTGTTCGCATCGATGCTCACAGCTTACTTCGTATTGATCGTTCGATCGTCTATTCTTATCGATCGTTGACCAACCGATACGAACCGTGCAATTTGGAATCAATACGAACTGACTTAAATCGATGGATACGAAGCCGAGCAAATGTGATGGATGCGAAGTAAAGCCAGGCCAAGTGGATATGAAGCAGAGTGTTCGTGATGGATACGAATAGATGGATGCTTGATGGATACAAAACTAGTTGATGCGAAATGATGGATACGAAACTGGCCGATGCGAAATGATGGACACGAAACCGATCGATGCGAAATGATGGACACGACCTGATCGATGCGCAATAATGGATGCAGGTCTGTTGATTTCCTTGGTTTGCATAGATCATATCTTAGGTATACGAACTCCGATTGATTTGAAACTTGGAACATTAGCTTTCATAGCTTTTCTTGTCTCGTCTTGTCAATTGTAGCTTGATTCGGACTTGGATAATATTTATCGACATCCATGGTGAACTTGAGTATAACCGATCTTCGGGACAAACTGTCCTTGGTTTCTAGTCAATTCCTTGGTGCCACGGCCTTGCCAAAAGACGGGATAACATCGCCCCCCAAAGTACGTCTTGTTAGTACATGACGTGCTTTGAAAAGTTGCAAACTTCAGCCTGCACAGTTTTATCTGACTCATCTGAACGGTTGTTGTCTTCTTGTCTAAAGCTATGGCTTTTGATTGACCTTTAAAAATATGAATTATGAATTGCTGACTACCAATTGTTGTACCGTGTACTATTGTAACTGAGTGTCGTATGATAGTAATCTGTTGTTTGTCGTCGTAATTGTCACCATGTGAGCATTCAATTCCTGTAAATGTTAAGAATTAATTGTTGATATACGGTATATTAAATACATATAAACTTAGCTCTTGTCAACGTTTGTGCGTTCATGAGTCATTGCCAAGTTCTTTAGTTCCTGTTTAGATCGAGTTTCATATCAAATCTCTCCTGGATCGATGTGAAATTTGAGTTGTAGCAATGATCAATAGTCGTTTTAAGTAATTTTCTTTCGTATCGATCCTCTCCTAGATCGATCCGAGATGTTGGAATGCATGCTTCGTATCGATGATTATTGATACAAAATGGATAGCCCTTGGAGATGCAACGTATCGATGGATATGTAGTCTTGGGTCTCCGAGCTGATGGATACGAAATAGGTGTTTCATATCGATGGAGTTGAAACATATGGCTGGTAATTTGATGGGTATGAAGCGCTAGACTTTGGATTGCTTCGAGTTGATGGATACGAAGTTCGCTTCTTCGCATCGATGAAATCTTCACTAATGGATACGAAATGACCATTTTCTATCGATGAAGTCACGTGGCTCCAGTGCAACCTGGCTACTCCTTTCGTATCGATGGATTAATGGATTCGAAAAGCTTCTCCCACAATCGACCGTAGATGGATACGAAGAATGCTCTTCTATATCGTCTTGCCTCTGACCGTTTCGACCAATTCATTACCACCGAGATGCAAATCGTTTTCGCTTTTAAGCTCAAGTCCATACAAATACGCTTTGGACTTAACCAAATATCCACCTATTATCATTTATATAGACTTTATTTGTATTGATCGAAAGACTAAAAAGAAAACTTCCCTTTGTCTCCAAATCAAAAAAAGTTTAATCCTTCGAATTGATTGTTTAAACTAGGTAATTAGCTTTAATAATCCCTTCTAGAACGATGAGATTTGAGGTATTTTTCCATCCTAGTCGTTCCCATGACCGATTCTGGTGTGAGGATAGCTGTAGATGGTCATAATAGGTTTGGAGAAGGAGGAGATGATGCTTGGATGGACTTAGGGAAGAAGAAGTCTAGGATACGATGGATCTGGGTGGAAATTGTTGAGTTTTGCTTTCATATCGATGATGGAGGGGTGATGGGTCGTTCGAATCGATCTGGATAATAGGACTTTGAGATGATGAAATAGAGGTCTTCGTATCGACTGATGATGAAGTTTCATATCGACTCGAGATGATCAATACAAAGGCTTCGGACTTGTTGATCGATACGAAGGGGCTGCATTTGATCGATACGAAATGCAATGTTTTTGATCGATATGAACTACGTGCCAGGAGATCGATATGAAGGCAGCTTAAGTGATCGATGCAAACTCGTATGTTGATGGATACGAATAGCTTCTTTGACCGATACGAACTGGGGCTTTGGTGACCGATACGAGTTGAACCTTAATGAACTTGAAACCTCTTGCACATTTGAATACATGACATCGACGAGCTTCAATCTTGCCTAATTTGACTTGATCGTTTCACTGCATATTTGACTACCCTTCGAAGCTCGTCGATGGAACTGTAATTTGACAAATTTTTAACGAACTTTAACTTGGATCGAAAGTCTGGATGGCATGGTTGTGACGGTCAGTGATGATGGTCACTCCAGTTGAATCTCGATGTCTTGTCATTCGAACACTTCTTTTTTATTTCCATGAATTTTCTTGAGTGCTACGTAGCACTGCACTGCACAACACATTCACACACTTCACACTGGGGGACACATGAATTATTATCATCTAATGAAGGTTTTTGATAAGTTAATCAGTTATGGAATCCACAAGTTCACCGCAGCAGGAGACACAAAGTTCATCTCCTTTGGTAATAGAAATACTAGCTATCGCGGCTGAATTTATAAGCCCAGCTCCAGATGAGCTTCCTGGAGTAAATGTAATTGTGAACCTACAAGATTCAGTTCCATCGTACATTTCTGAATTTATGCTAGGAAGAATTTGCCTACGTCATGGGCTGTCGCTAAACGACGTTACGCTTCCAGGGCCAAATGACAGGGCACATGCTCCCCCGAAGGGGTACACTGCCTTTAACCAGCATTCTTGTACAGCCAGAACACTTCCTCCATTTAAATAGTACATTCGAAAAGTGTTGGCTTTTTTAGGGATTGCTTCAATGCAATTGCATCTATATGGGTATGCTTTGTTAAACAGCACATTCATAGTCTTCGTGGAGCATCTCTTACAGCCCCCAACTCCAGAAGAAATCAAATTTATATTTAATGTCAAAAGTCGAGTAGACAGCCCCTCTTTCACATTTTTAGCGGTGGTTAGGAAGTGCCAAATTGTGACCGGCTCCTAGACCAGATTGTTCAAAACTGAACGGTTCTATGTCCGATGCCCGCCGGGTTTAGCTAGGCGATGGATAGTTAGGCGTAAGTGCTTCATATTTACACCGTTTGCACAAGTGATCTTACCTAATATCCATTCTAACATTTTATTCCTTTCGCAGCCTCGATTCCGTCGCCAAAGGCGCCCACTTTAAAGAGATAATTCGAATTCTTCAAGAGGTGATGAGTGAAAAGAGAGAAATCGATCAGCTCCGTCAAAACGGGCCTAACGCAGAGCACTCAGGATTGTAATAGTTGAGGAAGGCGATAGAGAGGATACACCTACTGATAATGAGCCTATATACGGACCTTCAGGCAATTTTCGAGATTTGGAGGGAAGGAGAAAAGGCAAGGCAGCCGCTTATAAGCATCATATACCTTTGAGATGGAAATCCGTAGTTGTGTCTCTGCCAGTCTCTGGTGTTAGAATCATGAAGACTCCTCCCCCTCAAGTAGAGAATCTCTTCGAAGGGCTTGCTGATATCCTAGTCCCAGACTATGTGTCACTTCAACATGACACCAGATTGGAGGAGCTTCAAAATGCTCTAGACTTAAGCAAGTCTCTTCCCACAAGCGTGGCCGACCTTACCGGTTGGTCGGGGGGTTGCACATCCATATACAGTTCACGGTGCTACATGGTTTTCAATCATAAATTTCCCACTTCGGGGAATTACTAACGCTGTTTTTCTTTCTTCTTTACATATACAATGACTAGAAGAGAATCTATGTTGGGAAGTCTTTGTTCAACGCGTCAATCATCTAGCTTCTACTATGAGTCTCGTAGGAGGGAGGCTGGAAGAGACCGTGATCGCGGTTACTCTAGTCAAGAATGCTAAGAGAGGGAGAGGGATAGAGATTACAGACATCGATCTCGATCGCATTCTCCTCCCCTTCGAGCCCCCACACAAATTTCTGGCCATGGAAAACAACTAGTAGAGCCTCCTTGTCAAAAATCATCTTCTCAAACCTCTAGGTCTAAATCACAACATCGCAGACATGAGGCCGAAACTCGCATTGTTGCTCAACAAGCTATTACTGAGCCTACCAGGGAAGGGGCTATTAGAATTTCCCAATTGAAGTATGCTTTGACGGCTACATCTGTTGAGACTTGGTTTTGATTCATGACACAAAGCTATTACTATGACATACGGATTTGACGACTACTACGACAAAAAGAGAATACATAATACAAGAGGAAAAGACTTCAAAATCGCTGCATCAATTATTTATTTTGTTTTTGAGTCTTAGGTCAATTTTGTTAAAATCTCTCATCGTTTACGTATATATTAGATTATATATTTAATCGTCTTATTTCCAAATAATTTATACATATATAAGCATGTATAACTGTTTAAAGTTATATATGTTATATTATAAAAATGTTTAAAGTTATATATATTATTATACCTGTGTAAATTGTGCAAATTGCATAGATTTTACCAGTTCAGTCGACTGACTCAGAGACTCAATGACTGACCGAGAAAATTTTGTGCAACGTGCACAGGTGCACAGATATACAGATATATATATTTATTAATTCATTTGAATATTCAATCGACTGACCCAGAGATTCGGTTTACTGAATTTCTACAAACGCTATTTTCTAAAAGACACGACTATTTGTGAAGAGTTACGAACCTCTAGAAAAGATTTGGATGCAACACTTCAATCGAAACTTTTCATTAATAGTCGCTGATTTTTAACACCAATAAATACATACTCTAACTTGATTCCAAACTATTGAATTCAACTGAATTTTCTTATCTTTCTAATATATCTCTCTTGAATCCATTTGCTATAATACTTTCAATTATGCTACATTAAAGCAATATTATACCTTCCTATTCTTCATAAACTTCAAATATATATATATTTATACTCGAGGAGAAGATTATAGGAAAGGTGTACTATATGTGACAAATCCGTATTATTAGAACACACAAAGTCAAAACAAACTTTTGTATTTGTTGAAATCCTGTTCTCTTGCTCAAGCATGTGAAGTCCTCTTCGGCTGCTGAGGCGAAATCCTGTTCTGCTGTCCAGGTCTCTGTTCGGCTTCTCAAGAGTTGTATAGACCTGTTCCTTCGGGTTAAGTGAGGGATGTTGTTTTAGTGAAATTCCAGAAGGAGTCAAGGACTGGACGTAGGACAGCGCTACGAACCAGTATAAAAATCTCCAGTGTCATTTTACTATACTGCTTTCATATTCCGCACTATTTATTGTATTACTATCATTACAATACCCTGTATTATCATATATCCATATTACACGATCCATAGCATACTTTCATTTGGTATCGGAGCATAGTAACTTTCAATTGGCATTAGAGCCTGGAATTCTATCGATCGTCACAACATCATAGAATAATGACTAAAAACGATCCAGTCGAAATAAAACCGGCAAAATCCCTGTTTACCCACCAATGAGGACTAACAAAAGGTACTTTCTGATTTACAAATTTCAGGAAAAGGTAATAATGAATTATTTAGTATAAGCAATAAGATTTCAAAGGTTAATTTTATTATTTTAGAAAAGATGAAATCTGTTGAACTTGAAAATGAGAAATTGAAAAATGAGAAGTTAGATTTAGAAAATCAACTTGGTGTTTTAAAGACTAATTTTGAGGCACTTAAATATTTTTTAGATTAACAAAACTCCATATTTGAAAAGGAGAGAAAAAATTTCAAAAGAAAATTTTGATTTGAAAAGACAAAATGGTTTATTACAATCTTCTTTAGATAATTCAGAACCTCAAAACTTCCTTCTCAAGAATGAGAACTTTATGTTAAAAAACAAGAATTAAATGAGAAAATTGATATTTTAAATAATAATAATATTTTTTTGAAAATAATAATTGGGACTTTACAGTTAAATTTGGTAAACTTAACACTGAAGTCACAAAATTTAATAAAGCTCAAAATGATTTAAACATGATTTTATCTAGTTCTAGACCTTTACATGATAAAAGTGGTTTAGGATATAATAAAACTAATTATAGAAATAGCACTAGATACACTTTTATGTATAGTAAAAATGTTAGTGCTAATACTAAATTTCGAGTAAAGTCGAAATCCAATTTTTATAGAAACTCAAATACTGTTATGACCAATAATGTTTATAATTTCTCTAGAAGTACAAAATCATTGACGGGAAATATGAATAAAAATTATCAAAGTATTTGGGTTCCTGTTAATTGGAAAAATAGAGAAAAATTGATGATTATTTTGATATGGTAGTTAATATGAAAATTATATTTATAAAGGTTCAACCACACCCAAATGGGTATGGCTTCCTAAAAATTAGAAAATTATAAGAACCTTGGGTATCACATGCTTTAACTGTTAATTTGTTTTCTGATACCTTACATTATAAGTAGTATTTATTTGTTATATATTATTCAGGACTTTTTTTTATGGTATTTTAATGTATGAATGATCGGTTCCTTCATAATATCTATTAATGCTAAGAACCTTGATACCTTACATTATAAGTAGTATTTATTTTATTCTATATTATTCAAGACTCTTGTTTATGGTATTTTAATGTATGAATGATCGGTTCCTTCATGATATCTATCAATGCTTCATGCTTTTATATTCCTTATTCCTTTTTGTCGATGAAAAAGAGGGAGAAATATTATTACTAACGGTAAGAATGCAGGATATAGAGCGTCAAAGATTCAGGGAGAGTAAGTACTTATGTTATATATACAGTCGAAATCTATATTTATTTATAGGTTGTCATCAATCATAAAGGGGGAGAATGTTAAGACTTGGTTTTGATTCATGACACAAAGCTATCACTACGACATACAGATTTGACAACTACTACGACAAATAGAGAATATATACTACAAGTGGAAAATACTTCAAAACCGATGCATCAATTATTTATTTTGTTTTTGAGTCTTAAGTCAATTTTGTTAAAATCTCTCCTCGTTTACGTATATATTAGCTTATATATTTAATCGTCTTATTTCCAAATAATTTATACATATATATATATATATATGCATGTATAATTGTTTAAATTTATATATATTACATTATAAAAGTGTTTAAAGTTATATATATTATTATACTTGTGTAAACTGTGCAAATTGCACAGATTTTACCAGGTCAGTCGACTGACGCAGAGGCTCGGTCGAATGACCCAGAAAATTCTGTGCAACATGCACAGGTGCACATATATAAAGATATATATTTATTAATTCGTTTTGATATTCAATTGACTGACCCAGAGGTTCAGTTAATTGAATTTCTACAATATCTATTTTCTGAAAAGATAAGACTATTTGTGAAGAGTTATGAACCTCTACGAAAAGATTTTCGTTGCAACACTTCAATCGAAACTCTTCATCAACAGTCGCTGCTTTTTAACATCTATAAGTACGTACTCTAACTTGATTCCAAACTATTGAATTCAATCGAATTTTCTTATCTTTCTAATCTATCTCTCTTGAATCCATTTGCTATAATACTTTCAATTATCCTACATTAAAGCAATATTATACCTTTCTATTCTTTATAAACTTCAAATATATAGACACACACACACACTCTAGGAGAAGATTATAGAAAGGGTGTACTACAAGTAACAATCTGTGTTATTTGAACACATAAAGTCAAAACAAACTTTTGTATTTGTAGAAGTCCTGTTCTGCTGCTCAGGCGTGTGAAGTCCTCTTTGGTTGCTGAGGCGAAATCCTGTTCTGCTATTCATGTCCCTGTTCGGCTGCCCAGGGGTTGTATAGACCTGTTCCTTCGGGTTAAGTGAGGGTTGTCGTTTTAGTGAAATTCTAGAAGGAGTCTGGGACTGGACGTAGGACGGTGCTCCGAAATAGTATAAAAGTCTCCGGTGTCATTTTATTATACTGCTTTTATATTCCGCACTATTTACTGTATTACTATCATCACTATACTTTATATTAACATATATCCATATTACACGATCCACAGCACACTTTCATTTGGTATCAGAGCATAGTAACTTCCAACATCTTCCCCCCTTATTTAAAGAAAATTTCCTCGGATGCAGAAAACAAAATGTATGGTTACATTCATGACATCTATACCCAGTACAAGGAGTGGGTGAAAGCTGCGGAAAAAGCATCAAAGGTGGCCTTTGAGCGGGCGAAGACAGTTGAGAAACTAGAAACTGAACTCATTCAAAAAGAATGGATTATTTGAGTGCTCAATAGCAAAGCCGAATCTTCTTGAAATTAGAAATTGAGGTTACCCAAAAGGCCGACGAGGCGAACTTGGCAATGGAGAGGATGCGGCAAACACATTTCGCTTTGGTGGAAGAGATGGGCCATCGGAACACTACAGTCGTAGCTGAAAGGGACGCTTCCTTGAAGGAGCTCAATGAACTAAAAGCTAAATTTTCTAAAATTAATAAAGAAAAGGATGACGCGAACAAGGCAGCCTAGAAGGCGTGTGAGCAGGATGTGGTGCTCCGGGGCGAGCAGGATGCGGCTTCGACCAAGATCAGTGAGATTGAAGCTTGGGTTGAAGAAGAGGTTAAAATGGCCAAGTCCAGGAGGCGGATATTGAAGATTTGCTCATTACTTACAATGCTAACATCTGGAAAAATAGAAACCTAGCCTGGATCGAGAACTATTCGACACATCTGCACAACGCCTAGGGCCAACTGGTTGAAGATGAAAAGGCCGAGCACCATGGTGAATCTGTTGATGAATTTGAGCTTGAGAACCGAGGGGCTGAATAAAGATGAATGTAAAATTCTCCATGACATAATGATCTCATACGAGAAGGAGAAACTTGTCATCCAGCACTCGGAGGTTGGAGAAGGATCAGGTGTTGAGCGTCATGACATAAGTTCTAAAATTCCCGCGCCAACACAACCTGAATCTTCATCTACGGTTGATCCTCAATCTATTCTAGCTTATAATCCTGATCAACTGCAGTTGTCTCCAGCTCACGATCAAGTTTCTGAAGCTGGTTCGGTGCTTGTGAGCCAAACTGAGGAAGGTGCTCCGAATACTTTTCATACTTTTTCAAAATCGTAAGCACTACTTGAAGTGATTATTAATAGCTCTTCTTTTGTCTCTTTCCAATGATTAGAGCCACATTGATTGTGCTTCCTTCTACTTAAGAGTCGTATCATGTGCAGGAAGCGATTATTACGGAAGTGACCATGACATCGGCCACTGCACCTATAGATGATGTACAAGGGAGCACACTTTCATTCGATGAACAGATAATGGAGGAACTTCTCATTCATCATAGTGCCCCTTTCTCTGACTTGCTGTTTGTTATGAGTGGAAGCGCACCTGCAACTAGCTCCTTAAGCCCAACCGTAAGCGTTTCTGGCGATGCACAAACACTTCATGAGGAAGAAATTATAACCGAGATTAATGCTGAAATGGAAGCAGCTGCTTGGGGCAACAACTTTGAAGGTGGAATGGCGAGCTTTGGCCTGGCCCATTACGCATGATATCTCCTGGGATTACTATTGTGGACACCAGCATGCCTATTCCTCTTCTATAGTGGACCCGACCCCTCCGACTCTGCCCGCAGGAAGTATTCCCATACACTTGAGTTCAGAGGAGGAAATCGATATAATGCGTCCCACTGGAGATCAACTGCCGAAAGGCAAAGGCTTAAAGAGAAAACCAAGTAGGGAATCCAGTGGGTCAATACCAAAGAGGAGGCCGAAGAAAATGAAAGAACAGACATGCTTCCTTGTGTATTTTTAGGTGGATAGGAACTTCTTTTGTTCCTTTTGTTGGCCGTGTATAGATGCGGGTTCGGTCTCTACTAGTAGGATTTTTTGAAATAAACTTGTACATAATTTCCTTCCATAAATAGTTGAAATGAAATTATATTTTGTCTTCAACTCAATTTGCGTTTATTTGCTTAAGTGTTCCAACATATGAATTCTAGTTCAGCACACTTGTGAAGCTTTGACCTTTGGATCGGGTTTGTGTTTACTTGTCAAGTCCTGAAATCATGGATACAAGTCATGACTAGGTATTAAGTTGAACTCCGATGCTGCACTGCTTCAGTTAGTGGTTGACACTTAAGTTCTGCCCCCAATTTTAGGGATGAGTTGTAAAGATCGGTTAGCGATTGCTGTTTGCCTTAAACATATCGATCTCGATCTTTGTGAAACGAATCCATAACATGATGAATTCGAGTAGTTGAACCACACTTGCTTATCAATTGGCGATTGTATCCACACTCTGGGGATTGCACCTGTTCGTTGACAGTCGATTATATCCACTTAAGTTCTAGTGAAATGTCCACGCTCTAGGGACTTAAGTTATTTTCACGGGCAGTCGGTCAAGCCTGTTTAATGTTTATAACTGCATCCACACTCTGGGGACTTCAAGTTAATTCGTAAGTGGTTGGTCACATCCGATTTGTGTTTATACTCTGAACGCACCCTAGGGACTCAAAGTTGTCTTACAGATAAAGGGTTCATATCCGGTTTGTGCTTAAACTCTAATCCGCTCTCTAGGGACCTAAAGTTAGTTGATGTTTATGCTCCAGTCCATGCTCTAGGGACTTAGAGTTAGTAAATGTTTTATACTCCAGTCCATGCTATGGGGACTTAGATGTTTTATAGTACACTTCGTACTCTGGGAATTTGGAGTTTGTGTTTATACTCCAATTCGCACTTTGGGAATATGAAGTTGATGTTTATACTCCAATTTGCACTCTTAGAATTTGGAGTTGGCCGAAAGACGGTTAGTCACATCTATTTAGGCATTTGAATTTCGTCGTACTTAGGGAATGATGGATTTACCAGGATCGTGGACGGTCGATTCACATCAATCCTGAGTTAACAAGTAAGGTCGTTAGATGGACGGATCCATCCTCCTCGAACTTGGTTCGGATACGGGAGAGGTCGTTAGGTGGACGGATCCACCCTCCTCAAAACCGCATTTGTAGATTTATACTCCAGTTCGCACTCTGGTAACTTGGAGTTGGTTAGAGGATTGTCGTGTATCAATCGTATTTAGTCTTTAGTGTGATCGCTTGCCCCTAAGCTCAGGTTTCACCTAGTGAGTGACCGGTCGTATTACAATCACTCACTATTTGAATAAATCCTATCGTATGATGGAACTTAGCTCTTCGTGCATCGTGATGGTTGTATGACATATTCAATAAATCATAGCTCTGGCTCAAAGAGATTGCACTTTATAGCCGAAATAAGAAAATATGGAAAAGTCAGTTGCCTTATTACAAATTCAAATTTCGAAATGTAGATACAAATTGCAAATGGAAAATAGACTAAATAAATAAAGCTTGTCATGTGTAGTAGCAACGAAGACTCTCACTGTTCCTGGCTCTTGGCAAAGAAAGACCGTCAACAGTCGATAACTTAAACGTGCCATCTCCAAGCCTTCGTTCAATCACATACGGCCTTTCCCACATTGGTTTCATGTGCGAAGGTATCCGGTAGATTCTCTTGAGGATGAGATCATCGAGTTCGAAAGTTCGGGGTCAGACCTTGGCATTGTATAATTGGGTACCTCGACTTCGGTACGCGACTGTCGTCAAATCAGTCTCTTCTCACTTCTCATCCAATAAATCCAGGGATTCGGCAAGTAATATAGCATTTGTCTTCGGATCATAATATGTCACAAGATGAGTAGGTACTTCCATCTTGATTGGAATAATGGCTTCTAAACCATAAGAAAGAAAGAACGGAGTGCGGTCGGTCGTAGACTTGTGGGTTATTCGGTAAGCCCATAAAGCCGTAGGAAGTTCGTCTACCCATTTGCCCTGGCCTTTTCCAGTCATTTCTTCAAAATAGACTTGATAACTTTATTAACAGCTTCACCTGTCCATTTGCTTGAGGGTGTGCAACTGCAGAGAATTTCTTTTGAATGCGAAATCGTTGACAGAAATCCTTGATCTCAATGACGTCGAATTGGGTACCGTTATCGGTGATGATTGTATGTGAGAGACCATATCGGCGGATAATGATGCGTACCACAAAGTTGATCACTTTCTTCATCGAGATTGTAGCAAGGGGTTCAGCTTCCGCCCACTTAGTAAAGTAATGAACTGCCATGATGGCATACTTCGCACCACCTTTGGCCAGATGTAGAGAACCAATAATATCAATGCCCCAAACTGCAAATGGCCATGGGCTGACCATCTGGGCTATTTCGGTAGGAGGGGCTTTAGGAATCCAAGCATATTTTTGACATTTATCATATTTTGTAACATAGTCCAACGCATCACGATTCATGGTCACCAGTAGTATCCATATCGAAGTACTTTCTTATCTAAGCTTGCCCTCCGGTGTGATCGCCACATTCTCCGCCGTGTACATCATGTAACACTCGTTTAGTTTTGTCGTGAGCGATACACCGGAGTAAAAGAATAGAGTATCCTCTTCTATACATGACTCCATTCTGAATAGTGAATAACGAAGCTTTTCAAAGAATTTTTCTTTTTTCACTCCTACTGTTTGAGCTGCCCCTTTAGTCTCTATTCCAACTAAAAATACTCACCCATCATCGTGGGCTAAGATCTTATTTTAGCCAAAGAAATATTATTTAATTAAATCTAATTTAATTGCTTATCGATATCGTATATCGATTGATATAAATATTATAAATATATTTAATCATATTAATTTCTCAAGTCATAATCAAAGTTTTATAATTAATATTTCATACACATTAATTAATTTGTAGCAATTATAAACTAATTAAATAGTTTAGGCAAGAATTCGTCTTTAGTTCTTTGAGTTGTTAAGTGTAAATTTTGTCGGCGACTGATATCGAACTATTCAAATATTGACATTTACATGTCACTAAGTAGGTGGTGTGACATTTTGGCCAAATTTACCACCCACTTGGGTTTCGGTAAAATTCAGTTTTATTTTGCTAAGGCTACCTGGTTGTGACTTTTATTTACATCATCTCTCTTTATCAAAACTATATCACTTTGGACCTATGGAATTTGGTAATGGTCAAAATTCCAATATCATCCACATTTAACTCTATAGTGAAAACACAAAGTCTTTGGTTCAATAATAAAATTATTATTTACCTTACTATTCTAGCCAAATATTTTGACTTTTAATTGACATGAGTTGACCATGATCCTAACCCCATATAACTGAGGAGATGAAACCTCTCTTGAATAGTGCTTCACTTCCAGTACTTCCACTCTACCCAACTATAATCATTCAATGAACGTCATGTCATGATTTTACTATAATCAAAGTAGAGCATTCATATTGAAGATTGATAGTATTCTCAAGTGGAGAGAACTGTGTAAATCAGTCATGTCAATAATTTTTGCTTAACCTTAGTTATATAAACCAACATAAAACTATCAAGTAATTCATTCCATAGTTATCCAATAACTATCAGTACGTAACTGCTAGGTGCCCCAGTGGTCATGAGTAATACACTGTCCAACATTTGGATCGCCTTACACACTCTAGTCTCAATGGATACATTGATATCCAATATTAATGCATCTTGACTAAGAACATTGAAAATGATGAGTTTCATAATATTATGATACAGTACTCATGATCATAACTATTTGTAATTACTACCACAAACACACCATTTATGGATTTACGGCTAAATATGTTTTAAATAAACATTTAATTATTATATCATTTAATTATTTATAATACATTATAACAAGTATATAATAGATTAAAAAACACCCTTGTTACGAATGAGAATTAATTACAAGGTTAATTAATTTATATTAAATTACCGAATTGCCCATAAAGTAAACCCTTAAGTATGTCACTCCCAGTACACCAATATTAAAGTACAACTAAAACTTATATGGTATGAAGACATTTGGATTTTCTATAGAGACACCTCTAGTAAACTTAAGTGAATCTCCATGCATAAGAATCGGTAGTTATCTTTTGAGAATCGTATATCTCTAGAAAAATATACCACAAGGCAAACACAACTGGCTCACGCCTTAACATAGTATGAATACCTTGGAAATAAGTAACATCAACTCCCACATGCAACATCAATAAGCATACTCAAAATACAGAGTTGATACATCCCGTTGCGGGTTAGCTAAACCCCTGGTTGTACATCCTACTCTGCCTTATGTCATTTTCGATGTCGAGGTCACATTTGCCATCTCTTACACAACTCTTCGTCAATCAAACAAATCTCGTATCTCTCTTTGGGTTCAAGCATACCAAATAGTCTAGGAATCTCTACAATAATATTAGGATAAGTTGTTTGATGGATCCTAATGCTTGCTTCTCTATTGGACTTAACATTAGGATAGATAGTTCAACTCTATGGCATTTTTCTGAAATGTTGACGTCGATATCTTACTTGGACTTAAACTTAGAGGAGAAAGTTCAACTCTATAACATTCCACTTCAAACCACTTTCAAAATTGAACACGTATATTATTTTTGAGGTGGTATTTGGAAAGTAACACACTTACCGATCCTGGACACTTCAAAACTAAATCGATGAATTTTCGATTAATTCAATTTCTGTTCTTTTAGAAGTAAGCAAACTATATGTCAAAAGGAGTCCTTACCTAGGATCTTTTGTATATAAGTTCTTAAAGCTAGAGATGTTTCATACCAATACTCCTCCCTTAAGGATTTAAAATTGTAAGAAGCCGTGAAACTTTTGGATACTTCCTAACTTAATTTAGTTAAATTCAATAACAATGAAAACACTCGTATATGGAAACTAAGTCTCATATACTTATCGCATTTTCGAACTTCTAAACTTATACTATCCCTTTGTCAATAATGAAGCTAGGTAGTTTAGAGCTCTAATTGCATCAAAGCCCAGACTAAAAACTTCATCCTTAACCCTACAAATAGACAAGTCTGCTTAGTCAGTTTTTAAACACATAAAGCACAGTAAAGTCACACAAATCACGATTAAGTTACTTAAGCGGCTTCTACTCCACTTTTTATATAATTAATTCCTTTATTAATTTAAACTTTCATTTTCTACTTGTATATATATTTAAAATGCCTTTATAAAAGATATATACATGTATTCACTTTTTCACTTTTCATTTGTACTCTTTTGAATACTTCAAAAAGTGTTCATATACTTATGTAAAAGTATATTCATAATCATTGACATGTTTTCTTACTTTAAAATTTATCAACTATATTAAAAACAAATGTTACTTTAAACCCGTTCTCTTTTATAAGTTAAATCCTCACTTTTTCTATCCTTTTCTAAAAGATTCCATACTTGATATTACTTTCAAAATATCCATTCAAAAGGTCTAAGTACATTCACAATTTTTTTTCAGAGGGTTTAATACAAATATTGTCACAACAAGCCCAAAACTACTCCACTTATAATTATCTTTAAAACATTCATTTTAAAGATCAAATTATATCAGTATAATCAGAAGGGTTAAAACTAAATGTTTCTTGAACATCGTTTACTATAAAAATAAAACCAATTTATAATTAACATTATCTTTAAAACATTCTCTTTAAATATACAAATATACTTAGTATAAAGATGGTATACTTTTACATAAGTTCACAAGACCATTTATTATAACATAAGGGTTATAATCCAAAGCTTCCTTAAACCTTTATAAAATACTTCACTCATTTTTTAAACACATACACTTTTATACATAGATGTCAAATTTCTTTGTACAATTTTACTTAAAAATAACTAATTTATAGTTTGACGAAAATCAATGAAAAGCATGTTTTCTTATTTAAAACCATTTACTGTAAAAATTCCTAAATAATTACTAAGAATATACCAAAATTCCAAAATACTTATAAAATACTAAAAAGTATGTTAGAAAACATCCCTAAATGTAGTAGGAAAAATTACTTAATTTAAGTATCATTTTTGAACACTTAAAACCTCAAGCAACCAACTACATCATTTATAAGTGCCAAAAGTCCTGGGCAATGAACAACATAGAAAAACATGAACTTTACGATCAGTTTCAATACTTAAATAAACGATTAAGGACTTAAATTTTTTATAGCAAGTACTACACTTAGGATACTTAAATATCATGAAAAGAAACCCTTAGGTATCTCCATATTTCAATATAAATGTTTTCGAAAATAAGCTATATTTCGAAGTGCATTTATAATGACATTTTTTTTCAACTTTAGCTACTTTGTTTGACCAGATATAAAATATTTTAAACTCCAAATTTTTTCCGTAATAAGTATACATATAATGGTAGTTAAAAGTGAGGATGAACATCTAGGATGTTCTCCAAATCATATTAAAAATTCTCAAACACAAGACATTTCAAAGTGCTCATATAACAATCTTTTTCTCGCTTTAACTTTTTGCAAATTTGTACTACAAGTTAATAAATAATTTAAACATCAATTTTTTCCTAATAATAATTAATCTTATAATACTTTTTAAAATAGCATAGAAACCCCTAGGATGTCTTCCAAAGTTAACTTTAAAAATACCAAACACAAAGCGATTTCAAAATGCATCCATGTCGATTATTTTGCTTCAAACTTTCAAAACTTCGTTTCAAAATTTCTATAACTTTTCAAAGCAATTACTCACTACCCCATACACCAAAATATATGTAGAGAAAAACTAAAAGATATTATACCAGAATATATCTCCAAATAATAACATAGAACAAGTTTAAACATCCAGGGATTCAAAGTGCACTTAGAGTGACTACCGCTATAAGACCACTCTACATCATTCCAACTTCAACAGACAATCCAAATAACCAATTAAACATCAATTCAAGACCATGCCAAATGTCATAGAAGTATTAAAATTGATATTATATTATATAAAGTTTTCATTTGCTTTCAAAAGTAAGGGGGTTTAAAGTTTATAACTTTAATCAGTTAATGTCACTTTAACTTTATAATTATACACATATATACACATACGAAACATATGCATACAAGATGGTGAGAAAAATCACCTAAGTCCAAGTCTGAAACAAGCTCAAGCACACAAAAACTTAAGAACACCTCCTACCATCTCCAAACACCTAAAGATCCCAGCTTTAACATAAAAAACCAGAAGGAAACACATCCCTCTCCACTTGATGCTGATGGCCTAAATGGAAACCACTATTTCCTCTTTACTTCTTCCACTTTTAAATTTAGAGCCATGCTTTCTAGGTTATATAAGTCTATGGGGAAAGTTTGGTGAAGTTTGAAGAAGATTTGAACTAATTAGAGAAAGATTAGTAAAGATAGAAGTGGATTAGTGCTAATCGCTTTCCACCATTTTTGATCTTTTTATTATTTCCAAGCTTTTAGATTTTATGAAGCGTAAAAGGACCTTAAGCCACCATTTAACTAGCCATAAAGAGCCTCCCCCTTCTCCTTTGCATTCTTTTCACAAGTGCACTTTATACCTCACCATTTAAAAATAAATATCTAAAACGCAATTCATCAAAATGTCTTTTTCCTTAATCCTTCTAGAAGCTTTAATTAATTTTTACATGAAATAATTTTAGTTACTAATTACCTAAATATTAATTAATTAGATAAGGACATAAAGTTCGAACAACTCCAGCTGAGAAAAAACTGTTTATCGGTAAAATGATTTTAGGTTATTTTATCGATATTTCATCGAACTATTTATTTTTGTAAAATTTTTATAAACTAAGTTTTCTATAATTAGTTATATATAAAAATAAGATTAAAAGTTTATTAAATAAATTTAATCACATTTAATCCAAGATTAAAAGATTTAGATAATTCAGAAATTTAGATAAAAAGTGACCGAAATTTCGGGCTGTTACATTCTCCTTCACTTAAAACATTTTGTCCTTAAAATTCCAACACGAGAGGCAAAGGAAAAATCACATAGTGATGCTTAACGGTATTCAAATTACTATCAAACAAAGCTCATGATTTTCCCAAGCTTAAAAAGTCTCCCATTACATAAGAATGATAAATAATCTACTAAGCATGCCTTACGCTTAACAGCCTCTGCTTATTACTTAAATGATCATTCATGCTACCTAAGGAAAAACCAAAGAGTCATCTCCTGAATCTCCATAAACAGAACATGGTATGCATATATTAAGCCCATATATGTACATGGATAATCCGTATGAAATATCTGATCTGATCACTTGCTCGATCCAATAAATTTTAATTTCCAACTACCATAAATCACTTGACCTCTCTAAGCTTCCTTGATTAGAAACTTATTTTTTCCTTACATTGATATATACTATGATAGAAAACCTTGGGATCATATCAAGAATCTACATCAAGTTTTTGTCATCAAAAATCAAATCGCAA
Organism: Allium cepa; assembly: GCA_030765085.1. Classification (NCBI taxonomy): domain Eukaryota; kingdom Viridiplantae; phylum Streptophyta; class Magnoliopsida; order Asparagales; family Amaryllidaceae; genus Allium; species Allium cepa. Next base: position 783,447,461 of record CM060935.1, on the reverse strand, counting down.
TAAACCACCTTGAAAGCATGTACTTAAATTCTCGATCAAGAACGATCATGCAAATAAAAGGATTTTTGTAAAACTTGCAAACTTATCACATTGGTTTCTTAACTACACAAATTGCTTTCGAAATCATAGTGGTTATCCTACTAATATCAATTAGGGTTTTCTAGTTCCTTCCAATTTGTAAATAATTTGATTCAATATTAAAATTTTAATTTTAATTTCTAATAAAGGCATGATCTGAAATCAACTTCTTACCTACATTATATACACTTTCGTAGATAAACCTAATCATCTCATATAGTCATTAGTATAAATCCTCTTTTGATTTAACTTGAATTTGCTACTCCTCTTATTCATGTAGTTATTGATTTAGTTTCTTCTTCCTTCAGTTTGAATCTTCCATTCTTTAATTTTTCACTTCTCTCTTCCTCTTTAATTTGTTTTTTTATTTTATTTTAGAATTTGGAAGTGAGACTTATGAAATTAGAGTTTAGGTCAAGAAGTTTTGGAGGAAGAATAATAAGAATAAGAATGAATAGAATTAAGGAGGCGACAACTAGAGTTTAGAATGGAGAAAAGTGCGGGTTAGGGTCTATTTTATAGGTGAAGTCGAGGTTTAAGAAAAATTATACAACTATTCATATATTACATTCCATTTCATGCAACTAAAATTCCATTCCATTTATTTTCTTAAATAAGATAATGTTTATACTCTCCCAGTTATTGTCATTAATTACGATTCGAACAGATAAAATTTATTATACTTCAAATCAATTAATATCATTTATTGATATTCTATATGTTTACTCTTATTGAATATTATAGGGAATCATTTATTAATATTAAAATGTACATGTATATATATGTGAATATTTATTTACATTAATTAGAAACCTTACCTCTTATCAATAACTATGCCATCGATTTGTAATCGGTTGGTATTAACCTTCCTAAATTCAAAAATTGAACATAGTCTTATTCTTTGCTAATAAAAAAGATAGCATACCAAATTTTTTATAGTGGTCCGGTAAATTCCAGGCCTACTCTACTGCATCATTATCGATTATTAATTATTATTCGTTAGAATAAGGATTTGATGAGTCTAACAACCAAGAGTAACTTTCTTAGTGACTATGATTCAGGAAAGATAGACGATGAAAAAAGCAAAGTACTAAAAGTCCATTCTCTAATGCCATACTGTTGTATTTATGAGAAATCGTCCCGTAGAATCGTCGCATACTAATATACCAAGTTTAACTTGAGATTCGAAAACCTAGGAGAGGAAGATGGAGTTCCCAAATTGATGAATTCATCTTGTATCGATCACTTTGGTTTGGTGCCAACCTGAATTTTAGATGAGGATTTTTACGTCTTCCTTCCTTGGGTCTTCTACTTTTGATCCATCAAGGTCCGGGCACTTTTCTTAAAAGTTGTGTTGTTTTTGATAGGTTTTGATATCACTTGTACTTGTCTACTTTCTTTCAAAAATTCCTTGGAGTTGCTCGCCTAATCCTTAGGAAATGGATCATAAGACGATCACTCTTGCTAGTAGTGCATAGAATAAAACTACAGAGACCCCATAGGTAGCGCAAAAAGCACTCGGTACCAACTTGAAAGTGGTTGGTACCGATCTATTTGCTTAGCTTGAATCCTTCTCGAAATTCTTAAAACCATTACTTTTGCCTTGCATGCATGTGCCCAAGACCGTGAATTGTTTCATCTTCATTCTGACATCCTTATCCATTTAAAAGAAAGCTTGGTTAAGAAAAACTAATAGCACTTGCCCCCTAATGTATGCTTTTATTGGAAACAAAACATGCTCTAGAACAAGACAAGCGTATACCATATTCATATATGTCGATTAGTTATCCAATAGTTTCCTCAAAGCATTGTCTCTACTCTGTTGAAACCCATTCGATTGCTTTTTATAGTAAGAATTCCATTCTTCGTGCTAAGGATAGGATCTGCACTTTAGAGATCGTTCCATACCTTAATCAAGTACATATTACCTTCGTACTTTTCCTTTTTCCAATTTTGGCACAAAGTTTCATGTAAGTATCAACCTGATTAGGTCAGTACTGATCACTTTTGCTGAGTCATTGATTCCTTTTATACTCTCATATTAGAATATTTTGAGCACGTGTAATGACCTGATATATTCGACCATTCACCTCCATACATGTCGGATTTGAATTGTTCAAAATACCATATTTTTAGTTTATATTTGGCAAAACTCAGCATATAAAGTAAATAAAATAGTCATAGAATACAGACATAGAGTAATATAACAATAATGCGGCGGAAACAAGAGAATAGTAGTTCATGAAGCTACTATAAATATAACAGAGTCAAATAAAATACAGCAAAAGTTTCGAATACAATAGTCAAATACAAGATCAGAATACATCACTAGAATCAACTGAATATCTGAAAGCTGGATAGACAGCTGGATCTCTAAGCAAAGCTCCAACTTCAAAGTGAGTCTCAAAAGCTGTATCACTCAGTCTTACCCAAGCGTAAAGCAAATCAAAAAACACTCGAGTCAGAATTAACATTCTTATATCAATAACTCCAATTCAAGTGAAATAACAACTAAAATACAAGTAACTCAAAGGATGTTTGGTATAACCATCCTCTAAGTATTCGCTAAACAATCTATTATGTAGTAAAATACGCTATTATAGTAATGTCTAAAGTAAAGTATAATGTATTTTAAAATATCATTAAGGCGTTACCCATATCCCCCTTAACACATTTTATATATTCCCATAGTCTATACAGTACCATAATCTCTCCCGTACTGGGCGTCGTAAGAGGGCACTCCATAGATATGGTACAAAACAAAATCGTATAAGGTGCGTTAGGGTAGGTGACACGGCACAACTAGGCAATGCTAGGGTGGATATACCAATTGCACTTCCGGACCAGTGGTAACGCGTAGCAGCCACTACCGCCACCACGAGCCACACTCTCAAAATCAAAGGTGCAACCAATCAATCATAAAGTAATTGAATGGTATCGAAGAAGTATTTCCGATCAGAGGTGCTACCTCATTAGCCCGTCGATTGCTCCTGTTTTAGCCACCTTATGGCAACTCATGGGACACGTATATACCTCAATAGGATTGTCGCCACCATCCAACTTCATTCTGGAATCTCCACCGCGTACATGTTTGTTAAAGTGGTTTTCGAAGTGGCAGGGAGTATGGAACTTCCAGTCCCGGTCTCTTTAACAACCAAACGTTATTATAACATCACGGCTATTTCAAAATAGTTTATACTTCAAAACCAAAATATCATTGCCATTTCAAAAACCATATCAATATGATATCATTTCCATTTCAAATATATCCATTTCCAAAATCATAGTACTTCAAAGTTATAGCACTTCGAAATCAAAACACTTTGAAAACATAACTTTCACCACTTAAACATTTAGATATCAAATAGTATATATATAATAAAATAGTTTTAAATTTAAAATTACTTCATGAATTAAAATAATTTCCTCAACTCCACAAATTGATTCGAATCAACTTGAATCCAAAAATTCAGTTTCAATCAAATCTCAATTCATAAATTTCAACTCAATTCGATTTCAATAAACCATTTTAATTTATATCGATTTCAAATACAGATTTGAACCTCAAATAAACCACTTCAGTTTCCGTATAGTACAAAGCTTTAATTATTCTATTATTTCAAAACTAAATGTGATAATTTTATATATATCTTAGTTAAATTTTCTATTATTTAGTTTCAAAATATTTACTAATAAATTCAATGTCATTTAACTAAAATTCAAACTTGAAATATTTATTAATCACATTAAACCAATATTAAGTTATACAATCATATCCTTTAAAATTCTCAAATTCAATAAGTTCCAAATCGATTTTGATTAAATATATTTCTTAATTAAATACAATTTCAAAATAATTTCAAATCCATCCTCTCAACCTTAATTTATTAAAATCATTATAAACTCTATATTAAAATGTAATTTAAATAAATATTTAACCATATTATATTTTAATAAGATCAATCTTTTTTACTAAACTTATTTTATATTAATTTTTTATATATAGCTTAAATTTAATAATTCAACTATATATATATATAATATTTGTATAGTATCAAAAATCAATTTTATTAAACTATATATTTCTTTCCAAAACCATAGAAATCTTTTTCAAAATATTTATATGTAGACCAATGGTGTCTGTATATAATTTTCTATCCTATGGTCAACTGATACAGATATTTATTATTTCAATCTGTAATTTAAATATATACAGGTATATATCATTTCAACCCGCAATTCCAAATTCAATTTAAATGAAAATCGCATGGGTTTATCATTTCAACCCATAACGATTTTTTCCTATTCTAAAGGCCGTTCGGGTATGTATCATTTTAACCTATAGTGAATTCTATACTAACAGAGAACTTGCAGAGTGATAACAGATATGATAATAATATAACAGGCATATATCATCAATATATATCGTAGATAATGGTGTCAGATGTCATAGGTAAACAGATACAAATAATAACATATATATAGCAATGTAAATGACTAACAACAGCATATTTAAATTGTCGTTTCAACTGAAATCAAATTTAATAAATAAAAGAACGCTAATCATGAGTGATTGCTCACCTTTCCAGGCTAGAGATGAACGAGAATGAGATGAGTTACGAATTCAAGCACGAATTACAAAGCAAAGTTAGATGGATCCGAATTTAATAGACAAGTTGATCAATAGGAATCGACGAGACCGAATCAAAAACTAGATTGATGAAGATCAGTTATATGAGTGAATTGATATAGATATAACCTATATAAGCCTATATACAAATATCATGCTTTATAATTCATGAATAACTATATAGATATGAAACTATATATATATATATATATATATATATATATATCTTCCAAACCGAAATAAAAATAAAATCACTTACAACAAAACAAATACTCTATATAATTAACTATTTCCAGATACCAAAAATAGCATCAGTCACATTTACAAAGTACTGTATAATGTATATATATATTGAAATAGCAGAGCCAATAGATATTTATATATATATATATAAAACAATATATAATTTACTATTTCCCAAAATCAGAGTAAGTTATAATATATAGGAAATATATATACAATAGAACACCAAAACTCACATATGTTTGTTTCTAATGCTATATACATATTCTGCTGTATATTTTTAAACTGACATATATCTAGCATATAATCATTAAATATAAGTAACAGATTATATATATATACCTATACTCTAAGTAACCAACACCCTATACAACTAAAGTAACCCATACATATATACACGTTACTGTACTTTATCAGTACATACTTATAAACCCAATTATATAATTAATACATTATAAATGACAGAGTCCAACACACCACATATTTATATATAATGATAAAATACTCAATCCACAACTATCTATTGATATACGTGCATTAACAGCTGATATACTTAAAACACTATATATTATTGTCGAAACCACTTCAATATAGATTGCAGGATATATATTTTTATAAAATCAATAACAAGGATAATATATATACCTGCATGTAGAAGTTAAAATATACACAACATGCAATGTGTAAATGTAGGACATCTGCTCTCGACTACAAAAAATCACGGCTATTACATATATAAACGACGTTTATATAAAGCTTTATACAATATATACATATATATTAACACTTTAACTATAAAAAAATACAAAAAAACTTACAGATATGCACGCGTACGAAATGGAAGAGCTTGTCTTATCGGGTTTTCAAGGAGGCGACTACAGTGAAAAGGACGTGGAATTTGAGGAGAGATGGGAAGGCTCGAGTGCTGTTGTTTGGGTGGTGGGACCAAGCGGTGGAGGAGTAGGGTTGCAGCCACAGGGAAGGGGAGGGGCATGGCCAAAGCCTGGGCAAGAGGGAAGAGGGGAAATGGAGCTGTTGAGCTGTGCAATTCTAGACTAAATATATAACTTTAATTTAAAACATGAGTGTGGACATGAAGGGGCAAGATATATTAGTTAAAAAAATGGTAGAATATGTACAATCAAACTACTAGCAGCTACAGTTAAAATGCATAAGATTTATTTATTATATTCTCAATAAAAGAACAGAAGGCCAAACGAACAATTTTAATTAAATTGAAATGCATCATCAAAAAAAATTGAGTATGGTAATAATGAAAGTCGAAAATACTTTCAGGGAATATGAAAAGTAAGTGGCCATTGGATTACATGATAGAAATGAAAGGATGGAAAACCAAAAGTCACAAAATGGATACCGATACAGTTACCGTTTATGCGGATTCTGCTGCGTACCAGACTTCAAAACACATAATTGAATATACCATGGTGATCAGCAAGATGAGACGGACAAGAGGAAATAGAAACATCTATGTCAGGACCTTCCTATCAAAAGTCCATACGGACACCAATATACGTTGCTATTCCATACGGAAAAAATCCAAACGGAGCTAGAAACATCCGAATTCCGTGAAATGAATTTCGTAGTCTAATTCAGAGTGTTCTAAATAAATTTTCTCATGTTGACATATTTAGGTTCGGAATACTTTTAAATTCAACTGTTATTAACTGATTTAAACTGAATTTCTAGCGACTGATAGAACATCTATATTATTCGACGAAAATTTGCCATTTGTTACGTCTAGATGGACTCATAGCAAATATCAAATTTCCGTCATAAAATTCTATTGTTTGTTTAAATGGTAAATTTCAATTTATTATATTCAAAAGAAATTCACTTTTATTAAATTCTAGAATAAACTAAATTTCAAATTACTAGAATTGAATATACCATAGAGATCAGCACGACAAGACGATCAAAATGGTATACAGCTATTAACGATACAATCTATGATCAAAAGTCGATATCGGTATAAAAATGCTGTCATTTTTTCGAAAATAAGATCGACAGAGCAATAACAATCCAAATCTTGAGAAACGAAATATGACGTCTCACTCAAAAGATGATTTGCAAATTTTCTATATAAAAATATTCAGGTTTGGAAAACATTTTATTATCATCAATTTTTAACTGATATGAACTAAAATAAAATTACATTAGAATATAAACTTCCATATTATCTAATGAAAACTTACCGGTTGTTATGTTGAAATAGACGCATTTCAAATATCAAATTTTTTTATTTAAAATTTTATCGTTTAAAATTTCACAAAAATTTAAATTAAATATACTAATAAAACAAATAAAAATTATTAAAAATTTACGGGTCGTTACACTCTCCCTCACTCAAAACTTTTCATTCTCGAAAAGGAAGGAGGTAGGAGAATAGAGCAAATAATGGCCGCGAATGGCCCTCACTTAAAATTCGAATTAGGTTTTCTTCAAGTTATAAGAGCAAATCATGATCGCGAATGCCGGATCTGGTAAAAGCGATTAGGTTTTCTTCCGCATCGTCTACTTCGTCGCTTGTTCCCATCCATCGCCCGTTCTCCCCCCGCCTTGTCTCTCTTGCCCTCCGGTAATGGAAAAGAATAGAAAAGATAAACCTCGCTTCTCGAGGACCCCAGAATCTAGCACGAGATCAGGTAGAACCTATTCAGCTCCGCATCTTGCTGGTGATCACGAGACAGTGCAAGCTTGTGGAATTATTGGCGTTCTTGATTCTACGAACCCTGGCCAGCTTTCCAATGGTAAGTCCCCTTCTTCGTTGGAATTTTCCTGTGATACTGGAAACCTGCAAGTTCTGAATGTTTCGCATGTGGCGTCCCAGCCATCTGCCGAATCTCTTGAACAGCCTGTTATTGATTATGCTAATTATAAGCAAGGTTTTGTTTCTTCCTTTGCTGATGATGTTGTAGTGCCTCCTTCAAATCCAATGACAGACAACCTCAACATTAACTCCATAAGCACGAAACCTGTTTGTTCAAATGCCCCACTCAGTCAAAATGTTAAGCAGTTGGCGTCGCTTTTCTCTGGCCTTCCCCAGTCTGCTGGCGATTACAGTCCAAAAGCATTCTCTCTTTCAGATGGAGATTCCCCTCCGGTTGAAGTCATTCAAGAAGGGATAACTAGATGGAAAGATTATTTAGTGGGTTTCTTTCTTGACTCGGATGTAGACTATAATGTAGTTCGCAATCATTGCCGTAGTAGATGGAAATTTAGAGGTGGGCTAAGTGTGTTTCTCTTGGAAGGCATGTTTTACTTTAAATTCTCTATTGCGGAAGAAAGAAGGCGAGTGTTAGAATTAGATCCTATCATTATTGATGGTAAGCCATTCATTGTCACCACTTAGTCTCCTTCGGTCGAGCATGCCAGAGAGCAAGTTTTATCTATTCCGGTATGGGTCATCTTTTTGCAAATTCCGACAGTTCTGCAGACTTTGATTGGTATCAACTGGCTTGCATCGCGTATTGGTACCCTTAAATGTTTTGATTCTAATACGGTGGATAGAGACTGCTTTACATTTGCTAAAGCCCTGATTGAAATTACACTTGACAGACTGCTTCGTCATAAGATCAAGGCTTGCATTGATGGGCATGACATTTTTGTAAATGTTAAATATAATTGGAAGCCAGATATCTTCACCACCTGCCACTCGTTAGGGCACTGCCTGGAGTCATGTTCTTTAGCTTGTGGGGATCCTATACCGGCGATGACCCCATTTCCTCTCCCGCCCTCTAGGAAGTGGGTTCCGAAAGCTGTAAATTCATATTCTTCGCCTTTACTTGTTCCTTCAGCTCCGAATATTCCTTATCCTCCTTTAGATACTTCTGCCCCTAGTGATGCTGACGGGGTAGCGACTATCGTTTCTTTGATCCAGACTCTATTCGTTCCTAGGTTGGTGGTCTGGGATCGCCCTGATCAATCTTGGCATCATTCATCTTCTGATATGAGGTACAGTCCGACCTATCAGGTTTTTTATAAATACATTGGCTTGGGTGATCATCGACTTATTTACCACATTGTTGACGGAGATATCACACTCTTCACTTCTGGGGACTACGGCACAAGGAACTCTGTTTTGCTAGATATACCTTCTTAGGATAGGAATCTTCTCTATGGCCCTGAGTCTCTTGATTATGATGCATCTCTAGCCTCTTTGTTCTTGGAATTCCTCCATGTCAATGGGTCTGAATCTTCGGATTCTGGTAGTGGTTCTTCTTCTTTTGAAGAAGACTAGCTTGTTACTTTAGTAGTCTTGGTAATGCTGCCAAGCTCCTAGATTTATTGTTTTGTTTTTAGTAGTTTGGGTGCTTTTACCTAACTCCTGTACTTCAAGTTTTTATTACGTCCGTAATGAAAAGTGGACGATCCACTATAAAACCGGCTGGCCTTGCAAAAAAAAAGAATAGAGCGACCCAAAGAAAATAGTTTGAAATACAGAATAAACAATTTATTTAAAACCATATAAATTTCGATTTAAATTAATTAATATTCAATAATTGATTTTAAATTCAAGGTATTCCATTAAGTTGATTTAATTTCAATATATTAATATTTGATACAAAAGGTTTCCTTAAAAACAAAATTTTATTTAATTTGTCTCATTTACTATTTAATCAACTTATTATTCTATTTATCCCTATTAACATTTTATAAATAAAAAAAATTAAGTGTATAACCTTTATTATAACCACTCAAATTTCATTTATAAATTCCTTTAACATCCTTTACATTGTAAATTATTCAATTACATTGTCAACCCACCTTTTGGTCAAGGCTGGAATATTAACAAGCTGGCAAGGAAGGAGGGATATCAGGACTGAAGATCGATTGGAAACAAGGCCGTGATCGATATCATTAAAATTTGGCCGAGCTTCGATCAGGACGGAATCACTTGAAGGTGATGATCAAGGCTAGGCAAGGCTGCATTTCAAATTTCAGGTTAATCGGAGTTCGCATGATAGAGGTATGATCGATATAAGACAAAAAGGACACACTGTTCGTGTCCATCGAGGGAAGTCAAATTTCATATCCATCATATTCGAATCGATCAACATCTGTTCGAATCGATCGGGCTCGAATCGATCCTTGGCCATACTATTTGAGTCCATCAGGTTCGTATCGATCAGTGTGGAACTATTCGTATCCATCGTGCTTCGAATAGATCGTGTTCGACGAATAGTTCGAACCCATCTTGAGCCATGCTATTCGTATCGATCTCGAGGGGCCTCATTTATACCGACTAAAGTTTGTATCGGTCCATCAGTGCACCTCAATACACTATTCGTATCGACGGTGAAGGCTTTGTTCGCATCCATCGAACATTCATAAACGATGGATACGAATAGCGCCGTGACTATCCACCAAACGGCATGAAGTAGTCGATACGAACTCAGCTCCGATGTTGGTTGCGAATAAGACTCCTTCAATTCGGCACAAAAGGTGGAGCGATCCAAAAATCTTGCGCCACGTCACCGCGCACTCACGTGTCTAGATCGATTCGAAGGGATGGATACGAAACCATGGACACGAACTCGGCAACCTTTGAAGAACATGCCGATCATATCTCCCAAACCACAGGTCCAAGTGCTACAAAATTTTAACAGGAGCTTATGTACAAGATAAAGAACATTTCTGCCAAGTTTCAGCTCGATTGGATCATTTTTTGATCGATACGAAGTCGATTCATATCGATCATGGATCGAGTCGAAATTTGGTGGGATCGGTCGCATGGGCCCACTCATATGCCAGAAGAAATCTTCCAAAGTTTGAGCATGATATCAGCCTCCTACACCTATAAATAGCCTCCTGAAGCCTACAGAAAAAAGGATCTTTTGGCTACCCGACGTCCAGACTCTGCCGAATTCAATTCCGCACTTCATCACAATTGTTGTACTCAAATTTGTTCATTGTAATTGCTGAAGTCGTCTGTAACTAGCAAGGAAAATTCAATAAAGGATTATCATTTGAAGTGGATGTAGGCCGGAGATAGCCGAACCACTATAAATCTCGTGTCACTGGTTGTTATTTCTGAATGGTTAAACTTAATATTGCTTATATCTGAGATTTGTGTTTGGAATATTGCTGATCTATATTCATAACTTGGTGCTTTCACCATACTTGGGGTTTGTGACCAATTTTGGCGCAAACACTTTGGTGCTTTCACTGAGAAGGACTAGCACCCGCTACATCGGATTTGAAGTTCAGATTTGAAAAGCGTGAAGAGTTTAGATTTGAAAGACAATGATTCGACAGACAAGCAGAAGACAGAGAGCGGAGAGAAGCCAATAGGAAGGAAGTCAAGAAGCATCCTCCGGAGCTAGAGAAGGACAACCTTCGATCTACATCACCAGGGATGAGATGGAGGCTATGGCCAATTCATTGCATGAGAGATTGTTGAAGAGTCAACATGACACGATGCAGACTTTCTTTGAACTGATGAGAGCTGCAGGAACACAGAACCTTAGACCGACTACAGTGACTGTGAATGTGGAACAAGGAACTAGGGTCGCCGAACCCAATGGAGGATAGAATACAGAGCCAGAAGGCAGTCAACGAGGGCTTGGGGGCAGGCCCGCAGGATATGACATTGGAAGACCTTTGGATGGAGCCCAACAAGTTCGAGCGAGCGCTGACGTTAATGAGCCGCATGAGGAATATGTACCAGAATTCCCTCAAGGGCATGGGGGGAAACCTTTGACAGATAATGCTGGATTAGTTGAGATTATTAGGAGAACTATGCGTGGAGGTTTGACTAATAGAGATTTGGAAGGGGTGAACAAGAATCTGTTTACCCGGGAAATCAGGACGGCTCGGAATCCACCCGCGTTCAAGCTACCTAGCGGGGAAGTATACAATGGCAAGGCTGACGCAACCGATCACTTGATGAGATACACCAGACATATGGAAGTGCAGGAGGCATTGGAGGAAGTTAAGGCCCGATGTTTCCCCCTATACCTAACGGATATAGCGGCGATGTGGTTTAGGCAACTGGAGGAAGGATCTATCAGAACATGGACGGAGTTGGTGGATAGGTTTCTGAGGCAATTTCGGGTTCATATTAAGAGGCTTAAGAACGTGATGACGCTAACGTTGATAAAGCAAAGAATGGATGAGTCGCTCAGAGCTTTCTTAACTCGATTCAACGCGGCTTCTTCGATGGATCGGCAGGATCCATCGATGGTTTTGATGGCAGCAATGTCAGGAGTTAGAGAGGATTCAGATTTGAAAGTATCTCTGATATGAGACCCACCACTAGATCTTGGAGAATTCTTTCACGAAGCTGAGAGATTCCTTCGACAAGAAATGCATGTACATGTCTCAAGTTAAAGTTGGTGAATGCAGCTGAGGATGGAGGTCCATCCAATGGAAGCTTAGATAAAAATAAAGGAAAAAGGAAGCTGGATGATGATTCAGGAAAAGCCAGAAAGCGATGAAAGGATCCAAAGTTCTCCACATACACCGGATTAAATGAGACGCTAGAGCGAATATACATGGAGATCCGAAATCGCCTTCCCTAAAGAAGGCCGACTAGGAGAGAACCTTCTGAATGTGAAAGGGCATCAGGAAGGCACTGTCTCTTCCATAATTTGGATGGACATGATACCGACAGCTGCAGGCACTTAAAGGATATAGTTGAGGAGCATGTGAGGAATGGATAACTGAGGCAATATGTAGGGGCTCGGAATGCAGCAGTGGAGCACGAGCAACCACCACCTACCTCGAACAGCGATGGTACGGGGCCGAGGAATGATGGTCGATTGGTTATCAATTGACTAGGATAATGTGAAATAAGTAGAAAGCTACTGGAAAACGGCGAAGTCATTTACTCATGTACGGGGATGGAGATAGCTCCTACGCATGCTCTGAATGATGATAAACCGCGATGTTATTGTTTGTGAAATCTGTCTTTTGTTTCTGGATAGGACACTCGTTTTTCTGGTTTGGTTTTGGAGTTTGGTTTGAACTCCTGGTTTTGTTTGCTTTCTGGTTTGGATTCTCGTTTTGGATGATTTTTTTTATTTTGGATGTTGGTTCGGATTTTTGATTTTCTGATTTGATTTGGATTTCGGATTGGATTTTGATTGGATTTTTATCTGGTTTTTGGTAAATGGTCGTCAGGTATGGATTATATCTGGCAAGGGGTAGGTCTCTTTGTCTGCATGTGGCGAAGTAGCTTATTCAAGTCGTCGAGTATGGGCTATGCTCGACAAGGGTCCAGAGCGACCAGGATTCGGCCTAGGACTTAGGCCCTATATTATCTGTTATTGTTTCAGGTCGTCGAGTATGGAGTATGCTCGACAAGGGTCCGGAGAGACGAGGATTCGGCCTAGGACTTAGGCCCTACATTATTGACTATTGTTTTAGGTTGTCGAGTATGGACTATGCTCGACAAGGGTCCGGAGTGACCGGGATTCGGCTTAGGCTTAAGCCATGGCATTGTTCAACGTCCAGGGACACTGGACTACGGTCGTCAAGTGTGGATTATGCTTGGTAAGAACCCGAAGAGGTTAGCTCAACGTCCAGGGACTAGGAATGGCAATGGGGCGGGTTAGGGCAGGTTTTTAGTGCCCCATACCCATCCTGGATTTTTTAGACCTCGCCCCAGACCCACCCCGTAGACCTGGTGCGGCCCTAGAATTTTGCACCATACCCGGAACCCGTACGGGTCAGGGTAGACCCGACCCGCCCCCAGACCCGATGAGTCTCATGTATTAATTCAAAATTGTGTACCAACTTACATATATTTATTTGTTTATACTCGTTATCACCTAATAATACATGAAATACAAATAACAACGTGTCTAAGGAAAGTTAGTAAAAATGATGTGTACAATAATAATTCAGAAAATATATACATATGTTGTTGTATAATTATCAATGACGCAACTTAATACTCTAATTTTTTATATAGATTATTTATTGGAACATTTTAATATCCACGCTAGAATCACTAATATCTAAAAACATTAATAAATCATTATAGTAATAAAGCAGTTTCATGAGATGGTAGTAGTGCCGGCCGGATTGGGGCGGGTTAACCGAGTCTTGACCCGACCCTAGACCCGGAGCACTCAAGAACGGGTCACGGGTCTACCCGCCCCAATGACCCAATGGGGCGGGTCTGGATGGGCCAAAACAGGGGCGGGTTGACCGGGTTTGGACCCTAGACCCTCCCCATTGCCATCCCTACCAGGGACACTGGACCAAGGTCGTTGGGTGCAGATTGCACTTGGCATGAACCGGGAGAGGTTATGGATTTGGATATTGACCCGGAAAGGAGATGGGTACGGTTATTGGTTATTGGATAAGGAGGATTAAAACTCGGTTATTGAGTTTGGATGGACATGGAATTGGCTATGGACTTTGGATATCAGATATGGAGTTATTCAAAACACACCTTCTTATCACAAGGCATGTTTTGGGGGCAAATGTTATCCCACCTTTTGGTCATGGCTTGAATATTAAAAAACTGGCAAGGAAGGATGGATATCAGACTAAAGATCGATTGGGAACAAGGTTGTGATCGATATCATTAAAATTTGGCTGAGCTCCAATCAGGATGGAATCGCTTGGAGGTGATGATCAAGGCTAGGCAAGGCTGCATTTAAAATTTCAGGTTAATCGGAGTTTGTATTATAGTGATATGATCGATACAAGACAAAAAGGACACATTGTTTGCATCCATCGAGGGAAGTCAAATTTCTTATCTATCATATTCGACTCGATCAACATCTGTTCGAATCGATCGGGCTCGAATCAATCCTTGGCTACACTATTCGAGTCCATCGGGTTCGTATTGATCAGTGTGGAACTATTCGTATCCATCGTGCTTCGAATCGATCGTGTTCGACGAACAATTCGAACACATCTGGTGCCATGCTATTCGTATCGATCTCGAGGGGCCTCATTCATACTGACTAAAGTTCGTATCGGTCCATCCGTGCACCTCAGTACACTATTCGTATCGACGGTGAAGGCATTGTTCGCATCCATTGAACATTCATAAACGATGGATACGAATAGCGTTGTGACTATCAATGCAAACGGCATGAAGTGGTCGACACGAACTTAGCTCCGATGATGGTTGCGAATAAGACTCCTTCAATTCGGCACAAAAGGTGGAGCGATCCAAAAATCTTGCACCATGTCACCACGCACTCACGTGTCCAGATCGATTCGAAGGGATGGATACGAAACCATGGACAAGAACTCAGCAGCCTTCGAAGAACATGAGATTGCATCGATCATATCTCCCAAACCACAGGTCCAAATGCTATGAAATTTTCACAGGAGCTTACGTACAAGATAAAGAACATTTCTGCCAAGTTTCAGCTCGATCGCATCATTTTTTGATCAATACGAAATATTCGTATCGATCATGGATCGAGTCGAAACTTGGTGGGATCGGTCGTATGGGCCCACTCACGTGCCAGAAGAAGTCTCCTAAAGTTTGAGCACGATATCAGCCTCCTACACCTATAAATAGCCCATTGAAGCCTGCAGAAAAAAGGATCTTTTGGCTATCCAACGTCCAGACTCTGCCAAATTCAGTTTCGCACTTCATCACAATTGTTGTGCTCGAATTTGTTCATTATAATTGCTAAAATCGTCTGTAACCAGCAAGGAAAATTCAATAAAGGATTATCATTTGAAGTGGACGTAGGCCGGAGATAGCCGAACCACTATAAATCTCGTATCACTGGTTGTTATTTCTGAATTGTTATACTTAATATTGCTTAGATCTGAGATTTGTGTTTGGAATATTGCTGATCTATATTCATAACTTGGTGCTTTCACGATACTTAGGGTTTGTGACCAATTTTGGCGCAAACATACATATCCAACTTCTTAATGATTTAGGTGAGTTATATTGGAATGTAATTGAGTATTATATAAGTAAGATTTTCTAATTCAATTATTTCAAATTTAAATATATATATTCAAAATGGTTTTGGATTTATTTATAACTAAAGTCATTCATTAACAAAACTTTAAGAATTAAATTTCCGATTAACTTCGACAGTTTAGAGATAAACGTGTATATATATACACTATATATAACAAATCAAGTTTATAATCATATACCAATATATATTATAAATCAAGTCATACTTTAGAAATTCAAATCAGATTTAATTTTCCAAGAAAAAAGTGTAGCAAAGTTAAAGAATGGTCTCTTCACTTCGAAACACGAAAATGAATGTCAATGATGCTGTAGTCATCATCGAAATCATTTTCCAGCGGTAAAGAAAAGAGCACTGATTTAAAAGTTTTAAACATTCTTTGGAAACTATTTCTATTCGAAAATACTTCAAATAGTATACACTTAAAAACCTAAAAACCAAAGTTTGAAATCACCGGAAATCAATTATCAAATTCTCCATTACATTCATTTAAATTTCCAAATCAAATTATAAACCATATTTTATAATTTCCATTTATTAAAATTATTTGGAAATGGTCAAAGATTTACAAATAGTTAATCAAATATTATCATTATAACAATCAATTCAGTTGATAATTCAATTTCAGAAAAACTGTACTCGTATGTATAATATAATCATACAAAATTTATTTCATTTACCAAATTTGAAAACAATATTGTGTCAGTTTGCTCTGTTCAAGTGTTTTGGAAATCTTATCGATAGCGTTGATCAGACGAATCGATCGAAAACCCAAATCAACATCAACAAATCAAACAACACAATATATATATATATATATATATATATATTTAATATTAATTTACAAATACACTTCCTCGCTCGATGATATAAGAATGGATTTCAAAGCAAGGATAGAGATTCAAATTTGATGAACTCAAATCAAAGAGAATTTAGATTCGAAGATAGGTTCGAAACAAAGATAAGATGAGTAAATAACAAAATAGGAAGATGGATAAGTTTATATAAATCGTGGACAATCTTAACCGGGTCGACCGTGACTTCATGAATAAGATCGATGCAGAATTTCGGGGCAAATCAACATTCGATCCCAAGAGATAGAATTAGAGCATCACAACGGATATGTAGCATCGTAAACTGAGGATACAGAAATCTTCGATAAATCAATGCCTAGTACAAAGGAGCTCCACCCCTTTACAAATCATTCGAAGATTGGCAAGACCGTCAAGTTATTATAGAGATCATTTGAAGTGGAGTAATGGGATACTCCAAAATACGAATAGGGAGAGATAAGGATGGATTTTGGAACCGAAGGGAATGTTCCAAAAGTCAAAGGAAAACCGAATCGGAAGGAAGGAATTGAAGCTCGAACGAAAGTAATTTCGTAACTACATTTACTTTAGATGCTAAATTTTGCCAAAAAACCAAAGCTTTGATACCAAATGTAACAACCTGATATTTTCAACCATTCGCCTCCACACATATCGGATTTGAATTGTTCAAAATACCATATTGTTAGTTTATATTTGGCGAAACTCAGCATATAAAGTAAATAAAATAGTCACAGAATCACAAACACAAAGTAATATAACAATAATACAGCGGAAACAAGAGAATAGTAGCTCATGAAGCTACTATATATATATAACAGAGTTCAATAAAATAAAACAAAAGTCACGAATACAATAGTCAAACACAAAATCAGAATACATTACTAGAATCAACTGAATATCTAAAAGCTGGATAAATACCTGGATCTCCAAGCGAAGCTCCAACTTCAAAGGTGAGTCTCAAAAGCTGTATCACTCAGTTTGACCCGAGCGTAAAGCAAAACACAAAACACTTGATTCAGGGACTAAAATTCTTATATCAATAAATCCAACTCAAGTGAAATAACAACTGAAATTCAAGTAACTCAAAAGATGTTTGGGATAACCATCCTCTAAGGATCCGTTAAACTATCTATTATGTAGTAATATACGCTATTATAATAATGTCTAAAGTAAAGTATAATGTATGTAAAAATAGTGTTAAGCCGTTACCAATATCCCTCTTAATACATTCTATATATTCCCATAGTCTATACAGTACTTTTATCTCCCCCGTACTGGGCGTCGTCAGAGGGCACTCCATAGGTATGGTACAAAATAAAATCATATAAGGTATGCAAGGGTAGGTGACACGGCACAACTAGGTAATGCCAATGTAGATATACCAATTGCACTTCCAGACCGGTAGTAACGCTTAGCAGCCACTACCGTCCACCTTGAGCCCAACTCCCAAAATCAAAGGTGCACCCAATCAATCACAAAGTAATAGAATGGTATCGAAGAAGTGTTTCCAATCAGAGGAGCTACCTCATTAGCTGAAACGACCCGCAGTTCCGTACCCCTAGAGTCGACATTATTCTCCTTCAATCAACTCAAGATGTACGGAAATACGAATCATTTGGGTTAAAGAAGAAGAGGTAGAAGAAGAAAATAGAAAAAATATATCAGAATCTAACCATCGCAGCAGAATATAATAGATAATAAATGATCTTTACATAAGAACAAATACATTTGTTTATACATTACATCATCAGAGTATACATAAAACACAACTGGACGGTAATCATAACCCGTCCTCACAATCTGAACATACAACGGAATAATACGGAAGTACGTATTGCAATCCAGCTCGTCTTCCGAGCCCCATAGCATTCTTTCCTGTATCCTATAATACTCGGTCTGACCCGGGCATTATAGTGAAATAACACCCGAGTCAGTCTGGAATACCAGCGTGAGAAAACCACACTCAAATTGATTATATCATGCTGTAATATAGCAAACCTGATCCCGGTCTCTTCGAAACGATCAGCTCATTGGCCAATATTGATAGTCGGTTATTTAACTATCAATTAACATTCACAAACAACCATCAAACAATAAATAATTTCTCCAAATTATTTATTAATCTCAGAATATCTTCACAAGATATATTTCCACCTTTCAACCCTTTGAAAACAGTTTTCAAACCACACTCTTCTCATGGAATGAATTCCCAAATATTTATTTCCACTGCAAGCACCAAGTATAACAACTTTATATTTTAAAATAATCTAAAACACTTTATTACAAAATATACTTTAACATTTAAATTGAAACTACTTCAATACTTTATTAGAAATATATACTTTAGGAATATTTAAAGTAAAGCTACTTTATAAAATATAAAATTAGATTTTTCTCCTTTAAAACAAAATACCAAGTCACCTTTAAATAATTACTATGATAATAGATTTGAATACTTACTTTAGGATTTAAACATTTAGAAATAATAAATTTTCTAAAACATGCTTTTCATAACAACATTAAAACTTTTAACTTATGTTTAAAATTTTCTTTGAAAACGTACTTGGCTATCTAGGGGAATACGCTTCTCTTTCACGTCTTTTAAAAATAAATTTTTAAACAAATTTATTCATTCCTGTAAATAAATTCCCACCGTGAAATTTATACTTCCAAATATCCACCGTTGTATCACTACGCTTTTATATACCCAGTCTATAAATTTCATAGTCTCACTTCTCTTTAAAAATCCCGATTTTACACACTTAAATCAATCTCCGAATTGATTTCAAATTTATTTCACTTTTAAATAAATTTCCTTACTTACTCCAATTATTCCAAAATCCATTAACTTTAGATTTTGATAACCTAGTTCACCGGAATATTTTAAATCCACCATAGTATCCAACATTTCCAACTATCAATATAATTCATCACATGATAGCAAATAATTATATCATAGAATATTTTAACAAATCTTATATTTTGAGGAATCCAGTTGGATCCCTCCAATCTATTTCTCTGCATCCGTAGATGTTAGCACAATATAAAATACCAATTCCACTTCAAGGTGGAATATCGCGATATATGGGATTTATATAATATCATCCGCTATGATGCGACGCATAGGGCCTCATCCGCTATATAATGCTGGAAATCAATCACTCCAATATATACTATATGCTACTATATATAATATAGCACATCAAATCAATACAATCATTCAAACAATTATTTAAATTTAAATAACAATCCAGACGAGTGAGGTTAACTCACCTTTGATTTTGCAATCCAAATCCAATCTCGACTTGTTTCCTATCAGATTTTAACCTTGTATAAACAGTTATATGATTTATTAATATTTGAATTGATTGAACAATTAATTACTATTTAATTAACTAATAATTTAATTTAACTAATATTCTTCCTGAATTTAGACCTTGTATAACATTTATACAATTTATTAATATTCAAAATAATTGAAAAAAAAAATCAATTTCCTTTTGATAGATTTAATCAATTAACATCTTTAATTTAAACTAATCTAATGATCCATTTCCATTTAGATTAATTTAATTAGCCAATTACTCTATTAAACTAATTTTTCCTAAAATAAATAAATCTTCAAATTACAAAAATAATTAATTAAGTTAATCTCCCTAAGGCACTATTTTAAAATAAAAAAGTAAATTTAAAATGAATAGTTGCATATATATATTTCCCTTTGAACCTACATAAAAAAAATCTATATACCTATTTAAGAATCCACTAATTTTCTTCAAACTCTACCAACATTTAAAATTTCCTATTTTAAAAATCTTACATTTATATTCTTACTGTTTTAAATAAAAATATGTGAATTAATAAATATACATATATTAAACTAAATTTTGAAAAAGTAAAATGAAATGAACTACACTATGCTTAATACCTTACTGTGAACAACCCCGCGGTTGGCCTAGACAAATCACGACCATTACCCCTGAAGAAAAATCTTGCCCAAATGCTCACTAGAACCACCTTGACAGTACCAGCATTCGCCATCTTGCAGCAGACACCGTCCACCATCAATCCTTCACACAGAATCATCAGGAAAATCCCTCACGAGTCACTGAGCCCCTTGCTTTACCAACCATGCCACAGTTGTGCCTGACCTTCCCCTCGCGACTCGCTTCGTCGCTCATGAAGACGATGCCAGAACCCCAAAATCGAAATGTCACCAAAACCGAATGTCACAGCCGACCCCATGATGCAAACCCCCCTTCGCAAGCCCCAACCTCGATCTCACATCGAAGCCTAACCAAACAAATACGAACGCGGCCGCCACTGTCTCCTAAATCGAAGGCGATTTACATCATCCCTCCACTTTGATTCCGCTGCTCGAGCACTCACCATTCCTCGACCAAAGCCAGCTCGCGAGCCTTCCCCAAAAATACGAATCGAACAAAAAAAGATTTCACGATTTCATCTGGTACTTGATTTTAGAACGAGGCCGTAAATTTTATTTTCCAAGAATAGAAGGAAATGAGGGATTTAGAATTGATGTTCGGCCATTATTAAATTTTTTTCGTTCGTTTCTCTTTTTATTTATAGCTGATCTGTTTAGGGTTTAAAATGAAGAAGGGGAAGGGGACAAGATTTGATGCTAACGTGCTCGAATTCCTTTGCGTACAGAATACGCCTTACTACAGTGACTGATAATAGAAGTAGAAAATCTCTGAATTGAAAGGTAAAATTTTTGATTTTGATCGTGTGTGCATATATATATATATATATATTTAAAAAATCTCGATAAAAGCAACTTTCAATCGCGAACTCCTATCAAGGCATGCTACTAGGCGTTCATAATGTTACACCCCAATTTCGAATGCAATGGAAAAGGTTTCGACTCCTAATTCAATCATATGGAGAATATAGCTTTTTGAACCTAGTAATTATACTAAATTTCAATTTAATTATCAATGCGTTTACTTATCGTACGGCCAAATGGTCACTCCGAACACTGCGAAAACTGAAATCCGATAATAATATAATATTACGATAAAACTGATTTCGTCAAATTCCGAGATTGTGCCAAGGAAGGCTATTTTTGAACATCAATTTAAACGATAGAATTTTCAAAACTGAACAAATTACTTCCAAATTCAGTTTTAACTCATCTGTTATCTTTAGTATTACTATTATAAGTTTTATAAGCCCTTGAAATATTTTCATCAGCTTAAAACTCAAGATTAAATATTTTACCCAATCTCTAATTATTATATTCAATAAATTTAATTGCCAATTTCAAACTGATATTTGAAATCCAAGTTAAACTAACTGCAAATATTTAAAATTAATTAAATATTCCAATTTCAAATGCCTAAAAATTACTCCCTCCCCCCTTAAAAGAATTTCGCCCCTGAAATTACTAGTTAAGAATAATGATCCAATACCCATTACTATTTTCCAAAACAAAACAGTTTTATCAACTTGCCATAACATATCATTTATTAAAGACCCACTATTACTTCAACCAACGTTCCAAAACCTTCCTTAGTTTCCAACAACATTATCTACTTCACTTATTCAAATTTAAATTTAAATCCAAATTTAAATTATCTAAACTTTCTCAAAAAAATTCTAACTCTCTAAATTTACAAAAAAATTCGTCAGCGTCTCCTTTGCGCGGCTAGCTCGGTACAACTATGAAATGCCTCTGCGGGCCCCAGATTTCAAAAGAAAACAAAAGCCAAGTGGCTAGACTAGAAAATCATCAAATTTCATACAGAAATTTAAATATATATCTTTGCCGAGCAAATTTCAATTTATCCTCTGAAATCAAAAATCCCAAATTTACTTTCCTAATCCTTTAGTTCCAACTAAACAATTAGTTTCGATTTCCATTTCCAAAATCCCTTATTTCAATTTCAATACGAAATCGTTTTGTTGCTAACAAAAATTTTCTAACTCCCAAAATTTTCGAATTTTTTTGGCAGAGTCTCCTTTGTACGGAGGAGCTTTTGCTATTGGACAAGAGATATAAATATATATACATCGACCCACACGGTCGGAAAAACAAAAACAGTTTATATTTCCTATCTTTATTGCGTAGGCGTACCTTTACTTAGCATTTTTAAGCAAACGGCTTATTATTTAGCAATTAGCGCGCCCAAAGTCCAGCCAAACGCTTCCCGGTACTTGTACTTACTCAATTTAAATATTTAAGTGCCTAAATCATGTAACTTAACAACATTTTACATATTTAACTAGTACACATACGAGTTTCTATAAGAAATGAAGGTTAAACAATATTTATAAGCAACTTATAGGGTTCCGACATTAATTTTAATTGTTTACAACCAATTCATATACAACTTCATTCAATTTAAATGGTTTACAACTCAATTGCTTACATTCAATTCATTTTTAAGCAAAATAAACTCATATCCACTTCAATTGATCTTAAAATCAATTTATTTAATCTCTATCAACCCATAGAATTTTTAATTACCTTCGTTTACGTCAAACGACAATTCATTCTATGCAATTTGATGATATCCATGTGAATAAATAATTACTTAAGTTTTATAACCAATTTAAATTGATTCCAACTCAATTTATATAAATTTCATTCCATTTTAAATTCATTCACAATCCAAGCATTTTCATTTTCATTGCATTTTAAATTTTAATCCATTCACTTGCATTTCATTTCAATTATTCAACAGGTTCCATTCAAAACCATCTCATAAAGCTTGACAATCCCCATGCTAATATTAATAACCATTTTCCAAATTAATTTAATCCAAACTTTTAATTAATGGGCTTTCACCTTTACTCGAAGCCAAGCTTCTATTATTTTTAAACTTAAGTAAATTTATTTTCTTCAAACTTTTTCAACTTCATAACTTAAGTACACTTCTATTTGATTCTCATCTCATCAAATTCCATTTAATTCAGTTAGCCCATCGATTTAAATTTTAATTTTAATTCACACTCTCAATTTATAAAAATAATATTTAAGCACATATTTAACTCAATTATACTCGAATTGGATTTTATTTGTAACTCAAATCATTTCTATTATAATCCAATTCCATTTCATTTGACAACTTCAGTTCATAATTAATCCACTTACAATATGCGATGAATATTATTTATACTCAAGTTCTATTTCTGTCATTTAATTCACTAACCAATTTTATTAACTCACAATTCAACTTTTATTTAACCAATTTAAACTTCCATTAACATACTCACTTAACCGATTTATTCAAATTAGTTCATTTCCCATTTTTAATTCAATATTTGATTTTTACCTTCCAAAAATCACTTCACTTAATTTCTTGAGTTCAACTTATTTTATAATTCAAGTTTCTGGATTTTTTTTATTTATTTCTCAAAATCCTTTGCATTTCTAAAAGCAATCCTACTTTTGTGAACAATTTCAGTTCAAAACAATTTGGTAGCAGTCTTCCTCTTGGAAATTCGAAAATGAACATCGATGATGCTGCAATCATCACCGAAATTATTTTCCAACGGCTGAA
The DNA here is from genome assembly GCA_030765085.1 of Allium cepa. Taxonomy (NCBI): domain Eukaryota; kingdom Viridiplantae; phylum Streptophyta; class Magnoliopsida; order Asparagales; family Amaryllidaceae; genus Allium; species Allium cepa. The sequence goes on along the minus strand of CM060935.1, from coordinate 783,423,223 downwards.
GTGAGCTCATTCGATCACACAATTTCACTTCCGAACTAGTATCGTCCATCCGACTTCCTATTGCGGATACAGATCTGGTTTCTTGATCAGAAATCGTCATTCTCCTTGCATAGCTTAGCTATGATAGAGAATATCCAGAATCAATCAACAATCCGTATCCAGGTTCATCGTCGAAAATCGAGTGAAAAATCCCAACTCGGATCGATAAACTATCCTGAAATTCTATGCTCGAATCCGGATCAAACACTATACGAATAGAATAATATACGTACATCCACATATCTATCCTCGTTGATTTATTAGCCAAAACAATTCCCTTTCTGTTCACATTCACTTTAATTTTCATTCACTTATTTACAATTACTTCAATCCCATTTGGATTGTCACTTTAATCCTTATCTCAATTGGGCAATTTAACCATAAACAGTTTGCACTCTGACCGGCTTCAATTTAGAAAATAGCTTGATTTTTTTTTAAATAGATAGGTAGTTGAAAAATAATTGTTAGTTTGTAAAATAGTTAAATAACGATAAAATAGTTGGAAAATAGTCAGATAATTATAAAATGGTTAGATAATTACAAAATAGTTTAAAATAGTAATTAGTTATAAAATAGTTGAAAAACAATAATTAGTTTATAAAACAGTTACAAAATAGTTAAATAATTCCAAAAGTAGTTATAAAATAAGTATAAGATAGTTTTGGGTTTAAATAGAAAGGTTGTATATATAATAAATAACTTGGAAAAATAGACCAATCAACTCAATTTAAATTTTCACTTTCATTTAAATTGACTCAATTCCAATTAATTCAAATCAAATCCAATTTGAACTAATTCAATTCAAATTTCAAATTTAAACCATACTGAATTATATAAATTCGAGTTAAATTTTAAATGTTGATTTAATCCTTTAAATCAAACAACTTATATCTTTAAACCATTTAATTTTGAATCCAAATTCTGTTTTAACCTATTTCAAGGTTCAAATAATAATTCAAATCAACACAATATTAAAACAATTTATATTCACTAACAAATACATACCCATATCTATTAATACACTCAAACTCATTCTAGAGTACTACGGACTCTATTTATTGAGTAATCCTCATCAGAGCCAAGGTTCTCGCTTAACCTTTCAGCTCTGATACCAAGTTAAACGACCTACAGTTCCGTACCCCTAGAGTCGACATTATTCTCCTTCAATCAACTCAAGATGTATGGAAATACGAACCATTTGGGTTAAAGAAGAAGCGGTAGAAGAAGAAAATAGAAAAATAACATCAGAATCTAACCATCGCAGCGGAATAAAATATAATAGATAATAAGTGATCTTTACACAAGAACAAATACATTTGTTTATACATTACATCATTACTAACACACAACTGGAGAGTAATCATAACCCGTCCTCACAATCTGAATATACAACGGAATATTTAACACAAATATGGAAGTACGTATCGCCATCCAGCTCATCTTTTGAGCTCCACAGCGTCCTTACCTATACCCTATAATACTCGGTCTGACCCGAGCATTATAGTGAAATAACACCAGAGTCAGTCTGGAATACCAGCGTGAGAAAACCACACTCAAATTGATTATATCATGCTGTAATATAGCAAAGCCGATCCCGGTCTCTTCGAAACGATCAGCGCATTGGCCAATATTGATATTCGGTTATTTAACTATCAATTAACATTCACAAACAACCATCAAACAATAAATAATTTCACCAAATTATTTATTAATCTCAGAATATCTTCACAAGATATATTTCCACCTTTCAACCATTTGAAAACAGTTTTCAAATCACTCTTCTCATGGAATGAATTCCCAAATATTTATTTCCACTGCAAGCACCAAGTACAACAACTTTAGATTTTAAAATAATTTAAAACACTTTATTACAAAATATACTTTAACATTTAAATTGAAACTACTTCAATACTTTATTAGAAATATACTCTTTAGGAATATTTAAAGTAAAGCTACTTTATAAAATATAAAATTAGATTTTTCTCCTTTAAAACAAAATACCAAGTCACCTTTAAATAATTACTACGATAATAGATTTGAAAAATACTTACTTTAGGATTTAAACATTTAGAAATAATAAATTTTCTAAAACATGCTTTTCAAAACAACATTAAAACTTTTAACTTATATTTAAAATTTTCTTTGAAAACGTACTTGGCTATCTAGGGAAATAAGCTTCTCTTTCATGTCTTTTAAAAATAAAACACTATTTATTTTTAAACAAATTTACCCATTCCTGTAAATAAATTCCCACCGTGAAATTTATACTTTCAAATATCCACTGATATATCATTTTGCTTTTATAAACCTAGTTTATAAATTTCATAGTCTCACTTTATTTTAAAAATCCTGATTTTACACACTTAAATCAATCTCCAAATTGATTTCAAATTTATTTCACTTTTAAATAAATTTACTTACTCCATTTTTTTCAAAATCCATTAACTTTAGATTTTGATAACTCAGTTCACCGAAATATTTTAAATCCACCATAGTATCCAACATTTCCAATTAACAATATAATTCATCATAGGATAGCAAATAATTATATCACATAATATTTTAACAAATCTAAATATTTTGAGGAATCCAGTTGGATCCCTCCAACCTGTTTCCCTGCATCCACAGATGTTAGCACAATATAAAACACCAATTCCACTTCAAGGTGGAATATCGCGGTATATAGGATTTATAAAATATCATCCGCTATTATGCGGCCCATAGGGTCTCATCCGCTATATAATACGAGAAATCAATCACTCCAATATATACTATATACTACTATATATAATATAGCACATCAAATCAATTCAATCATTCAACCAATTATTTATATTTAACTATCTAAATTTAAATAACAATCCAGATGAGTGAGGTTAACTCACCTTTGATTTTGCAATCTAAATCCAATCTCGACTTGTTTCCTTTCAGATTTTAACCTTTTATAAACAGTTATACGATTTATTAATATTTGAATTGATCAAACAATTAATTACCATTTAATTAACTAATAATTTAATTTAGCTAATATTCTTCCTGAATTTAGACCTTGTATAACATTTATACAATTTATCAATGTTCGAAATAATTGGAAAAAAATCAATTTCCTTTTGATAGATTTAATTAATTAACACCTTTAATTTAAATTAATCTAATGATCCATTTCCATTTAGATTAACTTAATTAGCCAATTACTCTATTAAACTAATTTTTCCTAAAACAAATAAATCTTTAAATTACAAAAATAATTAATTAAGTTAATCTCCCTAAGGCACTATTGTAAAATAAACAAGTAAATTTAAAATGAATAGTTGTATATTTATATTTCCCTTTGAAACTACATAAACAAAATCTATATACCTATTTAAGAATCCACTAATTTTCTTCAAACTCTACTAGCATTTAAAGTTTCCTATTTTAAAAATCTTACATTTATATTCTTACTATTTTAAATAAAAATATGTGAGTTAATATATGTGTGTATATATATATATATATTAAATTAAATTTTGAAAAAGAAAAATGAAATGCACTACAGTATAATTAATACCTTACTGTAAACAACCCTACGTTTGGCCTAGACAAATTACGACCATCACCCCTAAAGAAAACTCTTGCCCAGATGCTCACTAGAACCACCTTGACAGTACCAGCATTCGCCACCTTGTAGTAGACGCCCTCCACCATCAATCCTTCATCTGGAATCATCGGGAAAATCCCTCACGAGTCACTGAGCCCCTTCGTTTACCAACCATGCCACTGTTGTGCCTGACCTTCCCCTCGCGACTCGCTTCGTCGCTTAAGAAGACGATGCCAGAACCCCAAATCGATATGTCATCAAAATCGAACGTCGCATCCTACCCCATGATGTAAATCCCCCTTCGCAACCCCAACCTCGATCTCACATCGAAGCCCTAGCCAAACAAACGCGGCAACCACTGTCTCCTAAACCGAAGGCGATTTACGTTGCCCCTCCACTTCGATTCCGCCGCTCGAGCACTCATCATTCCTCGACCAAAGCTAGCTCGCGAGCCTTCCCCAACAATATGAATCGAGCAAAAATCCACGATTTCATCTAGTACTTGATTTTAGAACGAGGCCGTAAATTTTATTTTCCAGAATAGAAGGAGATGAAGGATATAGAATTGATGTTCGGCCATTATTAATTTTTTTCGTTCGTTTCTTTTTTTATAAGTGATCTGTTTAGGGTTTAAAATGAAGAAGAGGAAGGAGACAAGATTTGATGCTAACGTGCCCGAATTCCTTTCCCTACAGAATACGCCTTACTACAGTGACTGATAATAGAAGTAGAAAAGCTCTGAATTGAAAGGTAAAAGTATTGATTTTGATCATATGTGTATATATATATATATAAATTTAAATAGTCTCGATAAAAGCAAGTTCCAATTGCGAACTCCTATCAAGGCGTGCCAAGGCGTGCTACTAGGCGTTCATAATGTTACACCCCTATTTTGAATGCTATGGAAAAGGTTACGAGTCCTAATTCAATCGTATAGAGAAGATAGCTATTTTAACCCAGTTATTATATTAAATTTCAATTTAATTATCAGTGCGTTTACTTATCGTACGGCCAAATGGTCACTCCAAACACTGCGAAAACTGAAATCCGATAATAATACAATATTATGGATCCAATAAAACCGATTTCGTCAAATTCCGTGATTATGCCTCGGAAGGCTATTTTTGAACACAATTTAAACGATAGAATTTTAAAACTGAACAAATTACTTCCAAATTCAGTTTTAACTCATCTGTTATCTTTAGTATTACTATTATAAGTTTTATAAGCCCTTGAAATATTTTCATCAGCTTAAAACTCAAGATTAAATATTTTACCCAATCTCTAATTATTATATTCAATAAATTTAACCGTGAAATTCAAACTGATATTTGAAATCCAAGTTAAACTAACTGCAAATATTTGAAATTAATTAAATATTCCAATTTCAAATGCCTAAAAATTCTGGGTTGTCACATTAGCCCGTCGATTGCTCCTATTTTTGCCACCTTATGCCAACTCAAGAGAGTCGGGTCCACATATATACCTCAATAGGATCGTCGCCACCATCCTACTTCATTTTGGAATCTTCACCGCGTACACGGTTGTTAAAGTGGTTTTCGGAGTTGGCAGAGAGTATGACAACTGCCAATCTCGATCTCTTTAACAACCAACCGTTATTATAACATCGCCGCCACTTCAATATAGTTTATACTTCGAAACCAAAATATCATTGCCAATTCAAAAACCATATCAATATGATATCATTTCCATTTCAAATATATCCATTTCCAAAATCATAATACTTCAAAGTTATAGCACTTCGAAATCAAAAAACTTTGGAAATCATCACCCTTTCAAAACATATTACTTTGAAATTCATGACTTTTAAAACATAACTTTCACCACTTAAACATTTTGGATATTCAAATAGTATATATATATATATATAATAAAATAGTAAAATTTAAAATTACTTTATAAATTGAAATAATTTCCTCAACTCCACAGATTGATTCAAATCAACTTGAATCCAAAATTTCAATTTCAATCAAATCTCAATTCATAAATTTCAACTCAATTCGGTTTAAATAAACCATTTCAATTTATATCGATTTCAAATATAGATTTGAACCTCAAATAAACCACTTCAATTTCCATATATTTCAAAGCTTCAATTATTCTATGATTTCAAAACTAAATGTGATAATTTAAATATATCTTAATTAAATTTTCTATTATTTGGTTTCGAAATATTTACTTAATAAATTCCATGTCATTTAAATAAAACTCAAACTTGAAATATTTATTAATCACTTTAAACCAATATCAAGTTATAAAATCATATCCTTTAAAATTCTCAAATTCAATAAGTTCCAAATCGAATTTAATTAAATATATTTCTTAATTAATACAATTTCAAATCCATCCTCTTAACTTTAATTTATTAAAATCATTATAAACTCTATATTAAAATATAATTTGAATAAATACTTAACCATATTATATTTTAATAAGATCAAACTTTATTATTGAAATTATTTTACATTAAACAAATTTATATATAGCTTAAATTTAAGAATTTAACTATATATAAAAAATAATATTTATATACTATCAAAAATCAATATTTATTAAACTATATATTTCTTTCCAAAACCATAGAAATCATTTTCAAAATATTTATATATAAACCAACGGTGTCTATACATCATTTTCTATCCTATGGTCAAGTGATACGGATTTTATCTTTTCAATTTGTAATTTAAATATATATGAGTATGCATAATTTCAACCCACAATCCCGAATTCAATTTAAACAAAAATCGCTTGGGTTTATCATTTCAACCCACAACGATTTTCTCATATTCTAAAGTCCGTTCGGGTATGTATCATTTCAACCCATAGTAATTCTATACTAATAGAGAACTTGCAGAGTGATAATAGATATGATAATAATATAACAGGCATATATCATCAATATAAATAACATATAATGGTGTCAGATGTCACAGGTAAACAGATACAAATAACAACATATACATAGCAATGTAAATAACTAACAACAACATATTTTAATTGTCGTTTCAATTGAAATCAAATTTAATAAATAAAAGAACATTAACCATGAGTGATTGCTCACCTTTTGAGGCTAGAGATGAACGAGAATGAGATGAATTACGATTCCAGCACAGATTTCAAAGCAAAGCTAGATGGACCCAAATTTGACGGACAAGCTGATCAATAGGAATTGACGAGATCGAATCAAAAACCGGATTGATGAAGATCAGTTATATGAGTGAATTGATATAGATATAACCTATATAAGCCTATATATAGATATCATGGTTTGTAATTCATGAATAACTATATAGATATAAAACTATATATATCTCTCTTCTAAACCGAAATAAAAATAGATTCCCTTACGGCAAAAAATATAATCTATATAATTAACTACTTCCAAATATCAAAAATAGCATCAATCACATTTATAAAGTACTGTGTATAATATATATACATATTGAAATAGCCGTGCCAGTAGATATATATATATATATATATATAAAAAAAACAAGACATAATTTACTATTTCCTAAAACTAGAGTAAGTTATAATATATAGGAAATATATATACAACAGAACACCAAAACTCACATATGTTTGTTTCTAATTCTATATACATATTCTGCTATATATTTTTAAACTGACATATATATAGCATATAATCTTTAAATATAACTAACAGATTATAAATACACACACACCTATACTCTAAGTAACCAACACCCTATACAACTAAAGTAACCCATACATATATACATGTTATTTTACTTTATCAGTACATACTTATAAACCCAATTATATAATTAATACATTATAAATGACAGAGTCCGTCACACCATAGATTTATATATAATAATAAAATACTCATTCCACAACTATCTATTGATATACGTGCACTAACAGCTGATATACTTAAAACACTATATATTATTATTAAAACTGTTTCAACATAGATTGCAGGATATATATTTTTATCAAATCAATAACAAGGATAATATATATAAATGCATGTAGACGTTAACATATACACAACATGCAATATGTAAAAGTAGGACATCTGCTCTCGGCTACAGCAAATCACGGCTATTATATATATAAACGACGTTTATAAGAAGCTTTATACAATATATATACATATATATTAACACTTTAACTATATAAAAAATACAAAAAAACTTACAGATATGCGCGCATACGAATTGGAAGAGCTTGTCTGCTCAGGTTTTCAAGGAGGTGACTACGGTGAAAAGGACGTGGAATCGGAGGAGAGATGGGAGGGATCGGGTGCTGTTGTTTGTGTGGTAGGGCCAAGCGGTGGAGGAGCGGGGTTGCAGCCAGAAGGAAGGGGAGGGATGTGGCCAAAGCCTGGGTAAGTGGGAAGAGGGGAAATGGAGCTGTTGGGCTGTGCAATTCTAGATTAAATATATAACTTTAATTTAAAACATGAATGTGGACATAATGGGGCAAGACACGTTAGTTCAAAAAAAATTGGTAGAATATGTACATTCAAACAACTAGCAGCTACAGTTAAAATGCATAAGCTTTATAAGGTTTATTTATTATACTCTCAACAAAAGAAAAAAGGCCAAACGAACCATTTGAATTAAATTGAAATGAACCATCAAAAAAATTTGAATATGGTAATAGTGAAAGTCGAAAATACTTTCAGGGAATATGAAGAGCAAGTGGCTATTGGATTACATGATAGAAATGAAAGGATGGAAAACCAAAAGTCACAAAATAGATACCGATACGTTACCGTTTATGCGGATTCCGCTGCGTCCGGACTTCAAAACATAGAATTGAATATACCATAGTGATCAGCGAGATGAGACGGACAAGAGGAAACAGAAACATATGTGTCAGGGCCTTCCTATCAAAAAGTCCATACGGACACCAATATACGTTGCTATTACATAGGAAAAAATCCAAACGGAGCTAGAAACATTCGAATTTCGCGAAACGAATTTTGCATTCTAATTCAGAGTGTTCTAAATAAATTTTCTCATGTTGACATATTTAGGTTTCGAAATACTTTTAAATTCAACTGTTATTAACTGATTTAAACTAAACTTCTAGCGACTGATAGAACATCTATATTATTCGATGAAACTTTTGCCATTTGTTATATCTAGATGGAAGCATCGCAAATATCAAATTTCGGTCATAAAATTCTATTGTTTGTTTAAATGGAAGATTTCGGTTTATTTTATTCAAAAGAAATTCACCTTTATTAAATTCAAAATAAATTATATTTCAAATTACTAGAATTGAGTATACCGCAGAGATCAGTACGACGAGATGATCAAAATGGTATACGGTTATTAACGATATGATCATCCGATCAAAATTCGATATCGGTACAAAAATGTTGTTATTTTGTCGAAAATAAGATCGACGGAGCAATAACAATCCAAATCTCGAGAAACGAAATATGACGTCTCACTCAGAAGATGATTTAAAAATTTTCTATATAAAAATATTCATATTTGAAAAACATTTTATTATCATCAATTTTTAACTGATATAAATTGAAATAAAACTACACTAGAATATAAACTTCCATATTATCTATTAAAAATTTACCAGTTGTTATGTTAAAATAGATGCATTTCAAATATTAAATTTTTATTTGAAAATTTTATCGTTTAAAAGTTCAAAAAAATTAAATTAAATATGCTAATAAAACAAATAAAAATTATTAAAAATTTACGGGTCGTTACAACACGCCTTCATTCTTCCTTGCCTTTAATACTCGATGTCGATTTCTGGTAACTTCAATCCCTTCATCGAAACTGCTCGTCGTTGATGTCTTAGAGCCATCATCTCTCACAAATCGTTGCCGTCATCAGATTTTCACTTAAGCAATCATCACACCTCTCGAACATTTTGACCCTGACCTCTTCGGACCTTATATCCAGACTCATAATCCAAAGGTAGACATCGAAGTGCAGCCAATGATATTGTGTCATGGTTGATCATGTCGGTGGTCGCTTGTGGCCAATACACATCAAAAGCACGAAACTACGTTAGTTGTGCTCTTTTCCTTAGCCATTGCAAACAAGCCAACGTTTCAAAGGGAAATCCAAGTCCAACCTGAAGGTAGCACTACTATCGTCCAAATAGTGACGATTCCTTGTTCCTCTTGTTTTAACTTCAAGTTTTCAATAGCTCTTTCTTTGGTTCACTTTTTTGCAATGGTCATAGGAAATTCACTATTTGAAAGGCATAAGTGAATGTTTTCAAGGCGTCATCGACCACTAGTTATCACTTTATGCTTTTATGAGATGATTCTTTCTAAAGAATGGTCGGATCAAGCGTGCTTCGCCTTTTGAATAATTTCATATCACATCGCTTCAAATAACCAGGTAGTCCTATACTCCTATAAGAGCAAGACTTCCAATTTGCACCGAACATGGTTCCATTATCGATTTTCCAACAATAATGGGTAAAATTTGATGCATAGTTCCCTCATGCAACGTGAATTATTTTTTTAGCATAAAAGCTATCTACCTAGGATGGTCCTGTAAAACCCCAAAAATTTAATATAAGAATTAAATCAAAATATAAAAAGGGAAAATATATAATTTTTACAAACATTATAATTGGGATATGAAACTCATGCCATTGCGTTCGTAGCAATTTTTTGGACAATCTTATGTATATCCTTTTGAAATTGGAGCTACTATGGAAAAGTTATAAACGTTTGAAAATTTAGAGTCAAAAGTAGTTGAATAAACCAAATTAGAAACAATTATTTTTTATTATAAGAAAACACGTCAGCACATAGATAGGGGTAAGTTGACCCCTAGTGGTCGACCGCTCCCGTCTATGGCGGCCGACCAGTAATATTGAAACGCCTAAGGTTTCAAATAGCCAACGACCCAAATTTTATAATATTAAATCGTGAGGTTAAGATTGCTTTCTACCTTATAAATAAAACCCTAAAAAAACCGTGAGAACCATAATTTATTTACAGTACGTCCAAACTCTATCAGAAATTTTCTTTCTCGTCAAATTAAACTTTCTACAAACCAAATAAAAATTTAATTAGATAAATTAAAGGAGAGATTAAATCAAAGAGAAATAAGAGGAGTACTGAAACAACATGGGTTCGTGATTAATAAGATGATTCACTGTTATTAATTTTATCATACCTTATTTGATCTAGATTTGTTTTAAATTGAATTGGAAACACTGTTTGTTTAGATTAAGAATTCAACAGTAGTTATAATCTAAATGAATATGACATCCCTTTCTTTTAATCCAGATTTGGTTGAGGAAAATATATTGAATAAGAATTTATTTAAATTGAATATACCCCATTTATCAAATTAAAAATGTGATCTAACCCTTTTTTTGTTTAACATAGGTTAAGTTGATTAATCAAACTAAATATGAGTTTGGGAAATTATAAATTTGATATTCACGTACTGGGATTTACTATAATTAGGGTTACTATACGCCATTTTATTATTAAAGTTACTATAATATGAAAATTGTAACTTTATTAGATTCAAAATTTTGGTATGATGATAATTAATAAAAATAGAAGACAATACACTCTTATCGGTCAACCTTTCACTGGTGTTGGTTGAGAGCAAGCGATCGACCGTTCCAGTGACTAGCGGTCGACCGCTCTAGTAACTATAGGTTGGGCAATTAACGTTTTTAGGGCATGGCCTGAACCTTAGCCTAAGGCCCAAGTTACAAGTTAAGTCATATAGAATATATACTATAGGTCTACATGTGGGTGGTAGAAATATTAGTGAAGCTAATTCCCTATGTGGGTGATTCTAGGATATTACAGGACTAGATAAATAATATTTATTCACCAGGGTCGATATTCGACTAGGATGATTCTATCGCAAATTTTCACTCGTAGGAGGTCCTATGGTGTCCTATGGTGGATGCACAACACTAATGATGAAGCTTGATGGAGTGCATGCCCCGACACTAACGGGAGTTCCTTGCTATTTGTGGGTGCGACATGGCACTGTATTGTTGATGGATCCCAACCGGTGCAATAAGAGGCATTACGTACTATTAAGAGTACCATTAAGAGATGGAAATTGTAGGGAAATGTATTCATATATTGGAAATTATTGGGAAACCTATGTTGAAGTAGTTACATGTAATCATAATGTGTGGAGCATAGTCTCATGGTTGAAACAATACGTTAACCTTATGTTGGAACAATTTCAGTAGCTACTAGCAAATCATTAGTTATCTTAAGGTTTGATTAGTTGTTCGACCCTGAGTATGAGCCTTCACAGGCTGTTAATGCACCTAGAGTATTAAAAAAGTCAAATATATGTGATCATTGTATATTAATGATGTAACTCATTCACTAGACATTCATGCAATCCACCTTTTTCCTTCCGTTTCCCTCACCACAGGATTACAGGGAACCAGATGAGAGGCCCAGAGATTAATGAAGGAAGAGATGGTCTTAAGATTGGAGTTACTAACTACTTTTCACTATTCTTTATACGCTACTTACTATAGTTAATATTTTTATCAAACTATTTAGTGTATTCCAGTTTACTCTAGATTGACTACGTATAGTTTTGAGATGTGTTACTTTTTTGGATATTTCTGAAATGACTATTTTATGTATTTATATTTTTCCATCTTCCGCTATTAGATCTAAAAGTGTAGAATATCTTAGATTTTATCCTTATATTTTTTGGTCTGCAAAATGTTTAATTAACTAACAACTCATACTTCTTGGCCATGACTCGAATCCGAAAATCACTCAAGACTTTGGATCGGTGTGTCAGGAGGTGCGGGTTGACATAGGTTAGTTCATCCTATATGGGGAAAAAGACTTATGCTACGTATTAACACTTTCACTTGCTCCACGTCCATAGTCTAATTGGTCAGCACATGTTGACATCTGTTGGTTTTGGGCGTTGGTCACATAGGTTCACACATAAAGAAAAATTCCAAAATAAAACAAACTTGACTATATTGAACGCCAAATTTTCCTATCAAGAATGACTCACCATTCTCCTACATTAAATGTTGGTGTTGGTCCATCAACTCCTCTTAAAGTTGCATCCACCATCTCTTATGCTTAAACTACCTTACTTTTTAGGCCTAGGCATTCAATTACCATCGAATTACAAATAGTGATCGTTTCAGTAGAACCGATTCAAGAACAGCCTCCCCCTTAAATGGACACATCGGCTTAAGATTTTCGGATGAACGCCTAGAGCAAATGCTAACAATTCTAACTACTAATATGCTTTGAATCATATGTCAGCAACATCGGATTCCTGAGGATGATGTCCCGCTTCCAATGCAAATTCAATGGGCGCATAATCCTCTACTAAGCTATATGGAATGCAATAAATATACGTGCTTCGACGATGTTATAACACCTTTCAATCCTTTCTTATGTTCATTCCTCCAGGATCTTGGGCGTGTTCCTACCTAAGTCCTTCCCAATGGATATGCCATGCTAAGCTCCTTACATGTCTTTTTCATGTATTAATTCCTGTAAGCTCCAAACTTTCGAGAGCTAAAACACATCCTAAGCTTTAAGCAACAATGTGAATCACCATGCTAGTTTATCATAGAAGCCTTATGCTGGTGCAACGTCATCAAAGCACTCAATAATAAATGTCCATACTTCTAGAATGAATATTTCTCTATTCGATGCATCTATGGCTTTAACTTTCTCTAAGCAAGACCTCGTTTTTTCCCACTCTTCCTCGTACTTGAACCCCTGTCAATTGAGTGTTAACTTATCATTCGGTTCCTTTATAGATATTTCTGCTTGGCACATGAGTGAAGAACATTCTAATACTCTTAAAATCCTTAAAATTACCCCCATCTGATATCTCCATACCCCTTATCTTCAAACGAATGAGAATCTTTGTTGACGCAACCTTTTGCATATTAATAATTTTTCAGTTTCTGCTGAATCCTCTTCGATCGAGTAGCTCTAGGATGAAAACTAGGTCTTTTGCGCTTGCTCGCAGCTGTGGTAGCAGTCTCCATGGGGAAATTGAAGGCCCATCTGGTAAGACAAACATTAATGATCCAGATCATAGAGCAATAGGATGGCATGTTGTCAGTGAAGTCATCAGAGAAGGAAATGAGGGAATTGAAATGTGAGCAATTCAAGAAGAAACTACTAGGGAAGAAAGAAGAGATGGAAAGGATGAGGAGAAATAAAAGGAAGAAAGCGATGAAGAAGGCGATGGTGACTATGATGTGGTCAACGGGGAGATGGGTTATACGGTAAGATGTCACCCGAAGGTACCAAACTTCCTGTTGCACCTTATCCAAAGCGTATCGTGATCAAAAATTCCAAGGCAAACCATAGAACCAAGCATGACACCAATAGCCGAAGTGACTACTTTTGATGATATCTTTGCCTCATTGAGTGACTTCGATTCACCAATTGCTAATCTCATTAACGAGGGCTCTCCATTTTTAAGCTTCCTGTTTGAAAGTATCCTAGCTGAAGGAGGTGAGACTCAACCTTTATTTCCTTTTTGAACATGGTCTGTGGAGTACTTAAGGGTATATCGACACTCTACACACGCCGAGGTCCATGGATACACATTCCTTGCATTTGTATGAATTCTAATATTTTGAAACTTAAATGAACCTTTCATTTATTTCAATTACCATGTTGAGGGACAAATTTGACTAACTTCATCATTGCATTTTCGAATAAAGGAAATGCACTCTCAAGCCACCCCGTTCCACTTCCTATAGGTGTGCAAAATAGAAGAAGTGAGAAACCACTGAAAATAATGCGAGGTTGAAGGTGATAGGAGGATAGACAAGCCAACAAGAGGTAGCCCTATGATCAAGGAAAGAGGCACAAAGTCTCATAGGACTAATGCGATTCCTTTTCCAATGTTCTTCCACCTCGTTCTCAACCTCAACACTCTTCGCAACACCAAACTCTAGCATCACTTCAAGTTGCTACAATCGTGCCTCCTCCTTCTCCTCCTTCTCCTCAAACTAAAGGAATTACCACTCATCCCACTCATCCTCCTGCCACATCTAGCCATTTGCAGGCTACCTTTCCAGATCTTTGTCTATACGGGGTCATGTTTTACCACGACATCAAAACTATTCTTAAGAATGAGGTAGACCGCAATGTTAGATGGGTCTAAGAGCTAGTCGACCATGGGTATAAGTTGAAAAAGCTGTGTTATGCCCATTTACTATTAACCAAGTCAATCAAACGAATATTCAGTCATTTGAATCTAAATTGAAAACCTACGATGGCCTTATCGAAGGTTACAAAAATATTTTAAGAAGATGGAAAACTAGAGAAATGCAAGTCTGAAAGCAGAAGCTAGAGCTAATGATTTGATGGAGGAGATGAAGAGAACTTATACTCAATTCGAAGTTATGATAAAAGATCTACTAAAGACAGCTCATGAAGACAGTGCTTACCTTAACATGAAACTTGCAATAAAATACTTGGCCCTCTATGAACAATACATGACTATCCAAGCAAAGGATGAAAGTATTATTGGGTAGGCAGTTGATATCTCATAAAGTATAAGCTTGAAAATAAACTTCTCTTAGTAAAGACTAAGAAACTGGAAGTCGAAGCCGACTTCACTGCAGCAGTGCGTGACCTGAATGAGCTTAATTAGACAAAAGGAAAAGAAGAGAAGACTACTCCTTAGAAATTATTTACCAAAGTAATGCAATACATAATTCGAAGTGGTTGTGGAGTACATACACTATTTCCCTCGTCAATGCCTTGGAGGAAGTGCTTCGATGTGCATAAGCACTTGGTGAAGGCTTCAGTGTAGACAAGCTTAAGGCCAAGTACCTCGATACTAAATACATCATTAGTCTTGAAGAGTGAAAGATATCTTGGCCATGGAAGATGTCGCCACTAAAGCTATCACTGAAGCTCTTGCGAACTCAAGTGCATTGGGTTATGTAGATTTATAAACTTCCAAGTCTTAAGAGTTTGAGGTAACTACACTGACTCATAAGGAGGCCAACTCCGAGGCAACCCAAAACATTTCATCATCTGTGGCGATCACACTTGCAAAACCTTACATTTTGTAATAACCCGCATCTCAATATGCCCATATTTCGAAAAAAATCGAAACCAAAGTCCATCAAAGCATGAATCATCCAATTTGTTACCTGCAATAAATATAAGCATAGCAAAGATCGATCAAACTAAACTCACAATGGAAGAATTAATAATAGGATATAAATACTAACAGTGGCTACTACATCAGAATTTTTAGAATTCCCAGGACATCAATCACCTTGTCAATATCGAGCATGGAGGGAGAAGACTACACCGTCAACCGATCATATCAAGCTCCATTGACCTGTCCCTCTAATCTATCATGTGGGTTGTAATGAGGAGGGAGTTGGAACAATGTTTTGGTGATTGAAAAATCTATACACTGTCCATAACATACTGGCAGGTTTTCATTTAATTGTTGTGTCTATTATTTAAGGTAAACCCAATTTTTTTACCATGCGTGTACGATAGGTATCTACCCAAAACCTACCTAATCTTTTCCAAATGTACAACTTATGCCATGTAGCCACTTAATACTTCCTAAAATGAAGTGGACCCCTAGCATAGTCAACATTGGCTTGTTGGTCCTAGTTACCGAGACCTTCAACCTCTATACATGGCTTTTTAATATAAAATTGTCATTCCACTTACGTATCTATCACCCCTAAAAGTCTAGTTATATAAAGAAAAGTACCCAAGCCATTTAATACCTTTATTACAAGGACTAGACTGACTTTTGACCATTTAATAATTCGAGAGAGACGGGTCCTCCAACACCTACTTAATACCTTCAAAAACCCCAAAGTAGGCCATCATCGTCTAATACCTAACCTCAGGCAGACTCCCTAAAGTACAATCTAGCCGACATTACTTGGAATCTTGCTTACTCACTTAATACCTTTATTACAGGCAGAGACGAACCCTGCAACAGTCACTTGACCTCAAACCCAAAGCGGACTATTTCCGAGATATCCTCTACCGCTCTTAACCTCTTGTACTGACCATTTAATACTTTTCTAATTCAAAAAAAAGCAGGCCCTTAAACGTCCACTTAATACTTCAAATCCTTCAAGCGGGTCCTTCATTTAATTTCATGGGCAGATCATTTATTAATTCGAGAGAGGCGGGTCCTCGAATAACCACTTAATACCTTCAAACCCCCGAAGCAAGTTCTCTACTTTATGACCTACACTCACAGTGACATCTCACATTAGTCGACTATTCATAAGAAATGGTAACTAGATTAGCTAGGTAGATTTACCCTACGAAATTTGAGACTAACCTTGCATCATTGTGAAGTAATTATAATAGGAGATATCCCTATGACTTTGCCATGTTTACCACACTCTTATAAACACACACACATCTCACCATGTCAATTGATTAAGAAATACAAGAATTCCTTCCTGTTTTGCCTTAATAATCATTTATTCCGATTCTATAGTTGGAAATATCTCATATCGGTATAAGTGTCCACAACTGCTTGTAGCCTCTGAGTGAAGGATAGACTTTTATTGTGAAGCTCTACCGACCTCGCATTTCCAACCCATTAAGTCCAAATAATTAACCTACGCTTATTTTTACTTTTGAGCTATATTATCCTAGGCTTATTATTCTTTAATTTTATTTATTTATTATTCCAAGTTGAACATGGAACTTAGCATACTAATCCCCTTTTATTATTTAAGGCTATATATCCACCTAAATATTCCATTACCAACCAATTCTCTTTTTAATTACATATTCATAAATGTCAGCTTGTCCAAAAAAATGAATATCATCTTAAGGACATTTCCTAAGACATTTATATGTTTAGCAATATCCAATTAGCAATCTTTTTAACTATTCCATGGTTATTAATTCAACTGCTTTATTTATCGGTCTCATTAATCCATTTACCCCATCAAATTATTGCAACTCCCATATTTGTTTCCATTTGCTTCCCATTTATTTGAGTTAAAACCTTTCAAATTCCTTTCTTATTAATCAGTTATCTTGAAGGCGAATAGTACAAGTAACCACTGTTATTAGTTAAGTTTTTATTTTAATTAATAAGCATAGTAAATTACAGACAAATATATACTTTTATCAAATATATTTTAGTTACACAACTTCATTAGAATACTTTTCATTGTTCAATTATTGGAATCATATCTAAAAAGATTATCCACTATGATTTCCAAAAAATAGTCCAAAACCAAAGATTTAGCATTAAAATATAAAAGATTACATTGCTTGAAATTACAAGGAATAATCCTTTCTTTTATTATTGAAGTAGATAGTGTAAACCACAGTGAATTTATACATACCTTTCTCTTTTTATTTGCATCTATTCCTTATTAGATCAAACATGATTTTTTTTTTAAAGGAAAAGGAATCAAACTAATTTACGAATATTAAATGGTTTAAATTCTAACAATCTAAACATAGAAAAGTTTACATTCCAACAAGATTAGGATAATAATCCAAATTCATAACATCATTATACAACCTATTTTAGACTGGATAAATTTCATTCAAATCAACATTCTAAATTCATACTTTTGGGACTGATTTCTAGATCAGATTGTAATTAATTCCAAATCAATTCATGGACAAGAATATGTAAGCAATATTTATTACATTTAGATTATATTCGATTTGTTGCCTACGACTCATATACAATTATCCAATTAGGCATAGTAATCAAATAAACACTAACAGAATAATTTTCATATTATAACAGTTGATAACATTTCTCACTCACATCTAAAAAGTGTTCCAAATCTCCAAATCTTAAGTAGAACCTTTTATTCAACTCCATCTACCTTTAAATCCATGAAATATGTATAAAAAGAAAATATACATACGTTAGGATTTCAGATCTGAGAAGAGATTTAGGTAGAAAGGGAATAAAAATATAAATATGAAAATACAAATATAGATTTACCTTGAATGCATGTATTATAGGTTAATTCTCCTCCTTTTCCTTCTAATTTATATTCTTTTCCAATTTGTATGCGTATATATATAAATATTTTATAATTTAGAAAAGTTGTGGAGAAGAGCAACGGTAGAGATTTGCTGCTTCTTTTAGAAAAGATATAATAGGAAATGAGAGGGCTAGGCCTAAATTTATAAGCGCTAGAATCAAACATAGTCATACGATAAAATATATTAAATTCGGGCCATTGTGACATAGGCAAATCCTAGCCACCACATGCCCAGTGATCCACCACTTATGGGTCACTGGCTAGCCAATAGTGGCTGACTGTAACGACCCGGGAATTTTTGATCTCGAAAATTTCCTGATAGTTAGTGAAAGAAGAAAGAGAAAGAAGAAGAAACAAAAAAATCATACTCAAAATCTCACATTCGCAGCGGATAAAATATAATAGCAAATAAAATAACAGTTTACAAAGAAGAACTGTATCGGTACATTTTAATTTTCACATCAGAATTACAATATTTTCATAACACTGGACAGTTTAAACAACATGTCCTAGATAAATAACAATATATATCACAACGGATAAACACTCTATACGTTCCTGTCCTTCAGCTCTCCTCCTGAGCTCCAGAACATCCTTACCTGCGAATCTGTAATACTCAGTCTGACCCGAGCATTACATCAAAGTAACACCCGGGTCAGGCTGTAAACCAGCGTGAGTAAACCCATCTAACTTGGAATACAAAAGCATACAACTTATATAAACCCGGGGTAACTTATATCAATTTACACTTCATAAGTTATTATGGACATCAACCATTTCACACATCAATTTCTAAGTGCCAAAATATTAGATTTAAATAGACCAATTTACTTAAGTCATTCCACTTCAGCCTATTAGTTTCACATATCAAACTATAAGAATCGAAGTGGTTTTGGGTATTCACTAATACCCGACTCCGACCTCTTCGAAACTATTGTCAACTTAACTTAAATTATTCAAGTGAATTACAATTCTACTTTTAATACAGGATGTCACAGTAATTCATCATCAATAGATAATCACACCTTCACAGTTTAAATCCAACATATCATATCACATAGCATCACGAACCACTTATTAGGGATAACAATTGATCAAGGCTTCCAATATCATTCTATTTATCCTTTAATTACATTTAAGTAATTAATCCTTGATTAATTTCACAAACTAATTATCCTTAACCCAATACGGTAATTAATCTTTAATAGATATCAATTCAATAGATATCATCTAAATTCAGACATTCAACAACCCATCATCCAGAAGCAAGTATTATCAATTCATATCATAATTAATTTAATTACTTAAATTAACTCCTTAAGAATTAATCACTTAATCTAGCTTATACAATCATTAATTAATTACTAACCTTAATTAATTAATTAAATCCCTGGTTAACTCACTTAATCAATTAATCAATCCTTAATCCAGATTAATTACCCTTTATTTTTCAATCAATAATCCTTAATTAACAGTTAATCCATCCTTGATTAACAGATAATCAACCTTAATTACCATTTGATTAATCCTTAATCACCATTGATTAATCAATTAATTACCACTTAACAACTTCTTAATTAATCCTTAATTACGGATTAATTATTCTTTAATTATTGATTAATAAAACCTTAATTATAAATTAATAAAACTTAATTACTAGTTAAGCACTTCTTAATTACTAGTTAAGTAACCTTTAATTACTTAATTAATTACTCACTTGATTAAATTAAGTTTAATTACACTTAATTACTCAATTAATGAATCCCCAATCATTAATTAATAATCTAATTAATGATCTTGTTAATTATAGATTAATTAATCTTAAATAATTGACCTTTAATCCTTAATCATTTATCAATCAAGTAAATTATTTTCCTTCATTAATTTCTTAATCATTCCTTTATAATTTAAACCAAATAACTAAACTTAATTTCTTTAAATTAACTTAATCAAAATTAAGATATTAAAACCTTAATTAAGATAAAACACTCGGCTCGTAAATGTTTTAATTACCCTTAACATATTTACATCATTTACCTTATGAATATCTAAAAATATGTTTAAGAAAACATTTATTAAGACATCAAGTAATTTATATAAAAGTTTAAACCAATTTAAATTTTTATATATCAAAAACAAGTTTTAAAACCCTTAAAAAACTTTATTTGCTGTTCTACTATTGCTACTTCGGATCTTACCTGTTGCCTACTTGAGTCAAAACCCGAGTTCCCTTCTTCCATTTTTTTTTTCAAAGCTTTGATTAAATAATAATATTCATAAACTATAGGGTACCCAACACTCGAGAACAACTCGAGTTTCCCATGCCAAATCTCAAACTCGACCTTGAGACTACCCAGGCCACTTCGAGTCTCCCCCGGAAGATTTTGCTGTTTGCTTCAATTCTCTACAAAATTTGACCCGGCTGTACATTTTTCCTTCTTTCCAAAATTTTTCTAAGTACAGCATGAACAAACTCCAAACTACTTCGAGTTTATGCTCGAGTTCAAAACCCTATTTCCAGATATCTGCTTCGGGTTCTCCCTTCCTTCCCTAAATCGCTTCCCCATACACAACCAATGTATGTGCACCTGCACAACTTCGTCGGCCACCTCGGGTCAAACTTCTGATCGTCAATACATCATTGATGATGTGCTCAAACCTCTCAAACATTCACTAGTTCGAACCAATCATGATTTCGAAATTCCGTTCCCAAACCTATAAACTGGAACCATCAGTGCCTCAAACAATCACCTCGCACTGACACAAGAGTCCACCCGAACACCTGAGCCTCCGGCCACAAGTCCATCATCCACCAAGTCATCTCTCCCCAAAGCCATGTGCAACTCGATGCACGCACGAATCCCCAGTGACCAAACTCCCGACCATTGCCTATATTAGGGTTAAAAACTTAATTCCCTCGTCGCCGTCACCAAAATGGACTAGGACCCCTCCATGCATTTTTCCCCGACTCACCAAAGTTCCTTCCGCCTCCAGACCAAGCCACGACCCCCATCATCATGCCAACGACCAGAATTTTGCAAAACTCCCAAATTTGGTTATCTCGACTTATCCTAGCAATTTCTAACTTAAATTTTTTGATTTTTTCTTCAAAAATCATAGTTTGTGATAAGCTTTCAGATGGAATATACAAATTAACATTTATCAGATTCGAATTTGAACATGACTTGAAATTTTTTCTGTAATTCCTTGTGCCAGGTTCTAAATCATGAATATTATCCTTTTTAAATGTTTTGACTTTCAATCTTACATGAATTTAAACATTTTTCTTTTCAGATACTTAAGTCCAACTCAACTGAAATCAAGGGAATTTGATTCTTGACAGTTTTCATAAAAAAAATAACAGGAGAACCTGTAGTAAGGACATGCACAGGCAAATGCATAATTCACTTACAGATTTTATTTGCATGCAATCCATATTCAATTTTCATACAACAAGTATTCAAACAATCAGATAAAGATCAAATTTATTGAAAGATTTACTCACCTGAACTAATTTGCAGAGAACAAAACTTATTTCAGGCCCTTGAAAAAAACTTTGATTTTCTGTTGATGCTTTGCTGATGAAACTTGATCCTTATGCATGTTGTTGAATACTCCTTAGAAATATAGGTGAACTTGCAGATTGAAGTTAGTGTTGCAGTATTAATTTCAGATTTTGATTTTGTTTTGCAGATTTGCAATTTGAATGTATATTTGGTTTCCATTATCAGTTTGAGAATATTTTCTGGTTTGGGTTTTACAAAAGAAAATAAGGAATAATGAAAGTGTTTGATTGTTCTTCTTAAAATATTTATTAAAAATTAAAATGAGAGTAGTGCCACTTGTTTCTAATTTGAACAAATGTCATTCAGTTTGTTTGATTGTTTTACAAGGTTATTGAAATGTCTAATATAGTTACATTTGTACTTAAGTGTTTTGAATTGAATTTTTACTTAATTTAAATGTAAATATAACTTACTTAATTTAATTCTCTTAATAAATATAATTCATATATGTATGAATAATTTTACTTTTAAAAGAAATTATTCTAAAACTAATACAAATATATTTTCTTACACATGTTATTTAAAATCTAAAACACTTATTTTTAGTGTTTAAGAAATAATTTAAAAGAAAGTTTTATTAAATTTAATTTAAACCCAAACTTCTTATTCACAATGTATACACTCATATATACATTATAAATAGAATAAATTTCTAACTAGCTTAGAGAGATAAATTTTATTAATTAATATGTTATTGATTTTGAAATAATTATTAGTGGAAATTATTAAATAAATATTACCTAAATTTTCGGAACATCACATTCCTCCCCCCTTTGAATCTTTTCGTCCTCAAAAAGGAACGAAGCCAAAATTTATTAAATATTTTAAAACCAGTTAAAATATCCTTTGATTAATTTAAAACACTTTTAAAATCTGTAATACTGCCAAAATAGTTTTATAAAAATACTTTTTATAACTCGATGTCTCAACCAGTCTATCCTTGTTCTCCTAGAAATTCGATCATACGTTGATCAGGCGTAGGACTGAAAATCTATAAGTACTTAGCAGACCCATTTTCAACACCCAGTGAAAATACTTGGAAAATTATTTTATTGAAAATATAGAAAACAGTTTTTGAAAATAGAGGATATATCTTTGGTGAGAATTCTCTGGAAATCATCACCCCCATCCATGGTCACAGTTACATTCCAGGGTTACATTGCCATCGCAGCAAAAGTCCATGTAACTGCAGGCTCTCAGCGGCCTCTCGATTACGCCATGGATCCCACACAACAGATCACAGTTACATCCAGGGTTACGTTGCCATCGCAACAAAAGTCCATGTAACTGTAGGCTCTCAGAGGCCTCTCATTTTCGCTGTCGAAATGAAACCTCTCCACTCCTACATAGGTCGCAGTCTACCGATATAAAATCAAACGCAGACTGTTGGCTCTCAGCGGCACACACGACTTTCGCTATGTTATACCATAGGTCGCAGTCTACCGATATATAATCAAACGCAGACTGTTGGCTCTCAGCGGCACACACGACTTTCGCTATGGTATACTCTACTCATAATCCCCAGGAACAAGTTTTGTCCGGACTCCTCACAGGATCAACTTTAGAAACCCCCCCCCCCCCCACCCCCCCGGGGCTCAAGGCAGCACCACCCGATGGTACTCCTGAGAAGTTCATTTCAAGGGAGCGCTTTTTTCCTCAGAGCCATCATCAAAACATTTTATACTATACACATATAGTATCTTTAAATCATACACCTAGTATGATCTCATACAAAGCTTCTTTATACAAAATCGATTATCCCAAAATCGATAATTCTCAAACTAGGCTTTCCAAATTCAATATTGATTTTAGCCAAAAATCAAAAGCCTTCACAAATCCATAGGTTCCCAAAACTTTTTTTCAAAATCCTCATAAGATCCTTTATATATATATGTACAGATATATATATTCTTTAAAATTTTGGATCATTTCAAACTTGTATAAAACTCCTTTTTATACTTCAAAACACCTTCAAAAATCCTTTTCTTCTGGCAAAAGATTCAACAAGGGGAGTTTCATTTTATAAAACAAAGATATTTAACTTTGTTTACTCAAAATCAAATATTCAAATTTGATAACTTCTTTCAATATCATTTTCATTTAAATCCGTACGATGTACACATACCATCCGTACGCTATACCAATCTGATCGCTCACTCGATCACACAATTTTACTTCCGAACTAGTATCGTCCACCCGACTTCCTAGTGTGGACACAGATCTAGTTTCTTGATCAGAAACCGTCATTTTCCTTGCATAGCCTAACTATGATAGAGAATATCCACAACCAATCAACAATCCATATCCAGGTTCGCCGTTGAAAATCGAGTGAAAAATCCCACTCGGATCGATATAATTATCTCGAAATTCTGTGCTTGAATCTGGATCAAATCATTATGCGAATAGAATAACATACGTACACCATGCGTATTTATCTTTTTTTGTTATTAGCCAAATCAATTCCATTTCTATTCACATTCATTTTGATTATCATTCACTTACTCAAAATTGCTTCAATCCATTTGGGTTATCATCTCTATTCTTATCTCGATTGGGTATTTAACCAATAACAGTTTGAACTCCGACCAGTTTATTTAGAAGATAGCTTGAAAAGTCAGAAACAGATAAGTAGTTGAAAAATAATTATTAGTTTGTAAAATAGGTGTAAAATAGTTCAGTAATTGTAAAATAATTGGAATATAGTTAAATAGTCATAGAAATTTTAAATAATTGCAAAATAGCTATAAAATAGTAATTAGTGGTTGAAAATAGTAATTAGTTTATAAAATAGTTAGAAAATTGTTAAACAGTTTCAAAAATAATTGTAAAACAAGTATAAGATAGTTTGGCTTTTAAAAGAAGGGTTGTATATATAATGAATAGCTTGAAAAAAAATAGGTTTATATTAAAATAATTTATAGTAAAAATAATCCAGAGTCAAAACTGTTCCCTTCCAATCTCCATTCCTAATCAATTCAATTTAAATTCCACTTCCATTTAAATTGACCCAATTCCAATTTAAATAACTTCAACCCCCGTTGAAATTGATTTATCCCCAATTCAAGTTGAATTAACCACAGTTTCTTTCCAAATTTAACTTTATTCAACCTTGATCTCAAATTCTACCAATTCGAATAAATTTCAATTGAACTAGTTTCAATTTCAATTCATTTCAACTCCAGTTTGAATTAATTCCAATTTCGAACTCCATTTCCAAATCAAGTTGAATTATTCTTGATTTCACCCCAAATTTAATTCAAATTCCATTTGAATTTAAAACTATTAAACTTTAATTACAATTCCAAATTATTCAAATCAATCCAATTCAAATTTTCCATTTGAATCTTATACTCATACATCCTCAATCACCATTTCAATTAATTCAAATCAAATTCAATTTGAACTAATTCAAATTTCAAATTAAAACCATCTCGAATTATATAAATTCGAGCTAATACTTCAAATGTTGATTTAATTCCTTTAAATCAATTTACCTTTGAAGTTTTAAACAATTTAATTTCTAAGCTCAAATTTCTAGAATTTTCATTTTAAATCAACCATTTAACTTTCCAAGTTAATTCCAATTCCACCTTAAAATCTCCAAATCAGGTTGACCATTCCAACTTGTTTAACTTTTTCCCCAGTTAAACTCAATTCACATAATCCAGTCAACCTTACCCAATTTGAACTTCCATTTCAAAATTTAAAATTCTCATAAATAATCTTCCCACTTATTAAGTTCAAAAACTTATTACTTTGGGTATCATATCTCATTCCAAATTTAAAACTCACCATTTAGAGTTTATTTCAAACCATCTTTGATGTTATGTGTATCCACATGTATACATACTAATTTCTTTTACATACCAAGTTATACTTTAAAAATTTAAACCACCTTTGGTTTTTAATCCAAAACAAATTTCTTAATTACCTTCATTAAGTACTTGTCCCTTAAATTACTTTCCTCTAAGTATTTCATTAAGTAATTTCCTCTTAATTTATCATTTCCAATTAGTATCCATTAATTAATCTCATTAAATAAAGTTTAATTAATTACATAAATTGATTATCCTTATCCTGAAACCTTTTCCAAATTCAAGATTTAATTTCAGTTTGGTTGTATTTCTATTACTTCTTAATTTAAGTTAATAATTTAACAAGAAATTCCTTTACTATATGTTAGAAAGATATATTGCTTTATATATCGAAATATATTCTTATATAAATCCATTTAAAATCTTTATATAAGAAAATAACAAGTACGCTCTCTCACATATATATACACTCAACTCATTCTAGGGTACCACTTACCCAATCCTTAATGAGTAATCCCACCAGAGCCAAGGTTCTCGCTTAACCTTCGCTCTGATACCAAATGTAACAACCCGGGAATTTTCGATCCCGAAAATTTCCTGATAGTTAGTGAAAGAAGAAAGAGAAAGAAGAAGAAATAGAAAAATCAAACTCAAAATCTCACATTCGCAGCTGATAAAATATAATAGCAAATAAATAACAGTTTACAAAGAAGAACTGTATCAGTACATTTTAATTTTCACACCAGAGTTACAACATTTTCATAACACTGGACAGTTTAAACAACATGTCCTAGATAAATAACAATATATATCACAACAGATAAACACTCTATACGTTCCTATCCTTCAGCTCTCCTCCTGAGCTCCAGAACGTCCTTACCTGCAAATCTGTAATACTCGGTCTGACCCGAGCATTACATCAAAGTAACACCCGAGTCAGGCAGGAAACCAGCGTGAGTAAACCCATCTAACTTGGAATACAAAAGCATACAATTTATATAAACCCGGTGTAACTTATATCAATTTACACTTCATAAGTTATTATAGACATCAACCATTTCACAAATCAATTTCTAAGTGCCAAAATATTAGATTTAAATAGACCAATTTACTTAAGTCATTCCACTTCAGCCTATTAGTTTCACATATCAAACTATAAGAATCGAAGTGGTTTCGGGTATTCACTAATACCCGACTCCGGCCTCTTCGAAACTATTGTCAACTTAACTTAAATTATTCAAGTGAATTACAATTCTACTTTTAATACAGGATGTCACAGTAATTCATCATCAATAGATAATCACACCTTCACAGTTTAAATCCAACATATCATATCACATAGCATCACGAACCACTTATTAGGGATAACAATTAATCAAGGCTTCCAATGTCATTCTATTTATCCTTTAATTACATTTAAGTAATTAGTACTTGATTAGTTTCACAAACTAATTATCCTTAACCCAATACGATAATTAATCTTTAATAGATATCAATTCAATAGATATCATCCAAATTCAGACATTCAACAACCCATCATCCAGAAGCAAGTATTATCAATTCATATCATAATTAATTTAATTACTTAAATTAACTCCTTAAGAATTAATCACTTAATCTTGCTTATACAATCATTAATTAATTACTAACGTTAATTAATTAATTAAATCCCTGGTTAACTCACTTAATCAATTAATCAATCCTTAATCCAGATTAATTACCCTTTATTTATCAATCAATAATCCTTAATTAACAGTTAATCCATCCTTGATTAACAGATAATCAATCCTTAATTACCATTTGATTAATCCTTAATCACCATTGTTTAATCAATTAATTACCACTTAACAACTTCTTAATTAATCCTTAATTACGGATTAATTATTCTTTAATTATTAATTAATAAAACCTTAATTATAAATTAATAAAACTTAATTACTAGTTAAGCACTTCTTAATTACTAGTTAAGTAACCTTTAATTACTTAATTAATTACTCACTTGATTAAATTAAGTTTAATTACACTTAATTACTCAATTAATGAATCCCTAATCATTAATTAATAATCTAATTAATGATCTTGTTAATTACAGATTAATTAATCTTAAATAATTAACCTTTAATCCTTAATCATTTATCAATCAAGTAAATTATTTTCCTTCATCAATTTCTTAATCATTCCTTTATAATTTAAACCAAACAATTAAACTTAATTTCTTTAAATTAACTTAATTAAAATAAAGATATCAAAACCTTAATTAAGATAAAACACTCGGCTTGTAAATGCTTTAATTACCCTTAACATATTTACATCATTTACCTTATGAATATCTAAAAATATGTTTAAGAAAACATTTATTAAGACATCAAGTAATTTATATAAAAGTTTAAACCAATTTAAATTTTTAAATATCAAAAACAAGTTTTAAAACCCTTAAAAAAAACTTTATTTGCTGTTCTACTATTGCTACTTCGGGTCTAACCTGTTGCCTACTCGAGTCAAAACCCGAGTTCCCTTCTTCCATTTTTTCTCTCAAAGCTTTGATTAAATAATAATATTCATAAACTATAGGATACCCAACCCAACATACTCGAGAACAACTCGAGTTTCCCATGCCAAATCTCAAACACGACCTTGTGACTACCCTGCCACTTCGAGTCTCCCCCCGAAGATTTTGTTGTTTGCTTCGAGTCTCTACAAAATTTGACCCGGCTGTACTTTTTTCTTCTTTTCAAAATTTTTCTAAGTACAGCACGAACAAACCCCAAACTACTTCGAGTTTATGCTCGAGTTCAAAACCCTATTTCCCGATATCTGCTTCGGGTTCTCCCTTCCTTCCCTAAATCGCTTCCCCTGACATAACCAAAGTATGAGCACCTGCACAACTTCGTTGGCCACCTCGGGTCAAACTTCTGATCGTCAATACATCATCGATGACGTGCTCAAATCTCTTAAACATTCACTAGTTCGAACCAATCATGATTTCGAGATTCCGTTCCCAAACCCATAAACTGGAACCATCAGTGCCTCAAACAATCACCTCGCACTGACACAAGAGTCCACCCGAACACCTGAGCCTCCGGCCACGACTCCATCATCCACCAAGTCATCTCTTCCCAAAGCCATGTGCAACTCGATGCATGCACGAATCCCCAGTGACCAAACTCCCGACCATTGCTATATTAGGGTTAAAAACTTAATTCCCTCGCCGCGTCACCACAATGGACTAGGACCCCTCCATGCATTTTTCCCCGACTCACCATAGTTCCTTCCACCTCCAGACCAAGCCACGACCCCCATCAGCATGCCAACGACCGAAATTTCGCAAAACCCCCAAATCTGGTTATCTCGACTTATCCCAGTAATTTCTGACTTAAATTTTTTGGTTTTTTCTTCAAAAATCATAGTTTGTGATAAGCTTTCAGATGGCATATACAAATTAACATTTATTAGATTCGAATTTGAACACGGCTTGAAAATTTTCTGTAATTTCTTATGCCAGGTTCTAAATCATGAATATTATCCATTTTAATTGTTTTGACTTTCAATCTTACATGAATTTAAACATTTTTCTTTTCAGATACTTAAGTCCAACTCAACGGAAATCAAGGGAATTTGATTCTTAACAGTTTTCATAAAAATAACAACAGGAGAACCTGTAGTAAGGACATGCACAGGCAAATGCATAATTCACTTACAGATTTTATTTGCATGCAATCCATATTCAATTTTCATACAACAAGTATTCAAACAATCAGATAAAGATCAAATTTATTGAAAGATTTACTCACCTGAACTAATTTGCAAAGAACAAAACTTATTTCAGTCCCTTGAAAAAAAACTTTGATTTGCTGTTGATGCTTTGCTGATGAAACTTGATCCTTATGCATGTTGTTGAATACTCCTTAGAAATGTAGGTGAACTTGCAGATTGAAGTTAGTGTTGCAGTTTTAATTTCAGATTTTGATTTTGTTTTGCAGATTTGCAATTTGAATGTATATTTGGTTTCCATTATCAGTTTGAGAATATTTTCTGGTTTGGGTTTTAGAAAAGAAAACAAGGAATAATGAAAGTGTTTGATTGTTCTTCTTAAAATATTTATTAGAAATTAAAATGAGAGTAGTGCCACTTGTTTCTAATTTGAACAAATGTCATTCAATTTGTTTGATTGTTTTACAAGTGTTATTGAAATGTCTAATATAGTTACATTTGTACTTAAGTGTTTTGAATTGAATTTTTTACTTAATTTAAATGTAAATATAACTTACTTAATTTAATTCTCTTAATAAATATATTTATATATGTATGAATAATTTTACTTTTAAAAGAAATTATTCTAAAACTAATACGAATATATTTTCTTACACATGTTATTTAAAATCTAAAACATTTATTTTTAGTGTTTAAGAAATAATTTCAAATAAAGTTTTATTAAATTTAATTTAAACCCAAACTTCCTATTCACAATGTATACACTCATATATACATTATAAATAGAATAAATTTCTAACTAGCTTAGAGAGATAAATTTTATTAATTAATATGTTATTGATTTTGAAATAATTATTAGTGGAAATTATTAAATAAATATTACCTAAATTTTCGAAACATCACACTGACCGATCCCAATAATAGGTCGACCTATGGGCCTGGATGATTAATTATAAATGTTAATTAATTATATCGAATAATTTCTGTTCCAAATTCATTTTTCGTCCGTAACTTCTTCATTTGGACTCTGTTCGCAAAACCCCAAATATTAAAGTTGCTTAGAATTTCGCCTCGAATGCAATGGTGTAAGTTCCATGGTCAAATTCAAGCGTTTGTGCAAATTTCATTTTTGGGGACTAACTAAATTTAATAATTAATCAGCGTAAAATTTATGAGGTGTTACATTTTCCCTCCTCTGTTATCCACCAACTCAGCATTCACTCAAATAAGGGGAAATCTCTAAATTTCGGTTTAGCAACCAAGTCCAGATGAGGGTATATCCCTTATTTCTTTAGTATATGAAATCTTTGTCTATTGCCTAAAACTGTAGCTAACCTCTACTTCTCCATCTTTGAAGCTACAGGTCATCCTTCTCTTCTACCCCCATATGGCCAATTACCAAAGGCATGAGCACTACTGCAATAACCACTGAATCAATTCCTATAACTATGGGACTAATTGTCCTAATCCTACCCTCCAGCATTGTAACTGGACCTGATTTAGAGAAAATTGCTACCTTGGAGGGGTTGGATGATATTTCTTAATCCTAGTGAAAAGATATTACTATAACTAATGCCTCGGGCCCTACCGAATCCAGTAGCGTGGTAGAGAAGTGGAAAATTGATATGTCCAAGGTTAAGGTAAAAACTGAACCTGGTTTTGAGAAGCCTACAAGTGCCTAAGAGTCGAAACCTTCTTCTTGCATCCTTCCAACCGCTATCCATCCTCCAAAGAGAGGCAGCACGGATGCTACTACGAGAATTTCCAAGGCCGTTGTCGACTGTCCTGAAGATCCAACAATCATCGCCATTGAGGGTGACACTACCCCTTTCGAAGGTAGCACACCCAAAGATGGGTAGGGACAAAAGATGCCTCATGATGGCTCAAACAGAACGATCAAGAAGAAGAAGGGTTATAAGAAGTAGGCCGCTTAATGATTTCTTGGTGCTAGTGAAATAGTTTCCATGTATGGAAATATACGTTTTGGTCTTTACTTTGTCATGCATAGGCTGCATTTGTAAGGGAATGGTCCTCACGAACGTTGACGTATATATAAGAAGTGACGTAATGAATGACTATTCTTCCTTTTGCAATCTTTTGGTTCCTCTTATATTTCCACATTTTTACATAATGTACCTACCTATACATATAATATAATTTCTTGTACCACAATTTATCCATCAACATGTTTGTCTCTATAGAGTGCTTTTATTTACTGCAACTCTATGCATATAAATAAAATTATTGCAGTTTCTCTAGTTATTTTTTCAATATTTTGCTCTATTATACTGCCAAAGTGTAGTGCTATGTTTGGTTAAACAAAACTACAATTTAACCAACTCTGTGGTTATTTCTGTTTATGTTTGGTTGAGTTTCCTTCGACTATTAACGATTTACCAATAATCCAAATTCCATGTTGTTTCCTATCTTTAAGGAATAGAGGTTTGAATATCTATTTCCTAATATCCCAATCTCATCGATAACTGAGGATGATCGGTATTATCCATAAGTTTATGGTGTTAAACCTTGGCCTGGATTATCTTGCTAAGCCATGAGTGAAACCATAACTTTTGTGTTTTTCTATCATATGAGGAGTCTTGTTTTCGGGACTGATAGCTCCAAATGCCAAAATTCGGAAAATTTTCTCTGATCTTTCCTGTTTTTTAGCATTGAATGTCTATCCTCGCTTATCATGGCTTAATGCGTCCTGCTATGCCACAAGCATAGTCATGGAGTACCTAACAATACACTGGTTCAAATATCTAAGAACATATGCCTTTGGACACCTATCTTTGGGTATCTGCACCAAGTTCTACCTATTTTCAAGCATTAACTGAGAATATCTGTTGGCCATTATTTCTTATCCTTGGCCTAGCATATTCCATCAGGTTTCAAGCAAGGTTGTTTGAATCACAACAGTACAATAGTTTCTGTTTTCAAAAATTGGCGCTCTAACAACCATGTCCTAGGTATGTCTTTCTAGTTTCGCCTATCTCCGAGCAGCCGTCAATACCTAAAGGATGGGTTCGAATTATCCATTCAACCCATGTGATTCTGCTGCATGGTCCTTATATAATACAAAAGGAGTTGGTACCATTTTTAGTACCCAAAAGTACTGCTAGTTGCGCTGCATTGGATTTTGCTTACAAGAGTGCGGTTCCATTAGTTTAAGAACTAACTTTTATTTATAAATGGTAAACATAACAATAATCCTCGGGTCGCTTATATGCATAAAATAAATTAAAATAAAACTAATCAAAATAGCATCGCAACAGGTCATTGTTCCATGCAAATGGAAACGATTCCGACAACAGAAGCTAGCTCGAACATTCCATATCCAAGAATTAGCTCAATTGCAAAAGGACCTTCCCAATTCGGACCAAGTGCCTCTATACATAAGAGAACACATTTCAAAATGAGATACCCTATACATAAGAGAACACATTTCAAATTGAGATACCCAAACCTCGAAGGTATGGCTCCAAAACATGGTGTTGAAATGTCATGCCACTCTTTTCTGGTGAGCGGCCACCATTTATTCCGCTTCCTCCCTTTTCTCATCAACCAAATCAAGGGACTCAAGAAAAATTTTCTTGCTTACCTTTGGATAATAGTGCCTTTTAAGATGAGAAGGGACCTCTAGTTCTACTAAGATCATAGCCTCACTGGCCAAAGCGAATGGAGCATGTTCAATCGTAGACGTATGAGTCGTCCTATAAGTCTACGATACTGGTGGAAGCACATTGACCTAATTTCCCTTGCTTTAGCTAATCGTTTCTTCAAGGTGGACTTGATGATTTTATTCACTGCCTTTACTTGCCTAGTTAGTTGTAGTTGTTCTATTACTAAAACGCTTTTCTCATTCTTGTATAGGTTGTAGAAATCCTTGAAATCTTTACTTTCAAACTTTATACCCTACTCGTTATGATCTTTTGATGTTCTATGCACCTACAGATGATGTTCTTTGTCACAAAATGATCATGGTGTTTGCTATGATCGTGGAAAACAGTTTTTCTTCGGCTCACTTTGTGAAGTAATCCACTCCAATAATAGCGTACTTAGCTCCTCCTTTGATATCGGTGGCACATTGATAATATCAATTCCCCGAATAACAAATGACCATAGGATAACCATTCACGTAAGCTCCATTAATTGAGTTTTTGGTATCTTTCCAAATGTCAAGCGACGGTCACATCATTTGGTGTAATCAGTTGCATTTTGATTTATTTTTGGACCAAAATATCCATAATGAAGTACCTTTATCACTAAAGTCTTCCTCTGGTGTTATCAGCAACATTACCCTTATGATTTCAATGAGGATTTTCCTACCTTCATCCTTTGTTACCAACCTAAGCAAGGGGTAAAGAATCCTTTTATATACAGTACTCCTTCTTCCATCATAAACCATGGTTCTTTTTTTATGGAATTTCTTCCATTCATTCATGTTTATCAAGAGAATTCCCTTGAGTGAATAATCCATCGGAGTCATCCACCACTCTCCTCCATGGCCTTCAAAATCCATTTGATATCTATCTTGTCGATACTTAAAGTCATCATAAGCTCCACTAAAACTAAACCCATCAACTTTACCTCCCTGGAGCTAGCCAGCTTGGCCAATGAATCAGCTTTTACGTTCTCCTCTAGAGGGACATGTGCAATCATATAATGCTCTATGTCATCCAACAGTCCCATTGCCTTGGTTAGGTAGGGATCAAGTGCCGCGCCCTTAGCCAAACCTTTCGTACTTAACAAACCATCAATCAAGAATCACAGATTATATGCAGCGCCTTATTCCCAATGCCTTTTCTTTCCTTAGCTCTGCTATTAGTACCTCATGCTTAGCCTCATTGTTAGTCGTAGGAAATTCGAACCTCAATGCATAACAAATTTATTGTCCTTCCAGAGTTAAGAGCGCCATTCCTGCACCTAAACTACATTCGTTTGAAGCTCCATCCACACAAAAATTCTAATGAGAAAGTGTGACCATATCGTCTTCTTCTTTTCCATTTCATTCTACAAAATTTCGGTGAAGTCTGCCGATGCCAGACCCTTTGTTGATCTCATTGGATTATAATTAATGTCATACCGATTTAGTTCAATATTCCACTTTAGCAATCTCCTTGAGATCTCGGGTCGATACAATACCTATTTCAATGGTCAATCTGTTTTCACCTTAATGAGATAAAACTAAAATATGGTCACGGCTTCCTTGATGCAACCAGAAAGCAATAGGCAAGTTTTTCCAACCTCAAATATTTCTTTTTAGCTTTAGTAAACCGCTAGCTAATATAATAAACCGACTTTTAAATCCTCGCCTCCTCACATACCAATGCTGCACTTAGCGCATGAGCAGACATTGCTAAATAAATGAACTAGCCATCTTCGTTCAACACTTCGGATAGAACCAGCAGTGTTTCCATATGCCTCAGTAACTCTTCAAAGCCCTTTTGACAGTCCTCATTCCATTCAAAAAAAATCCTTACCTATTTTGAGGGCATCAAAGAATGGTGTACCTTTGTCTATTTCTTTTTAGACAAACCAAATCAAAGCAGCAATCGACCGTTTCAAGTTTTGTAACTCCTTTTCCTAGTCAAGGTAGTTACATTTATCAAGGCATTAGTCTGCTTTGGATTGGCCTCAGTGCCCCTTGCGTTCATGATAAATCCTAAAAATGACCCTAACGCAACTCCAAAAGAACATTTCTATGGATTTAACTTCATTCCATATTTTTGCAATACTTTGAACATCCCTTTAAGATCATCCAAGTGATTCTATGATAGCCGTGACTTCAAAGCATATCATCCATGTATACTTCCACTATCAGGCCGATTTGATCCCTGAAAATTGAATTTACCAATCTTTGTCATGTAGCTCATATGTCTTCAAACCAAAGGCATCATTCGATAATAGTACAATCCTAAATCCAAATTAAAGCTGTTATGCTTCTGATCTGATATATGCATCAGTATCTAGTTATAACCTCAATAGCGTTCATAAAGGAGAGCAATTCATATCCTATAGTCCCATCTACTAGGTGGTCAATCCCGGGCAAAGGGAGCTATCCTTTGGGCATTCTTTATTCAAATCTGAGAAATCAATACATGTCCGGCACTTTTTGTTCGATTTCTTGACCAATACGGGTTTTGATATCCATTAAGGGTAATAAGCATCACGGATAAAACCATTTTCCATCAGCTTATCCAATTCCTTCTTTAATCCAGTAGATCGCTCCGGACTTAGACTATGTCTCTTTTGCTTCACCTGTAGGAACCAAGGATACACATTCAATGTGTGACATGCTGCTTCTGGTATTATCTCACACATATATGAATGTGTCTAAGCAAAGACATCCAAATTCCCTCGAAGGAAATTTACCAATTCCTTCCTTAATCCGGATCTGAGTTGAGATCCGATATTAGGCGCCCAATTAGGATCGTCTATATCGACTGAAAAATTGACCATCAACTCAGCTGGTGTCGTTTGCACTTCTATGAATTCTTCATAGGATCCATAGACTTATCGAAGCTACAATGGTTCTCGGACTAGGGATTGGTATTTAGTTGCTATGCTTTTGAGTTTCTAATGTAGAGAGTCATCTATACTTTTTTTTTCTACCTCATGTTGCGTTGCCTCTCTTAGCTCAACGACATAACACTCCTGCCCCATACTCTAGTCTCCCTTTTGCTAATCCGATCCCATTCTCCATTGGGAACTTCATCAGGTGTTATTTTAAAACCATTTAGGTCGGTCAACCAAAAACGACATTTTATGTTGAATATTGATCTATTATTACAACCTCCTGAATCAGCACCACCTTGTTGTCTCAATCTCCTAACTCTACAAATAACTAATTTGTCTCAGTCGATTGTTTTTCCTCGTCCATAAATCTTTGAATCCTATATTTTCATGGCTTAACAACCTTTATGTTGATTCTCATTAGATCGAACATCCTTTTAAATAACATATTTACCAAGCTTCCACTATCCACCAACACTCGACGAACCAATATATGACCAATAATTGTCGTAATCACCATGGGGTTGTAAGTTCACTCTTGTTAGTAGAAGGCCAATAAGAGCTAGAGGAGTACCATTACCTTAAAATTAAGTGAAAAATAGGCCTACGTCCCTAAAATCAAATTTAATAGCCCAAAACTTCTTCCGTTTTAAAGTTGTAAATCTGGTCCTTATTTTTTTACAATATTTTGCTTCCCTAATTGCTCTCGTTTATTTTATGTCGACTATTCTCGTGTGATTGTATTGGCGATCAAGATTAGAAATCTTCATAAGGAAACCAGATTTAATTCGATCTACTGTTCGATTTTTTCTTGACGATTCATTATGGCTTCATCATCTTGCAGGTAAACACTTGATTTAATTTTCAATCGACTTTGTATTATTATTTTTTTGCAATTTTTTGATAATTTAGCAATGGTTTTTGTATAATTATGCATAGCAAGTATAAGTTATATTAAGTACGTCGAATAATATGATATTTTTTGTTCAAAGAAATTTTATTTTTAATCTTGTATGTAAATGAAGAGTTGTATGCAGTTAAGTAAAATAACTGCAGACTCTGCTGCAGTTATTGTAAGTAATTGCGTTCATGGCTATATTTATCAAAATCTTTATTTATCTAAAAAAATGTATATTTTTCAACAGTTAAAAAAATGCTCTTTTTCTTTGCATCAATCTTTTCTTCAGTAAGTTCTCCGGCAACAATTATGGATTTTTTGGGGAAACCCTATGTTCTGTTTCTATTGTCGTCTCATCTTTTCTCTGTAAAAAATATACAAACACACATTATATAATTTTTATAATAATTGCATTTTCTATGTAATTATTTTAAATAATTTCATACAAAGCTGAAAAACTTAAGTATGTGCATATAAATATGCAAATTATGTGAAACTAATACTATTGTAATTAAAAACAATATTTTAGTATAGATTTTAGCTACATTTTTTATTAATTTTTAGTATGTAATACATATATAGTCTTAAAATACAGCAATTTAGTACCAAAAATTTTTAAGAATCTTTTTAGCTTTTAACCGCATATGAAAAATGCAGTTAAAATTTGCATTTAACAACTGTTATTATTAACTGCATATCAAGTATGCAGTTAAAAAACACGTTTAACAACTGCAATTTTAACTGCATACGATATATGAGTTAAAAATAATACAATTCATAACTTTATATTAGATAGGTATGCAAATATGATAAGAATCTTATGAATTTTTAACCGCATAAGTGAAATACACTTCAAAATTTGCATGATTCAAGTGTATGTTTTAACATCCTATGTTATATGCAGTTAAAAATTGCATTTAACAAGTGCTATTTTTCACTTCATAACAGATATGCTGTTAAAAACGGTGCAATTTTTAACTGCATAAGTGAAATGCAGTTAAAAATGCAGTTGTTCATAAATAATTGCAAACATGTATGCAGCTATTCACAATAATTGCATATATGTCTGCAAGTATAATAAAAATCTTATGACTTTTTAACTGCGCAAGTAAAATGCATTAAAAATTTGCATCATTTAATTGTATGTTTTAACTGCATATTTCATATGCAATCAAAATTTTCATATAACAGCTGTAATTTTAAGATGCATATCAGACATGCATTTAAAAATGATGAAAATCATAATTTCATAAGTGAAATTCATTTGAAAATGCAATTGTTAAGAATAATTGCAAAGATGTATGCAACTATTCATAATAATTGCATATATGTCTGCAACTTTCTAATAAAATTGCATATAACTAGAAATAATCGACATATCTGCATACGGATGAGAAAATATTTGCTGAAATTTTATTGCATTTTTATTTGTATAATTAGATGCTTCGCTGTAAATGTCAACAATATTTTTACAGTGTTTTATGCATTTATTTTCAATGTTTGTAGATTTGACTGCAAAAATAGTACCACAATGCTGGTTTGTAATAATTGCAGTATGTCTGCAAATACTAAATATAGTCGCATATATGGCTTCAATTATTGCATATAATTGCGTAGAAGGTTGCACTTATATAAAACTTCTACTACTGTAAACAATTTGTAGAAGATTCTATTTTAATTCAGAACATCGTACATTAATTTGGGAAAATATGTTTAAATTTTCATGTAACTAATTTGATGCATTAAATTAGGCATAATATTGTTTATATGTGAATGGTTTTGAGCGTTTCTAACAAATATTTGCAAATTTTACCAAATTTAGTTATTAAAATAGTATGAAAATCGAAATGACGAAATTTCTTAATAGATAACCTTCGATTTTCTGATTTATGTTGTTTTCATCTTCTTAATCTAAACTTTCTTCAGTTCCGAACTCGATTCCAACATCAATATTTGAAGTAATAACTAATTCCAATTTATAATTCAGGCGATTACTGTAACAACCTAAGTCCCAGTGGGTTCGGATTTTTCGCAAAAAATGCTAAAACCCAAGCCCACTGAAGCCCGAGTTGGGTATCTAGTTCCTACAAATAAGCAAAGACAAATATATCAGAGCTCGGATAAATATCTCACAACGAAACTGACTAAAGTATAATAGTAAGTAAATACTAATCATTAAAATAACGCTTTCTAAACAAGTGTCTCAAAGCTAGGAAGTCTCTGTCATCTACCTAACCTGCAGGATGTTATGTTGAGGGGGTCAGAACTAAAGTCCAGTGAATGGATAAATTATACACTTCTAAGATTTCTACACATACCGTTTAATCTCCATTTACTGTTATGTTGGTTCATTGGATTTATAATACTCTCGCCTCTATGCATGAATCCTGCCCATTTACGCCCTGGTAGATTAAAACCTAGTAACTGATGTGTGTGTCTATAACTATATGCCCAATGACCGCATTGGTCCTAGGTACTACCCACAGTACCTTCCGTATCATCCTTGCAAAGGACTCAATCATCTTGCTTCCATGGCGTTCTGTGACTACATCTATAAAGGACTGCCTCATAAGGCCTATAATACAGATGTTTCGTCGTATACTATGAAAAAGAAAACGGCGTCCTCACTAGTCTATACTATTGCTCGGACATCCTCAATGTACTACCCAGTGCGTACCTTGAATACTATACGTAATCGTTCTGTCTACTCCCTGAATCCCGCTTAACAAGGTCTACCTTGTAAGGAATTCAGTCGAGGATTTTCTATTTTTGTAAAGGACTGCCTCATTAGGCCTACAATGCAGATATTCTATTTCTGTAAAGGACTGCATCGTTAGGCCATAATACAGATATTCTATTTGGTATGTCTCTTTTCTTATCGTGGCTATGACCCTACAAAGCCACCCTTTAACTAATCGAAAGACTACTAAAGAGCTAAGTGGTTATGCCCTACTACAAACAATCTAAACATCCAATTGGCTATGACCTCATCGAATGTCTCGATAGTGAAATTATCATTGGACCATTGGTTTAACTCTAGTCTTTTCCGAACTCACTCTTGGTTTTTGATGCTGGCCCGATATCCGCATGTGACTATCCTTTTGGTTCCTGCTCACTAAACTTACTTTCAAGTACTGGGACATATCCTACACCAAACATCAACCACTTTTGACTGTCTACAATGGTCCTGCCATTTAAAAAGCAATCAAGGCATACTCTTTTGATGGAACACCTACAGACCTCCCTCTGGAGGACTACTTCACTACGTCTACCTCAGAGGGGCCATCCTAGAGTACCATCATGTCCCATTGAAGTCTCGTACTTCCTCCTAGCCCAAAATAACTAAGCTGGCATGCTTCTGCTGTGCTGAAATATGTGATGAAC
The DNA here is from genome assembly GCA_030765085.1 of Allium cepa. Classification (NCBI taxonomy): domain Eukaryota; kingdom Viridiplantae; phylum Streptophyta; class Magnoliopsida; order Asparagales; family Amaryllidaceae; genus Allium; species Allium cepa. The sequence continues at coordinate 783,382,705 of CM060935.1, read as the reverse complement.
TACTTAATTAGGCTTTTCATCCTTTTGGCTGCTCCAAACGCATCTCACTCTCTCATTAGACCCTATGTCTAATCTTTTAATTTGCTTTAGTTTAATTTTCTTATTCTGTTGGATACTTATTCGCCCTAATTAGCATAATCTTGTCCCAGCCTCACCTAACTATTGTGAGACTATCAGTTCCTGACTGAAAGGGAATGCTGTTGGTATGAGCCACTTTTATTATCTTGCTTATTAACTTAATTTAAGTCTTACGTTTATTAAAATAAGCCTATTCTGTTCTTTCTACTTAATTATGACCTATGTTACAATTTCACTTGTAATTGTCGCCTTTATTTTCTTTTATAAGCTGTACATTATAAATGTAATTACATATGTCTCTTTTCTATTCTAGTCTGTCTTCTTTTATTATGATGTTGAATTCTCTTTAATTCTCTTATATTACATGACAAGCTTAGCTTTGGACTACGTCCAATTGTCACAAATTTACTTATCATAATAATTACTTTATTTTTAATCTATTATCTGCGCAGTAAATGCAGATCTAGGTACATTTCTGCTTATATCTTCTAGTCTTATTTAATAATTTACTTAATTCCTTCAATTCTTTGCTTTATCTTCTTGTATTATAAGAAGTGGTTCTATTCTATTTGGTTGGTTACGAAAACTGTGCTAAAAATTCATTTTCATATTTTAATACTAAATAATGCTATAAACAATAATCCGTAACTGCAAGATATTTCTTTTGTTATCTCTTTACTTTTTGGATAGTGCAAAATATAGTGGTTTCTCTATATTACACTAATTCCCTTTTTCATTCTTTTATTCTTGCAATTAGGTTTATTGTCATCTTTTTAAATATTATACTATAGAAATGTATTCTATTTTCTAACCCAACCAATTAATCTATCACGTACTTCCAAATCAAGTTATTAGATTTTTCTTTAAGTTATTACACCTGGTTTAGCATAATTGCTGTAAATTTCTATCGTTTTCTTTTTATTTCAGCTTTTCTTATTTTACATCTAATTTATGTAAATCCAGTATTCTTCTATTTTTGTCCGCATTTGCGAATTGTTCTCTTTATTATTTTATTCGCATAAAAAGAAATAAAATGAAGCTAACATTAACATGCAAAATTTCTACTTTAAAATAGATGTAATCAACAGTAAACTTCTTACTTTTAGGCTTACTTCTTTCTCTAGCTATCAAGCCTAATATTAACTAAATATAAGCTCTCTTATACAACTTGCAGTCTCAACATAACTACTTAACGGAATTAAGTACTAAAATAAATACTAAATAAGATTATTTAACGGGAGTCCAACGATAATATATCACAAACATAAAAGATATATAATTAAATCCACTCACATGTCGTCCTTAGCTTCAATCTCTATCCCTTTTAATTTGCTATGATTTTCTTCGCTTTTTCCCCTTTTTGATTCCCGATAAATTCTCTGATTTGTTTACACAATTCTCCGATTTGTTTGTATGAATTTCCTTGCTTAATTTTATTTTTGGTTCAGGGGAAGATTTGATTAACAGAGAAGAAAGAAAGAGGGAGAAGAGATGAGGAGTTTGCTGTAAACGACGACAGCAGATTCAGAGAAAATAGTGTAGGCTAGGGTTAAGTTATGTTGAATTTATAGGTGCAGTGAACAACGAGGAACATCCGATGAACCCTAAAAACAATCCTAACCATCAGAACTCAATTTTTTTACGTTAGCTTATAATGTAACTCTCTAACGTTATTCATTTGTTCCTTTCTTATATGACCCTATTAATTCACCCTTCCTTCTAAATAAGATTCTCCTATTAATTATCCAATTAATGAGATCATACATACGTGTGTGTGTCTATATCTATATATATACACACACATACAATATTAATTGATTCTTATGCGTTATTATTTCTAGCTATTTGAACACGTCAATTAATACCTCTATTAATTGAATGCATATAAAAGTTATACTTTTTAATTTATTCTTATTGATTTACCTACATCATAAACCTAATTACTTTATTAGATTTAACTTGGAATTAAATTTTCTTAACTTGGAAATAAATAATCCTATAATTGACGTTTCTTTCTAGCTAATTAATTTACATTATTAGCTATTGTAAAGTTGGCATATTCTTTAATTAGTTGACACCCCATTTAAAATGCTCAACTAATTATTAATTAATTAATTGATACGTTTTTCCATTTTAATCGATATCCAAATTAATTCCTATGCTTCACTCAATCACACATTTATTAGTTGTACATGTTTAAACCCAAATTCATTACCTAATTAATTGACATATAAGTTTTCCTCTTTTATTAATTGATGTTTACTTAATATCTTTAGTTAATTTCTTAATAAATTGATTGCGTCAATTATGAATTAATATATGTATGTTGTCATTTAGTTTATTCCCTACATACATTTCTCTTTATTAGAAGATCCATTAATTAATTAATGTTATAAAAGTGACATATTCTTTGACTAATTAAGCGCGAGGTGTCACATTCTTCCTCCCTAGGAAATTTCGTTTTCGAAATTTGATAAGGGTTCAATCATGCAAATCTTCGTGCATCCATTTTACACTAGCAATCATTTAGTGTACAACCAATTTTGCAACAATCTGTGCATAGTGCAATACGTCATAAAATATATGCATGTACAAGAATTTCTAAGAAGTACCTCTTATATGAATGCGTTTTCAGTTAGAAATTCCTTTTAAAACATGATGTACGCATCCTAAATATACTTGCAATTTTTATATGAATGCAATCTTTTGAAAACTCAAAACATTTTTCATCCAATTTTTCCCACACTTCTACTGAATAAGAGCATAGTTCAACAAATTTTACAACAACTTTTAATTTTCAACTTTTGGAAAATTCTAATTTTCCAAATTCGATTTCTTATGTTAGAAAGAAGCTAGAAAACAGAAAAAGTTCACATTTCTCCATTTTACTTTTGCGTATCTCTCTCTCTCTCTCCGCACTTGGAACTTATGTCGCTATCCTATAAAATCTCTATTTTCTTTTTCAAGCACGGTTTACATAAGAAAGATTTTTCTTTACAAACTTTTCTCAAGCTTAATTTATGGGAAAGATGTATTTTTCTTTTGCAATTCTCATTTATTTCTATTGACATTTCTGTTGCTTTCTTTAGATCTTACTGATTTTCTTTTAGTTATCTTATATCTGCTTTTACTCTTCTTTTAATACAGCAACTAAACTCAACTATCATCTAGGGCAATGAGGTCTAGGACCAAGTTCACTCTAACACAGAAAGGTCCTACTCTAGGAATCCAAGTAACTCATATGCTCCTCCTGTCGTCTATTACTTGTTACCAACTTTTGATGTATTACTCATGACGAATAAGATCTATTCATCTCTTCTGTTCTATTCTCAAAAAGGAATAATTAAGTCTCATTTACTGCAATGGATAAGGATTTCTGTGTATGTAGTCTTTATCTAAAAAGGCAACTAAGCTTGTGGAAATTCTCTCTTTAGCTTTCATCTTTCCCCAACTAAGGTCTACCTATCCCATCCACATATGTATTATCATCTTACTAATATCGTTTCACTATTCTTCTATAGTCTACACTCATGAAGCAACATTTCTCGGTTTTTACTAGTGTCCTATACACCTTACGGGAACTTTTATTATTGCTACTAGGAGTAACTACTGTTATAGCCTTATATTTTACCGTTACACCTAGGACATGGTTCATATCTACTTCATATTTAAAAGTTTGGTTTGGTTTGGTATTTATCATACTTCAAAAATTAAAGCTTCTAAATTTTATCTTTTCAAAAACTTATATACTTTTCCACCAAACCAATTTTTAAAAAAACATGTCTTGCTTGTTCTTAAAACATTTTTCTTTTTTCTTGACTTTAAAAAAACGTCCTTTCAAAATATCCTTTTTTTTATAGATTTTCAGATTTACTAAAACTGGAGTAAATAAGAACAAATATTTTACCAAAAATCTCTTAACTTTTCTACTCTTACAATCACTTAATCTTGAAGGAGTTACTAACTTACTACACTTATTGGTTTTATACCTTAATGTATTGGAATTGCTTTCTCTTATGAGTAAACATTAGTGCTAAAACCTTCTATGAATCCTTTAAAGGAGAATTTCATGTTTATGTGAAATTATAAAGAATTTATTTTATATTTTATTGAAATAAGCTATACAAAATATGGTGCTTTCGATGCCATGTACTTCTCTTTCACATATTTCTTATAACTTGCACAAAACATCTTTATTTGTGATTCGTAGAATATTATATCATTATTCATTTCATTCCAATATATTAAGGTATGTTTACTCTATATTTATTTACATAAGATACTTCCTACTAAATTCGTTAATTTATCGTACATTATTTTTCTAAAGAACTCAATTAAAATTAATATTAATAAATCCCGTATGCTACGTATAAATGTTTACTTTGGGAGTCACCTACTATAACAATAGTGTCATAATCTATGCTTCCGTTATTTTACTGAAAACATTTATTACAACAATAAATATTGTAACCTACATTTTCGATACTTAACACACTCTAGGTTTTTATATTTAAAATCTTTGTTTACCTACAAAGAAACTAGCGAGCTATACATGCTCTATAATTCTTCATAAAGAATTTCACTTTTAACAAAATTTACATCATATAAAAACCAATCTAAATTTCATACCACTTATTTTTTTCAAAAACCCAATATTTACTTCCACAAATATATTAACAATTAAAATTTTCAACTTTTTCAATTCAAAAGTTTCATTTATTGGGTTAGACATAAAGTGGATTTTCATTTTTCTAAAACCTCTTATTCCTTGCGAAATAAAAACACTCTCTTCACTATCCCTATGGGACTTCCCTACTTCCTATAACATATGGATACAAATTTTCTCTCAAAACATGGCTTATTTGTATATTATCAATCGATAATAACATAGGGCTCAACATACTTGGGTCATCCCAAAACCAAATAGAAAACTAAGTGCAAATATACTTCTAAAAACTTTCTACATGTTGAAATCTATAATTGGGGACTATTTGGATTTTAGTATATAATATATTTATATTTTACTAAAAAATACAAATACGTTCGCAAAACTGACTAAAATATAATAGTAAGCAAATACTCACCAATAAAATAACACTTTCTAAACAAGTGTCTCAAAGCTGGAAAGTCTCTGACATCTATCTAACCTGTAGGATGTTATGAGGAGGTTGTTAGAACTAAAGTTCTGGTGAATGGACAAATTATACACTTCTAAGATTAATTCTACATATACCTTTTTATTTCCATTTACAGTTATGTTAGGTTTATTGGGTTTATAATACTCTCGCCTCTGTGCATGAATCCTGCCCATCTACTCCTTGGTAGATTAAAACCTAATAACTGATATATATATATATAGCTATATGTCCAATGACCGCATTGGTCCTAGGTACTACCTATAGTACCTTCCGTATCCTCCTCGCAAAGGACTCCATCGCCTTGCTTCCATGGCGTTATGTGACTACATCTATAAAGGACCACCTCATAAGGCTTACAATACAAATGTTCCATCGTCTACTATGAAAATGTAAATGGCGTCTGCATTAATCTATACTAATGCTCGGACATCCTTAATGTACCACCCAGTGCATGCCTTAAGGACTATACGTAATCGTTCTGTCTATTCCCTGAATCCCGCTTAACAAGGTCTATCTTGTACGGAATTAAGTCTAGGATTTTATATTTCTATAAAGGACTGCCTCGTTAGGCCTACAATACAGATATTTTATTTTTGTAAAGGACTGCCTCGTTAGGCCTACAAAATAGATATTCTATTTGGTATGTCTCTTTTCTTATCGTAGCTATGGCCCCAGCAGTCACCCCTCAACTAATCAAAAGATTTATAATAAAGAGCTAAGTGGTTGTTCCCTACTACAAACAATCTACACATCCAATTGGCTGCACCCCTCATCGAATGTGCCGATAGTGAAAGTATCATTGGACTGTTGGTTTAACTCTAGTCTTTCCTGAACTCTCTCTTAGTTTTGATCCTGGACCAATATCCGCATGTGGCTATCCTTTTGGGTCCTGCCCACTAAAATTACTTGCAATTATTGCGACATACGAATATCCTACTCTAAACATCAACCCCTTTTGACTGCCTACAGTGGTCCTGCCATGCAAAAAGCAGTCAAGGCATACTCTTTTGATGGAACACCTACAGACCTGCATCTAGAGGACTGCTTCACTATGCCTACCCCAGAGGGCCATCCTAGAGTCCCCTCACGTCACATTGAAGTCTCATACTTCCATCTTGCCCAAAATAACTTAGTTAGACGTGCTACTTCTGTGCTAAAATCTGTGATGAACCACTTCGTTGGGCTCTTCATTCTTTAGGCTGCTGCAAATGCATCTCACTCTTTCATTAAACCCTAAATATAATCTTTTAATTTGCATTTAGTTTACTTTTCTTATTCTGTTGGCTATTTATTTACCCTAATAAGAATAATCTTGTCCCGGCCTCACCTAATTCTTGTGAGACTATCAGTTCCTGACTGAAAGCGAATGCTGTTGGTATGGGCCACTTCTATTATCTTGCTTATTAACTTAATTTAAGTCTTAAGTTTATTAAAATAATTCTCTTCTATTCTTTCTACTTAATTATAACCTATGTTATAATTTCACTTGTAATTGTCACTTTTGTTTTCTTTTATAATCTGTACATTATAGATGTAATTACATGTGTCTCTTTTCTATTCTAGTCTATCTTCTTTTATTATGATGCTGAATTCTCTTTAATTCTCTTATATTATATGACAAGCTTAGCTTTGGACTACGTCCTCTTGTCCCTAATTTACTTATCATAATAACTACTTTACTTTTATTCTATTATCTGCATAGTAAATGCAGATCCAGGTACAGTTCTGTTTATAGCTTTTAGTCTTATCTAATATTTAACTCGATTCCTTCAATTCTTTGCTTTATCTTCTTATATTATAGGAAGTAGTTCTATTCTATATAGTTAATTATGAAAATTGTGCTAAAAATTCATTTCCATATTCTAATACTGAATAATGCTATAAACAATGATCCGTAACTGCAAGATATTTCTTTTACTATCTCTTTACTTTTTGGATAGTGCAAAATATAATGGTTTCTCTATTCTACACTAATTCTCTTTTTATTTCTTTTATTCTTGAAATTACGTTTATCGTTATCTTTTTAAATATTAAACTATAATAATTCTATTTTCTAAACAAACCAATTAACCTATCACGTACTTCTAAATCAAGTTATTAGATTTTTTTTAAGTTATTACTCCCATTTTAGCATCATTCCTATAAATTTTTATCTTTATCCTTTTATTTCAGCTTTTCTTATTTTACATCTACTTTTCGTAATCAATAATATTCATCTATCTTAGTCTGTATTTGTGAATTCTTCTCTTTACTATTTTATTCGCGTAAAAGTAATAAAAAGAAGCTAATATGTACGGGTAAAATTTCTGCTTTAAATAGATGTAATGAACTATAAACTTCTTACTTTAGGCTTACATCTTTCTCTAACTATCAAGCCTAATATTAATTAAATATAAGCTCTCTTATACAATTTAGAGTCTCAGCATAGCTAATTAACAGAATTAATTACTGAAATAAATACTAAATAAAATTGTTTAACGGGAGTCTAACGATAATATATCATAAACGTAAAAGATATATAATTAAATCCACTCATATGCCATCCTTAGCTTCAATCTCTATCCCTTTTAATTTGCTACGCTTTTCTGCGCTTTTTTCCCTTTTTGATTCGCTGCAAATTTTTCAATTTGTTTGCTCAATTCTCTGATTTGTTTGTCTTTATTTCCTTGCTTAATTTTATTTTTGGTTTGGGGAAAGATTTGATTAACAGAGGATAAGGGAAGAGAGAAGAAAAGTTTGCTGTAAAAGACGGCAGGTGATTCAGAGAATATAGTTTGGACTAGGGTTAAGTTACGTTCAATTTATAGGTGCAGCGAACAACTAGGAACCATCCAATTAACCCTAAAAACAATCCTCACCATCAGAACTTGATTTGTTTACGTTAGCTTATAACTTATAACTCTCCAACGTTATTCATTTGTTCCTTTGTTATATGACCCTATTAATTCATATTTCCTTCTAAATAAGATTCTCCCGTTAATTACCCAATTAATTAGATCATAGATACATACACACACATAGATATATATATTTCCAATATTAATTATTTCTTATAAATTATAATTGCTTACCAATTTGAACACGTCAATTAATACCTCTATTAATTGAATGCATATAAATGTTATACTTTTTTATTTATTATTAATTTACCTATATCATAAACCTAATTACTTTGTTCGATTTTTGTACGCGTGTTCCCATTTTTTTAACTTGGAAACAAATAATCCTATAACTTGCGTTTTCTTCTAGAAAATTAATTTACATTGTTAGCTATTGTAAGGATGGCATGTACTTTAATTAATTGACAGCCTTTTTAAAACACTCAACTAATTGCCAATTAATTAATTGACACGTTTTCCCATTTTAATCGATATCCAAATTAATTCCTATGCATCACTCAATCACATATTTATTAGTTGTACATATTATACAGTCAATTCATTACCCAATTAATTAAATATAAGTTTCCCTCTTTTATTAATTGACGCTTACTTAATGTCTTTAATTAATTGATTGCGCCAATTTTAAATTGATATTTGAATGTTATCATTTAATTTATTCCCCACCTACATTTCCCTTTATTAGAAGATCCCTTAATTAAATAATGTTATAAAATTGGCATATTCTTTGACTAATTGATGCCTTTATGTCGCTTAATTAATTCATCTTTTAATCGATTGATGCATCAACTAATCACACGCTCATTGGTTGCATGTACCTACGTAACCTCTTAATTTTGAAATGCGTATATTTGACATTTATATTTTTCACTATTTTTCAATTATGTTAATTCAATTGATTTTCTTTGTCATTAAAGCACAGGGTGTTACAATTATGGTTTTCCTTTTTTAAGATGTTAAATGATGAAAAAAATTTGAGGGGTTCTAGGTTTTGTTTGGAGAAGACTTAAGGGTATTTAGGGAAATCTTTTTGTCGTTTTAAAAACAAGGATGGGAAACTTATAATGAAAATAGGGGGATGATTTTTGTATTTTAAAACTATTAATGATGTATGCCAAATATTCCCTAAAATTAAAATCTCAAAATCTTCTTTTACAAAAATCAACTCCTTTCAAAATAATTCTTCAAAATATTCTTCTAAAATTCAAAACACTTCCTCTTAGATAAATGTTTTTCTTTAATAATTTTTCTCAAAATTGGTTCTTTTTACAAATGGTGCAAATAACCTACGCTTTGAGAAATTATTCCAATATAAAATTTCTTCGTTTAGTTCTCTAACCTTCTTTATATATCCATTTTCAAAAATTCATTTTCGAATCTTTCTCCATTAATATAAGCTATGCTTTCAAACTTTGCATATCAATTTACAAAATTAGCATATCACTTTTCCTTATTTTCTAATTTGAAAATAAATTTACACAAACATTTTATATCCCTTAAAATAAAGGTATGAATTAACTTAAAGATTTCTCTTAGTTTAAATTTTATGAACTTCACAATTTAATTTATTTTATCCTAAAATTCATTTCTTAAATAATTATTTTCCATAAAAATAAAAACATAACAAAAATCCAATCACTTCTTATCTTCTCTTAAATTTAAATTTCTATATTTGAAATTCAAAAATTGGGAAAGTCGGCTTCTAATAAAAAGTTGCATATATATAAACCAAAAGGATTTTCGTTTATCTTCCTAAAATATTTATCTCATCAAACTTTATCTTAAATATATTTTGAAGCTTTTCCCATTACACTGATAAAATTTACTTTAGCATATATCATACATTTATATTAAATTTAAACTCATTTCAGAAATCTTTTCCGCTTTGATATTCTTCTAAACTTTGCAGTTCAAAATTTCTATAATAGCTTTCTAAGGCATTTATTTATCATTTAAAATAAATCACATTGGTGTCATCTATTCTTCTAATTTCAAATCATCAAAATACAAAGTTTCTTTATTTTTAGTAATTAATAACTTTGAAATTTCCAAGAGTGACTTTGCATCCTTTAAGACGCAATTATCTATTATTTTAACTCACTTCAAATTAGGAGTCATATACATTTAAGATTCATTTACATCACATTATAGCGTACCCAACCAACCAAAAGCATTACCCATAGTTCCTTTTGGCAAATACATAATAAATGGACATACAAAAATTTTCATACACCAAATAATTTAATAATGTTTCCTTATTATCCATTTATAGAAAATTGTTTTGTCGATAGGCTACAAAGTTAACCGTGGAATCAATCTCGCCTCGCCACTGACCTCTGTAGTCTCTAATGCTCGATAGGTGCACTTGTCATCTAAAGTGTTGATACAAATAATGTATCTTTATGGTTTACGTTATAATTAATTTCAACTAATGGTTTTCATTATATATAGTTTTATATAACTATTTTCATAATAGACATATTTTTCTTCTCAAAATGTTTATCAAAACATTTCTTTCCAAGTAATATTCAATCTTTCCAATTAATACACAATCCTATGTCAAATCACTTTAAGTTATTATCAAAAACCCATATAATACTTCTTTTTAAAATATGATATATATAGTTCATAATACATCATTGAAATATTATTTATCCTTAAAATATTTTCTTTCACAATCATTATATATATCCAAAACATTCACTTCATTTTTGAGTAAATTTTTACTTTAAAAATTGATTTCCTCTTTAAATATTATTTCTAACACTTTTATTATTATTTATAATAATCTGAAAACATTATCCTCGAAGTACTGAATCAAACCGTCTCGTTCTGGTATTTAGGAATCTCAATCAATGATGTTGGCTAGACGCCTCAAAAAAAATTCTTAAAGCATTCAATAGGTAATTTAACAAAATATATTCCTAAAAGTTTCTTTAAATATGACATGCATATACCTTGTAATAATCTTGCATTCATAAAACATTAGCTTTTTTATCAAATTTAAACAAATACCTTATCTAGGTATAATCTTTATCAAAGAGGTTTTTATTATACTTAAATGCTTGCTTTTACTAAAATACTTTCAGTTATTCTCTATATTTATAAGATAATGGTTATTGATAACAATCCAAACATATTCTTATTCATTTGCACATACATCAAGAAAACATCAAATTTTAAATTCATTTTACACTTAATTGATTATGCATGTGAATTAATCCTCTATTTATACAAAATTAAATTTTTAGTATTCCTTACGGTAACGACATACAGAAGAGTCCGCATGATCCTGTAATTTTTATCGATAAGTCCCAAACTTCCAAGGGATGATTCCTACTCAATACGAAAAATAATTGCTTACAATTTAAAACAACAAAGCATTCATCAACCATTCGAACATATATAATACAAAATAATTAACGTGATCAGTAGAAAGTAGTCCATCCTTTGTGGAACTCCGACCACTAATATATTAGGACACACAATTTAATTCTAACCCATTAAAGTCCAACCTCCCATTTCCATATAATAATTTACACAGGAAAAAAAAATCTTACAAATACATATCGATGATTATTTCCTAATAATCATTTATATTTCTATCCCGAATAGAAAATAAATTCTAAATTCTACTAAACACCAAGGGATGATACTCTAAGTATGTATAGGCCAAGGTTCATGTCTCAACTATCATGCATTGTTCTGAATCTTAGCTTTGATACCGAGCTATATTGCTCCACCTTTATACCCGTATTGCCTAAGAATATTGCAAGTAATATTGTTGAGTAATACAGAGAATAAGCTAGGTAGAAGTGACCGTTCGTGTTTACTTCCTTAAGCTGACACTATCTTGAATTTACCTTTATGTCTAAACAAATATAATATTGTGAACTATCTCGGCACAAAGCAATATTTACATTGGCTACTATAGATTAGAACAAAATATATTATATCATAGGGAGCGCAGAATCACAAACCATAGCATAATATATAATACAGATTTGAAGATAAATACATTAGTGAGTCTACAAAAGAGAATAGTAGACCCACATATTACAGATATTGGCATGGATTACAACATGCTCTAAGATATACAAGTTATATAATTGTCAATAACTCATACAAAGTATACAATATACATTAAGTTCAAAAACCTAAATCAAATATAAACATAAACACATATCTATCTTCATAAGCTACCCAACATCCATGGTCAATGAGTCCCGCTACATGAAATGTCTTAGTTTGACCCGAGCATTAATAAATAATAAACGAATTAGACTATCATTGATTCAACAAATGTGAAATCATAGGCGTAACATAAGTAAACTACAATATTATAGTCATATCTATATAATATGCCAACATCTAAATAACAAATGGAAAAAACATAATAGTTCATCATGTCATAAAACATATCACGCTTATTACTAGTGCTCATCTAAAATATAGAGAATCAAAATATCACATAAATCAAAATCACAAACTAGCATGAAAGCAAGTCAAAACCAAAGATAGGCATGAAAGCACGTCAAATCCAAAAAAATATAAGACTGCATGAAAACGAGTCAAAAGCAAAAGACTGGTATGAAAAGGAATCAAATCCTAGAAAATATAAGATTGCATGAAAGTAAGTCAAAACGAAAGACAAGCATAGAGCAAGTTAGGAAAAAGTAACCAAACCTATAGATATCTTGACTAAAGGGAATTCTTAGTACAATCTGCTCTCTTCCAAGGGGACATTGATTCGAAAAGCTCTAGGAGTTTAGGAAGGAATGGAACTGCTAAACTCATACAATCAATGTACTTGATCCTCATAACACATGTTATGTCTACTAATGCACTTTTTATGTGTAATGTCTAACGAAAAGTGATGCAAATGTTATCACATTGAATATAGCCTAATGTACTGATTGCTAGCTTTTGTTGTATAGGGCTAATAACTAAAAAAAATTCCACGGCTCGGGTTGCGAACCTCGAAGTCCAGTCGCTAGGGCAAACAACTACCAACAAGCTTAAGCGATAGAATGCACTAACGAGTTTGGCAAACTATAGAAATAGAATGCTTCCCCAAGATACCGTTTAATCAAAAAGTATTATATACTCCTCAAATAGTAATCACTAATTTGTGTGTCCCATACCACTCGGTGTTGCTAGAGCATTTATTAAAAGCTAGCAAATTCCACTCACTCAAGTATTCTACACAACAAGTTTTGTACTTAACCTAGTAAAGTGATATTAATATCCTAGTAGAAGGAAAATTTTGCATGAAAGAAGTACTTCAAAAGTCATTGCAAAATCCCAAAAAGGGATAAATAGCCAAAATACAAATTTCATTATAAATATTGAGAGAGAAGTAATTGTTTATCACACACGGTTGTCGACTTTACAAATGTACGGAATGCTTTCCAATATACTTGGAATTTTTTAAAACTCTATCTTTTAAATCCATAACCTTTTATAACACTATTATTAATAAAATTTAATAATAATTTTCCTTCATTAAACACTTCTAAATATATAATTCATAATCATATTTCGAAATCCGAATTTTTGAAGATACATACATATATACATACATACATAGTATTAAAAGCGATTTTTAAAGAATATATTCTCATTATTATACTACAAGTAACTATTTTCATCTTTTACAACATTATTATTTTTAAAACTACATAATAATCTTACTTCACTAAAATAATTTAATTAGAGATTATATTCATACTTTGAAACCCGAATTGTGAAATCAATAATGTATTTTATGTAAACCCTAAAAGTGATTTTTGAGGTATATATTTTAATATAATGGCTTAAAGATAATTTTTCATAATATATATACATATATATTATATGTGTTATTCTAAATAAATTAAAATAATAAAATTTTCCAAAATATGAAGCTACCAAAACTCCAAAGATCGAAGAAATGAAGAAAGAAAAAGAAAATATGAGGAGAAACATATTAATGAATATATTTTAAATGGCCTGGAGAGAGTTGGTTGACTGTGGTCTCTAACCGAACCGTTAGTGGTCAACTAGTGGAACCAACTGGTCAACCGATTAGTCTACCAAGAGCCTAAAAATTCTGGCATCATCTTCGGTGATGGTTGCTAGATTTTTGGCAATTGAATCATGAAATAATGAAGCTATAGACTACTAATAAACAAGTATGCAAACATCTATAAGGGCATGTAATCATCCAAAGTAGGTATATAACTTTCAAAATCAAGGAATACATAATAGCACGCAAGTTCCACTATTTTAAACATTCAACAATACTGCTTCAAAGACACAGATAGTTTACTCAATAGTTAAATTCTTTTGGGCTTATGGATTTTCAACTCTAAACTCAACAAGAAGTAAAATCCACTATTATATTATTATTTTTCACTAAATGGACTTTAGATTGTTACACAACCTAATTAGAAAATGGAAGGTTTTATTTCTTTTTAACTCATTTTTTAAGATTCTCCTCTATTTATTATTATAGATGAATTCTCCAAATTTATCTTCTTTTCATGGTATTAAATCATAAATTTTAATAGAAATATTTAGGTCAAATTTCTAGCTATACTTTAAATTGGTTATTGCGAAATAAGCATTCCTTAACTCTTTTTATAAACTATTTAACAAATTAAGCCCCAAGATATCTTTTAAAATTGACCACTTTCAATTTAAACACTTCTTAACTCCTCTTTATAATAATTAAAAGAATTTAATCGAAAAAATCTTTGCTTTTCTTATAAAATAGATTTATTTATAAATCTCAAAACATTAATTCCATATCTTAGGTTTCCAAATACCAACTAAACTTTGAATTTTTTTCTTATAGAATTAATCAATTTACATAAAAGAATATATATTTGGATTTCTCCATATTCCAATAATCGAAAAATTCAGTTTCACCTTTAAATCTCCAATTTAAGTCAATATTTATTTCATTAGAGTAATTCAAATACCAGGGCTGTTACATGCTCCCTCATATATTGCTATAATTTTTTTCTTTCTTATCAACTCCTTAATAAAATCCCATAAACACCGACACTCATTCGTGTTGTGTCCATGGGATTCATGGAAATGACAATACTTGGTTGAACGCCTCTCTTCCTTAGTCGCCTCTCTCCTAGGAGGCTTTTCATACCTTTCCATGCCTTGCATAACAAGGTATATATTTTCCAACATATCATTAGAGTCAAATATTCATCCGGCCACATATTCCTCGAGGACTTCTTCACTTCATTTCGCATGCCTCCAGAGCCACGATTCCTTATGTTACTGCCATATTGCTTGAACTCCCGTCCATTTGTCTAATCACTACATTATTATAAATCACCTCTTTTTACTATCCACCATTAATCTTTTCGGCAACCTGACTTGCTTCTTCTAAATGCAAGAACTAATTGGATTTTCGATGGAATCCCTCCATTGTTCTTAACTTCATCTTTAACCATTTTCTAAAGTTCATGTCAGAATGTATGCCCGGGACTAATGCCATACACACCAAAACCTCCTTCGGACTATTAACTTCCATCATTGTAATGTTAAACCTATTCAGGAACCCCTTTAATGACTCTTGAGGTTGTTAAGAAATCCTCGATAAGAACATCGCATAGATCATGAGGTATGGATCCTAAACTGCTCCATAAATTTCTTCGCCAACTCATTAAAAGTCGTATGGATTTGGTGCGAGATGAGTAAACCACATCGATGCAACGCCATCTGGAGTGATAGTAAAACATCTACATCAAACTGCATTCAAAGCTTTATCACCATCCATATAACATTCATATTTAAAGAAGTGCTACCTGATATCGGTAGTCCCATTATATGATGGCATCATTGACATCATAAACTTCCTAGGATACTCCTGCCTCAGAATATTCTCTGTGAATGGAGTTCTATTGGGTGTACAACCCCAATCCTCATTCTTTATCCATTTATTCTATCACACCAAACGCTTAACCATATCCGTTATGTACTTTTTGCTAGCATGGCACTCTGAAGTTTGATTATTAAGAGCTACAACGAGCTTTGACTCTGTAAGTGGTCTTGGTTTTCCCATTGATGTTTAAGTTCTCCAGTCTTTGGGACAACCACCCTCTCGGTTTTTCTCTGACGCCTAGCAAACTCCATAATAATTGTTTAAACTTCAATATCTTGAACTCCATCATCCAGTTTATAATCATCACCATAATGTTACAGAACATCTTTTGAATTAGATAAGTCAACCACCTCAGCTCTTGGTCCTTTTAGGGCTCTTAAGTTCATCTTAGCATTGACCTAATTATGGTTGGTACTAATATGAATTCCCTTAGAGGGAGTTCTCCAACTTCCTCTAGCAACGATCCCTACTGCTCTAGTACCCCTTTCCTTTTACTTCTATTTTCCACCTCTTTTTTCCTCGCCAAAAGTAGATGATTTCTACTCTTCAGATCTGATACTTCATCATGCTACTCTTGGTTCTCGGTGACTACTGGGTCAAAAAAGCTAGGTTTGCGTCCAACTTTTCCAAAAGATCCTGTTGACTATCAATCAACTTCTAATTCAGTTCATGCATCATCTTCTCAAACTCTAGCCTTGTTACTATCTCCTGATAGCTGATGGTACAACTGTCGCAGTTTCTTGGTGGTTACTAACTTCTATATGATGAAAAGCACCTTCTTCTACACCATATACTGCTCCATATCTTCCTGATTTCCTTTATGGTGCCATTGACTTCAAAATGCAAATCCTTTAAATCCTTAACGAAAACTTTTTGAATCTAAGTTGTGGACTTTCCAGTCCAAAATAGAAAGCTAGATCAAATCCAAAATTTAATTCTTAGTGAAAGCACCAAAATTTTAGACTAGAAAATGACATAACACCCAAAAAATAGACGTATAAAGATCTAGCAAAAAACTATAAGTAAAACAGAGAAAACACCAAAGCTTTAATAGTGGTTTGGAAAAATCCCTGGCCTACGCCCATTGAAATATTATTCGTTATAGATTATTAGTCATTAGTACAAGAGTTTGACAAGTGTAATAGCCAAAAACAGCTAAGAGTAAACCCCTAATGACTTTGGTAGAGCAGAGATATAGGATGGAGAAACCTAAGTGCTAAAATCCTTCTTACAATTCCATATGTGTTGCGTTTATAGGAAAATCATCTAGCAGAATCGCTAGATTCTAGTATACCAAGTCTAACTTGAGATTTGAAAAAGGAGAAAAGGAAGATGGAGTCCCTAGATTGATGAATGCATTTTAGTACCGATCATTTATGAGTGGTACCGACCTGAATTTTCGATGGGTAGTTGTCCATCTTACTTTCTTAGGACTTTTATCTTTGATCCACCAAGCTACAAGCACTTTCCTTAAAATTCATGTTGTTCAAGAGAGATTCTAATATCACTTGTACTTGTCTGCTTTCCTTAAGAACTTTATTGGAGTTACTCCCCTATTCCTTGAGAATTGGACACCCAAGGTGATCACTCTTGTTAGTAGGCATAGAACATAACTCCAGGGACCTATATTTAGCATAAAAGCAACCTGGTGCTGACCTAAAAGTGGTTGATACCAATCTGTTTACTTAGTTCCAACCCTTTTCCAAATTCTTGAGCATATTCCGTTTGTTGTTCCAAGCATATTCCCAAGTCCATGAATCATTTCCTTTTCATTCTGACACCCAGATCAATTTAAAAGCCTACTTGGTTATGAAATCAGATAAATATGCTCGACCACTTTATGAGCATTATTATCATTTTCATATTTATTATCATGCACGACCAGTTTCTATGCATTTATATTGGATATTGATTAGTGATTTTTGCTCAACCAATTAGTGAGCAATTTACCTTTTACTACATGGGTTAGGTAATCAATAATTATGGGTGCATGGAAACCAACACCTTTTGATTAGAATTTCATAGTTTGTCTATAAGGCATTTGGTGATATTGTTGCGTTAGGATTTTACCTTAATGAAAGAAGTTTACTGTAAATTTTATAAAAAAAGTGATTTTATATAAGTATGGTTTATAAAATATGGTTTAGAAATAAAGAGATACAGACTAATATTTCGAAATTTTAAATCCCGATGTCTTTGAAAATGGTTTCCATGATTCTAGAGAAGATAATAACAGTATTATTTAAAAGAATTGTGAATATTAATATTTTGAAAAGAATTTTAAGAATCGTTTGGGTTTGAGATTGCTATCATAATCAATGAGTAATTCGAGAAAAAAGTATTTTATGTTATTTAGTCGAGTGGTACAAAAATGACTAAAAATGGGTGAGAAATCTATTTGGTTCGTAAGCACTTCTCATAAGTATTCCGCTACTTAGTAAGGGAATATACGGTACAACTTGATAGGACATGTTGCCTTGGTATCATTTTTATATTATCCGATTTATTTGCAAATGTTCTATGGATTGTAAAGTAAATATTGAGGAAATTAGTTTGTAAAATTTTATCAGAATACATAGTATTATTATATAGAGCATTTGGTACCACTTTGGAAAAGATTTTGATTTAAATCGTGAAAGAGATTTGATACAAAAAAAGGTATATATGTATGTACTTGTTATTAATTCAAATGAATTGGTTTAAAACTATGTATTTAGTTCTTAAGTTCTCTTTAAAGGAAATTTGATATTTAAATACATGGTAGTTTAATATAGATTTTGATATGAACTTTCTTTATAGAAAATATTGGTACTTACGGTATGTGGGGACTAGAAAGACCAAGTGTCAAAGGCATAGCCCAAATAATTATGAAACTTTTTCCTATTTTTTTATAGTAAAATGTGTCTAATAATTGAGCGAGGCTCTGATAAGTTGCTTTATTGATTCATGTATCATATACATGTAGGATAATATGGTATGTTCATCATATTACGATATGGTTGTTTGATAGTTTACGTTTGCTTGGACGATACAAATTTTTGCTATTTTTTATAGTCCGAAACTTATCTCTACTACTAATAAAGAAAATTCGTTAAATTAAATTACTCGGCGTCCTTTTGAAATTCCAAAAATGCCCTTGCTTTCTGTTTAAATAAAAATGTCATGCTTTTTTATTATAGGGGGAGGAGTTCGGTCGGAATTTGAACGACGCGTCTAGGGGCAGTGGCGGTGGTGCCATAGGGTCGAGCATGGGGAAAGGGACTTGCTGGTGGCTTTGATATTGACTTTAGGTAGACCGGTGAGGTGCGCATGTATATGAATATCCGTGCACAGGAGTTGTTCACGTTTGTGAATTGTTCCAGGAAAGCTTCAGGAGCTTGCGTGGTTTTGAGAAGAAGGGGAGGTATTGTATATTGATGTGGGTTGGCTTGCGTTCTGGGCTTTGGCCCATTTGCTAGTAGATCATTATAGAACTTAAAGCTAAGTGTTATCGAGAATATAAGATAAGTTTATATCACACTTGAATTGAGAATGTAGTAAGTTAACACACAAGTTTTAAAATTGGTTTGAGCATCCTTGTTATGTAAATCATTGGCTGATTATTGGGTTAACTAGTAAACATCTTTCCTTAAGGGTGTAAAAGGAAATTATACTCTAGGCCTAAGATGGGATACTAGTGTCCTGCTCTTCTTAACTATAGGCCTGACCTGATAGGTAAAGAAGTTGAAAGGTTAACTTAGTTGTGAGACCCAAATTTATTTTGGTCCTTCATCTGAATTTTAAAAATTAAAATGAATCTACTGTTTTGTATATACTCTTAGAATGTAGTAGAATATTATATGAGCATAAAATTGTATTGTGTTTTTTAGGAAATGTTCCATAAATGATTTTAGTATTAAATAAACACTATTTGTGTAAATGAATGATAGAGAAGGTTATTGGTATAATTAAAGTAAGAAATAGGGTAAAATATGTATGCTGTACATAGATCTCTTTATTCGCATGATAGTTCTTAATCCAAGATTCGGGAACATGGTTTCTAGGTGATCACCGATCCGAACTAGGATTTTTCACTCTATTCTAGATGGCGAACACTTGAAACACATTATTGATATGATTCAGAGGTTTTCTATCATAGTATATGGCTATGTAAGAGAAACAAATGTATCTAATCAAGAAATTTGATTAGAGTACTAGAAGTTTAGGTGACCTATACTAGCTTGGAAGTGAAATTATGTGATCAGAGTGGATATCATGTACGAATTATCCATGTACATCGCATAGACTCATATAAATTAAGTTTTATTCCTTAGAAGAGTTCAAGGAACGACTTTTTGATTTGTTTTGGGGAAGTTGAATAATATTCTAAATAATAACTTGATGCTAATGAGCATTAGGTATGCTTAGTAAATTATTTATCATCCAGGTGCGAACGGGAGGATTTTTGAACCTGAACAAATCCTAAGCTTTGTTTGCTAGTATTTTAGTTACAGATAAGTATTGTAATGTGCTGGTTTCTTTTTGTTATGCATCTTGGAATTTTGAGGATGAAATGTTTTAAGTGAGGGGGAATATAGCAACCCATAATTTTGAACTCTTTATATTTAAATATTTGAATTACTTAAATATTTGAATCCAAATTAATTATGTTAAACTTGGTTTTATAATCTTGATTTGCACCTTTTAATTAATGAAACACGATGACAAACTTGTTTTTTAAAATATGTTACAAAAATAAATAGTTTGAAGAAATATCAATAATGTAAACGGAAATCATTTTATCAATAAATGGCTTTTTACTTGATATTAAGTTCTTTAAATTTCTGGGTATTCGTGTTATGTCTAACTAATTTCTATACCTAGGTTTTCAATCCAATAGGATCCAGCAGAATATAGAACAACCCCATCATATCAGAACGGCTTTGAACTTAACGAGAATGGCTAAAGCAAGGAGTTGATGAGAGCCAAATCATATTACTCAAGCAACGACCAAGTTCAACTGAACCAGTAAGCTAGCGTTGGCTTAGTCCAGTCAGCAATCAAAGCACAATCAGCCAGTAGAGCGACATTAAGACAGAGTAACGTGCAACGATACTATGCAAACAACTATGATAAAAGACTATGGAAACATCTCCAATTCTAAACTCTAAAAAAATCCTAAGTGCTTGGATCATCATCAACCTATACTTTTGCTAAAACCATCAAACAAACTAGATATGGAACACTATCAAAAAGTGGCAAGACTTAGCCCGCAAAACGAACCAAGTCTATGAGTCGCTAGCGACCCATGGGCCATGGGCCTCCAGCGACCAATGGTTTTGGCTCATTCGATTCTGCGAGCCAAAGCCTCCATAGGTCGCCTACAACCTACCTGCGAGCTGATGAAGACAAGCCTGACCTAAAAGCCTTCTAGCCTCTATAAATACCATCCTACCCGTAACATAAAGAAGACTTCTCTAGACTGATTATTGAAGTTCTGCTGGAAACATTCTTCACTCTCTGCCTCCCTCACAACAATCTACAAAGGAATTCACTATGATCCTCTAGTGGATTCGAACTCCAGGGATTCAATCTATTAAGAGATAATCAAAGTCTTATCATCAAACACATCTTGTAACAGTAATCGGTCTATAAGAAAAATATAAAGTGTACGAAGGCTTCATTAACAGCTGGTGCTTTCAAACTTAAACCAAGGTATGATCCATTTATTGGGTTAACATTTTTATGATTCACTGAGAACCCTGAACGAGATCTGAAAAATTAAAGTTTCAATCCGAGATTCAAAGAAAATGAAGAGGCCTAACACCAGATCTAAAACTGGAGCAAGTCAACCGAGGCTTGGGAGCAGCCAGGAAGTGCCCATGAATTCTCATCAACCCAGCTATGTGATTAGAGAGGAGATGGAAAGGATGAAGAGAGAGATTCAGGATGGACTCTTAGCTAGACAACAGGAGATGATGGACGGATTCTTCCAGAGGATAGAGCAGTAAGGGATGGCTAGATCTGCATGGAATAGGAATCAAACTCTAGGAAACAATGCAAGGATTTCCAAATTCGGATTGAAGCAAGGTGGAGCCTTGCCCCCATGCCCAGAGCAACCGACACATGGCGGCGGCGCTGGAATCAATATGGGAATCAATGCCAATGCCGGAGCGACTATTGATACACCAAGGATTAGAGGCATGGGAGCTGATCTAAATACTTGGATGCGGCCGATAGAAGGATATGTACTAGAACTTCCTCGAAGGAACGGATGAATGAATAAAGCTAGGGTTGCAAATCTGAACATAGGTATGTTGCCAAAAAAGTCCATCTCTAGATACCCCCAACGGAGCAGGGGCAAAGTATTGCTTTAGGACAGAGACCTTCATTGGACGGTGAGAACAAAATTGCTGAAGTGGTATGAAAATTCATCAGAGGAGGCCCCTGGGATCATGTTTGGAAGAAGTGAACAGAAATCCATTTACCACTAATATCCGTAACGCGAGAAATTCTCCAGATTTCAAGCTTTCGACACTGGAAATGTACGACAGGAAGACAGACCCAACAATTCATATAATGCGATATATCCAACATATGGAGGTGCTAGGTACTTCTAAGGAAGTAATGGGGTGATGCTTCCCTTTATACTTAACAGCTTTGGCTGCAATGTGGTTCAGACAATTGGAAAATGGATCCATAAGCACGTGGACCAACTTAGTGAGCAGGTTTTTGAGACGGTTCAGGGTTAATGTCTCACAACCAAGGAATGTACTTACGCTCTCAAACGTAAAACAAAGGCCAAGAGAATCCTTAAGAAGTTATTTAACAAGATTCAATGCGGTGGCAGCCATGGTAGACAAACCGGACCCATCTTTTATCCTAATGGCAGCAGTATCTGGAGTTGCGAATAAGACTGATTTCAATGCCGCATCGAAAAGGGACCCACCGATGGATCTTGTAGAATTCTATTACAATGCTAAGAGGTATCCACTCAAGAAGACACCGAAACTAAGGATGAGGATGTGGATGCCAAAATAAATGTTGTCGAAAGCGGGGGACCGTCTGGAGTTGGAATTGGAATTGGAAAAGACAAAGGGAAGAGGAAAGCCGATGAAAACATCAAAGACCCAAAACAACAAAGAAACGAGCCAAGATTCTCCTCATACACCAACCTGACTAAAACCCTAAAGAGGATATACCTGGATACAAGGGATCATAACCTCTACCGAAGGCCGCCTAGGAGGGAGTCCACTGACTGAGAGAAAAGATCTGAATTTTTTTGCATCTTCCATGAGTTGAATGGGCAAGAGAAAAACAAGTGTCGATACCTTCGTGATCTGATAGAAGAACTGGTCTTGAACAACCAGCTTCCACAGTATATAAGGAGCAGAACTGCGGTGGAATTGTAGGGATAACCTCCAACCATGGAAAATGCATTAAGAAACGCCAAAGGACAAGCGCCAAGACAAATTATCCCATGATCGGGATAAACAAGAGTCGAATTCGATTCCAATGCTTTGTTTTATCATTTCTTTTCCTACAATCTTCTTTTGATATGTAGACGATAATAATTGAAGGCCGCTTACACATGTACGGGATCCTGGACGGTCCCTAGGCATGCTTTAAATCGAATGCCTGGGATAACTTGGGACAATAACAATCGTAAGCTGCTTACACGTGTACGGGATCCGGAACGGTGCCTAGGCAGCTCTGAGTCGGATGCCTGAGATGAACATTTAGGACTCTGCTTGTTTAATTCCTGTTTGTTTGTTTTGATTTAAATATTTTAATTTTGATAACTGATATTGATCGCCTTAGAGTCCCACCATGGGACCAGAGTGTAAGGTGCAAGTCCTATTGCCAGAGAGGGAGTGGATGGACCTGTACAATATTGATCACTTTAGAGTCCCACCATAAGACCGGAGTGCAAGAAGTAAGTCCCCTCACCAGAGATTGAGCAGATGGGCTTACTTAAACCGCATTGACTTAACAAACAAACAATCCGAAAAGATCATCACCTTAACTTAAAACATTAAACGATCTAGAGAGATCGTGCATTAAACCAAAAATTATACGATTCAGAGAGATCGCACATTAAATGAGGCACTAAACGATCCGGAGAGATCACATACTAAACTTACTTAAGCGGTCCAGAAAGAACGGACCTTAAAACAGATTTGGTTTTGCAAAAAAAGAATCTGAATGCCTTATAAATAGAACAAAACGGATAAATTTTGGATGAACATAGGATGACTTTGATATATAATGTGACACAATGTGATTTTGATATATGTTGTGACATGATGTGATTTTGAGATACAATGTGATTTTGATACATGTTGTGACATGATGTGATTTTGATATATGTTGTGACATGATGTGATTTTGAGATATAATATTATTTTGATATATGATGTGATGTGATGTAATTCTGATATATGATTTGATTTTGATATATGATGTAAAAACTCTGAATGAAAAGGAAAAATTGGTAGTGATGTAAATCCCGAATAAACGTGGGACGATTGGGGATGTGTAATATAATTAGAGACATGTGATGCCATAACCACGAATGAAATCGGAATGATTATGATGTATAGATTACACTTAGATAGAGTCTAGAATCTTAGGCTGTAACAGGTTTGGAACGACTTGTGGCTGGTAAGGGAATCCGAAGGTACTGAATGATTCACCAAGGCCAAAGCTCAACAACCGAAGACTCGTTTCCATGACTTGTTCTAGAGCACAACATACCTTTCATTCAAAAGGCATACTTTGTGGGGCAAATGTTATCCGGGTTTTTAATCCAACAGGTTCCTGCAGAATACATAACAACCCTATCACATTAGAATGGCTTAAAACTTAAATAGAAAGGCTAAGCAAGGAGTTGGCGAGAGCCAAATCATATTACAAAAGCAATGACCAAGTTGAACTGAACCAAGAAGCTAGCGTCGGCTCAATCTAGTCAGCAATCAAAGCACAATCAACCAGCAGATCATCATCAAGACGGAGTAACATGCAATGATACTATGCAAACAACAAGGATAAAAGACTATGGAAACATCTCCAATTCCGAACTCCAGAAATCCAAAGTGCTTGGATCATCAGCAACCCATACTTCTGCTCAAACCATCAAAAAAACTAGATATGAAACACTATTAACAAGACGCAAGACTTGGCTTGCAAAATGAACCAAATCTATGGGTCGCCAACGACCCATGTGCTATGGGTCGCCAACGACCCATGATTTTGCTCGTTTTGCGAGCCAAGCCCCCCTAGATCGCATGTGGCCTACCTGCGAGCTGATGAAGGTAGGCTTGGGCTAAAAGCCTTCCGAACTCTATAAATACCATCCTACCTACAACACAAAGAAGATCTTCTCCGAACCGATTACTGAAGCTATGATGGAAACATTCTTCACTCTCTGCCTCCTTCACAACAATCTCCAAAGGAATTCATTATGATTCTCCAGTGGATTCTAACTTCGAGGATTCAATCTATTGAGAGATAATCAAAGTCTTCTAATCAAACACATCTTGTAGCAGCAATCAGTCTATAAGAAAAATATAAAGTGGACATACGCTTCATTAACAGCCAAACCACTATAAAAATTCACCGTCTTCTTATTTTTACCGTTCTTTTCTTATATCTATGATCTGTGATATTGCTCTGTCAGAACAGGGCTGGTGCTTCCAAACTAAACTAGGGTGTTGATCCATTTTTTGGGTTAACAATTTCATTAGTGATGTCGTGGATGATGTCTTGGGTAGAAGATATTTTGTGAATAAGACGTAATGATTAAGTTAAGGAGGGTAATTTGTAATGTAAGCACATTGAGGGAAGCATGCTTCCTTGGCTAACCAAGAAGGCTTAAGATTGTTTTGACTTCTTGAAAAAGCCTATTAATCTCTTCATGTGTTTACATAGTGGGATTGTGCAATTAAAACATTAAAAACAATGTCTTCTCCATCTTTTTTCTCTTCTCTTTAACTTTCTAAAATCAATGAAGATCAACATCGAAATTTTGCGAAGTTCCTAGTATAATATAGGAGCATGGGATAGAAAGCCAAATGGAAGGAAAGGAGCACAAACTCCAAGCCAATTCTAGTCATAAGCATTTAAGAGGCTATGAGGGTGGATGTGAGCTTCTTGAAGGAATTTATGGTATTTTCTTGCTTTGATAATAGTCAGAAGTGTTGTTGGGTCCTTTTATGCTTGTTCTTCATGTTAGAAAAGGTTTTGGTGAGTAAACTCACTATTGGAAAGCAAATATTGTGTTTATAATTGTGTGTTAAAATAATTTTAAGAAGTTAACCGATGAAGTTATAATTTTAACCCCTCTTACTTTTTAGATCAAATGCAAGCTTTATATGTAATATTTTCCATTCTATTAACATTTACAACATGTAAAGTATCCATTACTTTGTGTTTACGTGTTTGGTTTGGTTATATGTAATGTGGAAGTGTATGGGAAAATGTTCGAAGCGAAAGAGTTAGTATAACTGCACTTCATAATCCCTAGAGTTTAACTTGTTAAAATGTTTATTAGCAAATACATCATGAATGGATGGATATATTTTGGTTGCACCTACACTTATGATAGTGTACGTACAGTGAGGAAATCATTTAGAAAATTATAAAACTTGTAGAACGAAGTGGCGAAAGTCAGAAGCGAGAATGGTCGCAATATGAGCACTTTGTAAATACCCCATATTTGTGAATTTCTATTATGATTTTGAAAGATATTCTTTAGAGATACTTTGCATGGTTATTAGTACTCTAAGTACAGTAATATTATAAGAAAATCGGGTCTTAGAACATTTGTTTGAGTGGAGAAAACTGGTAAATCTCTGAAGCTTTTAAAACCAGTGCTCTATCCAGATGTCTTTTACAACACTCAACAACGTCACTTTTTCGACCTATAAGAGCAATTCTGAGTCGCACCATTTGTTGTAGTTTGGGTTTTGATTGTAGTAGTGTTATTTTTAACTATTTAAATGATTTGGACGAGTTAAAAATAGTAATTAAATAGATTATTTTTGCGAAGGCTATTTGGAGATGATTAATAACATGTTTAAGATTATTTTATAAAGAAGTGGAGTTTAAATATATTTTTAATAATTATATATGAATTCATAAAATAAAAGGTCTTCGTACATGTAGCACTTATTTCAAAATGGTGTTTTAGTAAATTCTAAATTAGTTATTTTTACATAATATTTTATATGGGTATTTAAAACATATTTATAGGTATTTTAAAAGTATATATATGTATATAAGTTTAAAAAAACTCAAATAATTTATAAAAGAGAGCAAAGGTTTATAGTAAAAATATTTTAGCAACATTTGCTTTTTAACCCTTTTGGTTATACTTCTGTTTATTCTTAGATCTTTGAAAAGCTTATTCTAAAGATAATGATAAGTATAAAATGTTTTGGAAAAAAGTTAAGGAAAGTAGTGATTAAGTTTATAAAAGAGAGAAGGGATTTATAGTAGTAATGTTTGAGTAACATTTGTTTTTAACCTTCTTTAATATATACATATATATATATATATATATATATATAAATTGTTAAATGATTTGTGAATATTCTTTACCTTTGAGAAAAGTAATTGAACATTTTAAAGAAGAACGTATTATAGCAGTAGTACACTTATTTACATATTTTATAAAGGTATTTTAAATATATATACAAGTAAGAAAAGGTACTAAAATAAAGCTTTACGGATTTATACGATTTGAGATCCCCAAGGAGAGTCTTATACCAAAAATAGCACAAACACCCAAAAGAAAATAGGTTTAGAGAATAAAATAAAGAAAGTAAACAAAAACAATAAATAGCAAGACACAAAAATTTTATGGTGCTTCGGTTAATCGTTACTTATGTCCACATAGCTTTGTTGCTAATTTGGTTGTTGTTTACAACTGTTGTTCATATGGATTAGTAATTATCCTTGGGATTACAAGAGATAATAGAGAAAATTGTTAAGAGAGCCAAAAGATCCTTAAAATGATGCCCGACTTCTCTATTTATAGTCGAGGATCGTCAAAATTTTCTCACCCGTGTTCTCACATACTTTCCCCACTTTCAAGGAGTGCTAACCAAAGAAGATTGTGGCCATGTCATCGGTTATCAAGGATCGATACTCATCCATAAGCGTGGATCGGTTCCGAATCACAAGATGGCTTTATGGATCTCTCTTATTACTTTGGGTAGCTGCAAATTATTAGCAGCTACATGTTTTCCATCTTGATTGCTTCGCTAAAAGCTTGTTATTAGCCTAATTTCTTAGATCGGTGGTGGAATGGAGTTGCTGACTTTAGGTGCTTGAGAAGATCAAATGCAAATGGCATGTGAACGATCCATTAAGGCTTGGACTGGGTTGCAATCACCATGCCTTTTAAGTAGAGGAGATGTGAGGTGGTATGGGTGAGGTTGCATGGATAGGTTCTGATCCACATGATGGTTTGGTACTGATCCATCACTTAGGAAGCTAAGTGATGTTGTACTCCTTTCTAAAGTTAGTGGCCATGCATTGAGCTTGTGATCTTGATCATACTTAGCTTGTGGATTTGCTAGTTATCTTTCTGGGCTCTTTGCTTTGATAACTTTCTAGTTCAACTAGTCATGTTCATCCAAATACGACCTGTTCCCAAGGCTAAAATACATTTCCCCACCAAATCACATCTTGTAAATGGTAAGTGTGCTTTTTTCAAGAATAAATATAGAAGTCGATGAAACAATGGTAGTTGAACTTTCTAGCTATCAACCCACCAAATTATAGCGAATCATTCGTGTCTTTTAAATTCACCTGTTAATCAAAGATTGCTTCAGACCATTACAGCTAGGAAATCAAGTCCTTCCTTGAGAGCTAGCCATAGACAATCATTCCATTTTCCCCTGGAATTATTATATCACGTGGTGTATCATGAATCAGAATCATCCCATGTTCATCTAGGAGTTAGCAATCACGTGTTAAAATCAATGGGTCGATTCGATAATTTTTAACGAATCGTTTCAAGGTCAAATGTCATTCAAATTCAAAGTATATATTTTAATTTCTCCTAGTCATGTGCTTGATAACCAATTCAATTCTTCATTTTTTCGGATCGTTAGTTAAATCCTAATCTCTTTGGATCGTTAACTGTATCCATAGCCTTTTCGGGGCGATAGCTAAATCATCAATCTTATCAGATTGTTAAGCATCAAAACTAAGGTTCAACCTTTCTAGATCCTTGCTGAGTCTAATTTGATTGCTCATCGACAAGGAGACTCAACGTTTGAAGCAAGTCCGTCCATTCAATTTCTAATGAAGGGACATACCTTCATAGAAGCCCGATCCACTTACTCTTCGTTAACTTGTACCCTGTAGTCAACGTCTGTCTCTCCGGGAAAAGCTACCCGATCAATGTCAGTAACCATAATCAAGTCCATTTCAAAAACGAAGCATTCACTTACAAAGTGCAACTTCAGTCATCAAATAGGCATCATAACATCCATTTAGGTATTACAGCCTAGCATACAACCTAGAGTGTGCCTAAAGACCGATCGAGGCCTCCATACATGAATAAGTGGCTTGATCGTAGTACTAAATCACTTATTTAAAGAAAAAAAAGCAAAGTATGGGAACCAAACCTAGATGCCTTCCAAATCATGAGATAACTATCCTCCACCTATGTCCAATGCCGCTTCATTTTTCCACAGATGATGGTTGTGCCTATTCCACCACTATAGCTCATTTTCTCACGTATTGCTGCAATTAGCTATTCCTAAATTGTTCCTCAATCAGGTCGCGAAGGTGCCTACAATCATTTGTTTTATGCCCATCCAGTTCATGGAATATGCAGTATTTTCTTGACCTTCTTTCCAATCTATGCGCTCTCTCTTCATTGGTTCATGTAGGGAATATGTCTCCGGGGATCAAGGTAATCCACTATGGCATTTCACTTAGTTCTATGTAAGAAGAGAATTTGGTTCCCTTCTTTGCCACTTTGGTCCTCTAATGCTATCATCCATCTTTCATTTTCCTTTGCCTTTACTAGATCTGCTTCGGATGGATCTTCATCATCCATAACATTAATTTCTTCCGTTTAAGCTTCAGCATCCTCTTGATGCAAGTATCTCTCGGCCTTAGGTAAAATTTCGTGTGATCCGTCCATGGATCCCTTCCCAATGCAAATCAAACTCCGTTTTACTAGCAACTCCTAAAACTGCTGCCATCAGAATCATCAATGGTTCCAGCTTATTAACTGCAGTGGCTACTATATTAAACCTGGTTAAAAAAAACTCCTTGGAGTCTCTTTATCCCTTTACTTCATGCTCGATAGCATCACCACATTCTTAGGTCTTCAAAAATGAACTCTAAACTACCTCATGACTCTATTCACTAACTCGGTCCATGTGCTGATTGAACCGTTCTCTAGTTGTCTAAACCACATTACTATCAAGTCTGTCAAATACAAGGGGAAACACTTCCCCATTACTTCTTCGGATGAACCCAACACCTCCATAAGTCGGATGTATCTAATTACATAAACTGTTGGATCAATTTTTTACTAATACAAATCCATCATCGGCGGCTTGAAATCAGGCGGATTCCTTGCGTACTAGATGTTAGATGTGAACGTGTTTATGTTAATATTCTCCAAGCTCTACTCCAGTGGTTCACCTCTCCTTACTTATCTAACTATCTCAACAATACATCAATGTTGTTTAAAGAAAGACTCTACTTTACACTTTCATTCCGCCACCCGTTCTTATGGAGAAATTCTAGCACGTACTCCTCTTGTAGCACGTTCACATCTGATTCATGTTCTGGCATCCAATAGCATTTCCCAAATGAGCTTCTCCAAGTTCAGGATCCAAGACGACACTGCCTTAATGGGTTATATGATCAGTATCGATTTTTGCGCTTGATCGATGCCGATCTGAGGTGCTTCTTCGGGGGTTGGTCCGACCTACTCTGTTTCAATTACAACTTTGTTTCTCCTGCCTTCTGGCCTTCGGTTCTAGTTTTCAGCTATTCAACCATCATTCGTTGTTTTTTTTCTTCTAAAGAGTCCCTCCATCATTTCTTCCTGGCATGCTGTCATTCTCTCTTGCATTTCCATCATCATTGTTTCGATCTCATCTCTGGTTGTGTAGGTGGAAGGGGTAAAGATCCTAAGGATACTTCATGGCTACCCCTATGTCCTTGTTGGCTTCCTCTAGCAGCTGCTTTCCTAGTTGATGGTCTCAGCGTCTTTCCAACTTCACGTTTCAAGTCAATAAATCTGGATTTCTCAATGAAAGCGCTAAAATGTTTATGACAAAAAATGGCATAAAAAGAAAATAGGAGTAGATAATGAAGTGAAGAAAGTAAACAAAAACAAGATATAGCATGACACAAAGTTTTATAGTGGTTTGGCTGATCATTACCTACATCCACTTAGCTTTTTTGCTGATTTAGTTGTTGTTTACAATTGTTATTGTTATGGATCAGTAATGATCCTTGGGGTTACAAGAGACTATAGAGAAAATAGTTAAGAGAGCCATCCTCGAAATGATGGCCTTGCTTCTCTGTTTATAGCTGAGGGTCGTTGGAATTTTCTTACCCATGTTCTTTCCCATTTTCCCCACTTCCAGGGATCAAAGAAGATCATGGCCACATTATCAGTTATTGTGGATTGATGCCAATCTATAGGCACGGATTGGTACCAAAGCGCAAGATGGCTTCATGGATCTCTCATATTGCCTTATGTAGTCGACTTGTTAGTAGCTTTATATTTTCGTCTTGATTGCTTTGCTAGAAGCTTGTTTTTGGAAGAATTGCTTGAATCGGTGGTGGAATGGAGTTCTCGTATTTAAATGCTTGAGAAGCTCGAAGGCAATCGGCATGCGAATGATCCATTGTAGCTTGGAATGGGTTACGATTACCATGAATTTGAAGTAGAGGAGATGTGGGTGGTATGGATGAGTTTGTACGGATCGGTACCCATCCATATGATGGTTCGGTATCGATCCATCACTTAGGTATCTAAGTGATGTTGTACTTCTTTCTGAAGCTAGTGGCCATGCATTGAGCTGGTGATCTTGATCATACTTGGCTCCTGGGTTCGCTGAATATCTCTTTGGGCTCTCTGGCTCGGTAACATTCTAAATCGGCTGGTCATGTTTATCCAAACACGACCTGTTCACAAGGCTAGATAACTCGGACTTACTCCTATATATTGTATCTTGCTTTCGGAACATATATTTGATAATCCCCAAAGTGGGCTCCTATATATAGTTTTCTTACTTTGAGAAGTAAATTTATTTAATAAAAGTGGATTATAAATCACTTATGTGGTTTGAGTTTTTTGTGCGCTTATTCATCTATGGAGAGTATTTATTCCTATACTAGCACTAAAAGCTGACATAGTAGACTTGTTTTATTAGTGAGAGTTAAGAATGAAGTGTCAAAGTAGAGCTAGGAGGCAACCAATGCTCCAACCTACATGGATTCACTCTTAACCGAGGGATACCATAAGTTAAGAAGGTCAAAAAGGGTGATAAGTATACGAGACTTAATTTTTGTATGTGATTATTTTTATTCCTATATAACTTGACCACATTAACTTAGGAATAATCTAGAAGAAACATGAAATTATTACAGTATGGTTATCCTCTCGGTGATGCTCTATCCTATGTATAAATTCATCTTCCTCTTCTAGGATAAGAGATAAGGAAACCCATATAGATAAGAGATGATCTCTACCTTATGTGTTGTTCGCTTTTTCTAAAAGAAATAGAGTTAAATAAACCTAGAATTCATCGATTTGGTTTTGAAGTATCTAGTAAGTAGGGGAGTATACTTATATGATATTATTCGACATTGTAACCACTTCAAAACAGATAAACAAAAATTTTCTTATGGAAGCTGTTATGGAGCAAAATATTATAGAGTTTCAGTATTTATCCTAAGGGTGACTCCAAGGGAGAGGTCAGCGTTAATCTTTCAAATGGTGGTATCATATTTTATTATCTATCTAAAGAGCGATCCCAAGAGAGGGTAGCGTTAGCATTTGTCAAACTACTTATGCTACAATCCATGAAGAGAGTCATGAATTATTCAAATAATGGTAGCTCATATATTAAGATGCTAGAATCCATGAATAGGTTCGTGATTTGTTCGAGTGACGAAGACTCGTGTGTTTAGATGATGAACGTGACATCACTTTCATAAATGATAAAAAATAGAGTAGGTTGCATAGCCAGTGGGTTTAGATGGCCCAAGGGTACTTCAACTCCAAATATATAATGATGCTTTTGATTCAGGCGCACGATAGTTGATGGTATTTGGCATCACGTGTTCGGGCGTAGTCTTGCTATGTTTACCTTTGTGGTATATTTTATCCACAGATATACATTGTTTCAAAAGGTAGTTTCTAACCGTTGTCAAGAGGCCTACCTTGGTTTACTAAGGGAACCTCCAATGGATATCCATATGCGAACGCTCCCTTTGCGGTTCTGATTATATACCTAATATTGTTGTGATGTGAGATGCAAGTAGCACATCAATTCTAATTTTTATTATACAGTCTAGACATTACCTATTACATTACCTTAGTAACTTATTAGATGGTTTTGTTCCTTTGAGGGAAAAAACATATTCGGTGATCCGGTTGGCCTAAAAAATTACTATAATATGGAGCTCTTATTTCTGGGGTTTTCACACTAAAATTATGTATGATTCATGGTTTTATCTTTTTCTTAATTCATCGAGTGCGCTTTCGAGCAATCTAAGAAAGGCAGGTTTTCATTGGATATTTTCTGGACCATCAGGGGATAATTTGGATGCTCTCTCTTATTTGTCTATTTTACTTTCGTTATCATTCTAGTGTGTGTGTGTCTCTGTATCAATAACTATAAGGATGAGCTGTTACACCTATTTATGCTGATGATAGTAATTAGGATAGCAGCTCTAAAATTATACTGTATCTTGTAGTGAGATATAAATATACACATACATACATTATCATCTCGTCGTGAGATTCAGATGTATTGTTCTTACTTCCTTGTTCCTTTTCTAGTACATTTTATTTACCCTAACAATCCGTCTTTTCGGCACTTGAGTGCTCGATACGTGAATGTTGTGGCTGTGTTAGCATTGACATTTGAGAGTCAAAAAGGCTGGTCGTTACATTATATGATCAAACCATAACAAATTTTAGATAATGTAAAATGACATTTAGAGACGAGTCTCAAATTTTAAAAATTTCCCAAATAATTACAATTTATTATGAATTTTCCAAGAGGAAAGTAAGTTAGTTTTGGATTAAATTATTCAAAAACAAGGAAACTAATTATTTTAATCAAAAAAATTTATATGCTAAAGGATGTTATGATTTATTTTTGAGAATCTATCTTGATTTATTTCTATGTATTTTAGATTTAATACGGAATATTAAAGAAAGTGAAATAATGAGAACATTTTAGAAAACCATTTAATTAAATAAATAGGTAAATAAAATTGGAAAAAATAATTCTATGAATTTCACTAAAAACAGGTTCAGTAAAACAAAAGAAAGATTAGATAAGTGGTAAATTCATTAAAAGGATTTTATTATGTTAAGTAATAAAATAGTATTCAATTTAATTACGCTCTTCCATCGTGTCTTCGCAATCATAGTTTTGCAAGATAAACTAGTAATACCTTCTTAAGCTATAATGACCGTACTTTCATTAAGATACATTTTGTAGATTTTTTTAAGTGATTTTGGTCATATTTTTGTAAGATAAACAAGTCACACTTTCATTAAGCTATAATAGCCATTTTTGTTTAGCCATGTTGGCTATACTTTTGCATGTTACAGTGACCACATTTTCATTAAGATGTATTGGCCATATTATTGTTAAGATGTATTAGCTATATTTTTGTTAAGCTACAACGGTCTTTATTTTTTGCTAAGCC
Source organism: Allium cepa (assembly GCA_030765085.1). Lineage (NCBI taxonomy): Eukaryota > Viridiplantae > Streptophyta > Magnoliopsida > Asparagales > Amaryllidaceae > Allium > Allium cepa. The sequence continues at coordinate 783,347,786 of CM060935.1, read as the reverse complement.
ATATTGGTCTGTTATTAATAAATTTCATACTTAAGTTAACTATATAAGTATATTTTCGAAAATACATAGGAAGCTAATTTGCAATGTATTGAATTTGAATTTTTATAACATGACTCTAAAATGAAAATCTACTACAAATAAATTTATAACTTACAAATGTAACAAATTATGAAAATAACGATAGTAGTAAAGGCTTAGGACAAGCTGAGAAGTGGTAAAATGTACCGTTTGAATGAAGTGAAAGATAAAATGTTCTATCTAAAATAGATTTAAGCATTTTTTTTACCTAAATGAAAAAAAAGGTCTGTTGAATGTGTAGTTTACGCAAAAGATAAGTGAAATAAAGATATATACCTAATTAATAAATATGCTCACCTATGAAGGACTTGAAATGGTGGTGCTCCAAAACTTTGGGAAGTCTAATTAAATAGGCATATTAGTGCGAAGGCTTAAGAAAGGAACATAATTGGGTAAATTGCTCTTGTTTGAATAGAATGGCATCAAAATGGATGTAATTGCAAACGAAAATGAAGAATAAACAATGCAAAAAAAATAGTATCTGGGTTTAGGCGAGGCTATTGACACTTTATATGGATTCTTGCTAGAATGTATTAGTTGTTACGTGCAATCTTTTGGGTTGTTCAGGGTGTCCCTGATAAAGTTGGCTCCAAAGGTGAATGAATGATGATTCAGTAATAACTTTGTTCGATGTGAATTAGTAAAGGATATACATTATATGCTAATCGCTAAATTTATAATTTAATGAAATGGTAATGATACCTAAATAAGATTTTAGGTTATACTAATAACCAAAAATAGTGTTTGCGTGACATGGTTCATGGGCGATGATAATTATAGGCTATGTTTATATTTGGAAGAAACATTCATATGAAAATGTACACAATTCAATTAGAAGTAAATGAAAAAGAAATTATATGATAGTGAAGAGTCTTTGTTGCACTCTTTGATGTGGTATTAAAGTTGTATGATTTCATGTAGAATTAAGACAGGAATTTAAGTTAGAATTAGAGAGGGTTTCTGTCCCCAAGTTCTGTTTAGTCAGCCCAAATTTAAATTTAAATTTTCGAAACACAAAAAACACGATAGATCTCATATATGGATTTTGATTCGGACAAATAAATATGCAAATGCATGTCAAAAAAATGAGACTATCGTAATGATACTAATTTTATTTCAAATTCAAAAGTTTGAGAAATGACAATTTTTCCCTTCGACTAAAATTAATTAAATTATTTCATTACTTTAAATTATCGAAATATACGAGTTACTATAGCTATACGGTATTACTATATACTCCATCAGCTAACATCTCTTTAACGTTCATAAACTGCCTTTATCGGGTAGAACTTTCGAAGCATGTGTTTGTACATCTTGTGAGCCCTAGTTTCTTTTACGATTTGCATCGCTGCATTGTTTTCACATAATTTTTTTATAAGATTATCAACATTTGGAATCATCCCTAACTCAACTATAAATTTATGCATTTATACCTATACTACTTTCATTGTGACATTATTCAAAGCAATGTAATTAGCCTTTCAATTGAATCGGTCACCACCACTCATTTGGAAAATTTCTATCTTAAATCTTTTTGAGTAAGGTTGAATGTGAATTTAGGATGACATAATATATCCTACATAACTTATAAAGTTTGAGTCTGAATAATCCTTCATAGGTGTACATTGTATCCATAAATAATTCTCTAGCATTTCACAAATACTTATGAATACTCATAATAATCATTTAGCAATATTAATCTGAATTTAGCACTCGTTAGTGCATCAATTACATAAGCGTAAAAATATGATAATACTTATTGCTTATGCATAAGGAATCCATCTTATATGCTATACATTAATTTTTTAATATGGTGTCTATGTATATCATCCTGGACAATCTCAACATTCCTACTTGTAGCTTTAGAAATATTTTAATGCATGTTTATTATTTTAATCCACCTTAAATTGACATTTCGGTGACCGAATTCCTAGGTTTGTCTAATGATTCTTGGTCATATTACTTTTTACACCATAAGATCCTTATTTATTCAATCATATCAAACATATGATCTTGAATAATGGCTTATTACTCATTTAAATGAAAAAATTTAATCGAGATTTCCTACATTAAGAATACGCCTTTTCGTTATACAACTTTTGTATGTGTTATAATATGTATCAAATACCCATAGTCTTGTATTGTTTTAAAGCAAAAAAATTGTAGGTAACAATACATTATTTTAGGCAAATAAACACATAGGTGACTAAGGTACAAATGTATTTAGTATCGTATCATTTTGCTCTTGCCTGGGTCTTGGAGTGAAATCATACCGAAATATTATTGGTAAATATATGTGTGTGTGTGTGTGTGTACATATGTATTACATTTCTATATCAACCCTTGGTAACGACCCGGAATTTTCGATCTCGAAAATCCTAGATAGTTAGGGAAAAAAGAAAGAGATAGAAGAAGAAGAAAACACAACAAAGATTCTCACATTCGTAGCAGATCAAAATATAATATCAAATAAAAACAGTTTACAAAAGAATTATGTATCTGTCAATTACATTTATAATACATCAGAGTTACACATATATATACAGATACTGGATGTACACAATCATCATATCACAGATATGAAACAATATAATACAGCGGAAATACTTTATACGTTCTTGTCATCCAGCTCGCCTCCTGAGCTCCAGAATGTACTTATCTGAAAACCTGTAATACTCAGTCTAACCCGAGCATTACATCAAAGTAACACCCAGGTCAGGCTGGAAACCAGCGTGAGTAAACCCATCCAACATGGAATACAAAGCATACAACTTATATAAAACTCGAGGATACTCGTATCAATTTACAAATTCATAATTTGTTGTAGACATCACTTATTTCACACATCAATTTTCTAATACCAAAATTTAGATTAAATAGTCCAATTCACTTAAATCATTTCATTCCAGCCTATAGATTTCACATATCAATCTAATTAAATTCGAAGTGGTTTCGTGTATTTTCTAATACCCTACCCCGGTCTCTTCGAGTCTCATCCAAGGCATCCAATACCATTCAATCATCCATAAGCAAACTTGATCCCTTCCAAATTAATTTAATTAATTCTAATTGAACTACTAACCTTAATCACTTAGATTCCTTTACTTAACATTAATTAATTTCAAATCAATTAATTAATCGTCCCTTATATAATTACCCATCTTAATAAATCACCCTGGATTAATTATCCTTCAATTACATCCAAGTAATTATCTTTAATTAATTACACAAATTAATTATTCTTAACCAAAAACAGTAATTAATCTTTAATTACTTCACAAATTAATTAACTATAATTAATTAAATTAATCCTTAATTACTTATATTAATTAATTTCTCATATATCACTTATCATTGATAAATAAATTTTAATTCATCAACATTTAGTTACATCATTAATTATATAAATTAATGATTTCTAATTACATTTTAATTTATCTTAATCTAAATTAATTACATTAAGTGATCAATCATTAATTAAACTACAAATATTAATCACTCTTGATTAATCTCAACCAGTAATTAACTACCTTTTTTTATTTACTTCATTAAATAAATTAATTACTCATTTTATAAAAGAAGTTTAAAGGAATTTAAAACCAAATTCATTTTTAAATTCAAATCAATTTAAAAATGCACTTTAACATTCAAGTTGTTAAAACAATTTAAATTTAAAAACTTTATTTGTTTAAAACTGCGATTCACTAACTTGAATTCCAGATTTAACTTTGATGTAAAACTTGTTTTAAATCTCTACTTAACAATTTAACTTCGGTTTTTTTTAAAAATCACTTTTATTTCTTTCCAATTCATTCTTGTTTTTATTCTATAATTATTTCACTTCCAAAATTTACTCTTATATTTTTTCCAAAAAATCCTATTCAATGTTCGAATTATCAATATAATTCATCACAGGATATCAAATATTCATAACACAGAATATTAAACAGTCTAAATAATTTTGAGGAAACCAGTTGGATCCCTCCAACCTGTTTCCCTGCATTCACAGATGTTAGCACAATACCAATTCCACTTCAAGGTGGAATATCGTGGTATATGGGATTTGTATAATATCATCCGTTATTATGCGGCGCATAGGGTCTCATCCGCTATTAAATGCGGGAAATCAATCACTCCAATTTATATTATATATACACTAATATATATAATATAGCACATCAAATCAATTCAATCATCCAACTAACTATTTAAATTTAACCATTTAAATTTAAATTTAGATCCAGATGAGTGAGATTAACTCACCTTTGATTTTTGCAATCCACTACAAACCAGCTTGTTTCCATCGGGATTCGGACCTAATATTATTTTATATAAATTAATTAACATCTGAATTTTAAATCAAACAATTTATTATCATTCACTTATTTTATTTAACTTATAATTTGACTTAAATTCTTAAACTAAAAATTACCTTAAACCAATTATTTTTAGTCTAAAAATTAAATAAGTTAATTGAAACAGTTTAACCACCACATCCATCATTTTTCATTGAAATCCTTATATTTTCAAAATTTATGGTAACTTCTGTTACCTAAATATGTATATACATTATATAAATTCATATAAACTCTATAGCATTTAAATCCTATGTTTTTCTTCCTTGTTTACATCTATATTTCTGTTTAAACCTTATAAAAACACAACTGTTTGGAAATCACAACTTTAAACTCACCGTTTTCAAAATCTACCTTATTGCATATACATAAACTTAAAGTCCTAGGAGAACAAACTGTTCTATAAACTTAGTGTTGCATTCACTTCACGTTTTAAACCTCATATATCTATATATGTGTATATATATTTATAATTATGCGATAATAATTTAGGTAAAAGATTACCTCAGAAACCCTCTTAGCCTTACCACTGTCGCTCGATTTCGAGCATAGGTCGAAAACCCTTCCAAACGAGTAGCCATCGACTCTTCCACGACACTCCTCTTCCCACCAAATGAACTTGAGCCCAACGCGAATACCTAACCGCCCCTTCAGGTCGCAACAGCAAGTCACCATTCCCTTCTAAGACGTCAACAACATCGTGGCACTACCACGCTAACCCAGATCGAACCTCTTCAGCTGCTCGTGAGTCGAGCTTCCCTCATCTCGACGTTGCCTTGCGAGCACCGCATATCAATCCCCCAAGCCTAATTCCAAAGCTTGACCGCGACGAGTTGTCGTTCCCCCTGAATCTTCACGCACAGCCATTCTTCGTTCGAGTGGCTCGATTGGGTTCTAATTGAGGTCGAAATCAACTTCGGCCATTGATGAGGAAGAATGAGCACTGCTCGAGTAGATTTAGGAGGAGAGGAAGATTTAAATTGATCTGGTTCATTTTCTTTTTTTCAAAAGGTGAGTTGCGGCCATTCTTGCTTGAAGGATTTTAAATTTTAAAGTAGTGAATCGAGCAGCGTGATATACTGGAAGATGGGGGCAAGATGTGATGTTGAAAAGGAGTTCGCGTGCTTAAGAGAAGCTGCAGTGATTTCAAAGGAGACAAAGGCTGTCGAGGAGAAAAAGTTTGATGTGCTATAAATTCAACTGAATTTGACGAGGATAAAAATATAGTTTAAATTTAAATTCAAATTGTCTCGATTAACGCAGCTTAAAACTGCGAACCCCTATCGAGGCGTGCCGCTAGGCATTTATAATGTTATACCCCATTCTGAACGTAGTGGAAAATGTTTCGAGCCTTAATTCGATCGTATGGAGAAGATAGCTTTTTGAACCTAGTTATTATACTAAATTTCGATAAAATTTCAACGCGTTTATATATCGTATGCTCACACAACAACTCCAATCACTACGAAATTTGAAATCCTATAATAATACAATATTATGGATCCCATGACACTGGTTTCGTCGAATTTCGAGACTGTGTCTCGGAAGGTTATTTTTAAATTCAATTTAAACGATAAAATTTCAAAACTGAACAAATCAGTGTTAAATTCAATTTTAAAACTTTTATTATCCTCAACACTATCAATAAAAAATTTATAAATCTTCAAATTATTTTTAACAGGCTTAAAACTTCAGATTCAACATTTTACCCAACTTCAAATTATTAAATTCAATAAATTCAATTGCAAAATTCAAACTGATATTTGAAATCCAAATTAGACTATCTTGCAAATATTTAAAATTAATTAAATATTCCAATTTCAAATGCCTAAAAATTTTGGGTCGTCACATTCCTCCCCCTTAAAAGAATTTCGTCCTCGAAATTACTAGTTAGGAAGAATGGTCCAATACCCGTTACTATTTTCTAAAACCAAACAGTTTTATCAACTTGCCACAACATATCTTTTATTAAAGACCCACTATTACTTCAACCAACTACCAAAACCTTCCATAGTTTCCAACAACATTATTTTCTTTATTTATTCAAATCTAATTTTAAATCCAAATTTAAATTATCAAAACTTTCTCAAAAAATTTCTAACTCCCTAAATTTCCGAAAAATTTCGCCAGCGGCTCCTTTGTGTGTCTAGCTCGATACAACTATAAAATGCCTCTACGGGCTCCCAAATTCCAAAAGAAACAAAATGCCAAGTGGCCAGATCAAAAATCCAATCAAATTTCATACAGAAATTTAAATACATACCTTTTTTTCGAGCAATTCAAATTTATGATCTGAAATCAAAACTAATTTTCCTTTCCCTTTATAATACCTGCATATCCTACTTAGAAATAATATCCAATCATAGCTTTCAAAATCATTTTATACATATTCTTACAGAAGTTTTCATATCTACTTCTATTCAAATTAGTTTTCCCCATATAAATTCAATTTATCTTCAATTCTGAATATGGAATTTTATATTCCATTTATAACTGATTCATATCATTATTTTAAATTAGTTGCATCCATTAACTTATTTCAATTTCCAACTTGAAATCGTTTGTCGCTAACAAAAAAATTTCCCAAAAATTTTCGAAATTTTTTGGCGAGATCTCCTTTGTACGAATGAGCTTTCGCAATTTGACAAGAGATATAAATATATATATACATCGACCCACGTGGTCGGAAAAACAAAAACAGTTCATATTTCCTATTTTTATTGCGTAGGCGTACCTTTATTTAGCATTTTTAAGCAAGCGGCTTATTATTTTACCATTTAGCGCGTCCAAATCCAGCCAAACGGCTTTCCGGTACGTGTGCTTATTTAATTCAAACATGTAAATATAAAATATAGGGAGTTTATTTATATTTCACTCATTTTCAATAGCTAACACATGGAATAAGCAATGCATACTAAACAATTCTTATAAACAATTTTAAGACTTCGACACAAGTTCGAAAAGCTTCCAACCAAATTTTTATTTAGTTAGAATGGTTTATTATTCAATCGCTTATATTCAATTTCATTTTTAATCCAAACGAACCCAATTCAATTCAATTGATTCCAAAATCAATTTTTATTAAAGTCTCTTCACATATTAACTTATTTACAAACCATACACCTGCATTTCATTCCATTTCCGCAATTGTTTCATTCAAAGACATTTTATTAAGCTTAGCACATTCATTACTTATAAGTTAATAACCATTTTCCAGATTAATTTAACCCAGGCTTTTATTTACTGGACTTTCACTTTTACTCGAAGCCAACTTCTATAAATTTTAAACTTAAGTTAATTACTTTCTTTAGGTTATTTCAAATTCATAACTTAAGCTCACTTCTATTTAATTTGATTCTCATCAAATTCAATTACCCCACTCTTTATCCATTTTAATTTTAATCCCATTCTCAGTTTGTCAAAACAATATCCAAGTTTATATTTAACTCATTTACACTTGAATTGGATTTATTTGTAACTCAAATCATTTATATTATAATCCAATTTCATTTTAATTTTTACAACATCTCCACTTATTTTAATTCATTATCAAATCCAAGTCGAATTCTATTAATAATTCGAGTTCATTTCCAAAATTCATTACTAACTTACAATCCATTTTATTTAACCGAGTTAAATTTTATTAACATACTCTATTAAATAATTTATTTAGCTAATTAGCTTACTTCCAACTTTTATATCAATATTCGATTTTATTACAAAAATCACTTCATTAAATTTTCCTGAGTTCAATTTTTTTTCATAATTTCAGTTTGGATTTTCTTTCATTTTCCAAAATTCCAACACTTTATTTTAAAAATTTAGAAATACTTTTAAATTCACATAATATTATTAAAATAGCTTTTTATAAAAAAAAACTTCTTATAACTCGATGTCTCAACCAGTCCATCCTTGTTCTCACATAAATTCGGCCATACATTGATCAGGTGTAGGACTGAAAATCTATAAGTACTTGGCAAACCCGTTCCAACATCCAGTGAAAAATACTTGGGAAAATAATTTTATTGAAAAAATAGAAAACATTTTTTGAAATAGAGGAAATATCTTCGATGAGAATGCTCTAAAAATCATCATCCCCATCTAATGTCGCAGTTACATCCTAGGTTACGTTGCCATCGCAGCAAAAGTCCATGTAACTGTACGCATATCGCCCTCGATTTTCGCTGTCAAAAATGAAACTTCTCCACTCCCACATAGATTGCAGTCTACCGATGTAAAATCAAACGCAGACTGTTGGCACTCAGTGACACACACGACTTTTGCTATGTTACCATAGGTCGCAGTCTACCGATATAAAATCAAACGCAGACTGTTGGCTCTCAGCGACACACACGACTTTCGCTATGGTCTGCAGTTGATCGCAGTGACATCGAGTTACACTGTCGTCAAAGCATAACCGAAATGCCTCTGTAGGCATCAGCACCCTTGACTTTCACTACACACTACTCATAATCCTCGGGAACTATTTGTCCGGACTCCTCACAGGATCAACTTTAGTACCTCCCTTAGGGTTCAAGGCAGTACCACCTTATGGCACTCCTGGGAAATTCATTTCAAGGGAGCGCCTTTTTCCCCAGAGCCATTATCAAAACGCTTTATACTATACACATATAGTTTCTTCCAAATCATACGCCTAATATGAATCTCATATAATTCTCCTTTTCTCAAAATCGATTATCCCAAAATCGATAATTCTCAAACTAGGCTTTTCAAATTCCAATATTGATTTTACCCAAAAATCAAAAGCCTTTCCAAATCCAAAGGTTCCCAAAACCTTTTTCCGAAATCCTAATAAGATCCTTTATATATATATATATATATATATATATATATATATGATTTTTTTTTTAAAAACTTTGGATCATTTCAAACTTGTATAAAACTCCTTTTATACTTCAAACTCTTTCAAAATCTTTTTCTTCAGGCAATAGATTCAACAAGGGGAGATTTATCTTATATAACAAAGATATATAAATTTGTTTATTCAAAATCAAATATTCAAATTTGATTACTCTTTTTTTATAAAGTTGTTTCCATCTTACTTATCATCATAAAAATATCCAACTTTCACTTTTATCCATTGTATATTTCACAAAAATACTCTCATTTCAAAAGAAATCATTTCACATTTCTTATTCACAAATTTTCAATATAAATTTCATTCAAATCCGTACGAAGTACACTTATCATCCGTACGCTATAACAGTCTGATCGCTCACTCGATCACACAATTTCACTTTCGAACTAGTATGGCCCACCCGACTTTCTAGTGCAGACTCAGATCTGGCCTCTTGACCAAAAACCGTCATTCTCCTTGCATAGTCATAACTATGATAGGGAATATCCAGAATCAATCAACAACCCATATCCAGGTTCGCCGTCGTAAATTGAGCGAAAAATCCCAACTCGGATCGATATAACTATCTCGAAATTCTGAGCTCGAATCTGGATCAAATCACTATGAGAATAGAATAATATACGTACATCCTACGTATTTTACTTCATTGATTATTAGCCAAATCAATTTCCTTTCTATTCGTCCTCACTTTGATTTTATTCACTTATTCACGTTTGCCTTAATTCCCATTTGGATTATCAGTTCAATTCTTATCTCAGTAGGGTATTTAATCAATAACAGTTTGAACTCTGACCAGTTTATATTTAGAAAATAGCTTGAATTTTTTTTTTAATAGATAAGTAGTTGAAAAATAATTATTAGTTTGTAAAATAGCTGTAAAATAATTAAATAATGATAAAATTGTTGGAAAATAGTTAAATAGTTTCGGAAATTTTAGAAATTGCAAAATAGTTGTAAAATAGTAATTAATTTGTAAAATAGTTGAAAAATAGTAATTAGTTTATAAAACGGTTGAAAAATTGTTAAATAGTTCCAAAAATAATTGTAAAATAAATATAAATTAATTTGGCTTTTAAAAAAGAAAGGTTGTATATAATAAATAGCTTGGAAAAATAAGTTTATATTAAAAAAATTATATTGAAAATAGTCCAGAGTCAAAACTGTTCGCTTTCCCATCAATTCAATTTAAATTTCCACTTCCATTTAAATTTACTCAATTCCAATTTGAATAACTTCAATTTCTATTGAAATTGATTTAACCCCAATTCAAGTTCAATCAATCTTGATTTTAATCCTACTCAACTTTAATTACAATTTCACATTATTCCAATCAATTTGGATTAATATCAATTGAACCTACTTCAATTTCAAATCATTTCAATTCAATCCAATTCAAATTTTCCATTTAAAATTTTAAACTTATACATCGTCAATCACAAATCCAATTAATTCAAATTAGATTCAATTTGAACGAATTCAATTCAAATTTCAAATTTAAACCATCTCGAATTATATAAATTCGAGTTAAATTTTTAAATATTGATTTAATCCTTTAAATCGAATCAACTTATCTCTTTAAACCATTTAATTCTGAATCCATTTCAAACTTATCTTCATTTAATTTTAATTTGGTTATATTTCTATTATCACTTAATTCTCATTATTAAATTTTCAAATAATATAACAACCAATTACCTTAATATTTATTAGAAAGGAATATTGCATTATATATCAAAATTAAAATCATTTAAAACCTTTATGTAAGAAAATAACAAGTACGCGCTCATATATACATATAGACAACACACTCAACTCATTCTAGGGTACCATTGACCCTATCCTTAATGAGTAATCCCAATAGAGCCAAGGTCACTTAACCTTCAGCTCTGATACAAACTGTAATGACCCGGAATTTTCAATCTCGAAAATCCCAGATAGTTAGGGAAAGAAGAAAGAGATAGAAGAAGAAGAAGACACAACAAAGATTCTCACATTCGCAGTGGATCAAAATATAATATCAAATAATAACAGTTTACAAAAGAATTCTGTATCTGTCAATTATATTTATAATACATCAAAGCTACACATATATATATACAGATACTGGATATACACAACCATCATGTCTCAGATATACAACAATATAATACAGTGGAAATACTTTATACGTTCTTGTCATCCAGCTCGCCTCCTGAGCTCCAGAATGTCCTTACCTGAAAACCTGTAATACTCGGTTTGACCCGGGCATTACATCAAAGTAACACCCGGGTCAGGCTGGAAACCAGCGTGAGTAAACCCATCCAACATGAAATACAAAGCATACAACTTATATAAAACCCGGGGTAGCTCGTATCAATTTACAAATTCACAATTTGTTATAGACATCACTTATTTCACAAATCAATTTTCTAAGTACCAAAATTTAGATTAAATAGTCCAATTCACTTAAATCATTTCATTCCAGCCTATAGATTTCATATATCAATCTATAAAAATTCAAAGTGGTTTCGGGTATTTTCTAATACCCGAACCCCGTTTCTTCGAGTCTCATCCAAGGCATCCAATATCATTCATCCATAAGCAAACTTGATCCCTTCCAAATTAATTTAATTAATTCTAATTGAATTACTAACCTCAATCACTCAGATTCCTTCACTTAACATTAATTAATTTCAAATCAAGTAATTAATCGTCCCTTAATTACCCATCTTAATTAATCACCCTAGATTAATTATCCTTCAATTACATCCAAGTAATTATCTTTAATTAATTACACAAATTAATTATTCTTAACCAAAAACAGTAATTAATCTTTAATTTCTTCACAAATTAATTATCAGTAATTAGTTACATTAATCCTTAATTACTTATATTAATTAATTTCTCATATATCACTTATTATTGATAAATAAATCTTAATTCATCAACCTTTAATTACATCATTAATTATATAAATTAATGATTTCTAATTACATTTTAATTTATCCTAATCTATAATTACATTAAGTGATCAATCATTAATTAAATTACAAATATTAATCACTCTTGATTAATCTCAACCAGTAATTAACTACCTTTTTTATTTACTTCATTAAATAAATTAATTACTCATTTTATAAAAGAAGTTTAAAGGAATTTAAAACCAAATTCATTTTTAAATTCAAATCAATTTAAAAATGCACTTTAACATTCAAGTTGTTAAAACAATTTAAATTTAAAAACTTTATTTGTCTAAAACTGCGATTCACTAACTTGAATTCCAGATTTAACTTTGATTTAAAACTTATTTTAAATCTCTACTTTACAATTTAACTTCAGTTTTTTTTTAAAATCACTTTTATTTCTTTCCAATTCATTCTTATTTTTATTCTATAATTATTTCACTTCCAAAATTTACTCTTATATTTTTTTCCGAAAAATCCTATTCAATATTCCAATTATCAATATAATTCATCACAGAATATCAAATATTCATAACACAGAACAGTCTAAATAATTTTGAGGAAACCAGTTGGATCCCTCCAACTTGTTTCCCTACATCTACAGATGTTAGCACAATACCAATTCCACTTCAAGATGGAATATCGTGGTACATGGGATTTATATAATATCATCCGCTATTATGCGGCGCATAGGGTCTCATCCGCTATAAAATACGAGAAATCAATCACTCCAATTTATACTATATATACTAATATATATATTACAGCACATCAAATCAATTCAATCATCCAACCAATTATTTAAATTGAACCATTTAAATTAAAATCTAGATGAGCGAGATTAACTCATCTTTGATTTTTGCAATCCACTACAAACCACCTTGTTTCCATCAGGATTTGGACCTTGCATAAATATTATATAAATTAATTAACACCTGAATTTTAAATCAAACAATTTATTATCATTCACTTATTTAATTCAACTTATAATTTGACTTAAATTCTTAAACTAAAAATTACCATAAACCAATTATTTTCAGTCCAAAAATTAAATAAGCTAATTGAAACAGTTTAACCACCACATCCATCTTTTTTCATTTAAATCCTTATATTTTCAAAATTTATAGTAACTTCTATTACCTAAATATGTATATACATTATATAAAATCATATAAACTCTATAGCATTTAAAATCCTATGGTTTTCTTCCTTGTTCACATCTATATTTCCGTTTAACCTTATAAAAACAAAAATGTTTGGCAACCACAACTTTAAACTCACTGTTTTCAAAATCTACCTTACTATATATACATAAACTTAAAGTCCTAGGAGAACAAACTGTTCTATAAACTTAGTGTTGCATTCATTTCATGTTTTAAACCTCATATATCTAATATGTGTATATATATATATATATATATATTTATAATTATGCGATAATAATTTAGGTAAAATAATACCTCAGAAACCCTCTCAGCCTCACCAGTGTCGCTCGAGTTCGAGCATAGGTCGAAAAACCTTCCAAACGAGTAGCCATCGACTCTTCCACGACGCTCCTCTGCCCACCAAACGAAGTTGATCCCAACGTGAATGCCCAACTGCCCCTTCAGGTCGCAACAACAAGTCGCCATTCCCTTCTAAGACGTCAGCAAAATCGCGGCACTACTACGCTAACCCAGATCGAACCTCTTCAACTGCTCGTGTGTCGAGCTTCCCTCACTCGACGTCGCCTTGCGAGCACCACAGATCAATCCCCCAACCCTAATTCCAAAGCTTGACCGCGACGAGTTATCGTTCCCCCTGAATCTTCGCACGCTGCCATTCTTCGTTCGAGTGGCTCGATTGGGTTCTGATTGAGATCGAAGTCGACGTTGGCCATTGATGAGGAAGAACGAGCACTGCTCGAGTAGATTTAGGAGGAGACAAACATTTAAATTGATTTGGTTCGTTTTCTTTTTTTCAAAAGGGGAGTTGCAGCCATTCTTAGTTGAATGATTTTAAATGTTAACGTAATGAATCCAGCAGCGTGATATATTGGAAGTGGGGGGCAAGATGTGATGTTGAAAAGGAGTTCGCGTGCTTAAGAGAAGCTGCAGTGATTTCAGAGGAGAGAAAGGCTGCTGAGGAGAAAAAGTTTGATGTGCTATAAATTCAACTGAATTTGACTAGGATAAAAATATAGTTTAGATTTTAATTCATATTGTCTCGATTAACGCAGCTTAAATCTGCGAACTCCTATCGAGGCATGCCGATAGGCATTCATAATGTTATATCCCTATTTCGAACGCAATGGAAAAGGTTTCGAGCCTTAATTCGATCGTATGGAGAAGATAGCTTTTTGAACCCAGTTATTATATTAAATTTCAAGAAAATTTCAGCGCGTTTATATATCGTATGCTCACACAACAACTCCAATCACTACGAAATTTGAAATCCGATAATAATACAACATGACGGATCCAATGACACTGGTTTCGTGGAATTCCGAGACTGTTCCTCGGAAGGTTATTTTTAAATTCAATTTAAACGATAAAATTTCAGAACCGAACAAATCAGTGCTAAATTCAATTTTAAAACTTTTATTATCCTCAACACTATCAATATAAATTTTGCAAGCCTTCAAATTATTTTTAACAGGCTTAAAACTCCAGATTCAACATTTTACCCAACTTCAAATTATTAAATTCAATAAATTCAATCGCCAAATTCAAACTACTATTTGAAATCCAAATTAAACTATCTTGCAAATATTTAAAATTCATTAAATATTCCAATTTCAAATGCCTAAAAATTTCAGGTCGTCACACCCTTATTCATTTCATTAGTATATTTTACCTAATAAACAACTTTGTTGGTTACATTGGATGCACAAATTTATTGAAGTAGATAATTTAATATTATACGACATATATTCTTACAATATTAAAAGGTTAAATAGTATGTCATTTCATTTTTCTGATAAGTCCCTAACAAGATTTTTATATTCTCCAAATCCTAAGAGAAATGTAGAAATCTTTCGATTCCTTTAGTGAATGTTAGGACTTGCTTTCCCTGGAGTTTTGATCCTGAGTTTGCTTAACAAATTATAAGCATACGAATGATAGATACCACCTTATCGGTTGCATCATATACAACTCCTAACCTTGTTCCTTACGCTAATCTCAATCTTGACCATGAGTTTACTCGAAAAAATCGAGAGAGATTATTGAGTATTACTTAAAATTTTACGACAACCTAAGTATAACGCACTTGAGTTTTCTCAATAAATACAAGCATGTATCTTACTTCTGCAATAATATGTTAATAGTACTACATATAATGTCCCTACCTTGAGTTTGCGCAGCAATTGCCGAGTATGCAAGTAATTTATCGATATATATATCTGTGTGTGTGTGTGTGTGTGTTTATGATAGAGGACAACTTTATATATTAGAGATTAATAATCATTAATATAAAATTAGAGCAATATCGATTTAAGCAATAGTGTATTTCTCATAAAATACTCTCATAATTCAAGTGTAAGACACAACTGAAATCATGGTATACATACTTACACTTGTATTTGTTTAAAATATTTGTTTTAAGTTTATTTTAGTTCCACACATATTTATTTTTGTACATATATAATTATATGAGGTTAATTTATTTACCATAATTTATAACTTAATTAACTTATATAATATTTATATATATATTATTAATTAAATCATATTTAGTTAACTTTGATCTTATTAATTAAATCAGATTTAATTAATTTAATTATTTAATTTAGCTAACTGATTTAATTAAATTTTATTTATAATTTCAATACCTTTCTTTTATTAATCTTAAACTACTTAAGACGAATATTTAATCATAACCATTATAATTTCATATATACGCACATAATATATATATATATATATATATATATTAACTAAATAATTGATTAATTATTTATTTAGTTAAATATTTTAATTAAATATTTAAAAATTCAAATATTAATTTAGTTTAATTTATCAAACAATTTAGAGAAAATCCAAGCATTTTAAATAATTAACTTTAACCTTTAAAATTTTATTTACATGTATATTATAAATATATATACCTTTATATATAATTCAGTTAATTAACAAGTAATTAATTGTTTATCATATTAATCATTTATTTAATTAAATATTTTAATTAAATAATCAAATGATTTTTAAAAAAAATATTTAATTTATCTTTAGAGATTTAAAATAAAATTTCTACAATTACATTTGTAGTTACATATAACATATACGTATATCACTTATATGTGTATATTTTAATTAATTAGTTATTTAATAAATTTAATTAAATATCTATAAAACGTTAAAATAATATTAAAGTTTTTCTCAAAACAATTTTGAAAACTTTAGATTTATTTTATTACATGTATAAAATTTTCTTTTCTATTTTGAACTTAACATTTAAATTTAACATAAATTTTAAATCTTTAAATCATAATTTGAAAATTAAATGCCCAAAATAAATTTGGGTCTTACATTTGGGCCAACCATTTGGACTCTTTCACCCTTTAGGACAGGCCATTAGCCAGGGAGGGGATAATACTTTTTATTTAACCTAAAATTAATCACTACTATTCTAGACACTCATCAGATAGAAAAGTTTGTTGGTTGGCCCCTAATTCTTTCTAGTTAGACCACATAGACCTTCTGAGCTCTAACACCATTGAAATTCCAACCCAAACTCCTCTGGCGTGACCCAACTATGTACCTCATGGATGAGTTTTACATGTAGTTTTTCAAATAACACAACCATCACATGAGAGTAGGGTTTTGTCATATCACTTTAGGAGAACCTCCTATCATGCTAGTGTAGGGATCGAGCTCAGGGCATCCAATGAGCCAGGTGAATGCCTCAACCAACCTTGCCCTAATACCATCAAAGAATCCCTAAGCCTTATGTAGTAAGTGAAATGGGTAAATTTCAGAAAATAATCCCAAGTCGGGTCATAGTGGGTCTATGAAGTCTAATGGGTTTCACTAGATCAAATCTAGTTATTAAATAAAATCATATTTTATTCAACATTATTTCATATTTATTAGTTCAACACATTAGTTAATTTAACTAAATCTTTTATTCTTAATGCATTCTGCTTGCATTCAATGATATAACAACATAACTTATAGAAATATAAACATGTGTTGAACTATATACACAAATGTAGATATTGGGATATAAATCTACATCTATTGTACGTGCATATATGTTGTACATACATACATACATGTACATACATACATACATACATACATACATACATGACAATTTTGTATGAATATCAAGAATTTAAATGCCTAAGAATATGCATATGTTTAATATACTTGATATGTATATATAGTTTATATAGAGGTATTTATAGTAAAACACACAGAGATGTGTGTAAACAAATCTATCCGGTAAAACTAGACAGTTTCAAATAATATAATGCTTGGTGCAAAAGTGAAGAGGGAAATAAAGTTTACATTCGATCAAGATCTAATCGAATTTAAATTAAAAAGTAAACAAAATAAAGCAATATGTCGGGTTCCCACTTTTACAAACACCAACTGATAGTAGGTTAATATCTATATAGAAAGAATTCTACGCTTAATCATAACAAAGTACTTTAGGTTATAAAAATTATAGATCTAAAAACAAACAATAAGCATAAAACAAAATTATTATAAAGTATTGTCATAATTAATATATAGCTAAATTAATCTAATCAATTTTAAAATGTTACAAATACACACACACACACACGTATATGTGTGTGTGTGTGTGTGCATATTCTAATTTAAGAATTTAAATTTCAAATGAAATAACCAACTAAGCCATAAACATTGAATATATTTGAAAAATAAGTTAATTTACCCAAAAGATATTACTTGAATTGGTATACAATTTTAAAAATTATAAAAATGAAGCATATGAATACATACACACACACTCAAAGTTAATAAATTAAATACTAATTATAGCCATAAGTGAATTAAATTGGGATAATAATGTAAATTTTGTTATAGAAATTCAGATTTGCATTAACTAATGATTTTAGATCCAATAAACAATTTAAATGCACAAACTAAATATAACACAAGATTGATTTTATACTTAAGTAAAAATGCACAAGAGATTTTAGATTAAATAAATAAGCGACAATCTATGTACACATATATGTTTTGGTCAAGGCTAAACATCATGTAAATAAGGTAAAATAAAATGGAAGAATTGAATGGAAGAAATCTTGCCCTTTGTAACACCTTGGTTTGATATTTCTCCTCTGATCTCCAAGTAAATTCACTCCTAATTTTGTAAGAGAACGATGAATCCCCAAGATTTTTATGGTATTTGATGTTGTGATTTGATGTGGATTTGAAATTATTAGAAAACGATGAAGAAATTTTTGGTCACGGCTTGAAGAAAAGGAGGAGGAAAGAAACAAAAGAGAATAGAATAATGAAACGAATGAAAAGATTTTGTTTATGGAAAGGATAGAAACCTTTCCCATTCTTTCTTTAAAATAGTACAATTTAATTTCTAGTTATTAATAACTCCACACTTCTTTCTCTTGATGTGACCATCCTAGATTTCCATTGTAACAAATAAAGTTTCAAAAAATCATTTTAATTAATTATCTTTTATTTGAACCTGTTAAAGTTACATCGATATCGTACATCGATGCTGACAAATTTAACTTCTGTATATGCATCAAGTAGTTCTAAAGAACTCTAAAATATCAGATGAATTAAATAATAATCAATATTCCTTAAATATTAATTATTTTAATTAATTGTAACATTTTATAAATTATTTAAATTGTGTGGTTTTTCGGAGAATTCATAAATACGGCTATGTAAATAATATGCATGAATTCAATCAACGGCTTCTTTTGAACAACTTAAATATTAACTTTCACATATCATCTTAGGTAGTGGTGTGATAACTTGGCAAAATTCATTTTTTATAGACCTTTTCTATAAATTCATCTTTTAATTTATCTTAAGCGGTACTGATGGTGACAAAGAATTATGTAATTCTCTTCACTAACACTAGATCACATTAAGATGTATGGATTCAGAATTGATCAAAACTCCAATATTATCCTTAGTTAATCCAACTAGTCCATAGACAAAGTCTTTGGTTCAATAATAACAGTTATTAGTTGTTTTACTCTAGCCGATGATTTTGACCTTGTGTTGATTACTGTTGACCACAATGCTAATGTTAACAACCGAAGAGGTGAATTTCTATTGAGTAGCATTGCACTCCCAGTGCTTCAACTCAGACCCAACTATAGTCCCTCGATTGATGGCCTTGCCTTGATTTAACAATATTGAAAGTGGAGTATTCACATAAAAGTTCCATTGTATTCTCAAGTTGATGGAACTATGTAACATCATCAACTTGAGATTTCATATTTTCCCTTAAGAGGAATCTCTTCGACAATTATTCGTAACGCCCCACCCTAGGACCCACGCTAACGAAGGGTATAATGGAGTAATACTGTCTGCAAGTGCAGAGAATAGGGCTGGTTAGGAATGACCATCAATAAGCTTTGTCTTAAATAAGTATTGGATACGTCGATTGAGTGCACTAATTTTTTTTCCTCTTTACCTTTTTCTTGTGGATTAACTTACCCAATAAACGTTTAAACAAAACTATGGTGCTTAATGGATCTATTCAGAACAGAATACAACAACAACAAATATACAACATATCATAGAACAACAGACGCACATATATACAGATAATCGTCAGTACACTACATAGTGATACATAAATTAGTGGTAACACATACCACATATATATATACATCATGTCCCAAAAGAATATACATATCAGAGTACACAAAAAGATAGCTAAACGATAACACAAAAGGTTGACTAGCATCCAAAAGATAGCAAAGTGGACCATAGCGGAAGCAGCTAAACGGGAATCTACAGTAGGTGGTTAACATGAAACAACTCAGTCTGACCCGAGTACATTATTCAATAACTACAACACATAACCCCTTGGCGCCCTCCAGCAACCATGAGTAATATATTGTTCAATATTTGGAGAGTGTTATGCACTCTTGTCTTAATGGATGTATCAATATCCTTTCTAGAAACTTCTTGACCACAAATATTTAATAAATGTTATTTCATATCATGATTAATTACTCACGTTTCAACACTTTACAGCTACAATCGCATAAAATTTTATTTAATGATTTTATTACTATAAACATCAAATTAATTACTTAATTATTTATATCATACTATAACTGTTGTAACTGGGCCAACACACAATGGAAGTTATGGGTAAATTTCAAAAAAAATCCCTTATTGGACTTTGTTGGGCCTACAATGTCTAATTTATTTAGAGCACTTCTAAATGTTATTTACACAAAATATTTTATTTATATTCTTAAATTACTTAGATTTATCTAACTTACATCTTGATATATATATATATATATATATCTGAGTATGTGTGTGTCACATACATGTGTATACGTGTGTGCATGTGTAACATATCAACCAGTGCAAGGTATAACATGTAAGTGTATAGAAGTTGGGAGTTATATCGCAACAGATACAATAGCTCATCCAATGTGCAAATGTGCAAATATATGTTATCCAAATATATATATATATATATATATATATATATATATATATGTATATGTATATGTATGTATGTATGTATGTACATAAATACTATTATATATTTATAAACACACACATATATATGTTAAGTTTTATTTAAATAATTTTATACAAGTATATAAGTAGACTTAAATATATGTGTGTGTGTATGTTCTTATGAATAAAATATCTATATATACATATTATTATATTATAATTATTTAAATATATATAAGTTATTTAATATAATAAAAAAATTAGTTTCAGCTAGTACTATATACGTATGTGTGTGTATTAATATTTTTAAATCAAATGCACATGTAAAATATTTATAATATATACACATAAATTAATCAAATATTCAATTTTTTATAAAATCCCAAGTATTGCGCATAGCTCAGTGGAAAAACATTATTTTTTTATTTTAAACGCATTTTAATTAAATATCTACTTAAAAATCAATAAAATATTAACTAAAAGTTAATTTTTTATCTATATTTCAAACTTTATATTTCCAAAAATACTAAATGATATTTTATGGTTTGAAAAAAAATTCATAATTTTTTCGATTTAAATTAATTTTAAAATGATTTTCTTCATTCTTAACCAAAATCAAATAATTAATTTACAGATTGAAAAAAATGCTTTTTTAATTTTTTGGTTGAGAGCTTCTCTTATGTTAATAAAATTTTATCAAATATAAATTATAAATTATAAATTTCATAAGATATTCGAATTAACATAGTTTGTTTATGCAATAAATAAATTTAAATAATATTTAATAATAACAAAATGTTTATAAAAAATATTTTTTCGCTGTTAGAAATTCTTATTACTTCGATACTTAATATATAAAATTATATGACTATATATTCCTAAAGTATGATGTCGTAATTAATTATAAATTATACACTACATATATTTATAATTAAATAATGTATGTGAATTTAATAAAATATAAAATAATTTTTTTATTCAAAGCTTAACTAATTGATACGTATATGACTAAAAATGTATTATTTTAATAAATATGGGTGTTCATATATACATGCATATAACCAAACTACTTTATGACATTTAGAATTTAATATTGCCAAAAATTAAAATTTAGGACTTATTAATGGAAATAATTATTAGAATATAATTTAATAATGTTGATTGAATGTAATTGGCAACTGTTTAATGTAATTCCAATTATTGGTAATAATGAAGGTTGATAAGGAATAAATTAAATATTGTATCAAACAAAGAAATCATTTGTTATTAATTAAAATTGGTTCTAATATAGAATATTAAATCAATTATTTAGTACGTACATTTATTAGCTTTTGGTTGTAGACAATTAATTCTGAAATGTTATTAAATTACTAAGTTGTAACAATTAATTTATTCTCATTTCATTAATTAAAATCCTTTTGGAATTAATTTGAAAATCAATGAAATTTAATGTAATTAAATCATGTAGTTAATATAAGAAAAGATGTTAACTGTAGAGTTTGAGTGAAATAAAATAGAAACTTATGTTAATAAATAAATTACATAAGGAATTGTTGATTTTATATAAATGACTTTTAAATCTAAATAAAATAATTTGATTGAAATTAAATATAATGAACTGTGGTGTTATTACTTTTTAAATTTAATGTTGAAATTAAATTAATATTTATTCTTGAAATTAACATGGAAAATTGAATTTCAAAAGATCATAAAATTTCTATGTAATCAAGAATGATGAAAACTGTTAACTTTTAAATTTGAGTTTAAAAGTGACTAAATTGATTTTTAAAATAGATTGTTTTTATTGACATGTAAAATCAGTCCTTTTTGGACATTGTCTCGGATTTTGACTAAACCAATCTCATCGGATCAGTAAGAGTGAATTGATATAGGATTTCAAGTTTCGTAGCGATCGGACTTTTCATTTGATCGTGCGAGCTCGACACGTGTTGAAATCAATTAAATGAATATAATTCGATTTCAAAAGCTAACTTCTTTATACAATAGAATTAGGGTTTGAAAATAGTTCCATTAGTTCCATTGAGTTTAAAAATATTGAAAACCTATATTACGACGTATAGGATGACCTATTTTCGTTTCGGGAATGCAACGAGTTTTTCAGGCCTTTGTTGTCGTTTCGACCCCATTCGATCCGTTCCATCCATTCTTGTTCATCTATGCCTATATATATGTTGTTATAAAGATTAAGAGCTTCTATTCTATTTTCTGTCCTTACGAATTTCTATCCTTGTCTGCTCCTTCTCGATGGAGATTAGCCAAAACCCTAATTATAATTCCAAATCAAATCGAAAAATCCAAATTGCCCAAGCCATATCATATTATATATCATCGTGAAGCTCTCGATGAATGGAGACAACATACGGAAGTCACTTTTGAAATAGAAACACGATTTGGCCAGAAATTGGCGAATCATTGTTGATCGTTCATTCTAGGGTTTGATTTCAATGGCGGATCCTCAACCAAACGACGATTGGGAAGTTGCAGCTTGTAGAGGTCGCGAAGCAGGTCTTAATGGTCGGATCTGTCATTATATCATCACCGAAGTTTTCCAAATCTAGGTGTTGAAGGTGGCGGCAGTGGAGGGTGGCTGGAGCCATCGTGGTGGGTCGCGTGCGGGCCTTGGGGCGCGTCTGGACGTGGGCGTTCGTGTGGTGAGGTCTGATCGAAGGAATGTTGGTCGTAAGTGGCGTGGCGGCAACGTGTAACATGGCAGTTGAGCATCTAGGTTGGGTTCGGTTATGTACGAGTGCGTTTGGGGTTTTGATGAAGGTAAAACAAATCACAGTTTTGCCTTCTTTTGTTTTAATTTAATTTTTGAATTCAAATGTTCTAACATTAATAACTTTTGCATATTAACTCGGATTCGCACGCGGTTTCTTCCGTTGGACTCATAACGAAATTCCAAACAATCTGAAGCTGGTTTGGTTGAATTTGGAGGCTGCTGTAATCTTGGGCTTTTATTGGATTTTAAATGGGATATAAATCTAAGGTGAGTGATTAAACCCACTCACGAAATACTAAATTGTTCTAGTGTTAGTTAAATTAAAATCATGAAGTTATTTATTTTTGTTGACTATTGTTTGGTAATTCAACTGACATTTAAATTGACATTGAACTGATAAGAATTTAAATTGACAGTTAAATTTGAATTTTAAATTGAATTGCTAGTTAAATATCCGATATTGATAACTAGTTAATTGTTGTGATTTATTGACTAATTTGGATGTTGATTATGATGGATGACTATTTGTTTATATTTTGGATGATTGTATGTTTATTTATTTTATATATCCATGTTATCATCCTGTATATTAAATGACATCATATAAACTGTTTTTTGAATTATTCCGAATAAATTAAGAAATAGGTTGAAATGATATATACCCATGACATTTTGATTTGGATGGAAATGACATATATCCATCCATGTAATAAAAATTGAATTAACTGATCACTTGGCCATAGGGTAGAAAATTATATACAGATACCGAACTGGTTAAATTAATAGGTTTTAAAATATTGAATTTGGATTTTGGTTAATGATATTGTGTTAAAGGAAATAAATTGTGGATTTATATGAATTGAATTATTTTCGATCTAATTGAAACGTTTAAATCAAAATTGGGTAAAACAAATTGTTTTAAAAATAATGAATTCGAAAGGTGAAGTTATAATCGACATATGACTTTAATTATGAAAATTGAATTATTTTAAAATTTGAACCTTAAATTGAACGATGAAGTTTAATTTGATTTAAGTGATTTAAATCGGTAAATTGACATTGCACTTGAAATCGATATGAATTAAATCATTTAAAATAAGAATTAAATTGAAATTTAAATAATTGAATCTAATTTGTAGTTAAAAATGAACATTTTGAAAGTTGAAGTGAATTCAAATTGAAATTGAGATCAAGTTGATTTGGAACTAAAATGAATTTAGTCAATTGAATTGAAAGACTAGAAATTGAGTTTTGTTGGTTTGGAATTTAGACATGGGTCCAAATTTTTTGAAATGGAAGAAAACAGTTTGATTTGATATTATTTTCAATATAAATTATTTAAATATAAACTGTTTAAAATCTATTTTTTCTAAATGCTCAAATTATTTCGATTTTCCAAACAATTTTTACTGTATAAACCATTTTCAATAGTCAAACCATTTTATATCAAAGTGTTTTAAATTTTTAAACTATTCAAACTATTTTCTAAAACTCAAACTATTTTCTAAAAATTCAAACGGTGCAAGGTCGGAATGTTTATGTTTAAATCGTTGATTTAAATCGAATGTGGTTAAATGAGGTTATAAGCTAAGTTGGAATTTGTAACGATATTTTCAAGTGAAAATGGCATATTTTGAGTAAATATGGTATTTTGAAAATGAACTGATATTTTTTGAAGTGAATATGATACATTCATATCAAATATGAATCATTTTCGAAATGTAAAAGAACCCGGTGTGTAAAATGACATTTGGTTGTTAAAGAGACCGAGGCCTCTTGTTGGCATATTTGTCAATATTAGAACCACTTTAACAACTGTGTACACGGTTGATGTTATCCAGAATAAAGTGTTTTAATTAGAGATGTGTGCTGGATTTGAAGAAAGAGAACGATGATCGATGATCCTGATACTTGTGTCAATTGAAAATGACTAAAATAGGAGCCTATGTTTGACAAAGGGGTTCGCAACCTTTAGGGGCCATCACCGCTTCGTATTATTATATTGATATTGGACTCGATTGGTGCACCTTGATTTGATTTGGGGGTGGTGGACTCGATGGACGGTCGTGGCTACGATGCGTTACCACCAGCCAGAAAGGGTAAAATGGTAGAATCCTACCTTGGGCACTGCCTCACGTGCCTTGTCATACTTTTATCCTTGTACGCGACCACTAAAACTTTGTTTTAGGTCGTCTTATCACGGCGCCTCCTTAGCTACCAACGTTACCAGTTGTGTCAAAGGCAAACTGGATAATGTTTTAAAATGTGTTAAGGGGATCAATGTAAAGTTGTAACGATGTTTTCATAATTTACAATACTAATAGATACTACATACATAGCGTATTTTACTACATATAGATAGTTTAACGGATCCTAAGCAGGTGGAAAATCTCGTAACATCTCTTAAATTATTGCACTCATTTTGAACACTTGATAGGAGATGGAAAATCTCGTAACCATCTCTGAAGTTATTACACTCATATTTACTTTTTATTGATTTAACTTACATAAGAACTTTTAGTTACGACTCGAGTGTTTTGTCTTCCCATTATCCTCGGGTCAGCCTGAGTATTTTAGTGTTTGAAGACATCATATTCTGGAGGAAGAAGATAGAGCTTGGTATATTATATTATTAGTATAATTCCGCTACATTATTTTAGTATGTTTGTTGATTGTTTTCTGATTATGTCGTAAAAATTGTGTAATCAAATGTATATTTTAAAACAACTTCATGAACTGTTCATTTGATTATTATATTTTGTCATTTCACTGCGAGATTCTGTATTTTGTTTTTCTTCTTCTCTTATCTTCTTATTAAATCTCATTGACAATCCTTCATTTTGAATGGTTTAGGTTAGACATGTGTGTTTTATTATCGATTTAAACCATCCAAAAAGGTGGGTCGTCATAGTTGGTATTAGAGCGAGGTTTAAAGATACCTTAGCCTGTTGGGGGTTAAACTCATTAAGAGATAGGGTAATGGAATGCCTTATTATGAGTTGAGAGTATAAATCTATGAAAGAGCATATTTTTTAGCGCTATAAAAATATTTTGTATTGTGTTAATTTGTTCTGTTGAGTATTAATGAATTTTTGTCGGTACATATGACGCTATGGCATCGATAGAGATTTCTAAACACTTGAACAGGGTAAACCGACATAATATTTTTTTTAAAAAAAATAGGTAAATGAAATAATTTTACCTAGTATTCTATTATGGAAATTAGCCACAAGGGCCTCTTTAGCAAGTGCAATTAGTTTCTAGGACACACAACTAAAATAATTACTTTTAAGGACAAAATGCAAAATAACTAATTTCGAAGGCCTAAAAACCTATGAAACTATGTCCTTCAAATTAATTGGACTGGTGACTTTGTCCTTAAAAGTAATTTTTCTGCTGATTTTGGCCTTGAAATTAATTTCGATGGACGTGTGTCCTAAAACCTAATTGGGCTGCAAAGTTTGTCCTTCTAGTGAAATGCCCTTAATCTACTTGTATTTAAAGAATAATTTTTTATAAAATAGTTATTTTGTTGTTTAGGTTATTTGGATATGATAATTTTCAATTATTTTCATTTATTGTTGGTTAGTCAAAGTTCTCAAAAACTATTGACTATCACATATTATAAGAAATTGTAATTTTATAAATATGGTTTATAAAATATGATTTACAAATAAAATAAATTTAAATGGAAGTTTGAGAACTTAAATTCTGGTGTTTTGAAATTGGTTTTCGAAGATTAAGTGTTATTAGTATTATTTGGAAGTATTTCGGATAGAGATATTTTCAATAAGATTCAAAGAAATGTTTTAAAAGAATTTTAAAGGAAATAAGTTCTGTACTCCTCACTTCTGTCGCTGGTAAAAATTTCCAATGATGATGGACGCATCATCGACATTCGTTTTCGGGTTTCAAAGTGGAAATACCACTATAATAACTTTGCTACACAGTCATTTTGGTGAAACAAATTTTCTTTTAAATTTCCTAAGTATGATTTGATATACAAAAGATATAAGCGTATATTATTTCAAGATGATTTAAAATGAAACCCGGTAATTAGTTCTTAAGTTTTTTTGTTAATTAGTGATTTTCAATTATTGAAATAGAATGGAATCTTGACTATTTTAATAGTCGAAAAATTCTAAAATGTGAAATAAGAAGTTGAAGCTAAGTGTTTAAATGAAATATGAGAAGTTAAATTTTAATAGTTGTAAGTTATTAAAACATTCTTGCTAACAAAAATGAATAAGATAAATTTGTATAACACTCAATTACATTCTAAAACATATATAAAACTTATCGGAAATGTTTAAAAAGTTGAAATGTAAAAATGAACATGTAGTAGAGTATTATACAAGTACGAACGTAAGTAATAAATAAATGTTTCAAATTGAAATTGTGTTTAAAGAAATGTTTATATAAGAAAACAAAAATGTTCAAATGAAATTATGACAATGAATAAAGAATTATGATGTACAAGAAATATTATAAACTTAAGTTAATGTTTTGACATGCCTAATAATTAAATTAAATAGTAAAAAGTGAATCCTATTTAAGTAAATAATTATAAACTTAAGGAAATGTTGAATGATTCATAAATATATTTAGTATTAATTGATACTATATATGAAGGAATAAATTTGAGTTAAAAAGTATAGGAAAACTTAAATATGAAATTTTTTATCAATGAATATTAATATTAACGGAAATCAAGCTATATAAGTAAATAAACATGAATTAAACTACAAGAAACTTATGTAATACTTTAAGAATTTATTCATCGATGATTTTAAATATTTAATGGAGAAAAATTATTGATGTATGTAAATGGATGAAAAAAAGATATTGTATTAATGAATGGAAATAAATAAAAGGTAAATAATGTGAAAAGAAACTAATAGAATAGACTTAAATAACATATAAACTCTATGTTGTTAGCTTATCAGAAGTTTGGGAAATGATACTTCATATTTTTAAGGTTGTATGAATAACCTATTAAGTAATTATCTAAGGCTGTTGAGCATAATGCACACTTAGTAGATTATTTATCACCCTTGTACGATGGAAAGTTTATGAACATGGACAAACCATTATTTTTTGGTTGGTATGGATGTGTGATGGATTCTTTTGTTGCATACAATGGTCGTACTACTTTTGTATACATATGATTCTTATTTACGTTTTGTTGCTTGTCTGTTGATTGAAACAACTCATTTTGTTCTTTTTGCATAATTTTAACTCTTTTGATTATGCAAGTAAGATACAGGTTTATGGAAGCAATAGTTGTTGCTTTTAGTTTTATAAATAGAGTTTGTTTTCCCGACAAATAGGTATGTTTTCGAATTATGATTATTATAGCAGTATTTTATTGTTTTCCCATGGTTTGGGACGCTTTATTATTGAAATGTGATATATACAATGTAATTATTGATATTGTTATTTTTTCGGGCCTAACCGCACAAAGAGATGCTGCCGAAATTTTTCGTAAATTTATGACTTAGAAAATTTTATAGAAATTGAGTTATTTTCAAATTTTTATTAAACTTAAATGTGAAAATTTAATTGTTTATAAGTTGACTATTTTAAATAAAATATATCAAATTTCTTGATTCTTTCTTGTGTAATAACGTCTCATAATTTTCGATAATTAAAAATAGATAATTTAATAAGTTTTGTAATTTAATTTCTTAAGAAATAAAAATTTGTGAGTTATTAATGAAATAATAACTAGAATGAAAGGTAGCAATGTCAATTTAAGTTAATTATTAACAGTTTTAATGAAAGTTAAATTAACTGAAATGATTTACTGTTATACTTGGTTATAAATTTAATATAAGAAACCAAATGTAAATATAGAGTTAATTGATGGAATAGTACATAATAAATGTAATTGAATAAAATCAGTATTACGTAAGTAATTATAACATTTGTTTGTTAATAATAAACTTATTTGTATGAAAAAAAGTAAATGGTGATAAAGTATTATATGTTACCTATTTATTTAGTCTGACAAATTAAATTGGAAATTAATTACAAATAAGTGAAATAAATGTTACATTTAAGTGAGTTAAGACAATAACAGTAAATTGTGAATGTAATAAAAGGAATAGAAATGTAAATTTTATTCATAATGTGATAATTGATTTACTAAAAGAGTGAAATCAAGATAAATAAATTAATTGAGACTTTAAATTTTAAATTTATGTGTGAAATTGGCAAAATTCAACAAAATTGAAATATAATAGTTAATGCAAATAAAAGACGGAAGTTGTAGCATATTAGTGAAATAAGACATCAACAAATATTATCTATGTTATTAGAGTAATAATTGACTGAATATGAAGCTTTGAAATCAAGTTGATCAAATTGTTGGAATTATATTATAATGAATGGATTTATTGCAAAGTATGAAAACTGAGATGATAATGGTAAAGTATTAGTGTAATTGAAAAAAATGTAATTACAACCATGAGATGCCAATTGAGTAATAATAAGATGGAAAGACTAAAAAATGGAATTATTGGAATTAAATTTTATTAATTGGATTTAACGTCAATTTAAAATTTAACACTGTAATTAGTAAATAATTAACATTGAATTGATACGGAAATTTGTTTCAAAGGATTATAAATTACTTAGTAATCTAAAGTGAAAAGAATTAGCAAATCATAAAATTAAAATTTAAAAAAAAGTGATTTAATTTTTTTAATTAACTAAAGTGAAAATAGCCATTTTGACCACTGACTCGGATTTCTATGAAACTAGTTTCATCGGATCCGTAACGGTGATTATAGTAGGATTTTAAGTTTTGTAACGATGGGACTTGTCGTTCGATCATATATACTCGAAACGCCTAGAAATTAATTTAATTAAATTCAACTTAAATCAATTTGAAATAAGCTGATTTTAAGCTAACTACTTCATACGATGTAACTAGGACTTGAAACCTTTTCCATTGAGTTTAAAATTATCAAAAAAAATCTATTTTGATATATGGGATGATCCATTTTCGTTCCGGAGATAGAACATGTTTTTCGGGTCATTTATCGTTCAACATGTAAATCAATCTTGTACATTCTTTCTATTTTTCAAATTTTCCTACAAATAACCTGTCATAAACCCTAGCTACTTCTTATTTTCTTATTTCTTTACATACATTTCCTGTTCATCTTCTCTTTCCAATGGCAGACAAACCAATTCCAAATTCAATTGCAAATTAGTACCAAATCCAAAATTCAAACTCCACAAACTACGTCGAATTATATATCGATTCGAAGCTCTCGATGAGCGCAAGCCAAATCTACGGTCTGTTTCCCGATTTGGGTTTCTGTGTGCCCGGAATTCGAGGAATAATCCTCGGCGGTTCTTTTCATCACGATCAATTTCAACCGATCGCCGACCAGAGGGTACTGGGTCGTTGAGATTCACGAGTGCAGTTCAACAGTGTAGGTGGTTTATCGATTCAACGATCGGATCGATGGCAACAATTCGATTAGGGTTAAATGCTTTTGGCAGCGGCTAAAGTCTGCCATGTCGATCGGCGATGTAGGAGGCAAGGGGAGGACGCGTGTTGAGGCGGTGGAGGATGGGGTCAAGCGACGTGGCCGCGTGTGGCCGTGCGTGGTGTTCGACGTCAATGTTCGTGTAGCGGCGAGGTTGTCAAGGCTGGTTCGATTGCATCGTGATGTTGCTAGGGTTCCAGACATGAAGATAAGTGACATGGCAAGTTTCTGTTGGTTGCTTTCTTTATTTAATTTAATTCGTATTTTAAAATCATTATGTTCTAATATCAATAACTTTTGTGTACGAAGTCCAATTCACTCGCGGTTTGTTTTATTGGGATCGTATCGAAATTTCAGTTATTTTGATGCTTGTTTGGTCAAATTTTAAGACTATTGAATTTTAGGCCTTTATTTGACTTTCAAATCGATTGAAATTAAAGGTGAGTGTTTTAACCCACTCACAATTACTAAACTATCTTATGTTAGTTAAATTAAACTAATGATGTGATTAGAAATTTATTGATTGCTGTTTGGTATGTTAAATTTGTCTTTCTTGTTAAAATTTAATTTTTATTGCATTTAATTATCGTTTAATTCAATATTGAAATTTAAATTGTCAATTTGATATCGGTATTTATTATCAGTTATCCATTGATATTTATTGGTCGATTTGGATGATGATTGTGATGGATGTTTGATTGTTGATACTGGATGAGTGGATGTTGTTTCTTATATTGTTATAACATTGCAAGTTCCCTATGGGTTGAAATGATACATATATTAATGATCTATAGATTAAAGAAAAATCGTTATGGTTGAAATGATAGATTCGAATGATTTTATGGATTTTATCTAATTTGGGATTACGGTTTTAAATGATGTATAACCGTAAAATTTTAAATTGCCGAATTGAAATGATAAATATCTTTATTACTTGACCCTAGGGTAGATAATTATATACAAACACCGAATTGGATAAATTAAATTATTTTTGGAATTTTTAAATTTTGAATTTAGTTAACTGGAATTTTTGAAATATAAACGTGTTTATGTAAACTGAGTTATTTTCGATAATCCAAGCGTAAATGCTGAAATTGGAATTGATTTAATATATTGTTCGAAGGATTTAAATTGGAATTTCGAGGTTGAAGTGTCGAATGTAAATGAATTTATCGGAATTGAGTTATTGAAATCGTTTGATATACCTTTAAAATCTATTTTAAACTAATTTGAACAATTTTTATCAATTTAAATTATTTTACTTTATTTTAAATCTATTATAACCTATTTAATAAAATTTAATCCATTTTACCTATTTTTAAAAAAATTAAATTATTTAATCTATTTTAAATCTATTTAATCTATTTTAAATCTATTTAATATAATTTAAATCTATTTAATCTATTTTAAATTTGTTTAATCTGTTTAAAAATCTAATTAATATAATTTAGCTCAACTTAACCTATAATTAATCTATTTAAAAAATTTAAATCTAATTTAAATTTATATTTAATCTATTTGATTCATTTTAAAACTAATTAAATTAAATTTAAATCTATTTAAAATATCTTCACTATTTAAACCATTTTAAATCTGTTTAAAACTATTTTCTAAAATTACAGAGTGTGTAAAGTTGAAGTATTTATATTTGAATCCTAAATGATGATACGACCTATGTTTGAATTTGGAATTGATACCTTTTAAAAATGGCATATTTGAGTAATATAATGATTTTGGGATAAGGATTTAATTAACCTATCTTATCGATAAATTTAAAAATGAATATGACTTTGAGAGTAAATATGATAATTTTGAAAGTGATATGATATAGATGTGAATATGGTTTTGAAAGTGAATGTAGTTTGAAGGTGAATATGATTTCGAAAGAGATATGATTTGAAATGGAATATGATGTTTTGATACAAGTTGCGAATTGACTTTTGAAATTTAAAAGAACCATGAAATAAGTGTTTGGTTGTTAAAGAGACTGGGATCGGATATTGTCATACTCTCTACCAATGCCAAAAACCACTTTAACAACTATGTACGTGGTGGAGATTTCAGAAATGAAGTAGGATGGTTTGGCGAACGATTTCTATATGAGGTATGACATGACCCTAACTCCCATAAGTCAGCTTAGATGTGACAAAAATAGGAACCACGCTGAGCCAAGTGAGGTCATTCCTCCTATCGGGCACATTTCTTCGATACCATTCTATTACATTGTGATTGATTTTGTGGCCACCCCTTGATTTTGATTTAGAAGTGTATTCCAAGGTGGGCGGCAGTAGCTGTTATGCGTTATCACCGGTCTAAGTCTGCAATTGGTATATCTAACCTGGCATCTCCTCGAGTGTCATGTTCACATGCCCTAGAGCACCTTCTACGAGTTTGTTTTGTACCATACCTATGGAGTGCCTTCTGAGCAAACCTCATGGAGGAGCTTACAGTACTTTATAGACTATGAGAATATATAAAATGTGTTAAGGGGGATATGGGTAACGTCTTAACGTTATTTTAATACTTTTACTTTACTATAGACATATTATAATAACGTATTGTACTACATTGTAGATAGTTTAACGGATCTTTAAGAGATGGGAATCTCGAACATCTCTTAAGTTACTGCATTCACGTTAGACATGGATAAGAGATATCAAACCTCGTAAACGTCTCTGATGCCGTCACACTCATATTTTACCGTTGATTTAATCTACATAAGATCTTTTAGTACTAACTCGAGTGCTTTGTCTTCTCAATTCGCTCGGGTCAGCCTGAGCATTTCAAGGTTGAAGGCCTTATTTTGGGAGGATGAAGACGAAGATTGTACTATTATTATTTGTTATAATTATTCCACTGCATCTTGTTGTTCCGTTGCATTTATTTATTTATTCTTGTTGTCTGTAACTCAAATTTTGTATTGTATAAGATAATCAACTTTATTTGTAAACAGCTTCATGAACTGTTTTTTATATTTTGTCATTCCGCTACGAGATTTTGTATTTTTTTATTTCTTTCTCTTTTTCTTATTTCCCCATAACAGTCTGCCCTTTTGAACGGTTTGAGTCCGACGTGTGTGTCTGCTTAAAACGTCCAAAATGGTAGGTCGTTACAGTTTGTATCAGTGCTTTGGTTTAGCGATAACCTTAGCTTTGTGGGGTCTGGCTCATATAGAGTAGGATAGTAATACCCCTAGAATGAATTGTTGAGTGTATATATATGAGGGAGCATAATTATTAGTGTTATAAAAGTGTTTTGTATTGTGTTAATTTTTTCTGTTTTGTATTTATAAATTCTGGTCGATGCATAGGACGCTATGACATTGATAGGGAATTCTAAACAATTTATAGGATAGACCGACACAATACTTGTTTTGAAATATAAGGAAATGAAAATAATTTTGCATATTATATATTTTTTGTGTATAAAATAATAATTTTTTAAATGATATTTTGGTTGTAATATATTTGTTTTGTTAGGTAGAAAATTTTATAAATATTGATTGGAAATAGGACTTACAAATAAAGAAAATATAAATTGGAAGTTTAGAACTAAAGTTCCGGGATTTTTGGAAGATTTTGCAATATAATATTAATATTATTTAGAAGTGTTTTCTGATATAAACATTTCTATATGATTTGAAAGAAATGTTTAAAAGAATTTTGGAAGGAAATAAGTTTGTACTCCCCTCTTAGTCATTGGAAAATAATTTCGATGATGAGTGCATGCATCATCGACGTCCATTATCAAATTTCAAAGTGGGAAGAACATGTAGTAATTTTACTGCACAATTGTTTGATAAATTAAACTTGTTTTTTTTTTAAATTCCAAATATGATTTGATATACATAAAATATATGATTATATATATTATTTTAAAATAATTGAAATGAAACCCAATTGTTTGGTTTTTAAGTTCCTATAAATTAGAAATCGAAATTATTGCAATAAAATGAAATCTTAAGTACTTTAATAATTGAAACTTCTAAAATGAAAATAAAAAATTAAATGCTAAGTTGTAAATGAAATATAGAAGAAATTTGAAACTTATAAATCAAAAGAATATGAAAATCTAGAAGATATAATTATTGAACATTTTGTTAATCAAAATAAATGAGATAAATTTGTGTAACTTTCAATTACATTCTTAAAAACATATATATATATATATATATATATATATATATATATATAACTAACCTAAATGTTGAATAGGATATGTAGTAGGATTTTATACAAGAAAAACTTAAGTAATGCAAGTTTCAATGGAATTATTTTTATAAATAAGAAATTTTGATATTATAATTGTTATAAACTTAAGTTATAGTTTGAAATGCTACTAATTAAATGTAATAAAAATGAACAAGGTAAGAAAAATGATTGTAAACTTAAGTTAACATCTTTAGGCTATTTATAATCAGATTTAATGGCAAAGATGAATATTGTAAGTAAATAATTATAAAACTTGAATTAATAGTGAATCTATTTGTAATCAAAATGAGTACTATATATAAATTGAATGATTATAACTTCAGAGAACATTGAAAGATTTAGAAATGAAGTTAATATTCAATAATACTATATATGAAAGAAATGAATATGAAAAAGAAATAAACTATAAATGGTGAATTAAATTGTAAAGAAACTTACGTAATAATATATAATCGAATAATTGAAGAAAGAAAAAATATGACTTATTTAAGCAATGAATGTAAAGTAACAAAATGAAGGAAAGTGGCACTGTATGAATAAAGGAGAAATGAACTTTTGTAAGTAATAATGAATGTAAATTAGTGAAAATAAACATTATATGAATGAGAAAATAAAAGTAAATGATGTAACGAAAGAAACAAAAGAAATCAAACTAAACTGTAAATGTGAAGTAAACTGAAATAAAATGTATACAATACTTTAATGATGAATTCATTTATGATCCAAATAATTGAAATCGCTACAACTTGTGTATGTAAAGAATGTAAATTAAAGAAATAAGCCTTACAGGAATGAAGGAAATTTAAAAAATTTGTAAGTAATGAATGTGAATTTAAGATAGTCATTATAAAAAAATGAACAATAAATGATATGAAAAGAAAATAAAGCAAACTTGAAAATGTATTGGATTCTTTGCTTGTATTGGCTAATGGATTGGTTGGGAAAGGATACTTCTATTTTGTATAAAGATGTATAAATTACCTATAAAGTTATCTAAGATTGTTGAGTGTATGGTATACTTACAGCTTATTTGTCATTCTATACAATTAAAAGTGTCTGAACCAGAATAAACCATTTGTTTTGCTTGATATGGATGTATGATTGATTATATTGGTTCCAGGTGATGATTGTATGATTTTGATTGCAAATGACTATTGTTATGTTGTGTTGTTTTGTTTGGTATAAATTGAAACAACTTAAATATTGCTCTATTATATAAAGTTTAACTTCTTTGGATTATATAACTGAAATACAGGTCAAAGAAGCAATTGTTACTGCTTTTGGTTTCATAAAATAAGCATTATTTGCCTGACAAATAGATGCGTTCTCGGGTTATGGTTTTCTAGCGATATTATTTTGCTTTTCGCGTGGTTTGGGCTATTTTATTTTGAAAAATATGATATATATTGTTATTATTTATATTATTA
Source organism: Allium cepa (assembly GCA_030765085.1). NCBI lineage: Eukaryota > Viridiplantae > Streptophyta > Magnoliopsida > Asparagales > Amaryllidaceae > Allium > Allium cepa. The sequence continues at coordinate 783,311,010 of CM060935.1, read as the reverse complement.
CTTCTTCCAGAGCTCTCCGTACAAAGGAGTCTTTGTCGAAATTTTTCGTAAATTTTGGACTTAGAAATTTTTGTAAAGTGTTTTTCAAACTTTTGTTAACTTAAATAGAAAGGATTTAATTATTATAAATTGATATATTTTATTTAAATTATTTAATTTTGTAAATTAATTGTTATAAATTTAATATTTTGAATGAGATATATTGATTTATAAATTCCTTCTTTTTTCTTCTTTTTATTTTCGGGTACGAAAAGTTTTGAGTGGAGAAGAGTAAAACGATCCTAACTTTCGATAATTAAAAATAGATAATTTAATAAGTTTTGTAATTTAATGTTGAAAGAAATAAGAATTTGTGAGTAACTAATGAAATAATATCTAGAATGAAAGGTAGCAATGTCAATTTAATTCAATTATTAACAATTTTAATGAAAGTTCAATTAATTGAAATGATTTAATGTTATACCTGGTTATAAGTTAATTTATAGAATAGTACATAATAAATAGTAATTGAATAAAATTGGTATTATTAAGCAATTATAACATTTGGTTCTAAATAATAAATTTATTAGTCTACCAAAAAGTAAATGGTGATAAACTATTATATGTTACCTATTTATTTAGTCTGTTAAATTAAATTGGAAATCAATTACAAATAAATGAAATAAATGTTACATTTAAGTGAGTTAAGACAATAACAGTAAATTGTGAATGTAATAAAAGGAATAGAAATGTAAATTTTATTCATAATGTAATAATTGATTTAATAAAAGAGTGAAATCAAGATAAATAAATTAACTGAGATTTTTAATTTTAAATTTATGTGTGAAATTGGCAAAATTCAATAAAATTGAAATATAATAGTTAATACAAATAAAAGACGGAAATTGTAGCATATTAGTGAAATAAGACATCAACAAATATTATCTATGTTATTAGAGTAATAATTGATTGAATATGAAGCTTTGAAATCAAGTTGATCAAATTGTTGGAATTTATATTATAATAAATGGATTTATTGCAAAGTAATGTAATAAATACCACGTTAATGAAAAAAGTGATGATAACGGTAAAGTATTAGTGTAATAAGATTAAAAAATGTAAATTACAACCATGAGATGCCAATTGAGTGAATAATAGGATGGAAGGACTAATAAACGGAATTATTGGAATTAAATTTTATTGATTAGATTTAATGCCAATTGAAAATTTAACACCGTAACTAGTAAATAATTAACATTAGATTGAAAATGAAATTTGTTTTAAAGGATTATAAATTACTTGGTAATCTAAAGTGATGGGAATTTGTAAATCATAAAATTTGAATTAAAAAAAAGCGATTTAATCTATTTAATATTAATTTATTTAATTAACGTGAAAATAGCCATTTTGGTCACTGACTCGGATTTCAACAAAACAAATTTCATCGGATCTGTAACGATAGTTATAGTAGGATTTCAAATTTCGTAGTGATCGGACCGGTCGTTCGATCATACGAACTCGAAACGCCTAAAAATCAATTTAATTAAATTATATTGATATCAATTTGAAATTAGCCGATTTTAAGCTCACTTCTTCAAACGATGGAATTAGAACTTGAAACATTTTCCGTTGAGTTTAAAATTATTAGAAACATCTATTTTGATATTTGGAATGACCTATTTTCGTTCGGGGGACAAAACGGGCTTTTCGGGTCATTTATCGTTCAACGTGCAAATCAATCTTGTCCATTCATTCTATTTTTCAGCTTTGCCTATAAATAGCCCATTATAAACCCTAGCAACTTCTTATTTTCTTATTTCTGTACGTACATTTCTTATCTATCTTCTCTTTCCAATGACAGACAAACCAATTCTCAATTCCAAACTCAATTGCAAATCAAAACCAAATCCAAAATTAAAACTCCATAAACTATGTCGAATTATATATTGATTTGAAGTTCTCGACGAGCGCAAGTTAAATCTGCGGTCTGTTTCTAGATTTGGGGTTTTGTGTGTTCGTAATTCGAGGAATAATTCTCGACCGTTCTTTTCACCACGATCAACTTCGACCGATCATTGACTGGAGGGTACTGTGTCGTAGAGATTCACAAGTGGAGTTCATCGATGTAGGTTATTTGTCAATTCAACGGTCAGATCGATGGAAACAATTTGATTAGGGTGAAATGCTTTAGGCGACGGCCGAAATCTATCACATCGATCGACGACGTGGGAGGCGAGTGGAGGATGCGAGTTGAGGCGGTGGAGGATGGGGTCGAGCGGCGTGGCCACGTGTGGTCGTGCGTGGTGTTCGACGTCGATGTTCGTATTGCAGCAAGGTTGTCTGGGTGGGTTCAATTGCATCGTGATGTTGCTAGGGTTCTTGACGTGAAGATAGGTGACGTAGCAGGTTTCTGTTGGTTGCTTTCTTTAGTTTATTGAATTCGTATTTTAAAATTGTTATGTTCTAATATCAATAACTTTTGTGTACGAGATCCAATTCATGCGCAGTTTGTTTCATTGGGATCGTATAGAAATTGCAAATATTTTTGCGCTGGATTGCCAATATTCTAAGACTATTAAATTTCAAATCGATTGAAATTCAAAGGTGAGTGTTTTAACACATTCACAATTACTAAACTATCTTATGTTAGTTAAATTAAATTAATGATGCGATTAGAAATTTATTGATTGCTGTTTGGTATGTTAAATTTGTCATTCTGGTTAAAATTTAACTTTTCTTGCATTTAATTATCGTTTAATTTAATATTGAAATTTAAATTGTCAATTTGATATCGGTATTTATTATCAGTTATCCATTGATGTTTATTGATCAATTTGGATGATGATTGTGATGGATGTTTGATTGTTGATATTGGATGACTGGATATTGTTTTTTATATTGTTATAATATTGCAAGTTCCCTATGGGTTGAAGTGATACATACCCGAATGATCTGTAGATTAAGAAAAAATCGTTATGGGTTGAAATGATAGACTCAAGCAATTTTATGGATTTTATATAATTTGGGATTGCGGTTTGAAATGATATATAACCATAAAATTTTAAATTGCAGATTGAAGTGATAAATATCTGTGTCACTTGACCCTAGGGTAAAGAATTATATACAGACACCGGATTGGTTAAATTAAATCATTTTTGAAATTTTAAATTTTGAATTTAGTTGAATAGCATTTTTTAGATATAAATGTATTTATATGAATTGAGTTATTTTCGATAATCCAAGTGTAAATGCTGAAATTGGAATTGGTTTAATAAATTGTTCAAAGGATTTAAATTGGCATTTCGAGGATGAAGTGTCGAATATAAATGAATTTACCGGAATTGAGTTATTAAAATCGTTTGATATAACTTTGAAATCTATTTTAAACTAATTTAAACTATTTTTATCAATTTAAATTATTTTAATTTATTTTGAATCTATTATAACCTATTTAATACAATTTACTTATTTTGAACAAATTAAATTTATTTAATCTATTTTAAATCTATTTAATATAATTTAAATCTATTTAATCTATTTTAAATTTATTTAATCTATTTAAAAATCTACTAAATATAATTTAGCTTTACTTAATCTATAATTAATCTATTTAAACATTTTAAACCTAATTTAAATCTATATTTAATCTATTTGAATCATTTTAAAACTAATTAAATTAAATTTAAATCTATTTAAAGTATCTTTGCTATTTAAACCATTTTAAATCTATTTGAACTATTTATAATTACCTAAACTATTTTCTAAAATTTCAGAGGTGTAAAGTTGAAGTATTTATATTTAAATTCTAAATGATGATACGACCTAAGTTGAAATTTTGAATTGATACCTTTTGAAAATGACATATTTAAGTAATAGAATGATTTTGGAACAAGGATTTTGTTAACTTATCTTATTGATAAATTCAAAAAATGAATACGACTTTGAGAGTAAATATGATTTTTTGAAAGTGATATGATTTGGAAGTGAATATGATTTTGAAAGTGAATGTAGTTTGAAGGTGAATATGATTTCGAAAGATATATGATTTGTAATGGAATATGGTATTTTGATATAAATTGCAAGTTGACTTTTGAAATGTAAAAGAACCATACGGTGTGAAATAAGCATTTGGTTGTTAAAGAGACCAGGATCGGATATTATCGTACTCTCTTCTAATACTAAAAACCACTTTAACAATTGTGTACATGGTGGATATTCCAGAAACGAAGTAGGATGGTTTGGCGAACAATTTTTGTATGAGGTATGAGGTGACCCTGACTCCCGTGAGTCAGCTTAGATGTGACTAAAATGGGAGCCATGCTGGGCCAAGCGAGATCATTCCTCCTATCGGGTACATTTCTTCGATACCATTCTATTACTTTGTGATTGATTTGGTGGCCACTCCTTGATTTTGATTTTAAAGTGTGTTCCGAGGTAGGCGGTAGCAGCTGCTATGCGTTACCACTAGTTCGAATCCGTAATTGGTATATCTACCCCGGCGTTGCCTCGAGTGCATGTTCACATGCCATAAAGTTCATTCTACGAGTTTGTTTTGTACCATATCTATGGAGTGCCCTTTAAGTAAACCTCACGGAGGAGTTTACGGTACTATATAGACTATGCGAATATATAAAATGTGTTAAGGTGGATATGGGTAACGCCTTAACACTATTTTAATACTTTTACTTTACTGTAGACATATTATAATAGCGTATTGTACTGCATAGTAGATAGTTTAACAGATCTTTAGGAGATGGGAATCCCGAACATTTCTTAAGTTACTGCACTCGCGCTAGACACTGGATAAGAGATGCCAAACCTCGTAAATATCTCTGATGCCGTCACACTCAAATTTTATCATGATTTAATTTAAAAAAGATCTTTTAGTTCTGACTCGAGCGTTTTGTATTCTCAATTCGCTCGGGTCAGCCTGAGCATTTCAAGGTTGAAGACTTTATTTCTCGAGGACGAAGACGAAGATTGTACTGTTATTATTTGTTATAATTATTCCAATGCATCATATTGTTCCGCTGCATTTATTTATTTATTTATTTATTCTTGTTGTCTGTAACTCTGGTTCTATATTGTATAAGTATAATCAAATTTATTTGTAAACAACTTCATGAACTGTTATTTGATTTTTATATTTTGTCATTCCGTTGCGAGATTCTATATTTTTTTATTTCTTTCTCATTTTCTTATTTCCCCTATAACAATATGTCATTTTGAATGGTTTGAGTCTGACGTATGTGTCTGCTTAAAACGTCCAAAAATGTAGTTCATTGCATGTTCCTTTTCGGAGACGAAGAGTTTGTGTAGGGAAGATTGTAACGACCCATATTTTTGACAATAAAAAATATTAAATTAAATAATATTTTGGAATTTAATATTGTCAGAAATTAAAATTATGACTTACTAATGGAAATAATTGTTAGAATATAATTTAATAATGTAGATTGAGTGTAATTGATAACTGTTTAATGTAATTCAAATTATTGGTAATAATGAAGGTTAATAAGAAATAAATTAAATGTTGTATTAAATGGAGAAATCATATGTTATTAATTAAAATTGCTTCTAATATAGAATATGAAACCAATTAGTTAGTATGTAAATCTATTAGCTTTTATTTGTAGATAATTAATTCTGAAATGTATTTAAATTACTAAGTTGTAATAATTCATTTATTCACATCTCATTAATTAAATCCATTTGGAATTAATTTGGAAATCAATAAAATTTAATGTAATTAAATATTGCAGTTAATATAAGAAAAGATGTTAACTATAGAGTTCGAGTGAAATAAAAAGGAAACTTATGTTAATAAATAAATTTCATAAGGAATTGTGGATTTTATATTAAAGACTTTTAAATGAAAATAAAAGAATTTGATTGAAATTAAACTATAATGATCTGGGATGTTTTTACTGTTTAATTTAACATTGAAATTAGTTTAATATTTAAATCTTAAAATTGACATGGAAAATTGAATTTTAAAAGGTCATTAAATTTCTATGTAATCAAGAATGATGAAAATTGCTTTTAAATTTGAATTTAATAGTGATTGAATTGATTTTTAAAATAGATTGTTTTAATTGACGTGTAAAATTAGTCCTTTTGGGGACTATCTTGAATTTCGATGAAACCAGTCTCATCGAATCCGTAATAGTGAATTGTTAAAGGTTTTCAAGTTTCGTAGTGATCGGATTTATCGTTTGATCGTGCGAGCTCGACACGTGTAGAAATCAATTAAAGGAATTTGAATGATTATAATTTGACTTTAAAAGATAACTTCTTTATATGATAGATTTAGGGTTTGAAATTAGTTCCATTGAGTTTAAAAATATTGAAAACCTATATTTCGACATATAGGATGACCTATTTTCGTTTCGAGAATGAAACGGGCTTTTCGGGTCTTTGTTATCGCTTCGACCCCATTCGATCTGTTCCATCCATTCTTATCCATCGCTGCCTATATATATGTTGTGACAAAGCTTAGTAGCTTCTATTCTATTTTTTTGTACGTACAAAATTTTGTTCTTGTCTTCTCCCTCTCAATGGAGATTAGCCAAAAAACTCTAATTATAATTCCAAATCAAATCGAAAAATCTAAACTACACAACCCTATCATTTAATATATCATCGCGAAGCTCTCGACAAACGGAATCAACGTCTAGAATTCATTTTTGAAATCGAATCATGGTTTAGCCAACAATTAACGAATCATTATCGATCGTTTATTCTAGGTTTTGATTTCAGCGATGGATCCTCATCCAATCAACGATCGGGAAGTTGCAACTTCTAGAGGTCGCGAAGCAGGCCTTGGCGGTTGGGTCTGATCAGTGTATCAACGCCGAAGTTCGCCAGATCCAAGCCTTGAAGGTGGCAGCAGTGGAGGGTTGCTGGAGGCGTCGTGGTGGGTCGCGTGGAGACCTTGGGGCGTGACTGGACACGGGAGTTCGCGTGGTGATATCTGATCAGAGGAATGTTGGTCGTAGGTGGCACAACGGAGAGGTGTAGCATGGTAGTTGAGCATCCAAGTTGGGTTCAATTACATATGAGTGTGTTTAGGGTTTTGATGAAGGTAAAACAAATTACATTTTTGTTCGTCTATTGTTTTAATTTAATTTTGTAATTCAAATGTTCCAACCTTAATAACTTTTGCATAAAAACTCAAATTCGCACGCGGTTTCTGCTGTTGGACTTGTATCCAAATTCCAGACAATTTGAAACTATGGTTGAATATGAAGACTATTGGAATTTTGGGCTTTTATTGGATTTTAAATGGGATATAAATCTAAGGTGAGTGATTAAACCCACTCACGAAATACTAAATTTTTCTGATGTTAGTTAAATTAAAATCATGAAGTTATTTATTTTTATTGACCGTTGTTTGCTAATTTAACTGACATTTAAATCGTGGTTTGAACTGTTAAGAATTTAAACTAACAGTTAAATTTGAATTTTAAATTGAATTGCTAATTAAATACCCGATATTGATAACAAGTTAATTGTTGTGACTAATTGGCTGATTTGGATGTTGATTGTGGTGGATGTCTATTTGTTGACATTTGGATGACTGGATGTCTGTTTATTTTATATATCCCTTTTATCACCCTGTATATTAAGTGACATCAAACTGTTATTTGAATTGTCCCGATTAAAGTAAGAAACAGGTTGAAATGATATATACCTATGACACTTTGATTTGGATTGAAATGATATATATCCATTCATGTAATTAGAAATTGAATTAGCCGATCATTTGGCCATAGGGTATAAAATTATACATGGACACCGGATTGGTTAAATTAAATGGCTTTAAAATATTAAATTTAGATTTTGGTTAATGATATTTTTTAAAAGGAAGTAAATTGTGGATCTATATGAATTGAATTATTTTCGATTTAAACTTTGAAATGCTGAAATCGAAATTAGGTAAAAGAACTATTTTTAAAAGAAGTGAATTTTGGAGGTGAAGTTAAAATCGACATATGACATTAATTTTGAAAATTGAATTATTTTAAAGTTTGAACCTTAAATTGAAAGATGAAGTTTAATTTGATTTAAGTGACTTAAATGGGTAAATTAGCATAGGACTTGAAATTGATATGAATTGAAATGATTTAAAATAAGAATTACATTGAAATTTAAATTATTGAATTTAATAGTTAAATCGAATTTGAAGTTAAAAATAAACATTTCGAAAGTTGAAGTTAATTCGAATTGAAATTGAAATCAAGTTGATTTGAAACTAAATCCAAACTGAGTCAATTGAATTGAAAGATTGGAAATTGAGTTTTGTTGATTTGGAATTTGGATATGGGTCAAGATTTGTTGAAATGGAAGGAAATAGTTTGATTTGATAATTATTTTAATATAAATTGTTTAGAATCTAACTTTTTAAAATATTAAAATTATTTCGATTTTCCAAACTATTTCTACCATGTAAACCATTTTCAATACTCAAACCATTTTATATCAAACTATTTTAAGTCTTTAAACTATTTTAAACTATTCAAACTATTTTCTAAACACTCAAACTATTTTCTAAAAATTCAAACTGTGCAAAGTCTGAATGTTTATATGTAAATCATTGATTTAAATGCGAATGTGGTAAAATGAGGTTATAACCTAAGTTGGAATTGGAAATGATGTCAAATATGAATTGTTTTCGAAATGAAAAAAATCAACCGGTATGTAAAACAACGTTTGATTGTTAAAGAGACGGGAGCCTCTTATTGACATACTCGTTGTCAGTATTGGAACCAATTTAACAATTGTGTACGTGGTGGATGTTACCCAGAATGAAGTGGTTGAATTAGAGGTGTTTGCTGGATTTGAAGTAAGAGAACGATGATGGATGACCCCGACACTTGTGTCAATTGGAATGACAAAAATATGAGCCTATGTTTGGCCAAGGGGTTCGCAACCTTTAGAGGCCATCACCCCTTCGTATTATTATATTGATATTGGACTCGATTGGTGCACCTTGATTTGATTTTGAGGTGGTAGATGCGGTGGACGGTCGTGGCTACGATGCGTTACCACCAGCCAGAAAGGGTAAACTGGTAGAATCCTACCTTGGGAATTGCCTCACGTGCCTTGTCATGCTTTTATCCTTATACATGACTATTATTACTATGTTTTAATGTCGTCTTATCACGGCGCCTCCTTGGCTACTAACGCTACTAGTTGTGTTAAAGTAAAACTGTAGGACAATGTTTAAAAATGTGTTAAGGGGGATCAACGTAAGACCTTAACGATGTTTTAATACTTTACAATATTGATAGACACTATATATAGCATATTTTACTACATATAGATAATTTAACAGATCTTAAGGAGATGAAAAATCTCATAACATCTCTTAAGTTATTGCACTCACGTTGTACATTTGATAGGAGATGGAAAATCCCATAACCATCTTTGAAGCTATTACACTCATATTTACTTGTTATTGATTTAACATACATAAGATCTTTTAGTTCTGACTCGAGTGTTTTTTCTTTCCATTACGCTTGGGTCAGCCTAAGTATTTCAGCGTTTGAAGACATCGTATTCCAGAGGACGAAGACAGAGCTTGGTATATTATATTATTAGTATTATTCTGCTACATTATTTTAGTATGTTTGTTGATTATATTCTGCTTATGTTGTAAAAATTGTGTAATCAAATGTACATTGTAAAATAACATCATGAACTGTTCATTTGATTCTTATATTTCATCATTTCGCTACGAGATTCTATATTTTGTTTTCCTTCTTTTCTTATTAAATTCCATTGAAATTATCCCTTTTCAATAGCTTAAGTTAGACATGTGTGGTTTATTGTCGATTTACACTGTCCAAAAAGGTGGGTCGTCACATATAATGAAATATTATATTGAGAATTATTAACTATGATCTGATTAGAAACAAACCTTGATCCCAATTCCTTGATACCTTGAAAAGATGATTTCTACCCTTGAAACTCTTTTCGATTCAACCGAGTGCTAGTCCTTGAACTGTTGACTTTTAGCTACAGGATAGCAACCGAATTTGGCTTGATTTGAGCTTGAATAGTTGGTAGCACTAGAGTTTATTTTTGTCCAGCAAACAATGAGGGAAGAGGTAACCAATAATATCAAATCTAATTAGGTTACAGATGCTTATGTAGTTGATGGAAAGGAGAGAACATTGGATGTAATCTCATACTCATTCTTCTTTAATCTAAGCCATCCAAAATCAAGCCTTTCTAACCCAAAAAAATGAGCCGCCTATACCATCCATTTTTAGCCGAAAATTTTACCCCTATGACGGGCCTTAAACCATTTAAGCCTAATAAAATATTTTAAGAGAAATGAGTGATCCACTATTAGAACCAAAGAGCATTCGTGTATTTTATTCTACACCAAAAAATATAAATATCAACATGCATGACGGTAGCGATACCCACCCCATACAATACTAAAATCATAAAAAAAACTCAATCCTGTAAAACTAAGGTTCATAATATATTAAACTAAAAATGATAAGTAATCATATTATGTAAAGAGCTGATTCCATCCCGACCACGAACATAATTAAAGCTGCAAAAAAGACTATACAAAAAGTGCAAGCCCAATACATATACACATATATAAATATATTTATACATATACGTATACATATACATATTGCATATACATATAATAATAATAAAACAAGCTATAAAATGAATAGCTAGATAAGAAGCAATAAAAGCTATAATACATATCCAATTATGAAAAATAGTCATCTAATGACCTACAAGTACTTTAGATGGACTTTTAGATAAATATGTTAATGAATACAAACAATTAAACACATGAAAGTAAAACTATGACTTCTAAACATCATAGATTTTCTGGGAAATGTTCAATATTATAATATTATTAAGTCTTATCGGATATAACAGTTTATGATTTTTTTTCATGATAATGAACATACATATATTTTTAAATGTGTTTGTTACAGTATTATTATAGAATCACAAATAGAAGTGAACAAATGAAATTTTTATTTCAACAAATAGTTTATTCCAATTCAATTTCAATAATACATGATTACAAGAGCTTCCACAATATTTTAAAGACAATATTCATATACAACATTGTTTTGCACTCTTATACACAACATTGTTTTACACTCCCATATGCAACATACTCCTAAATACAATCACTCACTTGAATTTGGACTGTTATCTACTTGCTCCAACTGCCTTTTCTCCAATCATCTGCTTTTCCTATCGAATAACAACGCAGTAAAAAGAAACAAATTTTAACTATAAAATCATAAATAGTTTTAAAATCGACATTGCCTTAGCCTATTGGTTTTTTTTCTTTTTGTATTTTGAAATAGACACCAAAAATAACAATAATGTATATGAGCGAACTATGACATGCATGTATCACTATACATGCTATAAGGCCAAGCACATGCACAAAACATTTTTTGTATCAACAGAATTTCAAGGGAAAAAAACAAGGTCAAGCCTAAAGGCTCAACCCAATCAATGCAAGGTCAACCTAAATAGCTCAACACAAGCAAAAGTGAAGCAGCAAATCAAAATCATGTGTATATATAGACATAAATACACAGAACCAAAACCAACAAAAGGACGCGCAAGGCAAATAGAAACGGTGGCAATGCAAAGCATAATACAACAGGCCAAATGCAGCAAGGGTGTAACCAGATAGGAAGAAAGTGCACCAGTGCGCACAAAACACACACAACAGAAATGCATAGAAAGAGCATGCTACGGTAGAGATTCAACAACAAAGTGTGCACAGGTGCAAAAAAATGCAGCAACACGGTAAGGGGAAGTGCATAAGTGCACATATTGCGTAAGTGCAAATGCAGCCAGACAGCACCACATGTGCAACACACAAGGATGCAGCTAGTTTGTATAATCATGCACACACAACAAAATGCACAACAAAACAGGAATAAAATCAGTTTCCTTTCACACAGCCATACAAAAGTGCAATAAAATGATGCACACTAGTTTAATAACAAAATTAGATAGGTGCAAATATGTGCAACATTGTGCATCAAAAAAAAGAACAAGAAATCGTGTTAAAGTCTTACCAGAATACAAATAAGTGCAACATTCCTATAGCTAGATATGAAATTATAAGCAAGCGAAACTAGTGTTGCAGGTTATTGAACAATGTCAGCATACCGTCATCGAACCAATGGAGATAACCACACTAAAAGATGCATTTGGCAAAATCTCAGTGGTGCAAAAGCTACTAACTTCTAAAAAACCCAAGAATTGATCGATGAAGTTCTATAAGAAATTAAAACATCCATCACGAAGATATAGTCAATTGGTAATGCAATAGCTTACAATCAAACTGAATGAAATATTTCATGTAGAGCAACTCAGAGCATCTTAAAAGCCCTAAACCTTCCTCTTCGCAAAATAGTGCAAGTTCACATCAATAGGAAATGCACAAATAATATGTGTTTGCCTCCAAGATACAATGACTTTAGATTAAAAAACAATAGGCAATCGATATTATAACAAGAAAAGTCAGGGCATAACCGAGATTGAAAAATTCAGAATTCTCAAGTACGTGCAAAGAAAACTAACACAATAAATTCAAAGCTAAGTATGTCAATGTTCTCAAATGGGAGGAATTCAAAACTCAAGAGGGTACAGGTCAACACGAACTGATCAAAGAAAATCAATAGTCGACTTAAAATATTCAAAGCCAAAATACAAATCAAATATATACAAAATATAAGCATTCATGTGAAATGGATCCCTATAAATACCATAAATCATATCCCCAAACAAGTGTCGAGTTCAAAGCATAAAAACCTCAAAAGGGAAAAATCATTCCAAATTGATTCATTTAAGAACTAGGCTAAAGGAAGCAATTGAATTCATATAGCAAGGCACTCAATCAATCGAACCAAAAGGGAGGCATGACTTCATCAATTAAATTTTCGATCACCTCTAGAGATAGAACCCTAATTCGAGAAAGAAGTGGAATGAGGAACATCCGAGAACGAAAAGGGTACGGATTAAGAAAAACTTATACTTTGTTTATTTTATTTTGACTAAACTATAATAGTTGTAATAAAAATTTGGGTCATACTTATTAGGGTTTTAATTTTCAATTTAATTGTATTTTTTTATTTATAAAACATTAGTTTCAACTAGGATCGGACTACGAGGCATGGTTCGCGAAATTCTCAACTCGGGGATAAAGATTAGGTAAGATTTTGAGTTTAAGGTTAGAATAGCTAGAAATGATAGTTGCAAGATTATGGGGTCTGTAGGCGGTCGATTTTTTAGTAGATTAGGTAAGATTTTGAGTTTAAGGTTAGAATAGCTAGAAATCTTGAGGACAGCAGTAGGCAAGTTTTTCGAAAGCTGGGTAAAGTTGTGTATTATTTTATTTCTACATTTATCCTCTTATTATTCATGCTGCAATTTTTATTGTTCAATGAATTTATTATAAACCCTATTCACCCCCCTTTAGGGTTAATCTGATCCTACAACTGGTATTGGAGCTAGTAGTCAAATTCACTTTTTACCTATGTCTAGTTTTAATAATGCTTTTTTTCAAAAAACAATCTACTGCTAGACCACACATGTTTAATGTATTGATTATTTGTATTGGAAAACTAGGGTGAAATGTTTTCTAGATATAGTAGATGCATGAGATATAGTTGAAACTGGTTATACTATGCATATGGTAAATATTGATGGTCATGAATTTCCTAAGCCAAATGATAAGTGGGATGCAAATAAGCTTAGTTTATATCGGTCAACTGCAAAAGCTACAAATTCTATAATTTTGCATTAGAATTTTTTTTAATACAATGGTGTTTCTCCCTATGTGACTACATTGGAAATTTAGCACACTAGAAGTGGCACATAAATGTACATCGTAGGTCAAGGAATCTCATCTAGCCATGCTTAAGAACAAATATAGAAACTTTATAATGATGAAAGACCATAATATAAAGGAGTTGTATGGACGATTTTCAAATATAGTGTTCAAATCCAAGATGCTAGGAAAATATTAGCATTGGAGATGGTCCCAAAAATTAAAAGAATCCTCCCTAGAAATTTTGAAGCAAAAGTGATTGCAAGTTAGGAATCCAAAGACTTGAAATAGCTTAAATTGGAGTTATTAATAGGAAATCTCATCACTTATGTGATGGAACTAAAAATCAGAGAAGAATATGAAAGCGAAGACTCAAAAAAGAAATCAATTACCCTAAAAGGTACAATCGATAGTGATGATGAAGAAGATGTTGCAGCCGAGTTTGCACTACTAATGAAGCGATTCAAAAAGTGGACTCGAAAGCATATAAGCCAATAATAAACCAACGAATAAAATTCAACATTGCCAAAGTTTTAGATGATTTTGATGAAGAAGTCGTATGCAATAGATGTAAGAAGCCTAGTCACATCAACATGAACCATCCACACAATCGACTCCACAAAGAAAAGAAATAGAAAAGAAGGAGTTTCACGGCCACTTGGGATGAGGCTGAAGAAGAAGAAAAGAACAGCAACAGTGAGAAAGAAGACGAAAATATGCACCTGATGGTGGAATCAAGTGGCATCGACGAGGAACCAAGTAAGATATCTCACTTATCCCCTAATGATTTGCTCTTGGTACATCACATGTTAAAATCAAACAATGATGGGCTTCAATAACGATATAATAAACTTGAATCTAAGAAAAGTATTTTACGTGGTATAAATAATGAGTTCAAACCAATGATTAAAAACATTACAATGTTTAACTCGAAATGTGAAAAGTATCAGTCTCTAGAGGAAGAAATTTATAGGTCTAAGACTAAAATAGAAATTCTCGAAAAGAAAATTTCGACCTTGAAAAATAGAGATGACACAAAAAGAGAAAATTCCATCAATAGATGCACCTCACTTTTGAATAAAGACAATGCTCTTAGATCTAAGGTTCAAAAAATTGAATCAACACTACAAGAATTTTCACAAGGAAAGAAACCACTGAATATGTCATTAGGAAGTCAGACTTTCAGCAAAAATTAGAAAACGACTTGGATGGACAGAGTTGAACCAATTAAGAAAAGAAATTAGGGTAACATCAAATTTTACAAAGATTTTTCAATGCGTCCAATTTATGGAAAAAGTGGGCATAAACAAAATAAATGTTGGAATAGAAACAAACACTAAACTGTTAAACAAACCTGAGTTCCAAAAGGTACGAATGTAAAAAAATTTAAACTTAAATAGGTTTGGGTTCCCAAAGGTACAGTCGTAAATGCTGATAGTTTGTTGTATAGAAAAATTTGGATACCAAATTCTACAAACGAAAATAACAGTGGCCCTACATCCTTTGCTACACTACTAGCCTCAGAAACAGGCTAAGGAACAACTACGATAAAAGTGACTTTGACGTGTTCTATATGTGGATGAAAAGATATAATTCCAATGTTTTACGCCTAGAAAAAAGAGACAGGTACGATCATTAAACCCCATTTTCTTCTCTTATTGCTAATATTTTTTTTGTTGACACTGTTGTAGTATACCTTCCACATCTTTAACTACTTAACACTGATTTACAAAATTCCATATGTTCTAGAAAATACGTTGAAAATTCTATAATTTTTATATTTTGTGTTTTTTCGAAATCCGAACTCAAACCATTAAAAACTGTAAATCATTCAGAATATTGTTTGAAAACTATTTCAGAACTTCTTAACATAGCTGTAGTAATTTGATCGTAACTTCAACATCGTCACTTTGAAGCTTGTAATTATAGAAGTTCTAGAAACCTAAACGTTAACACTACAACTTTACTATCTTGAGAATTTAGTGATTCGTTTTGTAAAACCTTGAAAAAATAGTGATCATTTCAGTATGTTACTTGAAAAATATCTACGATCTCTACAAACTAGTTGTACTATATCGGATATAACCTTCGGCCGATTCAACGACATGATTTGAAACTAGTTTTGCAGAGTAGAAATTTTGAATATCTAAAACTTGCGTTTTTTGTATTGACTCAAATGTAGAACTTAAAGCTTTCATATTATGGTTTCAAATGGAATAAATTTTAAATTAGGAATTACCAGTTGCCTTTATATAACAGTTAGCCTTCACTGGCTTTCTTCATGACTAACAAATCAGTGACTCAAGAGTTTTTACTACACATGTGATTTTATTTGATATAAATGATTTGCCTATTTTTGATGTAAATGGCTTTGCCAAAAATTTTGTGAACCTATTTAAGTGATATTAAGGAGTACGCGGTCTACTTGTTTAATATTATATCATTTTGGGCAACTAGAGTATAAGTGGTATTAGACAACCCTCCATTAGAAATCATATTTCAGTTTTCAACGGTTTTAAAATTAGTAGACATCATTTTCCCAGGACCTCTTGTAGAAAATATATTTTCACCATATTTTTTGTTTAGAAAATTTTCCAAATAACTCACATTTTTACCCTGATTTTCTTTAGTAAAAATACCCTTGTTTACTTTGGTATAGAATTTACTCTGAAAAAGATGGTTGTTGATTACTTAAACCTTTTGAAGTTTATCAAAAATCAATAATAATGATTGAGAAAATGATGGGCGGTGATTAAGTTATTCATTATAGCAAGAGGAAGTATATGTTAAAAGTTTCATAAAAACTGAACAAGTTTTATAATATTTTTAAAGTAAGTACAGATTCCATTATCATTTGTATCACTACATCATTCTTGTAATCCATACACAAGAATGTAATACCGTTGACATAAAAAATGAATCAACACTCGTGGATAATTCTAGGGAACCCGTGAGACTAAAACTAATATATAGCAATAAAAGACAAGAAACAGAACAGGGTGAAGCAAGATTTTTATAGTGGTTCGGAAATCTCTGGCCTATCTCCAGTTTATAACTTTATGGATTATGAATATGAGATTTTTTTTTATATGAGATTACAAGCCATAAGTATAACAATTTAGAAAGTTCCTTGGTCTAGAACTACCAAGAGTAATTGCCTTGGTGACTATTGTGAGGGAGGAAGAAGGTGAAGAGCAGCAGAGTCCCTGATCCAAAGTAAAGAGAAATCCTTCTTTAGTTGTAGTTAGGCTGGTATTTATAGGAAAACTGTTGCCCATGTTCAAGAGCTCGCTTACAATGGAGTCCAGAAGCAAGCCCGATGTTGTAAAAGTGAGCATGGGGCCCACGAGTCAAGAAAACAATCCGGTACCGAGTGTTTATACACGATATCGATATGTTTTGCTTGGTGCAAACCAACTTCCTTCACTTGTTTTAATCTTTTATCATTCATTCGATGTGTTTAAAGCTCTTTCCCGTCATATTTAAGTTGATGCTAACGATCTTCCCGATAATACTTGAATTATCCTTCTTTCTTTGCTTTCTTCTCATCAATCCTGGGAATAGCTCATCCAAACTCTAAGAAAACCACTTGACTAAAAGTTGTGGAGTAGCGTATTAAGTATATGGAGTTTGGAAGGCAGAAAGAGATGGAAAAAACGGTCGTTACCGACTAAAATAGTCAATAACGGATCATCTACTTAGTTCCATTTCCTATGAAATTTCTCCAAGTTGTTTCTCCACTTCTTCTATGTGTACTTCCAAATTACCGAGTTGTTGAGTCGTTGTCTTGACATTTTAACTTCCATTGACTTCTACTTTGTTAAAAACCTCATTAACACTTCTCTTTAGAATATTCTTCTGTTGAAAACAAAGTGTGCTCTGGACCAAGATAAGTTCTGGGATGTTATCCTTCGAATTTTGGTCAATCGTTCCAGTATCGTTTGAAACGGTGTTTTCACTTGGTAGATTTCCCTTGAACTATTCTGCATAGCTATAGTTGGAATTCCATCCCTCTTGCTTGGGAACATGATCTGCACTCTGGAGATCACTTTACATGCTAGATGAGCACAATCTCAACCATGCTTTTTGGAGGTTTCATGGGAGAAGAAAACAATTGGTACGGAGTTATTTTACTCGGTACTGAGTCTATTGGTTTCCCACCGAGTTTATTTAAGGCTGGGACTTAGAAAACTTTTTAGTTATTTTCATTCCTTACTTTGCCTTCCATCGAATATAACTGCTTTCCCTTTAAGTAATTTGCTCTTTCATGACGCGATCCAAGCTTAACACCGACCTGCCTTACTACTGATCACCTCCAACTGCTGCCTACTTGTTGCCGCCAACAATCTCCATCTGTTGCCTTCCTCATGACCACTATTCTAGCTCAAATCGCCACTTAGAAGACTCAGCCTTAAGAATTTGAAACTTTAGTACCAATCCAAACTTCAACGATCCAAGGTCAACGATTATAAACGTCATGGTGATGATGATTTCATTGATGATGGGGATATGGTTGATGGTAGTTGAAAGAGATGGTTGAAATTTGAGTTGCGCTCAACCGGTGATGAACTATAGTTTTTCCTTGGTCGTGTGCGCGCTATCGCTCCAAATGATGTTTCCATTATCGATTTTTCATTAATAACAGGTAAGTTCTAATATTCAGTTCTAGTGTACGATGTGGCTCGTTTGTCTAGCATAAGTCTATACAGGATGGTCCGTTCATCGCATTTGGGATACAGGACTCATATTGCATAGATTAATATTTCCCACTAGCCCCGGTTAATGCATAAAATTTGATCGTTCAACACCTATTTACATCCACTAGATTGCGGGCATTGGTTACATGGGTTTACTATTCGAAATAAAACATATCTGACCATGTTGAGTTCAAAGTTTTATTGTTTAGAATGACTAGCCGATTATCGCATCTCAAGTCTGGTAAGGTCATCCACCCTTCTTGAAGCTGGATCTTCTACTGCTTAGGCTTCGCCAACCAACCTCGTCGGGTCAGGCCATCTTGTAACTTTTAAGTTACAAGGCCTAGTATTTCTAGTTAAGCCGGTAGTGAGTCAACTATCTCCAGATCTGAGGCTACTGACTGATCCATCGGTGAAAATGTTAACAATTCTACCCACCAGGTCGCTTTGGAATATATGCGTTCAACATAAAATCTCCAAGGATGACATTCGTCTTTCAGTAATGGCTAAGTTTGCACATAACCCTCCACCAGGATACACAACATGCAATCGGTACATGCACTTAAGTAGTGTCATCCCGCTGTTAAATTGCTTTTTCCGAATGATATTATAAGAATTTGGACTAGCTCCATTGTAAGTACATCCAAATAGATTTTCTCTTCTGAGCTCGTTGTACGTTCTCTTTATGAATCAATTCAATCGACCTCCATCTTTCAACGAGCTCACTTATCTACTCTAGTTCAAAAGAAGGATGGATTCCCCATCCTATACGATAATCACAGCCTGAATGAGTTGCAAAGTTATCATGGACCTCGCCAATAAACGTTCATGCTTCAAGAACGAATATTTCTTCATGCAATGCCTGTATGAATTCAATTGCCTCTGGTAATCTGGATGTATGCTTCCTTTCTCTCACCTCTCCTATGTTGAGATTTCTAAGTTTTTAACTTAATTTTTGTTTCCTCGTAGGCATCCCAGCTCGGGACGAAAGCGACGAGCATAAAACAATGCTTAATGGCCTAAAAGAAGTTAGATCCCATTATTGCATCATCACATTCCTTCTGACAAATGAAAATCCATGGCGATGTAGTCTGCTAGCCCTTGACAAGTTTGAGGCCATCGAGTCTCCCATGTCAAGCAGCTTTAAAGCTTATACAAGCTTTTCCACCCCTAATCGCAACTCCAACGAGAATTTTCAGAGGGAAGTTGAAGGTCTGTCTGGAATGGTACACACAGAGGAGCCTATTGAGGGAGAATCCGAAGAGCCCATCGGCGGTGATGTCTTGAGTGATGGAGATGATGAGGCTAGAATGTCTCTGATTCCTTAGGAAGATGAAAGAGTCGCAATAAGAGAGGGAAAGAAGCCGATGGCCGAAGAGGAATCATTTGGGGAGACGGATTATAAAAACCTAGTACGCCTTGGCAGCCTCTTTTAGAGCACATTCCTATAGACACTTCTACGACAGATGGAGAGAAAGCTAAATTGCCTTTTGGGGAGCCTACTGCTTAATCTCGTCCTCGTAGCAATGTTTCCATCAATGTGAAAAATGTCGACGAGATCAACTTCACCATTAGCGGTATTCGATGTGATGCTGGCTCAGCCTTTACCCTCTCATCTAGAGATTTTATAAGTGTAGATGTAAAGGCCACGACTTTAGATCCTTGCCAATAAGGTCATTAGAGTACTTAGGGGGTCATTGGCTCCATACACTTCACTAGGATCGTGGGCACTTATTCTAGCATTCTCCATATTTTGAAGTTCCAAATCTAATACAGTTTTCTTTCTTGATTCAGGATCCATGACCATGGTTTTTACTGAAACTTCCCGACAATGCCATTACATACAAAGGTCAAACTTCTAATCCTAATCTGCCCGGTCGCTATGAAAATGATGAAGGGAGGCGAAAAAGGAAAGATCATGAGGTTGATGAAGCCCGCAAAGTTGAAAGAGAGAAGGATAGGGAGAGAGAATGAAAGGAAGAAGAGAGAGGCTGAGACTGAGCTGTTTCGCGATGCCTGCAAATGAACAAGAGAACCTTCCAAGCAGTGTGGATCTTCTTTTGGTGATGTTTCTCCAACAGTTGACCTTTCCAGCATCGCCTATCTCTAGGCAATGCGACTTCTCAAAAGGTTTGGGTCAATTTTCCCCATCGACCGGACGGTTTGACCTTCCTAGCGATGCCAATCTTCGGGCAATGCCTATTCTTAGAAGGATTGGGATGATTTTCCCTATCGACCCACTGGCTTGGATTAATTTTCCCTGTCGATCCAACAGGTTGGGTCCACACTCTCCACTTAGCGTTCAAGGACAAGGGAGAATTTCCCTGGCTATGCCGCCAATCCTCGGAAACATGAGTTATACTTGCAAGAACACGGTTCCATTAGTTCAAGAAGCAAACGTTATTGATAAGAAGAAAAGTGGGAAGTCCTGGCTTTTTATAGTAGAACCAGTGCACCTGAGCGGCTTATTTGAAAAAATAAAATAGGTAAAAGCTAGGGGCAGTAGTGTTGCAGTAGATCACTGTTCCAAGCATGTGGGATCAAGATTCCGTCAAAAGTTGCAAACTTGAACATTCCATCCCATGCTACCGATCAATCACATAAGGTCCTTCCTAGTTTAGGCCAAGCACTCCCGTTCTTGAATGAACTCATGTTAAATGAAATCCCTGACTTCGAAGGTACAATTGTGGACCTTGGCGTTGAAATGTTGTGCTACTCTTTTCTGGTGGGCAGCATCCCTGAGTTCAACTTCCTCTCGTTTCTCATCGACTATATCGAGGGACTCAAGCTATAGTTCCTTATTTTCTCTTCAATTGATATACCTTCTGCAATGAGGTGGGACTTTTAATTCTACCGATATCATTGCTTCAGATCCGCATGCTAAAGAAAAGGGCGATTGTCCAGTTGTAGATTTATAAGTTGTCCTGTAAGCCTATAGTGCTAGTGGAAGCTCATCAACCTAGTTGCCTTTAGCCTTAGTCAATCGCTTCTTTAGGGTGGATTTGATGATCTTGTTCACTGTTTCCACTTGCAAGTTTGCCTACGGATACGACACTGAGGAAAATCTTTTCTCGATCCAATAGCACTAGCAGAGTTTCTTGAACTCAATGCTCTCGAACCGAGACTCGTTATCCATTATGATCTTTAAAGGCACTCCAAACCTGCAAATAGTATTCATTATTACAAAATTCATTACCTTTTTAGAAGTAATCATGGCAAGCGGTCCCGCTTCATCTCATTTCCTATAGTAATCCACTTCATCGATCGCAAATTTGGCTCCATCCTTTGCCATCGGTTGCACACCGATAAGATATATTCCCCAGATCACAAATGGCTATGGGTTGTGTAATACCCCTAATTTTAGTTAACATTATCCAAAAAATTTAGTTGGACATATTAAATAGAATAATGTAGTTGGACATGTGGATGAGATTTGATAATTAACAAGGTTGGGCCTTAACTAATTAACTAATAAGACTTTTTTAAACTTAACATAGGAGGAATAAATAAGAAGAGAAAAATAGGAATAGCCTCTCTTTTATCCCCTAAACCCCCACCCTCTCGTTCATTCTCACTTTTACAACACCAAAATAATCTAAAGAGATACACAAGTAAGGCCAACCATTAGAAAGGAAGATTAGAAGAGAAAAACTGAAACAAATCAAAAGGTAATCATTCTATGTCAAATTTCAACTCCATTATCCAACTTAAGGTGAATAATAATAAAACCATCTCATTTTATGCTTGTTGGATTTGTTTGATTTCGGTTTGTTGGTGATCCTATGATGTGCCATGTTTTCTTATGTCGTGGTTAGGTTAAATGATGAATTGTTGGAATTTTTATGAAATTAAAATGATAGGTTTATGGGAAAAACCTTAATATTTGATCTCCAAATGATCTGATTTTCAGTATGTTGTGTAAAACACATTTTTGGAGACGAATTTTTAATTTCACAATTTACCAAATTCAAGGGAATACTTTATGAATTTCCAAAGGAATAAAAGTGAAGTTATTACAGGTTTTAATTATTAAAAATAATTAAATAAGGATTTTGGTCCCGAAATTATTATAGGATAGAGAATATGTTAACTCTGATTTTTGGTGAATTTTTTGGACTTTTCCTAAATGATCATGATTTTATATGAATTTATTAAGCTAGAAAACCTCATACATACATATTAAATAATTAATATTATTGATGGGTGTGAAATGGGTTTTGGGTAAAGAAAATAATTTGTGGTAGTTTTTCTGAAAGAAATTGATAAAGATTGTTTTTAACCAATAGAAAATTGATAAGGGTTAAAAGTTGGTGAGAAGTAATTACTTTTAATAGAAATAAAATAATATTATAATAATTGCGATATTGTCATGTTCCCAAAGCGTATGCCAAACCCCACAGCATTAACATAAATGGATGCATACGATATCAACTATGTTGGTATGGAATGAATCTGTTGGGGTTAAAGCCATATATTGTAAGGTCTTCGGCATAAGATCAATGTCGCCATGGCTATCTTGTAACGTACTAAAACTATGATGACCTCCCTTGTTTCTTTTTTTTGAAATATATAACATACGACATTGATGTCGCATGTTTACACCATGGTTTTAAATGATGTCACAAGCTTCCTATTTGATGCTATAGCTTAAGGCAGTAATGCTTCAAGTACTAATTTTAAAATTAATCACTTTCGGACGTGATGCCGCTAGTATTACTTATGAGATAGAAGTATAATGGCAATGATGCCACATGTTATCAATTTTGGCATTCTTATTATAGCAGTATAATAGCCCAATTTTACAAAATAAATAAACTGTTTTGAGCCATTGTTGTCGAAAGCCATCAATATCGACCTTATTCTTTTAAAGCATCCGGTATCAATAGATTTAGAATATTGATGTCGCATGTCAACAATGTCGGTTTCCACACACACACACACACAGAGAGAGAGATATATATATATAAGGCTATATTAAGAGAGTCGACAGCCTATATAATTCTATGTTAAGATAACAAGGATTTTGGCATTATGGCATTATATTTTCGAAAATTGGAATTATTTTTAAAGTTCTGATATGAATGGACACGACATCGCATGTCGGCTATATTGAAGTCGCAAGTTTATAAGTATAAATATATTAATAAATGGTGATATGCCCTATACTGAAGAAGTGCTACGACCTCAACTTGATATCGAAGGCGTATAGAGTAGTTCTATATATGGTTATACATTTGCATAAGTTTTGGTTAAATAATGGATTATATTTTTCCTTGTTTTTCAAATATGAATTAAGGGGATTAATCATATATAATGATAAATGTTTTCAAGGAATAAATTATGGTCTAGCCTATGTTTTTATATAAAATTAAGAAAGGGAACTATTACTTAAGATTAAGTGATTATATGATGCCAATATCCATCGATTGAACATATTTGAATAATGATGTTATATGTTCTTAATATATTAATTGGTTGCATTATTATGTTACCATTATCATACTCACTTTATAATGACCCATAACTTCATGTTGGGGAACTTTAAGGGCAGAAGAGCCATCTTGGTTGTCCCGATGGTAAACATGATCAAACCAAACTCTTGACTGTATAGAATTGCATCCAGAAGATCAGAAGGATCAAGTTGTGTTAGGATGCCTTAGGATAATTAAGAGATATGATTAAAACCAGATAATAAGCTGAATATGGGAATAGTGTAGGATCGTGCCTTATGCTTCAACTGTTAGCCCTTGATTGTTAAAGGTTTGCAATTCCAGTGCGTAAGGCTTGGTAAGATCAAAGGATATTTACACACATGAAGGAACTCGTAGCTTTATATGCTCATATAAGTTGATGGAAGGCTCCTAACCATATATGAAGCCTACGATTTAACACCTAAATGTATTTGGAGTATTGTTGTTTCTTTTAACCATATTCGGAGAATTTTATTGTACGTCCTAATAGTAGCTAGAGATTTTGGTATATCTGGTTAAGCTTAAATTAATGGCAGATTGTTCTGATACCTCCTAATTATATTTGAAGACCACCTAACTATATCTAGAGATAGATTGTTAGTTGGCCTGTGGAAACTAAATAGGTTCTTGGTAACCCTGGGAAAACTACGATTTAAGACTTTTGATCCTTTTTGGGAGATTGGGAAAACCGTAGGAGTGCATAACCCTGTGTTGACAGAAAAGTCAAACTTGCCCTATTGCATGCATGCATCTCATCGATTATTTTCGTTAAACCTTTATGGATGTAGGTATATGGTTTATGGTTGACATATTATGATGAAATACTAGTGAGGGAAAACCCCATTCCGCTTAATGGCGTGGTTTCACTGTATATCTATTTTGGTTTATGATGGTATATTATTATTCACATCGGACTGTTTATCTGACCCGAGGTTTTTGTTTTTCCTATTAAACTCTCGGGTGCTTAAAAATTAATTTGAGTAGGTCGAGAGTAGAGATTTTCAGGTTATCCAGTTAGGAAAATAAGCTTTTGTAGACGCGTAGGAGGCATGCTAGCTAAATTAGGAGTTTCATTTTTCACTGTGTAGTTTTTAACGGATGTAATGACATAAGTTATAACTATCAATATTTAGACTCTGATCAGCTAAAAGGACATCTTCATATGTCATTTCTTGGAGTATCTCATGATCATTATATTTTCTCTGAATGTGGGATCGAAGTTGAATTATGTAATGAATATGAAATTTCTTTCCGAAATGAAATGTGAAATTATACCAAGGAAATGTGTATGAAATTTTCGTATTCATGCTTCTGATATTACTGATATGATTAACATAGCTACATTTTGTCACCGAAAATTAATACTATGGATGACTGCAGCATCCATGGCGTTAAGTTTTAGGCCTTAAAATAGGGAATGTTACAAGTTGGTGCCAAAGCACAAGTTATATAAAATTCAAATGATTAAAAGGTTTTTGAAAACATAATCTAAATAAATCGAAGAATAAGATTGGGGTATGGGATAATGATATAATAACGTACTTATATTTGTTATTTATAAGAATGTATCCTATCTCTATTCTCACCTCTCTCTATTCTCACCTCTCTCTGTGAATGTTCTTCTGTATCTTATTAAGGCTCATATGCAGGTTACAAGAATGCTAGTTATAGAAGGAGGAAATGGAAGCGTGAATCTCGATGAAGGAAGCACTACGACCAATGGAAATGTTAGGCATGTCGGCGGCTCCTTTGTTTACGGTGATATATATATATATATGTGTGTGTGTGTGTGTGTGTGTATGTATGTATGTACGTATGTATGTATATGTACATGTGTGCTCTCCTCTACTTTGGAGGATCATACATTTCTCTCAAAAAAATTGTCTTCTAAGTCAGATAACAGTCGTTTACATGAGTCATCAAATATGTAAATATAATCCACAAAGTAATCAGGGAATGACATGACAATATAAACCAACCAGCAAAAACAAGTCCAAATAACATAACAGTAGAATGGTTATTTATCCCGCTAAATAGATGTCCAAACAATCTATTAAGTTTATTTATAGTAGAAGGGGGATTTATTATGCTAAAAGGATGTCCAAATAATCAATTTAATTAAAGATATAGCAAAATGCTGTTTTAGTCTACTAAAAGATGTCAAAGTCTATTATAACTTATTCATGATTGTCTGCTATTTAATGGCTGAGACAAGAGATCCCTTGGATTAAAATCAGCTTAAGTATAAAAGAGAGTTAGTTATAATGATCGATTGAGTTTAAAATTAACCTTTATTAAATAATTGTTTTTATTAATTACTAATCAAATCACCATTTAATTCCTAATTAAATCATTTTAAATGACTAATTAAATCTTAACTAACGCTGATTTAAAACTAAATTAAACGTAATTAATCCCAAATTAAAGTCTTAATTAAATCAAAATAGATTAATTAATTTAATACTGCCTAATGAGTAATTAATAATTAACTAATTCTAATTAAATAAATAATTGACTAAATAGTTAATTTAATTATTAAAATTACTTCATAATTAACTTTTAACTTAGTTAATCATTAATTAAACGCCCTCGATTAATTAATTATAATTAGTTAACTTTAATCCCTAATTACTTAACTAATTACGCTTAATTAATAATTATCTTAATTAAATAATTAATTTTTAAAATCTTAATTAATTACCAAAGTAATTAAATTTTGATCTTAATTAACATTTTGAAAAAAGAATTTTCAAAACCATTTAAAAAAGAATCGTTTTTAAAATCCAAACACTAACTTTTACCGAACTATGACGACGGCCTCATACCACCCGCACATCAATGACTTAAAACAACGTTGTAACCATTCCAGGCTGATATGGTATAATGGTCAAGATTAAAATTTAAAGCAGAAAACCGTTGTGTATCTCATATCGCATGAATACGATATATAATAAAAAATATACAACAAAATATAGTGAGCTATAACAAATGAAAATAACATCTCCACTAAATCATGAGCTATGGAACAAATGTCATAATATCTCAGTAAAATGTTTCCTCACTACATCCCTCGGAGCAAATAGAAAAAGATAGCGAAAACCACATATATAGAGTAATACACCAAATCTTCTCTAAGCTCGTCTTTGTACAGCAGCTGCGACTCCGGGCCTATCATCTAGTCTACTCATTTAAGAGTACCCTAGATGATAAGAGGAAACAAAAAACCTTGGGTCAAACAACAATCTTTTTCTGGTGTGAAGAGTAAATGACTATCAAAAGCTATACTGGAAAATATAGTACTAGACAGGTACAAAAAAACCATACCTGGCATGTTCCTACAACCAAAGAGTTAACATATAATAATACGATATAATACGCTACTCAAATAAACGGCAATAGGATACTGTAACAAAACAAGATAGAATAATCTAAGTATCCTCCTCCATTAATCATATTCCCTATCCCTTCTCCAGCATTTCTATAGATGATAGCCTACCCAAGAGAAATAGCAAACACAACAACCATAGTAACCATAACATCCATCAACCAAAATCTAGCTATCATCTTCTAAAGCCTTTAATATATGATACTCGCATGGCCCCGTCCTCGCTTGCCAGGGACAAACGAAAATCCTGGTTCTTGATTGTATTCCCCTGTACTTTTAGCTCCGAACCCCGCACGATTGTCTCTTACGGTACCCTCGTACCGTTTGATACTGGACCCTCTCAGAGCAGTCTAAAATACGTGACTGGTGCTACTATCCCTCGGGTGCCCTCACATATAGTACCCCTGATTGAACATAGCTAGAACAATCCGAGTTATCAATGATTTCTTGGCACTTTCAAATCTTTAGAGCTTTCACAACTCCAATCCATTTCCAGGCATGAGTCTTGCCACTCAACCCAGTTTATTATACCACAACCTCATTCCATCCCGAGCTATCTATCAACTCCTTCGATCCTACTCCTTATCCAAACCCACGACCGAAGAGCCAAAACTTCATCATGCTATAACTACCAAACTGTAGAAGCAATCAGTGAGCCACAACTTCCAGCATGATCCACTATAACCCTAGAGTCTCCACCCTAGATCTCACATCCACTAAAGCCAATAATTTGGATCGGTACCGATCCAATCCAATTGGAAAGGTGTTGATCCAAGTACTTAACCATTTTGGACTCCATTTCTCTTCCAGCCTCCAGTGCACTTTCTCTAGATGCCATGGACCCATAGTCATCCCTCTTGGCCTTTAGGTCTTCTCTTCTATGCACCATAGCCGATCCGACGAAGATGATCCATCCAATCTTCAACGCTTGGCCTATCCTCTGGTCCAACTTCATAGAGCCACTCTAATACTCATGCGCTATTCCACCTAAGAGTCTCTCCTCAATTAAAGCTCAAAATTTGGATCGATACTATTTTGATCCAATCAGATCGATGTTGATCCAAAGACTTAGCTCCAATTGTGGTGTAATTCACAGGACTTCCTCCTGACGTGCTCCAGAGTATATCCTCCAAGTTTCTCGCAATTTCGATGAACTTTGCTCCTGATTTTCTCCGATCACCAACCTAAGTCCTAAAACATACAAAAAAATAGCAAAACGAATTAAACATAGCAAGCAATTCAAACATTACAGTGAATCAAACACAGCAAATCATCCAG
The DNA here is from genome assembly GCA_030765085.1 of Allium cepa. NCBI lineage: Eukaryota > Viridiplantae > Streptophyta > Magnoliopsida > Asparagales > Amaryllidaceae > Allium > Allium cepa. The sequence continues at coordinate 783,282,354 of CM060935.1, read as the reverse complement.
TTACATCTAATATGAACGTACGAATCATCTGATTCAATCTACCATCACATTTCTAGCATACATCTAATCTAACATATGGAATTTCATAGCTAGATATACACAAATGACACTAGCCAATGATCTAATCCCAATTACGTATTTAATAAGGTTAAACTAGGGTTTTTAAATCAAAAATTACCAATATTAATCAATTTAGTTTGATAATTATAACCTATAATCGCCTAAATATAATCCATCATAGATTAGTGAGAGATCATAACTACCCACAAAATTTACCAAACCTATGAAATATGATGAAGATCTGATCTAAGCAGTGGGAAATCGGATGAGGATGCAACCAAAGTGATGAGATCAAGCTCCTTGTTGAAGACCAAGCCTCTAATTTACAACTAAAATGATCTGAGATGAAATCTAATTGGATGAATAGAGAATTAGAGAGGAGTTAGGGTTTGATTTGAATAAGAGATCATCTTTCAAATGGACTCTCTCACCTCATATTTATAGCCAAACCCGACCAGACTATTGGGCTTTTTTTGGCCTATTAATCCCCTTCTAATTTTGGCCAGCGGGTTTTAAAAATTAAAACTGCTATAACTTCCTAATCACTTATCCGATTTTTCTATATGACCACTCTACAGAATTATAAACCATAATCCCAAAGCAATGAAGCATGTTAGAGCATCTAATTCGGCTTCTATCAAAAGGTATAGAGGAAATAAGACCTTCAGGGGCAAAATGGTCACATAGAAATTCAGCAAAAATAATAGATGGGTAAAACATCCCTAAAAATCATATCCTAAAATATTAGAATCATATGACCTTAATGAAATAAATAAAATTATTTTACGATCCTCTGATACGTAAAATACGGGTTGTCATACGAATTGTATTCGTAGCGACCATCGCTATAAATGTAACTCGTTAAAGTTAGATTTAGTTTAGATCTAACTCCAACTTCATTTCTAACTTCACTCTTAACTTCTATTCTCTTTGAAACATAAATAAAAGTTTTTATTTTGAAAACCAGTTAAAATTTTAATCTTTTAGTAACTTGGAAACAAATAAACCACTTTTGATCTTTTCCAACTGATGTCCCATCTCATTGACATACAAGTTACTACCTTTCATAACACATGACCAAACAACCAAGTTTACACATGAAATTTTATATATACAATCACACATATGAGCAAAATGACGACTTTAACCCCAAATCAAACTTCTAAGCTACATTTAACAAGTCAAATTCAAACTGCAACTAACATTACACACACTATATACAAAACAACATGGATTTACAGCCAAACATACAATACCTTACAAAAATAAACATGGCAACATAAAGGTAAAAAAATTTCATATAAAATTATTTGCTAATCAAAATCTTTTCAAACTTTGACATAGCCTAGAAATTCTAAAAACCCTAAAGCAAAAAGTGATTTTTGACCAAAACAAGACGAGATAGGCTCGGCGTACATGTTTGTATGCTTTTCCAACATGGGAGAAGGGGTTGGCCATCATGGAGGAAGGTGGATATGGCTTAAAATTGAAAAAGAAAATGAAGTAGGAAGGAAATAAGTGGTTCAAAAGGTTCTAAACTAGTTTTTAACTTGGGTAATGAAAATGAAAGCCATTAAAGAGATTTTATAAGGCTTTTAATAGAAATAACTTTTTAAAAGTGAGATTGAAAGGAGAGAGAGAAAGAGAGATTTGTTTTTATATAAATTTAGAATAAAAAAATTACTAAAATACCCTTTAGTACACTTCCCTCGACTAAAAATTTGCAACATCATCACACACCCTTTTAACCAACATGTATTTAATGCTCTTGTACTTATGGTGTAAGATGAAAGTGACATGTCCTGATTTTTCTTTTTATTTTAGTTTTGGAACTTGAAAATTGTCACATTTTCTTACATAAGTACACTTATGATTTTAATCTTCATTTAATTTCTTTATTTATATTATTTGAAATGTTTAAATGTATTAACTAAGGTGTTTACAAATTTTTAAACAGCTTTGTAATGTTGAAAATTCGAAAATTTTAAAGCTTTCCAGTCACATTTTCAAATTTCCTTTAAACTATTTATTTTTATAGACACATTTTAAAAATGATTTCACCATCATTCATTATTTCTAAGACGTTTATTTAACTCTTACAACTCTTAGAATCATTAATTTTGAATATTTAATATTAATTAAATATTCATATATCAAAGTGATAAATTTCGGGCCATTACATTCTTCTCCCCTTAAAAGAGTTTCGTCCTTGAAATTTCACCACCTAAATAACTAATACCCTTCATAAGTCTGCATGATTTTCATAGATCATCCATAAATAAAATTAGATTCAATCACCACTCGAATACATGACTTTATCTCCGAACTAGTATCGCTCTCCCAATTTCCTAGTGCAGATTCCGGTCAGGCTCCTTAATTAGGAACCTTTGTTCTTCTTACATAGCCATATACTATGATAGAAAACTTTGGTTCCATACCAAGAATCCTTACCAAGTGTTCACCTTTCAAATCGAGTGATGGGTCCTTATCCGGAATGGTGTAAAACACCTCAAGTCTTAAACTTGATTCTTAGATCGTGAACTATATGAGAAATGGAAATGATCTACATACAACCTGCATGCTTATCTAAAATTTCTTATTTACCTACCTACCCTTCTACCTTCTGAAAAATATTTATGAAATCATTTCATAACATTGTCAACTTAGGTTCGGTATTTCAAATGATATAACTTATATATGAGATCTTTCATAAAATCATGAAAATTATGAACTTGGGTAATATTTTCCTATATCTTAAGAGTGCATACAAAACATCACAAGCAACCTAACAACCTTAGGGAATCCTAGGACATACCTAGAACCATGAACCATATTGGTTCTGGTCTATCAATAAGGCTAAGAGAGATAAAGCTATGACGAGAAACAACATCAAATAGGAAACAAATAGAAGGATCAATACATATAGAATATTATTCAAACCACATATAACCCTAGATACAAGCTAAGTGACTCCATCACGTATGGGGAGTATACTCCAAAACAAACGATACAATAGAAAAGGCTATCTAAGGAACAACCTAGGATACTGATTCCTAATACTAGCCTCTTTCTTCCCATTGCATTAAGCAAATCCTTCCAAAACCTCTTTCCCTTTAAATGCAACTGAAGTAGATGGTGCTGAAATGATAACAAAGGGACTAGGCTATGTTAGGAACTGAGATATTGGTTTTGATGACAACAACCTTTTTAACTTATCTTATTATAAAATATATACTAACACTGTTATCTAGATAGATATGCATATGCAGGATATATATGTGTATATCTATATGCAGGTATTGATTACTGAAGACTGATCAGTATAAAGACTCAAGACTCAAGATTGAAGACTCTAGAGCATCATGACAAGATTTCAAGATATGTGTCTAATGTTTTTGTTAAAACTTCATAATAGCATGGAAATCTTCATTCCAAATTTCATTTGGGATGGAACCCATTTCTACCATCTTAGTGGCTTACAAACCCATGATAAGTAGCTTACGAACCTACGACAAGTGGCTTACAAACCCACGAACATCCTGGTTTTGTACAAGTTCTCGAGTCCTAATGTGATGAGATATTCTGCAAGAAGAAGCTTGCAAAACTACTTCAAAATGGTTTTTCAAAACTGTTTTTCAAAATGTTTTAGCCTTAAAAATTATCTTTTCAAATGATTTTCAAAAAGATGTTATAGCCTTAAAATATTCTTTGTTTTTTTAAATAAACTCCTTTTTTTACTCCAGAATCATTTTTCCCTTTTTACACCATTTACAAAACAAATTTTACATTGATTATAACATAGGAATGTCGACATCATGGTATACCCCATGTCGACATGGTGGCCGTTGAATTCAAAAGTTTCAATTTTCAAAAGAAGTGTCTTTTCGTATAAATCTCTTCACGAATGGTTATGACCGTTGGTGCTTTATAAATAGCCTTCATAAATGAATTTTTTAACCAACTAATTTCATATTTTCTTCACTTCTTCTACATAAATCCATATTCTAAAATTTTCATATTTTTAAGATCGTGCCGAAATTCTGCTGAATTCTCAAGTGAATCAAATTAGAATCTCATTCTTGTTTGATTCTCTGCCCTCTCTCGAAGATCAAAGTGCTATTCAGAGTTATAGGATCAATTTGTAATCAAAAGTTTATCGAATCTCTCTATAAGGTGTGGTTATGCCTGGAAATCCATTGGGTAATCTTGTGGCCCATAAATCAAAAGAGTTTGCCCCGGACTCGTGAAACAGGAAGGTACCCCAAGGCCTTTAGAAATTAAGGAATGTAATCTCGACATTGGTATAATAAAAATCTGTATGAGGTGGTTTGCTTTGGTACACGACTGGATGTAGGGTAACTCCGAACAAGTGTAAAGTTTGGTGTGTTCTTTCCCTTTACTGTTTTTTATTTACTTTCTGCATCTGTATTTGATTCTGTAATTGTTCAGTGATTTAGTTTTGCATTTATTTATGTCATAATTTTAAGTTAGTTCATATAAGTCTTAGAATCCATTAAACATTATTCACCCCCTCCCCTCTTGTGTTAAATTAGCCTTAAGATCCTTAATCCGTTGTCCCTTTCAATTGGTATTGCATCATTGGTTTTCATAATCTAAAACTTGAAAAAAAAAATTAATGGCTACCAACACTGGTAATGTCAACTCTGGCACTAGTTCTGTTATCATGAACACTAATTCATTTGTAAAAGGTTAGTCTACTGTCAGACCAGCAACAGTAATTATGCATATTGGGCTTGTAGAATGAAAATTTATTTACAATCTATAGGATCAGACACTTGGAATATCACACAAACTGAGTATATTGAACCAACTACCAATTTTGCCCAGTGGACTACTGAGCAAAAGGGTGTTGCACAAAATAACTTAAAGGCCATGAATATATTATTTTGTTCACAAAGTAGGAATGAGTTTAATAGAGTGTCTATTTGTAAGTCTGCATTTGAAATCTGGAAAACTTTGCAAGTTACTCATGAAGGAACAAGCAAGGTTAAACAGGCTAAAATTTACATATTAACTAGTCAGTTTCAATTGTTTGAAATGCATGCAAATGAGTCCATTTTCGACATGTATTGTCGATTTCAAGATATTGTTCATTCACTAATTGCACTGGGAAAAAGCTTTTCGGAGGAAGACCAAGTCAGAAAATTTTAAATTCACTCACTCCAAAATGGGATCAAAACACACTTGCAATCGAAGAAGCAAATGATATCAGTCTCACGAAAATAGAAGAATTATTTGGGAATATGATGTCTTATGAAGTTCAACTGCAAGGAAGAAGAGAAAACAAAGCTATAGAAAAGAAGTCATTAGCATTCAATGCAACAACTGAAGATTCGAAACCAGGCAGTGATGAGGAGATTGCCTTCATGACAAGAAATTTCCAGAAATTCCTAAAATATAGAAAAATGAATAATTCAAAAGAAATGTTCAAATTAATTCCATAAATAATATAGAGAACATCAACAATGATAGATGCTACAATTGCAATAAGGTCGCGCATTATACAAAAGATTGTCTGTATTCAGATAAACAGTTATTCCCTCCAAACAATGACTCGTCAAGGAAAAGAAAGAAAGCATTCACAGCAACTCTTGAGGACTCAGGCTCATCATCCAGTGATGATGAAAAGAAGATGGATAATTCAAATATGTGTTTGACTACTATTCATGAATCAGATGACGATAGGAGTATGGATCTAAAAATAGTATGCATTTACATTATTTTTTATTTTTCTTGTTTGAATTGATGCTTGTTTGTTTGCTTGATTGTTTTATAATTCCTTGAATTTTTAAATTCAAACTTATCCCTTGAAATTTGAATTTTAAATTCAAAAATAATATTATGCTAATAATTAAATGATTAATATTTAAGTATTATTATATTTAATGTTATCATAGGAATTATATAATTAGAATATAGAACATAATATATATATATATATATATATTAGGAATAGAAACTTGTCCTTTGATTCAATAGGCACATGTCGACATACCCGGATACCTCATATCGACATGCCCCTCAGAATTTGATTTCAAAATTTGAATTCATACTTTTGAATTTCCTTTCATCTTTTCACCAACTTCAATGCTTTGGAAAGATGTCTCTTGACTAGAGAACATGTCTATAGAATCTCTATTTATCTCACTCTCTTTATCATCACTTTTCACTTTTATTTCAAATTTCAAACTTATCTTCATTATCTTTAACTCCGCTCAAACTTCTTCAATGGCCTCTTCAAGCACTCCCAGACCATTAGGCTTCCAAAATCTATCAAAACTTTCTTTTTAATGACCCGGAAGCTATCAAAGCTTACATCAATGTAAACTTTGGTAAAATTCATATGGAAAATTTTACTATTTTTGAAGATTTTCCTTGTTATGAAATTGAAAATCTTTTTCAACAATTTTCTATTCTTAGTTTAATTGATAACAAACAAAATGATTTTGCATGTTATCCAAATCTTGTTAAGATGTTTTATGCGAATTTGAATCGTGGTTTTTATGATAGGGAAGAAGGAAAATTTGGAGTAGTGTCAAAGGAACACAAATTGTTTTGGATTGTGAAATATTTTAGGATATTAAGTATACCGGAATGAATCTCTCAGAATTTCAAATCAATGAAAATGATAGAGAGACATTTCATCACATCTTTGAAAGGGATGACAATTTCGAATTCAAAAATCATTATTTTCGGCCAAAAGCAAGAATTGTTAATCTTCCTATTCAAACACACTCTTATACCAAGATCGAGAAACTACAACAATCCAACTTTAAAAGTTTTCAAAGCTCATTTTGGATTTTTGGAAATTATGATATTAATTGGGCTTAAGTTATCTCGGATGAGTTAAAGCCCAAGAATTTTACTATGGGTGAAAATACATTATATCATGGAATTTATCTCACCCGGATTTCTAATTACTTTGGAGTTGATTTCAAAAGGGAAGAATTTATAACTAAAAAAGTGTTCAACCATGGAAACATTCCCTTATGCAAATTACATTAGTGTTTCAACCATATGCAAAACTTACGGAAAAAGAAGAAAGGCTTGCTCATGAAGAAATGGAGGAAGAAGATGAAGAAGATGAAGAAGAGGAAGAGGAAGGAATGGAAATTAAAGAGGAGGAAGAGGAAGATCCAAAAACCTCTTTGGAAAGTACTGAATATCCTACTAATCCCGCTAATCTATCCAACAAAACAATTCTCAATAATCAAAGAATTATAGTGGAAAATCAAAAGACACTTAAAAGATCAATGAGTAAGAAAATAGATAAGATTTCCACTAAAATCAACAAGTTCTTCGGGAAATTTAGTAGAAAGCTTGGACAATCATCTTCTTCATCTTCATCGAACTAGTTTTAGTTCATGTTATCTTAAGTTCTATCTTTGTATTTCCTTTATTTTAGTTAATATTATATTATCTTATGCAATGTTAACTAGATTTATTAATGGAATCCTTCATTTTCTGTTATTCAACTTCACTTGTCTCTGTAATTTCTTGTTTTTATATTTTACAAATTTTATTTTAATAGATTTGTTCATAATATTCAAAAAAAAGCAAAATGTCATTTTAAGCAGAGGCATGTCGACATACACCATCCCCCCATGTCGACATCCAACGGGAAGAAAATAGTTACACTTTCAAATTTCATTTTCATGTAACAAACTTGTGTCTACTTATTTCAAACGACTTTCTTCCCCTATTTATATCTGTTTCTTCCAGAATAAATTATAGAACTTCATCTCTAATCACTCTCTTTCATAGTTCTTCCTATTTCTTGAATTATGGCTTCTTCGATTAAGAATCTAAGTGATAATCTTGAAGAAACTCTCACTTCCTTCAAGAATATTCTTACATTCATACTTCGTAATCAGCGTCACTTAGAATTGAGTCAAATACAGATGATCAAGGTGCAAGAAAGATATTTCGACGTCCTTCGTTGTATGATCTCAGCCCTTAACAAGGATGATTTCAAAGGAAATCCACCAGTCTCTCTCGACAAAGATAAAGAAGAATGGGATGCCATCAAAGCAGACCCTATCTTTGGAGAAGATGGATGGGTGGAAGTACCAAGGAATGTCTAGTCATTCTGTATGTTATTTATTTGATTTGATTGGTGTGTTTTAAATTTGATTGACTTAACTTATTTGGTATGGCTTGAATACATGTTTGGATTGAATAATTACTGTAAATATGATTGGTTGATGATTGATTTACTTTTTCGATTACACTTATAATCACACTTAGCACTTATTACACTTATACATGGTTTACCCTATTATGGTTGATTATCTTATAACAAGTTCAGAGATTTTTAAGAAGATTTTGTTGGTGGCAAAGGGGGAGAAGTTATAAAATAATAGTTAGCTTGGAGTAAGGGGGAATTATGGAGTAAGAGGGAGTTATGGTATGATGAGTATATTTTCTAAATACAGGCTATCATCATCAAAAAGGGGGAGATTATTAGGAACTAAGATGTTGGTTTTGATGACAACAACTTTTAACTTACCTTATTATAAAATATATACTAACACTGTTGTCTAGATTGATATGTATACGCAGGATATATATATATATATATATATATATATATATATATATATGCAGGTATTGATTACTGAAGACTGATCAATATAAAGACTCAAGTCTCAAGATTGAAGACTCTAGATTGACGAGATCAAGATTTCAAGATATGTGTCTAGTTTTTTGTTAAAACTTCATAATAGCATGGAAATCTTCATTCCGAATTTCATTAGAGGTGGAACCCATTTCAACCTTCTTAGTGGCTTACGAACCCACGACAAGTAGCTTACAAACCTACGACAAGTGGCTTACGAACCCACAAACATCCTGGTTTTGTACAAGTTTTCGAGTCCTGATCTGATGAGATATTCAGCAGGAAGGAGCTTGCAAAACTACTTCAAAATGGTTTTTCAAAATGATTTTCAAAACTATTTTTCAAAATGTTTTATCGTTAAAAATTATCTTTCAAATGATTTTCAAAAAGATGTTTTAGCCTTAAAATATTCTTTGTTTTTGTTTTTAAATAAACTCTTATTTTTACTCCAGAATTATTTTTGTTTTCCTTTCTATACCATTTACAAAACAAATTTTACATTGATGGTAAAATAGGGATGTCGACATAATGGGATACCCCATGTTGACATGGTGGCCGTTGAATTGAAAATTTTCAATTTTCAAAAGAAGTGTTTATTCGTTTAAATCTCTTCACGAATGGTTATGACCGTTGGTGCCTTATAAATAGCCTTCATAAACGAATTTTTTAACGAATTAATTTCATATTTTCTTCACTTCTTCTTCTCCACAAATCCATATTCTAAAATTTTCATATTTTTAAGATCGTGTCAAAATTCTGCTGCATTCTCAAGTGAATCAAATTAGAATCTCATTCTTGTTTGATTCTCTGCCCTCTCTCGAAGATCAAAGTGCTATTCAGAGTTATAGAATCAATTTATAATCAAAAGTTTATCGAGTCTTTCTATAAGTTGTCGTTGTGCCTAGAAATTAATTGGGTAATCTTGTAGCCCATAAATCAAGAGAGTTTACCCCGGACTCATGGGACAGGAGGGTACCTCAAGGCCTTTAGAAAATGGGGAATATAGTCTCGACGTTGGTATAATAAAAATCTGTATGAGGTGGTTTGCCTTGGTACAGGACTGGATGTAGGGTAACTCCAAACTAGTATAAAATCCGGTGTGTCCTTCCCCTTTACTGTTTTTTATTTACCTTTTTCATCTGTGTTTGATTCTATAATTTTCTGTGATTAAGTTTTGCATTTGTTTGTGTCATAATTTTAACTTAGTTCATATAAGTCTTAGAATCAATTAAACACTATTCACTCCCCCCCTCTAGTGTTAAATTAGCCTTAAGATCTTTAATCCGCTGTCACTTTCAGGCTACTCCCCTTTTTGAACATAGGATAATTTTTGATGAAATGACCCTCCCGGTGACAATAGAAACAATTCCTTGGTGCAGTCTACATCACAAGCTTTGGTACCTCAATGACCCTAGTTTCAACCACTTGTCCTACCTTACCCGACCTACATTTATGAGAAAAGCGATCATATTCCCCACACTTGAAGTAACCATATTTAGGCACATTTTCCTTGAACTTGCACTTCTTATTCCCAATGGAAGCAGTAATAGGTGGTTGTGGAGTATATCTTCAATCTGTAGAGCATTATATATCATCTTCCTGATTGATCTTTGAATACAATTCAATATGTCTTTACATAACTTGTCACACAAGCCCAGCCAAATGTTAACCTTGGTGATAGACTTGGTTCCATAGAACTTCCTTTTACTCAAAATCTCAAAGTTAGGGTATAGCGAAGCAAAGTTCGTTGGGGTATAATCTTGCACCCCTTTCTCAACCATACACTGCTTAGTTTCAAAAACTCCAATATTCATAATTTTTATAACCTGAATTCATACCAAGTATCATAGAATACTTCCAAGAATAAGGTTACACCATATCAAAGGTTAATAAGAAAGGATTACCACGAGAGAATTCCTAAGAAAGGATTATTCCAAAATAAAGAGATACCCAACGGAGGGATTTCCTAGGAAAGGCTACTGGAGAGGGATATCATTAAGATATATGTACATAATTTTTTTTTGATAATCATTCCTTTGTATACAAAATATATTTCTAGGTAAAATTATTTCATCCACCTAATTTAAAACAATATTATGCCGATTTACCTTATTCAAGTGTTTAGAAACCCCTATCGATATCACGTCATCCCACGTCCCGACCAAAATTCATAAATCACTAAACCGATGAATCAACATAATATAAAACATTTTGTAATCACTAAAAAATATTCTTTCTTATACAGTACTCTCAAACTCATTCTAGCATATCTATAAAGGTGATGAAACACCCTAACGGGAGCAACCCACTTAGTCCTGCTGCATATCCCATATTTAAGTCATTCCTGGTTGATGAGGTTAGAGGCTATGTTTTATCTTTTTATACAGCAAAACTACTTGGAATGCTAGCACTGCCCTCAAGGCAGCAATGTAGTACCAACATCCATCCTTACAAGTTGTTCGGGGCATGAACAAAAAAAGGCACTACTTCATCTACGTCCATTTTGGAACCACCCTCAAGATTATTAGCAAGTAGCCCTTGCACTTCAAAAGCTCCATCTTTGATCCCATCATCTTCATGATATCTTCGGTGAGAACGCATTTGTTGGTTCAAAGTGGTTTTTAAATAATATGTTCGATCCCGGTCTCTTCGACCAACAAAGATAATATTCGATAAACTCAACCACGGTTCTTCTCGAAATAATCAGACAATGAATAGGAGCAGTGATCATCTCCTAACCGTTTAAGTAGATGGATCTTCCTATCATTTGTCAAAAGAGAACAAAACAAGATTTGTACGCACAATATAACACCATCAAAGATGACTGTGCCATATAACTTATGTGTTTCTCCTAGATATTTCCAGAGTTACATTTTGATCAATATTTAATAGTCGGTTATTTAACTATCAAATAAACCAACATACAATGATTCAGAGATTTAATTATCCATACTAACCACTGAGCCTCGTATAAATAAATCTGTCTTTTATTAAATCTCTATTAGAATATTTATTAATTGTTCATATTCTTATCCCACTGGCATAAGCATATTCACGAAACATTATGAAAGATTTCTCATTTCAAAATCATATTAAAGGATCAAACAAATGTTATTTAAATGTTAGATAAGAATAACCCCATACACTATTCCTTCGGTGTTAAGCATGGAACAGAAGTTCCACGCCATCGTAATTAGGAGTTAAGGGAAATCCAAATTTCAAGTTCTTTTATAAATTTCTTAAATAGATCCTTTTTAGTAAATCGTTTCCATTTATGAAGATTTCTTTGCTTAAATTCTAAGTCCACTTATAAAACTCTTTTATAAACATCCAAAAGTCATTTATAAAATCTTCTCTTATAAATATCCAAAATCATTTATAAAACTCTTTAAGAAATCACCACTTATAATTCTTAAAAAAAATATCATTTACAAATATCATCTGTAAATCTCATTTAAATAAATCCTTTATAAAATGTTGTTCACAAATTATCATTTGTAAATACCTTTATTAAAATAATTGAACCACTTACAAAATTATTTAAAACACTTATCCTCAAATTGATATAGAATAAAAGTCAGTTTAAAAACCATAGCATTGTAAATTTAAAAGGACGATTAGTGAACACAATGGTACTAAATCAAGTTACTAGTTATCTAAATTTGTCTTCTAAAGCACATAATAGTCATTTACATAGGTCATCATATATATAAATACAATCCATAAAAAACTAGGAAATAACATGACAATATAAACAAACCGACTAATATAACTCCAATAATATAATAGGATGATGGTGATTTTTCCTGATAAATAGATGTCCAAACAATCTATTAAGTTTAATTATAGCAGAATGGGTCCAAATAATCGATTCAACTAAAACAATAATAGAATGATGTTTTATTCTACTAACAGATGTTTTAATCACTAGTTAAATATTAATTAACTCTAATTTAAAACTTAGCTAATCCCAGATTAAAATCTTAATTAAATCCTATTAGATTAATTAAGTTAATCATGCCTAATTAGCAATTAATTATTTAATCCCAACTAATAATTAATTTATTAAATAATTAATTTAATTATTAAAATTAATTCCTAATTAACTTTCAAATTAATTAATCATTAATTAAACTTCCTTGATTAATTATTATTAGTTAACTTTAATCCCCAATTACTTAACTTAATTCACTTAATTAATAATTATCTTAACTATATAATTAAAGTAATTAGTTATTAAGCTCTTAATCAATTACCAAAGTAATTAGTTTTTGAACTTAATTAACATTATGAAAACATAATTTTCATACCATTTCAAAAAGAACCGTTTTTAAAACTAAACACTAACTTTTCCCGAACTGCATTCATAGTGACTATCGCTATGAATGCAACTCGTCAAAGTTGAAATTAGTTTAGATCCAACCCCAGCTTCATTTCTCACTTAACTCTTAACTTTCGTCTCATTGAAACATAAATAATAGTTTTGATTTTGAAAACTAGTTAAAATTTTAATTTTAGAAACTTGAAAACAAATAAACCAATTTTGATCTTTTCCAAGTGATCTCTTATCTCATAGCATACAATTTACTAATTTTCATAACTCATGACCAAACAACCAAGTTTACACATCCAAATTTGTATATAAAATCACATATATAAGCAAAATGATAACTATAACACCAAACCAAACTTCTAAGCTACATTTAACAAGTTAAATTCAAACTCCAACCAACATTACACACACACACACACATATGTATGTATATAACAATATGGATTTACACCCAAACATACAGTACATCACACACAAAAAACATGGCAACATAAAGGTAATTTTTTTTTCAAAATATAAAATAGTTTGCATACCAAAATCTTTTCAAATCTTTTCAAACTTTAAATAGCTTAGAATTTTTGAAAACACTTAAGCAAAAAACTAATTTTTGACCAAAACAAGGCAAGATGGGCTTGACCTACATATTTTTGGGCTCAGGCAACATGGATAAGGGTTGGACCATCATGAAGGATGGTGGATATGGGCTTAAAATTGAATGAGAAGATGAGGTGGGAAGGAAATAAGTGATTTAAACAAGATTTAAAATGTTTTAAACTAAAAATATTTGATTTTTAACTTAAGAAATGAAAATGGAAGCCATTAAAGATATTAATAAGCTTTTTAAAAGAAAATAACTTTTGAAATGTTTTGCAAAGTGAGAATGAAAGGGAAGAGAGAAAGAAAGATTTGTTTTTATATGAATTTAGAATAACAAATTACAAAAATACCATTTAGTACACTACCCTCCGCTAAAAATTTGCTACATCATCACACACCCTTAAACCAACATGTATTTAATGCATTTATACTTATAGCATAAGGTGAAAGTGACATGTCATGATTTTTCGTTTTATTTTAATTTTTAGACTTGAAAATTGTCACATCTTTCTTACATAAGTATACATATGTTATTAATCTTCATTTAATTTTCTAATCCTTATTTATGTTATTTAAAATTTGTAAATGTATTAAATAAGGTGTTTACAACTTTTTAGTGGTGAAAAATTGAAAATTTGAAAAATCTTTTAGGTCACATTTTCTAATTTCCTTTAAGCTAATTATTTTTATAAACACATTTTGAAAATGATTTCACCATCATTAATTATTTTTAAAAGAGGTTTATTTAACCCTTAAAATCATTATTTTTGGATATTTAATATTAATTAAATATTTATAGATCAAAGTGATAAATTTCGGGTCATTTAATGAATGGCGTAAGGACACAAAGTTCTTAATTGGAGACAATGTTTTTGTTAAAGTATCATCGATGAAGGGTGTGGTACGGTTTGGAAAAATATGGAAGTTGGAACTAAGATATGTAGGTCTATTCCCTATTATAGAGAGAATCGGGAAACTCACTTATAGAATAGAGCTACCAAATAGTTTGGCAGGAGTCCGTAATGTATTTTATGTTTCTCATCTTAGAATGTATGCGCACGATACAGAAAATACTATTACTCTGACTGCATTAGAAGATTCAGTAGTGGAACCGGATAAGACCTTTGTAAGACAACCAATGCGAGTTGTGGCAAGGGATGAGAAGAGGTTGAGGAACAAGACAGTCAAGTTAGTGAAAATCCAGTGGAGTGAGAATAAGAAAGATCGTGCTTGGGAGATCGATAACAGGATTAAAGAGACTTACCTTGCAATGTTTTGATGGTATGTCCTATATTTGTTGTATATAGAATTTGGCTGGTCAGATAGACTAGTTTTGCTATTATGCATTGTCACAGAGGCTACTTGATTGATATGCTTATTTGTAGTCCTTATCAAATTTCAAGGATGAAATTATTTAAGGTGGGGAGCCTCTAACACCTCTAATTTTAGTTTAACATTATTTAGGAAATTTAGTTGGATAGATTGAATAGAATAATGTAGTGAGACGTAGGGATGAGATTTGATAATTAACAAGGTTGGGCCTTAACTAATTAACTAATAAGATTATTTTAAACTGAACAAAAAGAGGAATAAATGAGAAGGGAAAAATAGAATAGATCCCTCTTTTATCCCTTAAACCCTCACCCTCTCATTCATTCTTATTTTTACAACACCAAAACATTCTAAAGAGATACACAAGTAAGGCCGGCCATTAAAAAGGAAGATTAGAAGAGGAAAACTAAAGAAAATCAAAGGAAAGCTAGGGAAATCATTCTCCATCAAATCTCAACTTCATTATCCAATCCAAGATGCATAATAATAAAACCAACTTATTGATTTAGGATTTTTTTAATTCTGATTTGTTGGTGATCCTATGATGTGCCATGTTTGCTTATGTCATGCTTAGGTTAAATGATGAATTGTTGGAATTTTTATGAAAACTAAAACGGTAGGTTTATGGGCAAAACCATAGTATTTGATCTCCAAATGATCTGATTTTCGGGCATGTTGTGTAAAACTTAATTTCGGATATGAATTTTTAATTAAATAATTTTCCAAATTTAGGGGAATATTTTATGATTTTCCAAAGGAAAAAGATGGCATTTATTATTGATTTTAATTATTAAAAATAATTAAATAAGGATTTTGGATTCGAAATTTTTAATGATAGAGAATATATTAATTCTTATTTTTGATGAACTTTTGGGATTTTCCCCAAGTGATTATGATTTTATATGGATTTATTAAGTTAGAAAAGCTTATAAATAAATATTAAATAATTAATATTATTGATGGGTATGAAATAGATTTTGGGGAAAGAAAATAGTTTGCAGCAGCTTTACAGAAAAGAAATTGATGAAGATTGTTTTTAACTAATAGAAAATTGGCAAGGGTTAAGAATTGGTGAAAAGTAATTACTTTTATAGAAATAAAACAGTTTTTATAATAATTATAATTATTTCCATGTTGCCAAAGCGTATGCCAAACCCCTATGGCGTTAACGTGAACGGATGCATACGACATCAACTATGTTGGTATGGAATGAATTTGTCCAGGTTAAAGCAATATATTGTGGGTCTTTGGGATAAAATCAATGTCGTCATAGCAATCTCATGACATACCAAAACTATGTCAACCTCCCTTGTTTCTTTGTTTTCAAATCTATAACATATGACATTGATGCCGCAAGTTTACACCATGGATTTAAATGATATTGCATGCTTCCCATTTGACGCCATAGCATAAGGCAGTAATGTCATATGTACTATTTTCGACATTAATTACTTTTGGCAGTGATGTCGCTAGTATTACTTATGAGATAGAAGTATAATGGCAATGATGCCACCTATTATCAATTTAGGCATTCTTATTATAACGGCATAGTTGTTCAGTTTTATAAAATTAATATCAACTGTTTTGAAGCATTGTTGTCGAAATTCATCAACGTCCACCTTAGCATCTTTGAGCACCCGATATCGATAGATTTATAACATTGATGTCGCATGTCATCGATATCGACTTCCATATATTTTACGTATAAAAGGATATATTTAAAAGGGTTGGCGACCTATATAATTCTATGTTAAGATAACAAGGATTTTGGTATTATGGCCTTATATTTTCTAAGATCAAAATTATCTTTCAAGTTTTGATATGAAAAGATGCGACATCCTAACCATATTTGGAGTATTGTTGTTTTTCCTAACCATATCTGGAGAATGTTAATTGTACCTTCTAACCGTAGGTGGAGATTTTGGTATACATGTTTTAGCTTAAATTAAGGACAGATCGTCCAGATACCTCCCAACTGTATTTGGAGACCCCTTAACTGTATTTGGAGATAGGTTGTTAGTCGGCTTGTGAAAACTGAATAGGTTCTTAATAACACTGCAAAACTATGACTTAAGATAGTTAGTCCATTTTGGAGATTGGAAAAACCATGGAAATGCATAACCTAACATTGATAGAGTTTTCAGACTTACCCTGTTGCATGCATGCGTATAATCATGATTATTTATGTTAAACCTTTGTGGATGCAGGCGCATGGTTTATGGTTGATTTGCTATGATGAGATACTAGTAAGGTAAAACTCGTTCCGCTCAGCGGCATGGTCACAATAGATATCTATTTTGGTTTCGGATGGTAAGATTATTATTCATACTAGATCATTTGTCTGGAGCGAGGTTTTTGTTTTGCCCCTTAAACTCTTGTGTGCTCAAAAGTCAATTTAAGTAGGTCGAGAATAGGGATTTTTAGGTTATCCAGTTAGACGAATAAGCTTTTGGAGACGTGCAAAAGGCAGGTTAGCTAAATTAGGGGTTTCATTTTCTATAGTGCAATTTTTAATGGATGTAATGATAGAAATTATAACTATCAATATTTTAACTATGATCGGCTAAGGGTGCATCTTCATATGTCATCTCTTGGAGTATCATGTAATAATTATATTTTTTCTGAAGATGGGATCGAATGGTATCATGTAATGAATATGAAGTTTCAATATGAAATGAAATGTGTAAGTTTACTAAGGAAATGTGTATGAAAATTTTCATATTCATGTACTTTTGAAATTATTAGCATGATTAACACAGTGGCATTTTATTACCAGAAATTAATATTATGGATGATAAAGCATTCATAGAGTTTAGTTTTGGACCTTGAAATGGAGGATGTTATAGGCTGATCATCTACGTAAGCTCTAACGAAGGGGATCTTAGGATTTTTGCAAACCTCTGGAATCGGTCATGCCGTCGGGTGTAGTCTGTAGTGTCTAAGTTTATAATCAGGCAGATATACCCATAGTGAAGCATCTTATTTGCCAACATCAGTCCCCAGGTGTAGTCATCACAACTGCCCTCATGAATTTTCATGAGGATCTCCCTAGCTTCATCCTTGGCTACACACCGAAGCAGGGGGTTTGAAAATCCTCTCATGTATAGTATTTTTTCCCGCATCATGAACCATGGTGCCTTTTAAAGGAGCTTCTTCCGTTTATACCCATCTCTCGACATAATCCCATTGACTTGACAACCTTTGATTGGGGTCATCCATGACTCCTCCTCCTCTGTAGTCTTCAGAATCCAGCCAACGTCCTTTTGATCAGTGCATAGAGTCATCAGAACCTCTACTAGAACTATTCCTCTCAGTTGCGCTTCTCTAGAACTAGAAAGCTTAGTTAGTGAATCAGCCTTCGTGTTCTCCTCTTTAGGAATGTGGGTTGCCGTATAGTATTCAATCTCCTAGAGCAGCTCTAATTCCTTCGATAGGTAAGGGGCAAGTCTCGCATTTTTAGCATTATATTCCTTCCTGATTTGGCAGACCACCAATTAGGAATCTGTAACGATAGCGATTTTTCGTCCATGAAAACCGACACCAATACGTCCACTGTATCAACTGCCGAGCAATCGAAAGCCGAAAAATCGAACCATTAGGGTTAAAGAAGAAGAAAAAGGTAGAAGAAGAAAGAAAAAAGATAGAATAGAACAGAAAGAAATAACAGAACAACATCAGAATCTCACAATTCGCAGCGGAACAACATATAATAGATAAATGAATAATCTTTAAACAAAGAACTATATCAGTTATTACATTTCATCATATTACATTACATTACATCATCAGAGTGTACAACAACAAACAAACAGCGGAGAAGAAATACTATATACTAGTGAATACGTCATGCCATCCAGCTTGCCTCCTGCAACTCCTAAATTCCAGAATATCCTGATAAACCTTACTCCTGACTGCCCGTGTGGAAATTGGTGGGCACCCAGAGTTTATGAAGGAAAACAATAAACTCCGAGTCAGTCATGTGACTGGTGTGAGAACTAAAACAGTTTATTTATCTTTAAAATCAAAATAGAGGAATATTTTTAAAGTCAATTCGCAATGCTTTTAAAAATGAGACTACCATAAGGCATCCCGCACACACACAATGCAAACGCAGAATCGAAGGAGATTTCTCCTTATGATAGTCAAAGATGCTTGATACGCATTAAAAAGAAACATTTGATATTATTACTAGTGCATAGTGTAGAAAACATTTCGAAAATAAAGATATAAATCTTAGCCAACATACTCTACCCCACGTTCCGAACACAATGGAATGTGTTTCGGGAGCTAATTCGGTCATCTGTGCGAGTTACGACAATAAACGTTCGATTTAAAATTAAACCGATTAAACGATTCTCTAGACGTTTTAGCTTGCACCGGACAAACGGTAAATCCAATTGACATGAAATTTGAAACCATATAATAACATAACATTACGGATCTGATGAAACTAGTTTCGTCAAAATCCAAGACTGTTTGAAAAATGGCTATTTTAACTCGCCAAATTAATATTAAAACAATTTCGATGCGTTTCGAGCTGCCACGGTCAAACGAAAACTCCGATTGCTACGAAAATTGAAATCTGGTAATAACAAACTATTACAGATCCAATGGAACTAGTTTCGTCCAATTCGGAGACTGTTCGAAAAATGGCTAATTTCACTAGTCGATTAAATATTAAAATATTCAATTTTCACAAATAAACTTTTAATTCGATTTTAAAAGTTCTATAACATCATTATAACTCCAACATGATAAAATAAAATTTTATAAATCATTTTCAATCATATTTGACCCAATTTTCAATTACTTCTGTAATTTCACATAATAAATTATTGGTTTAATTATCGAATTAAATTCAATTATTCGAAATAAAATTTATTCGACTCATAAATTTTACCTATTAATATTTAAAATCAATTAAATATATAAAAAATTTAATTGAAAGAAATTCGGGGTCGTTACATACTTTTCCCCTTAAAAGAATTTCGTCCTCGAAATTACCAAGTAAGAAAAGTTACAGAATTCAATGACTTTCCAAAATCTATAGTTAAACTTCTACAATCCTTTACTAAGTTTCCAACTCATACTTAGTTATATTTTCAAAACCAATTACTACTATTTAACTTTCAATTCCAAAATCAAATTTTAGTTTTCACAAAATTTTCCCAATTTTCTCAAATTTTTTCTAACGCCTTAAATTTTGGAAAAAATTCGCCAGAGTCTCCTTTGCGCGGCTCGATCCGAAAAAAAATGACAGTATATATATCACAAATATACATCTCATCAAGTGATGAGGCATCCCGCAGGGAAAAAAGTGTAAAAGTACGGTATGTAATCCGAGATATGTACCTTATTTATAATTAGCGAGCGTATACGGCTAATATAGCGCGAAAGCGAGCTCCAAATGCGAAGCAAGCGCAATCCGCACCTACTATACACTCAACAAACAAATGAGTAACATGTATATATGAAAATAACATCAATATACAACATATACCAACAACTACGTATGTCAATATAGCAAATGCATCTAAAGCAACAAATGCAACCATCAAACAACTATCATCCAAAAAATCCATAACCAAATCAATATTCTTTCATTTATCATTAATATTCAATGAATTTGTTTTTCAATTTAAATCACATTAGATTCATTAACATTGGATTTACTAGCATTCATTCATATTCAATTTTAATTAGTTTGCATTCACTAATTTTCATTCAAGTTGGTTCACTTCCAAATCAAATTCAATTCTATTCAAGTTCATTTTCTTCCAAGTTGGATTCGATTACTTTAGCTTCTAATTTCGCTAATTCAATTTCATTAACACTTAATGAATTTATATACAATCAATCAACAATCAAATAACAACCAATATTTATTCAATACAACCAAATTTATTCACTTTACATTCAATTTGGTTCAACGCATTTAATTCCAATTGGATCATATTAAATTGACTTTCATTCAATTTATTCAATTTCTAATAACATTAGCTTCTAATGAATTGACACTTGCATCCATTATCCCATATCAATTTTATTTACATGCAATTGATTTTCATTCAATTCATTAGTTCAATTCAATTGCTAATTCCTTTAACAATATAATGTTGAATTTCATTTATATAACTCAAGTTCAAATTCTTAATGACTTCACTTCATTAATTCACTTATTAATTTACTTCGATACCAAAATTAACTTCATTCAACTTCACTTAAGTTATATTTCATTTCAAGCATCTTATCAAATCCAAATCAATTTATTTAACTTTCCTTTTGTTAAATTTCAAATCACATATCTTTGATGACAACTCAAATTTATTTCAACTTGGATTTTATTGATTTACTTATGCTTCCTTTAATTTAACTTCATCCTTTAAGTTAAATTTATTCTATTAAAATTCAAT
Source organism: Allium cepa (assembly GCA_030765085.1). Taxonomy (NCBI): domain Eukaryota; kingdom Viridiplantae; phylum Streptophyta; class Magnoliopsida; order Asparagales; family Amaryllidaceae; genus Allium; species Allium cepa. The sequence goes on along the minus strand of CM060935.1, from coordinate 783,260,981 downwards.
CTGTATAAGTTATCAACTCATTTATCATTTCCATAAATAACTTAAATAGGATTCCAGAGTCCTTTCAAATCTTTCAAAACCATTTTTGAAATCAATTCAACTATCTTTTGAATTTCAAAACCCAAACTCAAAATTTTCCAAACAACTTTTATTTAAAACAATTTGGCAGCAATTTCTCTTTTGGAAACCCGAAAATGAATTCTAATGATGTGGCCATCATCATCAGGATTATTTTCCAGCGACTGGAAAGAGTTTAGAGCTTTAATTTCTCCAAAACAATTTTCCAAATTATCAAATCCTTTCAAAACACTTCTCTGGAATTTTATTTTCAGATTATAAATCACATTTACTAACCCTTTTACTTATATAATTTCACTTCTTATATATAAGATTATTTCACAAGTGTAAATCATTTTAATTATAACTCCATACTTATAATTCAATTGCTTATACAATTATTCTTTTACAACTGTGGTTTTATTTAACTTATTCAACAATCAACAATCAATTCATATACACTTTAATAATTCCGAAAAATTATTCCTTTATATACAAAATATAATCAAGGTAAAATTATTTCATTTACCCAAATTAAATAATACTATATCGACATGCCTCGTTTAAGTGTTTAGAAATCCCTATCGATAATATGGCGTCCCACACACCGATCAGAATCCACAAACAGCTCAACGGATAAGCAAACACAATATAAAACATTTTTTTATATTCACTAACAAATACGCGCTCATAGTTATTATTACACTGAAACTCATTCTAGAGTACTGCTGACTCTATCTCTAATGAGTTATACCCAACAGAGCCATGGTTGTCGCTTAACCATAAGCACTGATACCAAATGTAACGATAACGATTTTTCGTCCACGAAAACCGACATCAATACGTCCACTTTATCAACTGCCAAGCAATCGAAAGCCGAAAAATCGAACCATTAGGGTTAAAGAAGAAGAAAAAGGTAGAAGAAGACAGAAAAAAAGATAGAATAGAACAGAAAGAAATAACAGAACAGCATCAGAATCTCACAATTCGCAGCGGAACAACATATAATAGATAAATGAATAATCTTTAAACAAAGAACTATATCAGTTATTACATTTCATCATATTACATTACATTACATCATCAGAGTGTACAACAACAAACAAACAGCGGAAAAGAAATACTATATACTAGTGAATACGTCATGCCATCCAGTTTGCCTCCTGCAACTCCTGAATTCCAGAATATCCTGATAAACCTTACTCCTGACTGCCCGTGTGGAAATTGGTGGGCACCCAGAGTTTAGAAAGGAAAACAATAAACTCCGAGTCAGTCATGTGACTGGTGTGAGAACTAAAACAGTTTATTTATCTTTAAAAACAAAATAGAGGAATATTTTTAAAGTCAATTCGCAATGCTTTTAAAAATGAGACTACCATAAGGCATCTCGCACACACACAATGCAAACGCAGAATCGAAGGAGATTTCTCCTTATGATAGTCAAAGATGCTTGATACGCATTAAAAAGAAACATTTGATATTATTACTAGTGCATAGTGCAGAAAACATTTCGAAAATAAAGATATAAATCTTAGCCAACATACGACCATTATCATATGCCTACTATAGCTACCATCTAAACAGTGGGGCGCCACCATAAGTAAATGGCAGGTTCTACAACTAAAACCGTACAAGTCTCGTATTGTTTCTTTGGATTTCCAACAAATGGTCAGGCCAAGGAACTTCCCATTTCCACATGGAAACGCCTCTGGAATGACGTCCCGAGAACCAAACCGGATCTCTGCCAACACAAGGCCGGGTTACCCCTAACTGGGTAACTACTGACACGAATATGTCATCCTCCGATCGTAACCGATCTATCCGAGGATCCTCGATTTCCAACAACCACAAAATTTGCAGCAACAACATAGGTTAAATATCTGGGCTCCATACCATGATACCACCTCTATCCAGAAGGAATGACATACACTAAAGGGCGCTACCCCTAATAACCTTGCTGCATCCTTCCTGTTTTGACCATTTTCGGAGTGTGAGGTCCGACGAAGTCTCGTCCACAAAGCCACGCTTTATACAAAAGCTGTGCTTTGGGTCAACAAATGATCAAAGTAATGATCACCAAGATAAATGATCAAACAAATGATCATATCACAAATGATCAAACAATGATCATCCCACAGCAACACTCAGCAAGCCACATTACCAATTTGGGAATATATCACTAGTAACCATCAACTACATAACCTCTGAGCTCGTATGTCTCAGAGAAGGGTGTTAAGCTAAGAGAATAAATTCCCCGCCACCAACAGAAATATATTTGATAGAAACCAGCTTTACATCTCAAATTGTAACGTCAGACATACAATCCATACATGTCTGTTCCGTGCTCGAACAGAACCGAAGGCACTTCCAAAGAAGTCCTTGCAATCCGGACATTCACTAACCACGACCGGACTTCCGTCACTAAGGGTGATAAAACCTCTATATCGGAGATCAGCCGATGTAGAGTAACTCGACGGTAATCCTTCCGTTTTCACAAATATCCGGTCATCAAATGCAATCCATAACGACATATCCCATATTCGGAATGGGTTATACGACCCCAAGGTCCTTTCCCGGCTAACCCGAATAGTGAGCGCTTATTTTAAAAATAAGTGTGGCATTCAATTTCAAACAATCACAACAAATACCTATTTAAAGGTAAATATTGATAGTCGGATTTTTTAACTATCAATAGGCATGCTCAACATCACCAAATTCCAAATAATTTCCCAAATTATTTACTTTCCAAAATATCTTTACTAGATATATCTTTCCACACTTCAAAAATAAATCAACGTTTATTTTTAATCAAATTCCCCTTTCCATTTATAAATTCCATAGTGAATTTACATTCCAAAATATTTATGAATATACGATTTCAATTATTCATTTTCAATTTATCTTCAAAAAGATAAATTCTCAAAACGTTTCATTTCACATTGAAAAAATATTTCCATACTTATTTAATAATAAGTAATTCACAAATCTATTTATTTTCAACATTTGAAAATATTCAATATACTTAAATCAAGACTAAGTATATATTTCATTCTTTAAGAAATCATTTTCTTAAGACATAAATTTGAGTCAAAACGAATGTTGCGTAAAACATCGTTACGACGACCCAAAATTACTAGTATAGGGATTCAAAATTTAAAATAGATATATAAATCCCAATACTATACAAAACATTTCCTTTCGGAAACCATTTACTATAACAACAGTGTTATAGTCCACCATTTCCTTCTTTCTCGAAAACGTCTATTTCAACAACAATGTTGAAATCTATAGTTTCGATTCATAATACATTTTAAAACATCTTTAAAATAATTAACTTCATTTTATAATATTCATTTTGCCAAACATGACCCTTTTATTCAATAATGTATTCACTGTCCAAAATCGTGAATATATTTCCTTTAATAAACTTCAATATTCAATTTATCAAACTCCATTGATTTTGAATTTATAAACCATGTCTATAAATTCCATTTCTATTTATAAGCTTCGATTTATAAATCTCCTTTCTTAATCAATTTCAATTTATATAACTCAATTTTATACCAAAAGTCCATATTATAAGTTAAGAACTTATAATCCATTTATTTACAAATCGTTCTTTTTAAAACTTCTATTGCTTATAAGATTCCTTTATATTTTATAACAACTTCAACTTATAAAATCTCCTTTATTAACAATTTCTATTAATATCCTATTTATATGCTTAAAACCCAGTTTATAAGTTAAATACTTATAAATCTTTTATTTTACAACATCTACTCATTTTATATCTTCACAATTCATAAATTTGGAAATTTCAATTTACTTATGAAATCCATTTTTTTTTCACTTTAATACTTATAAAAATTCGTTTTATAATTCAGATATTTTTAATTTATAAATATCAATTTTATAAATCTTTTGTAAAAATTGTTTGTAGTAGTTCAAAAATTCCAGTTTAAACCATTTTATAAATTTATTAACTATTTATTTCAAAAATCACTTTTTCGCTTACATTTCATAAAAATCATACTTTTATAACATTAAAATTTTAACGTTTATTTATTTTAACAATTCAAAATTTAAATAAAACGTATAATTTCAAAAATCACTTTAAAAATCCCTTTAAAATCAAAATCGTTATTTTTAAAACTTTTAAAAATGGATCCGATGATGCAACAGCACCAAATAGTCAATCACGACATTCAAATATCATATATCAATATGATAATCAACAAATATCACAATATGTGTAAATAAATCAATATAGTTGAGGAATCCAGTTGGATCCCTCCAACCTGTTTCCCTGCATCCAAAGATGTTAGCACAATACCAATTCCGTTGCAGTACGGAATTATCGTGGTATAAGGGATTCATAAAATATTATCCGCTTAATAGACGGCGCAATAGGGTCTCATCCGCTGTAAAATGCGGGAAATCAACTCCAATATATACATATGCCAATATATATATATATTGTTATATATAGATATATCATATTACGTCTAATATCACAACCAAACAACAAATCAATAACTGCAATCATCATTCAAACATACGTTCAAGCAATTTTAAATCTAACTATTTAAAATGTGGATCGAAACCGATTCGATTGAGTGAGAAGTTCTCACCTTGATTTCAATTCAATTTCTGCGTTTTATTTCGAATAAAATTAAACGGACGTTTAATTTTACCCAAAATTTTCTCTAGCTCCAAACGACTCCAATCTAGCTCCATTGCGAAGAGCTCGTCGAAACGATTCCAACGCAAAAAGTTTCGTCGAATTCCGACCTCGTATGACAAAGATATCGCATTTCAAAAATTGTACACTTTATAATATAATATAATTTACAATTTCTTTTGATTTTTATAACCTAAATGAATCCAGACCGTAGATCTCAAGCTTGCAAAATCCTGGCCGTGATTCGTTTTCTTCCAGAAAACGTGATGCCCAGGTCTCGAACGAGAGAACCCACGGCCGCCATCCTACTTTGAATTTTTGCAACCTCCTCGACTAACTTTAGCTCGATCAACAACCACCACTCCAAAGCCTTCGCCACCCTCTACCATCGGTTGCAATACTAGCAAGCTCGCCCCCCCCCCCCCCCCCCCCCGGTCAATGAAAACCGTGCACAACCCTATACGAACGCGGCTACATTGATGAAGATCCGTAGCTCCAAATGCGATCTCCACCGTTGGATACGTTCGTCTCGACGAGATCTACAAGTTTCTAGTTGAAGTCGAAGTCTATCGGGGAGTGGATGAGGAGATAATCGAGGAGAAACGAGAATGTTTTCTGGCCGTTCAGAACAATAGTGGTGGCTACTGAACCTAAACCCTAGGGTTTTAATTATTTTGCAAAAATTAGAAATAAGGGGGCTTTTATAGAAAAATTGACGTACACTATTCATCCCGGATTTTCCGAACTCCAAACGAAGCGTGCCAATTGGCGTTCCTAAGGTTTACCCCACGTTTCGAACACAATGGAACGTGTTTCGGGAGCTAATTCGGTCATCTGTGCGAGTTATGACAATAAACGTTCGATTTAAAATTAAACCGATTAAACGATTCTCTAGGCGTTTTAGCTTGCACCGGACAAACGGTAAATCCGATTGACATGAAATTTGAAACCATACAATAATATAACATTACGGATCCGATGAAACTGGTTTAATCGAAATCTGATACTTTTTGAAAAATGGCTATTTTAACTCGCCAAATTAATATTAAAACAATTTCGATGCGTTTCGAGCTGCCACGGTCAAATGAAAACTCCGATTGCTACGAAAATTGAAATCTGGTAATAACAAACTATTACGGATCCGATGGAACTAGTTTCGTCCAATTCGGAGACTGTTCGAAAAATGGCTAATTTCACTAGTCGATTAAATATTAAAATATTCAATTTTCACAAATAAACTTTTAATTCGATTTTAAAAGTTCTATAACATCATTCTAACTCCAACATGATAAAATAAAATTTTACAAATCATTTTCAATCATATTTAACCCAATTTTCAATTACTTCTGTAATTTCACATATTAAATTATTGATTTAATTATCCAATTACATTCAATTATTCGAAATAAAATTTATTCGACTCATGAATTTTACCTATTAATATTTAAAATCAATTAAATATATAAAAAATTTAATTGACAGAAATTCGGGGTCGTTACAGAATCACTAAATATATACAGCATCTTTATTCCTAATTCATTTTCAATTTTTTAATATGGGATGAATGCCTCATATTCAGCTTCATTATTCATCATCAAAAATTCCAAATTCAAAGCATAACAAATCGATCGTCCCTCGGGAGTTTCAAGCATAACTGCCGCTTTAGAGAAAATTCATTTGATCCAGCATCGATAAATAACATCCATCGAGGTTCTATGATCGTAATATCTTACTCCCAGCCATCTTGGATAGTAAATTTGACGATGTAGTCTACCAACACCTGTTTGTTTGTTTCCCTTCGAGGATGGTAAGTTATGTCATGCTAACTCAGCTTAATATTCCACTTTAGCAACCTTCTTGAAATCTTAGGTCAGTAAGCACTTGCTTTAGAGGTTGATTTGTTAATACCTTAACCGGGTGAGCCTAAAAGTATGGCCTCAGCTTTCCCAATGCGATAACTAAGCAATATGCTAGTTTCTCCAGCTTAAGGTAGTTCCTTTCAGCTTTGGTGAATCGCTTGTTGATAAATTACACCAGACTTTTGATTCTCCCATCCTCACGTACTAATGCTGCATTTTGTTTGTGAGCAGACATTTCCAAATAAGCAAAAATGTCCTCCCCAACAAGCGGTTTGGACAAGACTGGTAGAGTCTTCATGTGTCTTAATAACTCCTCGAAGGCATTTCGATAGTCCTAATTTCAGTCGAAATTCTTCTTACCATTCTTCAATGTTGATGAATGGTATATAAATTATCCATCTCTCTCAAGATGAATCAGCTCAGGGCTATAATCTTCCCGTTCAACCTTTGTAACTTGCTCTTGGATGTCAAGGCTCCGATGTACCGTAAGGCATCAATTTACTTTAGATTTGCCTAAGTGCCCCTACATTGATAATAAAACCAAGAAAATTTTCCAACAGCTACACTGGAAGAAAATTTTAGTAGATTTAGCTTCATTCCGTACTTCGCAAAACTTCAGACGTCTCGAAGAGGACGTCCAACTGATTGCATGACACTCATGACATCACAAGCATGTTATCTAAGTATACCTCCGTCGTTCGTCTGATCTGGTCCTTGAACATGGTATACCAACCTCTATACTAGCTCCTGCATTCTTCAGGCCGAACAGCGTCACACGGTAGCAGTACAATCCTAAGTTCATGATAAATCTAGTATATTCTTGATCTGTCACATGCATTGGAATATGGTTATATCCAAAATAAGCATCCATAATTGAGAGTAAATTGTGCCATGCCATTCCATCGATAAACTGGTCGATTCTGGGTAATGGAAAGCTATCCCACACATATTGGAATGCATCCAAGTAAACACGTTGACTTTTCCTTGAAGAAGGTTAATCAATTCCTTTTGTAATCCAAGAATGAGCTGAGACCCAATTTTCAAAACTCTAGTCAGGTCATTCATATCAACAGGTACATTCACCATAAGCTCCACCAGTGCTGCCTATATTTCCCCCGACTTCATCCTGGGATGCATTGACTTATCTAATTGACTATGGTTTCTAAGCTCGGAACCATTCTGTAATTTCTATACTTGTGGTTCTTGAATGCGGAGTCCACATTCTTTCCTTTCTCTAGACGCATAGCTTCTTGTAGCTCTGCCATATAACATTCTCTTGTCGCGCTTTGGTCTCCTTGCAATACCCCAATCCCATTTTCCAAAATGAATTTTATTGTTAAACACCATGGAGCCAAAGCAATGTGGAAATCAGCTAGGGTCGATCGGCCCAGGAAAGCATTGTAGGCTGACTACTCGTCGATGATAACAAATGCTTGAATGTGCAACACCCTACTTTCTCCTTCTCAAGGTCAATGGGCAGGTCGATCATCCTGATCGACCGCTTATCCTTAACTATAAATTCCAAAATCTTCGTCTTGCAGGTCGTCACATCCTTCATACTAAACTTCATCTGATCGAAAGTCTACCTGGATAGAATGTTGACTATACTTCCATTATCCACCAAAACTTGCCGCACTACTATTAGTCCAATTCCCACTGTTATTCCACAGGGACAATCTTTGGCTCCCCTTCCTCGTCATAATCTCTGTTTCCAAATGCAATGTCATCTGTTATAATTGTAGGATCTAAATTAACCCTAGAGGGGGGGTGTGAATAGGGTTATAGCAAATTTTCTTGATTTAAACACAAAAATAAACTGCAGAAATAAATATACTGAAAAGTAAATCACACACAAGATTTACCCAGCTTCGGCAACCCTTGCCTACTCTGCATTCCCAGATTTCTATTAGAATTAAACAGTATCACGCTTACAAACACTCTAACAGACTTGCAAACCCTGCTACCGCCTATAGAGTTTTGCAAACTCGCAACCCCTGCTTACTGAACTAACTCTAAATAGACAATCAGACACAACCTAAAACCTAGGTGGTGATTTACCTAAACTCTTTGATTCGTAAAATAAAAACAATAATTAAGAACAATATAAAATAACCCTAAACTAATTAACAATATTAATAAAAGCCTATAATTAAACAAAAACCCCCTTTTGATTTTTAAGACCGGCCCACTTCCTTATTTCACCCGATCCTCTTTTTGTCTTCGTTCGTGAGAAATAATGGCGGCTTCGTTCTGATTAGGGCTTCGTTCCCTTTTGTTCCAGTTAGGGCTTCGGCTCTTTGTTCCAATTAGGGCTTCGGTTTCTTCAATTGATCTGTGATTTGTTGCCCTAGCTCGCTGCTTCTCTGATGGTTGACTTTTGCTTGTTTGCAGTTGCTCAATCGAGTTCGATGCTTGTGAATTCGGTATGTACTGTCTCTTTTTGCTTTTCTAAATTGATACTTGAACTCGATCGAGATAAATGCCGATGATGATTAGGGTTTTAATAGGATTTGATTTCCTATTTTTGTGTTCGACTGATTGCTTCAAAAATTCTTGCTTTGCCGTTCGATTTCGCTTTGATGCTGAGGATTAATCTGACTTTGTCAATTTCGTATTTCTAGTAACTTGATTCACACGGCTTTGAATTGATTTCGTGATTTGAGATATTTGACTTTGTCAATTTCGTATATTTTCGACTGTTTATTTTGGGTATGTGAATTCACTACTCTGTATTAGCTTCGATCATCACCATTGCTTTTAAATTTTTCTCTGCTGCATACCACTGCATTTCACTGCACTATTGAAATTTTGTGTCTGCATTTGTTATTTCTGGAACTCGATTTGTACTTGCTCACTGCTTGATGGTCTTGTGACTATAACTGAACATTTTGAGTTTGTTGCATTTGCTGGCTTGTACTGTCCACTGCCCTGATCTTGTTTGTTCGATCACTTTGCTGTTCGCATTGATGCTGCACTTGGTCTAGTTGTAGTTTGCATATTACCTGCTATTCCACGGTCTATTTGGTGGTATTTGATTCATTTGATACTTCTGTTGGGGCTTGTATAATTTGAGTTGTAGCTTGATGGTTTTGTGATTAACTTTGTACCATTGACTTGATATTCTTAACTGCCTGTATTTTGAATTCATGTACTTGCTGCTATGTTGGTGACAATCTTGTGTAAGTGCTTCACCATACTTGTTCATGTGTACATCTGACCCTTCCATATGCTCTCTGATAATGTTGAACTTCACTGTTGCTTATGTCCACTGATGCATCCAATCTGCACTTCACTACTATCTGTCTGAACTGTGCACATTGTTGCACTTGCTCATGTTAAATTGCATTGTTCATCTGTTTCTTCGCTTGTGCATACTGTACTTGATACTGTTGCATTGTTTTCTGGTCATTTGCACTTGCAGTTGGTTCATTTGCTTTGGCTTCTCTCTTAGAAGTAGCTTCAATAGTTTCTGGTTCTTGTGCTACCTGTTCACTTGAATCTGCTTCACCATTGAGCCTCAATGTAGCTGAAGTGGCTTCTGTGCATTTGCTTGATTCACTTAGACCATATATGTGTTTGTTGCAGTCCCTCTTTGCTGTTGCTATCCACATTGATCTGCCTTTGATGCACTTTTGAACTTTGTTGCAACTTGGTCTTGAGTTGTTTGATCTGAACTTGACATTGTATTCACTGGTCAGTGGTGTTCATTGTGATGATTTGGCTTGTAGCACTTATGCAGTCTTCACTGTTGCTGTTTGATGCTGTCTTGATTTTTCTGCTTTCACTTGTGTACATTTTCGAGTTGCACACTGCTGCTTGTACTTGTAGTCTTGGCCAGTTGACTGTTGCTTTGAGTTGTTCATTGCTTGGTCTCTGTTGCCTTGAATTTCTGGTTGAAGCTGTGCACACTAGTTGGCGAGGCAGTGCACACGTATACAAATGTACACGTGTGTACTGCAGCCACTCATAGTTACCTGTCCCTGATAAAAAAAATACTGATATGCACAGATATTGCACAGTCAAAAAATGATGACGAACAACCCAAATAACTGAGGCAAACAATGTTTTCAAAATCATCGTTTCTTTCAAATTTCAAAAATATTTCTCTTTCAATTTTACTGCGTTTGAAAATATTTTTGCAGATTACTCAGATGCTGGATTCAAACTGGATTATAGTTGAAGACAAAAATATGAGTGTGAGTGATATGTAGTAAGGTTTTGATGTAAATGTGAAATGTCATGTATTGTAGTCAAAATTGTATATGTATAGTGAGAGCTTGAAATTGTACTATCAAAATTGTAATAAATATTTGTTTGAATAAAAATTTCTGTTTGAATTCAAAATCTGTTTAACTTGTTCTGTTTGAATTCAAATTCGAATTCTGTGTAATTTAATTTTATTCAACAAATATTTATTTATTCTATAAAAGATAAAATAGTACATTACCAAATACATTTAAATGAATGTATATATGTTTATTATCATCAAACAAAAATCATATAGCGCAAAGCGCATATTCAACAATCTCCCCCTTTTGATGATAACAAACATATATTTAAGATTTTGAATATATCAAATGTTATTTGATAATTTCAATTTGCTCCCCCTATTTGGATGCTCCCTCTCTACACAATACTCCCCCTACATATATGCATAGAAATATATAAATGAGCCTATATGCACAGTGAAAATTATTTGACCTTTGCTTGATTCTATTCGACAAAATCTTAACTTTTCTCTCCCCCTTTTGTTATCAGCAAAAAAATAATAGTGTTATAAAATAGGGATGAAGTGATAGACATGAATCAAACATTTAACTCAATTAAATATAAATATCAAATTTCAATAAAACTCAAACAAAAATCATAATTACCCTTGTCAAGCGCATATTCCACTTTCAGAAGTGATGGGGATAAAAATCATCAAAAATCATACAATTCTGTCTATTTGTGGTATATTTATTTCAGGAAATTTGAATATCTACTAACCATGCATAACCGTTAGGACTTTTAAATGAGATTAGTAGTATTCACAATTTTTAAAAAAAATGAAATCAAGTATCTTCTAATCACGCATGACCGTGAGGACTTTTAAATGGGATTAGAATCAACTTGTCTATTTAATTAAATAATTTTGATATGCGTTCCATACATGCATAACCGTGAGGACTTTTAAATGAGCATGGAAGCACATAATCATAAATCCAAGTAATTCACCCATGCATAACCGTGAGGACTTTTAAATGAGAGTGAATACTTTGGATATTTTTTTTAATTGCTGAATATAATAAGTTGAAGCACAAATAATTTCCTTCACAGATTTAAAGATATTGAAGAACAAATGATTTCCTTTGTTAACTACCACAAATTTACATACTAAATATGATCTTGAAGAGTGATGGTCGATAGAAAGATGATAGAAATAGAAATGGTCATGGAATTATTATCCAACAAAATTTTTTTATAACTCTTGTTATGAAATTCTAAAGAAATTTTCTAATTATACTTTCTCGAGTTATAATATATGATAAATATCAACACTCATCACTTTTTCAATCACTATTCATCTTTTCGATAATCATTAGGGAGTTAGATTAGTTAAAAATAATTGTCATTTAGAATCAAATTCAAAAATCAAATTTTTAAAAAAAATAATTAGTCAATCTCTATAATTCCCAAATCTAATCGTAATTTGGAAAATCTGTCTTCGGGGAGTGGTTTTGTGAAAATATCAGCAAGTTGAGTTTCTGTTGAAATATATTCAATGCAAATGTCTTCTTTAGCAATGTGATCTCGAAGAAAGTGGTGTCTCACATCAATGTGTTTTGTGCGAGAATGATGGACAGGATTATTTGACAAATCTATAGCACTCTTACTATCACATTTTAATGGAACTTGTTTATAGACTAAGCCAAAATCAGAAAGAGTTTGCATCATCCATAGAATTTGAGCACAACAACTTCCCAAAGCAATATATTCTGCTTCAGTGGTGGATAATGCAACACAATTCTGTTTCCGACTTGACCATGAGACTAATGAATGTCCTAGCATGAAACATGTCCCACTAGTGCTTTTTCTGTCAACTAATGAACCAGCATAATCAGCATCGGAATAACCTACTAAATCAAAATTTTCACAAGAAGGGTACCATAGTCCAAATTTGTGTGTGTGTGAAAGATATCTCAAAATTCGTTTAGTAGCTTTTAAATGAGATTCTTTGGGATTAGCTTGAAAACGTGCACACAAGCACACAGAAAACATAATATCAGGTCTAGAAGCAGTAAGATAGAGAAGTGAACCGATTATCCCTCGATATTTCTTTTGATCAATTGCAATTCCTTTCACATCTTTGTCCAACTTTGTTGATGGGCTCATAGGAGTTCTCAATGGTTTGGAATTTTCGATTCCAAATTTCTTCAATAGCTCCAACACATATTTGGATTGTGAAATGAAAATACCATCACTGCTTTGCTTAATTTGAAATCCAAGAAAGTATTTCAATTCGCCAACCAAACTCATCTCAAATTTAGCCTGCATGACTTGTTCAAAATTCTCACACAAGAGCTCATTAGTAGCACCATAAATAATATCATCCACATAAATCTGAACAATCAAAAAATCACTTTCTTTATGTAATAGAAACAGTGTCGTGTCAGCACTACCCTTTTTAAAACCATTTTCCAAAAGATATGTACAGAGGCAGTCATACCAAGCTCTTGGAGCTTGCTTAAGACCATATAATGCTTTTTCTAGCTTATACACATGATTTGGAAATTCATGATTTTCAAAACCGGGTGGTTGTTCAACAAAAACTTCTTCTTTTAAATCGCCATTCAAAAAGGCACTTTTTACATCCATTTGTTTAAGTTTGAAACTCTTGTAACATGCAAAACTTAGCAAGATTCTAATGGCTTCTAACCTAGCAACTGGAGCAAATGTTTCATCAAAGTCAATGCCTTCTATTTGGTTGTAACCTTTTGCAACCAACCTAGCCTTGTTTTTAATTACATTTCCTGATTCATCAAATTTATTTTTAAACACCCATTTAGTCCCTACAATTGGATAGTCCTTAGGCCTAGGAACTAAATTCCAAACTTTGTTTCTCTCAAATTGATTAAGTTCATTTTGCATTGCTAAAATCCAATTTTCATCATTAAGAGCCATTTCAACAGAATCAGGTTCAATTTCAGAAATAAAACCACTATAACAACAAAACGCACACAAATTTTCATCAAATGAAGAACGAGTACGTATACCTTCCGTAGGATCACCAATAATTAATTCAGGAGGATGATTAGGTTTGAACCTTAATTTATCAGCATCAACAGTCCTTCTTTCAGTTTTCTCACTAAATGTCCCTTCTTCAGTGCCTTCAGGATCTACTCCATCGTCAACCATCCTTTCAGTCGTTTTTTCCAGATCAGATTCATCAAATTTCACATTGATTGACTCAACAATTGTCTTTGTTCGTTTGTTATATATCCTGTAAGCCTTACTCCTTGTTGAATAGCCCATGAAAATTCCATCATCAGCCTTTGATTCAAATTTTCCAAGTTGATCACCTGTGTTAAGAATGAAACAAGGACACCCAAATATACGAAAATAAGAAATGTTAGGTTTCCTTTCATGCCACAATTCATAAGACGTTTTTCCAAGTATTGGTCTAATCATTACTCTATTCATTACATAGCACGAAGTATTCACTGCCTCTGCCCAAAAGATTAGAGGTAGCTTATACTCACTTAACATGGATCTAGCCAATTCATGTAATGTACGATTTTTCCTTTCAACCACCCCATTTTGTTGAGGTGTTCGTGGAGCAGAAAATTCATGTTTTAAACCATTTTCTTCACAAAAAATTTCAAATTCAAAATTTTCAAATTCGCCTCCATGATCACTTCTCAAGGTTTTAATTGTAACTCCTTTTTCATTTTGAACAAGTTTTGCAAATTTTGAAAAATATTCGAAAGATTCGGACTTTTTGGCTAAAAAGTAAACCCATGTAAATCTAGAATAATCATCAACCAATACATAACAATAACGTTTTCCATTCAAGCTTGAAATTTCATTTGGTCCAAATAAATCCATGTGGACTAGTTCAAGGACCCTTGATGTGCTAACAATGTTTTTAGGACGAAATGATGATCGACTAAGCTTGCTCAAGGAACATGCTTTACACACTTTATTATTTTTAAATTTCTGATGTGGTAACCCTCTGACTAATTCTTTTGATTCGAGTTTTTCTAAGAGACTCATGCTAGCATGTCGAAGTCTCCTATGCCATAAATATGCCTCTTCGTCAGTGGCTACCAAACATCTAGAAAGATTTAGATTATCAAATGAAAGTGAGTAAACATTCCCTTTTCTTTTGCCCATAAAAACAATGTTATTAGAAGATTTATCAATGATTTTGCAAGTATCACTATCAAAAATCACGTTCATACCTTTGTCACATAGTTGGCTAATAGAAATGAGATTGTGATGTAGATTTTCAACGTATAAAACATTAGTCAAGGAAAAAATACCGTTACCAACTTCACCTTTGCCAATAATCTTACACTTGCTATTGTCTCCCATGATCACATTTCCACCTTTAAAATTCTCTAAGCTAAGGAACTTTGATTTGTCACCTGTCATATGTCTAGAACAACCTGAATCAAGAAACCATTCTTGTTGTTCCTTAGCCCGCCAACAGACCTACATAAGAAGAGAGGAAGATGACCTAGAGAAACTCTTAGGTCCAATGTTATTAGTGATAGAAGCATTGTGAATAAACAATCCCTTTGGAATCCATACTTGTTTAGTCCTTTTATTTTTATTCTAATAAACATGAAATTTGTTTGTAGAATTCTTAGGAACCCAAACTTGTATAAATTTTGTGTTCTTGTTCCTATGACTATAATTTTCAGCACGACATCTAAATATTTCACATCTATCAAAGACATTCTTATATTTTGCATTATCATCAACTTGTGTTTTCCCAAAACCTAGTCCTTTTCCGTTGTTAGCAAAAATTTGATTTCCCAATAGCATGTTGAAAGATTTTTCGCCTCTTGAATAGTTATTCAAAGATTTCTCAAGATTTTGGACTTTGGTTTTTAATATTGAGTTTTCAGTAACAAGTGAGGTGCATCGATTAATAAAATCCTTTCTCCTAGTGTCGATGGTTTCCTTAAGATTTAAGTTTTCATTTTCAAGACTTTCAAAGTTATTCCTCAGTTTTGATAATTCTGAATCTAAAATCTTACATTTTTTACATTCTAGGTTTTGAATATTTTCAATTTCAGTTTCTAACCTAGAATTTTCATGAACAAGTTCTCTCCTATCAGATTTTAGTTTTTCAATTTTAGATTCAAGAGTATCAATCATTTTAGTAAAATCACAACACATTGAAACAAGTTCTTTATAAGAATAGTTACTTACCTCACTAGATTCCTCTAAGCTTGCTTCTGAATCCGATTTTGACATAAGACACAAGTTAGCCTCCTCTGAGCTATTATTTGAAACTTCCTCTCCTTCTTCATCATCCCAAGTTGCTGCAAAGGCCTTCTTTTTCTTTTTCTTTCCTTTGTTGTTTTTGAGAAGTGGACATTTTTGTTTGAAGTGGCCAGGCTTCTTACAGTTATAGCATGTCAATTCATTATCGGAATCGTCAGAATTCTTTGACTTATTACCACTTATTTTCTTCTTTCGTGACTTGAATCTTGACCATTTTTTAAGATTATTGACAGCCATTGCAAGCTCTTCAATTGGATCTTCTTCTTCTTCATCGCTTTCTTCTTTGCTCTTTAAGGCAATCGTCTTCTTCTTTGGTTCGGAGTTGTTGCGTTCTTCCTTTGCTTTTAGCTCAAGCTCATATGTCATCAAGTTGCCAATCAACTCCTCCATGCTTAGTTTGCTCAAATCTTTTGATTCTTGGATTGCTGTGACTTTTGCCTCAAAGTTCATTGGTAAAACTCGTAGTATCTTCCGCACAAGCTCTACCTCAGTGAATACCTTCCCAAGCGCTCTAGCATTGTATACCAAGGTTGAAAAGCGTCCAAACATATCCTTTATGCTCTCGCCTTTGTCCATCACAAAGTTTTCGTATTCATTGCTGAATAGGGCTAGCCGAGACTCCTTGACTTGAGAAGTTCCTTCGTGTGTCACCTCCAAAGTATGCCATATTTCCTGTGCTGTTGTACAATGAGAAATTCTATTAAATTCATTTTTATCAAGAGCACATATCAAAGCATTCATGGCTTTAGCATTTGTTGTTTTCAATTTCTTATCGTTAGCATCCCACCTATCCTTAGGTTTAGGAATCTCAGTATCACCAACGATTATAGTGGGGGGTTTATAGCCAGTTTCAATAATATCCCAAACTTCATAATCAACAGAACTGAGATAGATACCCATCCTAACTTTCCAATAAGCATAATCGTTCCCGTTAAACATGGGTGGCCTAGCAATAGATTGCCCCTCAAAAAAAGCATTATTTTGTAGACTCATGACTCTAGAGTTAAACAAAAATATACCGGGCTCTGATACCACTTGTAGGATCTAAATTAACCCTAGAGGGGGGGGTGAATAGGGTTATAGCAAATTTTCTTGATTTAAACACAAAAATAAACTGCAGAAATAAATATACTGAAAAGTAAATCACACACAAGATTTACCCAGCTTCGGCAACCCCTGCCTACTGCTGCATTCCCAGATTTCTATTAGAATTAAACAGTATCACGCTTACAAACACTCTAACAGACTTGCAAACCCTGCTACCGCCTATAGAGTTTTGCAAACTCGCAACCCCTGCTTACTGAACTAACTCTAAATAGACAATCAGACACAACCTAAAACCTAGGTGGTGATTTACCTAAACTCTTTGATTCGTAAAATAAAAACAATAATTAAGAACAATATAAAATAACCCTAAACTAATTAACAATATTAATAAAAGCCTATAATTAAACAAAAACCCCCTTTTGATTTTTAAGACCGGCCCACTTCCTTATTTCACCCGATCCTCTTTTTGTCTTCGTTCGTGAGAAATAATGGCGGCTTCGTTCTGATTAGGGCTTCGTTCCCTTTTGTTCCAGTTAGGGCTTCGGCTCTTTTTTCCAATTAGGGCTTCGGTTTCTTCAATTGATCTGTGATTTGTTGCCCTAGCTCGCTGCTTCTCTGATGGTTGACTTTTGCTTGTTTGCAGTTGCTCAATCGAGTTCGATGCTTGTGAATTCGGTATGTACTGTCTCTTTTTGCTTTTCTAAATTGATACTTGAACTCGATCGAGATAAATGCCGATGATGATTAGGGTTTTAATAGGATTTGATTTCCTATTTTTGCGTTCGACTGATTGCTTCAAAAATTCTTGCTTTGCCGTTCGATTTCGCTTTGATGCTGAGGATTAATCTGACTTTGTCAATTTCGTATTTCTAGTAACTTGATTCACACGGCTTTGAATTGATTTCGTGATTTGAGATATTTGACTTTGTCAATTTCGTATATTTTCGACTGTTTATTTTGGGTATGTGAATTCACTACTCTGTATTAGCTTCGATCATCACCATTGCTTTTAAATTTTTCTCTGCTGCATACCACTGCATTTCACTGCACTGTTGAAATTTTGTGTCTGCATTTGTTATTTCTGGAACTCGATTTGCACTTGCTCACTGCTTGATGGTCTTGTGACTATAACTGGACATTTTGAGTTTGTTGCATTTGCTGGCTTGTACTGTCCACTGCCCTGATCTTGTTTGTTCGATCACTTTGCTGTTCGCATTGATGCTGCACTTGGTCTAGTTGTAGTTTGCATATTACCTGCTATTCCACGGTCTATTTGGTGGTATTTGATTCATTTGATACTTCTGTTGGGGCTTGTATAATTTGAGTTGTAGCTTGATGGTTTTGTGATTAACTTTGTACCATTGACTTGATATTCTTAACTGCCTGTATTTTGCATTCATGTACTTGCTGCTATGTTGGTGACAATCTTGTGTAAGTGCTTCACCATACTTGTTCATGTGTACATCTGACCCTTCCATATGCTCTCTGATAATGTTGAACTTCACTGTTGCTTATGTCCACTGATGCATCCAATCTGCACTTCACTACTATCTGTCTGAACTGTGCACATTGTTGCACTTGCTCATGTTAAATTGCATTGTTCATCTGTTTCTTCGCTTGTGCATACTGTACTTGATACTGTTGCATTGTTTTCTGGTCATTTGCACTTGCAGTTGGTTCATTTGCTTTGGCTTCTCTCTTAGAAGTAGCTTCAATAGTTTCTGGTTCTTGTGCTACCTGTTCACTTGAATCTGCTTCACCATTGAGCCTCAATGTAGCTGAAGTGGCTTCTGTGCATTTGCTTGATTCACTTAGACCATATATGTGTTTGTTGCAGTCCCTCTTTGCTGTTGCTATCCACATTGAACTGCCTTTGATGCACTTTTGAACTTTGTTGCAACTTGGTCTTGAGTTGTTTGATCTGAACTTGACATTGTATTCACTGGTCAGTGGTGTTCATTGTGATGATTTGGCTTGTAGCACTTATGCAGTCTTCACTGTTGCTGTTTGATGCTGTCTTGATTTTTCTGCTTTCACTTGTGTACATTTTCGAGTTGCACACTGCTGCTTGTACTTGTAGTCTTGGCCAGTTGACTGTTGCTTTGAGTTGTTCATTGCTTGGTCTCTGTTGCCTTGAATTTCTGGTTGAAGCTGTGCACACTAGTTGGCGAGGCAGTGCACACGTATACAAATGTACACGTGTGTACTGCAGCCACTCATAGTTACCTGTCCCTGATAAAAAAAATACTGATATGCACAGATATTGCACAGTCAAAAAATGATGACGAACAACCCAAATAACTGAGGCAAACAATGTTTTCAAAATCATCGTTTCTTTCAAATTTCAAAAATATTTCTCTTTCAATTTTACTGCGTTTGAAAATATTTTTGCAGATTACTCAGATGCTGGATTCAAACTGGATTATAGTTGAAGACAAAAATATGAGTGTGAGTGATATGTAGTAAGGTTTTGATGTAAATGTGAAATGTCATGTATTGTAGTCAAAATTGTATATGTATAGTGAGAGCTTGAAATTGTACTATCAAAATTGTAATAAATATTTGTTTGAATAAAAATTTCTGTTTGAATTCAAAATCTGTTTAACTTGTTCTGTTTGAATTCAAATTCGAATTCTGTGTAATTTAATTTTATTCAACAAATATTTATTTATTCTATAAAAGATAAAATAGTACATTACCAAATACATTTAAATGAATGTATATATGTTTATTATCATCAAACAAAAATCACATAGCGCAAAGCGCATATTCAACAATAATCTTTTGTTGCTTAGCCAGATTTCCTTCTTCGATGGTGTAGCTACTTCCCTGAGGTGCATGCTTCAGTGCACTCGCGTACCTATACATCTCACCCTAACTAATTTCCATGGGTGAGGTCCTTTGGATATTATATAATCACCAATCTCTAATTCATACGCTTAGGCACCCCTCTGATGTCCAGTAGGTTTTGCTAGGGCAAGAGGGCCTTAAGGCCCTACCACTTGATCAGCATTTTTTTGTTTCTATACATACAATTGGAGTCTGTTTTTTCGTATTAATTCCTCAATTAAATCCTTCAAGTGACGACACTCATTTGTGATATGTCCGTGAATCTCATGTAAGTGGTAAAACTTTCCATAATGTTTCTCCTTCTTTTTCACTTCCCTCTAGGGTGGTTTCAAGTATTGCTTCGTTCCTTGAGTGGTAAGATAACTCCAGTGCGCCATGTATAGAGGTATAATCTTCTGGTTTCATGTTCCTCGGACGCTTCCTACCATCATTATGCATGTCGTTAGAGTTCTAATTCGTCTTCTTATGAAAATTCCCATCATTTCTTGTAACTTTACCAGAGTTTTCTCCATCCCACTTCACTGCGACGTTTCTTTGAATCACATCCTTCGGCTATCCATCACCAAGTTTTCCTTCAATAAGATTTGCTTCCTCCAACTATATGAACTAGTTTTCCTTTCGATGGAATTCATCCATCATATTGCTCATCTTCAGCCACCTGTAAAAATATATATCCGAGTGGATGCCCTAGACGAAAACCATAAACACCAGATCTTTCTTTGGATTAATAACCTCTATAACACAATGCTGAATATTTCAAGAAGCCTTTCAATGACTCCTTAGGTCCTTGAGACAAGTTAGATGAGACATCACGTCCTTTGGTCAGGCGACATGGAACCTGAACTGCTCCAAGAACTTCTTAGCTAATTTGTCAAAGGTAGAAAAGTACTTCAGCGTGAGCCTAGTTAATTACATCGAGGCAACTCCTTCTAGGAAAATGAGTAAACATCTGTAGTGCACAGCATCCATAGCTTATGCTTCATCCATATGCCATTCATATTTAAATAAGTGTTGGCTCGGATCGGTGATTCCATTGTACGACGGCATAGTCGACATAAATCTTTCATGGATATTCCTCTTTGAGGATGTTCTCTGCAAATGGCGTCAAGCTTGGCAAAGGGCCCTATTTCTCATTATTTCTTTCTTTAATTTCCTCCATCAACCGATTAATCACATCCGCTATGTACTCTTCGTTAGCACCGTACTCTAAAGGTCGACCATTAGGGGCAACACCAAGTGTTTGGCTCTGCAAACAGTCTCAGCTTACCAACTAGCGGCTAGGTTCTCAAGTATCTCGAAGAACCACTACTTTAGTATTCCGTTGGCATGTTGTTGACTCTACAACGTGTGAGCTCCATTAACATTAGCAACTAACTTGAAATCTTCACCGCTAAGCTGCAAGTCCCTCTCCTCGTTAGAAACCACCACTACATCATCTTTCTATGCTACGTCCACCCTTAAATTAGGGTTGGCACCAAGAGAAAACCTCTAGGCACTAGGTAGTTTTCTTGCAGAGGAGGGGGAAGGCACTTCTACTTCCTTCTAGAACCCTCCAACAACTCCAGCAATTCCTTTACTCTGCTTTTGCTATCCATTCCTTTGGTTTTTTTTCCCAAAAATGGAGATTGTTCTAAACCAGCTGAAGGTTATCTTCTAGCATTTTTGGTTCTTAGCGGCTATAGAGTTAGTAAGGCATCCAATTTGTCCATAAGAACATTTTGACAATCCATCATCTTCTATTTAAGCTCTTACATCATTTTATCAAGCTCTACTCTAGTTACAACTTCTTGTCGAGCAGAGGATTCCGATATCACTGGTTGATTGTTAACTTCTACTTAGTGAGTATCCCTTTTATTGCCATCATCCATAGCTTTTGACGACCTTCCTGATCTTCCATGACTTCTTAGCATCATGACTTTTAGTACTAAATCCATAGTAGCAAACTATATCTCACTCCTGGGTTCATATTTCTCAGTGAAAGGACCAAAATGTTGACGTCAAAAATGGATCAACACCCAAAGAGGAGTCATAGGGAATTTGCGAGACCTAGATCTATAAGATAGCGGTAAAACTAAAAAAACAGGGAGACATAAGATTTTTATAGTGGTTCGGCAATTCTTGGCCAATATCCACTTTATAACTTTATTGAATATTGTTTTGAGATTGTTTATATGAGATTAGAAGCCACAAGTACAAGAAGCTAGCAGTTCTTGGTGTAGAACTGCTAAAAGTAGTTACCATGGTGGTTATTTTGAGCGAAAGAAGGTAAAGAGTAGCGGAGTTCTAGATCCAAAGTGAAGAGAAAAGATCCTTCTTAAGTTGTAGTTAGGCCAGTATTTATAGGGACTGTTGCACTGGTTCAGGAGCCTGCTTGCATTGAAGTCTAGAAGCAAGCTCGATTTTGTAGAAATGAGCATGGGCACCCATGAGCCGAAAAACACCAGTACCAAGTGTTTATACACAGTACCGTCTATTTTTCTTAGTGCAAATCAACTTACTTCACTTATTTGTTCTTCTATCATGCACTTAATGTGTTTTAAGCTCATTTCCACCAACTTTGAGTTGATTATAATGTTCTTCTTGATAACACTTGAATTATCTTACTTTTTTTTGCTTTCTTAGCGTCAATCTTTATAATAGCTCGTCCAAAATCTGGTAAAACCACTTGACCATGAGTGGTTGGGATAGTGTATGAAATATGTGCAGTTTAGGAGGCAGAAAGTGGTCGGAAAAATAGTTGTTTGCTTGATGGCTAAATATCTATCGGATTAGAAAAACAGCCAAAAAATAAATTAAATTAAAATAACTGCAAGCGCACAGCGTACAATTCTAGTATGTGGAAAGTACGGGTCGATCCATAGGAAATTGAATTGATTTTTAAAATTTCTACTCAAATCAAATTAACTAAAGAGTTTGAAAATTGTTTTAAGCTAGAGAAAATGTAAAAACTAGCTACAAGCATAAGTGGATAAAAATATGAGAGTTTGAAGGAAATTTAGAGGCAAATCCCTTCACATGATCACATAAATCAACAAAATGAAATTATGATCTCTCTTTTGGTCATTAATGAATTTAGTTGATATGTTTATCATAAGTATGGCCTATTTGTGCTATTAATTAGTCCAATATTAACCATCAAAATTAACATACCCACTAAACCACTTGTTAACTCTCATCAAAATATTAATGAACTTGAAAATAAAATCTATTCTAAGCATGATCTATTCACTATTGGTTAGTAATATAGACCATCAAATTTTGATTAAAATCCACTTCATTACCATAATTATATGTAGGTAAAGAGGTAATTTATGTTTATGTTTGTTTAAGCATAGCCTATTTGGTGTCAACAACATAGGCTATCAAATTCAAAGCTCAAACAACAAAGTTTGACCACATCAAACATTTCCATTAAGCACAAAAAGAGATAAAAAAGTAAGCAAAATGTTGAATCTACGTGATTGAGAGAGCTTCATTACCTCTAAATTGAAGGGGTTTAGCCTCTCATATTTGTTATCATTTAAAAAAATGTAGAGTTCGATACGAAACAAAAAAACAAGAGGAAAATGCAAGCTAATTAAAATAAAAAGAGAGCTAAACTACTTGCGACAATTAATCTAAGCTACTAACATGAAAGAAAAGAACATGAAATAAAATAGCATGAACTAAAATTGCATAGAAAAAAATTACATAAGAAGAAAATGACCAAGTAGCCATGAAAAAGAGAAAGAGAGCTTATATTTATTTTTGAGCCTAAGACTAAACTAACTAAAGAAGAGGCTAAGAGCTTGATTACATAAACATATGAGGTATTTATACAGGCCTAAAACCCTAATGCATATTTTTGTGGAATACCCAAAATACTATCTTAAAAAATGTAACCTCCAAGTAATCATTAGCATTACCATAATACTTCATTCAATGTGCACGTAGCTTTAATCATGTGCATTAGCTCTTAATAGGGGAACATGGTTAGTGTGTAAGTGGGGTCCTTCATGTTGTATGAAATGATTTATTTCCATCTTCATTTGTTCTCTAACCCTTGTGCATGCATATCTTCATGAAGTGTCTTCCAAAATTCACTAAAATTCCTACAAAAAAACATTAAAGTATCCAAGTAAATTTTATTAAATTAATTCACACACAAATATGAACATTTTGCCTCTAAATGAAAATGACTAAACAACGATTTGAAAATAATTTAAATTTTGGTTTAAACATGTTAAAATACCCTATACGCTCATTTATTTAATTAGATTTGATTAAATATAGAAGTAACAATATGCACATTTACGTGCACATCAAATACCCCTACATTTATCTTTTTATTCGTCCTCGAATAAAGAAAAACTAAGACAATCTGTTTCCGTAGGAAGCACGATTGCATTGAGCGTATGCAACAAGCCGTTAAACCCATAAGTGTCCCTAGTAGGACGAGTGTTGTCTCGTGAAGGTTTTATGCGGAGCTACCCACAAATTCAAATGCAACATAAAAATTCCTAAATCGAAGATTTATTTACAAAGATATGAATGCAAGTTTTTGAAAATATTTACAAATGAAGAATTTACTTTTAAATTTACATGGATATATTAAATATAAGTTATGGTCATTATCTAGACAATTAAATCATTTTACTCCTTAAAACATCCAACAAAATTACATTATCATCACAATTAGACTCCGGTTTTACTAGTTATTTCGGTTGATAACATAGTGTAACTATGAAATGGATTCTTAGTTGATTATCATAGTTTGCAAAGTGGTATTTCTATTTCTTTTGAATAACAAATTGAATCAAATAGTAAAAATAGTGCTTGGATTTTAATTGCTTGCTCTCTTTATTTTTGAAAATTTTGTTGATATTAATAATATTTATATATGCCTAACTCAGAAAACTCAGGCCAGATATATGACCCATGTACTGCCATTTGGGCTTACGTGAGGGGAATACAGAGCGTGGCAAGTGAACACACAAGTGAGTACACCTATCGACTGTAGGCATTATTAAAAAAATTATATACATGTGCCTAACTCATATAAACTAAGGCATGATATACCGATCGTGCACTGCCTTTCGGACTTACATGAGAAGGGTACTGAGCATGGCGAGTGTAGACACCTTTTTGTGAACATATGACTTTAGGCGTTCATAAAATATATACATATAAACAAATATATATTTTTGTTATATTTTTTTTTTTTTTTTTGAAGAGTGAATTTTGCAAAATCATCTTGGCACCATTTAACTTAGGAGATAAATAACTTTATATTCCTTCATTTTTTTAAAATCCACCACTTTTTTAAATGAAGATTTTCAATTAGGATATACTTCATAATTATCACCATGAATCTTTCTATATACCATTTAATCCATCGTTACTTGTAATTAAATTTCATTTTTATTTTTGTTAAGACAAATAAAATTTCAATTTAATAACCAAAATCCTATACTTTTCCGATAGTGTTTCCTTAAAGGTAAATTAATATGCTAAAAAAAACTTGTTTTGGGATTTTTCTTTTTAAAATTTTGGCTTCTGCAAAGAAAATGCAAAAAAAAATGAAGATGAGACTCCCCCCACACTTGATTTGACTATGTCCCCACAGTCAACCCAAGTGAAAGGAGAAAAATAAAATAAAAATAAAAATATGACTCATATGTACATGAAAATGAAACGACTGTTATTTACACGGCATCAGAAAATATACTGTTAAAGAGTAAATGAAACGTCCTTTCAAAGACTAATTCATTTGTCTCGTCATGTATGAGAACATAGCTTAAGCACAGCAAATCAAACCATAAAAGATTTCAAAGTTAAATGTTGATTTGAAAAAACGGATATCGTTTTATTAACAATCGTATGAAGTGTTTTATTTTTGATGATTTTCGAGATAGATGGAACAATTGGTTGAAATTCAAGTTTATTTTTACCAAATTGAAATTCAAACTTATCATTGATAAATTCTTCAAAATTGTTGATTACAAAATCAAAATGGTGATTTAAATCAACCCCTTCAGAATTTAACAACTCGTCTTTGAAAAGTCTACAAAATTTGTGTGCATTAAATTACTCTTCCTTTGTTGAATTATTCACAACTTTATTGCACATATCAAGTTCAAAATCCAAAGTTGTTGTATTCAAATTTTCAAAATCGAAAAAAGGAAGATCGAATTTTATATTTGGTTCCACACTTTCAAAAGAATTGAAATCCAACTCCATTGCCGCAGTTTCAACAACTTCATTAAGATTGTCATTTTAATTTCAAAAGTTGCTATTTGAAAATCGTCAATTTTGGTAAAAGGTGGATTATTATTTGACTCGTCACACGTTGAGATTTGATTTTGCTTCTCACGTTGTTCCATATATGTTTCAAATAACAAATCTGTATGATCTTTGTGAATTTCTTCCATTTTCTCAACAAAATCAATTTTATAATTATTAAATTAAGAATTTTCAATTTGAAATTGTTGAGAATGAAATTGACAATTGCACCATAATCTAGATTATTCTCATTGCCAAAACTATTTAAAAAGTTGATTTTGACCTTGAAATTCATTTTGGAGTTCGAAGTTGTATTAGCATGAGTTATAATCGAAATCATTTAAATTTTGAAGTGAATTCAAATTTTAATTAATTTGAAATCCTTGAACTGAGTTATTGCAAAGATATGATTTACAAAAATCATTTATCCTTTGATCATTTTGTGTAGAGAGTTCAAGCAAAGACGAAATAGTTTCAATGCTATTTTCAGGAGTTGAAGGTTGGTCATTATTTTGAAAATTTTATGGTTCAAAATTCGAATAGTTTTACAATAATTATTATCAAAATATCCATAAGAATATGGAGTGAATTATATGGATCATATTGATTTTCACAACAATTGTAAAATTCTGGCAAGTAGGGAAACTCAGACATTTTCAAGAATGCTTTTTTATAATGGAAAATATTTACCAAGAAGGATTTATTTTTTAAGAGGAAGAATTTTTTTTGGATTTTCAATTTTTTTTTTTGTTTTTGAAAGATTATTATATATTGTTTGTTTGGATTTTTTTTCTAAAAACCAACTCAAAAATTTTTTGGATTTTTTTATTTTGGTTGAAAATTTTCAAAGGATTTAAAAAATTAGTTAAGAAATATTTATAATTTTTTTAGTTTTGGATTTTGAATTTTTTTTAAGATATGCATGAACTAATGCAATTAAATGAATGCAAGGACTTAATTGCATATATTTTTAGTAGCTCATGACCAAAATTATTTGAGCACACTTTGTCTTAATTCAACAAGATAGTTCTTAGTCAGGTAACGGACAGGATTTATCGGTGCACCACGAATCACCGTAGCAATGCATCCGAAGGTTTAAGTACCTACAGAGAAACAACCGGTGTAATGTTTACGAATCACCGTAATATTTATAAATGGTTATTGCTCTACCATAGCCTAGGCACCAAGAAATTAAATTATCGAAAGTGGACAACTTGTCAATATACAATTAAACCCTAGGTGAGCTCATGACACCCCTAAGTCAAGTGTCTAACCGTTATTATTAACAAATTCTAGAATGAAATGCAATTTGTGGGCCAAGTAAAGAGTGATGAAATCCCCCACCTTATGTAAATTGTGGTTGCCCTTAAAAAATAAAAATAAACGTGAATTAACGATGCAACTACAAATGAAATTTTTTTTTGAATTTATTTTCTGAAATGCAAGCAACCAACAACGCAAAGCAAATAAAAACAAGAGAAGAGGGCATGATAGCGGAGCATGCATAATTTATTAACAATTTATTTTAAAAGTGGCAATTTTTTTTATATAATCAAGCAAGCAATATTTTTTTAAATAAGCAAGCAAAGCAGTTATTTTTGGCGTGTGGTTCTTCTCATAATCTACTTTAGTTACCTGAAAGCAAAAACAAACACAATTGAAAGCAAAAGGTTTTATTATTAAAAAGAATTATACAACTAATACCAGATGAAAACAAATTCTCTTTTTTTAAGTATAGACTAAATAATGAAGAATTAAATTTAAAATAAAAAAGGAAAAGCAATTTTTTTTTATTAAAGGAAACTCAACTCGATTACCAAATCCAAATGAAAAGAAATTTTTTTAGAGACACAAAAAGAAGAAAAGGTAAACTCAGTTTCTACTTAACTAATATACACAAACTCACGCACTTTAAAACAAATGCCCACCACTAACACACATTCACAAATGCCCAAATTGCCTTCTCTCTGTTCAAAAAAGACAAAACGAAATTCACGAAATAAAAGTCGCTTGTTAATTTTGACTTTTGGGTTCGTGTTTTGGTATTCGAATTTCGAGCAGTAAAGGAGATGGATGATAGAAGGTTGGTTCGTGAATTGGGTGGTGCGCAGGTAGACTCAGTCGCGAGTTCGAGGGAATTTGGGGTTTTGGAATGAAATCGCCAAGGATTGGTAGGCAATGGCAGTAGGTGATGTAGGCTGTGCTTCGGGAAGGTTTGTGGTTTTTGGTTGGAGGTGGTGTTGAGGATTGCAGGTTGGTGAGGCTGATTGATATTTTTGGGTATTCTTGTTCAATGTAGGAGGTTATGGAAGCAAAGTTCGAGGTAGGAGGGTTTGTAATTGTAAGCAGTTGATGTAGGAGCGGCTTGTACTGATGTGTTAGAAAAAGGATGTTTGAGTGATAGTTTTATGGAATATATTGTAGGTGAGTTGTTGTTCAGTGAATTGGTGGTGTATGTTAGGAATGTGATGTTTGGTGAGGATTGCAAGGCAGTGGGAGGTGAAGTGTGAAGTGGTAGGGTAGGGGAAGTGGTTGCAGCTGTGGTGTATGTGAAGAGTTGATGGCTTGTATGTGAATGTTGGGAAGATTTGATGGGGTTTGATGATGAGCAAAGGAGTATGGGGTGGTGGTGGAGTTTATGTAGGTAGTTTGCTGGTTGTTTGTGCGGTGTTGTGTTGCTGATGAATGTAGAACAGTGGAAAGTTGAAAGCAGGGAAGTTTGTATGTTATATGTGCTGTGATGATGGTTGTTGAAGTGAGGAAGCGATGAATTCGTATGCAATGCAGTGGGGTGAAAATGTGGATTGCAGTGATGTGCAGCAGGGTTGTAGGCAAGGAGATGTTGGCAAGGCAGAGTGTTGCACTGTTCAGAGGTATATATGTGTGCAACATTTGTAGGTAGTGACTGGTATTGGCAGTTGAGTGTTGTGGTTCGGTGAAGGAGGATTGTTGATGTGAAGTAAGAAGTAGTAGAAGAAGTTTGGGACTACCGCAGTGGTTGGAAGTGTAAGTGGATGGCAGTTGGGTTGTAGGTAATGAGAAGGAATCGTGGTTGTATGGATGAACTGGATTGTTATAGGAGATGGCTATTGTGATGAGGAGTGGGAGAATGGTGGTGATATGCAGTTTAATGAGGAGGATTGAGTGGCAGTGTATGTCTGACAGAGGGAGTGAGAAATGTTTGTAGTGGCAGTAGCAAGGTGGTCAGTAGTAATTGTAATGGAAGTAATTGTTTGGTCCACTGAAGTGGTAGCTAGCACGGTGCTGGAGAAGCACGCAGTTCTGTAGTTGTTGAAGTGTAGTTGTGATGTTGATCAGTGAGGAGGAAGGGTATAAGGCAGTAGGTATCGAATGATGGAGAAAGGCAGTAGAGAATGTTGATTAGTTTATGGATGGGTGGTTTTTTTTGTAGTTGATGGAGGAAGGCAGTAGAGAATGTGAGGAGGTGATGGAGTTTATGTGTTGTTGTGCAAGTCAGGGAATTGTATGTGCAACTAGTTTGCATGGAGATGATGCTATAGCAAATGAATGTGAGGAGCTTGTTGTTTTGTGATTCATGAGTATGTAGTGTAACTGCTGGAGATGGTAGATGGATGCAAGAAGTGTGGTTTTGATTAAATGAAGAGTGGGACAGTGTGCACAGAGATGGATGACAGTTGCAGAGGGAAGTGGATGGAAGCAACCAGCCGAGGGGTGGTGTGTGCGCACAGGCATAAGCAGTGCACAGTGATGAAAGTTGACAGAAAAATGTATATTTGTAAAAAAAATGAACAATTGTAAAGAAAATGATATTAGTAAATGAGAAGGAAATAAAAAAAAATTTGTTTTTGAAATGAAATTGTGGATGTTATATATATAAATGCAAAAGCAACTACAAAAGCTACAAGCACACAAACAAAAATGAAAACAAAAATCAAACAATAAACACACAGCACTACATTTTTTAAAAAATGCTAATTAACACACAAAACAAACACATAATAAAAATCAAACGAAAATAATCAAAGAATAGAAAT
Source organism: Allium cepa (assembly GCA_030765085.1). NCBI lineage: Eukaryota > Viridiplantae > Streptophyta > Magnoliopsida > Asparagales > Amaryllidaceae > Allium > Allium cepa. The sequence goes on along the minus strand of CM060935.1, from coordinate 783,230,712 downwards.
TCAAATAAAATAAATCACCAGCAATGGCGTCAAAAACTTGTTTGACGGCAAAATCTCTATCGGATTAGAAAAATAGCCAGAAAAATTAAATTAAAAATAACCGCAAGTGCACGGCGTACAATTCTAGCACAGGGGTGTTACGGGTCGATCCACAAGGAATTATATTGATTTTTAAAATTTCTATTCAATCAAATTGACCAAAGAGTTTAAAAATTGTTTTAAGCTAGAGAAAATGTAAAAACTAACTACAAACAAAAGTAGATAAAAATATGAGATTTTGAAGGCAATTTAGAGGCAAATCCTTTCTCATGATCACATAAATCAACAAAATGAAATTATGATATCTCTTTTGGTCATTAGTGAATTTAGTTTATATGTTTATCATAAGTATGCCCTATTTGTGCTATTAATTAGCCCACCATAAACCATTTAACTTTAACATACCCACTAAACCACTTGCTAACTCTTACGAAAATCTTAATGAACTTGAAAATAAAACATATTCTAAGCATGATCTATTCATTATTGATTAGTAATATAGATCATCAAATTTTGATTTTAAAATCCACTCATTACCATAATCATATGTAGATGAAGATGTAATTTGTGTTTTATGTCTGTTTAAGCATAGCATATTTGGTGTTAACAACATAGGCTATCAAATTCAAAGCTAAAATAACAAATTTTAACCACATCAAACATTTCTATTAAGCACAAAAAGAGATCAAAAATTAGCAAAATGTTGAATCTACATGATTGAAAGAGCTTCATTATTCGTAAATTGAATGAGTTTAGCCTATCATATCTGTTATCATTTCAACAAATGTAGAGTTCAACATGAAACAAAAAACTTGAGAAACATGCAAGCTAATTAAAATAAAAAGAGAGCTAAACTACTTGCAACAGTTAATCTAAGCTACTAATATAAAAGAAAAGAACATAAAATAAATCAGCATGAATTAAAATTGCATAGAAGAAAATTACATAAGAAAAAAGGCTATGTAGCCATGAAAAAGAGAAAGAGAGCTTATATTTATTTCTCAGCCTAAACTAAACTAACTAAAGGTGAGGCTAAGTGCTTAATTACATAAACATATGGGGTATTTATACAAGCCTAAAACCCTGATGCATATTTTTGAAGACTACCTAAAATACCCTATTAGAAAATGTAACCTCCAAGTAATTATTAGCATGACCATAATCCTCCATTAAATGTGCATGTAGCTTTAATCATGTGCATTAGCTCTAAATAGAGAATCATAGTAATGGGTAGGTGAGGTTCTCCATGTTGCATAAAATGATTTATTTGCATCTTCATTTGTTCTCTAACTCTTGTGCATGCATATTTTCATGAAGCCTCTTTCAAAATTCACTAAAATTCCTATAAAACAACATTAAAATATCCAAGTAAAATTTCTCAAATTAATTCACACACAAAAATGACAATTTTCCCCCTAAATGAAGATGAATAAATGATGATTTGAAAATAATATGAATTTTTTGGTTTAAACATTTTAAAATACCCTATATGCTCATTTATTTAATTAAATTCGATTAAATATGGAAGTAATAATATGCACGTTTACATGCACATTATTGTTATTCACCAAAATTAGCTAGTACCGAACCATCTCCTTAGTTCAATTCTAGTGAAATTTCTCCCAATTGTTTCTCCACTTCTTCTAAGTGTACTTCCAAGTTCTTGAGTCGTATCGTCTTCATCTTGACATTTTAACTTCCGTTGACTTCTGCTTGTTAAAAACCCAGTTAACGAATCTAGTGTCCAGAAACTGGTATTTTAAAGAACAATGAATTTTTTTGTAATCCATAATTATATCCTAAAATATTCACTCTCATTTAAATATATATATATATATATATATATATATATATATAAGAGCGAATATTTTAGGATATAATTACATATACTTCCATTCTCATTTAAAAGTATTCACGATTATGCATGGACGGAACTCATTACAAAAGAGGGATAAATATATTCAAATAGTTTCTAACCACATTTTAAAGTCCTCATAGTTATGCATGATTAGAAAAATTTTAACATTCTTTTTTAAATAACTACGAACCTCACTAAAAAATCCTAACAGTTATGCATGGATAAAAATTCTTAACACTTTTGTAAGGGTAATTCACAAAATTTTCCGTTGTTAAAAATACCACTCTGTTGTCACTGTATAAATTTTTTTTAAACCAAAATTCTATCGTCACTCTAAAGTGGAATTTTTCTAATAAATAAAATATTATTACTTTTATTTCATTAATTGGAATTTGCAACACACACACACACATATATTTATTGATTTATAGTTTTAATCAAAATTCATCACTATTTCAATTATTATTATTATTTTCGATGATAACAAAAAAGGAAGTGAGGTTAAGGTTTTGCAGGTTGAGTAATAACCTTACTAATATTCAAGAGTTTTTATTTTTTCGATAATTTTTTTGTAATTATTTCAACAGCCAACATTTTTATTTTTTAATCGCATGCATCTATGTAGGGGAGTCTAGTTGTAGGGGAAATATGTAAATAGGAGGAGCTTGATCATCACACATCAAACACATTGTTATTTGCAAAGTCCTAATATATGTTTGTTATCATCAAAAGGGGAAGATTATATAATATAATAGTTTATGAATTTTGCTTGATGATAATAAATACATATTTATTTTTAAATGTATTTGATACGGTACTATTATAAAAACACAAATAGAAGTAAACAAATGAAATTTTTATCTCAACAAATATTTTATTTAAATGCAATTTCAATAGTACACGATGACAAGAGCTTACATAATATTTTAAATATAATGGTAATATACAACACAATTTTACGCTCTCATATATAACATTATTTAACACTCTCATACATAACACACTCTCAAATACAATCAATGACTTAATCACTCGCTCAAAATTGATTTATTATCTACTTGCACTAATTGTCTTTTCTTCAATCATCTGCTTTGCCTATCGGATAACAACACAGTAAAAAGAAAATAAAAAAAATTCAAACTGCAAAAATATAGAGAGTTTTAACTCGATGTTGCCTTGGTCTATTGGTTTTTTTTCTTTTCATATTTTGAGACCGGCACCAAAAACAATAATAATGGTTACGCACAAGCTATAGCACGCGCAATATATCACTACACATGTCGTATGGCTGAGCACATGCATTAAAAATGTAACATCTCACCTTCTGTGGCCCAAAATCAACCGCTACTGATGTTGCAGCCATACGTAGTTGTTATTTCTTGGCGGCAAAATGCGACATAGTTAATATTGATACACTGGAACACATGAATATGGAAAAAAAATTAAACTTCAATAAAACTGAATTTCTCATTTCATATGAATAATATTCGGATTTAATTACATAATCCCAGACGATACCCACGTTTAGATTATATATATATATATATATATATATATATATATATATATATATATATATATGTATATGTATGTATGTATATGCATATGTATATGTATGTACAAAATAGGATAAAAGCGACATATTAAGATGCCCCGTTACGATAAGTGAGACCATGCCGCTTAGTGAAACAGGTTTTCCCCTCACTAGTATCCAAAACAAAACATGCAAATAAATTTACTATGCCCCTGCATCCAAAATGATTAGTCTTAACATAGTAAGAAATAAAACAATAAATCATATATATTGGATATTCCATCCACTCATTTGTTGGATATCCCATCTAAAAGCAATTTATTAGAGTTCCCCTCTAAAATCTTTAAAATGACTATCCGTCAAAACTTAAATAGGACTATCCATCCAAAATTCATCAAAATAAATGCAGATTATCCATCGTACATTGTTTTATAAAAGTTAGTGTAGGCTATCCACTACACACTCCATAGTTTTCCAAGGATGACTATGAACCCTTGGATGCCAAATCCCAAAGCTATCCACCTCTGGCAAAACATTGTTTACTTTAGAAATTTGGTGTGGGCTATCCACCGCACATTCCATAGTTTTCCTAGGTTAACCAAGAACCCAACACTTGGCCAATTAATATATCATGATCCCCATGATTATTTATTTTCCCCTAGTATACGACCTATTTAACCTATTCCCATTGGTAGCCCCAATTAGGTTAAATTAAATAAAAACACATTGATAACCCCACTGTATTCGAAAGCATATTTCTGTTTGTTACCCCAAACTATGTATCAAAAATATTAAACCCACCCCAGTGTCCCCAAGGTTTAATAGCATTCAATTTATATAAAGATCCCCCTTACGTATTCAAACAAAGATAAGTGTTTTATGCTATACCCTTCGAAGTAACCCCTTCGAATTAGCAGAAGTTCACTTAAGAAAAATGTCTAAAAACAGCCCTTTAAACCCCTTCGAATAAAGCCCCATTCAAAAGCAAATTAACATTAACCTTTGTAAGGCATTGAAAACCATTCCTTTCAACCTTGTCGAAAGGTCCTACCTTTCGATCTTGTCGGAAGATTTCTTTTTGATCTAGTCGAAAGGCTTCATATTTCGATTTTGTCGAAAGCCTGGGGTACCCCCTATATAAAATCATTTATAAACCTTTCGAAAGCAATGAAACCATTCGAAGACAAAACTTTTTGAAACCAAAACCATTCGAAATCATTGAAAATCAAAACCTTTCGAAATCATTGAAACTCAAAACCTAAAACCTTTCAAAACCATTCAAAAACAATGAAGTGTTTCTGTTGGAACCAACCCTTCGAAATCAATGGAGAGAGGCAACAAGTTCTAGACAAAAAAAATAACCTTTGACTCCATCTGGGTCGAAAGGTTTGGAAGCGGCAACTATGCTTCCGACCCTGTCGAAAGCTAACCATTCGACTTTGTCAAAAGGTTTCATTTAAAACAAGAAAGCAAACCAATCGAAACATTTTTCTTTTAAACCATTTGATAATGTCGAAAGCACTTTGTCGTAAGCTAGCAGGGGTATTTTCTTTAGAACCAAAACAAAGTTTCATCTCCTTCAAAAGCTCTAACCTTTCGACTCCTTTCAATTCACTACGTACCAGTTGCCTGATACCATGTGCATTGATTTTAGGCCTAGTGAAAAGGTTTGATACCTTTTAACCTTGTCGGATGGTTTCGAATGAAGGCGGAAGCTCTTGCCGAATGAGTTAAAATAGTGAAAATTGTACTTTAAAAAGGTTCTTTTGTACCTCACCTTGTTTGTCTAAATCTAATTGGTTGCCAGAATTTTATATTTAAAATTGCTGTCGGCTTTCCTTATTTGGAAATTTAAATAAATATGTTAAAAACCCTTTCTCCTTTATGATTATACAAAGCATTTAAGTCTCATACCAAATAATTTTATATAACTATTAAAACATCATGAAAACATTCTTGAAAAATTCTAGAGAACCAATTAATGCGTTCTCTTCGACATATTAAAATTTCAAAGCATATGAAGATCCAAACCACTCGGAATTTGACGAAAACCGAATAAAAACGTGTTAATTAATCCATTAACAATTAAACATCTATGTCTTATCCAAACAAATGTTTAAATGGTTATATCGTAATCAAGACACAAACATGAATCAGGTATAACCCATAGCCGACCTAAATATAGAAAAATGAGATGATAAACATGCTTATTCACCTTGATCAGTTGATTGGAGAATGAGATTATTTCCTAGCTTTAATTCCTTAGTTTCTCTTCAATTTATGCTCTTCTTGGAGGTTTTAATGGCCGACCGAAAGTAGGTGAGGTGTTAATGAATGAGAAAGTGAAAATTTATTAAAGTGGAGGAAGAGATTTGTACCAAGAAATGTAGCCTCGTTTCCAAGTTTAACCCCTAGGAAAATTCCTCCTTCTAAATTTAGATAGGTCTTATTTTAGTTCATTCATTAAGACACGGCCATTTGATTTATTAATCTCATCTCCCTAATTATGCCTATTATTCTATTTAATTTATACAATTAAATATCCCGAATAATGTTAATTAAAATTCAGGAGCAGTACAGACCCCCCCTAAAGAATTTCGTCCTCGAAGTTTCAGTAAGGACACGACAACAAGCATATATCCCATGCAAGCAAAGCTAGTATAAGCTACCCTCCAAATTCTATATAAATCCTATATAGAACATACCATCTAAAACAGCTCAGGAAAAGTAGCCCTAATCCTGTCTTCAATCTTCCAAGTACAGTCCTTCATGTTGTTGCTCCTCTAAACTTTCACCAACCTGACTGTCTTGTTCTTTAGTCTTTCTCATCTTTCGCCACAACATAAACTGGTTGCCTCATAAAAGTCATATTCGGTTCCACCACTAAGTCCTTCAGTGTCGTCAGAGCGATAATAGTTTCTGAATCATGAACATACTTTCTTAGATGAGAAACATGAAACACATTATGGACCCCAACCAAACTGCTCGATGAATCTACTCGGTATGCAAGTCTCTCAATCCTCTCTGATATAGGAAATGGTCCAACATATCTCGGTACCAGCTTCCCGGTCTTCCTGAACCAAACCACACCTTTCATCTACAATACCTTGATGAAAACTCTATCTCCAACTAAGACCTCTAGGTCCTTATGCCTCTTGTCTGCGTAACTCTTCTGCGTAGACTGAGCTTCCTTCATTCTTTCCTTATCAACTAGATCTTTTTCGTAGCCACTCTCACTAAATCTAGACCAAGGACCAATCTGTCTCCGGTCTCTAACCAATATGCTGGTGATTTGGTTGGCCTTCCATACAAAGCTTCAAAAGGCACCATTCCTATAGTTGTCTGTTAACTAATATTATAGGAAAACTCCATTAAGTGCAAGTGATCTTCCCAAAACCACTAAAATCCAGCACACAAGCCCTCAATAGATCTTCTAGTACCTTGTTGACTCTCTCTGTTTGCTCATCCGTCTAAGGATGCGGTATTCATTTTGAGTTTAGTGCCTAACACACTTTGCAGGCTCTTCTAGAATTCACTAGTAAACAAAGCATCACTATCACTAACGATACTATAAGGAATTTCGTGCAGTCCAACGATGTACTTCATGGACAACTTAACCAAAACAAGTGGCGTCCTGGTTGACCTTACCCGAATGAAATGGCACTTTTGTTCGATCTATCCACTATGACCCATATACTTTTATTACCCAGGTTTGACCTTGACAGCCCATCAATAAAATTCATGGATATCGAGTCCCACTTTCAAACTGGAACATCCAAAGGCTAAAGCAAACCACCAGGCTTCTGACGTTCAGCTTTTACTTGCTGATAGTTTAAACACTGTTTTACCCATAAGCCAACACCCCTCTTCATTCCTTCCTAAGAGAAACTTCTCTTCATGTCCCGATACATCTTGGTTCCTCCAGGATGAATCGTAAACTTCGATCGATGACATTCCTTAAGAACTTCCTTCCTAAGGTTTCTAATATCCAAAACGCATAATCGTTCCTTCTTTCTCAACCAACCCATGTGGTCAAGAATAAAACCCATTAAATCACCAATCTCGGTTCTAGCTTCTAACTTTCTGATCTTCCTGGCTAATAATGGATCATCTTTCTGCCTAGAAGCAATCCGTTCAATCAAAACTGGTCGAACTTCCAAACAAGGCATCATGGCAATATTCCGATTAGATCCAACAGTCGACCTCAACTGCACACTGCAAGCAGCTAGTGCTTCCAAGTCTTTCCATTCCGCCAACATAGCTAATACCACATTTTGTGTTTCCTTCTAAGCGCATATGCCACCTTATTTCCTTTTTCTGGTGTACTCGATGCTAAAATCACAAGCTGCAACAAACTCCAGCCATCTTTGCTATCTCATGTTCAGCTCCTTCTGAGAGAATAAATACCGTAGAGACTTATGATCCGTGAATAGCTCAAACCTTCTCCCAAAATATAATGTCTCCACACTTTCAATGCGAAGATTACGGCTGCCAACTCCAAATCATAAGTAGGGTATCTCACTTCATGCGATCTAAGCTGTCTAGAAGCATAGGCAATAACCTTTCTATTCTACATTAGCACAACACCTAACTCAGTACCACATGCATTGGTGTAAACTACCAACTCATGATTCCCATCTAGAAATAATAATGTGGGTGCATTAGTTAACAAATGTTTTGGTCTAAGGAACATCTCCTCACATTCTTCAGACCAAACAAACTTTATGTCCTTCCTGGTTAGCATAGTCAAGGATGCCGCTATCCGCGAGAAATCCTCAATGAATCTTCGGTAGTATTCTGCTAGTCCAAGAAAACTTCTAATCTCATTTACCATCTCTGGTCTCTTCCAATTGTTAATAGCTTCGATCTTATCCGGATCAACTGCTAAACCTGCCTTGGAAACATGACCAGGGAACTTCACTTCCCTCTTCTAGAAATGACACTTTGAGAACTTCACTTTAGCTGATGTTGCCTTAGCATCTCCAATACTATTCTAAGATGATTTGCATGATCCTCCTCATTCTTAAAATACACTAAAATGTCATCTGTAAAAACTAACATGAACTTATCCAAGTGCTCTCTAAAAACCAAGTTCATCAAATCCAAGAAGAAATCTGGTGCATTAGTAAGCCCGAATGGCATAACCAACCATTCACAAGACTTATATCTGGTCTTAAACGACGTCAAAGGAATATTTTCCTCTACCACTCTTAGCTGATGTAAACCTATCATAAAATCCAGCTGGGAAAACACTCTGGGCCCACTCAACTGGTCGAATAAGTCGTCAATTCTTGGCAAAGGGTTTCTATTCTTGATCGTCCTCTCATTCAGCATACGATAGTCGATACACATTTAACGACCCATCTTGCTTCTTCACGAATACAACGGCCGTCTCCCAAGGTGAACTGCTTGGTTGGATGAAATTCTTTCCTTCCAATTCCACTAGCTACACCTTCAATTCCTTCATCTCGGTTGGTGACATCTTGTTAGGTGGTCTACTTACGGGTTCATCACCCGGTACGAGACCTATCCAAAACTCGATTGCTCTTTTCGGTGGCAAACACAAAATTGGTTTAAATACATCTGTAAACGCTCTTGCAATATAAACCTGTTTCAACTCTGATTCCGTTCCCATGGCATCCAACAACACATAAGCATTTCCATCCAAACTCTTTACTGAGTAAAAACTCGATTACGACTATTTGGGTGCTTCAGTGATATTTTCTCCTCCTGGAAAAATATCCTAGCATGATATCTATCTAACCAATCCATACCCAATATGACACTGAAACCCACGAAATCAAAAACATATAAACTGCATGCAAACATAAAAGCTAACAAATCAAGTTCTAACTAGTCATATCTCATTTCCAGAGTTGCATGCCTTCCTATAGGATTCGCAATCCTTAAAGGAGTAATATGGTATAAAGGTTCAAGACATAAGCAATCTACCAAATACTTAGATATAAATGAGTGCAATGCACCAGTATCAAATAGTTTCCTAACTGGATATGAATCATAAGCATACCTTTCATCATAGCTTTTCCTTTCTCAGCAGCCATTAGTCTAGAGGATGATGGTTCCAATGCAAAGATCTTTCTTTTTCCAGCCCTAGCAACCTCGAGACACTTGTCCTTGTAATGCCCCATCTGGCCACAGTTGTAGCATTACACATTAAGCCTCACTGCAATCGCTCTTCCATCACCCGAGCAACACTCATTAGCTAGTGCCCCTCCTTGTCACACTTGTAACGACAATACCAGTCTTGCTTTTCTTAGCTGCTACCCCCGGCTGGGCACTTTTATTCTTGAAGAACTTCCGCTTCTTCCCCTAAAACTTCTGAACCTTGGCTGGTTTTCACTTTCCAAAAGTAGAAAGCATCTCTTCATTTCGAATAACCATCTCAACAACTATATGACACGAATCTCGGAGGTTTGGCATGGTTGCTCTGGCAATCTCAAGATTCAACCCCTGATAAACTTTTCATTCCTTCGAATGACAGTATCAACGGTAGCATATCCATAACAGGATAGCTCATCAAACTCCCTAGCATACTCAATCATCGATCTATCCCCTTGGATCAAATCTGAAATTTTCCCGAGCGATGCTAACTTGGCAACCTTTGATAGAAATCTTACTTTGAACCTCCTTGGAAATTCAGCCCAAGTCAGGTCTTCCTCTGGCTCTCCCACGGCAACTCTGTTCCCTCAAAACAACGATGCTCCCTACAATTGCGTTGAAGAAAGTTTTCTCTTCTGCATATCTGTCAAGCCGAGATATGCAAATATCCTCTAACAATGAAATAGCCAGTTTTCCACTCCTACTGTATCCTCAGTTCCCAGAAAAGGCTTTCCTCCAAGACTAGCATTATCCCTGCTCAGCTTGGCATAATTATTGCCAACTAGGGCCACCGGATTAGCTCCTCCAGCATTTCCTACAGCAACTCATGCAATTGCGATAGCTTGCATCATATTCATGAAGAACTGATACATTATCCCCATATCAACCGATGGAATCTCGGCACCAACATTAGCATTTGCATCTGGGTTTGCATTTGCCTGCCGACCCTGGTTGCTCCTAGTATTGGGTCGAACATTTCCACTCGTTGAGATGCATCTTCCACCTTGACTCACTCTTTCATTTCCTGCCTCCATATCTTACTTCCCTACTACCTAATATCCCATCTTTGTAAGATACATAAGAACGGTCTAAGAGAGTGGGGAATACATACTTAGGTATTTATAGCAAAGTACACATACGTTACTATAATGCTTACCCAAGCCCAAATATATTTTAGATTCATTAGATTATGCTTTAAAAATCTTTTAAGGTTTAAATTCCTTTTAAGTAAATAAACCATGCTCTGCTACCAACTTTGTAACGTCCCGCCTTCTATGGCCCAAAACTAACCGCTACCGATGTTGTAGTCATCCGTAGTTGTTAATTCTTGACGACCGAATGTGGCGTAGTTAATATTGATACAATGGAACACATGAATATGAAAAAAAAAATAAACTTCAACAAAACAGAATTTCTCATTTCATTTGAATAATATTCATATTTAACTACATAATCCCAAACGTTACCCACATTCAGATTATATATACATGTACAAAATACGATAAGAGCGACATATGAAGATGTTCCCGTATGATGAACAGAGACCTAATAAATATAAACTTTGCAATTTTTAGTAAATCGTAGCAGAAAACACAAAATAGTTCCTATATAGCTAACGCTGCCTCTTGCACGTCTACGGAAGCTTATTCGTCCAAAAACCTGAAAGTCTCCTACTCTCAGACTACTCAAAATAATTTTTGAGTACCCGAGAGTTTGTGGAGATACACAAACTTCGAGTCAGACAATAAATCTGGTATGAATAATACCCTATCATCTCTTATCATAAATAAATAGCTAGTGAGACCACACCGCTTAGCGGAATGGGCTTTCCCCTCTCTAGTATCCAAAACAAAACATGCAAATCATTTACCATGCCTGTACACCCAAAATGATTAGTCTTAACATAATATGAAATGAAACCATAAACCATATATATATGTATACATATATTGGATATCTCATCCACCCATTTATTAGATATCCCATCTAAAAGCAATTTATTAGAGTTTCCCTCTAAAGTCTTTTATATAACTATCCGTCAAAACTTTAATTGGACTATCCATCCAAAATTCATCAAAATAAATGCAGATTATCCATCGTACATTGTTTTATAAAAGTTGGTATGGGCTATCCACCGCACACTCTATAGTTTTCTTAGGATGACTATGAACCCTTGGGTGCCAAATTCCAAGGCTATCCACCTCTGGCAAAACATTCTTTACTTTAGAAATGTGATGTGGGTTATCCACCACACATTCCATGGTTTTTCTAGGTTAACCAAGAACCCAACACTTGGCCAATTAATATATCATGACCCTCATGATTATTTATTAAAATTCATGATCCCCATGATTATTTATTTTCCCCAGGTATACCACCTGTTTAACATATTCTCGTTTATTGCCCCCAATTAGGTTAAATTAAATAAAAACACATTGATAGCCCCAATGTATATTTTCAAAAGCATATTTTTGTATGCAACCCAAAACTATGTAACGAAAACAATAAACTCACCCCGGTGTCCCAAGGTTTAATAACATTCAATTTATATAGGATCCCCTTACATATTCAAAAAAAGATAAAAAAAAATTATGATGTAACCCTTTGAAGTAACCCCTACGAATTAATAAAACTTTGCTTAAGAAAAAGGGCTAAAAATAGCCCTTTAAACCCCTTCAAATAAAGCCCCATTCGAAAGCAAATAAACATTAGCCTTTGGAAGGCATTGAAAACCATTCCTTTCGACCTTATCGAAAGGTTCTACCTTTCGACCTTGTCGGAAGGTTCCTTTTTGATCTAAGGCTTCAGCTTTCGACTTTGTCGAAAGCCTGGGGTATCCCCCTTTATAAAATCATTCATAAACCTTTCGAAAGCAATGAAACCATTCGAAGATAAAACCTTCTGAAACCAAAACCTTTCGAAACCAAAACCTTTCGAAACCATTGAAACTCAAAACCTAAAACTTATCGAAACCATTCAAAAACAATGAAGTGTTTGTGTTGGAACTGTTGAATATGCGCCTTGCGCTATATGATTTTTGTTTGATGATAATAAACATATATACATTCATTTAAATGTATTTGGTAATGTACTATTTTATTTTTTTTATAGAATAAATAAATATTTGTTGAATAAAATTAAATTACACAGAATTCGAATTTGAATTCAAACAAACAAGTTAAACAGATTTTGAATTCAAACAGAAATTTTTATTCAAACAAATATTTATTACAACTTTGATAGTACAATTTCAAGCTCTCACTATACATATACAATTTTGACTACAATACATGACATTTCACATTTACATCAAAACCTTACTACATATCACTCACACTCATATTTTTGTCTTCAACTATAATCCAGTTTGAATCCAGCATCTGAGTAATCTGCAAAAATATTTTCAAACGCAGTAAAATTGAAAGAGAAATATTTTTGAAATTTGAAAGAAACGATGATTTTGAAAACATTGTTTGCCTCAGTTATTTGGGTTGTTCGTCATCATTTTTTGACTGTGCAATATCTGTGCATATCAGTATTTTTTTATCAGGGACAGGTAACTATGAGTGGCTGCAGTACACACGTGTACATTCGTATACGTGTGCACTGCCTCGCCAACTCGTGTGCACAGCTTCAACCAGAAATTCAAGGCAACAGAGACCAAGCAATGAACAACTCAAAGCAACAGTCAACTGGCCAAGACTACAAGTACAAGCAGCAGTGTGCAACTCGAAAATGTACACAAGTGAAACCAGGAAAATCATGACATCAAGTATGATTAAGACCAAATGCAAACAGCAGCATACAAGATTGCCACCAACAACAACATGAATACTGCAACAACAATTTAGCACTGACTCAAAGCACCACTGACCAGAATACAATGCAACAACACAGTCAACAAGGCAACAATGAAAATGAACATCACAATGAACCAACAGGTCAGAGGTGAAAACAATGGAATGCTGAAGTGTTGAAGTGCATACAAACAACTGCAACACTGCATACAATATGGTGCATAACCAAATGCCATCAAGAATCGATACAATGACCAAGAAATGATACAAGACTTCAAATATGCAATGCTCAATATCACTACAAACTGCAGTAAACAGCAAAAATGATCAAATATACACAAATGCAGTCCAAAAGACCAAAGTACAACATCAAAGACAGCACTGACTTAAGTATATAAGTGAAACTGTAATAACTCAGTGGACAGAAATGCACAAAAGCTACAATGGATAATCAAACTCAATGGACCAGACTACAAGCACGACAAACATGAACACAGTATCCACAACAAACAACATGGTGCAGCAACCTACATATATAGTGAAGCAGTGCAAACTCAACAAAACCAAGTGCAACATCAATGCAAACAGCAAAGTGATCGAACAAACAAGATCAGGGCAGTGGACAGTACAAGCCAGCAAATGCAACAAACTCAAAATGTCCAGTTATAGTCACAAGACCATCAAGCAGTGAGCAAGTGCAAATCGAGTTCCAGAAATAACAAGTGCATACACAAAATTTCAACAGTGCAGTGAAATGCAGTGGTATGTAGCAGAGAAAAATTTAAAAGCAATGGTGATGATCGAAGCTAATACAGAGTAGTGGATTCACATACCCAAAATCAACAGTCGAAAATATACGAAATTGACAAAGTCAAATATCTCAAATCACGAAATCAATTCAAAGCCGTGTGAATCAAGTTAGTAGAAATACGAAATTGACAAAGTCAGATTAATCCTCAGCATCAAAGCGTAATCGAACGGCAAAACAAGAATTTTTGCAGCAATCAGTCGAACGCAAAAATAGGAAATCAAATCCTATTAAAACCCTAATCATCATCGGCATTTAAATTCGATCGAGTTCAAGTATCAATTTAGAAAAGCAAAAGGAGATAGTACATACCGAATTCACAAGCATCAAACTCGATCGAACAACTGCAAACAAGCAAAGGTCAACCATCAGAGAAGCAGCAAGCTAGGGCAACCAATCACAGATCAATTGAAGAAACCGAAGCCCTAATTGTAACAAAGAGCCGAAGCCCTAACTGGATCAAAAGGGAACGAAGCCCTAATCAGAACGAAGCCGCCATTATTTCTCACGAACGAAGACAAAAAGAGGATCGAGTGAAATAAGGAAGTGGGCCGGTCTTAAAAATCAAAAGGGGGTTTTGTTTAATTATAGGGTTTTATTAATATTGTTAATTAGTTTAGGGTTATTTTATATTGTTCTTAATTATTGTTTTTTAATTTACGAATCAAAGAGTTTAGGTAAATCACCATCTAGGTTTTAGGTTGTGTCTGATTGTCTATTTAGAGTTAGTTCAGTAAGCAGGGGTTGCGAGTTTGCAAAACTCTATAGGCGGTAGCAGGGTTTGCAAGTCTGTTAGAGTGTTTGTAAGCGTGATACTGTTTAATTCTAATAGAAATCTGAGAATGCAGCAGTAGGCAGGGGTTGCCGAAGTTGGGTAAATCTTGTGTGTGATTTACTTTTCAGTATATTTATTTCTGCAGTTTATTTTTGTGTTTAAATCAAGAAAATTTGCTATAACCCTATTCACCCCCCCCCCCCTCTAGGGTTAATTTAGATCCTACAGGAACCAACTCTTTGAAATCAGTGGAGAGAGGCGACAAGTTTTAGAAAACAAAAATAATCTTTGACTCCATCTAGGTCAAAAGGTTTGGAAGCGGCAACTATGCTTCTGACCCTGACGAAAGCTAATCTTTCGACTTTGTTGAAAGGTTTCATTTAAAATAAGAAAGAAAACCAATTGAAACCTTTTTCTTTTAAACCATTCGAAAATTTCGAAAGCGTTTTGTCGAAAGCTAGTAGGCTTATTTTCTTTAAAACCAAAACAAAGTTTCATCTCCTTCGAAAGCTCTAACCTTTCGTCCCTAAACCTTTCGACCCTTTTAATTCACTATGTACCAGTCGCTCGATACCATATGCATTGATTTTTGACCTAATCGATAGGTTTGATACCTTTCGACCTTTCGAAAGGTTTGGAATGAAGGTAGAAGCTGTTGCTAAAAGAGTTGAAATATTGAAAATTATACTTTAAAACAGTTCTTTTGTACCCCACCTGCCTTATTTCTCTAAATCTAATTGGTTGCCAGAATTTTATATTCAAAATTGCTGTCGACTTTCCTTATTTGAAATTTAAATAAATTTGAAAAAAAAACCTGTCTCCTTTATGATTATACAAAATATTTAAATCTCATACCTTAAATAATTTTATATAACTATTAAAACATCATGAAAAATTCCAGAAAATCTGTTAATGCATTTTTTTTCAACATATTAAAATGTCAAAGCATGTGATGATCAAAACCACTCGGAATTTAACCAAAACCAAATAAAAACTTGTTAATTAGTCTATTAACAATTAAAACACCTATGTCTTATCCAAACAAAGGTTGTAATGGTTATACTCTAACCGAGACACAAATATGAATCGGGTTAACCCACAGCGATCCAAATAGTGAAAAATGAGATGAAAACATGATTATTCACATTGATTAGTTGATTGGAGAATGAAATAATTTCCTAGCTTTAATTCCTTAGCTTTTTCTTCAATTTATGCTCTTCCTGGAGCTTTTAATGGCGGGCCGTAAGTAGGTGAGGAGTTAATGAATGAGAAAGTAAAAACTTATTAAGGTGGAGGAAGAGATTTATAGTAAGAAATGTAGCCTCATTTTCAAGTTTACCCCTTTGGAAAATTCCTCCATCTAAATTTAGTTAAATCTTATATTAGTTCATTTGTTAAGACACGGCTATTTGATTTATTAATCTCATCTCTCTAGTTATGCACATTATTCTATTTATCCAATTAAATATCCTGAATAATGTTAATTAAAATTCAGGAGCATTACAAAACACTTTTGCATCGACTCAGCTTTTGGGGCAAAAACAAGGTCAAGCCCAAAGGCTCAACACAATCAGTGTGAGGTCAAGCTAAAAAGCTTAACGTACAAAAAGTGAATAGAAAATCAAAATCAAATGCACATATAGATATAAACAAACAAAGCTAGAACTATCAAAAGGATGCATAGGGAAAAACAGAAACAACATCAATGCCAAGCACAATACAGCATCAAATCAGGTGCAACAAATGTGCATCCAGCAAGGAAGAAAGTGCACATAAAATGCATAGAAATAGTACACTAAATTAGAAATGCAATAGCAAAGACAAATGCAAAAAAAATGCAGTAACATAGCATGGGGAGGTGCACATTATACACAAGTACCAATGCAGCGAGACAGCAACGCAAGTGCAACACACAAGTATGCAACTAGTTTGGCATATTCATGCACACCGACAAAATGCACAGCAACATAAGAATAAAACCAGTTTCATTTCAGATAGCAACACAGAAGTGCAACAAAAAGATATAAACTAGTGCAAAAAACCAAACATTGGCAGGTGCAAATATGTGCAACATTTTGCATCATATAACACAACAAGAAATTGTGCTAAAGTTTTACCAAAATTCAAATCAGTGCATCATTCTTACAGTTGGATATGAAATCATAAGCAAGAGGAACTAGTGTAGCAGGTTATTAAACTGTGTTGGCACACAGTCAAAAAATCAATGGAGCCAACCATATTGAAGGATGCGTTTGGCAAAACCTCAGTGATGCATAAATTATCAAGTTCTAAAAATCCCAAGAATTGATCGATGAACTTCTACAAGAAATTAAAGCATCCATCACAAAAATACGTCAACTAATAATTCAACGCTTATAATCAAATCGAGTGAAATATTTCATGCAGAGCAACTCAAAGCATCTCAAAAGGTTCTAAACCTTGCTTTGCACAAAGTAGTGCAAGTGCAAAACAAATACATAGCAACGGAAAATGAAAAGTAATACACATTCACCTCCAAGACACAACGATTTCAGATTTAAAAAAACATGCAATCAATATTTTATCAAGTAGAGTCAAGGCATAACCAAGTTTGAAGAAGTTAGAATTCTCAAGTACGTGCAAAGAAAATAAACACAGTAAACTCAAAGCTGAATTTTTCAATATTCTTTAACGGTAGCAATTCGAAACTTAGGAGCGAACAAGTCTACACGAACCGATAAAAGGAATCGATAATCGACTTGAAATATTCAAAGTCGAAAAAGAAATCAAACATATATGGAATATAGTGAATCAAATGAAATTAAACCCTATAAATACCATAAATCATCATCAATAAATAACTATGGATTTAAAAGCATAAAAAACCAAATCGGAAAAATCATACCAAAACATTCTAAATCGAGATATCGAAGAATTTGGCCAAACGGAGCGATCGAATTCATTTGGCAAGGAACTAAATCAATTAAGGTAACATGAAGGCATAAAGTCATCAATTAAATTTTTCATTACCTCTGGTAATAAAACCATAATTCAAGAAGGAGGAGGAAAGAGGAATGGCGTGGAATAAAAAGAGATACGAACAAAGAAAATCATATACTTTACTTTTGACCGAACTATAATAGTGGTACTATAAATTTAAGCCACACTTATAATGGGTTTATTTTAATTGTATTCATTTTATTTTTAATATTTAAAAAACTAGTTCCAACTAGGATCGAACTACGGGGAGTAGTTTGGGAAATTCTAAACTCAGGGATAGAGTTGAGGCAGGATTTTGAGCTCAGGGTTAGAATAGTAAGGTTAGCAATAGTCTTAAGTTTTTATGGTCTATAAGCTGTCGAATGTTTATTCCTAATAGAAATCTTTGAGGCAACAGTGGGTAAGTTTTGCCAAAGCTGAGTAAATTTGTGTATTGTTTTTATTTTTGCATTTACACTGTTATTGTTTCTCTTGCAATTTATATCACTTCGTGAATTTTATTATAAACCATATTCATCCAACTCTAAAGTTAATTCGATCTTAAAATTTTGATTAATTGCTTAAATATAAAATAGCATTGGATTCATTAGTGTACATATCAATTAAAAAGGTATTTAAAGTGCTATTGCTATTCCAATTTTAAACACAATATTTTTCGCGACTAAACAAATACGAGATATGACTTTATTAAGATATACATTGAAACTAATATTACCTTTATTATAACTAGGTTTTGAAATCCAATGAAGACAAAATAACATAATTATATATATATATATATATATATATATATCAAATTATCTGTTGGATTGTTTATATTAATAATAACTCTTAGATTCCATTCATACGATATATTCAAATATATTATAGTAAAAATAGCATCTTTGACTAATCTATGAAATCCATTGTACCGAAACCTTAGACTCTTCTAAAAAGGTTACAATTAATTTCATTAATTGTTATATTAAAGTAAAAAAAAGTGTTAAGATAATTTGAAAGAATATGCTTAATGACATGACATTCAAAATATAAATGTGATATATTTTCTATAGTTACGTATTTTTAGCTTTGGATGGTTAATTACATTTCAAAATATACCTATATATATTCTACTTTGTACCAGAAAAATTAAGAAATTTATAATATGAGTGCACTATATAAATTTTATTATTATCCCAACACCATACTTTAATATCATTTACATTATCAATGATATATAGTCAAATTTAGCAAAATGTAAAGCAAACTTAGATAATATATTTCCATCTAAAGTACGAGACTAAATTCTCATGGAAAATTTACATTTGGTTTATATATTTCTGAGGTCAATACATTCTTAGAAATAAAAATTTCATAAAGTTCGTTAAATTCTATTCTAAGGGAATTACTAATATCAAACTATCATGCCAAAAAGAAGTATTATTCCATGAATGTACCGTATTATTAGTTTCTAATTTATAAACATCATAACTTTTTATTATAGATTTTACAAGATGGGAATTTTTTTTTAAATTATTAGTAGACAGGTTATATAATACATGTACTACTATATCATTGATTTTATATTATTTCTTCCGTATTAAATTCTCATTATTATCGGTAAATTTCTATATCCATTTATCTATTACGGATGTGTTTAAATTATGTACAGTTATAATACTAACCCTCTCCCATCTGTTGATTTACATACCGTTTCTCAATTAACTAAACATTTTGAGCTATTATTAGAATTATCACCACTTAGAGAAAATTTCTCCTAATTTTATCTATTTTATCAATTACCCATTTTGGAAAACGATAAAAGAACATCTAATATATGGGTAATGCTGACAAAATAGAGTTAATAAGGACTATCCTACCCGACCTTGATTAAAACTACCATTTCATTCAGTTAATCTATTGTTAACTTTATCTATTATTAATAAACAATTATTATGTTTGAGTTCAGTTAGTCTTATTAAAAAAACCTAGATATTATATGAGAAATTTCATAATTTTACAGTTTAATGTACAAGCAATGCGATTTTTTATTTATTTTTATCATTCAAAACTGACGCGAAACTCTTATAGAAAATTACTTTGAGATCAAAGAGCAAATTAAAACTATATAATATAAACTTAAGTGGAAAAATATTTTTTGGTAAATGAGATGTAGATAACTTGATATTTTGACCACACTAGCTCCTGACGCACCGATCCATAGCCTAGGGACAAAAGGTTTTGATAAGATAGACAGTTATATAGAGAGTAAATAAAATGATAAAAATATTATGATGAGATTGCATCACCATGTACTGAAAGCTGGGCCTACCACCTGCTACCCTGTCTGCCTAAGGTTGGGAAAAGAAAGAAAAAGGGATGGGTCAAACAAGTCTAATGAGTGAGTACATGTTTAATATATCGTGATCATATGCAGTTGAGTTTAGTTATACTCTATGTCACCTATGGTACTCTACAATTGTCCATTTATTCCTAGGGTCCTTTACATAAGGGTTTTAACCTGATATACACTTGCACTAACAACTTTTGTATGCTTCTACATAGATCGAACTGCAGATCGAACCTCATTAACTAACAATCGGCTAATGGCTACTAGAGCTCTTAACATAAAATGATCCTAGTATTTCTTTTTTGGGACTACGTTTTCACATTATGCCTAGAGTAACTATTCCACATAGGTTTCCCCTATAATTTCCACATGAAAAATAAATTTCCCACAACTAAGACTACACGTACCCTGACCATGCATTGAGGGAGAGCCCGCAATGTGGACTCGTCGAAGTGCCTCATCATCTTCATTTGTGTTCATCTCTCAATTGTAGTACATGCCTCTTATTGCATGTGTTGGGATCCATCAATAACATAGTATCATGTCACATCAGCGTACGTGAGTATCCTGGAAGATCCACTGTGTCGAGCCTAAAAACTTCATCCGGCATCAATCAATGTTGCCCATCCACCGTAGAACTTCCTATGGGTGCCAGTTGCGATGAAATCACCCCCAGTCGAGGACGAGATTTAGGCATCACCCTACTATTCCAAATATTCATTTCTCTTGACTTGAGAATATTATTGAGCTTCAATGTGGAAGCTCAGCTTTGATCATAGTTAAATCATGACACAACTTCCATCGAACGACTAAGCTTTGGTTGACTGGAAGCATTGGAGTAGAAACACTATTCTAGAGAGGATACACTCCTCAGTCATATAAGGTTTGTACAAGATCAATTGAGATAAACTCAAAATCAAAGCCCTTTGCTAGATAAGTTCGATGAATAATGATTGTTATTATTGAACAAAGGAAATTTTTAGGACTGCAAATTTCATTATGGATGATATTGGAATTTTGACCATTATCAAATTTCTTAAGTCCAAAGTGATATAGTTTTGAAGAAAAGAATTGGTATAAATAATTGTCACTGTCGGGTCTTAACAAAGTAAAATTAGATTTTACCAAAACTAAGTGACCTCTTTGGCTAAAATTCACACCACATGCTAAGTGACTTGTGAATGCTAATAGTCGAATTGTTCCATATTAGTCGTTGACCAAATTTACCTCTAACAGTCTCACAATAGAAATGTTGAACAATCTTTTTACCACCCGATTTAATTAATTTATAATTATTGTAAATTAAGTCAATAAATTA
Organism: Allium cepa; assembly: GCA_030765085.1. Classification (NCBI taxonomy): domain Eukaryota; kingdom Viridiplantae; phylum Streptophyta; class Magnoliopsida; order Asparagales; family Amaryllidaceae; genus Allium; species Allium cepa. The sequence goes on along the minus strand of CM060935.1, from coordinate 783,209,155 downwards.
TATTTATGAAATATTAATTATAAAATTTTATTTGATGTTAGTTAAATAATATTGAACCGTGTGTTTATAATAGTTATATATATTGATCGATATATAATACCGGTACACATTTAAATTTGATTTAGACACAACGAATACTGTTTGGGCTTGAAATAATTTAAAGGACCATATAGGGGCTTGAATTTTTAACTGGAATGTGAAAGGGTAGCCTGACCATGATGACGACAAAGGAGGGGTTGGAATTGAATCAAAAAGGAGTACAAAATGTAAGATAAAAATAAGGATCTGGATCTATATTTTTTTCTCCTTAGCATCTCCTCTATTTAAGCATCGCTAAACCCTTACTTCCTTCCTCGTTTGGAGCCTCCTCTTTCTGCATATTCCTTGTAAAAAACATCCCTCTCCTATTAAAATCTAAACGGTAAAACAATAAAAGAAGTTTGATTCGATGGTTGATTGTAAAGATGTTCGGGAGCTAGCCACTTCTTGATTTGGAATTGGATTCAAAGAGTATATTTCATTGATTCAAAGTGCAATCTCGAGGCCTTTGTGAGAGGTACACTTCTCTGTTTTATATTTAATTGCTTGATTGGTTATTCCAACATATGCTAGACTGTAGTTGAATATCACGAATCTGTATATATATATATATATATATATATATATATCAATGCTATCACCATGGGATGGAATATATGTATATATGAATGCAAATAAAAAAATTATACGCAAAAAATAGCTTATGGCTAAATGAAATAAAACAACTGTTTTTTTGAATTAAACAATATAAATAAAAGGATTTAATGTAAAAGTTGAAATAACATAATATATAAATATGTAATATATGTATTTTATTTCATTATTCGATTTTTTTGTATGTTTCTTAAAAACAAAAATAATAATTATATATCTATTTATATATTTAAATTCGCGCACTTAATACATGTATTGATTTAATATTAAATTAGTACATAAAATAAATACTCAGAAATTACATAAAATATTTATAAAATATGCAATATGGTATCACATTTTAGATTTTTTTTTATTTCTAAACATATTTTACATTTTTATTTATTTTCGTTTGGAAAATTAATAATATAAAAAAAAAATTGGCCAAATGCAATTCTATTAGTGTGTGTATGTACGTATATTTAATTGATATTATATATATATATATATATATATATTATTTGCATAACTACAAATACAATTTTTTTAAATTTTAGTTAATAAATTGACATTTTAGTTATTATATATTACTTAACATAGTTTGAAATAAGTTATGTGTTTATAAATTTATATGTATGTGTGTACAAATTGTCTTGAATTAGGAAATATCGATTATATCATTTTATAGATCTAGACATAGATATAAAATTGAATTTGAATTTGAAACTTATAATTCTTTATATTAAATGATTTTCTTTATAAAATTATATAATATATATATATGCATACATATATACACATGCATGCATACATACATACATACATATATATATATATAGATATACATATTGGCGGCACTTATGTATACAAATGGGCTAAATGTCCACTATGGTGTAAATTCCAACATCTATATATGGGCATGTCAGACTATGTACACCTTATTATGTTTCACATGCAAGTATACACATGTATATATAATACACAATGTAATACAGACCTAAAAATAAATAAACTTTATTTATAAATTTAAATAAAATATTGATTTTATTAAAAGAAATTTCAATAAGTTCTAAAAGGATATAGACTACACTGGACCAATAAAGGTCCAAAAGGTATTTTTAAAAATTTATCTAATTACTCCACCGTGGGTTGGTCTAGTTCCAATAGCACAGACAGAGGCATGTACGATATAGAAAAATTGTGATATAAATAGTTATATTATATATGCGAGCAGTTGTATATAGGTAGGAATAATATATAAAGCGGAGAAATGTATACAAAATAGAGATTGAAACATAAAAGCAGTCTTTCACTACATTCAAAGTTAATATACAATAGATGCAAGGGCCGGTGCTGCACAGCCTACGTATAACAGGTAAAAAATGTACAACCAAAAAGAGAATAAAAGAAACTGTCTCATAATCACTAGAGGCTAACCGAGAGCCTGCTTCTTGCGAGTCTTCTTGTTTTTACACCCTTTGTTGCCCGAACCATCAAAAGGATGTTTCTTCCCCTTCCACCCATTGGTGTGCCACCTTTGAATGAGGTGGTTTTTCCCTCAATGACAATGGAGCAGGATATTTAGAACAATCAACAGGGGACATAGAGGTCTCTGCCATTGTAATTGTGTCGCTGCCCTTTTGGGACTTAATAATGATAGGAAGGCTCTTAGAGAAGGTTTTGGCATCCTAGTACTCGTAGGATTTTCAAGGCCAGGTTCGGTCTAAATTTTGACTTTAGAGATATTAAACTTTAACTTCTCCACCATGGAAATGGGTCTGGTCGGGCTTGAGACATTAGTAATTGGGATGTCTTCCCCGGAATGGAAAATTTCATTCAGTCACTCCAAATCTAGGATTCTCTCTTAATCAAGACCAAGAATAGAGCTAGAAGTAAGGCTTGGAATGATCAACCCTACATTTACGGAGGTCGACTTGATAGTAATTGCAATAGGGCTTGAGCCTTGAGTAATTGGTAGTGGAGGAGGTGGAAGAGAAGGATGACCTACAAGTTCACAAACAAAGTGGTAAAGATTAGTAGTAATCCTAGACAAGAACAGTATGTCCTCGAACGCTGATGAGATGAGAGATATACCTCCACCCGAACTTGGTAGTTGAGAACGAGACCTAGTAATTTCCCCATCTTCAAGTGCCGATTGTATCGGTTGGTCAACGAAGGAGGAATATAAGGTTCAACAATAGTAGCAGCCGCAGAAGCTAGAATGATCTCGGTGGCCTTGGGGCTGGCTCCCTCGAACAACGGATTGTTCATTGCAAGCACTTTATGATTCTACTTGGCTCAATGCGCTTGGACCGGTGGACTTTTAATGGTAGCTTTAGCACCAGCGGCATCCTCTACAGTCATGATAAATTTTCACTCTTTAATTTTTTCTATGTCTTCAACAACAAGGTACTTGGATTTTACCTCATATTCATTGAGGCCTTTGCCGAGCTTCTTAGAATGTTGCAGTACCTCTTCCTACAATCGATGAGAGTGATGGCATATGTACTTTGCAGCCACTTTAATTTCCTATATTGGATGACATTGACAACGAACTGTTAAAGGGTGGAATTTAGCTCTTCGGTTCTTAGGCCCTCTTCTCCCTCAACATAATCAGGTCATTCATGGTTATAGCATGGTCAACCTGGGCCTCAAATGTCTCTGTTTTTGATAGAAGCAAGGAGAAATCAAGCTTCTCCTTTTCAACACAAACCTTCTGGATCTTGGCTTCTTTGTCCATGATGGCGTTATCTTTCTCTAGGAGGGATAGATCCTTAGATGTTAACTACATTTTGAGAGTGGCAACGTGTTCGTTAGAAGTTTTTATAATATTCCTTACCATGCTCTAGGCCTGATTTGAGTGCGTATCATCGCTTTATTCAAGCTGTTGGCTTTTGTCTCAACTTCTAGAGCTGCATCTCTTTTTTTTAAACTTTCCTCAAATCGATCTTGTATCATTCTATGAGACTCATATGTTTTCTTCTCTGATTCAAATGATTGTAAGTTCGTTTTGATTAGTTTGATTGATGTTAGAGAGGGAGAAGCGGAGTTTCTTCCATTCATAACCTTTTTCAACAAGCTCTCGGATTCCTCCAACCTTACGGTTTGCCTTTTCCCTCGGAATGTCTTTGATGTCATGGTCAAACATGACTCCTGTCAGAAAAATGCAGCTTGCATTCGACTCGATGAGGCCGGAGGAGGAGCTGGACAGATAGAACCCCTGTAGATTATGGGGAAGGAATGGTTGTATTCTAAGAAAGCGATGTTAGAGTCTAATGCTGTAGAGTAAGTCATGGTTAAGGTTAAGGCGACGGAAGACCAGAAATTATGGCGATCATGTGAATCCTTATGCCTTTTACCCTGATCATAGGATCCTCTCTCCTCTACCCTCTTTTTTTTTCAATCCCTCTTGGACTTGCAATTTTCCCACCTCTCGTTATCTTTCTTTTCTTCGAGGCACCTCTTCTTCTATTTCTCATTCCTTGTGAAATATATAGTGATGTAGATATGGATTAGTAGTACATTTCCTTTCCTCGGGAATGTCATGGTAGAGATAGCCGAATCTATCTCTGCCTATTGTATCTGAAATAAAATAAAAGATTGTATTAGTTTGGAATAATGGACAGTGAGCGAATGAAATAAATGCATATTCATGTTCCTAGAAGTGTATGAAGTTTTGTTTCACCCTAAGCACTTTATAAACCACGTTTAAAAGGAAGTAAGGATGGTGTCTCGCCTCCTTCGACTAGGATGCCCTCAAAGGGAAGTTGAAGCCAAGAGAGCACTCCTTTAAGATATCATGATCAAATGTCAAAATCACTCGGTGAGCCAAACAAGTCCTCTAAGGAATCATTTGGATGAGTCGTCTCAGCTATTGGCATCATGCTCGGTGCTTCAATTTTTTAGGAATTTTTTATGATTATCGTTTAGGACATAACAAGGCAAGAAGTTTGGTGCCTTTTAGAGACGTCTTTCCATATAACTCATCTCCTCCTCGATCTAGATCATCCTCCTTATCATTTTCCTTATCTCCTTCTTCTTCTTTCTCTTCCCTTTCTTCTCTTCTTCTTCCATCCTTGTGGATTGTTTCCATTTCAACTTTTTCTTCTACTTCTGCTTTCACTCCACTAGCAACATATGCTTCTATCGCTTTATTGATGGATTCACCAATGCTTGCTATGCCAGATAGGCCTTTAACACACCCTTGGATGTCATCGTGGGAATTGCAAATTGAGGTAGATGGCGTATTGGCTTCAAGAACTATTTGGTGGAGCCTTAGTAGGAATGTAAAAATAGTTGGGATGTAGAAGGTTGCATCAAAGAAAATTCTCATTCATCAGCGGATAGGTAGTTGTCAAGAATCGAACATTGATTCCCCAAAGAGCCATATGAGTCACGGAGTGCAATGTGCTCGTGCCTCGAGGAGGAATGTCTGTGAAGAATGGAGATAGAAGGTAAAATACTTGAATGGTAAGGATCTAAGCATTGGGAAGAGTGGAAAGGAAGGAATCTTACATCCAGAAAGCTAAGGCCTATTGAAGCCATATTGGCATCAAAGAAAGAAATATTCATTCTGAAAAAACAATTATTTATTTTGGAGTGTTTCGATGACCTTACCTCAACACTTGGCTTCGCTAATCATAAAAAAGTGCTTGCTCCATTGTTTGAAGCTTAGGACATGTGTTAGTTCTTTGAAAAATAAGGTGGCTAGAATTGATTCATGAATAGGGTGTACAAAGAGCTTAGCTCCATTGGGATGGGTTTTGGGCTGGAGCGAACCCAAGGTCTTGAAGGAACATACAAAGAAATAGATTGATAGAGGGTATAGTGTTCCCTAGACACAAGTATTTTTTGCAAGTCGTATAGCCAATTAGAGGATTTATGCTCTTTGGTTATAGGTTGGGAGTAGGACATAATCCTTAGAAATCTCATGTTGTTGACGTATGGTCTAGAGTGATTTAGTAGTTTGAACTTTCGACCTTTTTTTAAAATCATCCAGAACTCTTAAGCCCACATAGGCCTTAATAGAAGGAGACCGGTGTTTGATGGTTCTACTAGTATTATCAATCTTTGTTGTTTAGCTATGCTTAAGCGCCTAGGTCCGATAGGTGTAGAAGCCAAAGCCTAAATTATAGTAGACTAGGCTTTAGGAGAGTTGACAGCCCGGTGCCAAAGTTGAATCTAGGATAATGGCATGTCATTATGCATAAAAAAATCAATGTTGAACATGGTTAGATATGTTTTATTTTAGAATTCTATTTTAAATGTAAACCCATGCGATAGCCGTTCAGAATCCAATGGATGTTGATGGTTGTCGATCAATGAGATTCCGAATATCGACCGGGGCAATGAAAAGCGCCATTTATACAGTGTGAGTTCTGTGTTCCATGCACTATGATTGAACCATTATATGTAGATAACCCACTCATGCTGGAAAACGAGCCACATCGCACAATGGAAATGTGTATTGGATCTTACCAGTTATCATTGGATAATCGATAATGAAACCGCTGTCCAAAGCGACACTGAACGTCCTTTGCAAAAAAAGAAGTGGAGTAACTGGAAGTACAATAAATGGAATCATTCGAATGTCATAATGAGTTCGATACAACTATTCTTTGAAAAATAATTATCCCTTTAGAATTTTCCACGATAACTATTAACCGACCAAACTTTGATGGGAAGTGATGCAAACACATTAGAATGAAAGAGTTTCAGGTTATGGAAGGACTAGGAATTCCCTCAAGTAGCTGAAAATGAGACTAGAGCTAACATCAAGTTGACATGAGGAATTTGAAAATTAGGAAATCAAGAATGTCCACTTTGGGTCAAGCTTCGATAAGTCTTGAGAGGAACCTAGAATTTGCCTTGAATGGACATGGTCGATCACTTGTTTTCACTGTTGTCCTTAATAGCTTCCAACGACCTTAAACCACGGCCGATGGTGATGCCATAACCATCAGAATGATCAAAGGACCCGTCTTAGGCTAAAGAATTCAAAATCGAGGTTTTTTGGCGTTAAAGTGGAACTGATTCAAGGAGTCGAAGGTGACTTAAATAGAAATCAGGTGGCGATGACATCTTTAGGAGGTTGGTGGCGATCTTAAGGTAGCGGCAAGGAGAGGAGCAGGCTAAGGAGTTTTGTTTGAACGAAATCGAAACCGTCAAGAAGATTTAAAAATAGAAATCTGAAAGCTTGAGGACAAAATCCTAAGTGTTTGTTATTCAAAGAACTCGGTTACTTAGAAAAACTGCTTGATACTGGCTCGATCATGTTTGTACAAAGATGAATTTTTAGCCCGAAATTCATAAAGGAAAAAGAAGGAAGGCAATTCATAACTGACTGAGCGGAGGATCCATCTCTACGACTTAGTTCTCGTCCTTAGTGTTGAGAATGGAACTTCTATTATATAAAGTAGTCAAACTAATATCCATGAAATAATGACCACACTTTGCAGCAACTCAGGATAATCAACCAGCTTGAGTGGACAATGGTGTATGCTTGTCTTTTACCACACATTCTTTGTTTCAAAAAGAAGCATACTGTAGAAGGCAAGTATTACTCGACTTTTTGACAAAGTCTTTCTATGATAAACGGTGTAGTATAAATTATACCGGCGTGGATGAACCATAAGGTTATTATAAGAATATAGGAGGTGAATATTTTTTTAACTAATATAGGACTTTTCTAAATAGTTCAAGATTTAAATCAAAACACGGATAATCAATGCATATATATATATATATTAATAGGCAATCATATATATATATATGTGTGTGTGTGTGTGTGTGTGTTTAGTAAAAATGAAGTAAAATAAGAGAAATGACACAATGAGTTTTATACTTGTTTAGATTAACCCTCTTGACTTTAATCAGGTAGCAAGCAAACCAAAATACAATCTTGACTATAAGGCAACAAGATACGTCCTCCTGATTTTTCAAGCTCAAAGTAGACTCTCGTGATCACTGAGCAACAAGATCACCCACTTGATTTTAATGGACGACGAGTACACCCACTTGATTTGAATGGACAATAATAAAACCAAATTGATTTGAATGGGCAACAAGCACACCGGCACAAAATAGTAGAGAGAATTGTTGATTCCAAAAACAAATATTTGTTACCATAATACAAAATATCATATAGTCCTTTTATAGCAGTTTGATCTTTGAATTAGCGAAAGAATTTTTTTTAAAACCCATTAGAAAATGACTTAAGGACTTGCAAAACACTGTATAAATTATAGAGAATGAATGTAGTGAAGCAGAGACTGAATTTGAGTGGATTTTAAGAGTGTAGAAAGTAGATTTAGTGAAATATAGAGTGGGAATTTAGGGTAAGAAGAATTCTTTTTGGTCAAAATTCCAATATCATTCAAATTCAACTCAGTTATTTTGTAAACAAAGTTCATGGTTCAAGAATAAAATTTATTATTAATCACACTATTCTAGCTAAAGATTTTGGCTTTGAATTTACTATGGTTGATCATAATACTAAGTCTATACAACTATGGAGACGAGATCTCTATTGAATAATGTTTCATTATTAGTGTTTTAACTTAGGCCTGACTATAGTTGATTGATAGTGGTTATGCCATGATTTAACTATAATCAATGTGAAGTATTCACACTGAAGTTCAACAATAGTTCCAAGTTGAGAGAATTATGTAATATCGTTAATTTGAGATTTCAAGTTTGATCTAGTTGTCATTAACCTACAGGAAACTTTGGGACAATCCATTTCCTCGTTAACTTGTAAATATCAGTACATAAATTCCTATTGCCTCACCCATCATAAGTAATTCACTATGCGATGTTTAGAGAGTGCATGTTCTTTGGTCTCATTGGATATATCGATATCCTTTCTCAAAAAATCTTGATTAGAAGTATTTAAAATAATATGTTATTTAATATTGTAATAATTTTTTCATGGTACACTTCTTGCGATTATTATCACTTAACATATTATTAAGGGTTTTGTATTAAATATACTAAAATTAATAATTTAATTTATCATAATGCAAAATGTATATAATATACACCTTTTATTTTAAACAAGATTTCATTACAAAGTTAGTGATTTACATAAAATTATAGAAATTACTTAAGGGGAATACCCTAACTCTCTCAATCTCCTACTTACAATTGGGTCCAATTATGGAATATCAGTCTCATCCGTTTGATCAATTTTTTCAGAACCGACCGAGCCAACCCCTTCAAGAATGAATCTGCTATATTATCCTTAGTTTCTAGTCTTTTAATCATGACTTATTTGTAACTTACAAACTCCCTTATCTGATGTAACTTTTAAAGAATGTGCCTTGACTTCTTATAATGTCCAAGTTCTTCCGTGATCTGCATCACGACATTGTTATCACAGAATAATGACATGGGATTCTCTACGTAAGGAATCACCAATAGCTCAAACATAAAATCATGCATCCACACTACTTCTTTAGCTATTTCATTAAGGGTGACGTACTTAGCCTCCACCTTTGAACCAACTAAAGTTTCTTGCTTGGAACATTTTCAATCGACCGCTTCACCATTCAATACGGATACATAACCAAACACTGATTTACTGCCAGCTATATCACATTAGAAGCTGGAATTCATATGTCCTTCCATAAAAAAGTCTTCATTCCCATATATAAGGAATAATTCTTTAGTTCTTTATAAATACTTAAGAATACATTTCACCATTGTCCATTAGTTTTCTTTGAGATTAGATTGACATCGGCTTACACATCCTAGTGCATAAGCCACGTCTGGCTTATTACATAACATAGCGCACATGCTGTAACTGATTACAGATGTTTATAGTATTCCCTTTGTATGCTCCTTCTAGCATTACATGATTTGGTCTCGATAAATTTATCGATATCCTCTCTCAAAGCATCTTAAAAGGGAATATTTAAAGGAAATATTATTCTGTAGTGCGATAATTTTCTCATGATTACAACTATTTGTATTATTATCACTAACATATTATTTAAGGATTTTCTCATTAATGTAGTTTAACTTAGTTACTTAAATAAGTATATCATAATAAATAGGTATATAACAGAAATCAAATAGCTTTATGACAACAAAGTTTGATAATTTACAATAAATTGAATAACAACTTATAAGGTATACCACTAACTCTATTAATCTTCCACTTTCACTTGGGGACAATTATGGATTCGTAATCCCATTCCTTTTAATCCCATTCCTTCGACCATTTTATTAGGACTAACTGAGCTAGTCCCTTCATGAAAGTGTCTGATGCGTTGTCCTTACTATATATTCTAGTAATCGTCGCTTCTCCATTTTTAACAAACTATAATGTCCCTCATTCAAAGGCCTAAAAATAAGCATTGTTGATGCTGCAGTCATCAATAATTTTATTCTTCGGTGACAAAATGAGATCAATTAATAGTATCATTAACATTAGAAGCACATGAATACTCAAATTTCAAAACACATTTCATTACTCAAAATTTCAAATTCATACATAATCCTAAACGTTTCCCAGGTTCAAATAAAATATAACTGTTACAAAATACTACAAGAGAGACATATGAAGATACCCTCTTGGCTGATCAGATTGTACTACCTAACAATCATACAATTTGACATTGCATACATTCAGAAAATATAAAAACAACAACATAGGAGGTAAATAGACTCCTATCATAGCTAGATTGATTCCTTCTCATCTTTGGAAACTTATTCGCCAACCTAAAACTTGGAATCCTCACTTTTAAAGGGTAAGACAATAACTTTGGGCCAGATAAAAGTCTGATATCGATAAGAATATGTCATATCGAAAATAGATATCTAGTGAGACCACACCGCTGAGCGAAAACGAGTTTTCCCCCTCACTAGTATCTTTTGAAAATATATCAATCATAATTATACCCCTACAATCACAATGGTTAAACAAACACAAAATAATCATATGCATGCATGCGACATGGGTAAATCTGACTAATTTGTCCCAATCAATGGACTGTCCACCTGTACTTTATAGTTTTATCAGTGTTACTAAAAACCTATGTGGCTGACTCAGGCCTACCACATATACTAAATTCTCCAACTTACCTTTAGTAGGAAACTAGACTATCCATCCGAGCATCATCTTTTTAGTGTAAACCTGACTATCTGTCTATCCCATAGTTTTTCTAGGCTTACTATGAACCTATTCATTTTGCAGGCCAACCTATGACCTATTTAAATTATAGATTCCTTTCTATGCACAAACATACATTTAATCTTTACCCTTATCGGGTTTACACTAAAAAGATGATGTCTGGATGGATAGTCCAGTTTCTTCTTAAAGGTAAGTTGGAGAATTCGGTATATCCATTAGGCCGAGTCAGCCATATAGGTTCGTAGTAACACTAAGAAAACTATGAACTTATTGATTTTGCAGATCAATTTATAACCTATTTAAATCGTAGATTCATTTCCGTGCATAAACATACATTTAGTTTTTACCCTTAACAAAGCCCTACGCATTGGATTTTTGGACCAATATCAACTAGGCGCTAACAGTTGAAGCATATGGCACAACCCTACATCAGTCCCATTATTTGGTCTTCTAATCTCTAATCCTTAAATCAAGATATCCTACACAATTTATTTGCTAGTAATAAGAATAATAATTCTCATATAAAACTTTAGGCTAAATACCCTTTTATTTCCTTGAAAACATAGGTCTCTATAGCTGATTAATCCCATGAAATCATATTTAAAATGAAGGAAAATATAATCCTTTACTTAAGTCAAAATATTATGTCAAAATATATCTTTCTTTGAAATAACTTCTCTTAATTCTAAATTCAAATGGAGGTATTGCACTTCTAAAACCTTAGACTATCAAGCGATAAAATAAAGGTATTTAAATTGTCAAAATGCAGCATCAATACTACCGATATAGGTTATCGAACCTAATCGTAACTTTAAACAAGTATCTTGATTGTAAAATATAAAGCCACTTGGCCATAATCAAGTAGTTATCGTAATGCCCGTATATATAGGTTGTCGAACCTATAAAATTTAGAGTTTGGTTTGTATAGTATAAAGGCGTTTAAACCTAGGAAATTGGAAAGTCGAATGGCTAACTTTTGACATCATGGTCTCAAAGTAATTGATGTCACTACTTTAAAACTGCGACTACTATGCCCCTAATAAAAGCATGTCGAAATTATAAGCATGTGACGTTTCTACCATAATATAGTTAATGTCGAAAAGGAAGAGTAGAGGCGTCAAATACATTGTATAGTTAATGTTAAAAGTATAAAATTACGACATCGATGCCACTTTGATTTGATATTGATAATAAGTGTTGTGGCATTATTGCCTTAACATAGTTGATATTGAAAACAAGAGAGGACAAGGGATATTGAGTAAATACTATAGAGGATATAAACCATTTATGTCGAATCACAAAGGAACTGAAATCTAAAGGCCAATTTTAAATAAAAGGATGTCGTATACTTTGGTTTTGAAGAGTTACGAGATCCACAATGTCCAACCTTAAGGAGACCGAAATCAATTATATACTGAATTTCATACTTCAACCCAAACAGATTCATTCTATACCCACATAAGTTGATACATATGCATCTCTCTGGTCAACGTTGAAATGTACGATTGCTACAGGGCTAGGCTTTGATATCCCAACCAGTGATATGGCATTTTCGTAATTATATATATGTATGTATGTATGTATGTATTATTTCTATAAAATGGTATTTCTTTTCACTAACACATATCACTTGTCAAAATTTTATTGGTTAACAAAAAATATGAAATTCTTTTCAAAAAAATATAGTTATATACATTTATCATTCCCAAAGTAGTTTGCAAACCCTTTAAATTATATTATTATTTTAATGTAGTTACTAACCATTTCTAGGTTAATAAATTCCTAGAAAATAATAGTTACTTGGAAAAGTCCCCAAAAATCACTAAAAATCAGAATTAATATATCCTTTCAAATATAAAAATTTCAGGGTCAAAATCATTATTTAATTATTTTAATAATTAAAATTCAAAATAAATCCTTTTCTTTACTTAGGAAATTCATAAATATTCATACAAGCTCGGAAAATTATGAAATTAAATACCATTTCCATAATTTTTTAAACATCATATCCAAATTTCAAGTTAATTGGATGTCATAAACTAGATTTCCACAATTAAAACCTATTAAAATAATTTTATAATAAATCCAACAAATCAACAATCAAGCATGTAATCTATCAATCATTCATAACATGGCATAATATCATTATCTAATTTGGAGTTAATCATGAAACTGAAATAAGCAATCAAAAGTGAGATGGATAACTATAATTTAACTTGATTTGGATAAAGAGGTTGGGATTAAGTGTGGAATGAATTCCCTTTAGCTTTTCCTTTAATTTCCTTAGCTTTTCTTTACTTGGTTTCCTTAGCAATCGCCAGTGTCCAATTTACTTACGTTTGTATGAAGTGAAATATAATAGGGATAATGAAAGAGGAAGGGTTACGATTAGGAAATAAGGATTTATTCTTATTTTACCCCTCACATTTTTCCTCCTTCTCTTTATGGTTTAGTTAATCTTATTAACCATTTAATCAAGGCGCGGCCAATTCTAATTATCAAATCTCATTCCTTTTATCACAACATATTATTTATTTAATTTATCGAATTAAATCTTCTAAATAATGTTAATTAAAATTAAGGGTGTTACCCAAACTCCTTTACCCGATGAAACCTCTAGAGTATGCACCATTGTGAGCTTTAGGTTATTTCATAATCTTCATCACTACATTGTTATCATAGAAAAATGTAATGAGATTCTCAACATTTGAAATCACCTCTAGCCTACTCATAAACTAGAGCTTCCAGACCGCTTCTTTAGCTGCTTCTTTTAAGGTGATGCGCTCTACCTCCTTCAATGAATCGTCTACTACTTCTTGGAAAATTTTTGACCTACTTTCCACCGTTCAATGTAAACACATAACCTAATAAAAGATGTCTTCATTCCCATTTATTAGGAATAAGTTTTTAGCATTTGCTAAATATTTAAGAATACATTTCACAACCGTCCCAAGTTGTTTTATAAGGTTTGGCCAATATTGGCTTATGCATCCTAATGTATAAGTAGGGGTGAGCAATATTCGGTTCAAACCGAATTAACCGACCAAACCGGTTCATTTCGGTCGGTTCGGTTCGGTTATGAAATTGTATCGGTTTGAATTCGGTTTGTAAAATAATTTTACTTTGGTTATTGGTTTAACCGAATTAACCGAACATTTATTATATTATCCAAATTCATAGCATTTTAATACTATTAATAATTTGTTAAGTAACAAAAACCAAATTTTATCTATTGAAAATATGTTAATTTTTCTTATAAACTTAAAAAAGTACTCTTCACCCCATCCGAACAAGTAGGGTCAATAGTTCAGCATTTAGGCCGTAACATTTTGCAAAAAACAAATCTTTAACCCAACAAGTGCTCTCCGAACCAAGCTAGATAGTCTCCTATCACTAGGCTCACCAACCAACCTGGACTTTGATTCTTATTTTTTTACCGGATATCAAAATCATAAGGAAATAGTTTCTCTAAACATAAATTTATGTTTTCCTTTAAGTAAACCGATCATTTGAATAATAATCTATGGTAATTTATTTCACTTACCTTTCTAGTTCGGTTAAATCGGTTACCGACCGAATTAACCAAAATTTATTTGGTTCGATTCGGTTCGGTTCTGATTTTTTTCAGTTTTAGTTCGGTTTGATATTTTTTACCTTAAAACCAACCGAACCAACCGAACGCTCACCCCTATGTATAAGTCGCATTTAGTGCCATATATGGATTAACGTGCATAATGGATATGACGGCTAATCATATGGTATCGGAATATTTCCAAATTGCATAATGGATATGACGGCTAATCATTCAGTATGAGGAGCATTTTTCTTTGAAATGTCAATTCCAAATTGCATCGGAATATTTCCATGCTTGGAATTCTCCATATCGAAACATTTAATTATGGTATCTATGTACAAGGAAAGGGAAAATCCTTGCAACCTTTTGGATCTATCTCTATAGATCCTAAGACCAAGAATATAGTTTGCTTCTTCCAAATCCTTTATGGATTAGTTCTTGGATAACCACGCTTTCGCCGATTGCATTTGCATAATGACACTGAAGGAGTAAATGGTATGACCTAGGGAAATTTTGTATTTGGTCGATACATCTAATTTTGTAGTCAATCTTGTTTTTAATAAATACGTTGTATTCTTTTATGTACTTTGTTATTGATAGAGTTTGGGGTGTTCCTTGGGGGTAATTGTGTAATTTGTTATGTATATTTAACTCGATAACCAATCTTGTTCGAAATAAAAGGTTTTTTATTTCCGTTATATAATGGTATAAAGTGTTATATTAACTAATTAATTTAATTAGCAATGTATTAATAGAAAATTCATAAATGATATATTCTGTGATAGTAATTACAAAGTGTTGCAACTGTGAGTAGTTTATACTGTTTTAGATATTCCTTATCAAGATGAGGCGGGATATCGATATATCTATTGAAACAACTTACTCGATAGTTTTCTATTGGTTATATTAACTAAGGTCTAAAAGAAAATATCAATGTGATTGATTTAGGTAGTTCCGTCGACTAGTGAATACTATCAATTTTCAATATGAAAGCTCTTCTTTGGTTATAGTCAAATTATGGCACGACGTCCATTGAGCGACTATAGTTCCGTTGGAAGTGAAACACTATTGAAGAGAGAATTCTTCTGCTCAAATATATGGGGTTAGTATCAGGATCAACTCAAGTCAACTCAAAGTCAAAAAAATTTATCCAGAGCATTTTGGTTAATAATAATTATTATTATTGAACCAAGGACTTTGTATTTGGACTATAGAGTTGAATATGGATGATATTAAAATGTTGACCATTTTCAGATTCCATAAGTCTAAACTAATATAGTTTTGATAAAGAGAATTGGTGTAAATATAAGTCACAATCGAGTAATGCTTAGCAAAGTGAAATTGGATTTTAATGAAACCAAGTAAGCGATAAATTTGGCCAAAATGTCTTACCACCTATAAATTGAAGTATGAACATCAATATTCAAATAGTACGAAATTAATCGCCGACCAAATTTACACCTAACAAGTCACACAAACGAAACAATGAATTCTTCTTTGACCAAATGATTTAATTGATTTGTAATTGTTATAAATTAATCAAACTAATTAATGTTCATGAAAAATCAGTTGTAAAATTGGATTATGATTAATATTATTAAATATATTTACAATAGATACAGATATATCAATCGATATACAATATTGATAAGCGATTAAAACATTTTATTTCAGGCTTAAATAGTTTTAAGGCTCATCATAGGGGTAGAATTTTCGGTAGAAAACTGATGATTTAGCTGGCTCGTTTTTAGGTAAGAAAGGCTTGGTTTTGGATGGCTTAGATTAAAGGAGAATGAGTATAGATCCACTTTTCTCTCCTTTTCATCCGCTACATAAACATCTCCGACCTAATTAGATTCGATCTTTTTGGAAGCTTCCTCCTCTGTTATTTGCTAGTAAAGAATAATCCCTAGTGCTTCCATCTCTTCAAGCTCAAATCAAGTACTATTCGATTGTTATCTGATAGCTGAAGGTCAATGGTTCAAGGGCTGGCTTTCTCTCGAATCGAAAAGAGTTTCAAGGGACAGAAATTATCTTTAAGGTGTACTTCAAGGCATTGTGATTAAGGTATGTTTTCTTATCACATCATAGTTGTTAATTCTCAAGATAATGCAATATTATATGTGTGCATATTATATATTCTTGTTAGGTGACGATTCTGATATGGAAGTAATGATGTCACAAAGTGGTTTGATTATATGCATGTGTGTGTATGTGTGTATTCAACAAAATGATATTAATCATATACATATCAGGCCAGTAGAGCTTTGAACAAAGATATAATTTTATATTTTATTAAATATATATATATATATTTTTTAATTATACATAGTTTATGATTATTTACAGAATCATGTTATTGTCAAATATAGTCATATAATTTTATATATAAAGTGTTAAAGTGATAATAAGATTCGACAGAGCAAAATACTTTTTATAAATATTTTATTATTATTTAAATTAATTTATTAAATAAATAAGTTTTATTAATTCACATATGTTATGAAAATTAAATTTTACATTTCATTAATTACAGTAGCATCAGAGAAGCTCTTAGTCGATAAATAAAACATTTTTATGTTTTAAACTATTTAACTAATTTCGGCCTAAATTGAAGAAAATCCTTTTAAAATTAATTTAAATCAAACCATTAAATTTTAGTTCAAACCATAAATTATCATTTTGGATTTAATATAAATTTAAATTTTGGAATAAAATTTTGAAATTAATTTAATTAATATATATTAATTTTTGACTGGATATATAATTAAAATGTATTTCAAATAAAATAATAAATACTTTTTTCCTCTGAGCTGTGCACAATACTTGGGATTTTCTAAAAATAATTTGAATATTTTATTAATTTATATATATTATTATAAATATTTGTGTTATGTGTATATATTTAAAGTAAAATTTTATTAATATATTTATATATACACATATACATTACTCACAGTTTTTATAAATGAAAAAAAAAACTTTAGATCACTTATTTATATTTAAATTAATATATTATAGTAATATATAATAATATGTATATATAGTATGAATATTTTATTTATAAGAATATATATATATATTCACATATTGAAATATATTATATACTTATATAAAATTATTTAAACAAAACATAACACACACACATACACATACACATACACATACACATACATATACATATACATACACATACACATACACATACACATATACATATATATACATATACATATACATACACATACACATACACATATATATACATATACATATACATATGCATGTATAATTGTATTTATATACACATATATTTGGACAATATACATTTGCATATTGGATGAGCTAACCTATCCGCTGCGGTGTAAATCCTAACATTTATACAAGGGGATGTAACACCTTGCATCGGTTGATATGTTACACATGCATTTACACATATGTATATATGACACACACACACAGATATTTGTGTGTGTGTATGAATTATATAGAACTACAAAATTTACAAATTTAAATAAATAAAAAAATTTATTTAAATAATATTTAGAAGTGTTCCAAATAAATTCAACTTCCTTGGCCCAATATAACTCCAATAAGGGAATTTTCTTTTGGAAATTCACTCATAATTTTTGCTAAGAGTTGGCCTGGTTCCAACAATGGATCAAAGCTTAATAGCCTATACGGTATAATTAATCATGTTAGAATTAACTAATTAAGCTCATAGCTCAAACAGTAAGATATCAAGAAAGGTAGTTTCTATGGATTGAGCGTAGGTAATCTAGTAGTACTTTGCCCTTCCTGGCTACCAACCTCACCCGAATAGATACGTGACCCTAAAAGGTTGCTCTTAATAGAATAGGCTCAATTTGAATTAGGTCTTGGGCTAATTTCAAAATAGTTTTTAATTAAAAATGAAAATTTTAAATTTAAAAGAAGAAATATATTATAAATGTTAGAATATAGATTTCGAATTCAAAAAATATAATGTAAAATTATAAATTTAAATGCCAAATTTAAAATAAAATATATATATATATGTACATATTTTAATTTTTATATTACAACAAATTTTTTTAAAATATTTGAAAATTAATGTCAAAATTAATAAAATTATCAATGAGATTAATAAAATATATGAATTAAACAAGTTAGTTAATTAATTAATATATACATTTATTATATATAATGATATAAGTTATGTTTTAAATGTTAAAATAACATTTGTATACATATATGCAAATAAAATGAATGTTGAAATTTATATAATTTAGTGAAAATATTTTAATTAAATAAATTAATTAAAGATTAATTCATTAAATAATAAATTAGAGGTTAATTAATTAAATAAATTAGTTAAAGTTTAATAAAGTACATACAAATCTATTACTTCATAATAAAGAAGGAACTTGCACATGCGGACGTGGATTGCTCCACATTCGTCATTTCAAATTCCCAGTACGTTATTTCACTTCCGCTTTTTTTCCCTCACTGTCATGTGGTTACCCATTTCCCCTTTTCTTTTCTTTCCCTACCTCATCATCTCCAACTGCTCCATCATGTGTTATGTCGACTTCCTTCTTTTCCCGCTTCGTCGCCTTTCCTCCTCCCTAAAACGCTGCTTCCAATTTCCATCCTCCACGCTGTCTCAACTACTGAATCATTCTAGAGATCTTCTTGCTCCGTGCACCGACAACTACGGCCTGCCCTTCCCCCAATCCTCCTCCTTGCCACTGCGTTGGCTGTACAGGTAATTGCTTCCTTCCTCGTTGTGTTCCAACTTTTAATTTCTTCTGGTCCGATTGATTTCCTATCTCCGCTATCGTCTTCCACCGATAAACATCGTGATTATGACAGTTTCGTTTGTAACCCTACCATGTCACCATCTACAACTGCAAACCTACTACACATTCTTATATTTCCTAATAATGTGTGTCGGAAGATTCAAACAAGGCATTTCAAAATTATCATAAAAGTGTCGACTTTGACAAGATGTTCATTTCTGTTGACTTACTGTGCATCTTGATTTCGTTTAATGGATTATTTTTATTTCCGGTCATGCGTACTATTTACCAACATTTTCTAGCCTAAGAGAAAAGTTATTTGTTTTGAATCATGCTGAACACTTTTGATCCCACAATTTTGTTGAGTTATATTTACGTATCATCGTTAAAAAGGTATATAAGATGTTTGTATACATGACTGATTCTTATTGGCATACTACCGTTTAATTTCCTGCTTGCATAAATGGATATTCTGTGATAGCTTCTTTATTTCATGTTTGGATCGTGCTGGCTGTTGGTTAACATTTTGATTATGTACTTGAAATTTTTTATGGTTTTGGAATCATATCCACCGTAAACTTGTTTACGCAAATGTTGACAGTTCATGTTTTTAACTACAGTTCAGCCACTCCCATAGTAAGTACTTGGTGTTTGAGAGTCGTTCGGTACAAATATGAAAGTAAGCGTGTTCATACAAATGTTTAACAGTTCATGATTTTAATTTAAGTTTAGCCACTCCCATAGTATGTGCTTGGTGTTGCAGAACAAATATGAACATACAAGGTGTACAAATTTGTGAATTAGTTGACTATTAGTTAAGTATGTCCGTTTTGTTAAAAAAAGTAGTTTTGATTTGGTTTCTACATTAAACCCTGACTACAGCAGTTACATCCTTTTTTAAAAGCCACTGTTTGATTCTGCAGGTACACAACGTTTTTGCTCTGTAAAGAGAAGCTACACTGTTACTTGCACGAGTGGATTTCCAGCACGCTGTTCTACAAGTTGACGGTACGTTCGACCTACTTGACTCTGTTTTTCGCTCCTAATTTTTAAACTGTACTGTTTCATATTGGCTTACTGCTGTTCCATTTCCTGATTGCATAAACATATATTGCATGATAGTTTTTTTTTACTGTTTGCTTCATGTCGACTGCTGGTAAACATGTTGTTCGAGGTACAAGAAATTTTTTATGCTTTTTTGGATTCATATTGACAGAAAACCTCTTTATACGAATGTAAATAGTTCATGCCTTCACCTTCAGTTGACCCACTTCCATAGTATGCACTAGGTGTTTAAGAGTCGCTTGAGTATAGCCATGAAAGTAAATGTGTTTATACAAATGTCTAACATTTCACTTTTTAATGAAAGTTTATCCACTCCCGTATTATGTGCTTGCAGTTTCAGTACAAATATGAACATACAAGCCGTATACGTTTATGAAATAGTTTACCGATAGTTCACTATGTCCCTTTTAAAAAAAACATAAATTTTGATTTGGTTTCTACATTAAAGGTTTTGGTCACGCTGAGCTCATATTTATCAGAAAGATGATCATGTTAATTTTTTTTGAGTTTATAACGTCATTGTTCTAATTTGTAAAGCTTTTTTCAGACATTAATATTAATAATATTTGATTCTGAATTACCATAGTTGTTGCAATAAGATAACAGTCCGCCATGGTAGATATTAAAGTGTCGTATTATATTATCTAATTTAGACTGTATGTATTTTTGATCATTCGTTCAATTTATAAAGTTTCATAATTTCAACTTGACCATATGCATTAAGCCTCGGAGTTTATGCTGAAATTAAGTTGATGTTATAACAAGATGCTAAATAACAAATTTTTTCTTAATATAACTTGTGTAATCATTCATGTATTACCTTTATTTCAAATAGCGATTACCCGTACATTAATCAATGATTGACATTCAACTATATTTTGTTTGCTCGTGCTTATTAACAATTCATGTCAGTTAGTTGGTGATTTAAGGTACTGTTGTACTATATTACACATACATGAGTGAGTTGTCTTCAGTACAAATAAAAAATACATGCACTTAAATGAACATTACTAGCAACTAGGTAAGGTATACCAATGAATGTTGTCAAAAATTACTTATTTCCTGTTTTCAAACCAGACTAGGTACATTCACTTCGATGTTATTCAAAATAAAGTTCCACTCTATGATGTTCATGAGTTGGTGACCAACTTTTGCGCCAAATGTTTTATACGATGATAAATACATTGGATGATGACTTTTTATAGTGATCATGTTCTATTCCATTGTTTAGTACAAAAGCTGAGATAATGATGGTTACTTGAGAGTGGCCTTGTCTTACTTTCACGATAGGAGGATTTATTTATGCAAACGTATGGGAAATAGACAATTTGAGATTGACAATATTTACGACCACCACAGCAGATAATAATCTTTAATCATTTGAAAGTCATATTCGAATTTCACTCTTACGGTTGAAAATTATAAACTGACAACAAATACTGAACCGTGGAGGAACTTTTTTTTTTGTTTTAACGTTTGAAGTAAACAAAAAGGCATGTCTACTTCATTTTCTAAAAGTTAGATAAGAATGTTTGGATTAATTTAGTACAGATTTTACAAAGCTATGGACAATTAGGAACATTGAAAGAAATGTTAAGAGATGGCTTAGAAAATAAAGATTAGTTGTATAAATATTATGAATCAACCCGCCGCTTTAGATGGTGGGAATTGGTCCAAAATCTTAAAGTGTTAAGTCGATCATTTTTTATATACAAAAAAATGGTAGAAATGTTTATTAACACTTTCTCGACCTAACCATCACAGAACATGATCAAAAACGGTCATGTAAAATGTACATTGATTAGCTAAATCCATTTTTTACAATTGAATTATGTGGTTTCTGTTGATTGTGGTGTAGAATTTTTTGACGATTATACTTTAATCGTTATTGCAGTTATAGCATAATTGTCATTGTCAACATATTAGTTTTTCTGATAGTTTTACAGCAACTGGAGTTTGTAATGTGATTTCACTTTTATTTACTGTCTATAAGCGAAATTGAAACATTGACTAAACTAGAGTTTGTAATGTGATTTTACTTTTATTTACTATCTACAAGCGAAACTGAAACATTGACTATTTTACGTTCCATGAATATAATCAAACTATGATAAATACCTGTAAGTCATAAATTTTTTAAAAAAAATTGTTCTATCAGGCTCAAAACTAATGCCACGTACTATTTTAATGGCAATGAAACTAATAGTTCAAAAATAATAATTATTTCTGGAATGTTGTTTATGATTTGTATCTAATTCTACTTTACGAGTTGTTTTAATTTGCAAAACAACTCTACTAAGCACCACAAACAACTTAAAACATTAAATATATCTAATCTATTACTCCGTTTGTAACAACTTGAAATTTTGACAGCATATTTTAATAAATATTTGATTTAATTTAAATTAAATACAAGCTTCTCAAATTATAAACTGATGAGATCTTAAATATTTAACATTTATATGTGTTTGTAAAAGAAAGTTTTGATTTAAAAATTTAATATAGAATGCTTCAAAACCATTTAAAACAAAATTTGTCTTATTCAATAAAATCAAATCAAAGACTCTATATTTTTATTATTTGATAATATACATATGAATACAATTGTAGTTTACAAAATGATAAGTTTAAAATAGACAAATATGGTAATATTAAACATAAACATGGAAATCTTACACATGAGTATAAAACAATATAAATGGTTATAAACATAAATATATAAAACAATTATAAAACATAATTATAAACTATAAAATGTAACTAAAGAGATAAATCTACAAATATAAATTATAACTTGAAATATAAAAAGGCAAGTATATGTTATGAATCAATGTTTGATAATTAAACTAAAAATAGGATAAATTTAGAAAGCATAAACATGGAAATCATACATGAACAACATAAATAAAATAAAATACTAACAATGACTATGTAAGTTTACTAAATATATATATAGAATAAGTTAGCCTAAAACATTAACTTGTGAAACTATTTATGCAATACATAAATTTTAATAAAGATCGTATTAAGTTGCTGCAGAAACAAGTATGCAAGAGACAAAGACACAAATTAAATATATTAACTTATGATGTTGCTGAAATTTTTTGTACATAAGAAACAAAGTTTTCACTTCAATATAAATAAAACAGCTCTTTGTCTTGTACAAAAATAAACAAAATCTGAAAACATTAATTACATGTTATCTTAAATAAAAGCAAAAGCATTAATTAGCACAACTTGTTGTTCAAGTAAGTACTACAGCCGAAATATCTATATCACTTCATACTGCAGAACATGATACTTAGCCATTAAAAAAAAAAAAAGCATGGCATTACAAATACAAACTGTCCAGTTACAACCTGCTGTTAAGTAACTTCTATATATATATATATTCACCTATATATTATGTTCGTTTATAAAACTGAACAAAACCTAAAGCAACCCTGAGATAAGAGAAAGAAACAAACAGCTTTACTTTGCAAACTTAAAATTAATTAAAAACAGGAAGCTAAAGAAAGGCATCAGGAAGTTTCTTCTGCAATTTCACCAACACATCACTCTCTGTTCAAAGTTTATCTGGTGAGTAAACTTATCTTTTTCATTTTAAAATTGTATATTTAACTTACAAAGATATGTGCCTTGATGTCTGTTTTAAACATGTTGTCTTGAGTACTTCCTGTTGCTCTGTAATATATGAAGTTGTTCTTCAGAGATATTTGAGTATCTGAACAAGCAAAGCAAAGAAATTTATAAACATTTACTCATATAATTGTTTGAACTTTGGTGTTGTTGCTGATTCAAG
Source organism: Allium cepa (assembly GCA_030765085.1). Classification (NCBI taxonomy): domain Eukaryota; kingdom Viridiplantae; phylum Streptophyta; class Magnoliopsida; order Asparagales; family Amaryllidaceae; genus Allium; species Allium cepa. The sequence goes on along the minus strand of CM060935.1, from coordinate 783,185,126 downwards.
TTGTTCACCTTAAAGCATAGGCATGCAACTTGTTTAGAGTCTTACAGTAATTTATAAATACTGTTATTTCCAATTACAGGTAAAAGAATTAAAAGGTAAAAATTCGAATGTTTAAATTTGTAAATTCAATAACATATTTAGATTTCATATACATAATTATGATTTTTAGCATAAAAATTTTGATTTTTAAGCAAGGGTATGAAGAGCAGTTTTAAAATGAAACTAAAATGGGTTTTTGTCAATTCTGGATGATTGAGTTAATTTTAATTTCTGTAAATTGATATGAAGCAAGCTTGTAATCCATTTGACTCCAAAAAAATGTCAAAATAATTATCGAATGCATAGATTTTGAGATTGTGATTAAAGTAGGGTTTTTGAACATGAGTTTTACACAGCTCTGTAAATTTTCGTTTGCTACTCTCCTGGTTGATTGAGTGCGACGCGTGTCGATGTAGAGGTTAAGGAGGTACTGGACGTGGTGTAGGCGGAGTGGTTTCGCCTCCGGTGGTCTTGGATGGTGGGGCGGGCCGTTTTTCTCGGTGACGTTCGAACTTTGGGTTCAAGCATCAGGTCATATTTTGATTTGATAATTTTCGAAGAGTATTGATTTTCAATTTTGGTAGTCGAGACGTTTTGGGGTTTGCTGGTGGTAGCGCAAGTCGCCAGAGGCGAGGTGAACCACCGTGCACGTGCACGGTGGCGATGAGATGGCCGGTTGAGTTGGTTTGGCGGTCGCGTACTCGTATTCGTGAAATTTCAAGGTTTGCTTCGGGGTTGTCTTCGGGTCGCATGCGTGAGATTCGCACTTTAGTTGATTTATAAATTTACTTAAACCGATACTTAAAAAAAATGATAAGAAGAAAGGAATCAGGGAGAGGGAGAATAAGATAGAGAGTGAGAGAGGGAGACGCACGGGAAAAAAACTCGAGACTGTCTCGAGTAAGGAAGAGGTGCTGTCTCGGGTCCTTTACCAATTGAACATGCAAATTTTGTTTTTGTATTTTTATAACTAAGTAACTAACAATTAGTTAGTTAGGCTAATATTTGTTTTAAAAGTTTATTAAGGTAAGTGATGTAAAGATAGTTGATTAATATATAGTAGTTAGAATTAATTTATATTTGAAATTAAATTGATAACTTTAAATTGATTTTGTAATTAAAAATTTATCATGTGTTAAATCAATTTAAGTCTTAAGAATGTTAGCTAATTACTTAAAGGTTAATTCATAAATAATAATTAACTTAAGTGATCAATTGAAGATTATATAGTTAATAAAATTGATAATAGATGATTAGTTTAAATAATTTGTGATAATTGGATAATTAATTAATCTATAATAAGTAAGTTATGAATTAATAATTAATAATTAAGAATCAACTAACTAACTAAGTAATTAAGTAATAATTAATGAATAAAAGTTAATTAATTAAATAATTAATTAAAGATTAGATGATTAATAAATTAATAATTAATGATTAACTAAGTAATTAATTGATCATTAATAAGTTAATTAATCAGTGGTTAATTAAACAAAATGAAGTAGTTTATTCTTAAGCAATCAATTAAGTTAAGGAAAACCAAACTGCTTTGGTATGAATTGGTAATTCTGTTTGATTGACTTTGATATCCATTGATGACTTTTTGTGATATGTTGTGATATATTATGGATATCTGTGATAACTGTGTATGATCTATCTATAATATCTGTTATGTGAATCCTTAATATTTAATTGAACTGTTAAGTTAAATCGACAACTTGGCCCTTAAAATGGCGTTTGGATTTCGATGAGACCGGGATCAGAAGAATCAATTTTGATTCTTCGAAAACCACATCGATCCAAATTAAACGATAAGTCGTGACTTATCATATGGTGATCGAGATGGTGTTTCAGAATGCAAGGGTTATCGTCGTTAACTCTGAGGGTGATTCCAAAATGAGTGTAACGAGATAATGCCTTCGGTTTCGTTTGAATCCGGAATGAACTTGTATGGATTGAATGCTTCCAGCACATCGTCAGGCGGACGATGAGCATTCTAAGAGATATGTTCAATAAAGGTAATCGCAGCCTCAAGCCTCATCAACCGGGAATGGCTAAAATAGGGGAGATGCAGCAAGGTTAGGTGGGTCATGCCCAAGCAGGACAAGATATTCCCCTGTCTAGATGTCCCTTTTTATTTCGAATGTGTGAGCAGTTGATGGCCACAACTGCGGGGTTATCTTGTTCGGGACTGTTCAGTAAAGGATGGTTCCGGCCTTGTGTTGTAGGGGGTCGGGAGTGATCCTCGGTACGGTGATCTAGGCCCCGTACTGTGACGGGCGGTACCCCAGTAGCCCTGCCATTGTTGGAAACCCATTTTTCCTACGAGACCCTACGGTTTTGATTTGTATTACCCACTTTCGTGGCTAGTAGCTGGAATTTAATAGATGTAACAATTTCGGCTATTTTCTATTTACTTGAAAACCCTAGACACTATTATAATATCACTGAAGTTCCTATAAAATGTTTTGGTTAGCGTAAGGTAAAAACTTACCCGTATTTATTTGTGGGGAGTCTTACGTGATACCTTTATTTTCAAATAATTTTCAAAGTTAAGCAATTTTAACCCGTTTATTCATACCAGAACAATGTCTGACCCGGAATTTATATTTTATTTTTCATAAACTCTTGGGTACTCAAATTTTTATGAGTAGCCAAGTGATAGGTATTGGAAGTGTTGATTTTCTGGAGAAGCTTTTGGAAAAGAAGACCAGACGTATGTATCTATATATGTAGTTCCGCTGTGTAGTTAGTGTATGCTATATTTTGGATGTATGTATGGACATATATGTATATGAAAGTCCTGTTATATGATATTGTATGACTCTAATGTATATTTAACTATGTAATAGTTATGTGATGTATTATATTTTGTTCCATTCCGCTATGAGATTCCGATGTTGTTATTCTTTCTTTCTATTCTTTTCTATTTCTATCCCTTTCTTTCTTAATGATGATACATCTTTCTGGGTTGAGAAAGGTGGGTCGTCACACCGTTCCTGTATTCACGACTCAAAATTCCTTGCCAACCTAGATGATGTTTATTTTTTATCGTCGCACCGCAGTCCTGCCAATTTTCAGTAGTGGTAAATTTGAATTTTTACTCTGCCTGCTAACGCCAACCTAGCGTGAAAAGTACATTCTTGATTTGCACTATTGTTGTCTGCTATATTTTCGGTAGATTTTGGATACCATTCAAATTTTTGTTCAACTGTTTATCCACAGATGCCTTACCCATATTTTCTTCATTTACATGTTTATGGTGTATTTTAAGTGCAGTATTACTGGTACCAATTTTGGTACATGTCACCAAGAATCATCGACGTTGGTTACGTTACAAGGTGATTACACTAGTTAAAGGCCGGAGATTAATTATGCAGGCAGCGCCTCTCTGTACGGTGGGGTGTTTCTTGGCACACAAAGTTTTTGATTTCTTAGTCTACAGATCCAAAGAAATAAGGTTTACGAGTACACAATCTGCGAGTCGAAGTACGTATATCTTTCATCTTTTTCATGGTTTTATTCATTCCAAACATGCCTATTTTTACTGACTACAAACATGACAGCTTTCTTCTATGTTTCTTATACTCCTTTTGACCTCCGCCTACCTTATGGTCTTAATGAAAACTGGATGAATGTTGCATAGGTTGTTGTTTATTTATCGCCCAACTATGGAATGCTGTATGGTTGATTTTGCTGCCAGACATTAGCATGTTGCACACGCATGCATGTCAGTGGTCGGTATGCATGCTTTTCAAACCATCTTTGTACACACTCTTATACTGTTTGCAAATACATTAATGTTTCTTTAAGTTCTGCATGATGTCATATTCATGTTGCTCTGTTTTTCCTGAGGCTAGATTTATCTGTATATCCAGATATGCAAGTATGCTAGAGCGAGATGCAGACTGCTACTGAGATGGAAATGGGCAAAAAAATATCATACAACCAGATGGATGAGGTGCAGCAACCGCTGTCATGATTTCATAGACATGTCCTTGCATAATTTCTCGTCGACATAATGAGGAAGCTATCAAATTGATTTCTATCGACCGATCTTACCGTCGGCAGAGTTAGTATCCTTTTACTACCCTTTTTTTCTGTCTGACTATGCATACTATACATGACCATTTATTTATTGCTATTTTCTGTTTGCGGTTTGTCAGATAAATCGCCATAACAGACTTCAGAAACTGAGGCATAAAAAATTAAGGACAGTAGCTATGGGTAAGACGGATTTTATTCTTCATCTACTGTGGGACATTAACCGAACACCAAACGTTTCCTTTATAGTATGTCTGTTGTAGATTATTCAATGTTTTCGATGTTCTTAGCATTGTTATATGTTGTTGCAGAAAACCACCAGCTGACAGGGTCCCTCGACTCATTGCCAGCATCATTTGACTTAGCTCAACGTGGGAACGGCATACCTTTGTCTACTACATCACAATGTACCCGTCTTTCTATAGTTGGAATTACGGGCGACGTATGTAGCATACATTTACTTGGTTAGTATAAAATGCATGGATTGTTCAAACAGTTTCAAATTTTTGTTGCAAAATATGCAGGTAGAATGTTTTCTGCACACAGTTTTGGCCCACCTTCATGTACATGTTCATACTGTTGGGCATTGCTTTGGTTTGAAGAAAGAGTAATAAAGGGGAGTATAAATTCAAACCCAAATTTTCAATATGCTGTCAGAAGGGAAAGGTTTAGCTTCCGTCCTACCAGTCAGCCCCAATTATTCAATGGACCTTCTTGATTACAATGGGGGATCTGTTTCAAAAGAATTACGGCGACATATACGAGTTTATAATTCTATTTTTGCTTTCACCTCAATTGGTGGGAATGTTGATAGCTCCATCAACAACAGTTGTGGTCTGTATGTTTTCAGATAGAATGGTCAAAACCACCATCGAATTGACTCGCTTCTTTTGATGACGGGTAAACCAAAACTTGCTCGGTTATATTTCACCAGTAATGAAGTCAACAATCGGGTTTCATCGTGTGGCGAAAGTGTGGCGCAAAATTTAGATGTGGGTATTGTCAACAATTTAATATGCTTGTTCAACCACTTTAGCGAGTTGGCCAGAGTGTTTAGAATGGCTAGAGAAAGGTTTCATGCGTTGGAATACCAGCCTATTACTGTAAGATTGTTGGAGAGACGTTGTAGGGATGGACGACGGTATAATTTACCGACTTCGTCATAGATTGCAGCATTGATTAATAACTCAAATGTGGATTCCTGTGGCTGTCGTGATATTGTGATTGAAGATAGGAATGAGGTACTGAAAAGGATTAGTGAAAGCACCCTCCTTTTATGTCTATGCAATATCCGCTATATCCGCTTTTATTTCCTTATGGTGAGGATGGTTTTAGGTGTGATATACAATATAGAGAATTTGATGTACAGTTAGAAACTAAAAGAACAACTGTGATAATGTGGGAATATTTTGCATATGTTATTTAACGTAGAGTGAAGATGGCTTCGTTCTATTATGGGGTGGTAGGCTTTTCCACCAGTTCATTATAGACAGTTACACATGTACTGAAGAAGACAGACTATCGTGGGTAAAGAGTAACCAAAGTACATTACGATGCGAACTGTACAAGGGTCTGTAAGATGCGATTACAACTGCTAACACAAGTTCACACGCGATAGGACGAAAAATTATTCTACCCTCCTCTTTCACAGGAGATCTTAGGTACATGGTGCAAAATTACCAAGATGTTATGGCCATCTGTCGGTGGGCGGGATCACCAGATTTTTTTTGTAACGTTTACATGCAACCAAAAGTGGCCTAAGATTGAAATGGCTTTACTCAACATTCTCGGTCAGAAAGCTGAGGATAGACCAGACATTGTTTCCCGTGTTTTCCACATGAAGCTTATGGAGTTATTGCGTGACATAAAGACAGAAGGTCATTTTGGTAAAGTCAAAGCACGTAAGTTTGACAAATTCTTACTATTTTCACACTTTTTTAAAATGAACTTTCGCCGACTTAGATTATATTTTGTTTTTATTTATTTATTTTCCCCTGTTGTTTACATAATTGAATTTCAGAAAAGGGGACTACCGCATGCTCATATACTTATATTTCTGTTTGGCGATCAGAGACCAAAGACTGTTAGCCAAGTTGATGCAGTAATTAGTGCTAAGATACCAGATAAACATGTTGATCCGTTTGCTTATCAGTCGGTGTGTCAGTACATGATTCACGGTCCATGTGGTTACGCAAATCCTGGATGTGCTTGCATGGTGGAAGGTTGTTGCTCCAAGCATTATCCTAAACAATATAGGAGGGAAACCAGTTTTGACAAATTTGAATTTCCTATGTATAGACGACGCAACAATGGGTTTTCAACCAAGACGTCAAATGGGTTTGCGCAGGACAATGGTTGCTTATTCCTCAAATCTATTTAGTTGCCAAATATCAAGCACATATCAATGAGGAGATATGCAATAGAGCAAAGTCTGTCAAATACCTATTTAAGTACGTCAACAAAAGGCATGATAGAGCAACTGTTGTTACTGAGGATAGTGTAAACAAAGAATGCATGTTAGTTCGGGAAGTTGATGAAGTAAAAAATTATTTGGACTACAGATATATTTTAGCTTCAGAAGCATTGTGGCGAATTTTTGAGTTTGATGTTCAACACCACACTCTAGCGGTAGAGAAGTTAATGTTTCATTTGCCGGAAGAGAAAATTGTGTATTTTGATGAAACAGAATATTTGAACGACGTACAAGGCAGGCATAATCTATGCAAAACCATGTTCACTCAGTGGTTGGAGACCAATAGAATTTGTTACGTAGCTCTCCAACTTACTTATGTTGATTTTCCTACTAAGTGGGTATGGGATAAGTCTACTAAGGAGTGAAGGATGAGGCAGAAAGGAGAGTGTATAGGTCGGATTTATTATGCACATCCTACGTCAAGGGAGAGGTTTATATGCATATGCTTTTAAATATTGTTGATGGCCCTACATGCTATGAAGACATTAGAGAAGCCAATGGTATTGTTTTCAACACCTTCAAAGATGCATGCCTTGCACGGGGTTTATTAGACAATGACAATGAGTGGGATGAGGCATTAACCGAAGTTGCTTCATGGGCTTCTCCGAACTGCATGCGAGAAATGTTTGCAACATTATTGTGTTTTTGTGAGGTTTCAAATGCGAAGCAATTGTGGGATAAACATTGGGAGAAGTGCAGCGAGGATATGGAATGAAGGTACGTATGCAGAAATAATTGTCAATCCCAAGAGATGTCTTCGTATAAGGTCAGATCAGAAGCATTAATTGCTTTAGAAAAGATTATGCTCAGAAACAATAGATCGCTGACAGAGTTTTGGTTGGTAAGGGAAGTTGACCTTGTCGATTTTCATTCGATGGGTAACACACTTTTATATGATGAAGTAGACTATAACAGTGATTTATTACGCATGGAAGATCAACAGTCGGTGTCATTACTGAATTCAGAGCAGAGAATGGTTTTGGACGCCATAGTTTACTCTGTTCGTAACTGTAGAGGAGGTTTTTACTTTGTCTACGGAAGTGGAGGGACGGGGAAGACGTTTTTATGGAATACTTTAGCTTGCACTATGCGAGCGAAAAGTAGAATTGTATTGGCTATGGCATCTTCTGGCATTGCATCGCTTTTGCTTCTCGAAGGATGAACTGCACATTCAAAGTTCAAAATTCCTATGTACCTCGATGACATGTCAACCTATAATATCTCCAAGCAGTCGTGTCTGGCTGATTTACTTAGACGTACGAATTTGATTATTTAGGATGAGGCTCCTATGGTCCACCGAAATGCACTTGAGGCATTTGAGAAGTCATTGTCAGATATAGCCTATTCCGACTCGAATAATGATGTTGGTCAAATTTTTGGAGGAAAGATGGTTGTACTGGGTGGAGATTTCAAGCAGACACTGCCTATTGTTTGTAAAGGCACCAAAGAGATGATTGTACGCTCTGCTATAAGTTTTTCTCTGCTATGGCAACAATGCAAAGTTTTCACTCTAATAATAAACATGAGATTGAAAAATAATAGCTTATTAGATGATGAAAGATCGGAACTGTCATCGTTTTCTAACTGGATATTAAACGTGGCGAAGGGAAGGTGAGGTCTATGTCCTTAGATGTGGGTGAAGAACCTACGTGGATTCAAATACCTAATGAATATCTTATACCAAATGCAGATAATGCTATTCATGCAATTGTGGAAATAACATATCCTGATTTGGATACGAATATATTAAAAAAATCCTATTTGCAAGAAAGGTGTATTTTGGCTCCAACAAACGATTGCATTGAAGAAATTAATTCATATGAAATAGATCTCATAAGTGGTAACATGAAAACTTATTACAGCGCAGATTCAATCAACCCTGTGTCTGATACAACCGAAGAACATCACCTTTTGTATCCTCTTGAATTTTTAAACACGTTAAAACTTTTAGGCCTACCGAATCATGAGTTACGTTTAAAGGTAGGTGTGCCAATTATGTTGATGAGGAACCTTAACCAGTGTCTAGTTTTATGCAATGGAATGAGATTAATTGTTGCGCAACTGTCAAAGAAGGTTATTAAAGCTAAGATTGTAACAGTGAAGAATATAGGCAGTAAAGTATTGATTCCAAGAATAGTTTTAACCTCCAATGAAACGAAGTGGCCATTTGTCCTGTGTCGACGTCAATACCCTATTAAAGTTTGTTTTGCAATGACAACTAACAAAAGCCAGGGTCATACTTTGGAATAGGTTGGAATTTATTTGCCAAGACTGGCTTTTACACATGGATAGCTTTACATAGCACTGTCTAGAACGACGTCTATGTCTGGGCTGAAGATATTGCTTAGGACTACTAAACCTGGTTTTCAAAATTACATGCAGAACGTTGTATACAGGGAAGTCTTTATAAATATTCCTGGTATAATTTTTTTTATCCGTTATTCATAATTTTAAAGTACCTATTTTAAAGATCACATATAACTAATGTGAACTGATGTTCAATGTGTTTCAAATTATATATGTATGGAAGGCACAGACGAACCCGTTGATGATTTCTAACTGACATTGCGTAATTCTAATCAAGGTATAAGGTAATTTGGTTACAGACAGCTGTTTGATACGAACGTTGAAATCTATGTATTATTTAGTAAGTCTGCAGTTTTTAGGCTAAACATACATTAAGTGTGATAACTGTATGCATAGGTGTATGGTGTATTAGCACATTTTTATTATTATTACAGAAACACCATCCTAATAAAAAAACATGCAACAGTGCCATGGTCATATCACTATCATAACAAAATATATTACAGTACTGGCATACTTTGTTTAACTGCCTGATTTGCACATGATATACTTGGCAGATAATGCCAATCTACCACACAAGTGTTAGTGGTTTCATTATCACCCGTGTGTTGCTTTATCCCATAGTACTCTGAACTATGGTCTAGGCTGTTCCTACACAATACGACTGCTTATTGATTATTAGAAGCATCTTTCTTACTTAAGTTTAATCTATCCAAGTTCCTTTTGATCACCTTCGTGTATCATTTATTTGTTAACTTTTAATCTTTGTATTATTGTCTTGCCATAACTTAGAACACTTTCACTGGAACATTTAAGGCCTGCTTCTCCTTAGAAATACATGCACACATAAAATATTTCAGTGGACTGTACAATCAGTTTTGTTGAAGAGCTACGGTATATGTTTTACTTGATTAACGACACGTGCACTCTGATTGGTACTACTGGTCAAAGACTGTCCCTTCTTGGATCAATTGTTGACTTGGTTGTTTTACCATACCTCCTTCGTTTCCCATGTGCTGTCGCATTAGCACCAATCAACTGTTTGTAATATTTGCTATTCTTCAACTTTTTTTTGGTTAAATCATCTATCGCCTAACTTGCTGTTGTGTGTGTGCTGCATATCAAGTCAACTGCCTAGATTTTGTTCCCAGTTGGACAGCTTAGTAAGCAGTGGCGAAACTTTAAATTTTTTTGCAAAAAGGTAGGAAAACATATGAGATATGGTACAGTTAGACAGAAGGTGGAACTTGGATGTGCAAATTCTGCGCTGAAAACCACATGTTCTGAAAAATTGATTAGGCAAGCCTGTGGACAAAAACGTATATGCACTTGAACAAATACTTTGTACATGTCGTGCTTCATGTTACTATATTTACAACTAATTTTCCACTGTATCAAAGTTGGGTAATTAGTGCGACTTTCTTTTTCCTAACCATCAAAAATTAAATTCTCCCACCGGTGAGGTATGTAAGCATGTGCTCTGTTGAAGATTATTATTATTCGGTCCATGTTATTACGCATCAGTATGTACTTTGGGTATTCCTTCCACTTTTTGACCTGTTTTCCCGACATTCCCACCCGTTGATTGTGTTCCAATTCCTATTCTGAAAATTTAATGATTTACCTATTTAATACTTTGAACCTATCTATTACTTCAGACTACAGCCTATATTGTATCCACTCTAGGCTCCAAACTTGACATTTGATTATGCAGTTGGTAATAAAATTGATATGTCAGGAGAAACGCTATGCATTTGCTATTATATACGTTTCTAACTAGCATCATAATTTTCTTTGCAGGATGATTGACGAGTTGAAAACATCCGTACCAGCAAAACCACGCTGATCGTGGAGACTGACGAGAGGAGGAAACTTAAAGTTTTCAAAGTCCAAAATGGCAAACCATTACCACCTGCATTGCTTATATTATATTCTACATAAATGTACTCTCTGGAATTTTACCTTTGTACTGACACCGTGTCTGCTTTTTAATTCTTATCAAATTTCCGTGCTTTGAATTACAATTATGTGTGTATGTTTTATGGATGCACCTATGCTTTACTCAAATTATCCTGTTACAATGGTTCATATTTTAACTTATCTCTGCTATTAATACTTAGTACGTGATATGTGCATGTGTTTACTGCATGAAGGCGTTCACGAGTATTTTGTCCAACCCCTGTCCAATATCTATCTTCTAACCAACTAATTATCTTGCGAGAATATGTGTGAAGTAAAGCCACTACGGAACAGAAGGCCAGCACCATACACGTAGTTAACTGTCACAGTGATACCCCATAGACCAGTACTGTATTTGTGTACATGTAACAACATACAAGCATTGTCTTACCATGTCTAACTCAACACTGCAGTTTTGAACAGCTATTATATGCTTAACTGGGAGGTGACAGCCACCGTATGTAACAGCCCGCAAACCCGTACCCCTTGAGTCGACACTATTCTTCATCACTCAACTCAAGATGAACGGAAATATGAACCATTTGGGTTAAAGAAGAAAGAGGTAGAAGAAGAAAATAGAAACAACATCAAAATCTAACCATCGCAGCGGAATAAAATATAATATATAATAACTTATCTTTACACAAAAGCAAATCTGTTTATACATTACATCATCAGAATACACAAAACACTCAACTGGACAGTAATCATAACCTGTCCTCACAAAACTGAATACACAGCTAATCAACACAGCAGAATATTTAAAACAAGTATGGAAGTACGTATCGCCATCCAGCTCGTCTCCTGAGCTCCACAGCATCCTTTCTTTTATCCTATAATACTCGGTCTGACCCGAGCATTATAGTTAAATAACACCGGGGTCAGTCTGGAATACCAACGTGAGAAAACCACACTCAAATTGATTATTAAAGCTTAAAAATTCTTTTTAAAACAAAAGCATCTCGTAAGACCACGCCACAAATAAACATGTCGGGTTTTTTACCTTACGATAGCCAAAACACTTTTTATCCAAAATTCTATGATATTATAATAGTGTCTATAGAAAGTAAAATAGAATCTAGCTGAAATGCTTGCATCTCACATTTCAGCAATAGTTGGGCACAATCAAAACCGTACAGGCGTGAAGGGAGAATGGATTTCCAACTAATGACTAGGCACTGGGGTACCACATGTCACAATACGTGGCCTAGATCACCGTATTGAGGATTACTCCCAATCCCCTGCAAAACAAGACGGGACTACCCTTTACCAGATAATCCCGAGTAAGATCACCCTATGGTTGGGATCAGCAACCGCACCACAAAGCCCAAAAAAGGGACATCTAGACAGGCATGGCCTCATCCTAATGGGTGCTACCCACTTAGCCTTGCTGCATAACCCCTGATTTTCAGTCATTCTCGGTTGATGAGGCTCGAGGCTAAGCGTTACCTTTTAGAACATATCACTTAGAATGCTCACCGTCCACCTGACGATGTTCTGAAAGCATTCATCCATACCAGTCCGTCCCGGGTTCGAACGGAACCAAAGACACTACTCCTACTACATCCATTTTGGAATCACCTCAGGATTAGTAGCGATTAGTCCTTGCACTTCACTGCTCCATCTTCGAATCTGAACTCTTGTTTTCCACACGAAACGTTCAAACCGGATCGAAGTGGTATTCAGGAAATAAATCCCGATCCCGATCTCTTCGAAACGATCAGTGCATTGGCCAATATTGATAGTCGGTTATTTAGCTATCAAATAACATTCACAAGCAACCATCAAACAATAAATAATCTCTCAAATTATTTATTTATCTCAAAATATCTTCGCAAGATATATTTCCACTTTTCAATCCCTTTTGAAAATAGTTTCAAACCTTTTCTCTCACGGAATAAATTCCCCAAATATTTCGAATCCCGCTGAAATCACCAAGTACAAACATTTAGATTTTAAAATAATTTAAAACACTTTATTATAAAACATACTTTAACATTTAAATTTAGAAAAACTACTTTAATACTTTATTAAAAATATATACTTTAAGAATATTTAAAATAAAGCTACTTTATAAAATATAAACTGATTTTCTCTCTTTTAAAACATAAAACCAAGTCACCTTTACATAATTATGACTAAAATAAATTTGAAAAAGACTTACTTTAAAATTTAAACATTTAAAAATAATAAATTTCCTAAAATATACTTTGTTAAACAACTTACAAACTTTAACTTATACTTAAAAATTTGCTTCGAAAACGTACTTGGCTATCCAGGGAAATACGCTTCTCTTTCACATCTTTTAAAAATAACCACTATTTATTTTTAAACAAATTTACCCATTCCTTCAATAAATTTCCACCGTGAATTTATCCTTTCAAATATCCACTGATATATTACTTCACTTTTATAAACCCAGTTTATAAATTTCTTAGTCCCATCCTCCCTTATAACTCCAATTTCGAACACTTAAATCAATTTCCAAATTGATTTCCAAATTACTCCACTTTGAAATAATTTCCTTTACTTACTCATTTATTCCAAAACCCATTAACTTCGTAACTTTAATTCTTACTTATGATTTAAAATCTTTTAACTGAAAAATACCAATTTCAGATTTCCAAAATTCCTTTTTATCCTTTAAATAAATTTAAGCCTTGAATTTTAAAGTAAATTCTTTATTCCTTTAAATAATATCACTTAAGTTTTACTATTCATTATTTTTTTATTTATTCAAAATCCCCTTTTTCAACTGGGAACTATTTATTAGAATTTTAAAATCACTTTTATTATCATCCAGTTCATTCTTAAATTTATTCAAATTCTCTATGATTATTTTACTTAAAAATTCATTCTTTTATTTTCTTTTCAAAAATCCAATTCTATATATTTTAAGAACTCAGTGTGCCGAAAATATATCCAAACGAACCATAGTACTCAATATTCCAATTATCAATATAATTCATTATAGAATATCAAATATTCATAACACAGAATATTAAACAATCTAAATAATTTTGAGGAATCCAGTTGGGTCCTTCCAACCTGTTTCCCTACATCCACAGATGTTAGCACAATACCAATTCCACTTCGAGGTGGAATATCGCGGTATATGGATTAATATAATATCATCCGCTAAGTAATGCGGGAAATCAATCACTCCGATATACACTATATATATACTACTATATATAATATAGAACATCAAATCAGTTCAAACATTCAACCAATTATTTAAATTTAACCATTTAAATTTAAATTAAAACCCATATGAGTGAGATTAACTCACCTTTGATTTTTTTTGTAATTGCAATCCATTCCAACTGACTTGATTCTTCGTGATTTAAGACCCTTGAATAAACATTAGATGATTTTATTAACATCCGAACAATCAATCATCATTTAATAATTTAATTTAACTAATGATTTTAATTTTAATGAATAATTTAATTTCAAACTAATTTCCTTTTGAATAATATTTTGGTAACTAAAATAAATTTTAAATAAGTTAACTAAACAAATATATTAATTTAAAGTTAAACTAGTAAATTCAAAATATGTAGATATATATTTATCTCTTCTGAGACTATTTATCTACTTATAAAAATTATTTTCATAGATTTAAAAAATCTATTTTTATATTAACTTCAATATTCAAAATTCCTATATATTTTTCCAAGTCTTATATATACATGTGTGTGTGTGTGTATATATATATTAAATCAAAAACAGATTTTCCTTCAAAAAGCTATATAGATAAAAAAAAATAGAATTTTTTCCCTTTTTAAAACTTACTATAAATTATATCATAAATTTATATACATATATCTTTTTATAACAGAAATTTACCTTACTGAAATTATATATTTTTCTAGAATACAAATTATAATTAATAAATAAGTAAACTACCTCACTGACAACAAAACCAAGGCCACCACAACCTTCCCTTCCCAGCATTCGTGCGAGCCTCCTTACCCCGAAATTGAACCACTGCCCATTGCCTCTGCACCACGTCACTTCGAAACCCACCCTTGACCAACAGCTTCTCGAACTCGATCCATACAACGACGGCGACCTCAAATCGAATCGCCACCTCGAATTGCTTACCCAATCCACGAGATTCACTCGCGCCCTCTACACACGACACACACCCTTCTTCACGCCTTGCGCGATGACACCCAGAGCCGTGAGTGACCAACTTCCAGTCCCGCTTCCTTTATCGCAAATCTAGCCTTCGAACTCGGCGAGCATGAAGGAGAGCTAGCGATAGAATTCACCCCTTCCCTCCCTTTAATCGGCTGAAGCGATTTAATTTAAATTCCCTTTTTTCTCGATTTGATTTAAACAGAGGGAGCGGCCATTTTTTGTTTCATTTAAATTTTTTGAAGAAAAATAAAAGCTTGGGTTTCTTTTTATAAACGAGAAGGAATAGGGTAGTGTGTTATGAACGATTTCGAACAGACTTTGGGAAGAGAATACTGCGTGATTTGAAGATGGTAGCGTGCTGGATGAGATGTGTACAGTGCTAGGTCTGCTTGCTAGGGTGGCTGATGAAAGAGAATGACAGATATGAAGGGAATTCAGCTGTTGACTAAGGTATAAAAATATATATATTAATTAATTACAAATTGTCTCGATTTACGTAGCTTCAAATCACGAACCCCTATCAAAACGTGCCGCTAGGTGTTTATAATGTTATACCCCTAATCCGAGCACAATGGAAAAGGTTTCGAGTCCTAATTTGATCGTATGGAGAAGATAGCTTTTTGGATTGACTATTAAAATTTATTCAATCAATTATTTTCTAGGCGTTTATATCTCGTACGATCACACGATAACTCCGAAAGCTTTGAAATTTGAAACCTGATAATAATACAATATTACAGATCCAATGGAACTGGTTTCGTCGAATTCTGAGACTGTGCCTCGAAAGGCTATTTCTAAATATCAATTTAAACTATATAATTTCCAAACTGAATAAATCACTGCTAAATTCAATTTTAAAACTTCTATTATCCTTAGCACTATCAATATAAATTTTACAAGCCTTCAAATTATTTTTAACAGGCTTAAAACTGAAGATTCCATAATTTTCCCAATTTCATATTTTATAAAATTCAATAATTTAATTGTCAAAGAAACAGTGATATTTGAAATTCATATTAAAACTAACTGTTAAATATTTAAAATTAATTAAATATTCTAATTTCAAATATTCAAAATTTCCGGGTCGTCACATTCCTTCCCCTTAAAAGAATTTCATCCCCGAAATTATTGGTTAGGAAGAATGGTCCAATACCCGTTTATTTTTCCCTAAAACCAACAATTCAACATCCTACCAACTATCTTTTTATAAAAGACCCATTATCATTCGTACTAACTTTCCAAACTCTCCCATAGTTTTCAAACAATACTATTTGCTTAATCATTTAAATTTCAATTTAAAACCAAATTTTGAATAATCAAAATTTTCTCAAAAATTTTCTAACTCCTTAAATTTTCGAATTTTTTTGCTAGCTTCTCCTTTGCGTGGCTAGCTCGGAACAACTACAAAATGCCTCTATGGGCTCCCAAATTCCAAAAGAAAACAGAAAGCCAAGTGGATAGATCAAAAACCCGATCAAATTTCATACAAAAATTTAAACACATACCTTTTTGTCGAGCAATTCAAATTTATCTTCTGAAATCAAAACCAATTTTTCTCCTGCTTTTAAATACCATTATATCCTACTTAGTAATAATATCCAATCACAACATTCAAAAACATTCTATTGACTTCCTTACAAAATTTCAATATTTATTCATTCAAGCCCGTACGATATACATATATCATCCGTATGCAATATCAAATTCGATCACTCGCTCGATCACACAATTTCACTTCCGAACTAGTATCGTCCCCCCGACTTCCTAGTGCGGACTCAGATCTTGTTTCTTGATCAGAAACTGTCATTCTCCTTGCATAGTCATAACTATGATAGAGAATTTCCAGAATCAATCAAAATCCATATTCAGGGTTCACCGTCGAAAATCGAGTGAAAAATCCTAACTCGGATCGATATAACTATCTCGAAATTCTGTGCTCGAATTTGGATCAAATCTCTATGCGAATAAAATAATATACGTATATCATACATATTTATATCTATTGATCATCAGCTATATCAATTCTCTTTTACTCATATTCATTTTAATTTCTGTTCACTTAACAACGCTTATCATTTCACATATTTTCATTGAATCTTCACTCAAATGCTTATTCAGTATATTCTCTCGACACCCATATTACTTAAGAATTTCACCATTTCTTCTTAAATTCAATATAAGTATTTTATACGCTTCTTATATTTATTTTCACTTCACTACTTTAGTTTATATCTACTTCTATTCAAATTGGTTCTCCCATTTCCATATGAATTCAGTTTATCTTCAACTCCGAATATTGAATTTTATCTTCCATTTATAACTGATTCATATCATTATTTTGAATTAGTTTCATCCACTAATTTATTTCAATTTCCAATTTGAAATCGTTTTGTCGCTAATAAAAAAAAATTCAAAAATTTTTCTAACTCCCAAAATTTTCGAATTTTTTTGGCAAAGTCTCCTTTGTACGGAGGAGGTTTTGCAATTTTACAAGAGATATAAATATATATACATCGGCCCACACGGTCAGAAAAACAAAAGCAATTCATATTTCCTATTTTTATTGCGTATGTGTACCTTTATTTAGTATTTTTAAGCAAGCGGCTTATTATTTTAGCAATTAGCGTGACCAAAATCCTGCCAAACGGCCTTCAGGCCTGTACTTACTCAATTTAAACATATAAGCACTATATATAAGAAGTTTATAGCATTTCACTTATATTTAAATAGCTAAAACATGGATTCTATAACAATGCATGTTATATACTTTCATAAGCACATATGTAAGGTTTCGACACTTATTTCAATTGTTTTCAATCAACTCTCAACCCATACTATTCAATTTAAGTGATTTACAACTCATTTGCTTGCATACGATTCATTTTTAAACCAAAATAACTTATATTCATTTCAGTTGATTCAAAAATCAATTTTATTTACTTCTATTAATTCCTAGAATTTTATTTAATCTCATTTTCGTCAAACGACAATTATTTCTATGCAAATTCAGCGATATTTATGTGAATAAACAATTACTTAAGCTTATAATCATTTTAAATTGATTCCAATACAATTTATATTAAATTTTATTCCATTCTAACTTATTTACAAACCATTCACTTGCATTTCATTCATTCCCGCGTTGGTTTCATTTAAACCCATTCCATTAAGCTTGACAACATTCCATGCTAATATTAATAATCATTTCCCAAATTAACTTAACCCAAACTTTTATTTAATGGGCTTTTTTTCATTCCACTTCTAAGTTTTATAAGTCACAACTTATTTATATCAATACTTTCGTCCATTTACAATCAATCCCGTTCACATTTTACTTTTTAACTCGGAATTACACACTTAATTTAACCAAGTATATATATTTAATGGGTTTTCAATTCTTTTATATGCCCTCGAATCTATTTATTCCCATTCAATCTTATTTAACTAAACTCCAGTTAAATCTAACTTCCTACTATTCTTTTGACTTCACAATCCATTTAAATTTTATTAAGAACTTAATTTCATTTAATGTATCCACCACGTGATACAGTTCCATTTCAATTATATTTCAACTTTAATCCAAATCCAATCACAATATTATTAAACTTAGCTTAAGTTCATTTAATTTGACTTACTCTTCTAACTTTTTAACTTTTTACAAGTTAATTCCAGTCCAGGAAATTTTAAAACTTTATAAGTTTACAAATTTTTTATAATCTATAAACATTTTTAGTTAAACCTCTAGAGCTTAAGCCATTACTTAGACGCTCAAAACATTTAAACCAATTCCAGAGTCTTCAATAATCACTTAAGTATTTCAAAAATCATTTGAAATCAATTATATCCAAAATTCTTTGGTAAATTCAATCACCTCTTTGAATTTCAAAACCAAACCCAGTTTTTGCAAACAATTCCAATTTAAAACAATTTGGTAGCAATTTCTCTTTCGGAAACTCGAAAATGAACATCGATGATGCTGCAGTCATCACCGAAGTTATTTTCTAGCGACCAAAAGAGTTCAATGCTTTTATTCTTTTCAAACATTTCCAAATATTTTTAATTCCAAATCTCACCAGATTTCCTATCCAATTTAAAAATATTTTCGAATAATATCACTATTATTCCTCCAAAGCCTTTTAAAATCATTTTCAAACTCAAAGCAAATTAATTTTTAGATTTTCAAATCCTTTCAATCTTTATTCAAATATTATTCTGAAATCTTATTTCAATCTATAAATCACATTGACAGTTTACATTTACAAATTTTCTTTGTATATGAATTTATTCCTTAGCTTTAGTTATAATTTCAATATCTTATTAAATTTTACACATTAATGATAATAATTTAATATCATCATTCCTAACAACCAAGCATCCATATATACTATAATAATTTACAAAAAATTATTTCCTTTATATACAAAAATAATTTGGGTAAAATTATTTCATTTACCCTATTTAAAACAATACTGTGTCGGTTTATCTTGTTTAAGAGTTTAGAAACCCCTATCGATAAAATAGCGTCCTACATATCGACCA
This sequence comes from Allium cepa, assembly GCA_030765085.1. Taxonomy (NCBI): domain Eukaryota; kingdom Viridiplantae; phylum Streptophyta; class Magnoliopsida; order Asparagales; family Amaryllidaceae; genus Allium; species Allium cepa. The sequence goes on along the minus strand of CM060935.1, from coordinate 783,165,616 downwards.
GAATTCACAAATACTTAACTGATAAATCACTACAATATAAAAACAATTTTATATTCACTAACAAATACGCGCTCATGTTATTAATACACTCAAACTCATTTTAGAGTACTACGAACTTTATTTAATGAGTAATCCCCACCAGAGCCTAGGTTCTCGCTTAACCTTCAGCTCTGATACCACTGTAACAGCCCGCAAACCCGTACCCCTTGAGTCAACACTATTCTCCATCACTCAACTCAAGATGAACGGAAATACGAACCATTTGGGTTAAAGAAGAAATAGGTAGAAGAAGAAAATAGAAACAACATCAGAATCTAACCTTCGCAGCGGAATAAAATGTAATAGATAATAACTGATCTTTACACAAAAGCAAATCTATTTATACATTACATCATCAAAGTACACATAACACTCAAGTGGATAGTAATCATAACCTGTCCTCACAAAACTGAATACACAGCTAATCAACATAGTGGAATATTTAAAACAAGTGCGGAAGTACGTATCGCCATCCAGCTCATCTCATGAGCTCCACAACATCCTTTCCTGTATCCTATAATACTCGGACTGACCTGAGAATTATAGTTAAATAACACCCGATTTAGTCTGGAATACCAGCGTGAGAAAACCACACTCAAATTGATTATTAAAGTTTCAAAATTCTTTTGAAAACAAAAGCATCTCGTAAGACCACCCCACAAATAAACATGTCGGGTTTTTTACCTTAAGATAGCCAAAACACTTTTTATCCAAAATTCTCTGATATTATAATAGTGTCTATAGAAAGTAAAATAGAATAGAGCTGAAATGCTTGCATCTCATGTTTCAGCAATTCTTGGGCACAATCAAAACCATACAGGCATGTAGGGAGAATGGATTTTCAACTAATGACTAGGCATTGGGGTACCACCTGTCACAGTACATGGCCTAGATCACTGTACCGAGGATTACTCCCAATCCCCTGCAACACAAGACAGGGACTACTCCTTACTGGATAATCCCGAGTAATATCACCCCACGATTGGGATCAGCAACCGCACCATTAAGCCCGAAAAAGGGACATCTAGACAGGGATGACCTCACCCTAATGGGTGCTACCCACTTAGCCTTGCTGCATAACCCCTGATTTTCAGTCATCCCCAGTTGATGAGGCTCGAGGCTAGGCGTTACCTTTTAGAATATATCACTTAGAATGCTCACCGTCCACCTGACGATGTTCTGAAAGCATCCATCCATACAAGTCCGTCCCGGGTTCGAACGAAACCGAAGGCACTACTCCTACTACATCATTTTTGGAATCACCTCAGGATTAGTAGCGACTAGCCCTTGCACTTCACGGCTCCATCTTCAAATCCAAACTCTTGTTTTCCACATGAAAATGTTCAAACCGGATCGAAGTGGTTTTCAGAAAATAATTCCCGATCCGGGTCTCTTCGAAACAATCAACGCATTGGCCAATATTGATAGTCAATTATTTAACTATCAAATAACATTCACAGATAACCATCAAACAATAAATAATCTCCTAAATTATTTATTTATCACAAAATATCTTCGCAAGATATATTTCTACTTTTCAATCCCTTTTGAAAACAGTTTCAAACCATTTTCTCTCACGGAATAAATTCCCCAAATATTTTGATTCCCACTGAAATCACCAATTACAAACCATTAGATTTTAAAATAATTGAAAACACTTTATTATAAAACATACTTTAACATTTAAATTTAGAAAAACTACGTTAATACTTTATTAAAAATATATGCTTTAAGAATATTTGAAATAAAGCTACTTTATAAAATATGAACTAAAATTTTCTCTTTTAAAACATAATATCAAGTCACCTTTAAATAATTACGACTAAAATAAATTTGGAAAAGACTTACTTTAAAATTTAAACATTTAAAAATAATAAATTCCCTAAAACATAATTTTTAAAACAACTTAAAAACCTTTAACTTATACTTAGAAATTTGCTTTGAAAACATACTTGGCTATCCGAGGAAATACGCTTCTCTTTCACATCTTTCAAAATAAACCACTATTTATTTTCAAACAAATTTACCCATTCCTTTAATAAATTTCCACCATGAATTTATCCTTCCAAATATCCACTGATATATTACTTCACTTTTATAAACCCAGTTTATAAATTTCTTAGTCCCATCCTTCCTTGTAACTCCAATTTCAAACATTTAAATCAATTTCCAAATCGATTTCCAAATTACTCCATTTTGAAATAATTTCCTTTACTTACTCATTTATTCCAAAACCCATTAACGTCGTATTATTAATTCTTACTTATATTTAAAATCTTTTAACTGAAAAATACCAATTTCAGATTTCCAAAATTCCTTCTTTATCCTTTTAAATAAATTTAAACCTTGAATTTTAAAGTAAATTCTTTATTCCTTTAAATAATATCACTTAAGTTTTACAATTCATTATTTTTTTATTTATTCAAAATCCCATTTTTCCATACAGGGAATTATTTATTAGAATTTTAAAATCACTTTTATTCTCATCCAGTTCATTCTTAATTTTATTCAAATTCTCTATTATTATTTTACTTAAAAATTCACTCTTTTATTTTCTTTTCAAAAATCCAATTCTATATATTTTGATAACTCAGGGCACCGAAAATACATCCAAACGAACCATAGCATTCAATATTCCAATTATCAATATAATTCTTTATAGAATACCAAATATTCATAACACAGAACATTAAACAACTTAAATAATTTTAAGGAATCCAGTTGGATCCCTCCAATCTGTTTCCCTGCATCCACAGATATTAGCACAATACCAATTCCACTTCGAGGTAATATCGCGGTATATGGGATTAATATAATATCGTCCGCTATTATGCGGCGCATAGGGTCTCATCCGCTATGTAATGCGGGAAATCAATCACTCCAATATATACTATATATATACTACTATATATAATATAGCACATCAAATCAGTTCAAACATTCAACTAATTATTTAAATTTAACCATTTAAATTTAAGTTAAAACCCAGATGAGTGAGATTAACTCACCTTTTTTTTTAATTGCAATCCATTCCAACTGACTTGATTCTTCATGATTTAAGACCCTAGAATAAATATTAGATGATTTTATTAACATCCGAACAATCAATCATCATTTAATAATTTAATTTAACTAATGATTTAAATTTTAATGAATAATTTAATTTCAAACTAATTTCTTTTTGAATAATCTTTTGGTAACTAAAATAAATTTTAAATAAGTTAACTAAACAGATATATTAATTTAAAGTTAAACTAGTAAATTCAAAATGTGTAGATGTATATTTATCACTTCTGAGACTATTTATCTACTTATAAAAATTATTTTCATAGATTTAAAAAAATCTATTTTTATTTTAACCTTAATATTCAAAATTCCTATATATTTTCCCAAGTCTTATATATATATATATATATATGTATATATATATATATATATATATATAAAATCAAAAACTGATTTTCCTTCGAAAAGCTATATAGATAAAAAAATAGAATTTTTTTCCCTTTTTAAAACTTACTGTAAATTGTACCGTAAATTTATATACATATATATTTTTTATAACAGAAATTTGCCTTACTGAAATTATATATTTTTTCCAGAATACAAATTATAATTAATAAATAAGTAAACTACCTCATTGACAACAGAACCAAGGCCACCACGCCTTGCCTTCCCAGCATTCGCGCAAGCCTCCTCACACTGAAATCGAACCACTGCCCATCGTCTCTGCACCACGTCACTTCGAAACCCACCCTTGACCAACAGCCGCTCGAACTCGAACCATCCAACGACGGCGACCTCAAATCGAATCGCCACCTCGAATTGCTTACCCAATCCATGAGATTCACTCGTGCCCACTACACGCGACACACACCCTTCCTCACGCCTTGCGCGACGACACCCAAAGCCGTGCGTGACCAACTTCCAGTCCCGCTTCCTTTATCGCAAATCTAGCCTTCAAACTCGGTAAGCATTAAGGAGAGCTAGCGATAGACTTCGCCCCTTCCCTCCCTTTAATCGGCTGAAGCGATTTAATTTGGAATCCCTTTTTTTCTAGATTTGCTTTAAACAGAGGGAGCGACCATTTTTTGTTTTATTTAAATTTTATGATGAAAAATAAAATCTCGGGTTTCTTTTTATAAACGAGAAGGAATGGGGTAGCGTGTTATGAACGATTTCGAACAGACTTTAGGAAGAAAATACCGCGTGATTTGAAGATGGTAGCATGCTGGATGAGACGTGTAAAGTGCTAGGTCTGCTTGCTAGGGTAGCTGATGAAAGAGAATGACAGATGTGAAGGGAATTCGGCTGTTGACTAAGGTTTAAAAATATATATTAATTAATTACAAATTTTTCTCGATTTACGTAGCTTCAAATCACGAACCCCTATCAAAACGTGACACTTGGCGTTTATAATGTTATACCCCTAATGCGAACATAATGGAAAAGATTTCGAGTCCTAATTCGATCGTATGGAGAATATAGCTTTTTGGATTGACTATTAAAATTTATTCCATTAATTATTTTCCAGGCGTTTATATCTCGTACGATCACACAATAACTCCAAAAACTACGAAATTTGAAACCCGATAATAATACAATATTATGAATCCAATGGAACTTGTTTCATCGAATTCCGAGACTGTGCCTCGGAAGTCTATTTTTAAATATCAATTTAAACGATATAAACTGAACAATCACTGTTAAATTCAATTTTGAAACTTCTATTATCCTCAGCACTATCAGTATAAATTTTACAAGCCTTCAAATTATTTTTAACAGGCTTAAAACCGAAAATTCGACAATTTCTCAATTTTCAATTTTATAAAATTCAATAATTTAATTGTCAAATAAACAGTGATATTTGAAATTCATATTAAAACTAACTATCAAATATTTAAAATCAATTAAATATTCTAATTTCAAATATTCAAAATTTTCGGGTCATCGCACCGTATTTGAATCTCAGCTCACATAAATTTTGTTGCTGTGGCGATCCTAACCGCAACATGATGTACCAATTTCTTTTCTGCATGCAACACATTTTCCATCCACTCCTTAGCCCTTATTTCCATTGCATATTTTTGGCATTTTCGCACAATCTGTCTTCCTGTTAACACGTTGTTGAACCCAACATATACCTACTACTTATTATCTAGTATTTGTGGACCTGACTACAACATTTCTCTGACTCTTCTGCACATGAACGGTAGTCAGAAATCTGTATGCATGTAAATGTAATACAAGACTACAATCGTAGGATCATAATTTGATTGGTTGAGGAAGCATTAGAACTGATTTACACCATTATTTTACACGCATTTATATTTTCCGCTACATCAACCAATGGTTACGGCCACTGATTAGTTAGTGGCTAGCACGTACTTACTAAAATAAGTGGGTACGAATATTTTATCCCCAGCAAATTCCAGAACCGCTGTACAAACAAATAGCATGAACTTTCCCCACACGTAACACCTTCCATAAATCTATTACATGAAGATTGGAAACAAAGTGTGACATTCGTACTTTTTTCCCAACGGCTGATTACTCACAAACTGTAATACGGTTTAAATAATTACGACCGAAAAAAGTGGGAAGTGTTATGTTACGTGCACAAATAGTTTAACAATGTTCCTACTAAAAACACATTTTCATTAAGATAGTGCACTTTTCTTCTTCCATTTCATAAACTTCCAGCAACTTCTACCTTCCCTCTCAACCGACTAACTAAAATGGATGGAAACAACCTGTTGCTTTCGGAACTGGTGTTTGGTAAAAATTGGAATATAGTTCATGCCCGAGTGGCTAGGCTTTGGAAATTGATCAGTCAGGGAATGAACGAAGTTTACGTATTGAACATGCAGTTTATTGACAGCGAGGTATGGTATTGACTACCGTTGTTGTTTAGTTGGGTAGTATTCTTTTTTCCCTCCCATCACCCAGTGAATATTCATGCACCTAAGTAAACATGTTAAATCGCATTTGTAGTGGGAGTGGTAACAATTTTCATCACGCTTCACTTTGTATCACACTCATGCTGCCTGTGGTCAACAATAATGCATTGGTACTAATTTGGCTGCGCATGTATGTAAATCAATATGTTTTCTGCGCTTGCATTACCACACTGGGAACTGTCTACTGTACGGTTGTGAGGTGACTCCAAAACTATTTGATGCCACGTCTGTACTTTACAGTTGTTTATTACCAATTCTCAAAACTTGTTGTGGGCTCCTTGACCAATTTATGTTTTAACGCACTGTCCCTACTCATCACAATACACTGTAAATTCCGCTGCAACTCCGTTGCTCCAACGTGCATCTGTTTCTTTACGTCGGCATGTGGATTAATCCAAGTATCACAACCTATCCCTCTAACTGAAAATAAATTTTCATTGTAACAGGGAAATGAGAGGTGGTATTAGTTCGAAAACATATACTGCGTCAGTTTGAAAGGGTGTTTGAAGAACCTTCGGTGTACGATGTGACCCCGTTCAGTGTCCAAAAAGCGGAAACAACGTACGAAACTATACACGATGACTGGATAATAGTCGTACGAACTGATATCCGGACGGTCAAGGTAGCAGATGCAATCGATAGAATACCACGGTATAAGTTTGCCTTTGCTGATGAAAGCACACTTATAACCCGGCTATGCCGTATAGATAATCTTACGGGTACTTTTATTCCCCTCCATACATATCGTCTATTTGCATTAAATAGCATTTTCTGCTCATGTCGTACGCTTATGACGTATTACAGATTTAGGTGGTATACTACGTGCCGTGACTAATGTATTTGCTATAACTTCTAAAAAAGGAACGCAAACACTGAAACGAGAGTTGCATGTGGAAAGCAACAAGTGCGACCATTTTATCCTTTTTATCAACCATTCTATCTTTGTACTAATTTTATCAACTGTGTAGTGGAAATACAAGTGTTGTGCCACTTTGGAAGAGCCAAAGAGATTTGGTAGACCAATCCGTGATAGACAAGTTTGAACACCCACCTAAAGTTGTTGTCACCTCACTGACGGTTGTGACATACAGTCGTACGTTACTGATCACTGTACTTGCTTTCCAAACAGCAAAAATCAACTGCCCTCTGATTTAAGTTTTTCTTTGTTAGTGCATTTACTTTAATTCTACCAAAGCGACGAAAGTATATCTGGACATTCATTTACCTGGCTTTCTACAAATAATTTGCATGTTTGACTCTTTAATTTCATTTGCCTCTGTTTATTTACACCGCGCAGATATAACCACCATGATGGAAAAAAAATTGAGTACATAGACCACTCTGCTTCTAACCGTGCTATTGTGTTAGAAAGAATTAACACTACGCTCACCCAACTACTGAATGATGTTAGGTCTGCAAACTATCGGGTACGTTGCTCTTCCACCTACTCCACGCATAACCATAACAGTTGACCACCCTCATGCATCCCATTCCACTAATTGATAATAATTTTTTTAACCCTATCATTTACTTACTGTGCAGTCTATGCATTTACCGGTATATAAAAAACAAAAAACAAAAAAATAACCATAATCTGCTTGCCGTCTTATCTTCAATATTTGCATTTTTGGAATCAAACATTTATGCCTATATGCATAATAACTTTTTTGCACAACAATTTTATTAAGGGTAAAATATATGTTGTGCCCGCAACTATTGTGAAGTTGAAAAGTTCAACTTGGAGCTATCTATCATGTGCTCTTTGCAAATCAACGGTTCACTTTGAGGGAACAAACTATTTCTACTCCGGATGCCCCCGTATGGCTGTGCAACCCGTAAACATGTAACAATTGATGGTTCACTTTGAGGGAACAAACTATTTCTACTCCGTATGCCACCGTATGGCTGCGCAACCCGTAAACAGGTAACAATTGACGAATTCTTTGGTCAAATTTTTTCCAACATTTATTACTATCATCAAAAAAATTGTTCCTTAGGTACCGCTTAACCGTAGACATACTAGAGTCCTCTACGTCTACTACTATTACCACTTTTGACAAGTAAGTCGAATGGCTACTAGGACATAAAGTTGACGACATGCTTACCGTTCTTCATTCGGTAAAAAATAACATCTTCATAGATTTTACCGCTGTGTTGTTTTTCTCCACTCAATGTACAAATGACATCTCATACACACGCTCCTGCGGTCCACGTCTACACAAGTACATTGACAACGACACTGTTAACTACATGATGTCCAAACATTGTTACCCTACTTAAACTACTAAATAATGTAGGAAAATGGGATATAAAAAATTGAAAAGATTTTCCATCACATCGCGGGATCTGAAGTGATATTTGAATTTAGACCAAGTAATTATGAGATCAATAATCCAGATGCTTACCTCACGACTAGGAAAATCTCAAAAAACGTAGCAGTAAAAGAGACGGTATGTTATCAAAACCAATAGCCTATAAGTTCTAATTTATGCACTCACCTTTCCACTGTTGCTTGCGTGTTATGTTCTTATACATATTTTGAACTTTACAGTTAACTTCATCTAGCGATCAAAGTTCTAACTTAGATTGCATCTCAAATACGGGTAGCCATACCATACAGTCCAACTTAGACGTCAAAGAAAAAAACATATTGCTCATGTTTGATTATACTTTTGGACGCTATTTTGTCCACAATCAATTTGTTGCATATCAGTGACAGGTTGTTTTAATTGTTAGAACGACGTCACCATGGACCATCCGATAATACGGGCTTCTGATCCACCGCTGCCTAGAAAAGACAGTACGAGGAGGAAATGCAATTCATGTACATATTTTTACATTTTTTTTTCTAATCCACTTATTACTCATTTTCAGTGGTAAACATCTATTAAATGTGAAGACTGACGTCCCATTGTACATCATTATCTGTGTTGTTTTATTGGCTAACAATACATGTCTGTGTACAAATTCTGCATCGTTACCGTACTTACAAATATCTATATTTTGAAATGTAATGCCTTTCAACAATATCTTTTCTCCTCATGTGTTAACTTCATCTGCAAACCTGTTACTACTTCAAATTGTTTCTTACTAACAAAGTTAAATAATAAATTAGAGGTTAAGTAATTAATAAATCAGTTAAAGTTTAATTAATAAATCAGTTAATGTTTAATTAAGAATATAAAAATACTCGTATATGAGAGGAACGAACTCTCCTCTCCTCGTAAGAGAGGAACTTCAGAGAGGAACTTCAGAAGAGAGGAACTCCTCAAAGGAATGTATAAAGTTAGGGAACCATGTTCAAAATCAGTTTTCCCCCTTCAATGTTGAGTGTCCACAGTTCTAAAAGTAATTCTATGATTGGATGTGATAGAAGTTTAAGATTGCCATGTTATTGATGTCTCATCTGTTGGCAGCAACACTTTGCAATAAAGATGATGTCAGAAGTTCAGTATTTGGATCTCGCACAACAATGAATTGGGAATTCAGTGCTCCTCCAAGTTATAATAACTTGGGTATCACATGGATTAAGATTCATCAACTCAAATAAGCATTGATCCCAGATTTGATCGCCCGAAAGTTGATTCGGTGATTTGCAAACAATTTGGAAGAGGAAAAAAAAAGGAAAACTTCGCAGGTATGTTACCCAAGAATTCGAAAGTCACTAAAGCAGTATAAAATCTAGTGTTATTTTCAATTTGCGATTTTAGAAAGAAATTTCAAATCGGGAATTTGAAAGTCTTATTAATGATGAAAGCCCTGAACCAATTTGGGTTTTCTCATCGCGATTCTGCTCAAATGGCCTATGACGTCGTAATGAATCATTGATAGCAGTTACAGTGAAACGTGGAAGAATCATACGTGGAAATTGCAGTTAAGCCCCCCAGTTTTAGAGATTTGCACCAGACCTCAACTTCAAAATTCATAAGTATTTGTAGGTGTATGACGTGGTAGGTAGTACAAAGAAAAAATATGTACAAATTTGATGATCCTTACCAATAATTCATTTATTTACAATCTCCATTACGTTAGATCACCCAACGCAAACCACTACTGTATTTTTCGAGGATAAAGTTTTGATTTAGAATTCGAAAAACAAACATTTCTGAACAATGGTAATGTTTCAAAACTAATTATAAAAATATAAATGTTTTTATAAATAGTTTGCGTATTTGCTGAATTTACAAACTAAACTTAAAAATAAAAGAGGCATTGAATTTGTACATTCCAACATTAGCTCTTTAAATTTGATAGGCGTGATCATAACCTTATTTTTAATAAAAAAACCTACGAAGAACGGTTAAGTTTTTTCAGTTAGATCGACAATATTTTAGATAAAATTTTATTTACAACTTATATTACATAAAAAACCACATACTTGATGTATATTACCCAAACGTTGTAACTATACAACTATGCGAATCTTATTTTTGCAAAGATAATAATTAATGAACCAACCACTTTAACTAAAACAAAGAAACAGATTTAGAGAACAATGTGAATCTGCTCACTCGGTGATTAAAAAAAACTGACTAACATGCTCCAACCTGACCCACCCACTCACTTAATTGCGCTCTAATTTAACCCACTTGTTAGAATAAATTACAAATTGAAGACGACAAACAACAAAATTATATTTCTAGTTTGAAGCAAAAAAACGAATTGCCTAATGCTCTGTAAGCATTTGTGTACAATTCATTATAAAAGTGCAAAATCATGAACAGTTTAAGTTTATATGTACATGATTGGTTGTTGCAGAATATAAGCAGCTGCTTATATGCAGAATTGTTAATTCTACTTTTTGACATTTAGAAATGTTAAATATCAGATAGCTCTATCTAACACCAAATCTCATTTATATCCTCAAATCATATATTAATACATTACATTATACTTGCATGTAAAAGCAAATCACATATTGATTGCCAGTGTAAATTTAATACAATTAGCTCACTGAATCACATACATAAACTAATTTACGCATTAACACCTCTCTAGAGTCTCTAATAAAACAGAATAAAATTTGATATCTTACATTACATACATACATACATATATATATATATATATATATATATATATATAATAAAATATGGGGTTCGAACGTGTGATTTGTTGGCCAATGGTTGCTTTTTCTATTCTAAGAAAATCGATTCAAGCACCACACAATCCCGCCTTTTCCCATTAATGTACTACTTTTTATTTATTTCGCTTGTTGCCTTAGTTCCTTCCGTCTCCTCATAATTATACTACACTTTGCATCGTGCATCGGTATACACGTTTTATTCCAAAGTAATTTGTCCGCATCGTCAAAAGTATATTAATTATTGTTGTATATAAGCCAAGAAATGAAGAAAGAAGTTGTTCCAATAACATCTAATTGAGTTAAGATGATGTCATGAAATTCAATAATACGACCCATGAATAGATGGCATGCAGACTTGAAGACGAATAATTTTAGCTACTATGGAGATGTAAAGGGCATTTTAGAAAATTCAAAAAGAAATGGTTGAATCTTATTCATGGAATTCTCATTATTAATAGTAAAGATGTTGTATGATGTACTTTATATTGTAACTATTTTATGACATATTAAGAAAAAGGAACCAATTTTTCAAAAAAAAAAGATATATGTGTTATACTATAAAAGTTATAGAATACGTATTACTTATTACAAACACTATTTGAATTTACAATTTATTAAAATATTAATCAACTAAAATTAGTTACATAAGATTTAATTTATATAAATACATAAGGCTCTTATGTAAAAATATGAAATATAGAAGTTATATAATAATAAAACTTATTTAATATGAATGTATAAACTAAAGGTGGAACTTCAAAGAAATTCAAATAGGCTTAAGGAATAAATACATTTGTAAATGTATGTATACCGTTATTTTTGATGTGTACGACTCTTGAATCATGAGGGTATTTCATAGATGTATATTATTCCATAAGTTTATGTCGCTTGATATGATATATTAAAGATTTATTAATCTTTAATATAAAGTTGCCCTCTATCATTTACATATTAATAGATTACTTGCATACTCTTTAGTTATTGAGTTTTCCTCAAGCTGTGGATGTTATTTCCGTACTACTAATATATTAAATAGACGAGGTGAGATAACTTCATATGTTTGTTGAGCTTTCCTCAAGGTATGTGCACTATACTTAGGCCATCATAAAATAATAAGTCTAAGTGAATAGTCTCACTTTACCTATTGAGCTTTCCTCAAGGTAAATGTGAGATTAGGGTAAGAATCCAAGGGTTAGGATATGTATATGATATAGTCGATAAAGCAGTTATTTACTATATGGGTGCCTATTGCCTGTTGAGCTTTCCTCAAGATTAGAATCCTAAGGTATACGAGCTTAACACCCACTAGTGAAGTCAAAAGACTTCTATGTTTCATCTTAGAGTTTTGAGAAACATAAAAGACTAGTGAGAACCTTATTAAAAAATAAAATGATAACATTTAACTTTTCTGATATTGTAAGTACATATACTATATAATGTTGTAATAATCTGCGTTGATAACTTTGTGCTTTTAACACGAATGATAAAACATTTATCAACTAAGATATACAAATGAACTGAATTATGGATTAATAAACATAAACAAAACATATACTTACCAACATATGCTTACTGCATGTTAACATTTCAACACCCATGCAAGTGCCTGATTCCTCACTACTAAATACGTTCATAATTTGGTTGCTTACGTGTTTATTTTGTCAAGACTGTGTGTTGTATTCTATGATTTCTGAACTCAAAAGTAATACAATACAATGGATATTTTATCCATATACAATCGCATATTAATGTTATATCGTGAATGGTTTTAGTGTGTAATATACAACATCTCAATGAATTTAGTTCATCTGAAATAAGAAAATAAACCGTAGTACGAGATTGAGTATTCAATTTGATTGATTACAAAAAAAGATCTTATTATGTTGATGTAACACAAGACTAAAACTACAATTTAGATCTATCAACCCAATTGCTCCAATGTTAGTTTGATTATTTAACGTAAAGTGAAACATATTTGATGCGTTAAATGTTAATGATAATCGAATGCGCTTTTGTAAAGAGTTCATTATGATATTATAGTAAGTATTTTCTTTTAAACTGTTTGACCATTTAAAAAGGAAAATGAATGTATATGATAAATGTTATTTAAGGTACAGTCGGGATAAAGATAGTGAATTGTCAATTATGCTTTATAAAGAAACATCGAAAATAAGAATTGTAATAATACCGATGATACTTAACATTGGAATAAGAAATATGTTTTATAGTATAGAAATTAATTTTTACAAGATTTATTTTTTGAGTTCAAGATATTTGGTCAAAGAATTGTCCACTGTAAACTAGTTACAGTATATGAAATAAAAGTTTATATTAAGTGGATGATGGATCTCTGTATTCGATACGCTACTATGGTAATGGCGAAATAGTAAGAGCATGTCATACAACACTTATTAATTGCATCAAATTACAAAATTGTTTTCGTATAACATACCAATATTATTTATGAAATAATGACTATTTCTCATCATTGACTGAAAAGTAGACATAATCATATTTCGATATGAATATTATGAATATTTATTATGAAATAAAACTATAGTGTGGTATTTTCTTTCACAATGAAAATGATGCATTGGAAAATACTAAAGTGTCTAAAGTTATTTACAATTATTTTGAAATTATAGACCAGGCTATAGTTTTGATAAATAATTTTTATCATATGATTATGAATCACATTATATTGGTAATTATATCTCAAACATTTAAGGGTTATGCACCTATTCGGTGGGAATACCGTATGAGTTGATGAACCCTTAAGATTGATACATAGATATATGCAGTCGTAAGTCTATTAATACCAAAAAAAATTACGTACTTCATCATATTCACCTATGAGTTATCATAAACATGGATGTGTGTATTTGATACACAAGTATGGGTCTATGATAAGCTCATAGAATGAAATGGAAGTAAATGATATAACATGTAGAAGAATTGATTCGATTTGATCGAGTAGGTAAGTATATTGAAAAGAGTTCCAAACGTAACTATAGTGAATAGAGATTTATTGTCAACAGTAACTTCTCCTTATAATACATAATAGTGTATTGATAAGGAGTAATCATATTTGCTGAACAAAGCACAATTAATGATGAGTGAAGTTGAGTTAAACTCTTTCTACAAAGTATATACTTAAGAGTAGTTAGAAGGTTATTGCAAATATCATCCAAGGAATAATCTACAAAATCATGTAAGATATAGGTTTATAAGAAACTCCATTATTTCCTAGACCAAAGACATAGTGGGTTATGTGAGTCGAAAAACTGCATACAATAATTATAGTAGTTGGTCCTGTATAAATCGCTCAAAATAAGTTGGTACGGTAGTCGCTGAATGACAATTATAGTAGCTGGTCTTGTATAAGGCAATTCATAAAGTGTTTATGAATAGTCATCCCATTGCAATGAGGAACAACAATTGTTTCAAGAAATACCAACTTCATAACGAAGGGATTTCTTTTAGAAATTATTAGTATTATAGTGGATTTGGATATGATCCAAAGATGAAACTGATATGTAGGATGTAATATATCTAACCTAACATTAATGAACACATCGTATTAGAATGTCTAATATGTGCTCTCACACGCTGAAAAGAAACTAGGGTTTCTTGTCAATGTTGATAATAGATAATCCTTATTTGTCAATTAAGCCATAAAGAGTATTGACTCTATGATATGGTTTGATGGGCAAATTCAAAAAAATTCCAAGCACATTACCAAAATATGAATTTAATAGCTGCACCGAAAAGGATGTATCCATTGTCTGCTAATGTTTTTAAGAGAATGACAAATGTATTTGGAATATAGCGAGCAACGTTGATAAGAATAATTCCATGAATTTCGATTATTGACATTAACATAACAGATTCACCAATGGATGCACTCAAGTTGGTTTAGGTTTACTCACGCAATTATTTCTTAGTGGGTTTTTGTTTGTTACGTATTTGCTGAAATGGAAAATTCTAAACAATGACTTTAGAATAGACTATTTGCATGTAACAACCAAAGCGTGTCAAAGTTAGTGAACGCAATATTTGAGTTTATGAGTTTTTGGATATGATCCAAAGTAGATACAAAAGTATCGTTCAACAATCATCAAAATTGAATGAGTGTTTCGATAGAAATATCAAACAGTTTGATTGTAAATCAAAATGTAGAGGAAACACGTGCTTATACTAAAGAAAGTCAAATAGTACATGGATATTTCTAAAACATAAACAAACAACACGCTGCTAATTGTTAGTGATGTACTTGTGTTTTGAAATCAACTTCACTTGTTTATAACAGTCAAATTTGAAGTTGTAAATATCATCTTTTATAGTTGTATGAAAGATGTTGGGAATGTCCCAAATAATATACAAGCACACCCAATTATAGTGTTTAATATGGAACATGTAAGATGAATTTCTTTTTTATTAGCAATAAGAAGTATCATGCATTCCATGCTGTCAACGATGGCAATTTTTTGTGTATTTGATAAATGAAGAAAATATCAAATCCAAATTGATACCATTAAATAGCTGTTATCCAGTACCCTGACCCGACTATATTGGACTGGTTGCGCAAGATATATTTGACTGTTGTCAAGAAGAATGACCAAAAAACAATGGCTATAGGACCTGGAAGTAGAGTTCGGATGGTTATATTAAGCCAGGATTGAACGAAGTAGGTAGATAGACGATATAGGTTGCTAGAAATATGGAAGATAGCTTGGATAGGCAAGGGATCGACTTAGCTAGATAGTACCCTAGGGATCGGCATAGTCAGCCAGATAAAGGGTCAACATGGATGAAGTAATGGAAGGATCGACATAGGTGATGGCGCATGGATCGGTATAGCCTAATGGAAGACACTGGGTTGGCATAGGAATAGGGAATAGGAGGGATCAACACCGGAATATGGAATAAGGGGATGGATTGGCATATCTGGGTAGACCATGGAGGGATCGACATGTATTATAAAACATGAGCATTTAGCATTTTAGCAATCAATATCTATGGATCCCATGGTTTAAATCTAATGGAATTTAGGGAACAAAGTATATGGACCCTAGGGGTCATACCCTAGGGATCGCATGTTAGAATAGCAGAGGATGAGGGATCAATGTGATCTATCAAGAAGGGTTCGGAAGAGAGTGATTTATAAGTGGGTTCAAATTAAAGATCAATCAAAAGCATGAGTTTTAACTACTCAATCAGCATGATATTTGAAATACCAACATGTATAAACATGAAGAAGCCACCATAAGGATCGCTACTCTAGAATCGACCAATGGATGGATAGGTACTGATTCATCTTCATTGGGATTTGGGCCTAGTGACTCCTATGATGGGCCCATATGGATAAGAATGTCCGGTAGCCGAAGTTTTAGAAAGATCGGTGGTCGCCTTCACCTATAAATCTGGCTTAGAGGGTTATTTGGAGGATCTTTATGCTTCTGGTTACATAATTCTTTATTATAATCAACTTTCTTCCTTACTTCTTGTTGTAAGCTATTGTAATCAAGTTAATAGTAAATCAACAAAGATAATATTCAAAGAGGACGTAGGCATACGACGCCGAAGCACTATAAATCCTCGTGTTCTTGTTTATTTTTTTGATTTGCTTATTAGTTTACTCTATTCCACTATTTTAATTTAGTTTTCTTCATTTACTTCTCTGTACAAACCTAATCTTGGATGTTTGTGACCAATTTGGTTGCAAACAATGGTTATTTAAGGTGTTCTCATGTATTTATGAAATGCTAGAGAATTCTTAGCAGAAACAACAAAATCCTTATAAAGGAGTGTTCAGACTCAAATTTTCATAAGCGATATTGAGCTTAATACGTCTATTCAAGCTAAGAATCTTTATGTTGGAAATTTTCCAAATGAAAGTGTGGCTGATTCAATAAAAGGCTAAGTACATCGACTTGAATATAACCACAATAAAACAACGTGTATAAATCTAAATGCATAAATTTATACTTAGTTGTGGGTGATTCCAAATGCTGAGAATCTCATAACATTGTTATATGGGAACACTGTCATGACACAATTGATAATAGAACTTAAAGATGACTGAAAGTTGAAAAACATACTCTGAATTGTTTGACATGATAAATATAGTTTATCAGTGTTAGAGAGATTTGATTGTCAGAGTAAATAATAGAAACATAATAGCATACCTCTCCTTTAAGGGGATGACCCATTCGGTTTTGAGGAAACCGATTGGAGAAGTTGGAATAAGATTTCATAATTGAATCCAGTGCAAATGAGAGATTGATAGAGCTAGAGGTATGCCCTAGGGCAATTAAATAATCTGTTACATGTATTAAACTCGATAACCAATCTTGTTCAAAATAAAATGTGTTTTCTTTCTATTATATACTTGATATAATGTGTTATACTAATCAATAAGTTTGATTAAAACTATATTTAATAATAAAAAATCAATAAATGGTATGTTTTGGGATAGTAGTTACAAAGTTATTATAACCTATACCATTATAAATGTTCCTACTCAAGATGCATCGAGATTAGATACCGATGTATCCGTTGAGACTAGAGTATGTAACACTCTCCTAATGTTGGGCAGTGTATTACTCATGAATGCTAGTAATACCAAGGGCTTATGTACGGATAGTTATTGGATATCAATGGAATGACTAAGTCAATAGTTTTCTGTTGGTTAATGTAACAAAGGTCAAATAGAAAATATTGATATGAATATTACACAGTTCTCCTGACTTGAGAATACTCTCTCTTCTATACAAAAGCTCCACTTTGATTATAGTCAAATCATGGCATGCACCCATCGAATGACTATAGTTAGGTTGAGTTGAAGCATTGGAGGTGAAACACTATTCAAGAGTGGATTCATCTCCTAAGTTGTATGAGGTTTGTATCATAGCAAAATCAAGTGAACTTAGAGTCAAAGCCATTTCCCAAAGCATTTTAGTTAGTTATTATTATTATTATTATTATTATTATTATTATTATTATTGAACAAAAAATTTATGTTTGGACTATAGAGTTGGACATAGATGATACTAGAATTCTAATCATTACCAAATTCCCTGAGTCCAAGGTGATATAGTTTTGTTGAAGAGAATTGGTGTAAATAAAAATCACAACAAGGTAATGCTTAAAAAAGTGAAATTGTATTTTATCCAAACCAAGTAAGCAACAAATTTGGTCAAAATGTCACACCACCTACAAAGTGACGTATAAAAGTTAATATTCTGATAGTTCGATACTCATCGCATACCAAATTTGCACGTAATGAGTCACACAACCGAAAAGATGAATTCTTCTTTGACCAAATGATTTAATTAATTTATAATTGTTATAAGTTAATCAATATTATGAAATATTAATTGTAAATTTTGATTTGATGAATTAGATATTAAATATATTTATAATAGTTATTTATATATCAATCGATATATGATGTCGGTTAGGATTATATTTTGTTTAATTGCATTTCTACAATATATAGAGATTTTGGATCTAGTTTGAGCGCATTTAGATCAATGAGGAGGGGTACTCAATTGTGCCAAGCAGTCACTAGAGCTTTGGGTATCTCTAGCCTAGGTGTGGATTTTTTTTTGTAGCATATATAGTCCTAGTTCTTTAAGTAGTTTATCCACTAGTGATATGCAGTATTTAGCTCGGAGTTTTAGCTTTATTTTCGATCACATATAGATAAACACAGAGTATATTAGGAGTAAGAAATTACCGTAATCTTGATCGGTTGGACCATAAGATATATTAGACGGAATGATAGGGGTTTACATGTTCTAGAAAAATTTATTAAAATTAGATCATTTTTTAAAGAAAATAACTGTAAACCTATTTTTGACTAAGAAGATTTCAATTGGATTTAGAAGATCAAAATAAAGGCAAAACTATTTAATAAATTGGATATACACTTAGAAGAAGTGAAGAAACAACTGAAAGAAATTTCAGTGGAAATTTGAAAAAG